>CM035629.1:16829705-19329705 GCA_020496765.1 Gossypium stocksii
AATGGGGCTTGGAATCACTTACTATGGAGCTTGGAAGCTTGAAACAAACCCTAACTATGGAGAACCCTTGAAATTTCGTGGTAATGAAGAAGATGATCAATTTTGTGTTATTTTTCCCTTTTTATTTCTTGTTAATATCCAAATGACCAAAATGCCCCTCCTTACTAAACTTTCAAAAATTCCATCCATGTCCAAATTTTGTCCATGAACTTAAAATTGGCCAAATTACTATTTAAGACATCCTAATTAATATTTCAAAGCAATTTCATACTAGAAACTTCTAGAATGCAAGTTTTGCAACTTATTCGACTTAGTCCCTAATTTTAAATTAAGCACTTTACGCATAGAATTTCTTCACGAAATTTTCACACAATCATGTAATCATATCATAAACCTCAAAATAATTATAAAATAATTATTTCTACCTTGAATTTGTGGTCACGAAACCACTATTCTGATTAGGCCCTAATTCGGGATATTACAAACAATGTCAAAGGTCAAGAAAATCAAACCAAGATTAAACAAAAGCTAGTACGTAAGGATGAATCTTTTCAAGGAAACAAGGAATGATACATGCACGAAATAGGTGAAATGTATTAAAATCAATTCAACAAAGCTGTCAATTTTAAAGCTAAAAAGGTTAGTCAACTTGTGACAATTTTTTGGATAGAATCCAGGTATTTCTGGATTAAGATGTCTACCTAGCATTCACATATTTATCTCTTATCTTCTAAATGCACTTTGAATCACTCGATTTCAAGTTCAGGAACTGAAGTTATGACCTTTTAGTGAAAACTATGCGAGCAAAATTTATGGACAGGATATTACAGAAATTACGAGTTTCGGGCTTTTAATTCGAGTTTAAATCATATTGATTCAAGTTTTAAGCTTAATTTTTATTAAATATAGGCTCAAAATTGTAGTCATCAGATCATATTATTTTATTATTTTTTTATTTTAATTTTTATTCTAATTTTTATTCTAATTATTAAGTATTTTAAGCTATTTAGGACTTTAAGGTATTTCATGTCAACAAGAAAGTTTAGTTTAAAACTACTTCTTGTTTAGGTTAATTAGAATTTTAGTATACTTAAAGAGTTTTATTTAGATTTATTTAGCTAGCCTATATAAAGGCCTTTGCATTGTACACAATTTAATAAATTCATTATTATTCAGCAACTTCTCTTTTGAGTTAATAAATTCTCTTTGAGTTTTTCTTTTCAAAAATTTTTCTTGAGTTTTCTTTTAGAAGAGTTTTAACAATCTTTTTAGATTGTGGGGATCATCTTCAAACTTTTTTTTTGCCAAGTTTTCTTTCTTAGAGAGAAAATTAGAGCCACTTGAAGGGGGTTCTGGATTCTTCTTATTTCGAAGGCTCCTTAAGACTACACACCACGTTCCATCTATCTTCTTTATTTTCTTTGTTGAAGATCAACCTAATTAAGCAAAAAATAAGTAAAAATTGCGGAAGAACATCCCGAATCTAGGATCTATCTGGACGTAAGCTGGGAGCTATCGCTCGTTAATACTAACAATAAATCCTCATCACTTTCGTTGGCCAAATTAGCACTAGTTGCATGTTCCTTATTACTTTCAGCAGCCATTTTATTTCGCAGTTTATAACAATTTGTTTTGACATAACCTAACTTCTTAGAATAGCGACACATTTTGCATCGCTTCTTTGATACCATCAGAACGGAAACTTGCCTATCTGCCTTGCTATCTAAATTAGACTCATTGTCGAGTTTGTCTTTACTCAACAAATGACATTCACATCCTCGAGCAAGAGTTTTTCTCTGCCATAAATCAGGGTCTCCCTAAAAGACTTGTATAAAGAGGGTAAAGAGCACAATAATAGCATAGCCTGATCTTTATCGTTAATCTTAACCTCAACATTCTTTAAATCATTCAAAAGAGTAATAAATTAACTAATATGATCTTTAAGAAGCTCACCTTCGTTCATGCGAAATGTAAATAGACATTATTTTAACACCAAACGGTTAGCCAGAGACTTAGTATCATAAAGAGTTTCTAACTTTTCCACAATGCGGATGAGGTTTTCTCCATCAATACCTCCTACAATACCCTATTCGCGAGGCACAACTGAATTGCAAACAGGGCCTTTTCATTAAGCTATTCCCATTCTGTCTGATCTAGATTATCAGTTTTTTTCTCGGTAATGACCTTTTTCAGACCGGTCTGAACTAGAATTGTCATCATCCAAACTTGCCATAGATTGAAATTTGTGACACCATCGAACTTCTCAATGTCAAACATTATTGTAGCCATATCTAAACAGGCTTATCTACGAAAACTAAACTAGCTCTTGATATCACTTATTGGGGATCGACCTGATTAAGTAACGAACAAGTAAAAATAGCAGAAGAAAATGAGAACACACAAATTTAACATGGAAAAACCCCTCCAAAGAGGATAAAAAACTATAGACAAAAATAATTTAACTATAATGGAAAAGGAACGAATAGTACAAAAGATGGAGATAAAAACTAAACCCCAAAACCTAAAAACAAAGAACCCTCAAAATATAAACACAAAATTCTCTATAAGTGTTATGAGTTCTAATATTTTAATGGGTTTTTTCTAATGTTGTAAAAGAGCCTATTTGTAGGCTAAATTCGTAGTTTAAATAAATCATTCTAATAAATACTAAATATATTATACTAATAAATATTAACTCTTCTAGAAAGAAAATATTTTTTGTTTAACTTGACTTGCAAGCAATCTCTTATTTTATTTAAATGAATTTGGGTCACACAACTCTAATATTATTCTTCATTGTTCTAATATTTGATTTATTGTTTTATTTTATTTATCTTAGTTATTAATTTTAATTGTTCTATTTAAAAAATATATATAATTTAAATTCGTTTGTATTTCAAGTTATGTCAAAATCTAAATTTATTTTCCATCTTCTAAAATCATAAATTAAATTCACTTCTTGGACAAATTTACTATCCTATTTTCGCATCCATCTATATCAATATTATAATTTAGCAGAATATTTCATGTTGCGGTGCTTTTGTTATCTTGTTTTGCCTCATGTTTGAAATGAATTGTGTGTATTGTTCTCTTGCGGCCTTAAGTTTATTTTGTGTGAATAATAAATTAAGTGTACCACATGCAATAAATGTTGGCAAGTTCGTCTAGTTTTTTTGGAATATATATTTTTCTCTTAAATTAAAGGCCGCCCAAAATCAGTCTTTTCAAACTTCTTCACTTTCCTATTATACTGTTCAGGCGTTATTAGTTATTTTGGAAGTTTTAGTTAAGGTTTTTGCAACCCTTTCATGAATAGTTATTGTTAGGGATAAATTCGGTTAAATAATGAATAAGTAAAATAATAAAAAAAATTTGAAAAGATTGAATCCAAATATTTTATATAAAAAAATCACTTTGAAGAAGATAAAAAAATAATAATAATAGATAATTTCATTAAAATAAAAAACGAAGAGTACAAAAATAGAGATAAAATTATACCCTGAATTCTTAAATAAGAACCCTCAAAATGTAAGCACAAAATTCTCTAAAAGCTTGTAAAGTTAATACTAAATGTGTAATGAATTATTTTTCTAGGGTAGAAAAAGGGTCAATTTATAAGCTAAATTTATAGCTCAAATAATATTAAAATAACTTACATTAATTTGAGTTTAAGTGAAAAATTAATATTAAAATAACTTACACTAATCAGAGTTTGAGTGAAACTAAAAACAGAGTTTAAATAGGAGAAAAAAAATTAAAAAATATGAGATATAATACTACAGTCTTGTCATATTTAAAATGTCAATAAAATTTAGTATTGTCGATTTTATTGGTTTTATTTTTTGTCTATTACCTTTTATTTTAAATGTAGGAATTAAATTTAAATTTATAACTAAGGTTAATATTTTGAGAGGAAATGTGTTATAAAGAATATTCATTTAGAGACGAAAACGTCTTTAAATATTTTTTTATATAACTTTTGAAATGATATTCATCCCTAAAACTTTAGGGACAAAATTCATCTCTAATTATTTTGATATGTTTTTAGGAATTTGGGATGATATTTGTCTCTTAAAATTTATGGACGAAATTCTTCCTTAATTATGAGGATGATTTTTTATATTCATACTCAAAATTTTTTAGAGATACAGTTTTAAAGGACAATTGTTAGGGACGATTTAATTCGTCTTTGAATATACTGAGGACAATTTGTGAACTTTTAGGGATGATTATTATTGTCCCCGAAGCCACTAAATTTTGTAGTGTAATTAAATTATTAGTATGTTTATGTTTTGATCATTCAATTTTAAAATTTATAAAATATTATTAAATTATTTGAAAGTTTTTTATTTAAGTTATTAGATTACTAAAATTGTTGTTGTATGGCCTTCTTTATTCACATTGCCTACATAAGTCAAAATCTTTCATTTTCTTCTTTTCTATAGTTTAGTTTTCTTTTTTTTATAAAATAGCTCTGAACGTAACAAATCTGCGAATCAAAATTTAAACAAATTTCTTCTCTAATCTCCGAAACTGACCATCAAATAGAATTGGACCTAAGGGATGTTCTTCTACTTGTCAATGAGTATTGATCCACCATATTAATCGTTACTTGGAGCTTACTAGTCGGATTTAAAAAAAAAACCTTAACAACTCAATGATTTAAATAAAAACTTTTTAATAGTTTAGTGATTTAAATAAAAAATTTTAAATAATTTACTATTCATTTTATAACTTTTTAAGATTAAGTAATTAAAACGTAAATTTACTAATGATTTAATGAATTTAGGTGTAATTTACCTTTAAAAAAAAAAGCAACTAATTTACCTATTCATGTAATCGTTTGCCCTAAACGGAGGAGAGAAAGCAACCCAGTTCCATCCCTTTCCTTCTAGCATATCCCTTATAGTTAGTGAATTTTGACTAATATTATAGTCTTTTAGTAATCGCATTCAACTTAATTAAATTGTAAATAGAATTTGTCTTACCCACAGGCCACAGCATTCAAATAAAAAAATTTACTCTTTACTTGTCGGCTTAATGGACATTACTTAACTAAACCACTGGACAAAGAATTTACACTTAATATCTAATACTGGATTAAAACCTTAGATATCGTCTTCTTCCACTAACTTGAAAAAGAAATGTTATACATTTAATAAACTTTTGATATGTTAGTAATTTTATATTATTTTTATATTGTGTGTCTTCTCGGGTTTTTATATTATGTCAAAAGTTACTAAAGTCTTTTCTATAAAAATAATGTTAGATTTGTAAAATAAATCTAAAATAAAATTAAATAAACCATGATCTATCATATCAAATCATCAATAATAAATTAAGAATAAAACTAAATGCGAACACGTACCTAAATCCATGAATTCCTTGAAGTTTTTTTCGATCTTAGAGATTTGATCTTTCAAATTAGCACACAAGAAATTCAAAAAATATTTACTCTTGTCGATACCATTTTTGTGAAAACAAAACGGACGTCGACTTAAAAATGTTTTTCAAGAACTGGAGTCGCCACCGATCTTTTTTAGGGTGCGATCGGTCACCTCAAAAGGGGGTTGTTTTTGATAAACTATTTGATTTATTAAAACAACAATTTTTGGTCCGCATACCAGAAAAATAGGTTCGGGAGTCAGTTACGCATGGGGAAGGATTAGCACCCCCGATACGCCCGGAAACCGGTACCTTGTTGATTAATTGACGTCTTTGAGGTTGATAATTCGAGAACTTGAAAGAATTTTAAAATACGATCCTTATTTGTTTTACAATCGTTTGGGGGCTGGTCGAAAATGTGAAAAGGGCTGATTTGCCTTAAGGCAAAACGTCACATCCAATACGTTAGGGTATGACATTTCGACCTTTGAAGCTAAATTTGCCTTTTATTTTGAGTCTATTTTAAGAGGATATTCGAATGCTCGGGATAAACGAAGAAAATTGAAGCCCAACACATTAGGGCACTATTACTCAAATTTCTGAGTACCGAACATTGCCTCGGTTTTAGAAAATCTTATCTCGAGATAATAAAATATCACATCCAATACGTTAGGACACAATATCTCGAATTCTCGAGAATAAGTTTTTATATTAAAATTATACTTGGACTTTGAAAGGCTATCCGGTCATTTAGACTTAACGGAAAATCGAGACCCAATACGTTAGGGCACAGTTTCCCGAGTGTCTAAGTACGAACGTTGCCTTTTATGAAAATCATTTTTACGTCGGGTAAAAGGTAATTTGTAAGACGTGTGATGAAATGACAATGAAACTAGAAGGGAATGCAACAATAAAAGGTAATACGAACAAGAATGATAACATGATACGCAAAATGATAATAATATATATAGGTTTTTAAAATTTATGTTTTAAGAAGGATATTTGAGTATTTAGATTTAGACGAGAAAATCGAAACCCAATACGTTAGGGCACGGTTTATCGAATTTCTAAATACCGAAACATTGCCTTTATAAAAAGATCAATTTGGCGCGGGGTAAAGCGATGCATAATTTATGATAAAAGTATTTAAAACAAATAATAGTAATAATAATAATATTGAAATGAAAATGATACGTTAGTAACACAATAAGGATAATAGGGTAATGTTGAGTAAAATATGGTGATGAGGCATGTGTATATAAAATGGTAATAAATTTAAAATCTATGTAAAAATATAGTATATAATATATGTTAAGGGAATAAATATATTGAAAATATGTATACATAATGAGTACATAAAACATTTATATATGTGGGAATATTAGTCATGATAATGAAAAAATAGCAAATAAAAGGAACATAAAATGTTAATAACAATACTATAATAATAAACGATAAAAAGAGAAATAATAATATACCTAAATAATATTAATGATGGTAAATAATAATAGTAACAAGACTAGCAATATGAAAGTATAATATAATAAAGAGTAATAAGTAATAATAAGTATAATAGTGAAAATCCAATATATAAGAAAACATAATATTAAAAAAAAAATACTGAATATAATATAATACTATAAAATAAGAACAAGAATAATAATAATATTAAAAAAATGAGTATAATACTAGAATAGATGTAATAATATATACATATAATAATATATTAGGGACATAATATATATAAAAAACAAATACTAATACTATTTACATAAATACATACATACGCATATTAGGAATATATATATATATATATATATATGGTAAAACACATAATAACATTAAGAATACAAAAATATTACATATAAAAATGTTGAAATTAGACTAAAATAACAAGAACAACCAAATAAAAGGACGAAATTAAAAATCTGAACGGAATTTTGGGGTAAATTTTAAAAGAAACAGAGAAAAGGGACCTCTTAAAACACGGGTCAAAATATCAGGGACCGAAATCACAATTTCCCCGGGGTTTTAAAACGCAACGTTGTAAAGGGGACCAAATTACAATGCATAATAAATCATCGGGGCCAATTTAAAAGATACGGAAACTTAATTGCGAAACACTGAAAAAGCAGAAGGGCTGATTCAGCAATAAACCCATTTGGGTTTAAAAACACGCGGATCCTCTTGGGTCGGGTCAGATCGACCCGACCCGGGCCGACTACTATAAAAGGCCAAATTTTTTTGTGGGGGGTTCATTTGTACGGGGGGAGAGAAGAAAAAAAAAGAAAAAAAAAGAGAGGAAAAGGGAAAGGAGAGGGAAAGAGAGAGGAGGGGGCCGGGGAAGGGTCCGGTCAACGGACCGGTCACCGGCCGGTCACCGGACCATCGTCGGTCGCCGGTGCCGGCCACCGTATACGGTGGCCGGAGAGGTAAAAAATCTAATTTTTTTCTACTTTTTTTATTTATTTACTTTTAGTATGATATTCTTGCATGTATTATGTATATAACTTAATACCACATTATGTATATATATTTTAATATTATACTTTCACTATATTTAGTAATTTTTTAAATATCATCTTCTAATACCTACGTATTATATATACACCTTTTGATATTATTAACATTTCTAATATTTGTTATGTACAAACTTTTAACATTATTATATAATTATTTGCATATGTACACATTTACAATTTATTATTCGTTTTTTAAACGTTGTTATTTTTTTCTAATGTTTATGTATTATATATACTCAACACCGTATTAGGCATGTATTTTTAATATTATATTTATGTATTTTCAATGTTATATTCGTACATATTATTATTTTATATTATTATTACCAAATACATTGTTATTTCATTGTTAGTGCATTACTTGTTTTATTTTCTTTTAAATGCCGTTGTCATTATCATTTTAATATCCTAACATCTCATTACTATTCTATTTAAATCGTTATATTGCTACATTATTACCATTATTATCTCTTTATTAATATTATCATTATTACTGTTATTATTTTGATACTTTCATTACGAATTATGTAACATTTTTGCTCTATCCATCTCCTTATATAGGCAATGTTCGGTGCTTAGAAATTCGAGAAACCGTGCCCTAACGTATTGGGTTTCGGTTTCCTCGTCTAAATCTAAATGCTCGAATAACCTTCTTAAAATATAAATTCAAATAAAAAGCTTCTAAAGTACTATTATTCTTCTTGCATTTTATTAATCATTTTTTATACATTCCATTTCCGCATTTCACTTTATTATACTTTTATCATACGTGTTTCAAGTTTTCTTACCCGTTACAAAAACAATTTTTCTTACAAAGTCAAATGTCCCGTATTTAGACACTCGGGAATCGTACCCTAATGCATTGGGTTGCGGTTTCTCGTTTAAGTCTAAATCCCCGCATGAGCCTTCCAAAACCGATGTGTAATTTTAACACAAAAAACTCATTCTCGAGAATTCGAGATGTCACGTCCTAACGCATTGGATATGACATTCTGTTATCTCGGGATAAGATTTTCCAAAAAAAAAACCCGAGGCAATGTTTGGTACTTAGGGATTCGAAGAATTGGGCCCTAACATATTGGGTTCGATTTCCTTCATTTGTCCTCGAGTATTCGAATATCCTTTCAAATACAAATACCCAAATTCTAGATAAAAGGCAAGTTTTGCCTCAAAGGCCGAAATGTCGTGTCCTACCGTATTGGATGTGATGTTTCACCTTAAGGTGAATCAGCCTTTGATTTACGTTTCAATCTATCCAAATGACTTTAAAGCCAATAAGGATCGTATTTTAAATTTGTCAAATTATCGCCTTTAAAAACACTAATTAATCGACGAGGTACCAATTTTGGGCGTATCGGGGGTGCTAATCCTTCCCCGTACGTAACTCACTCCGAACTCAATTTTCTGATGTTCGCAGGCCTAAAATCGTGTATTAACAAACTAAATTGTTTTTAAAACAACCCCTTTTGAGGTGACCAATCACACCCAAACAAAGATTGGTGGCGACTCCAATTCTTGTATATTTTAAGTCGACTTCCGTTTGCGTTTTCAAAAAACGATATCGACAACTCTCTTTCCTAAGGATGTGATATTAGAAAAGATATCTTGTGTGTAATTTGGAGACCATAACCTTAATATATATAACTTTGACATATTAGCCCTAATTCCTAATTAGTCCATCATTAATTAAAACTCAATTACTAGAATATCTACACATATTTGATTCATATTTTATTTAATAATTAAAGCTTAATAAAACTTAACTAAATTAGATCACTTTTAATTTGGGCTAACTTATCATGATAGTAAATAATAAGATATAATTACCTTTATCATATATATATATGATATCTATATTTTCCAACAAATAAATCTCATCATCTTATTCTCACATGGCTTTCAAGTCCAATAGAAAGAACAGTAGAAAACGAAAAGGGCACACCCAAATTCAAATGTCATAGTCTTTCACGTATGAAAACCTAATGTCATACAGTTAGATAAGGGATGAAAAGTTGATATAGATTTTTTTATTAATTTAATAATAAATTTAGTCTTTCAATGTTTATACATTTTATTAATATGATTCTAAATCTTAAAAATTCAACAAACTTATCCATCAATACTTACAATGTTTGTCATTTTAGTTTCAATTTTTAAAAAAAAAATTCATAAATTTATTCCCCAAGATTTATTAAAATTTTCAACTTATTTTTATTTCTAAAATTTCAAAAAAAAATATTCAAAAATCTTCATTTTTAAAGTATTCCTTTAACACACCTCCAAAACTGGCAAAACAAGAAAATCATTTAACATTATTTTTATTGTGCTCATTTTAAACTAATGACACCTTCGTAATTATAGTAAAAAATCAAGTTGACTTAAATCCAACTATCTAAGTGTCATATTTTAAATTAATATCATATTATTTAATTAAATTCCACTAAAAAATTAACAATTTTTTTAACTATTACAAAAAAATTATTTTAAATTTTTTATTTTAAAATATACACAGACCTAATTAATTTTCAAGTAGAGAAAAAAAAAGCAATGTGAAATCTTTCATGAAATGGAAAACCTAAAAAAATAGGTTCACCTTGGTTTTTTTACTTAGACAAGTCATTAGTAACTTCCAAACTTAGGTAGTGCAAGTGTCACGGGGCTAGATCTTTCGTCTCGCGATCCGTGCGGCCTTAGGCGATCCGTTCGTCCAAACTCTCCTAAGTTAGCCTATACTCAAGTGAGGATTCCTTAAGAACTCCTCCCAGGACATCAATTTGTATAGCGGAAGCAAGCAATGCCAAAAGAAGCTACAAAGAACAACAAAAAGAACGCACACAAGGTGTTTGAGTAAATGCTCTCAATATTCTCTTATTTACATAGAATAATGAAACAATGAATGGAGTGAATACAAATGAGGGGGAGGCTCTCTATTTATAGATGAGCTCTCCCAAAACCGATGATCAAGATACATTTACATCGTGATTTTGGGGATTTACAAGATATGCCTTATCAAATCTAATCTAATCTTTACAAGATATGATTCTATCAATCTTCTAAGATTAATTACCAAGATAACCTAAGTTGTCATATATTCATTATCGAGTCAACCAGACTTCTTCAATAGGTTACCTAATCGGGCCAGTTCTTGCAGGCCAAATGATCCCCATCTATGCAATAGACCTCCATCAGATACATTTGGTGCGATGGTCATGGGCTTTGAACTGCAGCCCGTGACACAAGTACATTGATCAAACAACCGAAGTCCTAGAAAATCTATTCCATGAATTAAAAATACGAGCTAAACTAAATTAAGGGAGATTACCTTGTCGATTTCATATCTCTTGGGGATGTCCAACTTCATCTCTCTCTAATACCCATCAATCCATTTCGTGTTTTTTTTTTTGAATTATTTGGTATATTTTTCCTTTTCTGTATATATTTTTATTTTTAATACATATTTTTTGTTTTTTATTTTTACCTTTTATATTTTTTAAATCATTTATATATTTTTAAACCAAAAATGAATTTTTTTAATATTTTTTATTTTTGAAACTTATAGAGTTAGGACTAAATTGATAAATTTTATAAATGTTGAGGATTAAATTTATTAAAATTTTTAGAATTAGAACTAAAATGATAAATTTTATAAACATTAAGGGCTAAATTTATTGATTTTTTTAGATTTAGAATTAAATTGATGGAATATGTAAATATTAGAGGAATAAATTTATTATTTGGCCAATAAAAAACCCACGTCAACTTTTTGTCACTCATCTAATGGCAACTAATGAGAGAGTGACTTAAATATTTAATTTTGAAAAATGAAGTGACTAAATTAAATAGTTGAGTGATTATTCTTATAGTTTACTCATATATTAATGCTTGTTGAATTACAAATTCTTGAGTTTTTTTAAGTTTTAAATCAAAATTATTTGAAGCTGGAACTAGTGTCACGGTGCTAGACGCGGCCCGTGACACTGGATTGATCTTAGGGTTAAACTTTTCTTTATTACGAGTCCTTTTAGGTTTAGGTTTTTTTTTTTTTTTGTCTTGATTTTATTTTTTTGGAATTGGATTCAGATGCTTACTTGCATAAACTTTCTCAGCTTGATCGACTTGGGTCAGCTTTCTAACTGGGGCTCATTTTAGAATTCTATAATTAAGTGATGGAAACGAAAAATCTAGTAATAGTTTGGAGATAGAAATGTAATTTACGCTAGTTAAAAAAGAAGGGTTGCATTCAAACTCCAACTTCTAATCTTTATATCTCAGTAAGCTGACCATCCTGTCCTTTCAGAAGAAAAACAAATATTTCTCAAATTTCCATTGCCCACCTGGCCCATCTTTTCAGTAGCAATTCTCTTCTCCCCTGCAGTAATATGTCAATGGAAGGCAAACAAACACTACATCAAACAAACCCAGCCCCTTCTTAATTTCAAGACAAAAACTGTACTTTCGGGGTTTCATCCAAACAATCAAATTCACTGTTAGAAGATATTGAGGGGAAAAAAAAAACAAAAGCTATGGATGGCATATATGGATGAAAGCTTATCTTATTAACAACGTTAATTAAGGGTTAGAACTCTAAAATCTAATTGAAAACTACTGCTACTTCTGCTAACTTCCCTAAAAACATGCACTAAAATAAAGAGCAAACAAAGCCAACAGTTTGCTTCTGCTTCTTGTTCTACATTTTAAGACCAGTTAGAGAACAAGTTCTTACAAATCTCTGTAAAGACCTCAATAATAATCCTATGATGGTGATGAGAGTTCAATGACAAGAAACACTGCAACAGTTGTTCCAGGTCTTTAGCCGCAAATATCTGTCTGTCGACGATCATCTCTACCATTGATGCCTTGAAATCATTGTAGGGATCATCGGAACTTTTCACCACTGCAAAGCTGTCTTTTACTTTATTCCTTCCTTCCAAAGGTAAAACCCCAATGTTACAGCTACAGCTCTTAGCTCTTCTCCGACGAGTGTTGTACTTTCTCCGGTAATTAGAATGTTGCCGGAGTGATTCCGTTGAATCGGAGGATAGAGTTCTTGAAGAGAAAAGAGTTTCGGTTTCATCTTCACTGCTAAACCACCACCTACATCCACCATAATTGTTGCTGTAAGTAACACTTTCATGAGAAGAGCTGAAAAATGTGGAATTGGACGACATATTCTTGCATTTAACGTGAACCCTTTTGTTATTCTTCTTCTTTCTGGCTAAGCTCTTCTTTTTCTCATAGAAACCGAAGTCTTCACAGTTTGAGAAGAGGTTCAAAGGCGATATAGGGGAAGCGGGAGGACACTTGCGGCCATCAAAATCAGTGGCAGAGAGAAGAAAAGGAGGGTAACAAGCAGACACTTTACGCCTTGTGCCTTGGGTTGGTTGATGAGATTCAGGGTATCTGGGTTTGTAAATGGAAGGTAAGGGTCGAATCTTAGGTGGCGACGTCGACGATGGCTCCACGCACCGGAACTTGTTGTGGTTTTCAAGTGAGAAAACAACTTTTTCAGCAACGTCGGAGACGTTCCGGGTCCCGCAGGAGCCAAACGAGGATCGAAACATGCGAGAGATTCGTAGCCTGAATCGATTTTCCATCTCCACGAAGAGATGGTTTTTTTTCCCAATCTCTCTGGAGGGAGAGCAGTAGTCTATGAAATGAACAAGGAAATCCTATTTAAATAAATCGTGAAGAAACTGAAAGTTGAAATGATTTTATAATAATTTTCTGAGTTGTATGATTGAAACTTTCTGCTGTTCTTTTCGTCCATTTCTTTGACTTTATTGTGGAAGTTTTGGTTTAAATTTCATTACGCGAGTGTCTCGTCTTGTTTAAAGGTAAAACATCATTGATTTCAAAATAAATTAATAACTAGTGATATAAAGTAAGGTTGAAAATTGCAGCCGCTGCCCGCCAACAATTTAATTAGTAATTAGTGATATAAAATAAGGTTGAAAATCACACCCACCAACCTTTTTTATGAGCTTTTAAATTTTAAAGTCGCAATTCCAGTTACTTTGGAAAAATATTTTATCAGATGTCCCCCAAGGATCCTCATTTTGAATTTCAACTAGTATAATTGCCCCGCTTCCTGTGGGAAATTTATTATAAATGTTTTTCTTTTCTTTTATAATAATTTTCAAAAAAAAATTATACAAATTTAATAACAAAAATAAAAATATTTTCAAGTTATTATCTTTTATAATTTTAAATTATTAAATTCATAAATTTTATTTAAACATAATATTTTATTATTTTGAGCAAATATAACTTATTTTCGTCTAAATTTATTAGTTATTTATAAGGTTAAGTCGTTCGAACCATAAAAAGTGGGAAAATAGAAAATTAAGAAGCGTAAAAACTTATATAAGTGTAAGTGTTCATTCTACAATAAGAAGGGATACTTCAAAGCCAATTGCAAAGAGTGGAAGAATTATCTAGTCATTAAGGGTAAATGTATATAACTATTTATTATAAAAATTTGATTAGTGAAAGATTCGACAGGCCATTGGATCATTGATTCTGAAGCCACTAATTATGTATGTGTTTCTTTATAAATGTTCAAAGAAACGAAAGATCTTAAAAATAAGAATTTATCGTTACAAACCGAAGATGAGACAAGTGTGGCAGCTGAAGTATAGTAAGAGATGAACATATATATTTATTTTGATAATTTTAAGAAGATTATGTTAAAAGACGTTTACTATGTACCTAGTTTCAAGAGAAACTTAATTTCTATTGCATTTTTGTTTTAAAGATGGCTTGATCGTGATTTTTACTGATAATATTGTAATTTATAGAAATCATACTCTTATCTATAATAGATGGATGTCAAATAATCTATATTCTATCAAAATAAAGATGTATGTATTGCTTGAAATTGAATTAACGAATAAAAGGCTTAAGGCTTCTTACTTTAACGAGTCGTACCTTTGGCATTTGAGACTTGGTCATATTAACCAAGAAAGAATCACTAGACTTGTGAAAGATGACACCTTAAATTTTTTTAAGGAAGTTGATTTTTCATAATGTGAATTTTACTTGGAAGGTAAGATGACTAAGCGATCTTTCAATACAGAATAGATGATGGTCGTGAACCCTCAAAACTTGTGCATTTTGATGTACGTAGCCTAATGAACATTAGTGCGTGAGGTAGTTACGATTATTACACAACTTTTATAGATGGTTATTCCAAATATGGGTATGTGTACATAATGCACTAGAAAAGTGGAATCGTTGATAAATTCAATGAGTTCCATGCGGGAATGGAGAAACAACTAGGTTTACTCATAAAAACACTTTGGTCTGATCAAAGTGAGGAATACTTATTAGATGAGTTCTTAGGTTACCTCGTAAAGAATGTGATAGTATTGACTCATGCTATGTTCCTTGAAGAGAGTTACATGAACGACTTTAAACCTCAAAGTGAAGAAGTACATGAGAAACTTATGGGAAATACACAAAACCCTACAATAACAGTTTCGAACCAACTCTTAATAGTAGACGTGCAAATGATCAACAACATAGGGAGCTTCATTGCAGTGGGATGGTCTCTAATAGGCCTACATTTTTTTCTTGTCTGGCAGAAGTGCTTTTTTAACAACATATTTTCAGTGGTGTTAGAAAGAGTAGTTTCGAGACCATAACTCCAACATGTCAGTATGTAAATATAAATTATTTAATATTTACAAGGTCATTAGTGTTGTATTAAAATTTGGTTAAGAAATTTTATTATTTAGAAAGTTAATTAAGTAAAGAGGACTAAATTATAAAAGTGGAGAAAGTTGATTGCTATTAGTTAAGGTTGTGAAATAGCTATAGAAAGGTAAATTAAAGGACTTTAATGGTAATTAAACCATCGCTAACTATAGTGGACAGTAATGGGCTTGAAATTGTGAATGTTAGATGTAAAATGGAAGGGTAAAATTGTAATTAGGTAAATAAGTGTAATTTAAACAAAACATAATGGAAATTCATTATCATCTTTTTCTTTCAAACCTTCCAAATCGATAAAACATTGAAGAGGAGAGGAATTTTGTAACACCCATAACATGTACCTGTCGCCGAATTAGGGTCACAGTGTATTACTGTACAACTTAGAACATTTCATTATAGATAGCATTATTATTTAAAGTAAAAAAATAACATAGATTACTAAATAATTAAGTTTACGATAAATTATGCATCTACAGACCTTAAATCAAGCCTACAAGGCTCTAAAAATTATTTTAGTAACCAATTCAAAAACTCAAAGAATTCAAGGAGAAAATTGTAAATTTTCCAAAACTATAGTAGGTATCAATACCCAATCGATATCTAAAAATCGATACTAAAGTTCAATTTTGTTTTATTGTAAACAATGGGTTTCGATAATTATTTAATCGTATCGATATTTATGAAACAATATCAATACTTTAGTAAAAATCGATACCGTTTTAGCATTCTGTTTATTTTTTTAAAACTATTCTTTTGGTCAAGTATCGATACCAAATGCATAATATCAATACTTTTCTTAGAAATGGTAAAATATCACCTTATCAATATTCAATTCGCATCAAACTCATCTGTTATAAAAGACATTAATAACAAACATTCAAACACTTAATATCTAACCACTGTGTCCTTATTGACACCACAAGTTAATTACCAAATCATTAACATTCAAACCAAGTCCAACTTATTTCAACTCAAGCAATCAACAAATTATTATTTAGTTACTTCCATAACATTACATTTGACTACTTTTAGCATACAAAAGTTAACACTTACCATTTGATACATATAACCATCACTTGAACTTAGATAGACACCATCAAAGCATGCATCAATGTTTAAACTACAACCATATATAAGCAAGCTATCTACACAAACAAGCCATTAAATCATCATTACATACAACTTAAACTCCTATTACATGCCATATAAGCCAAGATGTTTATGAAGTCTACCAAAAGAGTTTCCGGATAGTGTGATTTCTCGAGTTGACTGGATCTCTCGATTCCACAAAATGTAGTCTACAAAGAAAATAAGAACACAAGTAAACTTATGTAAAGCTTAGTAAGTTCATCGATAAAATGATATAACTTACTGATATACGTGATATGAAGTAATAAAACTTATAAAATATGATCGTACGCAAAACTAATTAATACCATGATTTTAAGGCAAGCGCACCTATCGAACAATAGTATAGCTTAATGGCAAGACCGAGATATCGAACCCAAAGGAACCAAAAGTACTAGTACTAACTTTCTTTCTATTATTTAACCTAGAAATAAAAGGGGATTTTTATTAAACTAAACTAATTATTAGACTAAGCTAAGGATGCACAAAAAGTGAATTGGGGAAGAACTCTTAGGAAAACTAATTGATTTGGACAATTCTCAAGGGAGAATCCACTTAGACTTCACTTGTTATCAATTCTTGAACTAGACGATTTATTCACTTGACTTGATCCGTAGAAATCCCTAACTTATGTTAATATCTCTCTCGAGACTAAAACCAACTAACCCTAGGTTGATTAATTGAAATCTCTTTCTAATTAAAACCCCTAGTATTGCATTAACTCGATCTATGAATTCCCTTATTAGGTTTGACCCTAATCCGGTAGATTTTCGTTGTCCAATGTCTAGGATTGCGAGCAACTCCGCTTAATTATGCTAGATCTACTCTTAGACATGGACTTTTGCTCCTCTGGATAAGCACATCAATACCTGAATTAATATCCTAGAATATCAAAGCAAGAATTAATAACACATAATTAAGAACAATTCAAGTATTTATCATATAATTCAAGAGAAAATAATAACAAGATCTGTTTTAGGTTTCATCCCCCTCAAGTATTTGGGGGATTTAGTTCATAATTATAAAAGAAAACATCTTAGAAGAATAATGATAACAAAACATAAAGAACCCAAAAACCCCTGTAGGAAATTGAAGGGAGATCTTCAGTTTTGAAGGGGAATTCGACTTCTGAGACGGATGAATCGGCTTCCTTTAGAGTAGTTCCTTGCTTCTGCTCTCTGTGTGTTGGTGGGAATCAAGCTCCTCTTCGTAGTTGCCTCCTAGAGTCTTTATATATAGCTTTGGAATGCCTTTCTTAGCCCCTAAGTAGCTTTTCCGAGTGAAATTGAACTACCTTACGACAGGAACACACTCGTGTGCCACGCCCGTGTGACTTCGACAATGAGCCTTATTTGAGTCTGTTGATGTGGCATGGTCATGTGGCCTGGTCGTGTGAGTTGGGGTTGGGCCGTGTTCAAGCTCAATGTGGCACGGCCATGCGACACGCCCGTGTGGAGAACTCTCAGGCCGTGTTGATTATTAAATTGGGCTTATTTTACCTGTTTTCAGCCCGTTCCTTACACTTTTCTCTTCCCTAAGCTCACTTGAGTATAAAACATGAAATTAAAGGTTTAAGAGCATGAATTTACCCAGATCAAGGGTTAATTCATCCAGAAATAAGCCTAAGCATAGGGTAAAAATATGTATAATTTATTGTTTATCAAATGCCCCCACACTTAAGCCTTTGCTTGTCCTCAAGAAAAAACTAATTCACAATTAAGAATCATTCTTCTCAACTTATAACCCTTATTAATAATGTTTCAAACTGATCCACAAGTAATCATACAATGAAAATTCAACCAAAAGAACATTAAAGTTTCAAACATTCTAAGTTGAGAATTTTATCACAGAAACATAGGTTTTCTCCTTTCTCCTAAGTAATTACCTTTCAATCAAAATCAACAAGATTTGACATCCTCACTAAAGATTCACTCTATCCATTCAAAGTGTTTAGGGTTCAGGAATTAAGCACTCTTTAGTCAACCTGAAAAGTTATTACCATAGGCTTGTAAGAAAATCAAATCTCCACCACTATAGATTGATATGGCACATCGATCAAAAGGTCTTTCAATGGTTGTAATGGGGCTTTGGTTAGGGGTGTTGTCATAAGCTGAAAAAGAAAGGGTTAGAATCGAGATTGAATTGAAAAATCATCTAACTAGAAAAATATCTATCATTGGAACATATTCTTTGAGCTAAGCCTTATAATGACATCGTTCTGGATTTGGAAGCTTGTAGAAATATGCAAAAACTATTGAACTATTACAGATTACAACTGAATTAACTGTATATACATTTTATTATTTTATTATTTATTTTTTATTATATATATATTTTTAAGAACAATTCAAAAATAATACTTTGAATATTTACAAACTTTACAAACTAGAAAAGAGAACAAAGCTAGATAATAATTCAACTCAAATCTCGACAAAAATTAGGGATCAAAATAATTGAATGGAATTTAACAAAAAACATGCTATAGGTTAATATTAGAGGTAAGTCAAAGAATGAGTTGTTAGGCTTAATGGGGTTCACTAGGGATTGATTTATGGAGGTAGGTTTTTATGGAGTAAGTGAGTTAAATCCTAGGTGCCTTTATCCTTTCGGTATATCAAATCAATGATGTGCTCTCGACATGTATAATCAAAGCAAGTTCTAGAGTAACAAATCAGTATTGACTCACTCAAAGCAACAATAAAAGTGAGCACGAACGAATGTATGCTCAAAAGGCTCAAAAATCTCACCAGAATTATGGCTTTTGATGTCAATCCTGTGAATTTCAAATCTCAAGATAACACTTAAAATTAGGGAAAATAACCTAGAAAATTTTAAATTCTCTAAAATTTCAACTTATCATGCTTGATTCCCTAATGTCTTAAAGTTTGAATAATCAAAGCATAAACACCTATATCTTAATTCTCAACACATTAATAAAAATCACAAATCAATCAAAATTCATCCTAATAGTGATATGAGAATAATGCAAAAAGTTAGCAGCGAAAATTTCCAGGGGTTCTGAAGATAATGGAAAGAGAGAAAGTGAATTCCCCCCACACTTAAGATGTACATTGCCCTCAATGTACAAGGATACATTAGTAGCAATATAAGCATAATATCATAAGATAGGGGGAAGTGAAAACTCCTTGAATTGGATGGATTCCTTGAGGTGGTGGTGATTATAGAGTGTCTGGGACAAAGGAAGGTGTAGAAGTAGATATTATGGTGGTGGTAGTAATTGTTGTCCACAGCTGCTCTGCCAGAAGAGTATGATTTGGATTTGAGCTGTAAAGCTCCTATGAAACTGCGATAGCACTTAAGGGGTTTTAGATATTTGAAGATTAGAACAATTACTCGTTAGGAAATGGCCGATAAAATTATAAAATTGAAAACTAAATTGAGATATTCAAGAAACATAAAGATCGAAATAAAGATAAAGAAAAATCTAAAAATTCTAAAGAAATATAAAGTTTAAGAGAAAGTAAAAATAAAGATCAAGAATAAAAATAAAAATAAAGATAAGAGGAATAGAAAGTTCTAATCCTTAAATGATCCATGAGGTGGGGGCGGTGATGAGATGTGTAGATGCTAGCATATCTACTGAAGAGTAGCGTCGATGTGATCGAAGCGTTGAAAGCACTGCTGCTCAAATTGTGTAAGGCGCTTGGATATGTCAGCATATGAAGCTGCCGCATGAACTGGGCGGCGAGGGGGTAGTGGCTCAGCTGGTGCCTCCTCTGGTGGTAGGACATCATCAGTAATGTCCTCGGGGTCCTCCTGCTGGGCATCTCGGAGTAGATGATATTGTGGAGGATTGGTCCCACGTCGGCTCTGAATCATCCTTATATGTAGCATAGTTTGGATGCCCTATGGGGACATCTGGCCAATCAATGTATAGGAGGAAGTCTGGGCCGCGGTGTTAAGTAGGCCGAAGTAGCGGGCCAATCGCGTGATGTATAGGCCCATAGAGATTACCTCCCTACAATGTCGCTCCGTCTGATGCTGGATGGCATGGGCGATGAACTATGCAAGATCGATCACATGTGCATGCGCCATGCTCCATAAAAAGTAGGCATCGTGAGTGTTGACGATGCCGATACTCTCGTGTTTGCCCGTCAGTGTGTGTGCAAGTAAGGCGTGAAGGTACCGCAGAGATGAGGCGAGAGCTGTCGCTTTGGAGTGATTGGGGTCGTATGTGGATGAGGCTAGGACCAGGGCTTCCCAACACTTAGATGGTGATAGATGGATGTGGCGGTGGAGCTCGGAGAGGTCCTCCTCTTTTATGAACTGCTTAGTGTACAGGCCTAGTGCTGTACCGAATTTCAGTACACTGAGATGACGAACGAGGCCCCTTAGATGGAATTGGATCATCCCTGGATCGTCGTGTCGGCTCATCACCGTCTGGAGGTGAAATGTGGAGCAGAACTCGAGGGTGAGTTCGAGGTAGGTGGGCTCCACGATCTAAAAGAACTGCTCCCATGGATCCGTTGTTAATAGGGCCCGGACCTTATCCACTAGGTGGACTTGCTCTAAAGCGGCCTAATCAATGCACCTTCCGACTCCGAGAGGTCGTGCCCGTAATATCTGAAATAACTCCCCTTGGAAGTTCTGCAAGAATTGAAGAAATGGGTGTCAGACTTCAGCAGTGGGTCTCCACGAGGAACCACCGGGTCCCTTTCGCTTTTTTAAAGTAGGGATGATAGCTTTCTTTCCACGTGACGATGACATGATTTCTAAAAGAAAAGAAAGCAAAATGAAAAAACAAAATTATGCATTAGTCCTAACTAAAGATATTCATAAGTTTAAAATAACAATGCTAACTAAAACTTACTTAACGAGAGTCAATTCCTTTACTAATCTAAATGCCATTTTTGATTCATCCTAAGCATAGAACTTCTAGCAAAAAAACAATGGCTTTTTTTGTAGGTTTTTATAGTCAATGTATGCCTAAAGCCTATTATATGTGATAGGAAAAAGTGGCAGCCAAGGAATGATCCAAAGTGGCATAATAAAGTTTCTAGACTAATCATGTTAAATGAATGAGATTCCTATAATAAACAATGTAAATAACAAAATAAAGGAGATTATTAATTGGTAAATAGATAAAAGACATTAAAAATAAAGAGAAAAAGTAAGAAAAGAAGAACAAAATTGGTGGTTATGGGGCGGAGTACGATCGTGGCGAGGGCTACACGGGCGTAGTGCCGCTGTTGAGGCCGACGGCAGCGTTAGGAATGGTGGGTATGGGAGTTGGGTTGAGAGATTTTTAGGGTTTAGGTGAGGAAAAAGGTGAATAGTGGGCTGTTTATATAGGATTTTGGGTCACACACGCCCGTGTTCTTAGGGCGTGTTGGTGTATACGGCCGTGTCGCACGATGTTCACTTCTCCCATGGCCGTGTAGGAGGTCACACGCCTGTGTCTAAAATGGCAAGTTTGACCACGGCTTTGGGGCACGGGTGTGTCGGACGCTTATGTGTGATTTGACAGTGTTGTCCACGGGGTAAAGGCACGGCCATGTTCGATCTCCCACGCCCGTATATATTTGGTGCCACGCCCGTGTAGTGCTAGGTAGGTTCGTCCATGGGCACCTCGCACGCCCGTGGGAATTTAACGCATCCCGTGTTTGGGGATTTGTTTTTGATCCTGTTTTCACACGGCCGTTACGAACGGTCATGTTTTATCCCGTTTTTGTCCCACAGCCTTAGGCACGACCGTGTGTTTGGCCGTGTGGGTTTGAAAAGCCTGTATTAAGTAATCAGAATTAAAATATAAAGGAAATCAAAATTTGTTATTGCTCGGGTTGCCTCCCGAGAAGCGCTTATTTAGAGTCTAAGCTCGACTCTGCTTGTATGTATCATGATGAGGGCTCGTGGAGCTGAAGCTCCTCTCTATTATTCTTAAACTCCCCACCTTTATAATGTTTAAGCTGATGACCGTTTACCTTGAAAGTGCCGTGGTTTGGATGAGTTACCTCGACTGTGTCGTATGAGAAGACAGTTTGAACAATGAATGGGCCTGACCATCTTGATTTAAGTTTTCCAGGGAATAGTTTAAGCCTTGAGTTGTATAGTAAGGCAAAATTGCCAGTTTTAAACTGCTTAGGTTATCTTAAACGATTGTCATTGCGTCGCTTTTTGGCTTCCTTGTATAATTGTGAATTTTCGTATGCATTGCAACGCCATTCATCCAGCTCATTTAGTTGCATTAAACATTTTTCACCTGCAAGTTTAAAATCAAGATTTAGGAATTTGATAGCCTAAAATGCTTTATGTTCAAGTTCAAAAGGTAAATGACAACTTTTACCAAAAACAAGTCTATATGGAGATGTTCCTATGGGGGTTTTGAATGCAGTTCTATAGGCCCATAAAGCGTCATCTACTTTTCTTGACCAATCTTTCCTGTTTGTTTCTACTGTTTTCTCTAGTATGTGTTTTAATTCTCTATTTGTTACTTCAACTTGTCTACTGGTTTGTGGATGATAAGAGGTAGCTGTTCTATGGTGCACTCCATATCTTTTTAACACTTTATTAAATTGAGTATTGCAGAAATGGGTACCCCTATCACTGATAATTATCCTAGGTGTTCCAAATTGAGAGAAGTTTTTTTTAGAAAATGTACCACTATTCTAGCAACACTAGTAGGTAAAGCTTGGGCTTCCACCATTTTGACATGTAATCTACTGCTACTAATATGTATTTATTCCAAAATGAAGTAGGGAATGGACCCATGAAATCAATATCCCATACATCAAATATTTCACATGAGAGTATATATGTTTGAGGTATTTCATTATGCTGAGAGATATTACCTGTCCTCTGGCATTTATCACAAGAGGTCACATACCTGTTGGCATCTTTGAAAAGGGTGGGCCAGTAAAAACCTGATTCAAGTTCTTTGTGAGCAGTTCTATTTCCACTGTGGTGTCCTCCTGTTGGTCTAGAATGGCAGTGATCCAGAATTTTATATGCTTTTGTCTTAGTAACGCATCTTCGAATGACTTGATCTGTGTAAATACGAAAAAGGAAAGGATCATCCCAAAAGTAATTTTTCACATCAGCGAAGAATAGCTTCTTTTGCTGATGGGTCAAACCTTTTGGGGTTATGTTAACTGCTAAATAATTTACAAAATCAGCAAACCAAGAAACTTCAGCTTCTGCTATGACTAGGAGTTGTTCTTCAGGAAATAAGTTATTTATTTCAGCTTTGTCGAGGTCCTTGAGGTATGGATTTTCCAATCTTGAAAGGTGATCTGCTGCCAAATTTTTAGCTCCTCTCTTGTCTTGTATCTCTAAGTTGAATTCCTATAACAATAGAATCCATCTTATTAATCGAGGTTTTGCATCAGTTTTAGTTAAAAGATAACGAAAAGTGGAATGGTCAGTATAAACGATGACTTTAGACAATAACATATATGATCTAAATTTGTCAAACGCAAAAATCACAGCTAGCAATTCTTTTTCTGTGGTAGTATAGTTCTCTTGTGCGGCCGTCAAAGTTTTGCTAGCATAATAAATCGGTTGGAAGTACTTGTCCCTTCGTTGTCCTAGAACTGCACCTACTGCAAAATCACTCGCATCACACATTAGTTCAAAAGGTAAATTCCAATCAGGTGCAATTATAATTAGGGCAGTAACTAATTTTTCTTTGAAAGTATTAAAAGCCTCTAAACATTCTTGATCGAAATTGAAAATCACATCTTTTTCTAGTAATTTTGTTAAAGGCTTAGCTATTTTAGACAAGTCTTTAATAAATCTTTGATAAAAACCAACATGTCCTAAAAAGCTTCTTATAGCCTTAACCGAATTAGGGGGAGGTAATTTTTCAATAGTTTCAATTTTTACTTTATCAACCTCTATCCCTTTACGAGAAACTTTATGTCCTAATACAATACCTTCTTGAACCATAAAGTGACATTTTTCCCAATTAAGCACAAGATTCGTCTCCTCACATCTTATTAGAACACATTTTAAATTATTAAGACAAAGTTTTAAGGAGTCACTGAAAACCAAAAAGTCATCCATAAATACTTCCATGATGTCTTCCACGAGTTCGTCAAAAATAGCTATCATGCATCGCTGAAAAGTAGCAGGGGCATTACATAATCCAAAAGGCATTCTACGATAAGCAAACGTACCGTATGGACATGTGAATGTTGTCTTTTCTTAATCTTCTAGAGCTATCGGGATTTCGAAGTAACCAGAGAGGCCATCTAAGAAGCAATAATACATATGTCCTGACAGTCTTTCCAACATTTGATAGATAAAAGGTAAGGGAAAATGGTCTTTTTTGGTTGCATCATTCAGCTTTTTGTAATCAATACAAACTCTCCATCCTATGACTCTTCTTGTAGGAATTAATTCCTTTTTTTTCATTAGACACCACATTCATGCCTCCCTTTTTAGGAACAACCTACACAGGACTTACCCAAGAACTGTCAGAAATAGGATAAATAATTCATGCATCTAGAAATTGAATTACCTCGGCTTTTACAACTTCCTTCATGTTGGGTTTCAATCGTCTCTGAGCTTGCACACATGGCTTATATTCATCTTCCATTAAAATTTTGTGGGTGCAAAAAGAAGGGCTAATTCTTTTAATGTAAAAAATCTTCCAAGCTATAGCCTTTTTGTGTTCTCTTAATACTTGCAGTAATTCCTCTTTCTCTTTAGTTCTCAAATCTGATGCGATAATGACTGGTAGTGTAGAATCATCTCCCAAAAATGCGTATTCCAAGTGCTTAGGCAATTGTTTTAATTCTAGTTTAGGAGGTTCATCAATTGAGGGTTTTTGTCTCAGTTCAGCATTCATCTTAATGCCCTAATAGCTCATATGTCTTAAAACAGGTTCGTTAGAGTCTAAATCTTTTATTACTTTCTTTACTTCAGTGGTGGCTTCATCTTCCTCCCCACCTTGGACAAGACACAGTTCCAACGTGTCTTCAAGAGTGATTTCTTGAAAAGAGTCTTGAACAGAATAATCAATAGAATTAATAAAATAACAAGAATCATCTTGTTCTCTAGAGAATTGCATAGCATCATAAATTTTAAAAACAATTTCTTCATCACCAACCCTAAGTACTAGCTTACCATCCCCTACGTCAATAACAGCTCTAGCAGTAGCTAAGAATGGGCGTCTTAAAATTAAAGGTACCTTAACATCCACATCCATGTCAAGCACAACAAAATCAACAGGGAATATAAATTTATCTACTTTTACTAATACATCCTCAATAATTCCCCTAGGATACTTAACAGATCTATCAGCTAATTGTATACTCATCCTAGTAGGTTTTGGTTCCCCTAGACCTAATTGCTTGAACATTTTGTAAGGCATTAGGTTAATACTGGCGCCTAGATTAGCTAAGGCTTTTTCAATGTTTAAACAGCGAATTAAGTAAGGAATAGTAAAACTCCCTAGATCTTTCAGTTTGGTAGGCAACTTATTTTGGAGGATAGCTGAACACTCTTCGTTAAGTTCCACGGTGGACAGTTCTTCCAACTTCTTTTTGTTTGTAAGAAGTTCCTTTAAAAATTTTGCGTACTTCGGCATCTGTGAAATTGCTTCAACAAAAGGTAAGTTAATATGTAACTGTTTAAAAAGTTTAAGAAATTTACCAAATTGAGCATCCATGCGGTCTTTCTTTAACTTTGCTGGATATGGTATGGGTGGTTTATACTCCTTAAGTGTTGGCGGAGCACTTTCTTTAGGTTCTGCTTCCTCTACCTTGTTCTTTTCATATTCTTAAACCGGCTTCTTTTCAGGTTCAGCTAGTATTTTTCCATTCCTTAAGGTAACTGCTTTCACATGTTCCCGAGGATTAGGTTCAGTATTACTCGGCAAACTACCTTGTGGTCTATCAAATATCGTTTTTACGAGTTGACCAATCTAATTTTTGAACCCTTGGATAGAAGCTTGTTGGTTTTTAAGTGCTATTTCGGTGTTTTGAAAGCGAGTTTTAGAAACCGATATGAACTTTTCCAACATCTCTTCAAGGTTTAGTTTCTTTTCTTGCCGATACGATGGTTGTTGAAATCCCGGAGGGGGTGGTGGTGGTCTTTGATTTCCTTGACCGCCCCATGAGAAATTAGGGTGATTCCTCCAACCTGCATTGTAAGTATTACTGTAAGGATTATTTTGAGGTCGAGAATTATTACTCATATAATTTAATTGCTCGGTTTCTGTGTTGTGTCTATAGGGATGGTACTTTGGGTTGCTCACTCCTCCTAGGTTTGAGTTGCACTGCATGACTGGATGTACTTGCGTAGAACCAATAAAACCATCAATATTTTTATTTAAAAGTTCTACCTGAGAGGAAAGCATTGTGACTGCATCAATATTAAGAACTCCTGCTGCTTTTATCGGCTTTGTCCTCATGACTTGCCACCGATAGTTATTCAGTGACATCTCCTCTATAAACTCATAAGCTACTTTAGGTGTTTTGTTGTTGATTGTTCCACCGGCGGCTGCATTGATCATTTGTCTTGTTGAATGATTCAAACTATTGTGAAAGGTTTGAACTTGTAGCCACAGAGGTAACCTATGGTGAGGGCACCTTCTCAAGAGATCTTTGTGTCTCTCTCAAGCATCGTAAAGTGTCTCTAAATCCATCTGCACAAAAGAAGAAATATCATTCTGTAAGTTATCATTCTGTAACTTAGCTGTTTTAGCTGGAGGAAAATACCTAAGTAAAAACTTCTCGGTCATTTGTTCCCATGTGGTGATGGACCCTCATGGTAAAGAATTTAACCACTGTTTAGCTTTGTTTCTTAAGGAGAACGGGAATAGCCTAAGACGAATGACATCATCAGAAATGCCATTTATTTTGAACGTATCGCATAATTCTAAGAAATTGGCTAGATGCGTGTTGGGATCCTCATCCTGCAAACCATCAAACTGAACAAATTGCTGTATCATTTGAATAGTGTTAGGTTTCAGTTAAAAATTATTTGCAGCCACAGCAGGCCTAACAATGCTGGATTCAGTACCAGTTAAATTAGGTTTAGCATAATCATACATAGTACACGGAGCAGGATTTTGATTGATAGGATTTGCGGCTACTACAGGGGGTAGCTGATTATCCTGATTGGCTTCCATCTCTTCGGTCTGTTCTGGCTCTTCCTCTTGACCTTGTTCTAGATATTGCAAGCTTCTTCTTATCTCTCAGCTAGTTTTGCAAATGGTAGCTTCTAAATCTTCGTCGAAAAGTAGTGGTCCTCCTGGGTTTCTTCTAGTCATAAACTAGAGATACTTGGAAGGAAAGAAAATTTTAGTAAATAAAAATAAAAATAAAAGTAAAAATAAGTTGAAAATAAATAAAGAAAGTAATAATGGCTAAAGTAATAAAAATCGAGTGTTCCTAATATTTTAGTTCCCCGGAAACGGCGCCAAAAACTTGATATACGTGATATGAAGTAATAAAACTTATAAAATATGATCGTACCCAAAACTAACTAATACCACGATTTTAAGGCAAGTGCACCCATCGAACAGTAGTATAGCTTAGTGGCAAGACCGAGATATCGAACCTAAAGGAACCAAAAGTACTAGTACTAACTTTCTTTCTATTATTTAACCTAGAAATAAAATGGGACTTTTATTAAACTAAACTAATTATTAGACTAAGCTAAGGATGCACAAAAAGTGAATTGGGGAAGAACTCTTAGGAAAACTAATTGATTTGGACAATACTCATGTAACACCCCAACCCGTATCCATCATTGGAATAGATCATGAGGTATTACCGGAGTTTATAGAACTTTTTTTTTTCTTTTTTTTTCTTTTTTTTATCACATGATAACTTATTTTATAAGAAATTGTACAACTTAAATTTTACCATTCTTCCATAAACACATGTATATTTTCATTTGATCATTTACCCTTTCGATGTATCAAATAATAAACATATTACCATTTAACCAATAGCTTGGCACTTGTCTAAGCGTCAACAACAACAGTCATTGGTATACTTGAATATATTTCATATAATTTTAGAATCGATAAACTCATTGTATCAACATATCGGACTTGAGATTATTACTTATTACGGCTTACCCAATTTCCATGTATCAGCATATTAAAGATTGCCACATATTCATATAATATGATACATATTATTCTCTTGCCATTTCTTCAAAAACATAAATCATTCATTATACCAAAATTTCATGTATCATTGTTTTCACGGATTTTGTATATATTTATTCCAGGACAATTCATAATCTTGAACATGCATAATTATCAGGTAAGTTTCATATATATGTATTTTCCATGTCATATTTTTTAAAATATCGAATAAATATCGTTTTTGTGTATTTCAAGTTCAATTTCGTGATTATTGTTTCGTGCTCAAATTATTTCCATGTCAGGGCTTTATTCATTAAGTCATTCGAAATTTTATCGTCATACAATTAATATTATTATTAAAGTATACGAATCTATAATCATAGATGCATATATTCATCAATAAATTCCATGTACAAATATCATCATCTTATATTTCCATATATCCAGTATCACTGTCATTTTTTTCATGTACTTCAGGAATATATGTACAAATCTTTTTATATGCATATTTCTTTTTCTGGTTAGGATTCTTACTTACTGAATTTATCGGAATATCGATAGTTAAAATCATATAATATACTTAAAATATGCAAGTCCGTTGATTAATTCACATTTACCCTTTTTAACTATGTGTTTACCATCTTCTATATTTATCCCGTTGAATTTCTCAGAATTTTGATGGATTTCCGATAGTACACTCCTGGTGTACAATCTCATTAACCGTCAATTCATACAGGAGTACACTTTTAGTGTACAATTCCGGGTCCGTCAATTCATATGCATGTGTTGCCATGGTATCTTTCAACCATGGTCTTATTCATTGCCATGGTATCTTTCAACCATGGTCTTATTCATTTTCTCAATTTGTTGCCATGGTATCTTTCAACCATGGTCTTATTCATTGCCATAGTATCTTTCAACCATGGTCTTATTCATTTTCTCAATTTGTTGCCATGGTATCTTTCAACCATGGTCTTATTCATTGCCATGGTATCTTTCAACCATGGTCTTACACATTTCATTTCAGTAAGCACACTCCCGCGAACCTCACTCTCCCACGAACCTCAATTCTTGGCACACTTCCGCGAACCTCAGCTCCCATGTATTCTTCGGAAGGGCCTATACACATGTATTCTTCGGGAGAGCCACCAGCACACTCCCGCGAACCTCATTTCCCATATATTCTTCGGGAGGGCTGATATTAGGATTAACCTTTTGGGCTTAATCCTTTTTCCTGTATTCTTCGGGAGGGCTACATCAGGATAGGATCACCCGTCCGGGCTAGATCCTTTTTACCGTCAATTCCTTTTCCAATGATCCATCGAAATCCATTCCATTCAACCGGGATTTACTTTCTTTTTATATCGAGTATTATCAATATTTCATCAATTATTATGCATTGATCATTCAAATCATATTTCATCACATAGCCACATATTTCAAGTGTTTAAAAAATACAATTCAAGTTACACGAACTTACCTCGTTGCTTGTTCGTGTTTATAAATTTATTAATCCGATATCTTTTCTTTTTCGCGTTCGAGTCTCGCATTTGAGTCGTTGGGATCTTTATAAATAAATTTGACCATTGTTTTCATTCATTCCATATTCTAATACATTCAATTAATGCTCTAGGCAAAATTACCATTTGGCCCCCAAACTTTTAATTAATGATGATTTTACCCTTAGGCTCAGAAAAATAAATTCTTGCAATTTAATCATTATTTCCAGCTGTTATCATCATACATATTAATAACATTCCATAAATTCTATAAAATATCAAAATTTTCCATAATTTCAACACTTTTCAATTTAATCCTTAAAACATGTTTTCCCCCGATCTTGAACTAAATTAACAATTTTCATTTAAAATTTTCAATTTAAATAATAAAATAATCCATTTCATGTAATTTGATCATTTCTAACATTTTTACAAAATTACCCATAAAGTTTTACTTTTATTCGATTTAGTCCTTGGGCTTAAAACATACAAATTAGTCATGCTAACTGATTATTCATACATATTTTCCTCCTCCTCCTCCTCTCCATTCCACATCCTTAATTTATATAATATGCTTATAAGTAACATTATCAATAATTTCACTATTTACTTATATGTGAACATTCAAGCTGTCCACCTGCGTCATAGTCACTAAATTATTTATATATTGAGCTACAGAAATCAAAATTAAGATCCGTTAATTTTCCCTGAAACTAGACTCACATATATTCTTACCATAAAATTTTTAGAATTTTTGGCTTAGCCAATAAGTACAGTTTATTCTTTAAATTTACCCCTGTTCTGCTGTATAACTGTTCCGACCTTTCTTCATTAAAATTTAATTATCTCCTTGTACGGGACTCAGATGATGTTCCCACTTATTTCTCTTAAAAATAGACTCATTAAAGATTCTAACCATATAACTTATGTCCCATAATTATTTTTATACAATTTTTAATGATTTTTCCAAGTCAGAACAGAGGATCCCGAAATCATTCTGAACCAGTCTCACAAAAATATAAATATCTCAGAACACAGAATTCATTTACTTGTTTTGTTTCTTTTATATGAAAATAGACTCAACAAGTTTTAATTCCATATCTTACTCAACTCCTAATTCAGTTTCTACCATTTTTGGTGATTTTTCAAATTTAGCTTACTGCTGCTGTCTAAAACTGTTTTAGTGCAAGATATTAATTACTAAGTTTATATCACCCTTATTTTCTTTCTCTACACCATTTCCCATCACTTTATCTTATTTTCTCTTCACTACCATATCAAGAACATAGAATCATATATAAGAAAACTCTACATTAACATCATTTACATGCCTTTTCAATAATATTAAACTTAAAAATACATGGAAATCTTGATGTTCTTACCTTGTTTTAATGTTTCCAAACTTTAACTTCATTTTCTCTCTCCTCCAGCTTCTATTTCTTGAATCCAACTTGATATTCTAGCTCCTCATAGTCTCCTTAACATTTTTCTCCTTCGAAATTCTTTTGATTTCTAGGTGAAAATGGTGGATTTTTGGTGGAAGGACCAAATTGTAAAGAAAGTAAAACTTTCTTTCTTTCTCTCTTCCTCTCACGTTGGTGCATGGAAATGGTGGGTTTCTTCTTCTTTTTTTTTCCACACACACACACATATATATATACTAAATAAAATAATAAAATAATAAAATATCTTATTAAAATATTAATAAAGTAATATTTATCTTATTAAATAATTATAAAATATCATCACACCATCATTACCTTCTAGATTTCTCTCTCCTTCTAATTGACCATTTTGCCCTTCATGATCTTTTAAAATTCCATCCTTGAGTCATCACCTAATTTGGTAAAATTGCGATTTAGTCCCTCATAATTCTTTCTCCTATTCAATTTGGTCCTAATTCATCCATTTTCCTTAGTTTCTAGATTATTCCATCCTTAAAATATTTGCACTATTGGTCCTTCAACTTTTCCATATTTACACTTTAACCCCTTAAATTTTAAGTATTTACTCTTGGGCCACAAAACTTTTCTCACTTTTACGATTTAGTCCTTTCTTGGATTAATACATCATAATCACTTCCTACATAGATTTTGTTGATAGAGCTCAAAATTTCTCTTTTTATTTCTTTATTTCTTTATTTTACTGTATCAATGATAGAAATTTTCGAGATATTACAACTCAAGGGAGAATCCACCTAGACTTCACTTGTTATCAATTCTTGAACTAGACGATTTATTCACTTGACTTGATCCGTAGAAATCCCTAACTTATGTTAATATCTCTCTCGAGACTAAAAATAGCTAACCCTAGGTTGATTAATTGAAATCTCTTTCTAATTAAAACCCCTAGTATTGCATTAACTCCATCTATGAATTCCCTTATTAGGTTTGACCCTAATCCAACAGATTTTCGTCATTCTATGTCTAGGATTGCGAGCAACTCTGCTTAATTATGCTAGATCTACTCTTAGACAGGAACTTTTGCTCCTCTAAATAAGCACATCAATACTTGAATTAATATCCTAGAATATCAAAGCAAGAATTAATAACACAGAATTAAGAACAATTCAAGTATTTATCATATAATTCAAGAGAAAATAATAACAAGATCTATTTTAGGTTTCATCCCCCTCAAGTATTTGGGGGATTTAGTTTATAATTATAAAAGAAAACATCTCAGAAGAATAATGATAACAAAACATAAAGAATCCAAAAACCCCTGTAGGAAATTAAAGGGAGATCTTCAGTTTTGAAGGGGAATTCAGCTTCTGAGACGGATGAATCGGCTTCCTTTGGAGTAATTCCTTGCTTCTGCTCTCTGTGTGTTGGCGGGAATCAAGCTCCTCTTCGTAGTTGCCTCCTAGGATCTTTATATAGAGCTTTGGAATGCCTTTCTTAGCCCCTAAATAGCCTTTTCCGAGTGAAATTGAACTACCTCATGACAGGGACAGGCCCGTGTGCCACGCCCATGTGACTTCGACAATGGGCCGTGTTTGGGTTTGTTGATGTGGCACGGTCGTGTGGCCTGGCCGTGTGAGTCGGGTTTAGGCCATGTTCGAGCTTAAGGTGGCACGGCCGTGTGACACTCCCGTGTTGAGAACTCTCAGGCCATGTTGATTATTGAATTGGGCTTATTTTGCCCGTTTTCGGCCTGTTCCTTACTCTTTTCTCTTCCCTAAGCTCACCTGAGTATAAAACATGAAATTAAAGGTTTAAGAGCATCAATTTACCTAAATCAAGGGTTAATTCATCCAGAAATAAGCCTAAGCATGGGGTAAAAATATGTATAATTTATCGTTTATCACTTACCGAATTTGTAACACCCCAAACTCGGCCCAGACACTATGGCCAGATCTGACATGTCACATCGAAAATAAATTCATAGAAAAATCGGTTTTGCTTATAAAAGTAGGTTTCAAAACCCTTTTTATTATTATGGACGTTTCACCAAAACGTTTGCGTAAAAGTTGGTCTTTGTATTATTTAAAATCGCGGAAACTTCTAACGTTTGAATTTGAAACGTGTGATTTTCATGAAAACATTTATTATTTAGAAAACCTGTTATCCTACTCTAGCAGTTTGAAATAATAAAATGGGACCCAATTAAGAAAAAACAAAAACTCTTGAATGGCCTTATTATAAAAAAAATAAAATCCCTAAACTGGAACTTATAAATAAAGTCAAATCCAAATAGCAGTAGTCATGTAGCCACCTCTGAGTCCCTCGCAGCTCCAAACCGTCTAAGGCGGGGGATTACTAGAATGGTGGAAATGTGCAAGTTTACACAATCGTAACAAGTAATAAAATGACAAGTAAATGTCGAGTTATCATACCCACAGGGGCTTCAAAAAGCAATATTTATGAAATTAAATAAAACACTTTGGTGAGATAAAAATAATTTTGGTTTGAAAAGAGTGATTTATAAACTAAGATTAAAGCTAAGAAAACAATTTAAATAAAATAAAAGAGTTCCTAGTGCACGATTTCAAAATAAGATTTAATCAGGATGATAAAATTGTGTTGGATTAATTATACCTTTTTAACTTAGAATTATTAAATTCATGCTTATGTTGTTACGAATAAAAATTCACGGCAACCCAGTAATTTACTAACTTATGAACATATTTACTAATTAAAATCCATTTATCTCTTGAACATATTCCTATGCCAATTCAACCGACTAACTAGAATTAATCAGGTAAACATGCTATAACACATACATATTTATTAAATTAAATTATCTCTCGCATATTCCTATGTCGATTCAACCGATTAATTCAACTTAATAAACATGTAAAAGTTTATGTGAAGTAACAAAGTAGGCATACCTTGAAACAATTTAATCACAACAATCTTGCAAGTTATGCAAGGCATATGAATCGTCAGATACAATGCTAATTTAATTTTCAGCTACCTTAGAAGAATTAAACATGCACAGATTAAGTATTGAGTCCATTAATTGCAATTTCAATCCGCTTAAACAATTAATTCTTTAATTATCTAAACAATTATAATGCCAGATAATCTAAGCATGATTTTACTTAATCAAGCATTTCACTAAGACCTATAACAGCATAAACACTATTTTAATAATTCAAGTAGGCAAAATATAATCAACCCAACACGAATTAAATTCAAGCTAAATTGATTAAAATAACCATTTCAACAACAATATTATTCATAGATATGTTCTTCATAAAAACAACAGAAATTAAATAGAAAGGGAACAAGAAAGCAAATCCGGTGTTTCTCTGTGGCTTTGACTGATTGCTCCGTTCTTCATCTCCGTTGTCCTCGCCGGTCAAGGCTTCTATGAACACTTGCTTGCTGCCCAAATTGGCTGGGAAAACACCTCTTTTCCAAGAGGAGAAATCGGTACAAGGGACAGGAAAATGGGAAGGGAAAATGGAGAGAAAATAGAATGGAGACGTGAAGAGAGAATGAGAGAATGTTGAGAAGTGAGGGATGCCTTCAAATGATCAGCAAGGGGTGGCTTTTATAGCTGATTGTGGCTGCTAAAAATAGCAAATCCCATCAGCCAAAGAGCCCCCCTATGGCTGGCCACACACATGGCAAGGTTGAAGATTTCAACCTTGCTAAAAATAGGTTGGGGCAAATCTACAAAGCCTAAAATAAAGGTGGGGTTTGAATGCGATTTGGAGGTTTTTCAAGGGCCTTTTTGCAAGCATTTTTAATCAACTAAATTGCTGATTTGGGTCAGCCTTTGGACAGTTCTGCTCAGCCCAATTAGTGGCTGGTTCGGCTCACTCCGTTCGGTTCAACCAGTGCAGTTCACTAGGCCCTTTCTCCATAATTAATTAAAATTAATTTATTTAACCTAAATTAAATAGGAAATAAATTAAAATTAATTTAATTATGAATTAATACACATTTCTGGACTGTCTTGGGCAGGAAATTAATTCGTCTCGAAGCTCCAAATTGCTTCTCGATTTTATTTTTCTCGTAGTGTCTGCCGGGCCATTTTTACCCTTTGTGCAATTCTGTCAAAAATAACCAAAATTAATCAAAATTAACTATAAAATTAATTAAAATTCATCATGTTCATATTTTTAATGCAATTTAATTATTTTATAATATTTAATTATTTTTTGACAAGAATTTAATCGAAATAGCATGATTTTAAGTCAAAAAGGGCATGAAAAAGTATATAAATTTTTGTGTTTCCACACCCCCAAACTTAATTCATTGCTCGCCCTGAGTAATGCACAAATTTTGAAAAGAATTTCTCGGAAACACTTTGAAAACCTTCTTCAGAACAACATTTTTCTCAAAATTATGAATTTGATATACTCATGCTAAGAAATTTGATCATTATGCTACTCAAGTGTTCATATTATTCAAATTAATCTCAATAATTATTACAATAGCAAAATTAGGCTAAATGTTTCCTAATTAAGACATGCTAATTCCCACCAGTTCAATTTTTAATCATTTATTCAAGATTAAGCTGCAATCATTAAGCTTAACTTATATATTCATATGTTGAACAGAATAATTTCTCTCCACTAATGTAGGTAACATTGAAACTTTGAATCAATAGGTCTTTAACAAGGTTGTAATGTGGCTGGGCTTAGGGGTAGGTAAAAAGATAGATAAATTTCGGCTAAAAACCCTAAACTCAGTGTAAATTGAACCTTCAATTTTTTTTTTTTACCTTCAATCACCAACTTTCACATGCTCTTTTTTCAAATATATGTGCTCTTTTTTTTTCTTTTTTTTATTGAGCACTTGCTTTCTGCACACAATTTTTTTTGAGCATTTGATATTTCTTTTCAACTCCCCCAAACTTATTTTCAACGATATTCTTGAATAGTACCGAGTCTAGTGTTTGGGAAAAGATAATTAAGAGAAACGTGATGGGCTAAATTTGTATAGGTTTCAAAATAAAATTAGGCCATATAGTCTCAAAGTTGGGTTTCAAAGGATAAAATTTACCATGGTGGGCTTGAAAGGCTCAAACGGTCCAAACAATAGTGGCCTAAATCATTTTCAATGTTCCATGCTTCCTAGGATTTTGCCTCAAGAAACTACTAAGTCAATTCTAAAGACTTAAACTTTCATGCATTCCTAACTTTTCTAAAGAGATAAAAATTTTATGGTATGAAGTTGCATGCTTTATTAATGATACATTCATGTCATCATTAAGCTACATAATACTTTATTGAAAAAAATAGAACTTTATTCATACTCAAGTTTAGCATACTTAACAAAATTCAAATTTATTGAACAGAAATATATCCTAATCATAATTAAAAGAAAAAATTATTCTGGATGAAAATAATTTCAAACTTCGGTCCCCCCAACTTAAAATGAACAATGTCCTCATTGTTTAAAGTGAATAGATACTATACACCAGGTAAGAATTCAGAAAAGAGGAGGCGAGCCAATGTGACTGCTTAAGTACCAAGCTCTTTCGAAATCCAATCCTAGACATGTATATATCTATTGCCACACTTTATACTTTATGACTTGTCCATATTTATTCAGGATTTCCTTCTCTTGTTTTATTATGCAGAAATAAAAATTCCTAATTAACCTAATCCTAAAGTAACCTAAAAACAAAAATTAAATAAAGTCAAGATCCCCCCCTTTTTATTTATTTGTCGATCCCTTTGAATTTGATTCATCTTTTGCTCCATCATATTTGTTGTTGTATGAATCGCTTCACTCCTTCTTCGATAGTGGAATCTATGGTTCAAATACGAAATCTGGAGACTCAGGCACAAAAACAAACTGGTTATCATATATTTTCATACGAGCTTCGAACATAGGAAATCTGTTAAGGGTGGTTTCAGTTTTGAGCAGGTGGGTGAGTAGATGTGGGTAAGGTTTAGAGTTGAAGAGGGTGTCAATTTTAAGGATAGTTTAGGTGCGATAGTTGGTGACTTTGAATGAAGGTGTTTGGGCTAGTGATTCAAAGAGATAAGGGCTGTAACATTAAGGGGTTAAGTGAGATGCATGATTGGGCTACTTGGGAGTGGTGGTGGAACAAGGTAAGGGATATCGGTTTGTCCCGAAAAAAAAAGGTTGAATGTTTCCCTTCTTAGTAGCATCTTAAGCCCAATGGCAGCTCATTTTGGATCTGTACTAAAAAAAAAAACACTCAAAGAAATTAGTGCTTGGGTTAAAAGTTGACCTTTTATTAACAAAACAAATACTTAAATTCTATGGGCTACTTAGAAATTTTTTTTTGAAAAATTACATTAAATTAAACTCCCAGGAAAGACTGGAGGGGTCACGGATGGTCCCACTTAAGTCCCAATCTCCTAGATAGAGTTTTAAGTAATGTAATGAATCAAAGAAAATTTTATCTAAGTCTACCATTTTATTCAAATGAGAAGAAAAACTAAAAATATAAAATAACAACAGAGAAAGTGAAGAGAACTCCCTCCATTTTATTTAGGATCGTTATTGACCATGGTGGTATCAAATGGCCATTTGTCATGCCAACCATAACCATTTAGGAAGTAATCATATTCTTTCCCATCAAATCTGTTCAACATCTTATTAGGAAAAGAAGACCTGTAATGATCTTTCCTAGTGGCTTTATTTAACTTCCTGAAATTCCTACAAATCCTTCGACCCGTGACTCGAATATTTGCAATAATCCATCCGACAACCTTCTTGGGCCTTTCCAAAATCACAAGTGCCTCTTCTTTTTGATCTTTAGTGAACTCAACTGAAACAATGACAGGTAACGAAGACAGACTTAAATAGTCATATTTCAAATGTGGAGACAAAATCTTAGGTTCCAATTTAGCTAGCTCTTCAATCAATGACTTTGGTTGCGTATACTCCTGAGATGATAACTCTAGTGATTCCAGTGGAACTACCTGAGTGAATCCCTTCATTTTAGCTTCTAACAATGCCAAACATTCCTCATCTTCATCATCACTTGGTGAATCCGCTAGCATAATACATTCTGACGGATTATCTACAGAATTGATCTCCAGCTCTGTAGAAGCCATTGATTCTATCTTGGAAATAGTAGAACAGTCTTTGACTACACTGAGGATTTAGTAGCATCAAAGTCATTAAAAGTCATCTCATCATCAAAGATTTCTTTCAATTGAGTATCATTTTGTTGCTTCCAGAATCGTTGAGGATATGGCAATGGTGGAACCTTAGCTTTAACCGGTCAACTCTTCTGTGGAAATTTTTCTACATCTGACAAGGGTGTTAGATAATCAGAACTAATTGGTTTAGAGTTTACCTTGTCAAGGATCATTGAATCTGACTTTTGTGATATAGGAGTTTCAACACTTGGTAGAACTTCCTCTTTGTCTTGAGCTATAACAAACTCAACTTGAACCTCAACCACCTTGGGCTCCAATGTCTTTTCACTTGGCAAAGAGACTACTTTGCAATGTTCTTTATCCAAAATTCTTGAATTCTTTATGTCGTCTGGCCAAATACCTTGTGGTTTATTTCGAAGTTCATTGGTTAGCTAACCCATTTGATTCTCCAAATTTCTTAAAGTGGTATCATTCTTCGCTATGTATGCCTTCAGTAGATTCTCAAGATCACTTGAAGATTCAATTGGTGGGGGTTGTTGCACTTATCGAGAATATTCTAATGGATAATTTGGTCGAAATGGCATAACAGAGTCACTATGGTCCATCCATTGATTACTCTATGGAGAAATTGGATGATTCTACCATAAAGAGTTGTCAAAATTTGATTGCGGACCATTCCAATTCTGATTCCCCATGTAATAATTTGACTCTTGATTCGATGGGCAATTTTCAAAGAAATGGCCATCTCCACAGTATTCACAAGAAATATTCTCAAATTGGTTCTGCTGCTGACCTAACAGATTACCATTGAAACCATTAACAGTTATGTTCTTAAGCATAGAGGATATGAAGGATACCTGGGCTGCTAAAGAGGCAATTATGTCATCTTTATGTACTCCTCCTACTCGTCTTTCTGAGGCTGCTTGGTTAGTTGGCCACTGATAGTTATTGCTGGCAATTCTTTCAATAATCTCGTAAGCATCGTTATAAGACTTAGAAAGAATGGCTCTATTTGCCATAGCATCCACCATCATTCTAGTATGAATATTGAGACCAATATAGAAAGTCTCCATTTGAACATAGTAAGGAATGCCGTGATGAGGGCACTTTCATAATAACTCCTTAAACAGCTCTCATGCCTCATATAAAGATTTTTCATCAAGTTGTTGAAATGAGGTGATTTCATTTCGAATCTTAGTAGTTAAAGATGGAGGGAAATATTTCATTAAAAAACGTTCAACCAACTCTTGCCATGTAGTTATGGAACTAGACGGTAGGGAGTTCAACCACGCTCGTGCTCTGTCTCTTAAGGAGTATGGAAATTGTCTCAGTCTCAAGGCGTCCTCAGTCATCCCGATTAGTTTAAATGAGTCACTCACTTCCATGAATAGCCGAAGATGAAGATCTGGATCTTCAGTAGGAATCCCACTAAATTGACCCATATTTTGCAACATTTGGAACATGACCGGCTTCAGCTCAAAGTGTTGTGCCTCGATTTCGGGTCCCCTGATACTCGGATTGAGCTTGTTGAATAAAGGAATGGCATATTGTTGAATGGCACAATTTCTGTCATCGACAAGAATGATCGGATTGTGAGTATTATAAGTGAATGTTCCTCCTGGGTTTGAATTTTTGAAATTCATATCTTCGGTCCTTCTTTGGTGCACTTGTCTTCTCCTTTGTCAGAAAGTCCTTTCAATTTCAGGGTCTACGGGGAGTAAGTTAATAATTTGATCAATAAACACCTGAAACAAATAAAAAAATTAAAATTAAATTTAACAGAGAAAAAAATGGACTAAAATGAAAAATTAATAATTTCACAAATAATGTCTTTTAAAACAGTCCCCGGCAACGGTGCCAAAAACTTGGAACGGTGGAAATGTGCAAGTGTACACAATCGTAACAAGTAATAAAGTGACAAGCAAATGTCGAGTTATCGTACCCACAGGGACTGTAAAAAGCAATATTTATGAAATTAACTAAAACACTTTGGTGAGATAAAAATAATTTTGGTTTGAAAAGAGTGATTTATAAACTAAGATTAAAGCTAAGAAAACAATTTAAATAAAATAAAAGAGTTCCTAGTGCACGATTTCAAAATAAGATTTAATCAAGATGATAAAATTGTGTTGGATTAATTATACCTTTTTAACTTAGAATTATTAAATTCATGCTTATCCTGTTACGAATAAAAATTCACGGCAACCCAGTAATTTGCTAACTTACGAACATATTTACTAATTAAAATCCATTTATCTCTTGAACATATTCCTATGCCAATTCAACCGACTAAACAGAATTAATCAGGTAAACATGCTATAGCACATACATATTTATTAAATTAAATTATCTCTCGCATATTCCTATGTCGATTCAACTGATTAATTCAACTTAATAAACATATAAAAGATTATGTGAAGTAACAAAGTAGGCATACCTTGAAACAATTTAATCACAACAATCTTGCAAGTTATGCAAGGCATATGAATCGTCAGATACAATGCTAATTTAATTTTCAGCTACCTTAGAAGAATTAAACATGCACAGATTAAGTATTGAATCCATTAATTGCAATTTCAATCCGCTTAAACAATTAATTCTTTAATTATCTAAACAATTATAATGCTAGATAATCTAAGCATGATTTTACTTAATCAAGCATTTCACTAAGACCTATAACAGCATAAACACTATTTTAATAATTCAAGTAGGCAAAATATAATCAACCCAACACGAATTAAATTCAAGCTAAATTGATTAAAATAACCATTTCAACAACAATATTATTCATAGATATGTTCTTCATAAAAACAACAGAAATTAAATAGAAAGGGAACAAGAAAGCAAATCCGGTGTTTCTCTGTGGCTTTGACTGATTGCTCCGTTCTTCGTCTCCGTTGTCCTCGCCGGTCAAGGCTCCTATGAATGCTTGCTTGCTGCCCAAATTGGCTGGGAAAACACCTCTTTTCCAAGAGGAGAAATTGGCACAAGGGAAAGGAAAATGGGAAGGGAAAATGGACAGAAAAGAGAATGGAGAGGTGAAGAGAGAATGAGAGAATGTTGGAAGTGAGGGATGCCTTCAAATGATCAGAAAGGGGTGGCTTTTATAGCTGATTGTGGCTGCTAAAAATAGCAAATCCCATCAGCCAAAGAGCCCCCCTATGGCTGGCCACACACATGGCAAGGTTGAAGCTTTCAACCTTGCTAAAAATAGGCTGGGGCAAATCTACAAAGCCTAAAATAAAGGTGGGGTTTGAATGCGATTTGGAGGTTTTTCAAGGGCCTTTTTGCAAGCATTTTTAATCAGCGAAATTGCTTATTTGGGTCAGCCTTTGGACAGTTCTGCTCAGCCCAATTAGTGGCTGGTTCGGCTCACTCCGTTCGGTTCAACCAGTGCGGTTCACTAGGCCCTTTCTCCATAATTAATTAAAATTAATTTATTTAACCTAAATTAAATAGGAAATAAATTAAAATTAATTTAATTATGAATTAATACACATTTCTGGACCGTCTTGGGCAAGAACTTAATTCGTCTCGATACTCCAAATTGCTTCTCGGTTTTGTTCTTCTCGCATTGTCTGCAAGGCCATTTTTCGCCCTTTGTGCAATTCTGTCAAAAATAACCAAAATTAATCAAAATTAACTATAAAATTAATTAAAATTCATCATGTTCATATTTTTAATGCAATTTAATTATTTTATAATATTTAATTATTTTTTGACAAGAATTTAATCGAAATAGCATGATTTTAAGTCAAAAGGGGCATGAAAAAGTATATAAATTTTTGTGTTTCCAATTACCTGCGCATTCAAAAGAAAGGGTGAGTTTGCAAAAACTCAGTCTGTAATCCCCCTATTAGACAACAGAAACCAAATCATGCAAAACAGTCTGGGCCATAGCCTTATACAGTAACAGAGCAATCAGGGCTTTTAGCCTTATACAGAAACAGTGTGGCCAAAGCCCAAAACAGAATAAAAAGAGAGCAGATATGTAACCCAGCCCAATCCAACCAACACACCACCTGTACCAACCAACACACCATGTGGGGATTAAATCGACCCAACCAGCCAACAAACCAATAACGTAGCAAGGCTGCTAATAATAGAAAACATGGTGGAAACCAGCAAAATTAGAATACGTGGCACAGCCACTAATAACAGAAATACGTGGCAAAGCCACTAGCACAGAACTTCCTCCATATCAGATCCTAGCCCCATGCAGAATGACTTGTCACACATATATCGTGCATACAAAATATTATACTTAGACACAGTCATACGTATACTAAATACTCATCAGTCAACCTACCTCAAGGGGTATAATGGTTGTTTCAACAGTTAGGGGTAAATTGTTTATTTTTACCCCTTAGGGGTATTTTGGTCATTTCACTGAATTTTGCTGCCTCGGTACATATTAGGACCCCTTAGAGAGTCTATCGTCCCCTCAAGCAACCCAAATAACCTACATGGCTAGAATAGTGTATATGGGCCCAAAACCCACTATTGGGCCCAAGTGAGCCCACATGCTCATGTGGCCCGTTTAGCCTAAATTCAGACACGGCAACGCAAGTCTCATAGTCCAATCCATTAATTGTCACTTACTGAGGATTTAACCCGTGTGGGGCCCACAAACCCATTGAGCCCACACAACTTATTTTGGCCCATCGAGGCCCATAATGGCCCAAGTCTATGGAAACGCACGTGGTGGCCTCTTCAGCCTATCTCCCATGTTTTGTGATTTTGGTTCACCCTACGTGCCTTTGCATGCTCGTGAGGCCTCGAATGCAGACAATTTGATATTTTGGCTTTTCGGCTTTTTCCGATCTATAACAAAGAAGGATGTGACTATACACGTTTTGGCTTTGCCAACAAAAGAGTGGTGTACAGTTACACACCCTTCCGTGAAGATGAGAGAACCGCTCATGCCTAGAGCCTACATTGAATCCAACATTTAGTTAGTCGCCGCCTTTAATCGATCATGACTATCTTATTTCTAAAACAACACCTCCGCTTACCTTGACTGAAAAGGAGTGTGGCTAACTACACCTAGATTGGTCAGAGCCGATCACATGTATCCTGATACTTAACTGCACACATAACAGATTGATATATAGAACCCATTAGGAAGTAGCCTAAGATCCATAAAGATAATACTTTAAGAACTAAGGGTAATCGACCTATACCCAAACTAACAAGGTATTAGAAATACCTTTATCATATATTGGAAGACTGGGTTTCAATAGATCGAGAACGTTCTACGCCTTTCACTCCTCAGTAATACCTGGAATCCACGAACATATATCATGGAAAAGGGAGTCACCATTTGGCAAACACAGAGAATTAAGAAAAGGGGGTATTCTATTTTAAGAAAGTAATAGAAAAACAGAGTTGACAGATCACCAAATGGTATACTTATCGATTCGTCAGAACACTTGTAGGTTGAAACGTTTGATTGATAGCAAAGGGGAAAAATGACTAAAAGAAGAGAAAGAGAGAATGGATTCGACTTAGATTGAGAAAAAATAGAAAGTAGGGAGAAGGGAATGAAGAAAATTTGGCTAGAAAGAAAAGTAGAGTCAACTTAGGAAGAGGTAGAAGAAGAAGCACATGAAAGTGGACAATTCGGTTAGGCAAGAACAAAGTAACGAGTTAAGCGCTATTGAGAACAAGGAGAAAACGAAATCGGTTGACACTTTATGACTTGGTTTCTGGTAAAAGAAACAAAAAAAAAAAAAACAAACGGTCACTTACCAAATCGGCACTAAAGAGAAAAGACCCCAAAAAGAACACAAAAGAAGCAAAACCCGAGATGATAGAAGAGAAATTTTAGTACCTACTCACACACAAAATTGCCAAAAATGCTTATCACCAAACCCCTTAGCCGAATTTTCCTAAACAAATCCCCAATTTGGCACTCTTCTCCCCACATTCAAACTCTTTGAAAATCTCCCCAAATCACTCCCCTTATCCCTTCCTGATTTCCTCCACAACCAACTTACAAGTCCAATTCAAACTCTCTAACACTAGAGTTCAAATCCAACACCAACTCTTGCCACCTCATGAACAAAATAAATATTTCTTTTTGCATACACTGAGATTCGAACTCCAGTCCCCTAGTAGAAGCAGTGCGCCACCTTGCCATTAGACCACACACTCTCTTTGTGACATAAAACAAACACAAAAAATTATAAGTCCTATAAGCTAACATCCAAGTTCCCCTTAAGAGCCCAAAAATTAAAATTTTGCCCAGGGCCAGACTTGAACCTAGGCTTCTCAAGCACTCCCAAATATGCTCAAATTACCCCATCACTCAATCAAACATGCAATTTTAAATATTACATGCAACATTAAAAACTAATCATTTTTTGGGCGTTACAACTCTACCCCTTAAAGAAATTTCTACCTCGAAATTTACCTGATCGGAATAAGTGAGGGTATTGCTGTCGCATTACCTCTTCAAGCTCCCATGTGGCTTCCTCCAAACCGTGATTATGGCAAAGCACCTTGACCAGTGGAACAGATTTCCTTCTCAGCACTTGAACGTCATGATCCAGTATCTGCACCAGTTTTTCCTCGAAGGTCAAATTAGGCTTAACCTCGATCTCCTCAACTGGCACTATATGTGAGGGATCAGAGTGGTATCGCCTCAGCATGGAGACGTGAAACACATCATGAATTCTGTCTAATTCTGGAGGCAACTCTAGTTGATAAGTGATCTGTCCCACATGCTTTACGACTCGGTAAGGCTCGATAAATCGATGGCTCAACTTGCCCTTCCGTCTAAATCTCAGAATCTTTTTCCGAGGTGAGACTTTCAGAAATACCAAATCCCTTACGGAGTACTCAATCTTCTTACGTCTCAAGCCTGCATATAATTTCTACCTATCAGATGTTTCCTTTAACCGATCTTGGATCAGCTTCACCTTTTTTTCAGCATCAGTAATTAACTCTGGCCCCAAAATTTGACGCTCACCCAGCTCAGTCCAACAAGTAGGCGTACAACACCTACGACCATACAATGCCTCATACGGTGCCATCCGAATACTGGCCTGATAACTGTTGTTCTACGTGAACTCTGCTAACAGCAAGTAGTTTTCAAGCTAACTCAAAAATCGATTACACAGCTTCTCAACATGTCTTTTAGTATCTGAATCACCCTCTCCGACTATCCATCTATCTGAGGGTGAAAGGCAGTACTGAAATCCAATCTTGTACCCAGTGCCTCGAGTAACCTCTTCCAAAATAGAGATGTGAATCTAGGATCTTTGTCAGAAATGATAGAAACTGGCACCCCATGAAGTCTCACAATCTCAACCACATACAACTTAGCTAACTTCTACAACGGGTAATCTGTACGGACTACTATAAAATGGGTAGATTTAGTCAATTTGTCTACAATAACCCAAACCAAGTCCTTCTTAGTAGGCGTCAAGGGTAGCCCACTCACAAAATCCATGGTTACCCTCTCCTACTTTCAGAGTGGAATCTTGACTGACTGAAGTAGCCCAGAAGGCAGTTGATGCTCAGCCTTAACTTGCTGGCATGTCAGACACTTATCCACAAACTCAGTAATTTCGTGCTTCAATCCTGGCCACCAGTTCAGTTCATGCATATCTCGATACAATTTGTTTCCACTAGGATGCATAGCATACAGGCTACTATGCACCTCTCGCAATATCGCCTGCCCCAGATCAGAATCCTTTGGAACACAAACTCTCCCACGGAAGCACAAAACTCCTTCGCGATTCAGCCTAAAATTAGAAGTCTGTCTATTCTCAACCAGTTGGAACCGAGGAACCAATGATTCATCCAATAACTGCTTTTCCTTAATTTGCTCAGTCCATGTTAGTCTCACTTGAAGCTCAGTCAATAAACTACTATCATCAAAGAGGCTGAGACGAGTAAACATCGCTCTCAAATCAGATACAACCCTATGGTTTAATATGTCGACTACCACGTTAGCCTTACCAGGGTGATACTCTATCGAGCAATCATAGTCCTTAAACAACTCTATCCATCTTCGTTGCTTAAGGTTTAGCTCTTGCTGAGTAAGGAGGTATTTGAGGCTTTTATGATTCGTGTAAATAATACACTTCTCTTCATATAGGTAATGCCTCCAAATCTTTAGCGCAAATACCACCTCAGCTAACTCCAAGTCATGAGTAGGGTAATTCACCTCGTGAGGCTTAAGCTGATGAGATGCGTAAGCAACCACCTTACCTTCCTACATCAGTACACAACCTAATCCAATGTGTGACACATCACTATAAATAGTGAATTCTTTCCTAGACTCTGACTATATTAAAATAGGGGCCTCAGTCAGAACCTTTTTTAGTTTCTCAAAACTTTCTTGCTACTTATCAGTCCAATTAAACAGTACCCCTTTACGCAATAGTTTCGTCAAAGGTGCAGTAATTAGTGAAAACCCTACAACAAACTGTTTGTAATATCCTACCAGACCTAGAAAGCTTCGAATTTCTGATACAGTCTTTGGTGGTTTCCAATCCAATACGGCTTCAATTTTTCGAGGATCAACTCTAATCCCCTCAGCAGACACTACGTGATCTAGAAACTCACTTCTCGCAACTAGAAGTCACACTTGCTAAATTTTGTGTACAGTTGCTTTTCCCTTAAAATCTGTAGAACAATACGAAGATGCTCATCATGATTCTCTTCGGTTCTCGAGTACACCAGTATATCATCTATAAAGACAACTACAAACCGATCCAGATAAGGTTGGAACACACGGTTCATTAAGTCCATGAAAGCAGCGGGTGCATTTGTAAGCCCAAGCGACATTACTAGGAACTCGTAGTGCCCATACTGAGTCCTAAATACGGTCTTGTACACATCAGCCTCCTTAACCCTTAGCTGATAGTACCCAGAACAAAGGTCGATCTTGGAGAAAACTGAAGCTCCTCTTAGCTGATTAAAAAGGTCGTCAATCATTGGTAGGGGGTACTTGTTCTTGATAGTCAGTTTGTTCAATTGATGGTAGTCAATGCACATGCGCATAGTCCTATCCTTATTCTTTATGAATAACACCGGTTCTCCGCACAGGGACACACTCGGTCAAATAAACCCTCAGTCCAGAAGCTCTTGAATTTGAGCCTTTAACTCCACAAGCTCCTTCGGTACCACCCTGTAAGGGGCGATGGACACTGGAGCTGTTCCAGGCAGCAGCTCAATTCTGAATTCAACCTCACGGTTCGAAGGCAACCCAGGAAGCTCTTCAGGAAATACATACAGAAATTCCTTGACAGTTCTGACATTTCCCATAGAAGGACCTTCAGAATCGGACATGCTCACATACGCTAGAAATGCCTTGCAACCCTTGTAAACCAAATTTTCGGCCCTTAATGCTGAGATTACATTAGACAGATAATCCATTCGATCCCCTATCACAGCTACCTCCTCATCCTCAATAGCCTTCAACACCATTCACTTAGCAGCGCAATCCAAATTTGCACAGTGTTTTACTAGCCAATCTATACCCAAGATAAGGTTGAATTCCCCAAATGGTAATTCCATCAAATCCACTAAAAAGATTATACCTTGAACTTCTAGGGGCACGTCTCTAAATAGTTTATCTATCTTAACCGACTGTCCTACTGGACTTATTACAGACATCACACTAGCAGTATTCTCAAACTGGATACCCAATATCTCAGACACAGTGCATGCAACATATGAATGTGTAGACCTAATATCAATTAAAGCAGTGTATGGTATGTTATGAATAAAAAATGTACCAGTTATGACATCAGGCACGTGTCCGTCCTCTTGGTGACAAGCAGCATAAACTAAGGCTGGTTGTCTCACATCAGTGTTACCAGCACCTCTGCCCAGTGCTCTATGACCCCGTCTATTATCGTTTCCACCCCTGGCCTAACCATGGCCTCTTAGTGGCTGCTGACCACCTCTCACTGGCTGAACAACCCTCTGTTCTGTAGCTTGCATTTGAACTGGCCTCTGAAGACAATTCTTGACCTGGTGATCCATAAACCCACATCTGAAGCATGCCCCAGTTCGCCTCTAACACTCACCCTGATGAGACCTCCCACAATCTGTGCAAGTCCATGGTCTAACCATAGTAACAGGGACTGCTCGGACTGGCCCCTAAAATCTGGCCTTCTTTATAAGCCTCCCAAAGGAACTTGAGGGCCTTGAATCCCTCTTAAATCTGCCTCTATCTTTCTCGCGATTCTAGCGCTCTGTGCGCTTTACATCCTCAGCAATTTTTGCTTTCTCAACCAAAGCAGCAAAGTCCCGCTCCCTGTGCAGAGCTATCAGCACCCGTAACTCATCCTGGAGTCCAACCTCAAAATGCACACAGCGTTCATACTCAGTTATGACAATCCCATGAGTATATCGATTCAGTCGTAGGAACTTTGCCTCGTATTTTGCCACAGTCTTGCTCTCTTGGGTCAGACTCAGAAATTCCTTCCTCCGGGCATCCACATAACTCACCCCAATGTATTTCCCCTAGAAGGCCGCCTTGAAGAAGTCCCATGTCAAATGCTTGGCCAGCGTACCATCCCTCATGGTGAGCCACCATTGGTAGGCCTCATCTCACAATAAAGACACTGCTCCTTTTAATTTCTGCTCCACAGTGCAGTCAAGGTTGTCCATTTTTCGCTCAGTGGCCTCTTACCAATACTTCGCCACATTTGGGGGTACACTAGAAACACCCCTGAAGATTTCTGCTCCATTGGCCCAGAGTCGCTTAGAAATTGATCCTCAACCCACCAATCTAGTACTTGCTCCAGTAACCCTCTGTAGGACTCAGAGCATCACTTGGGACAAAGCATCATCCCTTGCAGCTCGGTCATGAGACCCTGTCTCAATCACTGGTGATGCTGGCACCTCCTTAGCAGGCATGTGGCTCGACGCTGAAGACCCAGCCCTAGCATTTCCTTGGCCTCTCCCGCAACCTCGTGTACCCTTTCCACGAGTACCTCTTGTACTTATATCGTTATAGCGTATTATCTATTTTTAAGAGTCTTATGAATCAGTTCATAATTCCAGTAATTATTAATGGATATTTTATGATAACAGTAACTTAAAGTTTCATTTTCGCAGAGCAAAATCTCACTACAGTTTCCAATCTTCTATAGTCTCAGTTTTCCTACAGTCTCAGTTTACTCTAACTAAAGAGTTTCAGTTTAGTCCTACTATTTGGCAAACACAGAGAGTTAAGAAAAGGGGGTATTCTATTTTAAGAAAGTAATAGAAAAACAGGGTTCACAGATCACCAAATAGTATACTTACCGATTCGTCAGAATGCTTGTAGGTCGAAACGTTTGATTGATAGCAAAGGGGAAAATGACTGAAAGAAGAGAAAGAGAGAATGGATTCAGCTTAGATTAAGAAAAAATAGAAAGCAGGGAGAAGGGAATGAAGAAAATTCGGCTAGAAAGAAAAGTGGAGTCAGTTTAGGAAGAGGAAGAAGAAGAAGCACATGAAAGCGGACAATTCGGTTAGGCAAGAACAAAGTAACGAGAGAAGCGATATTGAGAACAAGGAGAAAAGGAAATCAGTTGACACTTTATAACTTGGTTTTCTGCAAAGGGAACAAGAACAAAAAAAAACCCAAACAATCACTTACCAAATCGGCACTAAAGAGTAAAGACCCCAAAAAGAACACAAAAGAAGCAAAACCCGAGATGATAGAACAGAAAATTCGGTACCTATTCACACATAAAATTGCCAAAAATGCTTATCACCAAACCTCTTAGCCGAATTTGCCTAAACAAATTCCCCAATTTGGCACTTTTCTCCCCACACTCAAACTCCTTGAAAATCTCCCCAAATCACTCCCCTTATCCCTCCCTGATTTCCTCCATAACCAACTCACAGGTCCAATTCAAACTCTCTAACACTAGAGTTCAAATCTAACACCAACTCTTGCCGCCTCATGAACAAAATAAATATGCCCTTTTGCATGCAATAAGATTCAAACTCCAGTCCCCTAGTAGAAGTAGCACGCCACCTTGCCACTAGACCACCCACTCTCTTTATGACATAAAACAAACACAAATAATTATAAGTCTTATAACCTAACATCCAAGTTCCACTTAAGAGCCCAAAAATTAAAATTTTGCCCAAGGCCAGACTTGAACCCAGGCTTCTCAAGCACTCCCAAATATGCTCAAATTGCCCCACCACTTAATCAAATATGCAATTTTAAACATTACACGCAACATTAAAAGCTAATAATTTTTGGGGCGTTACAACATTTAAACACAATAATTCAAATAATAGATTAATGAATAAACTTCCAATCATAAGACCAATAACAATATTCCTGTCAATCACAGTTCACAACAGGTAAAAAATACTCAAACATTAAAATGAATTAATAATTAATGCGCGATGAATGATACACGAATACAAGCACGTGGTTAACCACCTGAGAACAAGCCAAACACTCATATGAGCTAATCCAACCGATAACAGGACTCAACACTGAGTGCCTAGCTCGTAGGCTAACGTTCGCCCAAGTAACACGCTAGAAAACATTGAAATACAACACGATAGTTTGCAACAAATGTAGGACTTTCGTATATTCAGTAAACAAAAGATATACAAAGTCATCATCACATCACATCTCATATCAATCCTGTACTGCACGCAAAATAACCTATTGGCATACCAATCGTACTCTATCTTACGTTCATCGACTTAGGAGATTTTAATGATATTCAATGCAATGATTTCTCATCCAAATCTCATATGCATACATAACAGTAATATCTAAGTCACAAAAAATTAATTCATCAAAAAATGCAATTAAAAGTATTAGATTTAAACCGAGCAGACTTATAAGACTAATCTGTAGTGACAACGAAGGTACAAGGACTATTCCACTATTTTCTCTTTTCCGCGGCTCTCAACGCGTTTCTAATCTAGAATAATAATTTCATTCAATTAATTATATCAGTAGCAAAATTAAATCATTTCATGCAATTAAGTCCTTTTTAAAATTTTACAAATTTACCCTCAACATTTCACATTTATTCAACTTAGTCCCTAGGCCCTAAACATGCAAATTAACCATTTTTATTTTAAACTCACCTTGACTGAATCTTTTAATGCTTCTCTACATCTCCTATTTGCTGTTACTTCACAAAAAATCCTTGTACCTTTAACAATTTAGTCTTTTAACGTTAAAATAAAAAAAAATTACATTACAAAATAGTCCAATCTAACACTAAAGCTTAATAATCTTCCACAAAAATTCAAGAAACAACTCAAATATTTAATGGAGAAAGTTACAACGTTTGACATTTTTATGAATTGGTCCTCGGGTTAGCTAGATTAAGCTAATACGAGCTCAAAAACATAAAATTACTAAAAACGGGCGAAATTTCACTTACCAAAAGGAGATTAAAGTTTAACTGAAGCTTTTTCAAACCTAAAAATGGCTATTTAGCTTTTCTTCCGTGAAGAAGAAAATAAAATGTTCATATTATCATTTAATTTCTTTAATTTTATCTTAAATTTTAACTATTTACTAAATTACCCTTTTTATTACAACTTATAAAATTACCAAATCATGTCCATATATGTCCATAATATACGTATATGGTTTAATTACCATCTAATGAGGGTTTAATTGCATAATGGTCCTTCAATTATTTTAAATTATTAGTTAATTAAACTTTATTTCAATTTAGCCCTAAATTAAATAGGAATAAATGAGAAAATAGCCTAAAAGCTAGTGGATTAATCATATCCACCACCAGGTACTTTTTGAAAATGGTTTAATCACCATTTTAGTCCTTTTACTATTTTAAATATATATTCATTAACATTTACCTCTTTTATAATTAAATCCTTTTACCTTAATTAAGCAACTAATCATCAAAATTACCGGACCAAACTTCAATTCACCTATAATACGACTCTATAAATATTTAATAAAAATATTCATAAGCTCGGTTTACAGAAATAGGGTCTTGATACCTCATTTTCAAAAATCACTTGACTTCCGAAACAACCAGTCATATTAACCATTAATTCAATTAGTTAAAATTCATCAAATCAAAATTCAATATAAAATTATTATTAACTAGTAAAATTTAAATACTAATTATACGAACTTATTCACCGAATTTGTGGTTCCAAAACCACTGTTTTCGACACCACTGAAAAATGGGCTGTTACAAATTTTTGACCAAGCTAGGTCTCTTCGATTAGGTAGGTAAATCTTGCTTGTTTTTAGTGATTTTTATGTTTTTGAGCTCATATTAGCTTGATCTAGCAAACCTAGGCACTAATTTGTAAAAATGTCAAATGTTATTGATTATGCCATTGATGAGTTTGGTGTGTTCTTGAAGTTTTATAATAGATTATTAAGCTTGGTTGTTAAATATAACTATTTTGTAAAGTAGTTTTTGATAATTTTAATGTTAAAGGACTAAAATGTGAAAATTGTAAAATTACTTGTACTTGTTGTGAGTTAATAATAAATAGGGATTGTAGTTAGGTCCTAAATGGTTCAGTTAAGTTGGGATCTAGTTAAAATTGGTTAAATTACGAGTTCTGGAGTTAGAAACTAAATTGCATAAAGGATAAAATGTGTGGGGTAATTTTGTAAAAATGTATAAAAGGACTTATTAGCATAAAATGAGTTAATTTTTCTGTTGGAATTGGTTAATTGAATGGATTTAGTATTCTAAATCACGAGTGAATTGAAAATCGAGGAAAAGAGAAAGTTGCTAAATAGTTCCTAAACTTATGTCATTGTTGTAGTTTAACCTGGTAAATTCATTTGGTTTAATTTTGTTTAACTTGAAATGTTTTGAATTATAAATTTCAGTTGAATGTCTAATGAAGCATTCAACGTGAAGATGATGAAAATTGAAGTTATAAATTATATGCAACATTGAATATGTGATCTCTTGTATTAGATGAACGTAGGATAGAGTATGATTGTCATGCCAATAGGTTATATTGCATGCTATATGGGTTTTACTTGAGATGAGATGTTGATTCCTGATTTACTCTTGTTCACTGGATATACCGAAGTCTTGCATTTGTTTCGGACTATCGTATTATACTATAGTGTTTTTCTAGCACGTTATTGAGGGCAAATGTTAGCCTACAAGCTAGGCACTTAGTGTTGAGGCGTGTTATTAGTTGGATTAGCTCGTATGAGCGTTTGATGTATTTCTAAATGGTTAAACGTGTACTCATATCCGTATATCATTCATCAGACAATGTTCTAGTGATAACAAATGTTATTGACATGTGGAAAGCTTGAATTGCATTCTTGATAGTACAGTGATTGACTAATGAATAATTTCATTCTTGTTGAGTATTAACTCACCTATTGTGAACTGCGGTTGATAGGAAACTTTGTTTAATTATCTTGTTAATTAAATTATTATGTTTAATTTAGTAAGCTTTATTGTTTTAATAATCGAACTTACTAAGCTTTATAAAAGCTTACTCGTGTTATCTGTCTTGTTTTCTTATAGATAACTTTTTGTGGAAAATCGGGTGATTGGATTAACCTGAAGAAATCACACTATTCGAGGACCTTTGGTAGATTTTGAATACAACTTTGGCTTATATGGCATGTAATAGGAGAATTTGAATATGTTCTATAATAGTTCATAAGTACTCATATTGTATAGCTTGATGTGTATGTGATGTTGTTGGTGTTGAGTAACCATTTGAGATATGCATGCTTAGTACAAAGTTAAAGCATAATGGATGTAGTTGAATGAGTATGAAATGGTAAGCTTGATATAGATTAATGGGTGCTAGTTGGGAGTATGAACTTATGACTTGAAGGTTTAGCTATGTTAATGGTTTGATAAGTGCATGAATTGTGGAGTCATTGAAGGCACATTAATTGGTCTTAGATTGATTGTATTGGAATGTTTTTAGGTATTTTTGGATTTATTTCGAAGGATTATAACTATGTGGTATTTGTGTATTTTGGTACTTAGGTAAGTGGGTTTGAAAATGGCTTATTTTTGGGCAATTTAGGTGCATACGACCTGGGACACGGGTTGCCACACGGTTGCGTTCCACACACGATCAACCCATATATGTGTGTTACCCTTACTGTGTTAGGTGCAGAGTTCACACGGGCTGGCATACAGCCTACGACACGGTTGTGTGACCCAAGTCAGTGAGTTACACGGGTGGACACACGTTCTGGGACATAGGCGTGTGAGCCAAGTCAGTGATGTAACAACCCAAATTAGGGGCTAAACAGAATAGTGGTTTCGAAACCATAAATCCAAAGTCTAAAATATTTTTCGATTGACTTTTGATGTTTATTGGGTGTTTGAATAATTATGTGAAATTTTAATGCATGAATTTTATTGTTTGCATGTCCAATTTGATAGGTTGGACTAAATTGCAATAGGTAAAAAATATGGGTTTTAATCCATAAAGGTACTTGACTGAATTGAAATTTTAATTTAAAGGTCCTTATATGGTAATTAGGCCATTTTAACTTAGTTTGGAGAACAATGCCCAAGGAAGGATGGAATATCAAAGGTTTTTAATGAAGGGTATTTTGGTCATTAGTTAATAAAAGAAATAAAAAGGGAAAATAAGTCAAAAATGGTGTCCATCTTCTTCCCCTTGTTCCGAATTTGAAGAGACACCATAGCTAGGGTTTTTTCAACTTTTCAAGCTCATAATAAGTGATTTCTAGCCTCGTTTTTAATGTTCTTCGTATTTTTAAAATCCTCGTAACTTGCTCTAGCTATTTCTACCACTATTTCAAGCTAGGGTTGATGTTTAAAATTTTATCTATGAATAACATGCATGTATTTTGATGGCTAGTGGTGGAATATGAAAGTTTAAAGTGTGGTGAACAACTTTTACTAGGTGATTTTTGGTGAAAATTGTAGAAAGGACCTAATTGTAAAAGGTGAAATATTATGTGTATAAATTGTGAAATGATGGAAATTAGGGGCTACTATAAGAGGAAAAGTGATTCGGCTAGGCTTGAAATGCATGAAAATTGAATGAAGATCATAAATGAGCTTAGGGACTAAAGTGTAAAATTTAGAAAGTTAGGGGTCAAATGGAAAATTATGCTATAGGAAGATTTTGGGTTGTTTTGAATAATGTAGTGATTAAATGAGCCAAATGTGTCATTATAGATCGAGAAGATAGAGGAATCGACCTTGACCGAGGTAAGGGGGACTAAATTGCAAATTATCGTATTTTATTATCAAGGTAAGTTTATATGTAAGTAATACATCAATTTTAATTTCATAAATATAATTTATAGTATGCTATAGATAATGTTGGATAACTTCTATAATTTGGTGAATTATGGAAATTTGGTGTTCCCGATTAAACCTTCGGAAAAACAAAGGATACAAATAATGTGTAGCTAGGTCACATGTGTGGTTCCGAGGGTAGGACACCATGTGTACAAGAGAGCTACGAGATACTACATTGTAGCTAGGTCACATGTGTAATACGGTGTGTATACCATGTGTACAAGAGAGCTACGAGACAATGATTTCATAAGTAGCTAGGTCACATGAGTAATACTAGGTGTATACCATGTGTACATGAGAGTTACAGGTTAAAAATATCTAGGTCGCATGTACGGTATCGAGGGTACATCATGTAGACATGAGAGCTATGTTATATGTAGCTAGGTCGCATATGTGATTCTGAAGGTTGGACACCATGTAGACACGATAGCTACGGGATCTAATGGCTAGGTCACATGGGTGATATTGAGAGTTCACCATGTGTATACGAGAGTTGGATTATGTGTTGGTGGAGCTATGTGCTGAAACCACCGAGTATCGGATGTTATTCCGAAGGGTTCAATGGGAAAGCTTATTAAAAGAGATTTGTGTGGTTATGTGGCATATAAGTGCATGTGTATTTATGAGCCAGTGAAAATGTGGGCGAGTGTATATGTGTGCGTGGGTGCATGTGAACTTAGGTTTATGTAAATGATTTGTTTGGTGTGTACATGATATTGGTAACGTTATGTGGTAAGTTGATATGTAATGATATGATTTTTGGTGATTAAGAGAGTTGGTATGATGTAAATTATTTGCATATAGACTTACTAAGCTTCTTAAAGCTTACTCCTTTCTCTTTTTCCTTGTTCTATAGATTAGTCAAGCTAGCTCAGAGATCGGGAAGCGTCAGAGGATCACCCACACTATCCACAACGTTCTTTTGGTATTATAATATGTACTCTTTTGGACTATGGCATGTATAGGGACTTAGTTGTGTTGTAAGTGCCATGTTGGTTTGGCTATATTGTGGCAATTGTCTTTTGATAAGTCATTTTGTAATTAAGGCCATGTGACTCGGCCAATAATGATATTGGTTTATTTATAGACCTTTATGAGGTAATTCATGGAATGCTCGGTGTGTGTGTGTGGATAAGTTGAAATAGATGATTGATGGTTAAATGAGGTCATTTAAATACCTAAAAATGTGTATGGTATGTGGTTTTAAAATTTGTAAAGTTTGTATGTGTTTTAGGGTAAAGGATGGCTTGGAAAATAGCCTAACTTAGGGCCACATGGCTGACCACCACGGCCATGTGCGTAGGGCGTGTGAACTTTGTATGAAATTTTCGGAGAATAAGGACGTCACATGGTTTGGTCACACAGACGTGTCCCGTGGCCGTGTGACCAAAATTGCATGCTGACATCATAAATAGAATACCCCAGTTTTTCACACGGGGTGAGAGCACGGGCATGTTAAGGCCGTGTGAAGGACACGAGCCAAGGACACAGGTGTGTGCTTGACTTTGTGAAAACCCCTATAGGTTCGAAATGAAAAATAATTTTCCAATAATTCATAATAGGTAGGGACATGGGCGTGTGTGACCACACAGCCTGCCCACACGGGCGTGTCCCTATCTCACACGGGTGTGCGCTCTGTTTTTTACCTAAAATTTCCAAAATTTTTCTAAGTTCTCGGTTTGGTCCTGGACCACTCCGAAACTATATTTTGGGCCCTGTAGGCCCATTTTAAGGATTGTATGATATATTATGAAAAAGTTTTAAATTGGAATGAAATTTTTATGGCCCGACTTTGTGTGATTGGTTGTGTTATCGTCCAGTAATGCCTCGTACTCGGTTCTAGCGTCGAACTCGGGTAAGGGATGTTACAAGTGAGCTACATGACTTAAGCACATGGGCGTTTGGAGTAGCCACACGAGTGTGTGGAATAGTCACACGACCATGTTTTGAGACACACGATCTGGGCTCTACCACATGGCCTGGACACACGACCGTGTAACCCTTGTTTTGAAAATTTTCATATTTTCCCTAAATCTTCTAATTTGTTTCAAATTGGTCCTTGATTGTTGCTAAATTATTTTAAGACATCATAGACTCGATTTAAGGCCCATAAGTGTATGTTTTACTTTAATTTAAATGATATACGAATGTTGATAATTAATTTGTAAACTTGATGTTATTTGATACTAAATGTTCTGATTTGTACTGTAATACTTCGTAACCCTAATCTATCAATGAAGATGGGTTATAAGTGTTACAACTTTAAACATAGAGTTTGTCGAACAAGAAGAATATGATCTATTCACATTTGATGAAGCAATTCAACGTGTTGATTCCAAGCTCTGGAAATAACTATTGAAGCTGAGATAGATTCTATGAAATCCAACCTAGTGTGAGAAGTTATAGACTTACCGTATGGGATAAAACCCATAGGGTGTAAATGGATCTACAAGAAGAAAGCAAATGCAGATGAAAAAGTGGAAACTTACATGGTCTGACTTGTAGCAAAAGGATATATTCAAAAAGAAGGTAACAATTATGAAGAAACATTCTCTCTAGTTGTCATGCTCAAGTCAATCCGCATATTGTAAAATATTATGGCAACTCTTGACTATGAGATCTAGCAAATAGATGTTAAGACAATATTCTTGAACGACTATATTTAAAAGAGCATTTTTATGATGCAACCCACCGGTTATATAACTAAAGAAGATGATCATAAAGTTTGCAAGTTGCTTAGATCCATATTTGGACTTAAGCAAACGTCCCTCTCAAGGAATCAATACTTTTGAATTTGAGCAAAACATAGATGAACCTTGTGTTTATAAACGTATTGGGGATGAAGATGTGGTATTTCTCATGCTATATGTCGATGACTTTCTGCTCATTGGAAATGATGTAAAGATATTGTCATCAATTAAATTGTGGTCAACTCAATAGTTTATCATCAAAGAATTGGGAGAGACTAACTTTATTCTAGGTATTTGAATCCTAAGGGATCGAAAGAATAAAGTGATGTGTAACGCCCTAATTTTCGGGTTTTTCTTAGATTTATCTTTATCTGATAAAATGTGTAAATGCTAGTAATTAGGTGTGTAATGCATGTTTGGGATGTGTTAATGGGCCTATGGAAGGCCCATGAGTTGGTTGGAAGCTCGGCAAAATTTTGTATTTTTGACTTGGGAGATAGGGGATCAGTGAAAATAAGGGTCTTAAGAAATTGTGTGCGAAATGTAGCACAATTGAACCAGTGGTAAAGTGGCAAGGGAGACGCCACTAGGCTCCTTAAAAGGTGGCGCCTAAGTGAGCTTAGAGGTCAAGGGTTCAAGTGCCAGAGGTTGCAAGGTAGTGTTTTATTTTTGAGCTTGAGCAGGTAAGAGTTTGAAGCCGAATTGAACTCTACTTGGAAGGGATTTAAATCGGTCAAGGGGAGCAAATCGTGGAGGAGGTTGAGGAGCAAATCTAGGAATTTCGAATTTTGAAAGGAGGTAGCCGATTGTGGGACTTTGCAAGTGCAATTCGGCTAGGGGGGATAGAGTGTGAGCATTTCAGCAAATAGGTGTTGAGGGTGCCAAATTCTTCTTTAGTTTGTATGATTTTGGTGCCGATTTTTCTTAAGTAAGAAAAGCTTCCCTTTTTCTGTCAAATTTTGCATAGTGTATTAGGTACCTTTCTTTTGCCATTTTGTTCTTCTCATCAACCTAATAGCCGAACCCTTAACCCACTCTTGAGCCGAATCTTCATTCTACTAAACACCTCTCTTGTTCTCTCTTCTACTCTCATCTTCTTCTCGTCTTGCTTTCTCAAAACCGAAACCTATCTTGTTACCTCCTTTCTGGCCGAAACGAATAAGCTTTCTCCTACTTCTTTTCTTCAAGCCCTAAACCGAGTGCTTATTTGATCAAAATCCCCATGGCCGAATACCTTCTATGACCAAAACCACACTTCGTTTGTTACCGATTGATCGAAATCTTCTTCTTCTTCTTCTTCTTGATTCTTTAGCAAGCCGAACCCTATTCTTCTATCTCTTCTAGTTGCCGATTTACCCCACCTGCTTTGTTGATTAAAACAGCTAGAGCCCCATATCACTTCCTCAAAAGTCGAAAGCACCTCTTTCTAACCCTTCTAAAGCCGAATACCTCTAGAGATATTCTTGTGATGCTAGCGTTAGATCTGTGGTGGATTTAGATTAGACCAGAGATAGTAAAAGCGTGGAAGCGATACTCTGCAAGTGGTGCTATTGCAAGGAGAGGTGATCAAGCGAGGAGTTTTAGAGACTAACATCGAGATTTAGTCTCTAATCGACAAAAAGGGGTAAGACTTCGATGCTTAGGCCATGTAGGCCAATTTTGGTAAGGGGGTTTATAACTCTTTGATTATCGATTATTAGGCTAATAGTTAGCGTTCGATTGTAGGTTTTGCGTACGTGGATTTCGTCAACGTTTCATCAGTAACAGGTGTGTAACGTATCTCCATCATAGACTAGGATGGCTAAAAGCCGAAATAATCGAAACTGTGCTAAGTGACCGATCAAAAGTGACCGAAAAATCAGCCTTGGAAAGAAATAAGAGTGACCGAATACTCTGTCGTGGTCACATTGGGAATTGGCGATGGCGAAATTGCAGAAGGTGCAATTTCGAGCGTTTTGGTAAGTTGGGCCTCAATGGGCCAAGGTGGGCCTTCCGAGCCCAAATTTGAATATGTTCATAAAAGACTTTCTGGTAACTCGAATAATAAAAACTTGGTAAAGTCGGTAAACTAAAACCTAAAATTGGGCTTAACGGACTTATCGACGATGTTGGACATAGTAAGGCCCATTAGGGGTTTTAGGCTAAAAAGGGCAAAATTGGAAATTTGGCTTAAGTGGACTTCCGTGGCTATTTAGGGACTGTTAATTTATCAGACTTGCATAAAGTCACTAAAAATATGAAAAAGGACTAAAATACCCTTAAATAAGGAAAATTACCAAAATACCCCTAGGTGTAAAAAGACTATTATACCCCTAGGGTCAATTCTGTATGAAATGTATGATGTTATGTATCTGCATGAGTTAATTATTAATATGAATATATCTGATGCATGAGATGCTATATATTGCATGCTAGTATGATTAGCTGTTGCATGGGGTATGGGTTTATGATGGAGGAAGCGTTCTGGCAGCCTCGCTGCAATCTGGTGGCCTCGCCACATATTTTCTGGCAGCCTCGCTGCAATCTGGTGGCCTCGCCACAATATTTATATCTGGTGACCTCGTCACAATATCTGGCAGCCTCGCTGCAAATATATCTGGCAGCCTCGCTGCAAATGTTATCTGGCAGTCTCACTGCAAATTATATCTGGCAGCCTCGCTGCAAATATCTGTGGTGTGTAGCGGTTGGGTGGGTCGAGTAGTCTCCCCACATGGTGTAAGGCTGGTACGGGGGTGTTAAGGATGGATTTGGGTTGGGTTTCCGTTTGCATAATGCTTATATCTGATCTGTTTCTGTTATGGGCCTTTTGGGCTTAACCTGATTCCTGTAATGGGCCAAGGCCCAATTAAATCTGTTTCTGAGGCTTGATCTGTTTTGGCCTATGGTTGAGATAATGTTGCACACTGAGTTGTCAAACTCACCCTTTTTAATTAATCTCTGCAGGTAACCCTCAACCATAGTGGGCTTGGAGCTGCGAGAGATTCGGAGTGGCCACAGCGACTGCAATAAAACTGGTTTTCATTTATGTTTTAGTATTTTAACTTTTATGTTAATTTTTGGGTTTTAATGTGTAATAAGGCCGCTATTAAATTTTCTTTTTTTTGGGTTTTAACTTTCTAAAGGATTTGGTTCGTACTTTCTCGAAACTGCTAGATATAGGCTGCGCGGGGTTCCAAAACCTTAATAACGTTTTCAAAATAACGTTTATAAAATTTAAACAATCTTGAATAATGACAACTTAAAGTAGTTTTAACAAGAACTTTTCTCACCTTGCTAGTTTTACAAAATATCACCTATGTCTCAACATGTTTTAAAAGGTTATAAGCGTAGTTTAGGATCATGTGACGCACCAGATCTGGTCATAACATCCAGACCGGGTTTGGGGTGTTACATTTAGTGGTATCAGAGCCAAGTTGCAACAACTCGGCTGTGGAACGGGTCTAGAAATGAAGGTTTTCAAACAATCAAAATGAAGATTTTCAAAAGATCATGATTTTTTTTCAAAAATTATTTGGAACTAGTTTTGATGAACTTCTTTTCAAGCATAAATGATTTATTTTCAAAGAAAACAAAAATTTATTAAGTTTTTCTATGAAATCTTTCGAAAGAGTGGCACACCGAATCTCCGGCCCAAGCCTGTAAGTTCTCTAAACTTTTCTGAGTATTTCTAAAAACTCTGATTGCATGCCTGACTAAAGACTTTATTATGATACTTTAGCTAGGGTATTACTGAAATTGTAGAGACTCTGATAGGTAGACTGAGACTGTAGCTAGGCTACCGCGAAAGAAGATAAACTCTGAAACTCTATTTATTCATAAGACATCTGTACTAAACACTGAAATATTAATCTGACTCATAAAATTTCTAAACAGAAAGTACGAAATGAGTACACGAGCAGCTCGTGGTAGGGGCCGTGGACGTGGCCGAGGTAGTGCACGAGCTGAGACTTCATCTTCAGGTCATGCGCCAGCAGCTGGTATGCCGATACCACCGGCAACAGAGGTGGAATCTCATGATAGGGGTGTAGGGGACGATGCCCTATCACAAGCGATGCTTCGAGTTCTGGAAAGGGTTGCTGGGGCAAGTACCGGTAATGGATTTCGGGGATCCATTTCTAAGCGACTCCGAGCTAATGGGGCAGAGTTCTTTAGGGGTGTGTCTGGTGTAGCCCCAAATGTGGCCGAATATTGGCTAGAGGTCACAGAACGAATCATGGACGATCTGGATTGCTCTATGGAGCAGAAGCTGAAAGGAGCCGTGTCGTTGCTTAGAGATGAAGCTTATCAGTGGTGGCTCACAGTAAGAGATGGAACTTCAGATGGTGAGGTAACATGGGAGCTGTTTAAGAAAGCTTTTAAAGGAAAATATGTTGGGGCTAGCTATGTGGACGCCCGTAGGAAGGAGTTCTTAAATTTGGTTCAGGGGAGTAGGACAGTATCTGAGTACGAGGCTGAATTTCTGAGGCTGAGCCGATATGCTTCTGGGATAGTTGCTACCGAATATGAGCGTAGCGTACGTTTCGAGGATGGTCTGAGGGATGAGCTAAGGGTACTGATCGCTCCACAGAGGGAGCGTAACTTTGCTGCTTTGGTTGAGAAAGCTAAGATAGCTGAGGAAGTAAAGCGTACCGAGAGACAGAATCGCGAAAAGGATAGAAACCGCTTTCGGAGGGACTCTGGACCATGAGGTGGGGCTAATAGGAATGTTAAGAGGGCAAGAGTGGCAGAACCAGTGCGAGCGGTGCCAATGAATGCTGTCAGACCGCAGGGTTGTAGGAGTTGCGGTAAGATACATATGGGCGAGTGTCGGAAACGTTCTGGAGCCTGTTTTTGATGTGGGTCGATGGAGCATAGGATTAAATACTGTCCCGAAGAACCGGACCAAGGACAGGTTATGGCTCAGAGGGTTGCTCAACCAGTGAGGGGTGGACCACCAGCTCCGAGGGGTCGTGGGCAAGGTAGAGGCGGAAATGGTAATGGTCGAGGACGAGGAGCACCTGGCAGGGGTGCTGGTTTCGCTGAGGCTCGTCAGCCAGTACTAGTTTATGCAGCTCGTCGCCGAGAGGAGGGTGATGCTCCTGACGTCATAACTGGTACGTTCTTGATTTCTCGTATGCCATTCACTGCGTTAATAGATGTTGGATCTACCCATTCTTATGTCGCATGTGCCATATCTGGGTCGCTGGGAGTGCGTTCTGAGGAGACAGTGAGTGGGGTAACTGTACTAAGTCCTTTGGGTCACTCGGTTAGGGTAGACAAACTGTATAGAGATGTACCTATAGAGACTCAAGGAAAAATCTTTTCTGGAGACTTGATGGAGCTACCTTTTGGAGAATTTGATCTCATCTTGGGAATGGATTGGCTTGTAAAGCATAGGGCTACCTTGGATTGTGCTGCGAAACGAATGAGGTTAAAGACTGCAGAGGATGAGGAAGTTTTGGTGATAGGTGAACGTAGAGATTATTTGTCCAGTGTGGTGTCAGCATTAAGAGCTGAGAAGTGGATTCGTAAAGGATGTGCGGCTTATTTGGCATTCGTGGGTCAAGTAGGAACTGAGGAACTAACTGTGGATCAAGTTAGAACTGTTAAAGATTTTCAAGATGTTTTTCCAGAGGAGCTTCCAGGTTTACCTCCGAATCGAGAGGTTGAGTTTGGGATCGATTTGTTGCCTGGTACGGCACCGGTGTCCATTGCACCGTACAGGATGGCACCAAAGGAGTTGGTGGAGTTAAAAGCGCAGATTCAAGAACTGTTGGATAGAGGTTTCATTAGGCCAAGTGTGTCTCCGTGGGGAGCACCAGTGCTTTTCGTTAAAAAGAAAGATGGGTCAATGCGGATGTGCATTGATTATCGGCAGTTGAACAAGCTGACGATCAAGAATAAGTACCCGTTGCCTAGAATCGATGATCTGTTCGATCAGCTTAGAGGAGCTTCAGTATTTTCCAAGATTGACCTTCGATCTGGGTACCATCAATTAAGGGTGAAGGAGGTGGATATTCACAAGACGGCATTCAGAACTCGTTATGGTCACTATGAGTTCTTGGTTATGCCATTTGGGCTGACCAATGCACCTGCTGCTTTCATGGATCTGATGAATCGAGTGTTTCAGCCATACTTGGATCGATTCGTGGTCGTCTTTATCGACGATATTTTGGTCTATTCTGAATCTGAAGAGAAACATGATGAGCATCTCCGTGTGGTACTGCAAGTGTTAAGGGAAAATGAGCTTTATGCGAAATTTAGTAAGTGTGAGTTCTGGTTGAGGGAAGTGACGTTCTTGGGGCATGTTGTTTCTACTGAGGGTATTAAGGTGGACCCTCGAAAGATTGAAGCGATTCTGGAATGGAAACCACCGAGGTCTGTGGCCGAAATTCGGAGTTTTCTGGGTTTAGCTGGATACTACAGAAGGTTTGTAGAAGGATTTTTTGTGATGGCAGCACCATTAACGAAACTCATAAGGAAAGGCGTACCATTTGTCTGGACCCAGCAGCAGCAAGAAGCTTTTGAGAAGCTAAAGAAGGTTCTGACCGAGGCACTTGTGCTGATTCAACCAGAGTCTGGAAAAGATTTTACCGTGTACAGTGATGCATCGCATGTTGGGTTGGGCTGTGTGTTGATGCAAGAGGGTAAGGTGGTTGCTTATGCATCGCGACAGCTTAAACCTCATGAAGTGAACTATCCTACCCATGATCTGGAGTTGGCAGCAGTAATCTTCGCACTTAAAATCTGGCGACATTATCTGTATGGAGAAAGGTGTATTATATACACAGACCATAAAAGTCTTAAGTACTTGTTGACTCAGAAGGAGTTGAATCTTAGGCAACGGAGATGGATCGAGTTGCTTAAGGATTATGATTGTGCGATTGAGTATCATCCAGGCAAAGCTAATGTGGTGGCTGATGCCCTAAGTCGTAGAACTGTATCTGATCTGAGAGCTATGTTTGCTCGTTTGAGTCTGTATGATGATGGTAGTTTGTTAGCAGAATTGCAAGTAAGACCGACCTGGGTGGATGAGATTAAGGAAAAGCAGTTGAGGGATGAGTCTCTAGTTTCTCGATTTCAGCAGGTTAAAGATGGGAATACTTCTGAGTTTGGACTTAACAGTGAAGGAATTCTATGTTTTCGCGGTAGAATCTGTGTTCCGAAGGATTTTCAGCTGAGGCAAGCAATTCTGAATGAAGCTCATAAAGGGTTGTGTGCTATGCACCCTGGAGGTAATAAGATGTATCATGACTTAAAGGAGTTGTATTGGTGGCCTGGACTGAAGCGAGAAGTAACAGAATTTGTGGGGAAATGTCTGACTTGTCAGCAAGTGAAAGCTGAGCATCAGTTACCTTCTGGACTTCTGCAACCAGTGAAGGTACCACTCTGGAAGTGGGAAAGGGTGACCATGGATTTCGTAAGTGGATTGCCCTTAACGCCATCAAAGAAGGACTCGATTTGGGTGATTGTAGACAGGTTGACTAAATCTGCTCATTTCATCCCTGTACGTACTGATTATTCGCTTCAGAAGTTAGCCAAGTTGTATGTGGCAGAGATTGTGCGACTGCATGGGGTGCCAGTGTCTATCATTTCTGATCGAGATCCTAGATTCACATCTCGGTTCTGGCAAAAGTTGCATGAGGCATTGGGAACGCGATTGAACTTTAGCACGGCTTTTCATCCTCAGACTGATGGTCAGTCTGAAAGGGTTATTCAGATTCTGGAAGATATGTTGAGGGGTTGTGTTATCGATTTTCGAGGCAGTTGGGAGGATTATTTACCGTTGGCAGAGTTTGCGTACAATAACAGCTATCAGGCTAGTATCCGTATGGCACCTTATGAGGCGCTGTATGGGCGTAAGTGTCGTTCACCCAGTTGTTGGACCGAATTGGGCGAGCGGCAAGTACTTGGACCTGAATTGGTAGCAGAGACTGAAGAGAAGGTCAAGGTGATAAGGGACCGTTTGAAAGAGGCATCTGATCGACAAAAGTCTTATGCAGATTTGAAGCGTAAAGAAATTGAGTATTCAGTATATGGTTTTTCTGAAAGTTTCACCTTGGAAGAAGATATTGAGATTTGGTAAGAAAGGCAAGCTGAGTCCGAGGTTTATTGGGCCTTATCGGGTTCTTAAGCGAGTGGGCCCGGTGGCGTATCAGTTAGAATTACCGCCAGAGTTAAATAAAATTCATGATGTGTTTCACGTATCCATGCTGAGACGATATCGTTCTGACCCTGCCCATATTCTACCAGTTGCAGAAGTGGAAGTTCAGCCTGACCTAACTTTCGAGGAAGAGCTTGTGCAGATTCTGGATCGAGACGTGAAGGTTTTAAGAAGGAAATCAATCCCATTGGTAAAGGTACTATGGCGTAATCATGGCAGAGAGGAAGCTACTTGGGAACCAGATGAGGCAATGCGTCAGCAATATCCTCATTTGTTTGGGTAAGGTAAATTTCGAGGACGAAATTTCTTTAAGGAGGGTAGAGTTGTAACGCCCTAATTTTCGGGTTTTTCTTAGATCTATCTTTATCTGATAAAATGTGTAAATGCTAGTAATTAGGTGTGTAATGCATGTTTGGGATGTGTTAATGGGCCTATGGAAGGCCCATGAGTTGGTTGGAAGCTCGGCAAAATTTTGTATTTTTGACTTGGGAGATAGGGGATCAGTGAAAATAAGGGTCTTAAGAAATTGTGTGCGAAATGTAGCACAATTGAACCAGTGGTAAAGTGGCAAGGGAGACGCCACTAGGCTCCTTAAAAGGTGGCGCCTAAGTGAGCTTAGAGGTCAAGGGTTCAAGCGCCAGACGTTGCAAGGTAGTGTTTTATTTTTGAGCTTGAGCAGGTAAGAGTTTGAAGCCGAATTGAACTCTGCTTGGAAGGGATTTGAATCGGTCAAGGGGAGCAAATCGTGGAGGAGGTTGAGGAGCAAATCTAGGAATTTCGAATTTTGAAAGGAGGTAGCCGATTGTGGGACTTTGCAAGTGCAATTCGGCTAGGGGGGATAGAGTGTGAGCATTTCGGCAAATAGGTGTTGAGGGTGCCGAATTCTTCTTTAGTTTGTATGATTTTGGTGCCGATTTTTCTTAAGTAAGAAAAGCTTCCCTTTTTCTGTCAAATTTTGCATAGTGTATTAGGTACCTTTCTTTTGCCATTTTGTTCTTCTCATCAACCTAATAGCCGAACCCTTAACCCACTCTTGAGCCGAATCTTCATTCGACTAAACACCTCCCTTGTTCTCTCTTCTACTCTCATCTTCTTCTCGTCTTGCTTTCTCAAAACCGAAACCTATCTTGTTACCTCCTTTCTGGCCGAAACAAATAAGCTTTCTCCTACTTCTTTTCTTCAAGCCCTAAACCGAGTGCTCATTTGATCAAAATCCCCATGGCCGAATACCTTCTATGACCAAAACCACACTTCCTTTGTTACCGATTGATCGAAATCTTCTTCTTCTTCTTCTTCTTCTTCTTGATTCTTTAGCAAGCCGAACCCTATTCTTCTATCTCTTCTAGTTGCCGATTTACCCCACCTGCTTTGTTGATTAAAACAGCTAGAGCCCCATATCACTTCCTCAAAAGCCGAAAGCACCTCTTTCTAACCCTTCTAAAGCCGAATACCTCTAGAGATATTCTTGTGATGCTAGCGTTAGATCTGTGGTGGATTTAGATTAGACCAGAGATAGTAAAAGCGTGGAAGCGATACTCTGCAAGTGGTGGTATTGCAAGGAGAGGTGATCAAGCGAGGAGTTTTAGGGACTAACATCGAGATTTAGTCTCTAATCGACAAAAAGGGGTAAGACTTTGATGCTTAGGCCATGTAGGCCAATTTTGGTAAGGGGGTTTATAACTCTTTGATTATCGATTATTAGGCTAATAGTTAGCGTTCGATTGTAGGTTTTGCGTACGTGGATTTCGTCAACGTTTCATCAGTAACAGGTGTGTAACGTATCTCCATCATAGACTAGGATGGCTAAAAGCCGAAATAATCGAAACTGTGCTAAGTGACCGATCAAAAGTGACCGAAAAATCAACCTTGGAAAGAAATAAGAGTGACCGAATACTCTGTCGTGGTCACATTGGGAATTGGCGATGGCGAAATTGCAGAAGGTGCAATTTCGAGCGTTTTGGTAAGTTGGGCCTCAATGGGCCAAGGTGGGCCTTCCGAGCCCAAATTTGAATATGTTCATAAAAGACTTTCTGGTAACTCGAATAATAAAAACTTGGTAAAGTCGATAAACTAAAACCTAAAATTGGGCTTAACGGACTTATCAACGATGTTGGACATAGTAAGGCCCATTAGGGGTTTTAGGCTAAAAAGGGCAAAATTGGAAATTTGGCTTAAGTGGACTTCCGTGGCTATTTAGGGACTGTTAATTTATCAGACTTGCATAAAGTCACTGAAAATATGAAAAAGGACTAAAATACCCTTAAATATGGAAAATTACCAAAATACCCCTAGGTGTAAAAAGACTATTATACCCCTAGGGTCAATTCTGTATGAAATATATGATGTTATGTATCTGCATGAGTTAATTATTAATATGAATATATCTGATGCATGAGATGCTATATATTGCATGCTAGTATGATTAGCTGTTACATGGGGTATGGGTTTATGATGGAGGAAGCGTTCTGGCAGCTTCGCTGCAATCTGGTGGCCTTGCCACATATTTTCTGGCAGCCTCGCTGCAATCTGGTGGCCTCGCCACAATATTTATATCTGGTGACCTCGTCACAATATCTGGCAGCCTCGCTGCAAATATATCTGGTAGCCTCGCTGCAAATGTTATCTGGCAGTCTCACTGCAAATTATATCTGGCAGCCTCGCTGCAAATATCTGTGGTGTGTAGCGGTTGGGTGGGTCGAGTAGTCTCCCCACATGGTGTAAGGCTGGTACGGGGGTGTTAAGGATGGATTTGGGTTGGGTTTCCGTTTGCATAATGCTTATATCTGATCTGTTTCTGTTATGGGCCTTTTGGGCTTAACCTGATTCCTGTAATGGGCCAAGGTCCAATTAAATCTGTTTCTGAGGCTTGATCTGTTTTGGCCTATGGTTGAGATAATGTTGCACACTGAGTTGTCAAACTCACCCTTTTTAATTAATCTCTGCAGGTAACCCTCAACCATAGTGGGCTTGGAGCTGCGAGAGATTCGGAGTGGCCACAGCGACTGCAATAAAACTGGTTTTCATTTATGTTTTAGTATTTTAACTTTTATGTTAATTTTTGGGTTTTACTGTGTAATAAGGCCGCTATTAAATTTTCTTTTTTTTGGTTTTTAACTTTCTAAAGGATTTGGTTCGTACTTTCTTGAAACTGCTAGATATAGGCTGCGCGGGGTTCCAAAACCTTAATAACGTTTTCAAAATAACGTTTATAAAATTTAAACAATCTTGAATAATGACAACTTAAAGTAGTTTTAACAAGAACTTTTCTCACCTTGCTAGTTTTACAAAATATCACCTATGTCTCAACATGTTTTAAAAGGTTATAAGCGTAGTTTAGGATCATGTGACGCACCAGATCTGGTCATAACGTCTAGACCGGGTTTGGGGTGTTACAGATAGCATTATCACAAGCTTTGTACATAGACAATGTATTGAAATGTTATGCAATTACTAATTCAAAGAAGGGAAATCAACCCTTTACATCAGGATTTCATCTTTCTTTAGAAGATTGTCGTAAGACAATAAAAGAAAGAGATACATGAGATAAGTTAATTATGCTTCGGCAATAGAAAGTATAACACCCCTAACCTGTATCTGTCGCCGGATTAAGGTTATAGGTATTACCATTCAAAACACAACATTTAACTAACATTTAATAATTCAATACTCATTCATTATCAAATAACATTCATCCACATACACAATGTCCCTTATATCGGTCTACAAGACCTTTAACATGCTTTAGAGAGGGTTTGAGACTAAACTGATCTCGTATAAAATTTTTTGAAACTTTTAAAATTTTCTAACATACACAAGTCACATGCTCATGTGAACAGGCCGTGTGTGACTCATACGGCTTTAGACATGCCCGTGCCATAGGCCGTGTGAAAATAGGGCATACATACTGACTTGTACCACAGGACCGACCGCACGCCCGTGTGCCTGACCGTGTGAAAACTTGAGGGTATACTGACTTAAGTCACACGGCCAGTCACACGCTCGTGTCTCTAGCCCGTGTGCCTATTCAAAATGGCCTCACACACCTGTGTCCAGGCCGTGTGCTTGGCCGTGCCAAACCTATAGGGTATACTGACTTGTGCCACACGGCTAGTCATATGCCCGTCTGTGAGGCCATGTGGAGCATCCTGGCTCACTTTGAATTGAACCATCAAGGGACACGGCTAAGACACATGCCCGTGTCTCTGCCCGAGTGAACAAAAATAGGCCATTTACAAGGCCAATTTGCCACCCATAAGGGTCTAGCCTACAAGCTCAAAAATATGGCACCAATTTATACCCAAAAGACAGCCAAAACAAGTCAAATATATGCACAATTCATATCTCAAATTCATCAACCAATTCAATTCACATTTACTACACCAAAACATACCAAATCATGCCCATAACCAACCATAATATACCATTGATAAGTCACCAATAGATTATTGCCAAACCATCACCAATACCATACTAAACTTGCCAAAAGACAAGGCCAAATATATATACATCACATATACCATATTTTATCTCATAACATAAACCAAAACAATTCCATCATCACAATCATTTACTAGCCATCTCACATGGTTAAATCCACAATTCAAACATAACAAAATGACACTAGCCTATACATTCCATATACCATATTTACAAGCTTCAAAAGTATTGAATAAATTATCGATAGTGTGACAACGATTCTTGACGATCCCCGAGTCCGAGCTAGCTTCGATTTTCTATAAAACAAGGAAAAAAATAACACACCAAGTAAGCTTTAAAAGCTTAGTAAGCCATATACAAATAAAATCACCAAATGAAACAAGTACATTTCAATTCAAGTATGCAAATTATAACTAAACACATACATAGTTATCAACCTTTCTTATGTAATCCATATAGCCACATTTAATTCATTACTTACCTTCCTTTTAATACTCAAATGAACCTTATACGTACCTGAATCCTTTAATTCACTTACACCATTTTTGTCATTTTAACTTTGCCCGTTGATCCATTCGGAATCATTAAGGATACTCGAAAATCACATATAACTCGTACAATGCCGTATCCTAGATATGGTCTTACATGTTATCAATATCGACGCTAATAGCCAGCTATGGTCTTACACGAAATCACATAATGATGCCAATGTCCCAGACATGGTCTTACACGTATTCAAATCTCGGTAATCCTAATGTCATGACATTTGTATCCTATACTATTCCTAAGGTTCGTACGAGGCTTTTGGACATTGTAAGTCTGTCAATTCTTACTCGTATTTGATCATTCGACATTTAATGTAGTTAAATGACAAATAAGCATATTTAATTCAATTTATAGACATTTATTTGCATATGAACTTACCTCGTATATAGGGTGAACGGATCGGATCGACTACTCGACAACTTTCGATTTCCCCGATCTAAATCTGATTTCTTTCTTTCTTGATCTATATAAATTCAAATTTAACTAATTTAATCAAACATTTATTCAATTTCATCCAAAACACGCAAATGAGCATTTTTACACATTAGCCCCTAAAGTTTCACATTTTTGTATTTTAGTCCTTAATTCATAAAACACAATTTACACAAAATTTAACAAAACACATGCTTAGCTGAATTACCATAGTACCCCTAGCAGCCCATATTTCACGTTTATTTTACATTTCAACCACTCAATATGCAAAATTCACAATTTAATCCCTAACTTGTATTTTCATAAAAAATCAATTGACAAAATATGCTAATCTATCAACAAATATTCATTTTTCACCATCAAACATTCAAAAACTCAAACATTCATCAATGGCACTTCACAAAATCATCAACAATTTCAAAAATCAAGGTACGGGCTAGCTAATACGAGCTGCAACGATTACAAAAACATAAAAATCATCGAAAACGGGACAAAAATGAACTTACAATTGAGCTAGAATACGGGCAAAACTCCAGAATGGCTTCTTCCTTCTTTCAATTTCGACAAAACAAAGATGAACATGCAATGTTTTTCTTTTTCTTTTTCCTTTATTTTTACTTAATTTGCATTTTACTAAATTAACCTTTATTAAACACATATTAATTCATCTAATATAAGTCCATGTATGCCTATTTACATTAAGAATAGTATAATAACATCATAAGGACCTCACATTTAATAATTCATAGCAATTGAGCACTTAAACAAATAGAGTGGAACTTTTGCATTTTACGCGATTTAGTCCTTTTGTCAAATTAACTAACCAATCGATAAAATTATTTCACGAAACTTTCACACACATATAATCACATGCTGTAAACATAAAAAATAATATTAAAATAATTTTATGACCTCAGATTTGTGGTTTCGAAACCACTATCCTGATTTAGCTAAAATCGGGTTGTTACAGAAAGTCTCATATATGCTATGTTATGCACATTTTTAGATATCTATTTCATAGTAGGGTAGTCAATATCAAATGAATCCTAGTCCAAAACACTAACAAACAGTTAAGCATATACTCAAGTAGTTAAGGAGGACGATGAATTATATATTTGTGTATTATGGAGGAGACCTTACTCTTATCGGCTATATCAATTTCGACTTCCAAGTGTGTCAGGATTTAAGGAAATCGACATCAAGCAGTGCCTTTATCTTAGCTAGCAGTTCCATAGCGTGAATAAGTATTAAGCAGGGTTGCTATACTAACTTTGGAGGTTAAATATGTGGTAAGTAAAAATGCTATGACACTATGCGGAAATTGCTAAACACCAAAGAAACCATATGAGGATAAAATACATTGATAGAAAATATCATAAGGGAGACGATAGTTATTGATGGAATAGTGGATGTACTTAAAGATCGTATCTGAGGACAAACCTTATGGATTGTTTACCAAGACTATAAGATATGGTGCTCTAAGTGTACTATTTTTGTCTATGTACACTTGTATTTTTTGAACAAATTGGTTTAATAAAAATATCTATCAATTACATTAATACCCTTTGTATATTATCCTTCATGTTTTTGCATGCAAAGAAAAATGGAAGCAAATATTGGCTAATTAGTTATCTAATGTTTAATTAATACTAAACGATATTACGTGGTCGAATCATAATATGAAAATACAACTTGTATTAGTAGATGAACCTAAACATGTCCTTAGTCTAATTGGAAATAAGCAAATTGATTAAAAACTAATATGTCATTTATCAGGTCCAATTGGGGAGATGATTTGTCTTGAGCATAGGAGAAGATGACTCCCAAAAGATTGAGACACAGGTGCGATTGATTGGATTGATAGTATATCGGCCAGGACCCAAGTAGAATAGATCCTAGATCCGTTTATGAATTTATTCACTTGTGACATTCATAGTGTGACTTACCTTAATCTTGAGTAGATGATGGACTATGTATGTGTGACCCATATACTTTTATGTAAACAAAAGTCTGAGTTCAAATAGATAAGGAACCAAAAGCTGGTGCGTTAGGTATATAATTTCGGTAGTATGTAGCATCATTCATAATAGTAGAATTCATAACCCAACTAATAGGTAATGATATCCTCCCATTGACATTACATGATAAATGAAAAGCAAACGTGACCACGAGTCATTTGTCTGTGATAAATTACTTAATTAACATTTGGTTGTAATTGACTTTTGATGAAAGAAGATATAATGGTTACCATGAGATAAAATAGGATCATATTGGGAGAACAAATTTATCCCAAAAATATTAAGGATAGCATATGAGGATAACACACTTACGAAAATATCATAGGATGACCATTGATTGAGTAGCTTTCGTAATGACATGTAATTAGGGAAAACTCAGTTATAATACTATATTGGAATGATTTCATGACTAAATAAGTTTATAATTAATAGGCGAAAAGTTGGAACTGAATTATAAATTATTTGAGCCCTTATTATATATGTTCAATCAGTCTCTCCACTAGCTCGTCGAAACCACAAATGAATTGCATGTAGAATCAAATGAAAAAAAAAAATGAACGAAAATGATGAAGTTAAATAAATGGGTCACATTCACAAATGAATATGTTCTCTTGCTGAGTATAAAAATGACTTGAGAATTAATTTAAGATTTTCTAATTATTATTTAATTAATTATAATTAAGTAATTGAAGTTTGAAAATGAAATTAAAATAATTAATCATCATGAATCCATTGAATATGAAAATTAAATATATTTCCTTATAGATTCTTTAATGGTAAAGTTGTCATGAATTTAATGAAATTAGGATGAGGTTGAGAAAATTATTTAATTCGAAAATTAATTTAACTAATTTAATTAATGAATATTTATTTTGAGAAATTGAAAAAAAAAACAAATATTTGGTTGTATTAAAGTATAAAGTGCTGGCTCAAGAATCCAAAAAATACATATAATTGGACCCAATATATAAGAGGCTTAATACTACCCTATATGAAAATGACGGGGCAACAACCCTACTAATATTTACTAGGGTGTGCCACCCACCATTCTTCTAGTTAGATTAGGAGAGTGTTTTTCTATTACATAAATATTATTTGTGTTACCCTTATTCAACTAGGATTCTTGTATCTCTCATTATAAATAGATGACACTAGTAGAGGTATTAACATAAGTTTCTCACACAAGTTTCATATATTGTTATTATGTCAGAAAGTAGTGAAATTTTATTTTCTAAAGATAAATTTTATTTTCTAAGTAGTAAATCGTTTTTGGTTCTGTGTTTGGTTTGTGTTACTTGAGCCCACAGTCGACGCAATTCAGGGTATGAGGATAGTATAGAAGGTCATTCAGCTAAAAGTTGGGAATGATTTGAATCCGTCTCGATCAAAACATATGTACTTTTTGAGAGATTTTTTTATAAATATAAAAAACTGGCTCAATTTTAAAAAAAAATAATTTCCCACTGTGACTGAAATTCATTTTTGAATCGGATTTTTCCATAATAACAAACTTTATGAAAAGTGATTGTCCCTTTAATCCTCAATGGAAAACCTTTGCTAAGACACTTTTACTATTGGTGAGCATGTCTTGAGACTAAATAGGGTTCATCGTGCACTGATAACAGGAGGGAAGCGACCATCTTATGGGAAAATGAAAGTTCCAAGAAAAACAATGGTGCACCAAGATGTATTTATCCCTCGCCAAGTGCATGTTGCTTTTAGGGTTATCCAACATTGCATTGTAACCCTTAAAAAACAAAAATCCCTTATGGAATCTTTCTTTGGTAGGGATAAGCCTGGCCCTAGGGGTCGTTTAGAGGTGTGGCTACCCAGGGCCCAAGGCTAAAAGGGGTCCAAAATATTGTTTTTTTAGCTTTTAAGAGCCCAAAATTTTTTTACCGACTTTTAAGGGACCTAAAAAAATTTTCTCCAACTTTTAAGGGCTCAAAAATGTCAAGAACGGGTCTGAGCAGGGAGCACGATATCGTTCTTCCAAAACACATCCACTAATGGTTGCTCACCTTGTAAACAATAGTCAGTGAAATATGTCATAAGTGCTCACTAGGAGGTCCCTACTAATTGCCCCAATATAACTCCTTAAGAGTTTAACACCTCTACGAAGGAGGAGGGGAAGAAGGAACCATGCCTCGAACATGTCACGGACTAATCATTCCTTAACATGAAACGAAATGTTAGACCATGACACTCAACATGTTCCCCCCTTAGAATTGAGAACTCATACTGATAATTGTCTAGTTGAAGGCTGTGAATTTCCAACAAGGGTTTCATCTATTCCATCCTCGCTACTCATAAACAAATCAATTGGCCTCCTCCTTCCCCCACTTTTTTTCTTCATAGCAACATGCTTTCCTATGCTACTGTCGACTTCTTCTTTTCCCCACCCCTAAAAAAACTCAGAAATATGAAAAATCAAAGAAAAATAATCTCAAATCAAAGTTTGAAAATTTTAACCATAAAAAATCATCTCTGACAATTTGAATGGAACAGAAGAGTATAATAAAGAAATAGTAGCTAATTAATAAATAATCACATACTTTTTAAAGAAATGGACTAAAGTAGGACTTTGAAATTATTAGATCGATAGTATACTTATCAAATTTCACAATGTAATATATAGACCAAGAGTAAAGAACAAAGAAAATATGGGACGCAATAGAGAATGTATTTTATTGATCAATAGGGATATTTCAAAGCTTCTCCAAAGTCTCTATTTATAGGTATAAGAAGTATAAATGAAGTAGAGATCTACTTCTAATAACTATTAGAATTTAAAGTACATCAAAACTTATCTTGATCTTGATGGACATCCACTCAATAAGATATTCATAACACTCCCCATTGTATGTTCATTGGTAGATAATGTGCCACGTTAAAACCTTACTAAGACAAAAACCCTATGGAAAAAATCATAGTGCAGGAAAAATAGTACACATATCTATAATACGCATAATATACTATCTCACTAAAAACCCTACCAGGAAAACCCAATGGGACAAAACCTCAGCTAAGGGAAAAAGACTACAACACGTATTTACTCACCCTCATGAAAACATCACATACTTTCTCATATTCTACATATTCAATCTTGAATACTAGTACTTCAAATGACTATTTGAATTTATTTGCTAAGCATTTATATCACTATTCTTTTGAAATTCATGAGTGAGGGAAAATTTTGAGGAAGTATATTTTGATCTCTTTAGGAGTTTCAACAATAATCATAGTAAACTTTCATCATGATTCTTCTTAAAAACACAAATAGGTATTTTTGATCATTTTATAATTCTCCTTCAGTTAATACTTACCATATATGTTCAAATTATTTCAATTCATATCAATGAACAATTTCCCCGAGAATTTTAATATGCTTCTAGTGTAATAGCCCGATTTTGGGCCTAATCGGAACAATGGTTTCGGGACCACAAATTTGACGAGGAAAAAAATATTTTTATTATATTTTTATGGTCTACAATTTCATGAAATGATTTCTTGAAAATTTCGTTTGAAAATTTTGACATTTGGGCACTCAATTTAGTCGAAAGGACTAAATTATAAAAAGTGCAAAACTCGAGTTCTAGAAGCTAGAGGTGTCTAATTACTATGAAATTTTAAATTGGAGGTCCTTAGATGGTAGTTGGAACATTGATTAAATTGTTGTACAAAAATGGACATGAAATAGGTGAAATAGAACATTTTTTAAGTTAGGGGCATTTTCGTCATCTAGTAATTAAAAGAATTAAAAAGCCAAAATTAAAGCCAATTTTTGTTCATCTTCAAGCTATGGCCGAAATTACCATGAAGAAACCATCGCTAGGGTTTTTCAAGCTTCCAAGCTCCATAGTAAGTCCGTTCTAGCCCCGTTTTTAATGATTTTTACCTTTTTAAAGTCGTTATCACTTGATCTATCTATTTCTACCACTTATTTGAGATATGATGAAGGTCTAGGGTTTAACCCATGTTATAAATTTTTGTATTTTGATTATTAATGGTGGATTATGCATGTTTATGATTAGAGAAACGACTTTTACTAAGTGATTTTCTATGAAAATGTCAAAAAAGGACTAATTTGTAAAAGTTATAAAATATGTAGTAAAAAATGTGTTTTAATGGAAATTGTGGGCTTTTATAGTTATGAAAATAGTTTGGCTAGGCTTGTATGTTAAAGAAATTGAATAAATTTAATTTTTCGAGCTTAGGGGCAAAAATGTACATATATATCATACTTTAGGTGCAAAAATTTATTTTTCCATAATATGTTTTTGGGTCACATTGAATAATATGACTAATAAATAAGCTAAATGTGATATTATAGACCAAGGAAAATGACGTTCGGAACTAGAACGAGGGGAAAACAAGTATTCAACGGTTAGGTCCTTTTTCACCATTTTTGGTATCGAGGTAAGTTTGTGTGTAAATAATGCAACATTACATTTTTATGTATTTAATGCTTTAACATTGCATGAATTGTATAATTGTCTTTGTGGAATTGATTAATGATGAGTCGATGATGATTCGATGAAGATTTGATACTCGAAAATCCCAGTTGGACCTTAGGAATAGATAGGATACAAATGTCATGACATTAGGGTTATTAAGATCCCGTATAAGACCATATATGGGATATGGTGTCGGCATGTGGTTTCGTGTAAGACCACATCAAGGACATTGCTTCGAAATGAGACTTCGTATAAGACTATATTTGGGATGTAGCATCGATATGAGACATCGTGTAAGACCATAGTTGGGCTATCGGCATCGACATGTAACCCCATGTAAGACCATATCTAGGATATGGCATTGGCATCTTACTATGTGTATGAGATTTCTCGAGTATCCTTTGGTATTCCAAGTTGTTTAGCGGGTAATTCGAAGATTATGTCAAAGATGTGAAAATTCATAATATTATGAGTTCATACATGTATGTACGTAAAGTTTATAAGCATTAGATTCATGATATTATGAGTTCATGATCACTATGAAAGTGACCTTAAGTTAATCTTGTGAATAAGTATTTATGTTGATGATGGGTAAATTCATGGTAACTTTAGTTGAGAATCATGTGTTAGGCTTTTGAGCCATATCAAATTGAGAGATAAGATGTTTATTTCACTTGATTTGTGATTCATTGGATATGTGTGAAAAATGAATGATTTGCACAATTGCCTATTAAAATAGTTATGAAAGTGTGTGAAGTTAAGAGTTTAAATCATTGAAAGAGGTTAAGCGTTGGGCTTGAAAACATGAATACGCATAATTAACATGCATGTTACTACGAGGCTTGAAATGATTTGTTAATGATTATTATGGTATGTTATATTGGAGAGATTACGATCCTTTGGCTAATGTTAAGATGTATTTAATAATGTTTATAAATTAAAGGGGGTAAGCACTGTGATTGAGTAAGTTATGCCTATAAAGATTTATGATGTTTATGTTGTGTGACGTTATGTTTATTGTATGACAAATGTATAACTATTGTTGCTTATTATTTTCATATGAACTTACTAAGCTTTGTAGCTTACTCCCCTTCCTTTCTTATATCTTATAGGGTTGTATGCTAGCTCCAGTTGGAGATCGCCAGAGATGTTACCACACTATCAAGCAATCATTGTAGGGTAATAGTTGCAAGTGAATGAAGTTTAATTGTATATGAGTTGGTGTAATTGGTCTTGATAAAGTATGAAGTTTTATGCATGTATAAGTAGAGATGAAATGATCATGAACATGTCTTGTTTGTGTATATTCAAGTGTTCAATCATGCTTTATGAAGGGCCATTGAAGTTGTGTTTAAGTATGTGCAAATGAGGGTGGCAAATGGCTTGGAAGATAGCCTTGAAATTGTCCACACAAGTAGACACACGGGCATGTGTCTAGTCCGTGTGTGACACACGGTTTGCCCCATGGGCGTGTGATTTGGCTTTGTGTCCCCTGCACCCTAAATTGTAGATTTGGATTGGCCACACGGGTAGAGACACGGCCATGTGTCTCTGCTGTGTGAAGGACATGGTCATAGGACATGGGCATGTGCCTAGGCCGTGTGAAGTCTGCACCTTAAATGCAAAGATTAAATTCACCACATGGCCTAGCACACGGGCATGTGACTTGGCCTGTGACCCTATTTTCCTGATGATGTGATAAACAGATAGTTACAAGGGTTAGGGGCACGGGTGTGTCCTGAGCCATACGGGTGTGTGTGACCACACAGCCTACCTACATGGGCGTGTGACTCTCTAAAATATGAAACGTTTTCTAAGTGTTCCAAATTTTCTGGTTTAGCTCGAACCACTCTCGATGTATGTTTTGGGCCTCGTAGGTCTGTATAAGGGACGATATACATGAGTATGGATGTTGTTGAATTGAATGAAATTTTATGGCTGAATTTTGTATGATTGGTTATGTTTAAGTCTGGTCATGCCTCGTACCTTGTCCCGGCATCGGACTTGGGTAAGGGGGTTACATTTAGTGGTATCAGAGCTATGGTTTAGTCAATTCTTGAACTAACATAATGTGCTTGAATCTAGCTATTCATGCCATATTACACCTGTGATAGTGTGATATCCCCCGATCTTGTTGAAAATTGTTCTGTTGAGACAAAAATGCTTTCCAACTGAACTACTTTCTATAAGGCTGAAAATGATATTAAGATGTTTAAAATGTGTTTGTGATGAGGCGAAACTTAGAAAGGTAAGAATAAAAGTTCATGATATGTATGTGATTAAGTATAAAATGAAATAGACATAAGTTGAGAAACATGGAGAAGTGAAATGAAATGAAAGTTTATATCGTAAAATGCTCACCCATGTTTGTTCGATATCCATATAATGTTATGTGCCTAACTTATTTGATTAAGTGAATGTGATAAGTGATCTTACTCAAATCGATGGAATATGTGTTTATGTGCAGTTGTTTGAATAAAATAATCAAAAACTTCGTGTAACATAAATTTGTATGTTAATTTGCTTGAAGTGAAATATGTGATTGTGACGATATTATGTGGATGTTAAATGCTAAGTCAGATGTGTGTATTTATAAGAGTCAAATTAGACGCTTTACGACCTCACCCCATTACCAATGTGGTATTTTATAATAAGATTTCACGAGATTTATGTTGAATCAATTGACAGGTGTGAAACTAAAGAGTTCAGTAGCGGAATAACTAGAATGTGGTCAGAGTTAAGAATAATTTAACAAGTGAATATAGTTTTGGAAGAGACATCAGATTGTTCTAAAGATTATTCAAATTAAGCAATGTTACTGTAACACCCCTATCCCGTAATCATTGCCAGAATAGGTAAGGGGCATTACCGAACCTGTACCTGAATTCAGAACAGTAAATTTCTAAACTTTTATCAAATTATAACTCAATTCAATAAAGATCATTAATTCACATTCAAAATATACTTAATTCAAGCATACAAAGTACTATACATGTATTCAGGACTGATTTGATATCATATGAAAAAGTTAGGAAAACTTAAGAAAATTTTCAAAATAGGGTCACACAGTCGTGTACTCAGGATGTGTGCCTCACACGGTGACCATACACGCCCATGTGTCTAGGCCATGTGAAAATAGGGCAAAGATATTGACTTAGCTACATGGGTACCAGACACTCGTGTGTCCAGCCCATGTGCCATACTGTCCAATTCAATTAGGGTGCAGGGGTTACATGGCTGAGACACATGTCCGTGTGCTCAGGCCATGTAACACAAGAATGGGCTTAGTTTAAGCCACATTTCCCACTCATTTCACTAGTACCTACAAGCATCATTTTGCACCAATTTGACATACTAAATAAGCAACCATTTCAGCCAATTCAAGTCACATATAGACCATTTCATAATCAACCAAATCAATGCTATATATATAACACAAATATGTGCCAACTTTTCAAGTATCCATTTCAAGCCAAATATCCATAATTTATAACTCATTCTCATTCATCTTGAACTTAGTAATATCAAACCAATTCAATTATGAAACTTACCATTTTTACTCAACATCATTCAAGCCAATTCAAATCAATGCTCAAACCTCATTCGTCACAAAATGAACTTATCATATTAAGCATTCATACCTATACCAACATTTTTAATTCAAGCCATATCACATAGCTTGAGAAAGTACCAAAATTCATACCATATTCACTAGCATAAGTAACCAAAAGATTCAACTTAAAAACTAGCCTATACATGCCATATTAACATCATTTACAAGTTCCAAAAGTACCAAAAATTGCTTGGATAGTGTGATAGCAATCTCCGATCTCGTCTGAATCGAGCTAGCTTCCGAAATCTATAAAACATGGGAAAATAAACAGATTAAGCTTTTAAAGCTTAGTAAGCCCGTATAATATAGAATTAAACTTACCAAATTGTCAATAACCATTTAAAGTAATTTAAAACCAATTCATTTGCTCACATTGCCTATTCACATCATTCAACCACATATTAGTTATTTATAAATCATCCATTAAAAGGATGAAACTAAGCATATAACATCCATGTAACATTCCCATACTTGTATTCTATCACAAATCAACTTTCATTTACAAGATTCATACATACCATGTAACCTTTCATCTATACATATCATATATCTCAATAAGCATATAAAACATGTAAATCAGATAATTCATGTAACATCTACCATGTAACCATGTATTTCTTGTATCATATAATTCATGTAACTTGTAATTCATATAACATATAATCCATGTATATCTTGTATCTCTTGTAACATGTATTCATATCGGTATAATGCTCGTTGAACCTTTGGAAACATCGAGGGATACTCAGGTGATAACACTAAGTGTATATATATCTGTAATCCGTCAATTCATCATATATGCTTTTTCGAGCCATGTACGGTATGCTCCTCCTGAGCTGGTAAACTGTAAGCTCAAACGAGCTGAGTGATAAGCTTTGTAGATCTGAAATGGTAAGTCCTGAAGGACTAAAACAGTAAGCCCGAAGGCTAAACGGTAAGCTTGAAGGCTGAACGGTAAGTGCGAAGGCTGAATGGTAAGCCTGAAGGCTGAACGGTAAGCTTATGAGCTGTGGTGAGTCCGCAACGAATGTAGGAGCTCAACCAAATGGTAACTTTAGTGACATGTCACTTGTATCCTACGACTTTCTACGGTTCAAACGGGACTCGATACTAAATCAAACCATATAACCAATAGGTATTTTGATTCATTATTTCATATAGACATTTATACAATATGCAATTCAATCATTTCTGTTATAAACATAAATTAGATTCTAATTATACGAACTTACCTTGTAACACCCCAAAATTTTTGATTTTTGGCTTTTGTGAATTTGTGGCTTGAAATTTTTCTAAATGTGTATCTGCAATAATTGGGCATAAATAATTGTTTGCTTTAATGGATGTGCTCTGGGTGTGTTTAGGAGGTCCCAGGTTCAAGCTTCAACTTGGGTGAAATTTTTCTTTTTATTGAATAAGGCTTGATCCTTGGATAATAGGCTTAAAAGAATTTTTGCGCAAAAATATGATAGAATGGGCCTGCTGGTCTGGTGGTTAAGTGGCAAGGGATTATGCTTGAGGTCTTGTGTTCGAGTCGTTGCTAAGGCATTAATTTTTGCTGCATTTGGCGTGTGGGAGTTTGAGTTCTACTAAAAGACTGAATAGTAGAGTAGTGGAGAGATTGGGGGTTACCAAAAAATCTGCTCATTATTCTTTGGTTTTTTTGCAATTACGTTTTCTTCCAAAATTTCCCATACTTTTGATAATTTTCTCTCCTTCTTGCCGAATTGTTATAGCCTACTTTTTCTCTCGTTTCTGATTTTCATGTGGGTACCTATATGACGCTAAATTGGTAAGTGATCGTCTCTACTATCCTTTCTCCTTCGTAGTTAGGATTCTAAGGGGGTTTATCTTTTGGTTTTTGGGGTAGGTGAGGAATTAGAATCGGCTACTGCTAGTGTTTTTGTAACAGCCCTATTTTGACCCTAGTCGGGAAGTGGTTTCGGGACCACTAAACCGAATCGAAAAATTTATTAAATGTTATAATCGATGTCTATTATATGGGGAAATGCATGTGTAAAAAAAAATTCATGCTTTGATTTTGTTATTTGGATGTGAAATTAGTAAAAAGGACTTGTATGAGGAATTTTGAAAATGTGATAGGTGAAATTATAGTGGTCAAATAATGCATGCATTAAAAAATAGTGGAGTTACATGTCAAATTCTCCTTTTTCTTATGAGTGGCCGGCCAAGGTAATCATGAAACCCACTACATGCATGTTATAATATTATAATAATAGAAAATGGCATAAATGAATTAAAAGAAATAAGAAAAGAAGGAAAAAGAAAAAAAGGGTGTTCATTTTTCTTTCTTCTTAGCCGAATGTTGGAGAAAGGAAAGGGAAAATAACTCCATGGCAATCGGCTTCTTTCCTTGCTAATCTAAGGTATGAATTGAATGTTACTTTTAGTGATTTTATGATATTAGATTGATTTTAGAGTCCTTGAACTTGCCCATGTATGAAATTTTAAAATGGTGAAAATTCATGTGTTCGGCCATGTATAAGAATTGTTTTAATAAGGTTTTGACCTTTAAACTTTGAAGATATGAGTAGATAGATATGTATTAGGATGTTAAACTCATGAATTTAGATGTTTATAAGTTCAATTGAACAATGGGTGCAAGTTGTAGTTCATTGGTGAAGGGACAATCTATTTGGCCATTATGGTGTATCTCTTGGATATTAAATTGGTGTGTTTTATATTGAAGATTGATGAGTTGTGTAATGAGGCTAATAATCTTTGATAGTTGTGGCTAAATCACATGTTGACAATCGGCTAGTTAGTATATATACTAAATTAGTATAAAATTAAAAAAAAAATGCCAAGGGGAGTAGACACCGAAATGAAAGTTATGAAATGTTATTATAATGTTTAGTTATAAAAATAATTTTGACATGGAAATGAACTAATGGGAAATTGCTTTATGCGTATTAATGGAAGTGTTAAATTGGCTCATCAATGACCGAATGATGTTAAGTGTTAGAAATGAATACTTAAATTGTTTATTTATACCATTGCCGAAATGTGTCCATCAATGAAGGGGCTATGCTCGTGTTTTATAAAAGAAAGAAATGAATAAGTTAATTTGTAATGAAGTGTTTAAATGTGACCTACAAGTACATGATATATTTTTATGTATGTAATTGCCGATTGTAGTTATAAGGAAATAAGTGTATTTCTTGCTAACCGAATTATTATATAATCGAATGTGGTTTTAGACAATAGTGATGTGATAAGTTTAAATTTGGTTAATCTAAGCTCAAGAACTCAAGGAAACAAAGTCGGATCATGGAAAAGGGAAATTGGTCGAATAGTCGGAATTGACGTACATTAGCGATCGAGGTAAGTTTTAAGTATTAAAGCCTATAATATGATTGAGTATGATATGTTAATCACATATTAAAAGAATCATAACTCTATTGTATTTTTATGCATATAGCCTAATGGCTATTATGAAGTATAGGTAAGTTATTGATATGATATGTTGCCAAATGGATATGATAATATGAAGTGCTAAAAGGATATGTTAGAAGAGTAAATTTGTAATAAATCTGCTTAGGACAGCAGCAGTCCATAAATTATTGGAGTTGAATTAGAGGCTGAATAAATTATATAATTAAAGCTTAATGAGCCTAGTTTCTTATAAAAGAAACCGTGTAAGCAAATGAATTGCCGATAATGAGATATTTAAAGTGGTGTGGGACAGAGTCAAAAGGGCTTCGAGGGCCCCTATTCTGTTTTTAGAAAATCATTATAAATTGTACAAAAATGATTATAAGATAAAATTTATATGCTTAGACTCCTTAATGAGCCTAGTTTCAAATGAAATAAACAAGAACATATTTTGAATTCTGTACAATGAGAAATTCAATTCGAAGTGAAGAGTAGTCAGAATAGTCAAGCAGTAAAATAGTGGAAACTTTAAGAAAAATCTGGTATTGATTGGCCAAACCAAAAATTCTAAATTTTTTTTGGATAGAAGATATATAAGTCTATATTCATGGAAAATTGACGGCTCATCATTTGGAATTTCGTAGCTCCAGTTACAAATAATTTAATGACTGTTGCTCAGGAAGACAGCTTGTAGTGAATTTGTGATTATGTTGTAAACAATGATAAAACTGTTTGAGTTGCTTATAAGCCATTGATTAAATATTGGTAATTAAAGTACTGAATTCATATTAAAGTGAGGCTATAAGCCGTAAATCACTACACCAAAATAGACTTTTAGCGGCGTTTTAATAAAAAACGCCGCAAATATTATACATTAATGGTGTTTGAAAGAAAACGCCGCAAAAAGTTGAGCAATAACGGCGTTTTCTAGGCAAAACGCCGCTAAAAATGAGCAATAGCGGCGTTTTTTCACAAACACCGCTATAGATTTGAGCATTAGCGGCGCTTTCGAAAAAACGCCGCTATAGGTCTAAGCATTAGCGGCGCTTTTGTAAAAACGCCGCTATAGGTCTGACTATTAGCGGCGCTTTTGTATAAACACCGCTATAGGTCTGAGAATCAGCGGCGCTTTCATTAAAACGCCGCTATAGCTTTGAGCATTAGCGTCGCTTTCATAAAAACGCCGCTATAGGTCCGAGCATTAGCGGCGCTTTCGTAAAAATGCCTCTAAAGATTTTTTTACCCATAAAACACCACGTGTTTAATCTACATATTATATTTATGTTCAAATTTTTACCACTTTATAATTTTTATTTTGATTTAAATTTTGTGCATCGTTGCATTTTAATTTGATTTTTTTTTACTTTTTAAATATTAAAATTTTAGTTTTAAACATAATATAATTGTTAAATTTATTAAGTTATATTATTTTTCAAATCTTATATGGTAAATATATTTTCACATATGTGATATTATTCATAGAAAAAAATGTAGTAAATGAATTAACAACTTTATTGGTGTCAATATTGAAATTTCAAATTTTGAAAAATATAAATACTAAGAATGATCAAATAGGAGGACATAGACTAAATTTATAACTTTGTGCATAGTATAAGACTAATAACATAATTTAACTGAATAAGTTTAACTACTTCCATTAGATTTCAAAAAATATAAATATTAAAATTAGCAAAATTAAAATATTAGCAAATGTCCAATTTGCACGTAATTTATGGACTAATAATAAGATTTTATTTATATATTTATACACGGAATTAATAGAGATAGAGAAAAAGGGGAAAGATAGTTTGAAAGGAGGAGGTAGATTGATGACGTGATAATTTTAAAATTAATACAATAATATATTTAGCTCTCAACAATTATATATTTTATCAAATTAGTCATAATTATAAAGAAATTAACCATTGACGTTTATAAATGATCTTAGTTTAGACCTAATTCTAATAAAATTGTAAAATATTAACACAATAATTGATATAATTAACATTATTTTTTTATTTATATATTGCATACATAAATATTTATATTTATTCAATATAAAAATATATTGATGTACTTATATTTTAAAATAATGTGTATGATTTAAATCAAAATTAAAGTTTCAACTATACATTTAAACCACAATTAGAATTTCACATTAAACCAAAATTCATATATAATTCTGAGATATATCTATATCAAAATTTAGGTGTATACATATAATTAAATGCCATTTATATAAAAATCTAAACAACTAATGCAGACCATACTTAAAAGAATAATGTTGATGTAAAAAGAAAGAAAAATAAATTCCTAAAAGAGTTGATAATGGTAATTAAATTTTTAAAAATTTAATAATAAAAATTAAAAATTAAAAACTTAAAAATTAAAAACTTAAAAATTTAATATTTAATACTTTAGTTAAAAAGTTACTCAAAATATAATAAAAATAAAAATTCAAAAAAATGATAATCTTAGCACAAAAATTTTGAAAGAAAAAACAGAAAAATATAGGTTAAAAATAAAAAAAATTAAAATTATGTACAAAAACGCAAAAAAAAAACCTATAGTGGCATTTTTAATAAAAATGCTACAAAAAATAAACTATACCGGCGTTTTATTAAAAAATGCCACAAAATTTCATTCACAAAATGCTGTCATTTTTTTCTCTGCTAAAAAATTGAGTTCACTATCCCAGTAACCCCAATTTTTATTTCTCAAACCCTAAATTTCCTAAGTCCCCAAAATTTCCCTATATCGGTTTCCCAAAATCCCCAAACCAAAATCCTTCAAATCGGTTTCCTCCACCAATCTTCGTCCATATGTTAGCTTTTTCTTCCTTCCAAAGGCTTGCTATTCCGTTGTCCACCCGATTGAAATTGTTTGAGCACAAACCTTTTGATGCCAGAGCTGTCATGGGATTTGGTATACTAAATGGGATATCCATTGGGCTTTTGAATCTTAGTTTGGGGTTCAAATCTGTTGGTTTCTACCAGGTAAAGTTCTATTTCCTGTCATTATCCTCTGGAATCAAATTCATGTCTAAGTTTTTTCTCTTCTATTATCATCTTACTCCCACCATCATCTATCTCTTTTGTCTCTCGTCTTTACGAATCAGTTTTTCTTTTCTTTTCTTTTTCTTCTCTTCTCATCTCAGTTCTCACCCACCGCCGTGTCCGCTAGTTTTTTGCGGATCTGACCCGTATCCCGTGTGTAAGAAAAATTGAAATAGATATGGGTTCTTTTTCTAATTTTTCTTTTTATTTAATTTACGTGAGAGCTTTATAGACACAGATATAGGTTCAGTTTAGAATTTGTACGACTGAATGGTTGAAAATTGAAATAGATATGAGAAGTGAAGTAATGCATTTTGCTGTCCATGAAAACCAAATGTTCAATATTAATCTTTTTCTATTTTTTTTCAACTGCCCATTGGAAACAAATTTAACTACCAAATGTCTTATATACCCCATATGTTTTATGATAGAGAAATAATATGGTTCAGAATTTTTTCTGGTAATTACTTTCATTTAGATATGAAAGTTAGCTTACTTCGACTTCTGTTTCTTCTGGGGATAAAACCAATATGGTAAAAGTCATCAATCAAAGTGTCTCGTGTTGTGCGAAATCTGTTTGTTGGGTTGATTTTATGGTAAATCTAATGTGGTACATCGAAGGGGCTTTCTGCTAGTGTGCATGTTCAAGCTCTCATTGATTCTATTCTGTGTACACATGATGTTTTAATCGGCTTGTCTAATAGTGTAAATGTATAATGTTGACAGAAAGTTAACCCTCCTTCACCATTTAGGATTATCAAAGGTGGCATTCATAAGGTAAGATGAAACAATTGTAGGACTGCAAGCAGCTCTTGGTTCTTTCTGCTGTTTAAATGATTTTTATTTCAAATGTGCAATGCAGGTTATTCGGGAGCGAAGACTGCAAGAAGTGTGTGCTGCACTTGCTGCAAATTTAAACTGTAGATAGATGGAAACTGTAGAGTGGAGGAGCGAGGTTTGAAGACCCTTTGCTATCAGTGAATTACTTATTGCATCTACTTTGACAAGTGTATAGTGTTCCTACTGTTATGTGCTGAAGGACTTAATTCAGATTGGCATAGATTGGTTTTGCACTTGGTTTTACCATGTAGACTATATACTTGGAGTCCACTTTGATTGTTCTTGATGGTTTGGTTTTCCTAATTAAGTTGGCCTCTCAATTGCGAGGATATAATTGTTGCATAACACTGAAAACTTTTCATGATGGAACTAGAGTGATATCTGCTTTTGAAGTGATACTGCTATCCAGTGTTACACTGAAAACTCTCCCTTTGAATTTTGGGGACCTAAAATAAATCCATGCCTTCATTCTTCTTTTTAGATGGCAGCATTGAACATCCAGGAAGCCTTAATCTGGAAGGAAAAAATAGAGTCTGCAATTGATCAGGTGCATCTCTGACTCTTTAACTTAATTTCTGCTTTCTTTCCATGTTCTAGATTGGTGTTTGAAGTTGGTTCTCTCTCACCAACTTCTGTTGAATGGTATAGGGTCACAATTTTTGTGGTGAACTAAATACATTGTGTCTACGTTTTAATCTGTTACCCAGACTATTAAAATTGGCTAGTCACATTTTTTTTTCTTATTCAGCATCAAGATTCACAAATGGCCAATGGCAACAAATACGTTTCTTTTGAATATAAATCTGGAATGGATAATGGAAGGAATGCTTCTTCATCAGATTATGAAAGTCAGTAAGTAGCAATTTTATCATTATTTGCCATTGGATAGGCATGTCAATAGAAGTGAATGTTTATATTTATTTTAAAAAAATTTTGTATTAAAATATAATGTAAATGATTTGAACACATATCCCAATATCGTTTCCTCAGTAGTTTGGGATGAGTTTAATGGTGGAAGAATATGTTATTCTTATTGCTAATACTGTATCAATTTTCTTCAAATTTTTATTATTTTTGTGGTGTTTGCTTCATAACTAATCTCCAAACTTGTTTCATTAGAAATCATTATGGGCATTCAAAGTTTAGAATAATTGTCTTAAGTTCTGTATCAATGTATTATAGATTGCATTAGACAAAAAAATCAGAACAATTTCTGTTTTTTTATAAATTTTTATTATTCGTGACTATGCTACTGCATATGGGTTCTGCCAGGAAATTGAATATTTAAATAGGTTGAAGGGAAATAACAACATCATCCAGTTAATAGACCATGAGGTACCTCCTTCCACTCATAGTCATATTTTCACTTCAGATATGCTAAAAAGGTTAGCCTTTTGATTGTTCCAGTTTGTTCATCAGCAACACAAGATTGACTAGCAATTATTTATTTAATGGATTGGCTATTATATTGGTCAATTTATTTTTTATGCTACTTTAAAATGCTTTTATTACAGCCTTTAACTTTGTACATGATGAAAATGTTGTGACAGTTTTGGAGGAATTGAATGATGATATGGTGTGGAACTTAGTTATGTCTTATTTTCTGCTGTTACGACTATTGGAAAAGTGTATGGAACTTAGTATTTTATTTCTTTTCTTCAAAAGATAAGTTTTACTTTATTATTATTGTGACAAAATAATGTTATTTGTGAGAATCAAACACATAAACTCATCATTAAAAATCACACAATTTATCAGCTGAACTAAAATAACTATTTTATAACATGATAAATATAATAATTAATTATATTGTAATCTGATGTCACTTATGTATCAGGTGATATCAAAAAATACTGTAGTAAGCAACCTATTTCAGTAATTAATTTGTAGGATGGTTTTAAAGCTGAGCCTTACTGTGAATATTTGTTGCTAAGATGAGAACTGGCTTCGATTTTATTGGCAGCTTTTAAAGCTAAGCCTTACTGTGAATATTTGTTGCTAAGATATTGAACTTTTTCACTTTATATGCTTTAATATTCTAAGAGCATTTCCTCAGCATTTCTAAAAGTTGATTTGAAACTTCATAATTCTACTTGTTCGTGGTGGGATTCTCGAGTGGGAGTCCACCTAAATAAACATCCCTTTATTAAGGCTAACAATTTTATATTTTTTGGAGGGAATTCTGGTTGAACTGTTTTAAAAGTTCATTTGAAACATGATAGTTCTACTAGTTCATGATGAGATTCTATAGTGGCATTTCATCTGAATAAATGTTCCTTCGTTGAGGCTGACAATATTATATTTTTCGGAGGAAATTATAGTTTTCGCCATTCTGTGTGTTGCTTATTTGTATTTAGCTTTTGCTTGAATCTGTTAAACTATTTCTTCATTGTGCTTATTTTGTTCTTATATTTGCAGAGAGATTTTGCTTATTTTGATAAGTTTTTGATTATATAGTACTATTTTGGGTTTTAATAAATTAGACTGAAAATTTTGGTAGATTATAGAGTGGTAAATTGGAATCAGATTTTAGTGAATTATGTACTTGCTGCCATTTTTATAAGCATTATGTACTTACTGCCATTTTTATAATTTTTATGAGGTGTTGATGAAAATAATCAAAATGGAGTAGGCTCAAGCATTTGCCGAAATCTGTAAGTATAAATCTTTCTATTGTTTTGGAAGAGCTAAAAAGGCTCCTCACTGATCCCAATCTATATTTGACAGATGCTCTTATAGAGTTGCTTTTCAAGGATGGCAGGTTCAGGCATGTATTTCCTAACCAACTTATTTATGCATCATATTTTCTCTGTGCATTTGAGTTCCTGAAATCTAGCTACTTGGAATCTGTTGGATATATGTACATGTCTGACAGAGTATGTCCTTAAGAAAGTTCATGCTGCTATCCGAGCTGATCCAACTGCAAAGAAGACTGAAAGGAGCCTCCTAAGCAGCACAAAAGGTCAGTGTTCAGTGCAGTGCAACATGTGTGAATGCCATTAAAACTTGTATTGAAGTTTATGAATCTCTTACCATTTTTGTGTTCTCTGTTGCAGGTTCAACTTGAAGAAGCTAACATACGAGGAAAGGAAAGCTAAGTTGATTGAACGGTTACACACCCTTAGTGCCGCTGCTGGTGCTGATTCAGAGGAAGAGGATTGAATGTAGGAATGCTCATTTCAAAGCACTAAAATTATTCCATGCTTTTCTTTATTATACATTGCTGTTGACTGCATTTTTGTCCAGAACTGAGTTGCATTTTGTAAGGGGTTGAACTTATTTCACATTTTGTTTCAATTTTGTTTAGAATTTTTTTTTTTTTTTTGCAATTCGAGTGTAATTGAATTATTAGAATTTTGGATATTTAGTTGATTGTGAAATGCAATTTTAGCAGTCACAGGCTAGCATGATGATTTTTAAGATGTAGGGAAAGAAAAACCATGATGAGATTTGCATTTGTATTTATTTATAAATTTTTAATTTTTTTTAAATTTTCATGACTTGTAGCGGCGTTTTTAAAAAGAAGCGCCGAAAGATCATGACTTTTAGCGGCGATTGTGAGAAAAACGCCGTTAAAAGTACTGTTCTTTAGTGGCGTTTGTGTTAAAAACGCCGCTAAAAGTCCTGCTTTTTAGTGGCGTTTATGATAAAAACGTCACTAAAAAGTCTGATCTTTCGCGGCGTTTGTAATAAGAATGCTGGTAAAAGTCTTGATCTTTCACGGCGTTTGTGGGAAAAACGCCGCTGAAAGTCCTGATCTTTCGCGAAGTTTGTCGGAAAAACGTTGTTAAAAGTCCTAATCACTCGCGGCGTTTGTGGGAAAAACGCCACTAAAAGTCTTGATCTTTCGCGGCGTTTCTGGTAAAAACGCTGCTAAAAGTCTTGATCTTTAGCAGCGTTTTCTTCATATAAACGTTGCAAATTTTTGCGGCGCCACTTTTAGCGGCGTTTGTAAAAACGCCGCTAATACTTTAGCGGCGCTTATAAGCCGCTAAAGGCCAAAAAAAGGCCGCTAAAAGTCAATTTTGCTGTAGTGAATGACTGGTATACCTAGTCAACTTTGTTATGATGAAATTGATGTACAAGATATATATGTGTGGTGAGGCCAAAATGGCTAATATTAAATGTGAGCAAGTTATCCGAATAGCCTTTATGAAAATGTGTGCTATCTTTATTTGTATAGTGAGGCCGAATGGTTATTTAGAAGTGTAATATGTCTGAGTGGCTATTTAAATGAAAGCAAAATATGTGATGTATTAGCAAGTGATGATAAAAATATCATCTTATATATGTGCTTGTGTATGTGGTAAAGCCAAATGGCTAATGTAAAATATGTATGATATATATATATATATATATATATATATGTGGTAAAGCCGAATGGCTAATGCAAAATGTGTATGAGATATGTATATGTGGTAAAGCCGAATGGCTAATGTGAAATATGTATGAGATATATATATATGTGGTAAGCCGAATGGCTAATGTTTACCAATGGCTAATGTGAAATATGTATGAGATATATATATATGTGGTAAGCCGAATGGCTAATGCAAAATGTGTATGAGATATGTATATGTGGTAAAGCCGAATGGCTAATGTGAAATATGTATGAGATATATTTATATGTGGTAAAGCCGAATGGCTAATGCGAAATGTGTATGAGATATGTATATGTGGTAAAGCCGAATGGCTAATGCGAAATGTGTATGAGATATGTATATGTGGTAAAGCCGAATGGCTAATGTGAAATATGTATGAGACATGCATATGTGGTAAAGCCAAATGGCTAATGTGAAATATGTATGAGATGTGTATATATATTGTGGCCGAATGACAAATTGTGAAAGGTGTGTATTATTAGATATTTGATGAGGCAAATGAATTACAAATATGATAGCCGATGTGAATGTTGTAACATGTGATTAAATGTACATGAAACTTGGAAATACATTCCTGGTAAGACCCGATGACTACGTGTGGAGATTATGTCCGGGTAAGACCTAATGACTACATGTGGGGATTATCCGAGCTAAAGGTCTCGCTGATGATTCGAGTAAAGCATAAGATTATACAACTTCACAGTAACAATTGTTAATAAATACGTTCAATGCGTTAAGTTGGACAGGTATGTATTCTGAGCTTATATTTAAGCTTGATTTGGATTAAATCACAAGGTTGTTATGTGATGCATATGTGAGTAAAACAATAAGACTATTTCTATGATTATTGTGCATTTGGTCAATGTGAAAAGTTAGGTGAAAATATGTAATGTACCTATGTTTATAAGAGATCATTATCAAGTGAGAAATTATCTGCTTATTGTGTATTACGTAATTGTGTATATTCGGCCAAGGCAGTATACCTAGAAAGAGGTTATATGAGAATTCGTAAGATCGACTTTTAATTTGGTTGGTCAGGTATGTGATAAATACTTGTACATGTTAGACCCATCAGAATTAAATCATGATTGTAAAGTGGAAAGCAAATATGAAAATGCCATATGAATATATGGGTATACGGTTATGGAGAAATATTATAGGATATTGGGAGATATACATTTTGACTTGACCGATGAGGGTAACTATAGATATGAAATGAAATGTTATATATGAATCAAATAAACAAATTGGTTATATTTGAGTTCAAGGGTTTTTAAATTGCTTAAGACTTACTAAGCTTACAAAAGCTTACTCTGTTGTTATGTTTCTCTGTTTTATAGATTGTTGAATTTGGCCTTTTGCTCGGGGATCGTCAGCAACTTGTCACACTATCACTATCCACTGCTTGGTACTGCTATGTTTTGGATTATCTTATGGCATGTATAGAATAGACTAGTAGCGGAAGAATATTTTGGTTAATGTATATAAGCCATGCGAAAATGGCATCTTTTGAATGTTTACTTATAGAAGTTTAAATTTTATCCCTGGCTGTGCTTAGTACTTATTTAAATGAATGATCTTTATTTCAAGAAAAAGTTCAAAATTTTACTGTTCTGATATGAGTTACAAGTCCGGTAATGCCCTTACCTATTTCGGCGACGGTTATGGGATAGGGGTGTTACATTTTATTGGTATCAGAGCTACGGTTTAGTCGATTCTAGGACTAACGTAGCACATGTGAGTCTAGCTATACATGCCATAAAGTGATAAAATGATAGTGTGGTGATTTCTGACAGTTAAAATGTGTTTTTCGTATTATAATGAATTCCGATCCCGATCGAGTTGTAGCAGATGGTATTGAGAGGATTGAAACATGCTTATGATGTGTCAAAATTGAGAAAGGTATGAATATAAGTATGATATACATTTTAAGAGTTGATATGCAAGGTAGTTTTGCTAAATGTGTTATGAAATAAATATGGAAAAAGTACATTAGGATAATGGTGATGTATATTGTATGCGTGAGAAGTTATATTTTGGTTCAGGATTTTAAGTAAATTGGACCTATGTTCTATATATGTATATTTGCATGAGAATTGAGAGTTATATCCGGGCTAAGTCCCGAAGAGCATTCGTGCTGGTGATATATTCGGGCTAAGTCCCGAAGAGCATTCGTGCTGGTGATATATCCAGGCTAAGTCCCGAAGAGCATTCGTGTTGGTGATATATCCGGGCTAAGTCCTGAAGAGCATTCGTGCTGGTGATATATCCGGGCTAAGTCTCGAAGAGCATTCGTGCTGGTGATATATCCGGGCTAAGCCCCGAAGGCATTCGTGCTGGAACAAAATCCGGACTTGAGGTCCGAAGGCCTTTGTGTTGAAATTATTTATGGGTTAAAGTTCCGCAGACCTTGTATTGGTAATATGTATTCGGGCCTAGCAGGCTTAATGCAGTGATTCGAGCCAAGTTTAATGTTCTTCACTATATGAATTCAAAGTTAAATGAAAAGATATGTTAAAAGTGTACATATATGATGTTTTATAGACTTGGTTAAGTTACTTTAATGAATAAGAACGAATGAATATGAGGAACTATGTGTGCGAGTTCTTCAACCGAGCACTATGTGTGCGAGATCGGTCGGTGAACACTGTGTGCACGGATTGTGTTTCATGTAAGACCTCGTTTGAGACGAAGGCATTGATTTGTGATAGTGTGTAAGACCGTGTCTAGGACACTGGCATCACTTGTGTTACATGTAAGACCGCGTCTAGAATGTTGGCATTTTATAAAGCCTATTTGAAATCCGTACACTTCTGAATGACTTAAAGAGAAAGTTCGTTAAACGGACTAAACACTGGTAAACTAATTAGAGTCAGAGATTATACAACATTGTGCTAAATGAACTAAATGTTCAGGTACGTGGAAGTTGATTTTCTTTTGGAAATAAGTTAAGTTGAATATTGAGATGTGAAATGAGTAATGAATTACAATTGTTTTTGAAGAGCTATTGTTTATATGGACATAATTCAATAAGAGGACGTTATCCTAACCTATTCATTGGTAAGATTTTCGGGGACGAAAATCCCTAAAGGGGGGAGAGTTGTAACAGCCCTATTCTGGCCCTAGTCGGGAAGTGGTTTCGAGACCACTAAACCGAATCGAAAAATTTATGGGAAATGCATGTGTAAAACAAAAATTCATGCTTTGATTTTGTTATTTGGATGTGAAATTAGTAAAAAGGACTTATATGAGGAATTTTGAAAATGTGATAGGTGAAATTATAGTGGTCAAATAATGCATGCATTAAAAAGAGTGGAGTTACATGTCAAATTCTCCTCTTTCTTACGAGTGGCCGGCCAAGGTAATCATGAAACCCACTACATGCATGTTATAATATTATAATAATAGAAAATGGCATAAATGAATTAAAAGAAATAAGAAAAGAAGGAAAAAGAAAAAAAGGGTGTTCATTTTTCTTTCTTCTTAGCCGAATGTTGGAGAAAGGAAAGGGAAAATAACTCCATGGCAATCGGCTTCTTTCCTTGCTAATCTAAGGTATGAATTGAATGTTACTTTTAGTGATTTTATGGTATTAGATTGATTTTAGAGTCCTTGAACTTGCCCATGTGTGAAATTTTAAAATGGTGAAAATTCATGTGTTCGGCCATGTATAAGAATTGTTTTAATAAGGTTTTGACCTTTGAACTTTGAAGATATGAGTAGATAGATATGTATTAGGATGTTAAACTCATGAATTTAGATGTTTATAAGTTCAATTGAACAATGGGTGCAAGTTGTAGTTCATTGGTGAAGGGACAATCTATTCGGCCATTATGGTGTATCTCTTGGATAGTAAATTGGTGTGTTTTATATTGAAGATTGATGAGTTGTGTAATGAGGCTAATAATCTTTGATAGTTGTGGCTAAATCACATGTTGACAATCGGCTAGTTAGTATATATACTAAATTAGTATAAAATTAAAAAAAAATGCCAAGGGGAGTAGACACCGAAATGAGAGTTATGAAATGTTATTATAATGTTTAGTTATAAAAATAATTTTGACATGGAAATGAACTAATGGGAAATTGCTTTATGCGTATTAATGGAAGTGTTAAATTGGCTCATCAATGACCGAATGATGTTAAGTGTTAGAAATGAATACTTAAATTGTTTATTTATACCATTGCCGAAATGTGTCCATCAATGAAGGGGCTATGCTCGTGTTTTATAAAAGAAAGAAATGAATAAGTTAATTTGTAATGAAGTGTTTAAATGTGACTTACAAGTACTTGATATATTTTTATGTATGTAATTGCCTATTGTAGTTATAAGAAAATAAGTGTATTTCTTGCTAACCGAATTTTTATATAATCGAATGTGGTTTTAGACAATAGTGATGTGATAAGTTTAAATTTGGTTAATCTAAGCTCAAGAACTCAAGGAAACAAAGTCAGATCGTGGAAAAGGGAAATTAGTCGAATAGTCGGAATTGACGTACATTAGCGATCGAGGTAAGTTTTAAGTATTAAAGCCTATAATATGATTGAGTATGATATGTTAATCACATATTAAAAGAATCATAACTCTATTGTATTTTTATGCATATAGCCTAATGGCTATTATGAAGTATAGGTAAGTTATTGATATGATATGTTGCCAAATGGATATGATAATATGAAGTGCTAAAAGGATATGTCAGAAGAGTAAATTTGTAATAAATCTGCTTAGGACAGCAGCAGTCCATAAATTATTGGAGTTGAATTAGAGGCTGAATTAATTATATAATTAAAGCTTAATGAGTCTAGTTTCTTATAAAACAAACCGTGTAAGCAAAGGAATTGCTGATAATGAGATATTTAAAGTGGTATGGGACAGAGTCAAAAGGGCTTCGAGGGCCCTTGTTCTGTTTTTAGAAAATCATTATAAATTGTACAAAAATGATTATAAGATAAAATTTATATGCTTAGACTCCTTAATGAGTCTAGTTTCAAATGAAATAATCAAGAATGTATTTTGAATTCTGTACAATGAGAAATTCAATTCGTAGTGAAGAGTAGTCAGAATAGTCAAGCAGTAAAATAGGGGAAACTTTAAGAAAAATCTGGTATTGATTGGCCAAACCAAAAATTCTGAAAATTTTGTGGATAGAAGATATATGAGTCTATTTTCATGGAAAATTAACTGCTCATCATTTGGAATTTCGTAGCTCCAGTTACAAAGAATTTAATGACTGTTGCTCAGGAAGATAGCTTGTAGTGAATTTGTGATTATGTTGTAAACAATGATAAAACTGTTTGAGTTGCTTATAAGTCATTGATTAAATATTGGTAATTAAAGTACTGAATCCATATTAAAGTGAGGCTATCCGTAAATGACTGGTATACCTAGTCAACTTTGTTATGATGAAATTGATGTACAAGATATGTATGTGTGGTGAGGCCAAAGTGGCTAATATTAAATGTGTGCAAGTTATCCGAATGGCCTTTATGAAAATGTGTGCTATCTTTATTTGTATAGTGAGGCCACATGGTTATTTAGAATTGTAATATGTCTGAGTGGCTATTTAAATGAAAGCAAAATATGTGATGTATTAGCAAGTGATGATAAAAATATCATCTTATATATGTGCTTGTGTATGTGGTAAAGCAAAATGGCTAATGTAAAATATGTATGAGATATATATATATGTGGTAAAGCCGAATGGCTAATGCAAAATGTGTATGAGATATGTATATGTGGTAAAGCCGAATGGCTAATGTGAAATATGTATGAGATATGTATATGTGGTAAAGCCGAATGGCTAACGCAAAATGTGTATGAGATATGTATATGTGGTAAAGCTGAATGGCTAATGTGAAATATGTATGATATATATATATATATATATATATATATTTATGTGTGTGGTAAAGCCGAATGGCTAATGCGAAATGTGTATGAGATATGTATATGTGGTAAAGCCGAATGGCTAATGCGAAATGTGTATGAGACATGCATATGTGGTAAAGCCAAATGGCTAATGTGAAATATGTATGAGATGTGTATATATATTGTGGCCGAATGACAAATTGTGAAAGGTGTGTATTATTAGATATTTGATGAGGCAAATGAATTACAAATATGATAGTCAATGTGAATGTTGTAACATGTGATTAAATGTACATGAAACTTGGAAATACATTCTTGGTAAGACCCGATGACTACGTGTGGAGATTATGTCCGGGTAAGACCCAATGACTACGTATGGGGATTATCCGAGCTAAAGGTCTCGCTGATGATTCGAGTAAAGCATAAGATTATACGACTTCACAGTAACAATTGTTAATAAATACGTTCAATGCGTTAAGTTGGACAGGTATGTATTCTGAGCTTATATTTAAGCTTGATTTGGATTAAATCACAAGGTTGTTATGTGATGCATATGTGAGTAAAACAATAAGACTGTTTCTATGATTATTGTGCATTTGGTCAATGTGAAAAGTTAGGTGAAAATATGTAATGTACCTATGTTTATAAGAGATTACTATCAAGTGAGAAATTATCTGCTTATTGTGTATTACGTAATTGTGTATATTCGGCCAAGGCAGTATACCTAGAAAGAGGTTATATGAGAATTCGTAAGATTGACTTTTAATTTGGTTGGTCAGGTATGTGATAAATACTTGTACATGTTAGACCCATCAGAATTAAATCATGATTGTAAAGTGGAAAGCAAATATGAAAATGCCATATGAATATGTGGGTATACGGTTATGGAGAAATATTATAGGATATTGGGAGATATACATTTTGACTTGACCGATGAGGGTAACTATAGATATGAAATGAAATGTTATATATGAATCAAATAAACAAATTGGTTATATTTGAGTTCAAGGGTTTTTAAATTGCTTAAGACTTACTAAGCTTACAAAAGCTTACTCTGTTGTTATGTTTCTCTATTTTATAGATTGTTGAATTTGGCCTTTTGCTCGGGGATCGTCAGCAACTTGTCACACTATCACTATCCACTGCTTGGTACTGCTATGTTTTGGATTATCTTATGGCATGTATAGAATAGACTAGTAGCGGAAGAATATTTTGGTTAATGTATATAAGCCATGCGAAAATGGCATCTTTTGAATGTTTACTTATAGAAGTTTAAATTTTATCCCTGGCTATGCTTAGTACTTATTTAAATGAATGATCTTTATTTCAAGAAAAAGTTCAAAATTTTACTGTTCTGATATGAGTTACAAGTCCGGTAATGCCCCTTACCTATTTCGGCGACGGTTACGGGATAGGGGTGTTACAGTTTTAGAGTGATTGTTAACAAACTCGAGTTGTTGACGATAAGTTTTCGATAGTCAAGTGTTTATTGATTTTTGGGATTTGCCTATTCGCGGTAACTCGGTTTAAGTGAGTAAAATTGGGCCTTATAATTGACGTTTGTAGGTTTGAAAGGGCTCAGGAGTGCTCAGGACTTGAAAACGAACCAGGTGTGTACCTCAAATGCTCTGAAATCACTTTTCAGTGAAAGCTGAAAACATAACTATCGACTCAACATGGGCGTGTGGATTACCCGTGTGGAGGCCGTGTGGCGATACACGGCCATGTGGTCGATGAGTGAGGCCGTACTCGCGTCGCACGGGAGCGATGGACACGGGCTTGTGATGCTGGCTAGGCCGTGTGTGAGGCATAGGCTAGCCCAATTAAGTTGTGTGGGCCACATAGACGTGTGGGCCCACACGGGTAGGCCACATGGGCGTGTGAGCTCGTTAAACTTAATTGTTCTGAAAGGTTTCACGGGTCGTCCTAGTCGACTGTGACCTCGTTAAGGGTCGATAAGCGTTACTTAGACCTTATTCTGTGACATGATGCTGAAATGCATGCTAGCATGTTATATTTAGCATGTGTAATAATATTGTTCTGATCTAATCTGAGTATGATAGGTATGATCTACTTACTGTATGAAAGCATGCCATGACATTATTTAGGTTGCATTGTATTGGGTTGTGATTGATATTGGAGAGCAGGAAGACTATAAGGCTTTTAGCTGTTTGACTGGCAGCTGTACTGCCTTTACATATTATGTGATGTTCTTCGGTATAATTTGGTGTGTAGGGTTGGATGGGTTGATTTTATCCCCATACTTGGTGTGTAGGGTTGGGTGGGTCGATTTTATCCCTACATGGTGTGTAGGGTGGTCGGAGATGGTGTACAGAGTTGGTAGGCATGTACTATACTGTACTGACGGATATGCATGTTTATCTGTATGGGCTAAGGCCCGAATACATCTGGTACTACTTTGAGTGGGCTAAGGCCTACACTGATTCTGTTAATAGCTCAGGCTCGATTATAACTGCTTGACTGTTATCTGTTTACATGCATGATTACTGTAGGGATGTACACATTGAGTTTGCGAAAACTCACCCTTTTATTTATTTGTCTGTCAGATAATCCCCAACAGTAGAGGGATAGTGCAGTGGAGGGCTCGACAGTGACTACTGTTAGATACATTTTAGTTTCTGTGATTTTACTATTTTTACCGGTTTACTTATTATTTTAGCATTTTGGGTTTGTTTTTATGTAATATGGACCTTTGGACTGTTTTGATTTTTGATTTGGGATTTTGAATACTTGTGATGGACTTTTAAACTACAAACTCCACATATGCGTTTTTCCAAAAATTAATGAAGAGCTTCCGCGTAAAAGAAATGGGTTTAAACAAATAACTTGAGTATCTTTTTTCTGACTTAAGAAAAGATAATAACCTGAACGATTTTCAACATGCTAAAGCTTTTTCATAAGCTCTCTCATGTGATGCCTCCAAATTCAGCCTTAACATTTAGGATGAGTTTGGGGTGTTACATTTAGTGGTATCAGAGCCAGGTTGCAAAACTCGGCTGTGGTTTTTGTGTTTTAAAGTATGGTTTGAGAAAATGATTTAGAAATATTTTTGTTACTGAGTAAGTAGTATACCGAGCCTCCGACGCCGATCCAAGTAAGTTCTCTAGAATTTTTATATATACTATTTAAAGCATGATTAGTTTATGCTAAAAGACTATTTGATCTGACTAAAATTGTATTCTGAGATTACTTAAGTAGTATTCCACTAAAACACTTTAGGTAGTCTAAACTGAGACTTTAGGGAGACAATTCCTTCTCTCGTGATAACTGACACTGAATACTCTAATAACCATGTTGCATAAGATATTTGCTAATAATATATTGGAACTGTAAACTGATTTGCATAAAACTTCTAAATATAGATTAATTCGATAGATACGATGAGCACACGTGGTACTCGCGGACAGGATACTAGAGGTAGTGGTAGAGGCCGTAGAGGGGCTCGAGCTGAGTCCTTTGCTTCTGATACTATACTGGTGGTGGATATTAGTGAGACACTGGCATCACCTACAACTGATAGTTGGATTGGACCGTATGATCGTACGGTTGGGGACGACGTACTGTCCCCAGCCATGCTACGTATTCTAGAGAGGGTCGCTGGACCCAACACTAGATCTGGGGGCCGTGGGTCGGTTACAGAATGACTCCGGTCCAATGGGGCTGAGGTATTTAGGGGCATTGTTGGAGTTGCTCCGAGTGTGGCTGGGTATTGGATAGAGGCTACAGATTGCATTATTGATGATCTGGACTTTACTGATGAGCAGAAGCTCAAAGGGGCTGTGTCTTTGCTTTGAGACGAGGCGTATCAGTAGTGGTTGACTATTAAGTAGGGCAATCAGCCCGATTGGTTGACTTGGGGTTTGTTTAAGACCACCTATTAGAGTAAGTATGTGGGAGCCATCTACACTGATGCTAGGCGACGAGAGTTCTTGAATCTCATACAAGGGGATCGTTCTGTGGCCGAGTGTGAGGCTAAATTCCTGAGATTGAGCCGTTATGCGAGGGGCAAGGTAGTGACTGAGTATGAGCATTGTATGCGATTTGACGATAGACTCTATAACAGCTTGCTTGTTCTGATAGCTCCATAGAGGGAGCGGGATTTCTCAGCCTTGGTCAAGAAGGCCAAGATAGTCGAGGAGGTGAAGCGCACTGAGCACCGAAACTATGATAGAGGGAAAGCTAGGAGGGATCTAGAGCCTTCTAACGCTACTAGGAGGCCTAAGAAAAAGGCTAGGACTGATGGGCCAGTGAGAGTTGGGCCTACTATGGTGGTTCCTACTAGGATGGCTATCTGTGAGCACTGTAATAGGAGTCATCTAGGGGAGTGTTGGAGACTTACTAGAGCATGTTTGAGGTGCAGATCTGCTGAGCACCAAGTTAAGGACTACCCACTGAGGGGTAAGCAGACGCAAGCACCGGTTGTTGAGACTGCATAGCAACTGCGAGGGGTACAGTAGCCACCTAGGGGCCGAGGACAGGCTAGAAGTGGTAATGGTATGGGTCGAGGTCAAAGAGCACCGGGCAGAGGTGCTAGGCTGACGGAGGCGAGGCAACCTGTATTGGTTTATGCTATACATCGTTGTGAGGATGGTGATGCTCTATATGTCATCACGAGTACGTTTTTCATTTTTTAATGTACCTTATGTTGCACTAATAGACATAGGTTCTACACATTCCTATGTTGCATGTTCTGTGTTTGAGACCTTGGGGATACCTTATGAGAGTACTTCTAGTGAGATATCAGTGGTGAGTTCATTGGGGAAGTCTGTTAGAGTTAGTAAGCTATTCAGGGCTGTACTATTAGAGGTCGAAGGGATTGTGTTTTTGGTTGACTTGATGGAGCTTCTGTTTGGGGAGTTCGATTTGATATTGGGCATGAGGTTGGTAAAACATCGTATGAGTTTGGATTGTGCTGAAAAGAGTATTGTTTTGAGGACGGAGAAGGATAATGAGATAGTCATGATTGGGGAATGATGGAATTATTTGAGTAATGTGATATCTGCGTTGGTTGTAGAGAAGTTGGTAAGGAAGGGATGTGAGGCATTCTTAGCCTACATCAGTGTTTTGGATTTTGCAGACTCTTCGGTTAAGGACATCTGCACGGTGAGAGACTTTCCAGATGTGTTTCCAAAAGTGCTACCGGGATTGCCTCTGAGCCAAGAGGTAGAGTTTGGGATCGACTTGATTACTGGTACGACTCCAGTGTCTATAGCCCCTTACCGAATGGCACCGAAGGAGCTTACTGAACTTAAGGCCCAGATACAGGAGTTGTTGTATCGTGGGTTTATTCATACCAGTGTGTCTCCATGTGGAGCACCTGTTCTGTTCGTAAAGAAGAAGGACAATACGATGAGAATGTGTATCGACTACCGTCAGTTAAATAAGTTGACGATAAAAAATAAGTACCCACTTCCGAGGATTGATGACCTTTTTGACCAGTTCAGAGGGGCGTTGGTGTTCTCAAAGATTAATTTGTGGTCAGGTTATCACCAGTTAAGAGTAAAGGAAGCCAATGTGTATAAGACGACATATAGGACTCGATATGGACATTACGAGTTCTTGGTTATGCCATTTGGGTTGACTAATGCACCAGCGGAATTTATGGATCTGATGAACCGAGTGAAACAGTTGTTTGCAAAGCTCTTCAAGTGTGAGTTCTGGCTTCAAGAGGTCACTTTCTTGGGGCATGTGGTATCTACTGAGGGGATTTGTGTCGATCTTCGTAAGATTGAGGCTGTATTGGATTGGAAACAACCGAAGATTGTGTCAGAGATTCGTAGTTTTCTCAGGTTGGCAAGATACTACCGTCGGTTCTTTGAGGGGTTCTCCTTGATCACGGCACCATTGACTAAGCTATTGCGTAAGGGAGTTCCTTTTGTTTGGACTGATGCACAGCAAGAGAGCTTCCAGAAGCTTAAGACAGTTTTGGCTCAGGTACCAGCTCTTATACAGCCTGAGCCTGGGAAGGACTTCATCATATATAGCGATGCGTCACATGTGGGTTTGGGTTGTGTTTTGATGCGAGGTAGGAAGGTTGTTGCTTACGCATCTCGATAGCTTAAGTCTCATGAGGTTAACTATCCGATGCATGGCTTGGAGTTGGCTGTAGTGATTTTTTACTTTAAGATTTGGAGGCATTATCTGTACTATGAGAAGTGTACCATTTACACTAATCACAAGAGCCTCAAGTATCTCCTCACTCAGAAGGAGTTAAATCTTAGGCAGCGTTGATGGGTTGAGCTGCTTACGGATTATGATTGCAGCATTGAGTATCACCCTAGTAAGGCCAATATGGTGGCTGATGCATTGAGCCATAGGACTGTTACTAAGCTGAGAGTGTTGTTCACTCGACTAAGTCTCTATGATTATGGGAGTTTGTTGGCTGAGCTCCAGGTGAAACCAACGTGGATTGGGTAGATTAAGGATAAGCAGATGGGAGATAAGTCTCTTGAGTTACGGTTTCTTTAGGTTGAGACTAAGGTTACTTCAAGTTTTGGACTCAATGATGATGGGGTTTTGTGCTTTAGAGGCTGCATTTTTGTGCTAAATGACAAGGACTTGTGTAACGCCCTAATTTTTGAGATTTAGAGATTTCTCTTGAATTTATTTTTTTTGCTTGTCTGGATGTGCTAAATTATGCTTTGAGTGTGTTAGCGGGCCTTTAGAAGGCCTAAGCTTAAGTTAAAACCCAGTAACCTAAGGGAGAAGGGGCTTTGACTAAGTGGGCTTTTAAAAAAAATGCTAGTAATTTAAGACACAAGATGACCTATGGTAAGGTGGCAATGTAGCGCCACGTAGGGCATAAGGATGAGGAGTCTGGAGGCTATGTAAGAGCTAAGGTTCAAATCCCATGGTAAGCAAGGTGTCGTTTTATTTTTTAATGCATGTGCAAGGCATGTGGTGGACTCCAAGTGAAACACTGTTGGGAAGAGTTTGAAGTGCTCATGGGATTGAGTCAAGGAGGGATAAGGGGAGAGAAGTTAGGAAATTTGAATGGGAAGCAAGTGATGGCCGATTAAGGGTCTCTTGGGAAGAAAATCGGCTAGGGTCCTTTGAGGTAACATTTCCGGCATTTTGGTAGTAGTGTGCTGATTTCTTCTTTTGTTTTTTCTTCGGGATGCCTTGTAGTGAGCTGTAAGTGCTAGTTAGTTAAGGGTTAGGGGTGCCGACCATTGGGTTAGGGGTGTCGACCATACCTTTCTTGTCACTAAGTTCTTCTCCTCTCTTTTCCAAAAGCCAAATTCCCTAAATACCTAAACCATCTCCTGGCCGATTGCCACAAAGAGTTGAATCTACCTCTTATTTCTTCTCCTTTTCTCTTTTGTTGAAGTTGACTCCCACTTGAACTAATTTGGCTGACTGTCTCAAAACTCAAAATAATCAAGCCTTTTGCCGATTCCCTCCATTGGCCGATTGCCTAAAAGTCGAAACTCGAATCCATTGTTACCGATTTCTTCTGTGGCTGAACTTCTTCTCTCATTGCTAATCTTTCAAGAGCCGAACCTCAAAACCTCTCATCTCTCTACTGATCATCTCTTTTACTTCGTAAACTTTTCTTCTCCTTCTATCTTTTCTCTCAAAAACGAAATTGACATACTCTTGAGTGGATTCTAAAAGCCGAATCACTTAGATCTATCTTCTACTCGTGTTTTGGTTAGATCTACAATAGATCTGGACTAGGTTGGTATTTAGGGACTCTTCTTTGGCAAAACCAAACAATGGTAAGTATTTGAAACCCCTTTCTTACGTAATCTTGTGATTCAAGAAAAGCTGAAAACCCCTAACTCTTTAGGGTGGCTGGATTTTGGCTAAGACTTATGTTAGTCTTCTCTTTCGATTTTCTTATGTTCTAGTGTGGAAAATGGGAGATCTATCAAAAAGCATTGGAGACTAGGGCCGTTGGAGCAATCTAGATCTAGATTTAGTGATTAGAATCGACAAAGGTAAGAGGCTAGTGATGCTCTATTATGGCCGAATAGGTACATTGAGTTGATGGTGGTTAATCAATTGGATTTTTAGTTAACAGTGCAGTTTAAATGATTGTAGGATATTTACGCAAGGGACTTCTGAGCATATCGCAACAAGTGTAATCGACACCCTCTAGTAGACTAGATCAGTAAAAGTCGAAAAGCCGAAATGTCGAAATACTGGCATTTCGAGGGCTTGTGAGCGTGCGAGCGCTCGTGGGTTAGCTAAAACAATAAAGATAGTAATCGCTAATGGTAAGACTGTTATGTGCGCGGTTTCATGCATGTTGGTGGTTTTAGGCCTCGAAGCGCCGAATTTGGGCCTAATGGGCTTACGAGCCCATATGGGTGAAAACGAGCAGCAAGTTTATTCTGGTGGTTTGACTATTAAATCTGCTAAAATGGGTGTAAAAATTGGGCTTAGTGGGCTGTATAGCTAGTAGATTCCGTTGAGCCCATTAAGGGTTTTAGGGCTCGATGACTTTGTAATAACGAAACGGACTAAACATGTTACTTGGACGAAAATAGGTCTGCTAGTATACTGTAATGAGCATGAAACCCTAAAATCTAATTAATTTACTGAAATACCCCTTAAGGGTGGAAATTACTGTTTTACCCCTAGGTGCTAAAAGACCATTTTACCCTAGGGTTAAGTTGACTGATTTCCATGCTAAATTATATTTGTTCTCTGTATGCCATGTCATAATATACTCTGTTGCATGGGATTGGGTTTTGATGGAGGAAGCGCTAAGTGGCAATGCCACGTATACTGTTAGAGGCTCTGCCTCGTATTACTATTTTAGTGGCTTGGCTACGTTATCTGATTAAGCAGCTAAGTTGCGACTGTGGTGTGTAGGGCTAGGTGGGTTGAGCTATTCCCCACATGGTGTGTAAGGCTGGTATTGGTGGTGTGTAGGGTTTGATTGGGCTTGGGCTTTGCATTCATGCATAATATACTGAACTGTTACTGTAATGGGCCTAAGGCCACACTATTTTTTGAATAGGGCTAAGGCCTAGTAATCACTGTTTTCTGAATAAGGGCTAAGGCCTAGTTAACACTGTACCTGAATAGGGCTTCGGCCCAGCTTGAGCTTGAGCTGATTTGGATTCTGGTAGGGTGAGCTTACACACTGAGTTTTCACAAACTCACCTTCTTTCCTTTTCATCCATGCAGGTGAACCCCAACCTTAGAGGACTTGGAGCTGGAGGGATTCGGAGTGGCCACGTGGACTGCTTTCTGGTTTTATTATTTTTTCCTTAAGTTACTTATTTTAGTATTCCGTAGTTTTTGGGTTTTTAATCTGTAATAAGGCCACTCAATAATTATTTTATTTTTATTTGGTTTTTAATTATATATTTATACTTGTCTAAAAATTGATAGACTAAGGCTGCGCAGGTTTTTATTTCAAAATTAACAAACGTTTTCAAAACATTCCTTAAGTGATAATTAGATAACTTAATAATAATGACACACTAACTAGATCTCTTAAAAAGTGAACTTCAAACTGATAGTGGATAGGTTTTTTGTAAATTAAATAACTTTCTTTTTCTCAAAACATAAAATGGTTTTGCTAAGTCACCCTAAACTTATTAATAGAGGAACGAGGCATAATTAACTGTCCATGTGACACACCAGATCTAGCCATAACGTCTGGGTCAGGTTTGGGGTATTACAACTTGAGACAGTTGATTTTGAGGGAAGTGCATAGTAGCCCTTATGCTATGCATCCTAGTTGGAGTAAAATGTATAGAGATCTTCGAGAGTTATATGGGTGGTCGGGGTTGAAGCAAGAGGTGATCGATTTCGTGGCTCGCTGTTTGACTTGTTAGCAAGTTAAGGCTGAGCATCAGTTGCCTTCGGGATTGCTACAGCCAGTTCGGATATCGATGTGGAAATGGGAGCGAGTGACGATAGACTTCGTTAGTGGGTTACCCCTAACACCCACTAAGAAAGATTCTGTTTAGGTCATCGTGGATCGATTGACCAAGACTGCTCACTTTATTCCAATCAAGATAGACTACTCCCTTCAAAAATTGGCTAAGTTATACATCTCTCAGATAGAGAGGCTACATGGGGTTCCTGTGTTGATCATCTCTGATAGGGATCCTTGGTTTACATCTCGATTCTAGCAGAAGCTTCATGAGGCTTTGGGTTCACGACTTGACTTCAGTATTACTTTTCATCCTCAGACAGATGGATAGTCAGAAAGGGTGATATAAATATTGGAGGACATGATGAGAGGGTTGATCATCGATTTCCGATGTAGTTGGGAGGAGTTCTTGCCTCTAGTGGAGTTCGCTTACAACAATAGTTACCAGCCTAGTATTTAGATGGCACCTTATGAGTCAGTGTATGGTTGTAGGTGTCGCACCCCTTTGTGCTGGACTGAGTTGGGTGAGTGACGTGTATTGGGTCCAGAGTTAGTATCAGAGACTGAGGACAAGGTCTGATTGATTCGAGAGCGTCTGAAAGCAGCTTCTAAAAGATAGAAGTCTTATGCTGATCTGGAAAGGAAGGACATTGAGTATTCTGTGGGGTACATGTTTTTTCTTAAGGTCTCGCCATGGAAGAAGGCTCTACAGTTCGATCGCAAGGACAAATTGGGTCTTCAGTTTATTGGGCCGTACCGGATTCTAAGACGAGTAGGACAAGTCGCATATCAGTTGGAGCTACCTCAAGAGTTAGATCGCATTCATGATATATTTCATGTCTTGATGTTGAGACGTTACCGCTCTTATCCCACGCACATTGTGCCTTTGGAGGATATTGAGGTTAGACCAGATCTAACGTTTGAGGAGGAGCCGGTTTAGATTTTCAACCACGACGTGAAGGTTCTACAGAGAAAGTCTATTCCTTTAGTGAAGGTGTTGTGGTGGAATCATAGCACTGAGGAGGCTACTTAGGAGCTAGAGGATTTGATGCAACAGTAGTATCCTCATGTCTTCTGATCAGTTAAATTTCGAGGATGAAATTTCTTTAAAGGGTAGAGTTGTAACGTCCCAAAATTTTTTATTTCCAGCTTTTGTGAATTTGTGGCTTGAAAATTTTCTAAATGTGTATCTGTAATAATTGGCCATAAATAATTGTTTACTTTAACGGCTATATGCTCTGGGTGTGTTTGGGAGGTCCCAGGTTCAAACCTCAACTTGGGTAAAATTTTGGTTTTTATTGAATAAGGCTTGATCCTTGGATAATAGGCTTAAAATAATTTTTGTGTGAAAATATGATAGAATGGGCCTGCTAATCTGGTGGTTAAGTGGGAAGGGATTATGCTTGAGGTCCTATGTTCAAGTCGTTGCTAAGGCATTAACTTTTGCTACATTTGGCGTGTGGGAGTTTGAGTTTTACTAAAAGACTAAATAGTGGAGTAGTGGAGAGATTAGGGGTTACCAGAAAATTTGTTCATTATTTTCTTTTGCAATTGCGTTTTCTCCCAAAATTTCCCATACTTTTGATAATTTTCTCTACTACTTGTAAAATTGTTATAGTCTACTTTCTCTCTCGTTTCTAATTTTCGTATGGGTACCTATACGACACTAAATCGGTAAGTGATCGTCTTTACCGTCCTTTCTCTTTCATAGTTAGGATTCTAAGGGGGTTCATCTTTTATTTTCGGGGTAGGTGAGGAATCAGAATCGGCTACTGCCCCTATTTTGGAGTGATTGTTAACGAACTCAGGTTGTTAACGGTAAGTTTTCGATAGTCAAGTGTTTATTGATTTTCGGGATTTGCCTATTCGTGGTAACTCGGTTTAAGTGACTGAAATTGGGCCTTGAAATTGATGTTTGTAGGTTTGGAAGGGCTCAAGAGTGCTTAGGACTTGAAAATGAACCAGGTGTGTACCCCAAATGCTCTAAAATCACGTTTCTGTGAAAGCTAAAAATACAACTCTCGATGCCACATGGGCGTGTGGACTACCTGTGTAGAGGCCGTGTGGCGATACACAGCCGTGTGGTCGATGAGTGAGGCAGTGATCGTACTGCACAGGCGTGACGAACATGGGCATGTGATGCTGGCTAGGCCGTGTGCGAGGCACAGGGTAGGCCAATTGGGCCATATGGGCCATACGGGTGAACCACACGGGCGTGTGGTATTTTGGGCTAGGCTGTGTGATCCACACAGGCAAGGGCAAGTTGGGTCGTGTAGGCCACACGGGCATGTGGTATTTTGGGCTAGGCTGTGTGATCCACACGGGCAAGGGCAAGTTGGGTCGTGTGGGCCACACGGGCATGTGGGCTGACACGGGCAGGCCACATGGGTGTGTGAGCCCATTAAACTAAATTGGTCTGAAAGGTTGCACGGGTCGCACTAGTCAACTGTGAACTGTTTAAGGGTCGGTAAGCATTACTTAGACCTTGTTCTGTGACATAATGCTGAAATGTATGCTAGCATGTTATATTTATCATATGTAATAATACTATCCTAATTTGATCTCAGTATGATACGTATGATCTGCTTATTGTATGTACGCATGCCATGACATTATTTATGTTGTATTGCGTTGGGTTGGGATTGATATTGGAGACAAGGAAGATTGTAAGGCTTTTAGCCGTTTGACTGGCGGCTATACTGCCTTTACATATTATGTGCCGTTCTTCGATGCGATTTGGTGTGTAGGGTTAGATGGGTTGATTTTATCCCTATTTATAAAGCCATAGCCATTTAAGCCATTCTATTAATAGAATTCATGTTTTTCGCTTTACGCGATGTAATCTTTTTTACTGAATTAACTATTCAATCGGTAGAATTTCTTTACGGAACTTTCATACGATTATTCTACTATACTGTAAACATTAATAAAATAATAAAAATAATATTTTGTTAGTTAAGTGGTCCTAAAACCACCTATTCTGACTAGGGTCTAAACTGGGCTATTACAACTCTCTCCCCTTTAGTGATTTTCATCCCTGAAAATCTTACCGGTAAACAAGTTAGGGTATTATTTTCGCATAGCTTCCTTGGGTTCCCATGTAGCTTCCTCTATCCCTTATTTACACTAAAGAACTTTCATAAGTGCTATACGTTTAGTTCTCAATCCCTTGATTTCTCGGGCTAGAATTCTGATTGATTCTTCGATGTAAGATAAATCTGATTGTATTTCCACATCAACAGGAGAAATTACATGTGACGAATCTAATCCATATCAATGTAACATCAAAAGGTGAAAAACATTGTGTATCTTTTGAAGCTCAGACGGTAGTGATAGTCGATATGTTACAGGCCCTATTCTTTCAACAATTTCATATGGCTTAATGAATCGGGGACTTAACTTCCCTTTATGGCCAAAACGGGGAATTTTCTTCCATGGTGACACTTTCAAGAATACTCAGTCTCCTACCTGAAATTCTATTTCTTTACAATTCAAATCTGCATATGAATTCTGTATGTTCGAAGCTGCTTTTAAGCTGACACGCATCATTTTCACTTTTTCTTTGGTTTCTCTGATCAATTCAATCCCGTGTATCTTTTTCTAACTCAACTCAGTCCAGTATAACGGTGTTCGACATTTACGACCGTATAATGCTTCGTACGGAGCCATTTTCAAACTCGTCTGGAAGCTATTATTATACACAAATTCAATCAGAGGTAAGTGTTTCTCCCAGCTTCTTTCAAATTCAAGTATACAACATCGTAACATATATTCTATAATTTGAATAACTCTTTAGAACTGATTGTCAGTCTAGGGGTTAAAAGTTGTACTGAAATTCAATTTCATTCCCAAAGCTTCTTGCAATTTCTTCCAGAATCTTGATGTGAATCTCGAATCTCTATCGGAGATAATAGATAACGGTATACCATGTAGTCGTACAATTTCAGACAAATACAATTCAGCTAGTCTATCTAAAGAGTAGTCTAAGGCCCATCATTTGCTTCAACAGAATACTTATATTTTATGGACCAATGGAAAGAGAATATTAGCATACAACATGGGACACCCCCAGAAGAAACAAGATGAAGAATCAGTACAACTACTAAGAAAGATAGATGAAATGGAGATTGATGATTTCCCTATAACAATAGAAATCAAGGACACATGGGAGAGTTGGAATTCACCAACACTTTCACCAGATTCATTACATCTTGACGAGATAGAAGAAATGAATTTAATAAATATCCAAGAAGGATAAAAACAAAAAAAGACACGTGGAAGAATGACATCCAAAAAGGAGCATTCAATATTGGTGGTGCCTTGCAAAGAAGGAAAATCATTCATGTCTCATTAAACAAATAAGGCAAAGATGATGAAAGCAAGTTGATGGAAGCAACCATCAATACAAAGGATACATGGAAACAACCATAGAAAATGACAAAACAAAAGAAGACTATATGGAATCCACCATCAACTCAGCATTTATATCATCTTTATCAAGACACTGTTCGTATCGGTATAAAATGAGCAGATTTCGTTAATCGATCTACAATAACACAGATTGCATCTTTCTTTTTCGGAGTCAGAGGTAATCCCGATACGAAATCCATAGTAACTCTGTCCTATTTCCATTTTGGAATCATCACTGGCTGTAATAAACCTGATGGTTCTTGATGTTTGACCTTTACTTGTTGACAGATCAAACATTTCCATACAAATTTTGATATATCTCGTTTCATCCTAGACCACCAGTATAATTGCTTTAGATCATTATACATTTTAGTACTACCCGGATGAACAGAAAATCGACTACTGTGTGCTTCATGTAGAATCTTTCTAATGAGTTCGGTATCTTTCGGTACACAAATTCTATTTCGGAACATTAAACAATAAATTGTTCCAATATGAAATTCAAAATCAGAATTAGACTCACAGTAAAGTCATTTAGCTTGTAACTCACTGTTATTTTTTTGAGTCTCACAGATCTCGTGCAGAAATATCAGTTTAGCTTTTAACTCAGTTTAAATAGATCCGTCATCACATAACATCATTTGTATGTTCAAAGATCGTAAAGTAAATAGAGACTTCTGGCTCAAAGCATCAGCTACAACATTAGCCTTTCCCAGATGATAATCAATCACAAATGCATAATCTTTCAGTAACTCGAGCCATCTCCATTTACGCAGATTCAAATCTCTTTGTGGCATCAAATACTTTAGGCTTTTATGATCTGTGAATATTCAACATTTTTCACCGTATAGATAGTGACGCAAAATCTTTAATGCAAAGACTATAGCAGCTAATTTGAGATCATATGTTGGGTAATTCTTCTCGTGTGGTTTCAACTGTCGGGAAGCATAAGCTACAACTTTTCCATCTTGCATTAATACACATCCAAGTCCATTTAACGATGAATCGCTGTAAATCACAAACACTTTACCCAATTCAGGTTGAACTAAAACTGGTGCCTCTGTTAACAATGCTTTCAACGGTTTGAAGTTCTGTTGATACTTCTCGGTCCACTCAAATCTCACTTCTTTTTTAAGTAATTGAGTTAACGGTACTGCAATCATCGAAAATCCTTTTACGAATCTTTGGTAATAACCCGTTAAACCCAGAAAACTTCTGATTTCATATACGTTCTTCAGTGGTTTCCATTCTAATATTGTAGATATTTTGCTCGGATAAACTCTGATGCCTTCTGCTAAAACAATATGACCCAAAAATCTGACTTCCCAAAGCCGAAATTCACATTTTCTAAATTTAGCATATAACTGTTTATCTCTCAAAGTCTGTAACACAATTCTCAAATGTTCGGTATGCTCTGTCTCATCACGAGAATAGATCAAACTGTCGTCAATGAACATGACAACAAATTTTTCTAAATATGGTCTGAATATACGATTCATCAGGTCCATAAATACTGTAGGGGTGTTAGTTAAAACAAAAGGCATAACTAAGAATTCATAGTGACTGTACCGTGTTCTGAAAGTAGTTTTCGGTATATCAGAATCTTTAACCCGCAACTGATAGTAGCCTGATCCTAGATCGATCTTTGAAAATACTATCGCCCCTTTCAACTGATCAAACAAATTGTTGATCCGCGGTAGAGGATACTTATTCTTTACGGTCGCTTTATTCAATTGCTGGTAATTGATACACATTCTCATTGACCAGTCTTTCCTTTTCACGAATAATTTCGAAGCACCCCAATGTGAAAAGCTCAGTCGTGCAAAACCTCTGTCAGTTAATTCTTGTAATTATGCTTTTAACTCTTTCAATTCAGTCGGTGCCATTGGAGCTATCGATATTGGTGTTGTAGCTGGTAACAACTGAATGCCAAATTCAACCTCTCTGATTGGCGGTAAACCCGGTAATTCTTTTGGAAATACATTTGGAAATTCACTAACAACCGATATAGATTCAAGCTTCAATTTCGATACTTTAGTATCCAACACATATGCTAGATATGCATCACAACCCTTTTTCACACATTTCTGAACTCGCATAGCAAATATCACAATCGGTAATTCATTCGAATCATTTGATTCAATCTAAAAAATTTCACCATTTTGACATTTCAATTATATACTCTTTTTTCTGCAATTAACAACTGCCTCATGCATATTCAGCCAATCCATACCCAAAATCACATCAAACTCGTCAAATGGTAGGAGCATTAAGTCAACCAGAAAACAGTATCCTTGACTCATCAATGGACATTTCTTACAAATTTTATCAACTAATACTGACTTGCCTAACGGATTTGATACTTTAACTACAAATTCTGTAGACTCTGCATGTAAACTCTTTTTAAACACTAGTTCCATATAGATATACAAATGAGTTGATCCAGGATCTATCAACACAAGTATATCAGTGTTAAAAAGAGAAAAAGGTACCGATAATAACTTCAGGCGACGAGGCTTCCTCACATGCGTGTATAGCATAGGCTCGAGCAGGTGCGCATGTCTCATATCTAACATTTGAATCTCGTGTTGCACTACGATTTCCCCTCTGATTCCTAGTATTCCGGGGTCGTCTACCTCTGGTAACAATATTGCTCACTTTTACAGATTGCTCTCTATCAGCGGTAGATCTCTCAGGACAGTCTCATAGGAAATGATCTAATGATCCACATTTGAAACATGCTCCACCTTTTAGTCGGCAATCACCATAGTGCTTTCGGTTACAATGCTTGCAATCAGGTCCTGTATTTTTCACACTACCCACACTAGCAATGGATGTCGTTTGACGTTTCGGATTGAGTGATCTTGCATATCTATCTCTGATTGTTATACCCGTAGAAGTAGAGGAACGAGGATGAAAGTCTTTAGATTTCTTCGATTCGGACTGATACGACTTACTTGCAAATCTCTTTCTAGACTCTCTCGATTGAAAATTGGCTTTTCGTTTCTCTTTAGCAAGTTCTTCAACTTTACAAGCCTTATCAACCAGAACTACAAACTCTTTCAGCACAAGAATTTCGACTAACAATAGGATATCTTCATTTAACCCATCTTCAAACCTTTTACATAGAATAGCTTTGGTAGAAACACATTCACGAGCATATTTACTGAGTCGTACGAATTCCCTTTCATATTCAGTTACAATCATTCGGCCCTATTTCAGATCAAGGAATTCCTTTCTTTTCTAATCAACAAACTGTTCACTGAAGTAAAAGAAGTCCCATGTAACTCTTTCACACAGAACAAAAAATATTAGGGTATTCCACCATTGATATGCTGCATCTCGTAACAATGAGATAGCACATTTCAAACATTCTTCCGGTGTGTAGGCTAATTCATCAAAAACCCTAATCATATTTTCAAACCAGAATTCAGTCCTCTCAGCATCATCACTAGTTGTAGATCAAAATTCTGCGGCCCTATATTTACGTATTTTATCAATAGGGGGTCTATTCAATCTCAAAGGATTCGTACCTCGTATAATTTTAGGGTTTGGTTGGGGAACCGAAGGGGTTGAAGGTTGTTGAGCAGCCAGGATTGCTCACAGAAACTCAAAAAACCATTCGGACATCATTTGGAAGAAAGCTTATTTAGCTTCTCCCTGACTGCTCATAGTAGGGCTCGATTTGGTAGGCGCAGTCTCTTGAGTGGTAGCTAGCACATTACTTTCTACATCGTCAGCTATTGCTCGATTTGGATCCATTTACTATATAAAACATAGTTTAGAAAGTGTCAGGAGATATCACACTACCACAGTTTATATATATGGCATTTATAGCTAGACTTGTATACACTACGGTAGTCCTAGAATCGACTAAACTGTAGCTCTGATACCAATAAAAAGAAACACCCTTATCCTGTAATCGTCACCGAAATTGGTAAGGGCCATTACCGAACCTGTAACTCAATTCAGAACAGTAAATTTCTAAACTTTTATCAAATGATAACTCAATTCAATAAAGATCATTCATTCACATTCAAAATATACTTAATTCAACCATATAAAGCACTATACATGTATTCAGGACTGATTTGATATCATATGAAAAAGTTAGGAAAACTTAAGAAAAATTTTGAAATAGGGTCACACGATCGTGTGCCTGACACGGTCACCAATCACGCCCATGTGTCCAGGTCGTGTGAAAACAGAGCATACATACTGATTTACCTACACAGTTACCAAACACGCCCTTGTGTTTAGCCCGTGTGCCATACTGTCCAATTTAATCAGGGTGTAAAGGTTACATGGCTGAGACACAAGCCCGTGTGCTTAGGCCATGTAACACAAGAATGGGCTTGGTTTAAGCCACATTTCCCACTTATTTCACTTGTACCTACAAGCATCATTTTGTACCAATTTTACATACTAAATAAGCAACCATTTCAGCCAATTTAAGTCACATATAGACCATTTCATAATCAACCAAATCAATGCTATATATATATAACAAATATGTACCAACTTTTTAAGTATCCATTCCAAGCCAAATATCCATCATTTATAACTCATTCTCATTCGTCTCAAACTTAGCAATATCATACCAATTCAATTATGAAACTTACCATTTCTACTCAACATCATTCAAGCCAATTCAAATCAATGCTCAAACCTCATTCATCACAAAAAGAACTTATCATATTAAACATTCATACCCATACCAATTTTTTTAATTCAAGCCATATCACATAGCTTGAGAAAGTACCAAAATTCATACCATATTCACTAGCATAAGGAACCAAAATATTCAACTTAAAAAATAGCCTATACATGCAATATTTACATCATTTACAAGTTCCAAAAAGTACCAAAAATTGCTTGGATAGTGCGATAGCAATCTCCAACCTCGTACGAATCGAGCTAGCTTCTAAAATCTATAAAACATGGGAAAATAAACAGAGTAAGCTTTTAAAGCTTAGTAAGCCTGTATAATATAGAATTAAACTTGCCAAATTGTCAACAAGCATTTAAAGTAATTTAAAACCAATTCATTTGCTCACATTGCCTATTCACATTATTCAACCACATGTTAGTTATTTATAAATCATATATTCATCCATTAAAAGGATGAAACTAAGCATATAACATCCATGTAACATTCCCATACTTGTATTCTATCACAAATCAACTTTCATTTACAAGATTCATACATACCATGTAACCTTTCATCTATACATATCATATATCTCAATAAGCATATAAAACAAGTAAATCATATAATTCATGTAACATATACCATGTAACCATGTATTTCTTGTATCATACAATTCATGTAACTTGTAATTCATAAAACATATAATCCATGTATATCTTGTATCTCATGTAATATGTATTCATATCGGTATAATGGCCGTTGAACCTTTGGAAACATCGAGGGTTACTCGGGTGATACACACTAAGTGTATATATATCTGTAATCTATCAATTCATCATATATGCTCTTTTGAGCCATGTATGGTATGCTCCTCCTAAGCCGGTAAACTGTAACCTCATACAAACTGAACGGTAAGCTCCGTAGAGCTAAAACGGTAAGTCCCGAAGGACTAAAATGGTAAGCCCGAAGGCTAAATAGTAAGCCCGAAGGCTGAACGGTAAGCCCAAAGGCTGAATGGTAAGCTCATGAGCTATGGTGAGGCCGCAACGAATGCAGGAGCTTAACCAAACGGTAACCCTAGTGACATGTTACTTGTATCCTACGACTTTCTACTGTTCAAACAGGACTCGGTACTAAATCAAAACATATAGCCAATAGGCATTTTGATTCATTATTTCATATACACATTATACAATATGCAATTCAATCATTTTAGTTATAAACATAGATTAGATTCTAATTATACGAACTTACCTCGTAATAGCTCGTAAATTTGATATGTACTTGTCTACCTTCTGTTTCCCCGATCAAATTCTGATATTTGTTTATCTTGATCTATATGAATTCAAATTAACCCATTTATTCACCAATACATTTAATTTACTCCATATACATGTAATTTGCCCTTTTACAAAATAGCCCTTATACTTACACATTTTAACAATTTAGTCCTTAATACACAAAATGACAAATTACACCATTTTAGCTACAATTCATCATAGCTGAATATCAAATGGCTTCTACTAAGCCCATATTTTCAATTATTTCACATTTCTAACCACAAAATTTCTATCTTTTTCAATGTAATACCTAATGCACATTTTTGTCGAAAATCACTTTATAAAACGTGTATATCTATTAACAATTATCAATAATCTTGCAAGAAATATCAAAACACATATGTATTCAACAATGGCACATTTCAAAATCATCACCAATGTCCACTAACTTTAGTAAAGGAATAGTATCAACTTAAGGCCTTCCATTTATAAAGCCATAGCCATTTAAGCCATTTAAGCCATTCTATTAATAGAATTCATGTTTTTTGCTTTACACAATTTAATCCTTTTTACCGAATTAACTATTCAATCGGTAAAATTTATTTACAAAACTTTCATACGATAATTCTATTATACTGTAAACATTAATAAAATAATAAAATTAATGTTTTGAATCGGTTAAGTGGTTCCAAAACCACCTGTTTTGACTAGGGTCTAAATCGGGCTGTTACAGTCACGGTTAAAGAAAAAGTTAATCTCGGCTAATCAACTCATTCAAGTATGATATCTAAAGAATGTGTTTGCTAGAAATTTCTCCCGAATTGATTTTTGTTAGTGAATGGAATAATACGGGGTTCATGATGACAGAATTAGTCAGAGAAATGATATTTGAGTTGTAAAGATGTTTGTGTGTATTAGTTATAGTTGAATAGATTATGATGATCTCTTCTGGGTATTCTATATATTCTTTTATCCTCAGAGATATATGTGATCGTCCGTTTTCTGATGAAATTCTTATAGTGTGAGAATGTTAGCTGACTATAATGTTACACAAAAGTTCTGTTGATCGAGTTGGTTCATGATCGACATTTCTTTATCGCTTTAGAATTCTATTCTAATATGTTGGAATGAAGTTGATGGTAAAAAATTATGGGAGACTAATTTTATGTTTCTATTGATTATGGTTTTGTTTTATATATGCGGGAAATATATTATCTCTGTTATGATAGAAGTCCAGAGTCGGTAAGCAGTGTTTTTTTCTAGCTTTCTCTGAGGAATTATTAGGATCTTTATTATCTTCTTGTGAGTTATATTCTCGGACTTTTGGCATGGTATCGTATCTTGGATTTCTTTATCCTGTTTTTTCTATCATTCTTATTTTGTGAATTATCAACCATGGCTTATCTTTCAGGTGTATTTTTCAGCTTGTGATAACTATGTCTATTATAATTATACTTCTAGTTCGATCATAGAACCACGGTGATTCTGGTACCTGGATTTCTTTAATTTTCGTGTAAGGAATTAACATCGGTAAAGGTATAAGTGGTGAAATCACAAGCTCCAATTTGTATGATAGATTTCTTTTCTCAAGTAAGTTAATTAAAGTCAATGGATTCAATCGGGATACCCTTGTTACTTTGAGCTAATGAGACTGTAAAGGTCTTTGATTAGCATGTCAAGGAAGCTATGAAAGATTGTATGTTTGAGTTGTTTTAATAGCATAAAGAAGAAGTATTTTGATATGTATTATTTGATAGTTGAAATCGACTCGATTATTTTTATCAGAGTGAGCTGGTCAGTTGAAATGTGATTTGAGTTACATGTAGTTAAAGTATCCTTAGTTATGGTAAATAATTTTTTTCATTCACGAGTATATCGATGGATAGTCTGAATAAAGGATTGATATTCCAGAGAGTATGATACCAAGATATACCTATTAGATTTGTTCTAATATGAAGATGTTATTATGAGTTAAAACTATTCTGAATGATATGGTTATCACATTTATGAAAATTTGGATGGTCTGTGCATGTTAAAAAAGTTGAAAATAGTTGAAGATATTATTAACCGAAGCTCTGGTTCTGAGTTCAGTTTGAAATGAGTAAGGAATTTATGAGTTTTCAGTGAAGCACTATTGAACGGATTGAAATGTGTTTTATTACTAGAATGTAAAGTGATGGTTCATGTTTTCATACGGTTGATGTCATATTAAAAAGAATTGTTCGACCAGTGATTTAGAGATGGTCACTTTTATGTCCGTATTGAGAATTTGGTGATATCATTTATTCGACGAAAGGTGTCAAATGTTCCCTGATTTGAAGAATTAAAGTATCGAATGTCATAGAAAGATCTGAAGTTAAGATAGTGTTAAGGACTTGAGCTATTGAAAGATCGCGAGTGGTTATTAATTATTATCTAAGTAAGCAGAAATAGTTATAGATGTTGATGGAAAAAAATCTTTGTTTATTTTGTGAGTGGTTACACGATTGATTTTCATTGATGATTATTTGATTCTAGATAGATTAAAAGCTAAAGCAATGTTTTATTTCCAAGATTGAGAATCTCAAAAATGTATTAATGAATGGTAAGCTAAGCGAGTTCAGTATGAGTCAATTTCTGATTCTGAATTTCAGGTCTGACCTGATGACTAATGTTATTGTTCTGAGATGGAAATTGCGTGCAGATGAATTCAGAGCTTATGTAGGAAATTTTTGTACGAGGCTCAATAGTAGCTCATTGGTTCATGCTGGGAGTAATCAAAATGTGCAGTTATTTGAAATAGATGTTTTAGTGATCACGTTTCTTATTTAACAAATTGGTCGAGTTATATGTTTATGAGGTTGTTAGCTCTCATAGAGTGCCAGTCCTTATTATTTCAGATTGAGATCCGAGGGCTATATCCCAATTATCGAAAGAGCTATAGGAAACTATGAATACACAATTGCATCTTGGCACAATAATACACCTATAAATCGGTGGTAAGTCTGTGAGAGTAATTCAAAACTTTGACAATATCCTCCGAAACTGTGTGTTAAAGTTAAAGGTGATTAGAAGGAGATATACAAGGTTGATATGAATTGTGATTCAGGGAAATTACTGAAAGTTATTCATGAGAGTTGAAAGAAATTTCTTCTGGTAAGATTTTTGGGGCGAAAATCCCTAAGGGGAGAGAGTTGTAACAACCCGATTTTTAGCCTAGTGAGAACAATGGTTTCGAGACCACAAATCCAATGAGGAAAAATTTACTTTTATTATATTTATATGGTCTACAATTTCACGGAATGATTTCGTGAAAATCTCGTTCGAAAATTTTGACGTTTGGGCACTCAATTTAGTTAGAATGACTAAATTGTAAAAAGTGCAAAACTTGAGTTCTAGAAGCTAAAGGTGTCTAAGTGCTATGAAATTTTAAATTGGAGGTCCTTAGATGGTAATTGGACTATTGATTAAATTGTTGGATAAAAATGGACATGAATAGGTGAAATAGAACATTTTTTAAGTTAGGGGCATTTTGGTCATCTAGTAATTAAAAGAATTAAATGGCCAAAATTAAAGCCAATTTTTGTCCATCTTCAAGCTATGGCTAATTTTTTAAGCTAGGGTTTTTCAAGCTTCCAAGCTCCATAGTAAGTCCGTTCTAGCCCCGTTTTTAATGATTTTTACGTTTTTGAATTCGTTATCACTTGATCTATCTATTTCTACCACTTATTTGAGATATGATGAAGGTCTAGCATCTGACCCATGTTAGAAATTTGTTTATTTTGATGATTAATGGTGGATTATGCATGTCTATGGTTAGAGAAATGACTTTTACTAAGTGATTTTCGGTGAAAATATAAAAAAGGGACTAATTTGTAAAAGTTATAAAATATGTAGTAAAAAAATGTGTTTTAATGGAAATTGTGGGCTGTTATAGTTATGAAAGTGGTTCAGCTAGGCTCGTATATTAAAGAAATTGAATAAATTCCATTTTTCGAGCTTAGGGGCAAAAATATAAATATGTCAAACTTTAGGGGAAAAACATAATTTTGCCATAATATGATTTTTGGGTCACATTGAATAATGTGACTAATAAATAAGCTAAATGTGATATTATAGATCAAGGAAAATGAGGTTCGGAACTAGAACGAGGGAAAAACGAGTGTTCGACGGTTAGGTCCTTTTTCACCATTTTTAGTATTGAGGTAAGTTATGTGTAAATAATGCAACACTACATTATTATGTATTTAATGCTTTAACATTACATGAATTGTATAATTGTCTTTGTGGAATTGATTAATGATGACTCGATGATGATTCGATGAAGATTTGATACTCGAAAATCTTATTTGAACCTTAGGAATAGATAGGATACAAATGTCATGACATTAGGGTTATTGAGATCCCGTATAAGACCATATATATATGGCGTCGGAATGTGATTTTGTGTAAGATCACGTGTGGGACATGGCTTCGAAATGAGACTTTGTATAAGACCATATATGGGATATGGCATCGATATGAGACATAGTGTAAGACTATAGCTAGGCTATCAGCATCGACATGTGATCCCATGTAAGACCATATCAGGGATATGGCATTGGCATCTTACTATGTGTATGAGATTTCCTTAGTATCCTTTGGTATTCCAAGTGGTTCAACAGGTAATAAAAAGATTATGTCAAAGATGTGAAAAGATATGACTAGGTTATGAGTTCGTACAGGTATGTACAGGTATGAAAGTGAACTTAAGTTAATCTTGTGAATAAGTATTTATGTTGATGATGGGTAAATTCATGGTAACTTTAGTTGAGAATCATGTGTTAGGCTTTTGAGCCATATCAAATTGAGAGATAAGATGTTTATTTCACTTGATTTGTGATTCGTTGGATATGTGTGAAAAATGAAAGATTTGCACAATTTCCTATTAAAATGGTTATGAAAGTATGTGAATTTAAGAGTTTAAATCATTGAAAGAGGTTAAGCATTGGGCTTGAAAATATGAATACGCATAATTAATATGCATGTTACTACGAGGCTTGAAATGATTTGTTAATGATTATTATGGTATGTTATATTGGAGAGATTACGATCGTTTGGCAAATGTTAAGATGTATTAAATTATGTTTATAAATTAAAGGGGGTAAGCACTGTGATTGAGTAAGTTATGCCTATGAAGATTTATGACGTTTATGTTGTGTTACGTTATGTTTATTGTATGACAAATGTATGACTATTGTTGCTTATTTTCATATGAACTTACTAAGCTTTGTAGCTTACTCCACTTCCTTGCCTATATTTTATAGGGTTGTATGCTAGCACGAGTTGGAGATCACCGGAGATGTTATCATACTATCAAGCTATCATCGTGGGGTAAAAGTGAATACAAACCTCTTAAGTTTATGGCATGTATAGGAACTTGGTCTTTTTGTTATATGTCATATTGGTTTAGCCAAATGTGTTGGCTTATGATGATAATTAATTTATTTTGTATAAGGTCATGAGATGTGGCTCATATCGATTATTGGGTTGTAAATCTATTCATATATGCATGCGTGTGCCAATGCCATTGTGATATGGCCTATTATTTTCAATGGTGAATTGATGATATATTGCATGTGATTTAATAAATTTGAGTTCGATGAAAGATGATAGTTTGTGTGGGTATATGTTGATATGAAAAATGCATGCAAGCAAGTGAATGAAGTTTAATTGTATGTGAGGTGGTGTAATTGGTCTTGATAAAGTACGAAGTTTTATGCATATATAAGTAGAGATGAAATGATCATAAACATGTACTGTTTGTGTATGTTCAACTGTTCAACCATGCTTTATTAAGGGCCATTGAAGTTTTGTTTAAGTATGTGCAAATGAGGTGGCAAATGGGTTGGAAAATAGCCTTAAAATTGTCCACACAGGCAGACACACAGGCATGTGTCTAGTCCGTGTGTGACACACGGTCTACCCCATTGGTGTGTGATTTGGTTACGTGTCCCCTGCACCCTGAAGTTTAGATTCAAATTAGCCACACAGCAAAGACACGATCGTGTGTCTCAGCCATGTGAAGGACACGGTCATAGGACATGGGTGTGTGCCCAGGCCGTGTGAAGTCTGCACCTTAAATGGGAAGATTAAATTCACCACATGGCCTAGCACATGGGCATGTGACTTGGCCGTGTGACCCTATTTTGCTGATGACGTCATAAACAGAGAGTTACACAGGTTGAGGCACGGGCGTGTCCTCAGCCACATGGGCGTGTGTGACCACACGGCCTGCCCACACGAGCGTGTGGCTCTCTAAAATATGAAAACTTTTCTAAGTGTTCCAAAGTTTCCAGTTTAGTCTTAAACCACTCCCGATGTATGTTTTGAGCCTTGTAGGTCCATATAAGGGACGATATACATGAGTATGAATGGTTTTGAATTGAATGAAATTTTATGGCTCGATTTTATATGATTGGTTATGTTTAGGTCCAGTAATGCCTCGTACCTTGTCCCAGCGTTGGACTCGAGTAAGGGGTGTTACATTTAGCATCCTAAATTCTTCAAGTATTTTAATATAAACTTTACTATATAGTTGTTCACAAAAGGTTGTAATAAAAACCATTAGAATATTATATCTTTTCATAATCAATGCCAAGACTTAGTGAAAAACTTCTTATTTTTATTCCACTTTTGTAAAACTACGTCATTTGCACCCTTACTGGCTTTATACCTTTAGATATTTGGACTACTGGTCCAAAAACTCCACGAATTTAATTGTACTTGAGTTGCGTCTTTCTGTTTTGATCAATTTATTCCATATCTATATTTCTCAATAGATTTATTTAAGATCCTTCTTTTATTTCATTATTTCAATAATAGTGTTGCATGCAAAATCATTGTCAACCACTTTTATTATTTGCTTCCACATATTCTCGAATTGACATAACTTATTGAGATCTCTTATTTTCATTATTTTAATCTTCAGTTTCAAGTGCCTGAATACTTTATAGTGTTTTACATATTAATTATGTCTTGGGTCTCTTCTAGAGCACCCGCCTCCACTATATATACCATCTAGTAAAATTTTCATCTTTGGAACTGATCAATCTATTATTTATTCTAACTGATTGTCCTACTAGGACTTTGGTTCAAATTTAAATATTAGATGGCATATAATACTTGGTTATTATCATTAAGTTTATAAATAAATTTGATAATTAACTTGTAATGAGCTATCCTTGTTGAACTTCTGGTTCAAATTTCTCTTTCCCTAACTCATTACAAGTTATTATTTCTCTTCCCCTAATGCTAAGAAAACTATCGAATCAAAATTGAAATCACAAATACTATCATAATTGAATCTCCAATACATCCAAAACATCTAATAGTACAAAGAAACTTGTAATTAATATATATTCCCAACTTTATTTGAATATTCACTTATCTTTATGTGTTGTGGTGGAGCAATTGGAATATATAAGCACATACAAAAATTTAAAGATGAGAAATATTTAGCTCTTGATAAAAAACTAATTGTAATGGGAAGTATTTATAACTTATTGGCTTGATGCGTAGAACACGTAAATCAACATAATCTCATGTTAAAATAGGAAGTTTAGTTCTCATAAGTAATGGTTTAGACATTAATCATAGGCATTCAATCAACAATTTCTCTAAACCATTATGCGCATAAATAACAAACTTATACAAAATTTTTTCAAACTCAATGAATAAAAGATTGATATATAAACTTGTAAAACCCCAAATTTTGGGCCTAGAAGAATTGGGCCTTGGGCTTGGGTGCATTTAAAATTCTTGAGGGTAAGACATCGGCTCAATTTGCAAGTTAGAATTGTTGGGTTAGTGATTTTGGAATGTTAGAGGGTTTTTATGAAGTTCTGGGTTCAAGCTTGGGTATAGGAAAAATCTTAGTTTTGGCCTTAAGGGAACCCTGATCTCAAGTGGGTTAGCTTATAAGTAAAAGGGGCTAAAATAAGACATAAAAGGAGATGTGGTCTAATGGCAAGGAAGTGACACCATAGGGGAAGTGAGTAGGTGCGCTTTAAGGTTAGATGTGTTGGACTTATGACACAAAGGAGCTTGTGTCCTAGTGGTGGTGGCGTGGCATGGCTATCGAGAGGACTTTGGTTCGAATCCCTTTGCATGCAAAGGTTGGTTATTTTGCTAATGAGTTGGTTTTAGAGGATTGATGAAAAATCCCACGTCGGGAAGCTAACATGAGAATAGGCGAGAAGCTGACTTGAAATAGAGCAAACCATGAGGAGAGTAAACATACCTTTCTTGGCTTATCCCTTTCGCGTTGTGGCATGTTTTCTTGGCTTATGCCAGAGTGCCGAAATACCGGTCACACGGCGATGGTAGCCACACGAGTGTGCGAGCGTACGTGTGGGAGCTTTGACGTGATAGTTGAGACCATCAGGAGTATTCTCGTGGGTTTAGGCTACTTTGGGCCATGTAGGCCTAATGGGCCCATAGGCCCAATCAGTCAAATTGTATGATTGTGTAGTAAATATTGGACTGGACTATGTGAATCTCATATCTGTGGCTAGATTTGGGCAAAAAGGGCCACACGAGTGTGTGGCCCGACTTTGGACGAGAACAGCCCTTAGGCCGATTCGTAACATTATCTCTGTTTAGAATACTTGAGTCGCTCGAGGCGATTGTAGACCTTTTGAGGGATTGATAAAATTACAAAAATACCCTCAGTTTACAAAATTACAGAAATACCCTCGGTTTACAAAATTATTGAAATACCCCTGGTTGTAAAATTACTGAAATGCCCTCGATTTATAAAATTATCGAAATACCCCTGGTTTATGAAATTACTAAAATTCCCTCGATTTGTAAAATTACCAAAATGCCCTCGATTTGTAAAATTATCAAAATGCCCTCGAATTGTAAAATTACCGAAATACCCCTGATTTATGAAATTACCAAAATACCCTTGGCTTGTATAATTACCAAAATACCCCTGATTTGCAAAATTACCTAAATAACCTTGGTTTGTAAAATTATAGAAATACCCTCACTTTGTAAAATTACAAAAATACCCCCGATTTGCAAAATTACAAAAATACCCTTAGTTTGTAAAATTACAAAAATACCTCCAGATTATGAAATTACCAAAATACCCTTGTAGGGTAGAACTACTGAAATACCTCCTAGCGTGAAATGACTACAATACCCCTAATTGGTAAAAAGACCGTTTTGCCCCTCGAGGGTATTTGACTTAGTGGTGATACAATTTGATTGATTTGACTATGTTTGGACTGAGAATGTATGACTGTGATTGGACTGTTGTGACTGTGATTTGCATGATTGTTATAGGCATGTTGTTTCACATACATGACACACTGCATGGGGTTGGGATATTGTTTATGGAGGAAGTTCTGTTCTGATAGGGTCGCACGGGTTGAGTGAGACGACTGTGGACCCAGTTCTGTTCTGATGGGATCATACGAGTCGCACGAGATGACTATGGATCCATTATTGATGGCTTAAACCACTTATTCTGATTATGGCTCTGTGCCGACCCAATGGTGGCTCTATGCTACCTTGATTATCGCTTTGTGCCAATTGTTCTTACCTACAGCTATGTGCCAATCGCATTTATTGATGACTTTGTGTCAATCACATTTACCCATGGCTGTGTGCCAATTATGTTACCCTAATTGATGGCTATGTGCCTAACATAATGCAGTTATCGATGGCTCTATGCCATTCTGCTTACAGCTTTCAGCCGTTCTATTATTTGCCAGCGTTGCTACGATATTTACAGCTTCTAGCTGTTCTGTCTACGGCGCTAAGCCGTTCTGTTGATTTTGTGCCACAACTAGTGCTAAGCTTGGTGTGTTGGATGGGTGGTTGATTTATTCCCCACAGATGTGTAGGGTTGGTACGAGTGGTGTGTTGGCTGGATTGGGAATGGGATGCATACTCACACTATTGCATATCTGTTTATGAGATCTGTCTCTGTATTGAGCTTAGGTCCACTTGTTCTGTTATTGGTTTGGGCTAGGCCCAATTGATTCTGTTATGGGCTGTGACCCAAGTGATATTGTATTGGGCTTTGGCCCACGTATGCTCTGGATTGGACTGTACTGTTACTGCTAAAGGGCTCTGGCCCAGACTGTTTCTGTAACTATTTTTGTATATGTTTCTTTATACTGATTGTTGCTTTAGTAAGGGGTTTACACACTAAGTTTTTCGTAAACTCACCCTTCTATCTAACTGCACAGGTAATCCCCAACTATAGGAGGTTCGGTGCTGCGATAGACTCGGAGATGGCCACACACCTACTTTTGCTTTGCTATTAAATTATTTATAAGTACTTAATTTTGGGTTTGGTTTGTAATAAGGCCTCTTAAAAATTTTGGGTTTGGTTTGTAATAAGGCCTCTTAAAGTTTTGGAATTTAATTTTAGGTTTTTATTTATTTTGAATTATATTTGTTAGAGGTAGAACTCGGTTTTCCAAAAATATTAATTGCTTTTAAATCAACACGTTTTCACAAACTACAAACTTTTACAAGCTTTCACAACTTACTTGGTTTTCACTTATAATAACAATTTAAGGTTTTGATTTCAACCCTACAAATACACAAATTTTCAAATGAACCTTGTTTTAAACTAAGGTACTCATTTAGCAAGACTGGTTTTGGAAATGTAAATTGCTTTGTAAATACTGTTGTAAACCTCGAACAATCAAATACTTTCAAAGTTTGTCAACTACACCAGTTTTTACGATTCTCCCTTCAATGTGACATGCCAAACTCAGGTCTAACTTCTAGGCCGGGTTTGGGGTGTTACAAAACTTATCAGTATTAGAAAGATGAATTGTCTTTATTACATGATCTAAAATTAATTCTTTAAACAAGTAGTCTTGCAAACGACAGGTTTCAAGTTGATAACCATCCACATGGTGGATGAATGGGTACATATTCATTTTAGAAATGCAAGACATTAAATCTCTAACTTTAGCTAGGGAGTTTCTAACAATCAATTTTCATTGAGAACAAGCAACAAATGAGAATTCTTTAAATTAAAGAATCTTCTGGTTCTTTAATGAATGTCCATATAAATTCTCAATTAATTTTTGCATCATATATGATCTATGACGGTCTAACTGGTCACGCTAAGTAGTAAATGCATTTATATCAGTAAACTTCTAGTTTACTTTAACATGTGTTTCAATTGTACTAAATTGTAACAAATTGATAATTTTACTATCATTCCTTGTACTTTGTATCCACATATAAGTACTATGGTAACAGTCACTACTAGAAATGTCTAAAACAATGTGAAGTCTGTAATGCCACTAAGTCAATAAATATAATTTCCAAATAATTATATGCAATATTCGTTTAAGGGAATATATCAAAATCTTCAAATACAGGGTATTTGGTCTAGTGGTATGATTTTTTCTTTGGATGTGAGAAGTCTTAAGTTTGATTCAAAATACTTTTAGAACCCTTTTAAGAGTTTTACATAATTAGTTAACTACCAAGAATAACCGCCTAAGTCATGCATAGAAACAAACCTATACTAAATATATAAATATATGTAACACCTCTAACCCGTATCCATCGCCGGAATAGGGTTATGAAGCATTACCGGACTTATCACTTAAACAATCATATAGTCCCTAACACGAGCCCTCAAGGCCCAAAACATTAAAAAGTTTTAAAGTGTAGGTGTAACAGCCCAATTTTAGTGAGATCAGAATACTAGTTTTGGGACTAATTTGAGAACTCAAGGAAAATTTGGGAAAACATTAAAAAATTTTAAAGTGTAGGTGTAACAGACCAATTTTAGTGAGATCGGAATACTGGTTTTGGGACCACAAATTCAATCCGAAAATAAAATTTATTTTTATTTTATTACATGGTCTGTATTATGATAGAGATGTTGTGTGAAAATTCTAATACAAAAATTTTATCGATTATGTGTTTAATTAGTGGAAGGACTAAATTGCATAAAATGTAAAAGTTGAATTCTAGTAGCTATAAGGATTAAATAGCTATGGAATTCAAAACTTGAGGTCCTGATATGGTAATTAGACCATTAAAGAGAGTATTTAGATATCCTGGTGACTCATTCATGGAAATTTAGAAAAAAGGGCAATGACTAAATTAGAAATTAAAATAAATAAATTAATTAAAAGATGATAAAAAAAAGATATCATCTTATTTTCTCATCATCTTCCCCAAAAATACATAGAAACCCTAAAAGAGAGAGAAGAAACTTTCATGGTTTAATTGGATAAGTTTCCTTGTCCCGTTTCTAGTGATTTTGATATTTTTGAAACTGGGATAACTTAATCTATCTATTTAGGGAATCAATTTTTAAAGTGATCAAAGTATAAAATTTGGGTCATGGATGAATATGCTAAAAATTAGAAATTTATGGTAGAAAATGAAAGGTTGTTGATAGATAAACAACTTTTACAAAGTGATTTTTGATGAAAACATGATTTAGGGACTAAAATGCAATATTGTGAAATTTGATGTAAAATTCTAAATTTTTATGAGTACATGTGCTATAAATTTTGTGATGGAATTTTGTTTAGGCTCGGAATAAGGAGTAAATTGCACAAATTTCATTTTCCTAGCATAGGGATGAAATAGGAATTTATGGAAAGTTAGGGGCAAAATGGTAATTTTTTCTAGGATGAAAATTGAGTCCACTTGAATATGAAATGTGATAAATTGATGTTAAATTTACTCGTATAGATCTGGATAGACCAAATCTGGAGCTAGAGTGAGGAAAAGAGGAAAATGTCGAATTAGTAGATTTTACGTACACAAACATTTGTTGAGGTAAGTTCGTGTAACTAAATTGTATATTTATATGCTTGATTTAGAATTTGTGTATGTAATTTATATAAATCTCATATATATATATATATATATATATATATATATGACATTAAAAACATATTCGACAACGTCCGATTAGTGATAATACTCGATAAATGATAAAAGGTAAAAATGTTATCTTTTTATGTTGGAACTGAAAGTGAAATGTGTTTATTTGAGTATTGTGAATATTATAAATGTATGAAATAATTACATATCTGATAATGCTTGAAAAATGTTATATCCCGTTTGAATAAATGAAAATCAATGGATATGTGATTTCCCGAAATGAATGGGGTCTTGCATTTGTTATTGATGGGATTTAGCTCGGACAAGTAATCCTATTGACCTCATTACAGATAAGATTTAGCCCAGATGGGTAATCTTGATATAAACCCTCTCGAGCATAAGATACAAATTGGATTTAGCCCGGGTGGGTAATCCAGATCAAGCTCTTTAGAGCATATGTTATAGAAAGGATTTAGCTTGGACTGGCAATCATGATTAAACTCATGTGAGCATATGTTGGAGACATGATTTAGCCTAGACTGGTAATCTTGTTGTATGATACGTGGCTCGAGAGTGTGATTTTTGATTATGTGCCCTAATGGGTACCCCCTAACATTAATTGACGTATTCCTGAATTGTACACTTTGGGTATACTACCTGAATATCCATCGATATTTTCAATAATTCAACAAGTAAAAACCCTAACATGAAAAGAAATAGGTTTTTACATGTATCTGTTTGAATTACATGGAAATGATGTTTTATGAAATATGGAATTATGATATATGAACATAGAAATTTGTTTGATGAACTTATTCATCTATGTGGATAGATTTGTACACCTCAAGTCTACTACCTATGTTTCCATTGATATTCCGAATAGATTCAATGGGTAACAATCTAGACATGAGAAGATATGAATAAGAAATGAGTTATTACATGTATCTACATGGAATACATGATAATTGATATATGGAAACATGAGATGATGATATTTGTACATGGAAATTATTTGATGAGAATGTTCATCCTTGATTATAGACTTGTACATCTTGATATTTTGAATGATATGAGTAAGGCTCTGACATGAAATAATCTGAACTCGAGATGAACTATTATGAAATTATACTTGTAATATAAAGAGACGATTTATACATGTTAAATGAATACATGATGTGGAAAGCATATGTTCATGGAAACTTGATTGTTGTTGAGCCCGTATATGTTTTGATGTATTATCGAATATATGACTAACAAGGGCAATAAGAATATGTGTAGGGCTTGAGGTCAAATTAATTGAATATGCCTTACATAGTTACCTCAAAATAGAAAGAATGGTAAGTTAAGTACCATGTTATATGAACTTACTAAGCATTTTATGCTTACTTAGTTTTATTACCCTGTTTTAGAGTAAATCGGAAGCTCGTTGGATTGGAAGCTTGGCGGAGATCACTCACACTGTCCATCGGCCCATGCCGGTACAATATGGTAAATCAATTATGGTTATAATGGCATGTATAGGTTATATTGGAAATATTGGCATGTAAATGTAAATGATTATTGTAATCTAGCCATTGGAATGGCTAATGATGATTATGTTTTGGTACATGTATATATATGTATTTAAGTTTATTTTATGGAGATAACATAAGTTTTTATTATTGATTGATTGAGAAAGGTTAAATGAATATGCTTATAAAAGGTAAGATTAAAAGCATGAATGCATGTAACAATATATCATGTTAGATGTTATAAATTGCTTGAATTCAATGCTTGGATTGGTTAGTTTTCGGATGTGAGTTTTAGGATGTGAGTTTTAGTGCAAGTCATTACTGTGATTTTGGTTGAGAAATGAAGCTAGAAATTGCTTTATTTTATCCACATGGCCGTGGTGTAGTATTTCATGTAAGCGTGGTATTTTGAAAAGTATTTATGTATTGGAAACCCGTCTTTTTCCTACATCTAGAAGTTTATATCAAAGCAAGCAAAGATCCCAATTTAAAACTTAAAACCATAAAAAGGCCTTATTACAAAAATAAATACCCAAATCAAAATTAATAGAGTAAATAAAATCAAGTATAAAATAGATACAATCATGTGGCCACCTCCATCGAGTCTCTCGCAGCACTGACTGCCTACGACTGGGGATTACCTGTACAGTTAAACAGAAGGGAAAGTTTACGAAAACTCAGTGTGTAATCCCTCATTATACAGTCAATCATACAGTATGCAGTAATAGTCTGGCCCTAAGCCCATTACAGAATAGTATCGGCGTGGGCCTTAGCCCACAACAGTATCAGTTGGGCCTTAGTCTTAGCCTATAATAGTATCAGTTAGGCCTTAGCCCATAACAGTATCGGTTGGGCCTTAGCCCATAACAGTATCGGTTGGGCCTTAGCCCATAACAGTATTAGAAATCAGAATGCATGATGCACATAATCCCAGCCAACCCTGCGCACCATCTCCTATCCAACCTTGCACTCCTGTGGGGAATAAATCGACCCACCCATCCCTACACTCCAATGTTAGTACTGGTTGCGGCACTAGCTTGTATTACAGCAATGCTGCTGGTAATATAAGTGGCTTAAAGCCATCAGTAGGTCCACAGTCGTCTTGTGCGACCCGTGTGACCTTATCAGTCAACAGTCGTCTTGTGCGACCCATGTGACCTTATCAGTCCACAGTCGTCTTGTGTGATTCGTGCAATCTTATCAATACAGTACACTTCCTCCAAATATCATAACCCATTCCCATGCAATGCAATATGTCGTAACATAATATCCTACGTGTATACAAGATGTCATGCTCAAATATAGTCATACACAACGTAAGGGCAAAATAGTCATTTGTCACATAGCGGTATAACAGTCATTTTACGCTATGAGTATTTCGGTCATTTCACCTTATAGGGGTATTTCGATCATTTTATCCTATAGGGGTATATTAGTCATTTTATCCTATGGGGGTATTTTGGTCATTTACCCTGTAGGGGTATATCGGCCATTTTACCCTGTGGGGATATTTCGGTCATTTTACTTTATGGTGGTATTTCGGTCAATTTACCCTATGGGGGTATAGCAGTTATTTTAACCTATAGGGTTATATTGGTCATTTCTCAGTTTGCGGTTTGGGTATACTTACTAACCCAACAGTAGGTCCACAGTCGTCTCGTGCGACTGTGCAACCCTTATCAGTGAAACAGTGCAAATAGGCCCGAAGCCCTTATGTGGCCCAATGGGGCCCACAGGCCCGTGTGGCCCGCTAAGCCCAGAAATGACCTTAGTCATATGAACGACATAGCCAAATCCAATATTTCCCTTATGTCCGCGAGATTTACCCGTGTAGGGCCTACGAGCCCATTGGGCCCACACGGCCCATTTCAGCCCAATGAAGCCCAAAATGGCTTGAACCCATGAGGTCGCTCATGATGGCCTTTACTGTCAAATGCCCATGTTTCGTGGGCTCAGATTACCACACGAGCAATCACACTCCCATGTGGCACAAACGTCGTATTTTTGACATTTCTGCCGATTACTGTCAATAGAGTACTGTTACACACTTGATTATGAAAAAGCGCACACGATCCTTTGAGCACTCCAAATCTGAGCTCATCTATAATTGTTCGATTAGTTGCAAGTCAACTGAAATTAAAACGATTTCAATCGAAAAACTTAGTCACTTAATCCATAACCTTTTACCTTACTTGAACCACTAATGCCCTACATGCCCTAATCGTCAAACAGAACAACCATCAGTCCCATGGTTACTACCTGCATACTAGCCAACGTCCTATTAACCATTATTCATAAAACCAATTAATTACCTAAATATTTACTCAATCGAATCACATACACGGGTTGACTAAGGATTAGGCTCACAAGGGCGTTACCTTCAATCGAGTAAGGAGGGAGGTTTCGCCAACTTAATTGCCAATTAAAGACCTTTCACCCTTCGAAAAGCTCTTAGGCACCAACTAAAAAATATAGGTAAGCACTTGATCATCAAGCAACAAGGTAACACAATAATATTACCCTTACCAACAACGCGAGAGAAAACCATCTACGAAGTGCAAGACTTTAATAGTAAGTAGAGAGTGCTCACCAAAAACAGAGAAGGGGACACTGTCGGCTCCAAGAGAAAGAACAGTTTTGACAACAAATAAATAAATAAAAGTGAAGGATGGAAGAAGGGAAAGATTTGGCCAATGGGAAACGTAAAGTGGGGAATTTGCTCACTACACAGTGAGAATAGAAGGAAATGAACAGATAGTCAACAAAGAAGGAGGAAGAAGCGATTGTTGTGGGACAAGTCAAAGCCGAAAAGAACAAAGGATCCAGTCCAAGCACACTTCACAAAATTCAACAAAAAGAAATAAGCAAAAAGAGGGATGACAACTTGAGAGTAGAGAAAACAATTATTAAAGAAAAGAAAATTTTGGGAATGAAAGGAGCCGAATTTTTAAAAAAATCACGATAATCAGATAATTCTTCCCTCTTAATTTCTCCTAAAATGCCTCCAACCTCCCATCAAATTCCATGATCCACTCCCTAACCTCTCCATGACCAATTCAAACTCCACTCAGTAGTGTCTTAGTCAACTTTTGCTTCTCCCACGACAAAGAGCAAAATAAATACTCGTTTGTGCATCTCTAAGCCTCGAACCTCAAACCCCATGCACACTCTACACACCACTTACCAATTGACCACTAAGCTCCTTGTGTCATGGTTTACCCAAATTTAATTATAAGCCTATTGGCCCAAAGCCAGGGGTTTACTCAATAAAAACAAAATTTTTGCTAAAGCTTAGGTTTGAACCCAGGGCTTCTCACACTTCTCAGGACACATAACCACTGAACCAGACAGATAGTTGTGTCACTTTCTTACACAACTAAGCATTTATGTGCAGTCCCCTAACTGTTCCCTTGCTCAAGGCCCAATATTTCTAGGCTCAAATTCAGGGCATTACAATTCACCCCTCCTAAAAGAAATTTCGTCCTTGAAATTTCCAACTATTAGTACAATCGCATATCACAGACTACACCACTACGCTCTCACTGCACACTCTAGTTCCAAAATACCACCACCCTTAACTTGGGTGTTTTCAGTACACTCTGCTGCGGCCTCTTGTACCTCTTCCGCGAGTATCTTTGGTGTTGATCATCGAGTTGCATTTTATCTTATTAATAGTTTTATGTAGATCAGTTTACAGTTCCAGTTGTTTATTAACGAATGTTTTATGAAGAACAATAACTGAGAGTTTGTTTCTGCAGATCGTAGGCCCACTACAGTTTTTAGTTTCCTACTGTTTTCAATTTACTTTAACTAGAGTATCTCAGTATGGTCTACTAAAGTAATCCTAGTATTTCCTATATATTGCATTTAAGGTTAAATAAGCAATAGTGTCAAAAAGACTTATAGAATCGGCACCGGAGACTCGGTGTGCCACACTTCAGTAAAAATATTTCAAAATACTTAACATCATTTGAAAGCAACTTCATTGAAATTCAAGTTTTAAAAACCCATTCCACATCCGAGTTTTGTAACTTGGCTCTAATACCACTAAATGTAACATCTATGCTCACACAAGGATTCGAACACAGAACCTCCACACAATACAGCACCTTACCACTTGAACCAGCAGGCTCATTCTGTCATGGTTTACCCAAATTTAATTATAAGCCTATTGGCCCAAAGCTAGGGGTTTACTCAATAAAAACAAAATTTTTACTAAAGCCTAGGTTTGAACCCAGGACTTCTCACACTTCTCAGGACACATAACCACTAAAGCAGACAGATAGTTGTGTCATTTTCTTGCACAACTAAGCATTTATGTGTAGTCTCCTAACTGTTCCCTTACTCAAGGCCCAATACTTCTAGGCCCAAATTCAAGGCGTTACATCAAGTATGTTTTAATAATTTCTTTCATAAGTATGTTTTAATAAATGAATGTTTAGAGAAATCTTTTTTAATGAGATAGTTTGTATACAAGCTTGAATGATGATTCTATCTTAGTGAATGTATGTTATCATAAAGAATGGAATGCTTGTATGATCTTATTCTTAGGTAATATTTTCCATGAAAACTTAGTTTCTCTTGCGATTAGACATGCGTGAAGGTTTATATCTTTAGAATTGACTTAGTAACTTTCTTAAGGTGAAATCTTAGCAGACGTAAAAATCTAAAATGATATGGGCACTATTTCTTTGGATTTTTTGAGCCTTTTCGAGCCAACCTTATGATATTAGACTCTTGAAATTGTAATTTTGAGTTTAAAGGCCTATTTATTGCAATGAACCTATATTATAAGTGATAAACCGTAAATTATACATGTTTTTACCTCATGCTTAGCACATTTATGGATAAATTATTCCTTGATTTGTGGAATTTGATGCTCCTAAATATTTAATTTCATGTTTTATACTCAGGTGAGCTTAGGGGAGTGAAAAGAACAAGAAATAGGCCGAAAACGGAGAAAATGGGCCAAAGTAAGAATCAACACGCCCTGGAAGTTCACCACACGAGGGTGTCACACGACTGTGCCACATAAACAGGCTCGAGCATGCCCTAGAATCGATTCACATGGGCAACCCATACGGCCGTGCCACTCTAACAGGCTTAAAAATGGCCCAACATCGACTCAAAGGGCATGGCACACGGGCGTGTCCTTATCGTGATGAAGTTCAATTTCACTCAGAAATGGCTACTTAGGGGCTAAGAAAGACATTCTAAACTCTATATAAAGACCCGAGGAGGCAACTACAAGGGTGTACAGTAGAGGGGACGGTACAAGACAGTACTAACTCAGTCCTCCTGCCAAGACAGAGAGCTAGAGGCAGGGAATTACTCGAAGGAAAGCCGATTGATCCATCTCAGAAGCCAAGATCTACATCAAGACAGAGGATCTCCTTTCTATCCTTTTAGGGGTTTTGGGTTTTTGTATGTTTTTTTATTTTATTTATTCTGTGATGTTTCTTTTTATAATTATGAACTAAAATCCAAAATATCTAAATAGGATGAAACCTAACATGAATCTTGTTATTGTTATCTGAACTATATCATAAATATTTGATTTGTTCTTAATTGTGTTTTTAACTATTGAATTGATATTTTTGGGATATTAATTTAAGTCAAATGTGCTTATACAGAGGAGCAAAACTCCCTGTATAGGAGTAGATCCAACACAATTAAGCGGAGTTGATCACAATCCTAGACATAGGATGACAAAAATCTGTCGGATTAGAGTCAAATCTAATATGGGGAGCCATAGGTCGAGTTAATACAAGACTAGGGGTTTTAATTAGAAAGAGATTTCAATTAATCAACCTAGGATTAGTTGTTCTTATCCTTGACGGAGGTATTAACATAATTTAGGGATCTCTACGGATCAAATCAAATAAAGAAATCGTCTAGTTCGGAGTTAGATAACAAGTGAAGTCTAGGTGGATTCTTCCTTAGATCAATCAGTTTTCCCAAAAGTAACTTCCCAATTTACTCTTTGTCGCATCCTTAGTTTAGTTTAGCGTTAATTAGTTTACACAAGCCACCTCTTTATTTTTAGGCTAGATAATAGGAAGAAAGTCATTACTAGTACTTTTAGTTCCTTGGATTCGATATTCCGGTCTTACCACTAACTATACTACTATTCGATAGGTGCACTTGCCTTTATCATGATATTAGTTAGTTTATAGGTGCGATCAGTTTTTATTACTTCATCATCACGAGATCAATAAGCCACATTACCATCTTTTTAAGTTATCCTAATTTTATGCACCCATCTCAACTAAAGTTGTCTTGGAAATCAACATTAGAGGAAATTTTTGAAAAGATGTACGATTCATGCTTAAAAAAATGAAGAAAGAGCGATGAAAAGTTTGCTCAGTCTCCAAAAACAAAAATGTATGAGCACGAGTTCAAAATAAGTTTGGAGATGCTCCAAATGTTCATTTAAAGAAAAAGGTTGTTTTCGAGAAATCCAAGACAAAGTTAAAGGTTAAGATTTTGAAACTGAAATGTCTCATCTCTTAAAATCCCTACCTTTAACCGAGCCCCATTACAACCTTATAAAAGACCTATTGATTTGATGATTATGTCACCTACATTTGTGGAAAGGAAGTACTAAGTTCAACATATGAAGATCATAAATAAGACCTATGGTTGTTTTGCTTGATTAATAAGAAATTATGTTGAATGAAGAATGTTATCTGTGGTTGTGACATACATACAAACTATGATTTATGTTGGCATATTTTGAAACTTAGTATAAAATTCTAAAAATGTTTGCCTATGGATTACTTGTTAATAAAGAAGATCTATGAACATGAAGTTACTAATGCATGATTATGGGACAAAGATTGATGCTGCTTACATAGTTAACAATTTTGCCATAGTAAGACCTTTTACTGTGCATAAACATTACTCGGGATGAGTAATGATTTAAGTTTGGGGGTGTGTATACTGAAAAATATATAGGATTTTTCCTATGTAATTTATCACCTTTTTACTTAAATTCATTGTTAAAACTAAGTAATTGTTTAATAAATTAATGAAATATGTGAAACTATGAAATTAGGATATAGAAATTATTAAAATGTGATTTTATGCATTATTATATGGTTTTCATGCATAAAATGGTGTATTTTATATTTATGTGAACATATTATATTTTTAAGACATAAAATGGGCCATGCATAAATATATTAAATAGTAATATATAAAATTATATTTCATAATTCATTTTAAAATATTTCATTAATAATTTGGGTTTTAATGAAGTATTGAAAATTTATTCTTTGGCCCTTGAATTTATTGATTTATTTTGGACAAGTCTGATAGCTTTTTTGGATTACAAAAACCGTCCAAATTGAAGACCAAGTCAACCCAATTTCAGCTACACATGGCTGTCCACATAAACCACTTTTTGGTTTAATTGCATAAGGTCCTTGCAATGTTGAAGAAATTAGAGATTTGCCTAAAGATTAACATTTGACCAAGTCTCAGTCCTGAGTTGTAATGGCATTTAAATTGCTTAAAATCAAGCAAAATTCAACTCAAAATCCACTAATCATGGTCGGCCGCTCATTGAAGAAGCTTGAAGAAGACTAAACCTCTCTATTTTTAGCAAACTACTCTCCTCTCTTCACCTATAAATAAGACCTCATTTCACCATTTTTAATCATCCATCATCCATCATCACTCATCACTCATCCCCCATCATTCTCTCTTTTCTCAAATTTATTTAGCATTATCCATTCCCCACGCCTAGCAGCATCTTTTCATAAATGTAACAGCCCGATTTAGACCCTATTTAGAATGGTGGTTTTGGGACCACGAATCTGAGTCAAAAATATTTTAAAATTCTTTTCTATGTTTATTATGTGTGAATTTATATCTGTTAAAATTTCGTATTTTAATTTTATCGTTTGAGTGCCTGATTAATTAAAAAGGACTTAATTACATTAAATTAAAAATAAGTATGCTATTTAGTAAAATGCCTAATTGCTATGTTTTTCTAGTGTGAAGGTTTTATGTTGTAATTATGGCATATGAATTAGTGATGGACGACATTAGGCTTATGTTATAATGATTTTATAATATGTTTATAAGGTTAAATTTGTAAAATGATAATAATGTTAATATAATAAAACATATAATAAAAACATCATGCATTTATCTTTATTTCCACCATGACCAAACACTAAAATAAAGAAAAGAATAAAGCTTTAAGACATTCAACCATTAGCAAGCTTGATTAAGGTATGTATCTAGCTCGGTTTTTTTTTTATAATTTTTACGTTTTTGTGATCGTTGCAGTGAAATGTACAAAGCCCATGCTTTAATTTTTGATTTTGATGAATATTTTGAGTTATGCCATTGATGAATAATTGAGCTTTGTGATGTTAGTTGATGAATTATGAAAGATATGTTTTGGATTAATATGTTTTGTATTGGAATTTTTAATGAAATTGAGTAATTAGGGCTAAATTGCGAAAAAATAATAAATTGAGAGACTAAAATGTGAAATAAATGAAATGTATGGACTTGTATAAACATAAGGAACATTCAACCTAAGCATGGTGTATTCAAATTTGCATGTTTTGTGTTTTTTGTAATTTGGACTAATTTGTAAAAAGTGTGAAATGTTAGGGGCAAAATGGTAATTTTCCAATTTATGTGTTGTTGGACTAAATTGAATGAAATTGTGTTTGAATGAGTTTAGTTTGAATATATTTAGATCAAAAACCAAAGAAATTGGACTTGGATCAGGGGAAAACAAAAATAATTGAATAGTCGTTCTATTCCGTCCGTCGATATCTGAGGTAAGTCTGTAAGCAAATAAACGCTGTTAATTTTGAATATATGTGAACTTAAAAGGCTGAATTGAATTTTATGATTATATATAAATGTTAGCCAAATGGTATTTTACATGGTAGCAATGTGAACAAGTTCAATTCGACTGAGATACGACTTCCGAAAGTCCCTTACGAACATTAGGAATAGCTAGGATACATATGTCATGACGTAGGATTTCTGAGATGTGTTTTCGTGTAAGACCACATCTGGGACGTTGACATCAATATGTGATTACGTGTAAGACCATGTCTGGGACATTGACTGTAACACTCCTAGACCCGCTCCCATCGCAGGAGGGTCAAGAGGCATTACCTGACAATCTCACAAGCATCAACCACCACTCATTCATACAATTCAAACATTTATAGTTCACACAATTCATATCATTCATAACTCAACCGAAAATACACATGTAACTAATATCAAGAAGTAACTTGACTATCGATACAAATGTCCGAATAATCCAACTTAGTAACATGTCTCATTCAAACTAAAACATATTTAATTTTTCAACTATTAAATTCATTCAACCAAAATTCAGAAGAGATCGCTTACTAAGGAAACACATAACCGAATTCCTTATTGACAAGGTAACTAGTGTTAAGTCATTTAAGCATTATCATCATTTAAAACTTATAACACTTCGTTCAGCAAAGCATTCATAATTATAGGATGAGTAAGCCATTTGCGCATGGCTAAAATATATATATATACATATTCAAAATAAAGGATCTTAATTCAACAACTACAAGGTACTTCCTATACATGCCATTCACGAGAGTTTAGCTAATTAGGTACCGAACAAGACTTTGATAGTAGAGATGACTTCGACTGCAAGATTCCTGAGACCGCAGCTAACGAACAAAATCTATAAAACAGAAGAATATAGAGTAACAGAGTAAGCATTTATATGCTTAGTAAGCTTAAGTAGTAAAGTCAAATCAAATAACTAAAGTAAAGAAATTTCAAATGCTTATTCAAGTTTACCCTTTAGCCGAATATGACTAAACTAAATTTTTGCCACCATTTTTCAAATATACTAAGCATTCACTAATTACATGCCCATATAGATCATAAGTTCTCGAAGAGAAAAGAAGTTACAGACGGTTATACACCTCGAAACCACTATTAGAACCGATATTGCTCATTTGCAAGCATAATATAACAAAAAATAGTTCACAAATTGTGTATCTCACATACCTGGCCAGCTTATAGAAGTAGGCTCATTAATAGAAATCATTAAAGACTGAAATTTCTAACTCTAGCCCTGAGGCTCTTCGGGATTATGCCCGGCCTTGAACACTAGCCCTAAGGCTCTTCGGGATTTGACCCGGCTTTGAACACTAGCCCTAAGGCTCTTTGGGATTTGGCCCGGCTTTGAACACTAGCCTTAAGGCTCTTCGGGATTTGGCCCGGCTTTGAACACTAGCCTTAAGGCTCTTCGGGATTTGACCCGGCTTTGAACACTAGCCTTAAGGCTCTTCGGGATTTGACCCGGCTTTGAAGCACAGATGCACATATGTTTGAATTCACCACATGAAATTTTTACTAAGTTAGTCATAATTCATCATTCATTCATTTACTTCACACATTACACATAGCATGGCACTTTCACGAAATAAATTCGGTCTAAGAGCATCTAAGCAAAATACAAATCAATTCGTTTACTAAAGGCTTCATACGAAAAGGACTTTCGGCTATATTACTCTTCTCTTCCTCAATACGCATGCCTTAGGTTCATGAGTAACCAAATGCATATGCCATGTTACATTAACTCACATGATAGAATTTAATACTTAAACTTACCTCGATGGTCGATAATTGTTTTCAATTTACTAGTCTACCACCTTCACCTTTCCTTTGTCCGAAGCTGTCCCTCTGTGTTCTTGAGCTAAGAGAAAACAAAATTTAATTCATCAAAAATCCTTGTAAAGCCGCTTATGGTCATATAGCTACTAAGCTCAACAAGCACTTATTTTAAGATCATAATTCCACAATGCTGAATGCCATTATCTACTAACTGCACGTACTCATTTGAGTTAAATCTCATCCATGTATAACCTATAGTTCATTCGGTCATTTATCAATCAAACATCATTTAGTCTCCGAAACCGAATAACCATCCATAGGTTTCAAAGACACAATAGTAGGCATACTCATAGGTACACTTCTAAATCTCTTTATTAACAAAACAATATTCAACCAAAGTTCAAGTCTTTAACCACTATTAGGTTCGGCAAACATATATGCAAGTGCCAAAACTTATTTACTAATCATTTTAAATCTAGAATAGAACAACATTCAAAAATAATACAATGCCACATAGCCAAGTTTCAATTTAAGAATTTGAGCTAAACTTAGTTTCCCCTTCAAAATCTAAATTCATAAGCACAAGAGCCAAAAGCTATTTAAACAGCACATATATCTAATTTAAAGTTTCAAGCTCATTCATCAATTCATTCCTTGAATTAAACATCACTCAAAGCAATTTCATCCATGCCAAAAAGGATATGGCCGAATGTCTAATGCATTGTCTAGCTCCGAATTCAACTCATCACCCTAACTCATCTTGACCAAATTTCCCAATATCAAAACAACACTCTTCTAAGCACAATTCATCTATCTAAACTTCAACAATACTCAATACACATAAGGCATGAAGACAACCCAAAATCCAAAATTCCTTCACATGGCCGAATGTATATACTACTACCAAACTCAAAATTTTCACATGGGTAATAATAAGGGCAAAGGAATGAGTCTATTATCAAAAATTTTACTCAAAATAACATTTAAAAACATACCTAAGAGAACTCAAAGAAGAAGTCGAATGCTTTAGGGATGTTCTTCCCTATTCCTTCATCACATTTTCGGCTAAAAGAAGAAAAAGGGTGAACCAAATTATTTTCTCTATTTTATTTCTCATATTATTAATTACTTTAAAATTCAATATACATAAAATAATTAAAGAAATTCATGTTTAGTGCTCCATATCACATCACGGTCGGCCACTCACTTCAAATAGGATTAATTGACATGCAAATCCATACATTTAACAACACTATGAATTTTGTCCCTTTTCAATTCGGCCACACATAAATTTAAGCTTTCTATCTAGGTCCTTAACATTAAAACACATGAAATTTAGCAAAAATCAAAATATTCAATTTCACACGTGAATTCGCACATTTACTAGACATGACATAATATATATAATTCGGTTTAGTGGTCTCGAAGCCACTTTCTGACTAGGGTCAAAATAGGGCTGTCACATTGACATCGTATTTGTGATTCGTGTAAGACCCTGTCTGGGACAGTGGCATCGATATGTGATTACATGTAAGACCATGTCTGGGACGTTGGCATTGTATGATATGTGAGACTATCTGAGTATCCTTTTAATTCTGAATGGTTCAACGGGCAAATATAAGTTATGATCGAATGTGTAATCGAGCCAAAGTATTCAGGTATGTGAAAGTTAAATGTTTATATGAAATAAGGTAAGCTTGATCTTTGAAATGGTGAAATATAGTATACATATTATAATGTTAATTATATGTAACTTTGAATGCATGTAATCTGCCAAGTTAATGTAACTATGATGTTAAAAGTGAAAGTTGAATATGTTAGTGAGCTTATCTATATTCGGCCAAATGTCAAGTATATGTGATATCATATTTGTGATCTATGTGCTTACATATATGAGTGATTACATCCAGCCAAGAATGTATATATGACCTTAGAAGTGAAAAATAATTATGTTATTAACTACAAGTGTATTCGGCCAATTTGAACTGATATATAATTATATGTTTGATAAATGCATTTTCCAAGTTTGAAAATGTATAAGAATATAATAGCATGACTTGATCTAGTTATATTTATTTATAAATGTCATTGAATTGTATATGTGCTTAAGACTTACTAAGTTGTGGAAGCTTACTGTGTATATGTTTATCCTCTGTTTTATAGATTTTGGAGACCAGTTACAGGCTCGGGGATCGTTAGTGAAATCTATCACACTATAGACTATTTTTCGATACTTTTATAAGTTAAAGTTCGAACCTATGGCATGTATAGGCTATACTATTTTCGGATATGTTTAAAGTCGTGTATATATTATGCCATGCAAAAATGACTAATTTGATATATAAGTTTATGTTATCTTGATCATGGTTTATGTGTGTGCTAAGCATAAGTAATGGTGGATTGAATTTAAGTGTGGTTTGATGAATATTGTCATGATGTATATAAAATGTGCGTATGGTATGTTTCAATGATCTTTGAGATTGATTTTAGTTGAGTTAGATGATGATCAAATGATGTAGTTGATATATTTATATATGCTTTGATGATTCGGCTAAGGTAAATACATAAGTGTGAATTATGCTCAATATGTTACTCATGATTTTGAAGATTTGGATATGTCTTGTATATGATAGTAGGGTTTAATTTGGTTGATGAGTGTATTAGGTTAAATGTTGGTTTTTTGGTAATGAATACGTTTAATTGATAATTCGGCCATAACATGTACATATATGTAAACCTTGTTGATATGCATGTTATATGCGTGAGATATGCTTGAAACTATGGATGTATGTATTCGGCAATGGACATAGAAATTGAATTACTATATGACATGTGGTAATTGATATTTGATTTATTATGGATATGTGTTCTATCGAATAGGTTACATGCAAAATGAGTTATTGATTATGGATTTAATGCTATGTAATGATACGTGTGCATAATTTTGATTTAGTAAATAAAATGGACATTGAATAAATCATATGCCCATATGTTATGTGGTAAAATGTTATATTCTGTATTATTTGTTTATGAATTATGTATCTAGTTAAATGTTTGGAAAATGTTAAGATATGATTCGTAAAGAATTTAAATTAGTTATTTATGTTAATATTTGATTGATTTATAAGTTTGAGCAAGAGTATGTATATGATTGTTTAGAATTTATGTCTCATTCGATAATACCTCGTAACCCCATTCCGGTGACTAATATGGTTTAGGGGTGTTACAAGAGAGATTTTAGTAAATAAGCCTCTTAAAGAGCCCTTCGTTGGCCACCTTGGAGAGCCATCAGCAAAGGAACGAATGAGCCCTCGTCGGTCAGAGTCTTGGGTGACAGCCACTTTGATTTGGGTTTAATCTTTCTTTTCTTTGATTTAATCTAAAAAAGTTTGATATGTGTTCTTTATTCTTGTTTACAAAAATGTTAGCTTAATTTTATTTAAGCTAGGATGATTTCTTTGTTTAAATAATATTTATTTGATTCTTGCTTATGATGTTTGTGCCTCAATCGATCATGTTTTCTATTAAAATCAAGTCTGTATTTCATTCATACATGATTGAAATGCACCTAAATTAGCTGAGCGATCCTAACCAGATGATGGTTAGTGGACTCATAATTGAAATGTGCATTCTCAATTTAGATCTTAACCCGATTAAATTGCCGGTTGCATAACAACTCTAACCAAGCTCTATTATCTGCATAGTTTTTAGATTTGTGTGATTAAACTGTTTCAAACCGAATACGTCTTTGTTACTTCACACAAATGCTAAGAAACCCTTAGTAAATAAGGATCAATGAAATACATATATACTAAGTAAAGGATTCCAAAAGGACCTAATGTGGTTTCCAAACTCATGAAAGATCGAGTTGCCATGAAATGTTTTTCTGAATATTATTAAGAATGTTGATAATAAATTAAGTTTAATTAAAGTAATTGTCCTAGTTTATTTATGTCATAATTGTTGCAAATTGTGTTTAATTTTGCTAAAATCTATTTCATTCATATAGTTTGCATATTTAGGATAATTTGCATTGGGGATCATTGCATTTAGTTTAATATATTTAATGTTAATCATCACTTCTAATCATATTGTGTTTCAAATTTACCAAGTTGTTAGTATAATTTTACAATTAAGTGATTTAACACAAATGCAATCCCCGTGAAGATGATAACTCGATACTTACTTATTACTTGATAGCGAAAGTGTACACTTGCACAAACCTATGCATTACAGAACTTGTTGATATTTCATTACTATGAGAAACACAATTTTTTCCTTGACAACTCGTGCCTGCTTGAAGCTTAGACCAAAGTAAGAAATTGGAGAAATTTTGAATCGATTGCTCGATGTTATATGTTGCGAGAATCAGTAGTGTGCTGCAATTGTATTGGTTCAACAATTCGTTATTATGAATTTGATGTAATCCCAGCAGAAACTCAGTACTCTGGTCAAACAAAAATATGCTTAAGTTTATGAGATTATTTGTGAAAGCGGAGGACAATGGGGCCGAACTAGAGGTGAACACTCAAATTGAAATAGTGTTCAAATCATTGACCAAGGAGTTCGTTGGCTTTAAGGTTGCTTACAACTTGGGGAAAAAGGTGCTTACCTTAATTCAACTCATGAAGGAATTACAATCCTATAAGTTGACATTCAATGGTGGTAAGCAGGTTTAGGAGAAACCTGAGGCAATCTTAGTTGTGGTCCACTCATTCTCTAAGAGGAAGTAGAAAGCTAAGCGAAAGAAGATACCAACTAAGTCTTCGGTTCCACCATGTATAGCTAGGAAGAAGATTAAAAAGTCAAAGGATTTTAAAAAGATCAAATGTTTCTTCTACAACAGGAAATGACACTTCATATCAGACTGCAATGAGTATTTGGATTACCTAACCGAAAAAGGGCAAAGGTATAGAACTTTTTTTGGTTGAAGCTTTCTTAGTAAAAGAATCAATTGACAACTAGGTTATTGATTTTGGAGCCACTAACCATGTTTATGTTTCTTTATAAGATTCAGCGAAATGAGAAGTCTGTATGAGAGGAGCCTCTCATTGCGAACCGAATATGGGAGCTATGTTTCAGTCAAAGTAGTGGGATAAATTATTTTACATTTTGATAGTTTTAGAAAGATTATTTTAAAAGACGTGTTTTGTGTACCTCATTTTAAGAGGAACTTAATTTCTGTAGCACGTTTATTTAATGATGGTTATTTCATGACATTTAATTAAGGGGTTGCTATTAATAGAAATTGTTCTTTGAGTTGAAAAGATGGATGGAAAACGATATCTATTTTATCAAACCGAATAACTACTCGATGCTTCAAACTAAAATGTTAAATAAGAAGCTTAAAACTTCTCACTCTAACAAGAGGTACTTATGGCACTTAAGACTTGGGAATAATTGTTCGATGAGTTCTTAGGATACCTCATAGAGAATGGGATTCTATCCTAGTTGTCTGCACCAGGCACTTCACAGAAGAATGTCGGAGTTGAGAGAAGGAATAGAACCTTACTTGACATGGTTCGTTTAATGTTAAGCTATTTACAACTCCCTAGTTCCTTCTAGGACATACGATACAAACAACTTGTTATATTCTAAATAATGTGTCAACCAAGTTTGCTTGTAAGGCACCTTATGAATTGTGGCATGGAAAGAAACTCACTTTAAATCACTTTAGAATATTGGTTATCTTGCTGAACCTAGTTTCGGTACTATCCACTCCTTCCCACAGGTTTCTCCTTTCCACTTTTTACAACAAACTTCTCCATTTGGTAAGGTACATACCTTCCTCCCCTAGAAAGATCACATCAAGGTAGGATAGTATCCCTACTCCCCCTACGATATCACACATAAATGTGAGAGGGACTTGTCTCCAGATTTGGGAGAGTGTGTCTACCCTTCTTCTTCTTCAACAACTGCATTGAAATCTTCACTGAAGGAATTAGGAGGTTCTTTCCAGCTGATGGTGGCCCTTGGTTGGGCCCTATCTGAGCTTTGCAATGAGAACAAAGCCAAGTATTTGAATTCAAGAAATCCTTAGATTTAGTTAAGGAATCACTTAGCCACCTCTGCCAAATTCATGGGAACACAATTTTCCAAAACCAAAGCTCACTAATTTTGTCTCCACCTGGGAAACTAAGTACAAATCCTTTGAGGCCAAAAAGAAAGAGGTGGAGGAGATAGTCTGCCAACTAGAGGCTGAAAAGAAAACTTTAGAGGAGCAACGCCTCACTGACCTAGAGTGGCTCTAAAGGGAAAGCCATGAAGCTTTAGAAAACTACAAGGCATAAACCAAAGCTAATATAAATAACTTTCTGCCTATGTTAAGGTCAACTCTGATGATACAAGTTCAAGTTGTTGTGGGCCCTTTTGATATGAGCCGAGTAAATTTTAATTTCCTGCACAAACTCATAAATTCTAGTCTTGACTTTGACGTTCTCTATCCCTTGGTGACAAACTCTTCCTTCCACCAAAACTCGGGATAACAAGCCTACTTCCTACCGAATGACCTAACCAAAAGGAAAAAGAATAGAACCATGAGAATGCAGTTGCTACTATCAACATGCTAAGGGGGAAGATTAATTTCATGGCTTAGATTGTGTTCGCCCTCCTTATTCTTTTGTACTCGAACTTTTGGATACAGTTTATTTCACATTTTCCTTATGATTCTTGAATACTTGTGCTCTAATCAGTAGTATGTGAGTTCTCCCCCTTATCTTATATTCTCCAAAATTTGTTCGCCAATACAGATAAACCATGTGACATAATATAACTTAATATCAAACTAAGGGGCTGAGCCAGAATAACGTAACATGCATACAAGGGCTATCTTCCAAAATCATATTTCTCAAGGATAAACTAAATCAAAGCTCTGATACCACTAAAATTGTAACACCCTATACCTGACTCGATCACTGAATCTGGACTATAGGGTACTGTTAGAGTATGCCCAAAGACCAATCATGAGATTATTGTAATCACATACCCATTTTACATTGTTTGTTAATATAATGCATTGTCATTGTTATTTCAATTTCTTTTTCTGTGTTTACAAATAAACTGGTTAATAATAAAGTCCTAAAAATAATCTGATTATTCTTAGAAGGTCTTTAGTCAAGTATTATTGTTGCTTGGCAAATGATAATGCATTTAAACTATTATGTAGTTGATTGATTACAAAGTTTTGTCATTGATGTAAGGATGTCAAAATCGATACATGATTATGTGTTAGAGAACAACATACTGGACTAACCTGCAATGAGTATAATTCTTAGATTATTATTTAATAGTCAGAAAATTACTCATAGTGATGACTATGTATATGGTCCTCAGACTTGAGATCATCATTTTCCCAACATAGTGAATTGTATATTTTGACACAGTCAAACATCTACCATAACATGTTATACTATAGAGACTGATGTTAGGTATGTCACAATCTATTTAAAGGGATATAGTTGATCAAGATACAATTTGTCCCTGTTACAAAATGTGAGCAATATCTTAGCCTCTTGATGGAGTGAGACTAGAAATGCATGACCATGCTCGAATAAGTTGAAATGAGATATCACACTTGTTTATTTTAGTCTACTCAGAATATCAAGAAATATGAGATTGGACTATACAAGTGTGACTATTCCATGACTTGTGTCCAATCTAGATATTAAGGATAAAAGGATATAATACGTGGAAAGATTATCACAACACGATTATGTCAAATCATGACTTCTTGTACCTTGGGTAGCAATGATGCATTGCTAGATTCCATTCATTGCTTGTAATATTAGAAACGTCCTAGTATTATTATTAACATTACTAGAACCCGCAGGGTCACACCTTATAATTGAAGCGAACAGAACCCAAATACATTTGGTATTGTATTTAGCTGTCACATGAATTAAATTAATTATTGAATTAATTTAATTCGATAGTTAAATATTGAACACATTATATGTACAAACTTGTTGCACACAAATAAACAACATAGATAAATTTAATATATGAATTTGATTCTTACAAAAATATTAATTGTATATAGTTTACCTAAATTATTATAAACAATTATAATACTTAATTTTGGTCAAGATATAAAACACATGGAAATTGATATTCTTTTGAAAAAAAAATATAATTTCTTTTCTAACTTTCTATTTGTTTCTCTAATAATAATGGAATAATCCTATTTTTTTATATGTGATATCAAAGAAAATAAAAGGAAAAAATCCCTTAGTGTGTTAGTGTAACACCCCAAACCTGGCCTGGACGTTATGACCAGATCGGATGTGTCACATGCACTTATAACTAAGTTTGTTACCCTTTTTAATGTTGTGTCTTAGGTTATATTATAAAAACAGTAAGTCGGCGGAAAACCCATTTAGTTAAGCCTTTAGATTATCCATATTTGATATTTGTTGAGTTTTAAAAAAAACTCAAGGAGTTTAAAAAAAAACCCGCGCCGCCTATAACTAGCAGTTTCGATAAAATGAAATTAGACCCTTAAAGAAAATAAAACCAAACAAGAAATTTAAATAGCGACCTTATTACAATAAAAACCCAAAATAGCAAAATAAAATACTGAAAATAAAACGAAAACCAAACTTGCAGATGCTGTGGCCACTCCGAATCTCTCCCAGCTCCAAGCCCATTATGGTTGAGGGTTACCTGCAGAGATGAAATAAAAAGGGGGGGTGAGTTTGACAACTCAGTGTGTAACATAATCTCAACCATAGGCCAAAACAGATCAAGCCTTAGAATCAGATTAATTGGGCCTTGGCCCATTTCAGAAATCAGGTTAAGCCCATAGGCCCATAACAGATACAGATCAGATATAATATGCAGACAGAAAACCCAACCCAGATCCATCCATAACGCCCCCGTACCAGCCTTACACCATGTGGGGAGACTACTCGACCCACCCAACTGCTACACACCACAGAAATTTGCAGCGAGGCTGCCAGATAAAATTTACAGCGAGGCTGCCAGATATTGTGACGAGGTCACCAGATACAGATATTGTGGCGAGGCCACCAGAACAGATGTATATACGTGGCGATGCCACCAGATTGCAGCGAGGCTGCCAGAACAGATATATATGTGGCGAGGCCACCAGATTGCAGCGAGGCTGCCAGAACGCTTCCTCCATCATAAAAACCCATACCCCATGCAACAGATATATACATACTAGCATGCAACATATAGCATCTCATGCATCAGATATATTCATATTAAATGGTAACTCATGCAGATATATAAAATTATACATTTCATACAGAATTGACCCTAGGGGTATAATAGTCTTTTTACACCTAGGGGTATTTTGGTAATTTTTCACATTCAGGGGTATTTTAGTCCTTTATCAAATTTTAGAGATTTTATACAAGTTCAATAAACTATCAGTCCATAAATAACCACGGAAGTCCATTTAAGCCAAATTTTCAGTTTTACCCTTTTTAGCTTAAAACCCCTAATGGGCCTTACTAAGTCCAATATCGTCTCAAGCCTGTTAAGTCTAATTTTTAGGTTTAGTTTACCAACTTAACCATGTTATTACTATCCGTGTTGCTAGAAAGCCTTTTAACGGTCATTTTTCGATTTGGGCTCGAAAGCCCATTGGGCCCACCTTGGCCCATCGAAGCCCAACTTACCAAAAACGTTTAGAATTTCACCTTCTGCAATTCCTTCACCACAGAATTCATGGTTAACCCTGTCGGAGTAAACGATTACTCTTAAATATTACACGAGTGCGTTTTCGGTCACTTTCCACCAGTTGTCGGTCACTTTATGGCCATTTCAGCTTTTACCACTTTAGTCTAAAAGTTGGGATTAGTTACACACCTGTTAGCTGTCAAAACTATTGAAGAACCCACGTGCGTAAAGCCTACAATTGATCATTAAGGTGTTAGTCTAAGAATCGGCCATACATAAGCCCTTCACCTATTAACCACAATCGGCCAACATGGCCTAAGTCCCTAAAACTTTACCTTCTTTGCCGAAAAGTGACCTAGATCCTGCTGTCCAGTAATGTTTAGCCCTCCAAATCCTTTGTTGCCCCAGTCCTTAATCACCCTAACTCAACAAAACAAGAGAAAGAGGCCACCAAGCCCCTAGTCACTTACGTTAGCCTTTCCCCAAAGGGGTTTCGGCATCTTGCCCTAAACCTAAAAATTAACTAGATAGGATCACGAAATACTTACCAATCTAAGTCCCAAACCACAGCCGTTCCACTTGTAACGACGAGAAAGAAGGAGTTGAGAGTAGAGAGGATTCGGCCAAGCACAATGAGGTTTCGGTAAAAAAGAGATTCGGCAATGGAAGTAGGATGAGAAGAGGCAATGTATTTGATAGGAGAAGATGGATTCGGTAAGAAGGATGTTTCAGCTTATGGAAGGTTTTAGAAGAAGAAGTAAAAGAATAAGAGTGATCGGCTTTGGCAAAGAACAATCGGCAGAGAGATTTCGGCCAAGGGTCTGACGATAGAAGGTTGAAGAAGAGAAGTAGAAGAAAGCTTTGTTTGCTTCGGCAAGGATAGAAGACAATAGTGTAGCTTTTGGTTTACGAACACGAGATGAAAAGGAGATGAAAATAGGAAAAGAAGAAGATTAACAGTAGTGTTTTCGGTCTGAAGAAAGAAATCGGAAGAAAGTCTTTTTGGAGTAGAAGATTCGGCTACCAAGTTTGATAGGAGGAACCAAGTGACGGCAAGATAACCTAGTATGCTATAGAAATTCGACAAAAGAATGGGAGTTTTACTAACCTAAAGAAATCAGCAAAAGACACCTAAGGAGAACCTTTTGATAATCGCCATACCAAGCCCCTAATTGCTGAAATCACAAGCACCAAGCCCCCTAGCCGAATGGCACTTGTAGAGTCCCTAAATCGGCCACCTCTTTTGAAATTCAAAAGCTCCTTGATTTGCTCCTTGATTAACTCCTATGACCAATTCAAATTCCTCCCAAGCAGAGTTTAACTTTGCTTTGAATTCTTACCTGCTCAAGCTCAAAAATAAAACACTTTCTATGCAAACTCTGGAGCTTGAACCTTGGACCTCCAAGCTCACTTAGGCGCCACTTTTTAAGGATCCTAGTGGCGTCTCCCTTGCCACTTTACCAAGACTTGTTTTGTGCTATATTTCGCACATAATTCCTTAAGACCCTTACCTCTAATGGTCCCCTATCTCTTAAGTCAAAAATCTAAAATTTTGCCGAGCTTTTAACCCACACCTGGGCCTTCCATAGGCCCATTAACACACTCCAAACATGCATTACACACCCACCTACTAGAATTTAAACATTTTATCAGCTAAAGGACAATCTAAGAGAAACCTAAAAATTAGGGCGTTACAGTTAGGGTTACCAAGAAAACACAAATCAAAAGGTCTAGCAGCCGTTCTTGAAATTATTCTCTAAAAAGTTCAAGAGAATTTTGTTCTTCGCTCTTTGACTGGGTGGATTACGTAGAGGCCAAAACGTGTGGCTTAAGGTCGGCATTGTCAAAAGGGATCCTATCAAAAATGTTATTCATTGCTCTTTCAGTTTTGAAAAGGTATGTTTTTGACCGTTATTTGAACCAGATTCGTTCCTTGAACATGGATCCATGGTTGATGATCGCCGGAATAATTCTTTCGATGCGCCACGAGGCATAACGACAATCCAAAAGGTACTACGTTCCAGATTTGAATTTGATTAACACATTCCTTAAAACTTTCTACATACCAAATTATATTAATGTCAATATCATTTATAACACAACAAGCTAATTAGCTTTACCAAATTAGATGAATTTAATATAATTGTATTTAAGGTATAATTTTTTACAAAAGTAGCTTTAATATGTGGACAATTTTACTTAGTCTAGGAATATATTTTGTGACCATACATAATTACAACTCAAATCTAACCCTGAGACTCTGCCTTAAGGTCGCCCTACTATATGCATATTACAACTAAGAAACATGTCCTTCTAAGTACAACAGATTTTGCCCTGATCCCTATCCAAAACCTCGAATTTCCCTTTTTTACCTGGAATACATAGTAACAAATATGTAATTTCAAATGAACTTAGTGAGTTGTCCATACCTTGCATCAACATAATGCTAATAAGTCGATACTGCATGGTTCTGAATTCATGTTTAGCTTTGTCTGTACTAGGACAGTTCATCAATCTTACTGGCGTAGTCTTGGCATCATAAAAATTAGCTTAACTTATACTTGATACATTATATTGATGACACCATTACTTATTTAATTATGTATCTTGGAGAACAATTTGGCTTGCTTGATTGCCTTGGAGGTAACACCCCTCTACTTGGTCCAGTTGCCAGACTTGAGTAATAGAATATTATGAACAAATATCAAACAATTGCATGCAATTTATTTGCCAAAATCTCAAATAAATATCAATTCATCACATTCGAGAAAGTATATCATGCTATTCAATCTATTTCAGGTTTATATCGAGCTTAGAGAAGCTTAAGAATAATTCGACATTGAACAAGGATCAATTTGAACCAAAAACAAAAAGTTAAGAAAAATTTAAAAACATGGGACATACAACCGTGTGGAAGGGTTGAGGCCATGTGCATGGGTCACATGGCCGTATGAGAAAATCGTGTGAAAATGGAGTGACAAGGTCGTATCGCTAGACCATGTAACTCCTTGAAACCATGTGAATGAACGTAAACCAAAAGTAAATAGGCCACACAACCGTGTGGCGTGACTGTATGGTAGATCCTGTCCTCAGTCGTGTGCACCTAAAATAACTTCAAATTCAAGCCATTTCACCTACCATTGCTTGGATACCAAGCTATACCAATTACATCTATAAATACCCATTTCTAGATAGACCAAATCATGTCAAAACATACCATATACCATTCAACCTAAGTCTCTAACCAATATGCCCACAAAGGCACCACAATTTGCAATTTAAAATAACCAAAATGAATATGCTCAAACATACAGATTCATTAACATTATATGACACTTTCACTATCACTTACTGAAGTACAACTAGCCTTCAAATCAACTTCATGTTTCAAACATCACATATATTAAATCATATCATGCATCTTTCCACATCTAAACATCAACCAAAGACATATTGCATAACAAGACATCAACCAAATACCATTACCTTCTCATATATACATACAAATATACAATTATAAACATAATAAGCAAGACCATAAAGATACCAAATGAACATTATAACCAAAAGACTTCCTAGGTGCATGCCAAGACCAAAATGATCATATTACCAATGTTTAAGTTCAGAATTGTCACTAGATGCTGAGTTAATGATTAAATTGTAATGTAACTAACCTATGCACAGAAAACAAGATCATATACTGAGTATAACTCAGTGGTATTTCTATAATCGAACATTAAAACATATTATAAAGGTTACGATGCATTTTAACATGTCAATCTACAAGTCCTATTAAATCTCCTAATTATTCAATCTATTTACATATCTAAAACCGTGCTATCATAGTTGCAACATATACATTTTTCCCTATCACACTCGAATTGATTAAATCGTACAATATCAAATCCTTAATTTTGAGCTTGTAAACTGATATCCACTATCCATTCTTGTTTCAATTTCATTATACTCAATTTCTTAGTTCAATAATATAATTCCATCAACTAATTATTAAATCACATATGTGACAACATAATTCATCATTAATTGAACTCAATTGCACAATTATAACAATATATTATATTTTCAAATCTATTCAATTTTGTCCTGATCGCAAACAACTAATTCGAATCGGTTCAATTCCACTCGAACTATCATTTCCAGCTTACCTTATGTTATTACCATGTAGTGTAATTCATGAATGCAATAATTGAAAAGGTTTGGGTTATTGGAATACAAACCGTAAACTCTGAGCTATTCATTGACGATCTTGTCTTTTCCTTTCTTTCTCGAGGATTCTGGGTTGATGTTAGCAATTAAAGCTTGAAACTTTTAAAACACTTAGCGTCGTGCGTCTTTCTCCATTTTATGTTGGCTTCAAATGGTTTGGATGAAAAGAGAATAATGCTTCTCTTTCAATCTGCTATACCATTTATTTTATTTTTTTTATTTTATAACTTTATGTTTTATTTTATTTATTAATTTTATTACATTTTCTTTTATAACATCATTTATTACTCGTTTTCATTAAGCCAATGGTTTAATTTCCTTATGAGTCCCTTAGTTATGTTTTACTTTATGATTTAATTATAATTCAACTTTTGACCCTTACGCGATTTAGTCCATGTTCTTAAATTAAGCACTAATTCAACGAAATTACCTAACCAAAGTTCAATTCAATTCTAATATAACTCCATGAATATTTGATAATAATATTTACATGTTGATTTACGAAAATGAGGTCCCGGTACCTTAATTTCCAAAAACCACTAACTTTAGAACCGATACACTTGTACCATGCCTAACTTTTCAAGTAACAAAAATTGTTCGACCAAGCTTTAGTTTAATACTGTAATACCTTTGTAAATATTAATAAATAATATTTACTGACTTTATCATTAGAAAATGGAATTTCAAAACCACGGAAGGCTCGAAAAGAGGAGATTACACATTCAAACTATTTGTGGTCTCGCCTATATACAAATTCCACTTGTGGGATTCCATAAACATATTGATAAGTGCTAAACGTAACATATTTTAACCTCATTCTTAATGTGTTTTTGGGTGATTATTCGATGTTAATTGTAAACTTTATAGTCATAATCCTTTAAATTCATGTTTTTATGCTTAATATAGCACTTGGGAGCAAAAGGAGCAAAAAAATGAAAACTTAGAGCAAACTACAGGAACCACATGGCCTAGACCATTCCACAGGACTTGCCACACTACCGTGTGGCATGTTGTGTTGATTTCACGAATTTTCACCCTAAACTATGGGAAATCATTTTTTTAGGATTTTTAGGCATTTTAAGATGTATATATGACAAAAAAGAAGAAGATAGGAGTAAGCCACCATAAAATACTAAAGAAAACAATTCGAGAAACACCGTTAAAGTTAGTTCTGAAGCAAATTTCCTTCAAGATTGAAGATTTGCATCTGATTTCTTAGGAGATTATCGTGAGTTTCTTTGTTTCTTTCGGTTATACTATCGCTTGGATGTTTTTATTTGCAAGCATGAACTAATTTTCTATACACCTAGGGAGATAGGCCCTACGATGGATTCTGCCGTTTGGTTTCCATTTTACGTAATAAATACTTAAATTTTATTCTCAGTTATGGGTTCTTAATTCTTGGTTTGATATTTCTAGATTATTGATCCATGATTAATATGCTAAAATTAGAGGAGGAATAAACCCTGTTTAAAAGTAGATCTTGCATAATTGAGTGGAGTTACATGCAATCCTTGAAATAAGAGGACATAAATCTGCCAGATTAAAGTCAAATCTAATCGGGGAATCCATAAATCGAGTCAATACGATAATTAGGGTTTTAGTTAGAAAGAAGTTTCAATTAATCAACCTAGAGTCAATTGCTCTTACTTTCGAAATAGATATTAGCATGATTTAGGAATATCTATGGATCAAGATACTAAGTAAAGAAATTGCGAAATTTAGATTGATAGTGACAGATGAAGTCTAGGTGAATTCTTTCCTGGATATTGTTTCGCTTTTTGGTTGTTAATTAGTTGTTTTCGTGTTTTGTTCTTTGTCGTGTTTGTTAATTAATTAATTTAGTTATTTTTAGTTTTTAATTAACCACTTAAATTTATCAGTTAAATAATAGAAAAACAATAATTACTAGTACCTTTAGTCTTTATGGGAACGATATATAGTCAAATTTTTAGTTACTTTTGCGACGCATCAAGTTTTTCGCGTCGTTGTTGAGGACAAAAATATTAAGAAAATTTTACTTCTATTAATTTTGCCTTTTTTATTTTCATTTTTATTTTTTTGTTTTTAATTTAATTTTTACATTTTAATTTTTCTTTTACTTGATGCTTACAAGTTCTTTTAGTTTATGCTAGACAGAACCCATTAGAACCAATAGTTTTTTATAGTGAGATCGAAAGAATTGCTTGCAGAAATCGTAGAGAGGTTAGAGAAGTAAGGCAAGGTCAACAGGTTTTAATAGATGATCAAGAGGCACATCCTGCTCCTCTTACTATGTATGACTATGCTAAGCCCACTCTGATCAGGGTTGAATCAAGTATCGTCAGACGGACTGTTGCTGCAAAGAATTTTGAGATTAAGCCAAACACAATTCAAATGGTGCAATAGTATGTTCATTTTGATGGGTTGTAAGATGTAGATCTGAATGCTCATTTAGCTAACTTTTTGGAGATATACGACACATTGAAGATTAATGGCATTGCTGATGATGTCATACATTTATGGTTGTTCTCATTCTCTTTGAGGAGCAAAGAGAAACGATGGTTAAATTCACCTCCACGGGATTCCATCACAACTTGGCCTCAGATGATTGAGAAGTTTCTGTTGAAGTATTTTCCACCGGCCACAAAAGCTAAGTTGAGAAATGACATCTCTTCCTTTGCTCAACTTGAGCTCGAGACATTGTATGATGTAGACTGCTATTAGTAGCTTGTCCTAACGGACTCAAATTCGTATATGATCATTGTAGGTTCATGTTCCAAACCCAAGTATGCAGATTCATACTTACAAAACATGTTGGCATATTTAAAAAAGAATACCCCTACAAAGAGATGGTTCATAGACGATCAACATAATTCATTACGGATTATGCTGAAACATAATGCATAGAACTAGATTACAAGCAAACGGACTCATTCTTGGCAACTTATAAAAGTGGACCCGATATTTGAAGAAACATGGATACAGACATATACATAGATATATGGAAGTTGTAAATTTATATACGCATATTATCTCGTGAACTCCCTAGATTATACTATATAAGTGAGTTTGGCGGACCTCCCCAGATTATACAATGTCCATGGACTTGCATTTCACATATATGGCTTTAAGACAAACTCCATAGAGTCTCATACTACCCTTAAAGGGCTTTGATAACTTTGTACACATATTCTCCGAACAATCTGCCCCAACCTCTACAAAGCCAAATACCATTAATACTTATTTTCTATATAGTCTCCCTGAACCTCCATAAATACTCACTAATTTGAGCACATAAATGTTCCCTACAAGGCCGAGGTCATTCGCCAGTCCCAATTTGCATTCACATGCCCTATTGGAGGTAAAATGTATAATATTTCATATTCTCCATTACTTCTCCCATCACAGCCAAACTTCGACAGACTTTCATTACTCCACATATCATTCATATATATGAATTTCATACACAAGCACTCATCCAATACTACCATTCATACACAATACATATTATGTTAAACATTTGATCTACACAACATGGTTAAACTTACAACAAATTATGCATTTTTATATCAACACACAACATGTATCACAATACATCAACATTCAGTTGTAAAATAACTCATCATTTGTATAGCACTAAGTTAATAGACTCAGTACACAATACTGAAAATAAGTAAACTCCCATTTAAGGCATTAGTTCTTGAACTCAACTGAAAGTTGATGCCAAATCCATCTATTTAGCTTTTCCCTTACTAATTGAGCCGCCTCAGTTAACAAAACATAACAATCATTTCAGACGTCCAACAAAAATAATTTATCATCATAAGAACCATAATTTATTTGCATGCAGAGGCCATTTAAATGATTATCCACAACCTTACCCAATACAGAACAAAACCAATAGATTAACTAAAGTCATTATATTTTTCCATTTTCTTAAATCTATTAATACGGAAAGGTTAAAAAGCTTGCTAGCTTATGAAATTTCTAGTTTCTTAGACTCAAACCTCAGTCTCTTCCCTTCATGCATAATGCTCCTCAATCTTTCTCTCTTCGAAAACAGACTAGAGAAGAAAAAGATGAAGAAAAATAGAAAAAAATGAACAAATGACACCAGAGAATAATGTCTCTTCCTTATATAATCCTTATGTTGTAACAACTCATTTTAGGGTCAAATCAGAACAGTGGTTTTGAAACCACAAATTTAAAGTAGAAATAAGTTTTTTATTATTTCTTTAAGGCTTACCGTATGATTGAATGATTGTGTGAAAATTGCATGATAATTATGTGGTTAATATGCTTATTATTTGCATATGAACTTACTAAGCTATATAGCTTAGTCCCATTTTCTTTCCCTTGTCTTATAGTGTCACCAAGCTAGCTCGAGTTTAGAGATCGTCGGATATTCGAATCACACTATCAACTTTCATTTTAGGTATTGATGATTTTAGTATTTTGAATGTATGGCATGTATAGAGACTTGGTCATTTTGTTATATGTGTCATAATTGATTTGACCTAATGTGTTAGCTTATAATGGTTAGAAGTTCATTTTGTATAAGGCCATTAGAAATGGGCCAATAGCAGTTATAGATATATTCATATGACGATGCCCTTCATGAATGATGTATTGATTTCTTGGTTGTGGTTGTTTGGTTGTATGTGTATGCTTGGATTGGTGTTATGTTTTGTTGTGTCGGTGTGTGCATTGAAGGGTGGCAAAATGGCTTGGAAAATAGCCTTTATTTTGTCCACACGGGTAGACACACGGGCATGCGCCCTGGCAGTGTGAAGTCTGCAGCTAATTTATGAAAATTTATTTTCCCCATGGCCTAGCACACAAGCATGTGACTTGGCCGTGTGATCTCAACTTGCTCATGAGTAACAAGTTAGAGAGTTACACGAGGTCGAGACACGGGCGTGTGTGACCACACCACCTGGTTACACGGGCATGTCCCATAACCACTCGGGCGTGTGACCCCTATTTAGTGGAAAAATTTTTAAATTTTGTAAAAGTTTCTAAAGTTCTCAGTTTAGTCCCAAACCACTTCCAACGTACGTTTTGGGCCTCGTAAGCTCCTATCAGGGACTTTATGATTAATTATAAATGGTTTTAATTTGGACGCAAATTTACGACTTGAAATTGTATGTTTGTTTATGTAATAAGTCCGGTAATGGCTCGTACCCTGTTCTGGCGTTGAATACGGATAAGGGGTGTTACATTTTATGGTATCAGAGCTATGGTTAAGTCGATTCTTGGATTAACCTAGCATGTGTAAGAGTCTAGCTATATATGCCATATATAAATTGTGATAGTGTGATGACTTTTGACAATTTAAATTGTGCTTTCATATAGTAAATGGATTCTGATCGAGTTGCAATTGATGAGGTAGAAAGTAATGCATCGGCTCCCGCTCAAGGGGAAACACCATCTCATAGTAGACCTCCCATGGTTAGTCAGGGAGAAGGGGCTAGGGATGCCTTCCTCCATATGATGAATAAGTGGTATACAGAGTTTTTCGAACTAATCTGACTGCTCAACATCCTCCACCCCCTCCTTATCCCAACCGATTCCCATAGCTCCTCAGGGTGTGGAAGTGGTAAGCTGAACAAGCCTCCGGTTGATAAGATTCGAAAGCAATGGGCTAAAGTATTTAGAGCAAATGTAGATGATGATCTTAAGAGAGCCAAGTTCTGGCTTGAGAAAACTATCAGGGTATTTGATGAGTTATCTTGCATACCCAACGAATGTTTGAACTGTGCTATATCACTACTAAGGGATTGTAACACCCCAAACCTGGCCGAGACGCTACGGCCGAATCTGACGATATCACACTGAAGTGGTTTTCGAAAACAAGATTTCATTGAAAACCTGTTCTATATTAAAACGTCCTTGTGCTCTTAATGGAAATTTATTGATCATATTAGATTGTTATTATACTTTAAAACATTGTTTGATGCGAAAGCTTTTATAATATTTTACGTAAACGTGGTGTTTTAAAATGCATTCGTCTTTGGAAAATCCGCGTTCTACTACTATCAGATATAACTCAAAATAAATCAAATCCCAAATTAAACGTTAGAAATTTAAAGAGGCCTTATTACAAAACAAATACCCAAATCACATTATTTGTAAATAAAAATTCAAATTTGAAAGCAGGTGCGATTGTGTGGCCATCTCCGAATCCCTCGTAGCACTGGTCTGCCTATGACTGGGGATTACCTGTACAGATAAACAGAGGGGTGAGTTTACGAAAACTCAGTGTGTAATCCCCTAAACAAACAAACATTCAATTATACATTAAATAAATGTAGATTGGGCCTGGGCCCGTTACAATAACAGATTAGTTTCAGTTAGGGCCTAAGCCCATTACAGTATTAGTATCAGTGTGGACCTTAGCCCATTACAGTAAGAGTAACAGTAACAGTAACAGTAACAGTACGTATATGCAATCAGAAATCCTACCCAATCTAGCCTTTACACTCCACTCCATCTAGCCCTACACTCCATATGGGGATAAAATCAACCCACCCATCCATACACTCCAAAAATTATCACCGGTTGCGGCACTAAATAGTATTTGCAGCAGAGCTGCCAGTATAGTACACTCCCTCCAATCATAATAATCCCATCCCAATGCAACATGTCATGCATTGTATCATAATATCATACATGGATGCAACGTATATATAACGTGGCATGGTCAATCACAGTCATATATAGCATAAGGGCATAACAGTCATTTTATCTCATATGGGCATAACAGTCATTTTATCAGTTTAAGGGTCTAGGTATACTTACCGGCCCATCATAGGTCCACAATTGTCTCGGCAACCCGTGCAACCCTAACAGTCAAATAGTGAAAATAGGCCCAAGGCCCATTATGCGGGCCCATGTAGGCCCGCATGCCCGTGTCGCCCACAAAGCCCAAAAATGACCTTGGTCATGTGTACTACATAGTTTAGTCCAATATCTTTCACACATCTTTGTGGTTTACCCGTTTGGGGCCCACAAGCCTGTTGGGCCCACACGGCCTATTTTTGTAACATCCTAAACCCGGTCCAGATGTTACGGCCAAGTTTGGTGTGTCACATCAATGATGGATTGATCATATTCTTGAGTTATTACGATTTGGATGAGTTTGTAAAGCCGTTATTAAACATTTGGGAAGAAATCCAGGTTTTGAATTGGTGAAAGTCTTATCCACTACCGTTGTAGAGTTTATTTTATTTCAGGGTCTTATTTGTCGTTAAATTACCCATTTGCTACGTGTGTTATATTTTTAAAATGTTGATTAATTTTAAATAAAACACACACAGCCTTAGTCTACTCGTTTAAAACAAGTTATAAATAAAGAAATAAAAACTAAATTAAAAATACTTAAGAGTGACCTTATTACAAGTCAAAAACTGAAAAGAAAATAACTTAAGTAAAATATAGAAATAAATAATCTTAAATAAAATCAACCATGTGCAGTCCACGTGGCCACTCCAAATCCCTCCAGCTCTAAGTCCACTAGTTTAGGGCTCACCTGTATAGATGAAAGGAAAGGGGGTGAGTTTGGAAAACTTAGTGTGTAAAGTAACCCAAGAAGAGCCCAAATCAATTCAAGCTTTAGACCCATTACAGTAACAGAACATATACAGTATTAACTGGGCCATAGCCCTATTCAAATTTAGTTTAACTAGGCCTTAGCCCTATTCAGTGATCAGTGTGGCTCTTAGACCCATTACAGTAACATAACAGTAATTATGCATGTATGCAAAACCCAGCCCAAATCTAGCCCTACACACCACTTGTACCAACCCTACACACCATGTGGGGAATAACTCGAGCCACCCAGCCCTACACACCATAGTCGCAACATGGCTGCTTTATCAGATAACAGGGCCAAGCCACTAACAATAAGCGAACCCCCTATCAGTAAACGTGGCAATGCCAGTTAGTACTTCCTCCATCAAAACCCAGTCCCATGCAACAGTATAACATGTCATGCCATACAGTGAACAAATATAATATAGCATGCATTTCAGTCAAATTTAACCCTAGGGGTATAATGGTCATTTTGCACCTAGGGTATAATAGTAATTTTCCACCCTTAAGGGGTATTTCAGTAAATTTGCAAATTTTTAGGGTTTCATGCCCGATACAGTTACTAACCATCCAATCGTCATTTAGGTATCTTACTTAGCCCGCTTTAGTAATTTAGAGTTATTGGGCCCTAAAACCCTTAATGGGCCCTACGGTGTCCATAACTATTTTGGCCCACAAAGCCCAAATTTAAGTCCGATTTAACAGTTTTATCATTCAGTTTATCAGAATACGCTTACCGCTCGTTTTTACACATATGGGCCATAAGCCTGTTGGGCCCAAATTCTGCCCCTCGAGGCCCAAATTCACTATGGTGCACGAAATTACGCACACATCAACCTTACCATTTGTGATTATAGATTTAACTGACTCAATCGGCCCACGAGCCCTCAAAATGCCAGAATTTTGACATTTCAGCTTTTCGGCTTTTGCCAATTTAGTCTACTAGTGGGTGTTCATTTACACACCTGATTAGTGAGTTTTGCAGAACCCCTCGAACAATCAACCTACAGTCATTTAGATTACACTTATCAACCATGAGTCAATGAAACCAACTAACTCACACTTACCATATTCCGCTAACATCACTTTAGGCCCTAGAATCCTTACCTTTGCCGAAACTAATGACTAGATCTAGATCTAGTTGCTCCAACGGTCCTAGCCTCTAATAACCCTTGATCGATAGCCTTCAATCCACACTAACACATAACAAACCAAATGGTAAAACCAATAAAGCCCTAATCAATAGCCACCCCATAAAGTTAGGGGTTTCAGCTTTTCTTAAGTCTCAAGATAACGAATAAGAGGAGTTTCAAACACTTACCAAAGATTACTTTGCCAAAAAGGTTCCCAAATACCTTCCTATCTTAAATCCATTGTGGATCTAACATAAAGTACAGGTAGAGAATAGATCTAAGAGATCTAAAGGCTCGGTTCTCGAATCTCTATGACTATGAAGGTTTCGGCTTTGATATGAAGTGGAAGAAGATGATTCGAAATTATGAGTTATGGAAGTGATGTCAATAGAGGTTAGGGTGGTTATAAGGTTCAGCTTTGAAGAAGTTGGGTTGAAGAGAAGAATGGAGTTTCAGTCAAGGGAGTGAACGGTAACACAGCTTCGGTTTCAGCTTTTGTGGTAGTTGACTAATAGGCTTTAAGAAAAGAGAAGAAAAGAAAGGAATAGATTCAGCTTTTGGTGAAAATAGAAGAGAAATGAGATGGGAGAAGAGAGGAGAGGGTTTGGTTATGGACAAATCGGCACAAGTCATTGTGTTTAAGGTGTCGGCTTCTAAAATAAGGGAGGAGAAGAGAAAAAGAATCCTAAAGCCTTACCTAGTCAGCACACATTTACCTAATGTACCGAACTAAAACCCCAAGACAGACCTAAAAAGCATTCGGCCAACCCTCTAAACTCCCCCTTGCCGAAAATGCCAAAGCCGATAAGCCAAAACTGATAATGCTCCTCCAAGAACCCCAAAATCGGCCACCACTAGCTCTCATTCAAACTTCCTAGATTTTCTCCTCCTTATCCTTTTTGACTCAATCTCATGAGCATCTCAAACTCTTTCCAATAGAGTTTCACTTGAAGTCCATCACATGACTAGCATATGTAGTAAAAATAAAATACCACACTGCTTACCATGAGACTTGAACCTTGGCCCTTGCATAGCTTCCACACGCTACTTCCCTAAGCTCTAAGTGGCGCCACCTAGCCACTTTACCAAAGGCTTACTTGTGTCTTATTATACCCACTTTTGTTTAAAAGCCCACTTACTTAAGGCCCCTTCTCTTTAAGTCCAAAATCTAAAAATTCTACCGGGTTTTAACTTAAGCTTGGGCCTTCTAAAGGCCTAATAACATACTCAAAGCATAAATTATCACAACCAGACAACAAAATTTTAAGTTCACACCAAAATCAAAAAAATCCTGAAAATCTTAAAAATTAAGGCATTACAATTTTAGCCCAATGTGGCCCAAAATGGCCCTAGTCCATGAAATCACTCATGGTGGCCTCTACAATCAAACGTCCATGTCTATACAATCGAATTACCCCACAGGTGAGTGCACACCCATATGGCATCAAGGATTACATTTTCTGGCTTTTACTGATCTAAAGTTTAGGTAGTGTGGTTACACATTTTTTCAGCTTTTTCGCCGATTACCATCTAAAAGTACTGTTACACACCTGTTTGATTCTAGATACGCAACCCCTTCTGAAGATAATTTGCACCTAAAACAAATGACAAAAATCCATAACCAACGTTAATCATGTTTAGAACCAACCATACTAAAGACAATCCTCCAAACGATAGCATTTAATGCTATTTACTTTCACTACTTCAACCGATGTAGCCTGCTACACCTCAGGTAAACCAAATCCAACACGATTAAATGCTGTCAATAAAAAATAATATTTGGCAAACAAGGATTAGAACCTTAACATAAGTTAATCAGATGAAAACTTCCCCAAATCAATTAGGACATACTTCTTCCCCCTTACCAATGACTTACTGAACCCACGTGAAAGAGGAGTTGAGTGCAAGGCAAGAACAAATTCGGTAAAGAACTGAAAAGGAGGGTTGAACTGAAACCGTAAATAGAGGAGAGTGTAACGACAAATATAGAAAAATAAGAGAAAAGTCGAAAGCGGCAAGAGCAAAGCAGGGACTTACCTATCAATGAACTGCCAACACACGCCCGTTGGCAGAAAAGAGGAAGAACAGTGGAGGAAAATTGACAGAGAATAAGAAAAGAGAGAAGAGAGTTTGCCAATAGCTAAAAAACAAAGAAGGAGAGGACAAGCAATATTCGGCCAAGGCAAAAGGATGCAAAAGAAGGGAAGTTATTTAGTCCCTAAACGAAAATAGAGAAAAGCAGAGAGGATAATCGGCAAGGAAGAAAAGTGAAAACCCGAAATAATAAGCCAACATGTGAAGATCCCGAATTCAATAGCAATATCCAGCCCCTCAACTAAAAGAGTGCAAAGAACTCCAAAAATGATAGAAAACTAAAAAAATAAGGAGAGGGAGCTACCAAAGCCAAACTCATGTGTGCCCACAGCCCAATTTCGGCACAACACTCCCTCTCACATCACTTCCCTTTATTTCCTCCTAAAATCCCTCCACCAAATCTCTTCAAATTGATCACTATCCAAATCCTATTTTCTCCTCCTAAATTTTGGCTACACCAACCCCTACACCCCCCAAATTTGACCGTATTTGGATAATTTTATGGTTGTATTGATTGATGACATTTTGATTTCTTTTTGGGATGAGTTTGAGCATGCTGAACATTTGAGAATTGTGTTACAGAATTTGAGAGATAAGAAATTATTTGCTAAGTTCAGTAAAAGTGAGTTTTGGCTCAGAGAAGTAGGATTTTTGGGGCATATTGTCTCCGCGAAAGGTATAATGGTTGATCCGAGTAAGATTTCGGCAATTGTTGATTAGAAACTGCCGAGGAATGTATTCAAGGTTAGAAGCTTTTTGGGCTTGGTTGGGTATTACCGATGTTTTGTCAAGGGATTCTCGATGATCACTACACCTATGATAAGATTGTTACAAAAAGATGTTAACTTTGAAGGGTCCGAAAAATGTCAAAAGAGCTTTGAACAATTGAAATCATTGTTGACTGAGGCACCGGTATTAGTGCAACCTGAGTCTGGAAAAGAGTTTGTGATTTTTAACAACATGTCACTGAACGATCTTGGATGTGTGTTGATTAAGAGGGTAAAGTGATAGCGTATGCCTCGAGATAGTTGAAGCGACATAAAAAGAATTGTCCAACACATAACTTAGAATTGGCTGCCATTGTGTTTGCTTTAAAGATTTGGTGACCCTATGTATTCGGTGAAAGGTGCCAGACATTTACCGATCACAAGTTTTTAAAGTATTTGATGACTCAGAAAGATCTGAACTTGCGGCAACGAAGATGGCTCGAGTTACTGAAAGATTATGAACTGGTGATTGACTATCAACTAGGAAAGGCAAATGCAGTCGCAGATGCCTTGAGTAGGAAGTCCTTGTTTGCTTTGAGAGCTATGAATACGAAGCTGACTCTGTCTAATGATGGTTCAATTTTTACCAAGATGAGAGCTAAACCATTATTTCTTCAGCAAATATGTGAAGCTCAGAAATGTGATAGTGAATTGCAAGCCAAAAGAGCTCAATATGAATTGGGTAGTGATTCAGACTTTCAGATCGGTTCAGATGATTGTTTTGTAACACCCCAAACCTGGCCTAAACGTTATGGCCGAATCTGGTAGTGTCACATTGAAGTGCTTTTCAAAAACATGTTCTCGTTGAAAAACCTATTTGAAAGTTAAAGTCTCTTTATGATCTTATAAAAACTTTAGGATATCATGTTCTTTGTTACCACAATCGTCTTGGGCGACCCGTGTAACCTTATCAGTACAGGACAATTCCACCAAATGTAATAACCCGTCCCCATGCAATGTGTTGTGTCATAATATCATACGTGTAAGTAGAATGTCATGCTCAATTATAGTCATACATATCATAAGGCACATCAATCATTCTTCCTTTATAGGGGTAAAACAGTTATTTTTATCAACATGGGGTCTAGGTACACTTACTGACCCATCAAAAGGTCCACAGTCGTCTTGAGCGACCCGTGCAACCTTAACAGTCAAAACAATGTAAATGGGCCCAAAGCCTATTATGCGGCCCAAGTGGGCCCACACTCCCGTCTGGTCCGCGAAGCCCAAAAATGACCTTTGCCGTGTGAATGACACAGTCGGGTCTAATATCTTTCATACATCCGTGTGGTTTACTTATGTGGGGCCCACAAGCCTGTTGGGCCCACACGGCCCAACAAGGCCAAAAACGGCTTAAGCCGTTGGAATTGCCCATGGTGGCCTCTGCAGTCAAATGCCTACGTTTCATACACACAGATTTGCCATACGAGCGAGAGCAAGCTCGCGTAGTGTCAATTGTCATAATTCCAGCTTTTAGCCTATTTGCAATAGTAACAGTGTGATTACACACCTTGTTTGCGAATAGGCGTAGAAACCCACGAGCACCAAACCTATATTAAATCAAGACACTCCGTCATTCATTTAATCAATAGGGTTAATCACCCTATTCTAACAGTTAAACTGAACCGATATTGATACTTGCCTTGACTGAACGAGCGTGGTTTAGCCCGCTTAAACTGTTGACAAAGTTTGATAATAAACCCCTTAACTGATATCTACATTACAAATGGACTTTATTAATCGAGATTGTTTCAAACACACGGCTTAACTCAACATAGGTTAGTTTATAAAAACACAGAACCCAAAAGTAGAGAATGAAGCATTCGGCCTACACTGTAGAATGCAAGGCAAAAATACCTAACTTTGCCCAAGTGATGAGAGAAAAGGTTTCTATGGCTTCAGTATCACTTGCCACTCCTTTACTCCTCGTGAAAACCTAAGAACCAAATGAACATTACCTCAGGAGAAAGGGACAAGAATCGACAATTGGAGAACATAAGAAGAAATGAGTATTTGGCTTTAGAAGAGTGTAAGAGAGTACAGACTTGAACACATTGAAAGAATAGTGAAAAACAAGAAATAGCCAAATGACTTATCGATTGTTAAAGAACCACTACCAAACCAAAATAGATCAACGAGAGGGAAGAAGAAGACAAAAATCAGTCAAGGAACCAAGAATTAAAGCCGAAAGAAATGGATCTTTAGCCAAACTTGAGAAAAGAAGAGAAGAAAGAATTAGCTACAAGAGAAAGCCGAAAAAAATAGAGAGGGGGAGAGAAAGATTTATTCGGCTAAGTTTAAGAGAGGAAAAACGATAAAAACAAAAACCGAAGGCAACCAAAACCACAAGGTAACTGGCAACACTAGCAAAATTCAGTACTAAGAAAGGACAAAAGTCGAACACAATTATTGGCCAAAACCAAAATGAAGAGAAACCTCTAAAATTTCACTCAACCATCGAAAGTGGAAAAAGATAGAGTGCAACACGAATTCTATCTCCCACCAAATCGGCAACAATCGCAAATCCTTATTATCTCTCCTACAATTTGCTATACACTCCCCATATCCGCTCAAACGCTCAAACCGCCCACTCCTTTATCCATATCCCCTATTTTTTCCCAGAAATCCTTTATGCCATCCACTCCCCCTCAACCACTCAACCATCCAATTCAAACACTTCAATTTCAGTCAACCTAGGACACCCCCACAGCGAAAAGTAAAATAAATACTCCTCTTGCATTGCCACGACTCAAACCTCAGACCCCAGGAACACTCTACATGCCATTTACCACCAATACCAGTAGGCTCTTTGTGCCATAGTTTACCGACATTTAATTATAAGTGTAACACCCCAAACCCGGCCTAGACGTTATGGCCGAATCCGCCGGTGTCACATTAGACAGTTTTCTGGAAACTTGATCTCGTTGATAAAAACACGTTTGAAGGTTAAAGCCTCTTGTTGGTTCCTAAATCCTTTTAGTCATTTGTTAACCATTTAAAATGTTCTTACTTTAAAAAAAAAAACTTTGTTTAGTGTGGAAGTATTTCAATAGTGTTGTGGAAACGTATTTTTCTAAAAACAGTTATCATTTTAGAAAAATCACAACCGATGTCTAACAGATATGAAATTATGATAAATAAAATCCAAATTGAAAGCTAGAAAATTAGAGAGGCCTTATTACATCAAAAACCCAAATTTAATATATTGAAAAATAATTAGTCGATGTAACGCAGATGCAGTTGTGTGGCCACCCTTGAGTCCCTCGCAGCACCGATCCACATAACGCTAGGGATTACCTACACAGTTAAAAGTGGGGTGAGTTTACAAAAACCCAGTGTGTAATCCCCTACTAAGAAAATAATCAGTCAGTCAAACATACAAAATCCAAAAGCAGATTGGGCCTGAGCTCAGTATAGCAGACAGTATCAGATGGGCCTTAGCCCATTACAGTAGCAGAATCAAAAGCAAAACATATGTGGGTCTAAGCCCAATACAGTAATAGTTGGCCTCAGCCCATAACAGAAACAAAATCAGAATACAATATGTATGATGCATGATGCAAGTTATCCCATCCAACCTTGCACTTGCCTCCGTCCAACCCTGCACTCCTGTGGGGAATTTTATCGACCGACCCGTCCTTACACTTACAATGTTAGCACCGATTGCGGCACTAACTGATATCACAGTAAGGCTAGCAGATAACAGAATCGTAACTTAGCTACCAGTAATCAAAATCACAGCATAGCTACCAGTAAGATAAGTGGCCTTAAGCCATCAATACAACCTACTTCCAGTAAAATGAGTGGCACTAAGCCATCGATAATATGCGTGGCACAAAGCCATCGGTAAAATGGACAACACTAAGTCTTCAATAATATGTGTGGCACAAATCCATTGGTAAAATGATCGGCACTGAGCCATCAATAGCATGTACGACACAAAGCCATCAGTCGGTCAACAGCCGTCTCATTCGACCTGTGGGACCTTAACAGATCAGTACGAATATACGACTTTAAGCCTTCGGTGGGTCCACAGTCGTCCCGTGCGACCCGTGCGACCCGTGCGACCCTAACAGATAAGTACTTCCTCCATAACAATAACCCAACCCATGCAGCATGTCGTGCATGTATGTAAAACACATAAATATCACATAACATACTCAATCAATCAAACATTATATAAGGCATAACAGTCATTCTACCCTACAAGGGTATTATGGTCACTTTACACTACAGGTGTAATTCAATCATTTCACCCTCCAAGGGTAATTAAGTCATTTTACCCTTCAAGGGTAATTCAGTCATTTTACCCTCTAGGGGTAATTCGATCATTTTACCCTCCAGGGGTAATTCGATCATTTTACCCTCTAAGGGTAATTCGGTCATTTTACCCTCTAGGGGGTATTACGGTCATTTTACCCTATGGGGTATTACGGTCATTTTATTCTACGGGGTATTACGGTCATTTTACCCTACGGGGGTATTACGGTCATTTTTCCCTATGGGGGTATCACGGTCATTCTACCCTACAGGGGTATTACGGTCATTTTACCCTACAAGGGTATTATGGTCATTTTACCCTCTAAGCGTAATTCGGTCATTTTACCCTCCAGGGGTAAGTCGGTCATTTTTATCGAATTAGGCTATAGACCCGCTTACTCACCTAACGAAAAGTCTACGATCGTCGCATACACTTTAAACAGTCATAACAGTGCAATTGGGCCTAGCGCCCAATATGCGGGCCAAGTGGGCCTACACGATCGTGTGGCCCATCTGGCCTAAAATTAACCATGGTCATGCAACTACACAGCCCAGTCCATTATTCATCACAAAATGTAAGTTTTTATTCATGTGGGGCCTACGAGCCCATTGGGCCCACATGGCCCATTCCGGCCCATAACGGTCTAAGCCTATGAGAACGCTCATGGCGGCCTCTACGGTCTTACGCTCACGTTTGTGGGCTCAGTGTCACCACACGAGCGTTCGCACATCTATGTGACCTCAAAGCCCAACCTTCTGGCTTTTCGGCTTGTCGGCTTTCACCGAACTACAGACAGATCAGTATGGAATACACCCCTGAAGTAATGGTAGTTAATCCTTGTACCGAACACTCCTATTCCTGAGGGAAAAATTAATACGACATTTGATTGGTTAATAGCTCACGGTACAAAAGAGATCTAACGAAGTTCTAAATTGATCCCAAACTGCTTACCAAATACCCTTCGTAATCACACCCTTGGTCCTCAGAAAATATGCAACACAATCCCGTCCACCATCAACAACGACATAGCAAACTGTAGTTGTTGTGCACAAGAATCACAAATGGGAATTAACTTAAAAGAGTAACAAGAAGAAAAAGCAATCGGTATGTAGAGAAAGAAATTAAGAGATGATACTTCGGTAAGGAAAACTGGGAGGGAACAAAAGGAGTACAACAAAGGCTCACCTAATATCCATATTCAACTGAAGAAAAGCACTTGAGCAAGGGAAAGGAAAGAACCAAACGCCTGAACACCAAAGATCAAAGAGCACTTGCCAAAATCGAAGTAAAGTAGAAAAGGTGTAATAGGGGGTTCGACCAATGAAACAAAGAAGAATAGTAGCAGAATCGAGATGAGAGAAAAAGAAGATGTTCGGCCAAGGATATCAAAACAAAAAAAGGCAGTTTGAGGTGAACAGAGAGGAGAAGTATGAGGTTATCGAATACCAAAAGCAAAATGGAGAGACAGGAGGTATGTTAACAAAAAGAGACGAAAGAAGAGAAGAGAGGGTATATTTGGCCAGGAGGAGAAGGAAACAACCAAAAGAAAATGTTGGATGGAAAAGGAAAGTTGAGGGCAATCGGTTATAGGCAAAAACAAAAGAAAGAATTATAAAGAGAGCACAAAATGCAACACGAAAAGAAAATACTCAAATTGTTGCTAACTATTTTTCAACTTCAGAATAAAGAGTAAGTGGAAACACTATTTTGCAAAAATCCTGAAATCCATAACCAATCTCCTAATACAAAGCCGAATTCCTGAATGACTACAGTTTAAATTCGGCACAGCTCTCTTTCTCACCTTAACCTCCCTTGATTTTCTCCCCAAAACCCTCTACAATCTTCTCCTTGAATCCCTCCCCTTATCACTCTACAAACCACTCCAACAACTCCTCCATGACTATTTCAAATCTCATCCATTAGAGTTTCAGTCAAACTTCACCTCTCTCACCACAAAAAAAATAAAATAAATATCCCTTTGCATTTTATGGGATTCAAACCCAAGCTCTCACAATAGCCCTGACACACCACCATCTCTAGGGCACAAGCTCATTTGTGTCACCTTCCTCCTACAATTATTTATAAAGCCTACAAGCCAAAGTCTGAGTTCACTTAAATAAGTAAACAAAAATTCTGCACACACCAAGACTTAAACCTCAAACCTTATAGTTACACATCACGCTTCCTTGCCACCAGACCACAAGCTCTCTTTGTGTTATATTTTCACCATAATTATTCTTAAAGCCTTCCTTCTAAAGACAAGGTTCATTGAAGAGAAAAACATAGATTTTTGCTAAAGCCCAGGTTTGAACCCAAGACTTCTCCAACACTTCTTAGGGCCCTTAACCACTAAAGCAGATATTTAATTGTGTTATATCCTTACACAATTAAATACTTATGTACAACCTCCCTATTGATCCATACCCAAGGCCCAAAATTTGGGGCGTTACAATAAGCCTATGGCCCAAAGCTAGGGGTTTACTCAGTAAAAAAAATTTTTGCCCAAGCTATAGCTTGTACCCAAGACTTCTTAGACACTTCCAAACACTCCTAAATCACTTAACCATTAAAGCAAACAATGAATTTGTGTCACAACACACAATAATTAAAGACTTAGATTTTTGGGGCGTTACATGTTTGATGTTCTGAGATAGAGTATGTGTACCAAAAAATGATGAACTTATTCAGAAAATTTTACACGAAGCACACAGTGGTTCTTTCTCAGTTCATCTAGGCAGCACGAAGATGTACAATGATTTGAAGAAATTGTATTGGTGGTCAGGTATGAAAATCGATATTTCTGAGTTCGTATCAAAATGTTTGATCTGTCAACAAGTTAAGGCTGAGCATCAAGTACCTTCGGGTTTGCTTTAGCCTGTGATGATTCCCGAGTGAAAATGAGATAGAATTATGATGGATTTCATAACTAGACGACCTTTGACTCTAAAGAAGAAAGATGTTGTTTGGGTCGTTGTTGATAGATTGACAAATTCAGCTCATTTTATTTCGATACGCATGACTATTCACGTGATAAGCTAGTTGAATTGTACATTGTTGAAATTGTTAGATTGCACGGAGTGTCTATTTCTATTATTTCGAATAGAGATTCGAGGTTTATATCACAGTTTTGGAAAAAGTTACAAGAGGCTTTAGGCACAAATTTGAATTTTAGCACCGCATTTCATCCACAAACCGATGGTTAATCGGAAAGAACGATTCAGGTTCTTGAAGATATGCTTCGCTGTTGTGTTTTAGAGTTCAAAGGTAGTTGGTAAAAATATCTACCTTTAGTCAAATTTGCTTATAACAACAGTTTTCAATCAAGCATAAAGATGGCACTATATGAGGCAATGTATGGCCACAAGTGTCGAACTCCATTATACTGGACCGAGCTCCGTGAGAGACAGATTCATGGAATTGATTTGGTTAGAGAAACTGAAGAAAAAGTTAAAGTAATTTGTGATTGTTTGAAAGCAGCATCGAATAGACAAAAATTTTATGCGGATTTGAAGAGAAAGAAAACTGAATTTCAAGTCAGTGATAAGGCATTCTTGAAAGTGTCTCCGTGAAAAAAAATCCTTAGATTTGATCGCAAGGGTAAGTTGAGTCCGCGCTTTATTGGTTCGTATAAGGTTATTGAAAGAATAGAACCGGTGGCATATCGGCTAGCTTTACCGACATAGTTAGAAAGGATCCACAATGTTTTTCTTGTGTCTACGTTGCACCGTTATCAATCAAATCCTTCACACATGATTTCACTGACAGAGGTGGAGATTCGATCTAATATGACTTATAGTGAGGAACCGATCAAGATTTTGGCACAAGAAGTTAAATAGTTGAGAAATAAAAGCATAGCCTTAGTGAAAGTTTTATAGAAAAGACATACGGTGTAAGAGGCTACATGCGAACTTGAGGAAGCAATGAGAAAATAGTACCCAAACCTCTTTTCTAATAAGATTTTCCAGGATGAAAATCCCTAAAGGGGAAGAGTTGTAATAGCCCATTTCAGGGTCAAATTAGAATAGTGGTTTCAAAACCACAAATCCAAAGTAGAAATAATTTTTTTATTATTTCTTTAAGGTTTAGCATATGATTGAATGATTGTGTGAAATTTTCGTTAAGAAATTCTATCGATAAAGTGCCTAATTTGACTAGTAGGACTAAATTGCAATAGGTGCAAAATGTGTGTTCTAGAAGCTATGGGTGCTTAATTGTAACGAAATTTTAAATTGGAAGTCCTTAAATGGTAATTAGACCATTATACTTTAAGATGGATAAAAATGGACATGGTTAGGTGAAATTTCAAAGTTAGGCATTACGGGCATTTTGGTTATTTGGTTAAATAAATGGACTAATAAGTAAAGAAAAGGCAATATTTTGTCCATCTTCTTCTCCATATATCCAAATTTTACAAGGAGTCATAGCTAGGGCTTGGCCACTTTCAAGCTCGATTGTAAGTCCGTATTTGTCCCGTTTTTAATGATTTTTATATTTTTGAGGTCCTTGTAACCTAATCTAGCTTTTCCAAGGACTATTTTGAAGTATTATCAAAGTTTAGAATTTTACCCATGTTAGACATGCATGTATTTTTATGTCTATTGGTAGAAAATGTATCTTAGTTGTAAGATAAACGACTTTTGCTAAGTGATTTTCGATAAAAATGTCAAAAATGGACTAATTTGTAAAAGTTGTAAAATGTATGTAGAAAATGTGAATAAATGAAAATTTTTGACTGTTATAACAATGAAAAAGGTTTGGCTAGGCTTGGGTAATGAAAAAATTGAAAGAAATTCATTTTACGAGGCTAGGGACTAAAGTGTAAAAAGTTGAAAAGTTAGGGGCAAAAATATAATTTTTCCTTAATATGATTTTGGGGCTGAATCGAATAATGCGATGAGTAAATAAGTTGAATTTGTTATTATAGATCAAGAGAAATGAGGTTCAGACCTAGATCGAGAGAAAAACAAAGTAATTGACGATTAGGTCCATTTCAATATTTTTGTACCGAGTTAAGTTCGTATGTAAATAATGCATTGTTATATTATGTTTAAATGCTTTAATATTGCATGAATTGTGTGATTGACTCTTTGGACATATTCAACCAAGTTTTGATAAGTGAGAAATCACGATTGAACATTTGGAATAGAATAGGGTACAAGGGACATGCCACTAGGAACCCATGTGTATATATATGTTTATGTAGTCCGGGTGTTGGTCTTGTACTCCTACCAGTGGCTGGGTATTCCGACATATGTTGTGGATACCTGACAGCTTGTGTGAGCAGCACTGTGTAGCTACTTCCCGACTGACAACTTGTATGAGTAGGCCAGTGAATAGCTCGAGAATGAGCCTATATGTGTTATGTCATATGAGGTAGCTTTGGCTACATATGTGGCACTTATGTGCAAGATTTTTGCGTATCCGTTAGTATTCTGAGTGTTCAACTGGAATTTCAAAGATGTGAAAGTATGTGGTTGTGTTACGAGTTAGTACAGGTATGTACGTAAAACTCATAAATAATGAACTCGGTAAGTAATGAACTCCTAGTAAGGTTGTGATTGAGCAAGTTATGACTATGAGATTTAATGACATTTATGTCATCTTCCATTATATAACTTGCACGATAATTATGTAATTAAATTGCACGGTAATTATATGGTTAAAATGCTTACTATTTGCATATGGACTTACTAAGCTATATAGCTTACTCCCCTTTTCTTTCCCTTGTCTTATAGTGTCACCAAGCTAGCTCAAGATCAGAGATCATCGGAGATTCAAATCACACTATCAACTTTCATTTTGGGTATTGATGATTTCAGTATTTTGAATGTATGGCATTTATAGGGACTTGGTCATTTTGTTATATGTGTCATAATTGATTTGGCCAAATGTGTTGGCTTATAATGGTTCGAAGTTCATTTTGTGTAAGGCCATTGGATATGGGCCAATATTTGTTGTAGATATATTCATATGACGATGCCTTTCATGAATGATGTGTTGATGTCTTGGTTGTGGGTGTTTGGCTGTACGTATTGGTGTTATGTTTTGTTGTGTAGGTGTGTGCATTGAAGGGTGGCAAAATGGCTGTGTGGCATATGTTTAGGCCGTGTGTCCACTGCACCTTAATTTTGAGAAACAGAATGCTCAGAACTTAGCACATGAGTAGAGACATGGGCGTGTGTCTTAGCCATGTGGATGGCACGGCCTCGAACACGGGTGTGTCCCCTTGTCGTATGAAGTCTACAACTGATTTATGAAAATTAATTTTCCCCATGGACTAGCACACGGGCGCGTGACTTGGCCGTGTGATCTCAATTTGGTCATGAGTTACAGGTCAGAGAGTTACACGGGGTTGAGACACAGGTGTGTGTAACCACACGACCTGTCCACACGGCCTGTCCACACGGACGTGTCCCATAACCACACGGGCGTGTGACCCCTATTTAGTAGAAAATTTTCTAAGTTTTGTAAAATGTTTTAAAGTTCTCAGTTTAGTCCCGAACCTCTTCCAACGTACGTTTCGGGCCCCGTAGGCTTGTATCAGGGACTTTATGATTAACTGTAAATAGTTTTAATTTGGAAGCAAATTTATGACTCGAAATTATATGTTTGTTCGTGTGATAAGTCCGATAATGCCTCGTACCCTATTCCAGCGTTGAATACGGGTAAGGGGTGTTACACCTGGACTTCCATCACTGAAACCAATTCATCAGCCATTTGTACATATCCCTAATAATCATGTCCACTAAGAAGATCTTTAGTGTAAGAGTAACAGAACTAAAGGTTGAAATCCAACCTTTCCTTAACCAACCTGCAAATTCCTCTTATTTACATTAGAGCCCATTCAATTTGCAAGTTTTTCAAATTAATACCCAAAGTTACCATTGCAATATAAGCTTAATGTTTCCAGGTCTGACAATGAATCTGTTGTAGTGGGAGAGTTTCTAAGAAACCAAGCTTCTTCATCTATGATGATCCACTCACTTATGAGAAGGCTATACAGGACGTTGATTTTAAGGTCTAGAAACATACCATGGATATCGAGATGGAATCTATGAAATCTAATACATTGTGGGAACTTGTACACTTACTGGTTGGTATTAAACTCATAGGGTGTAAATGGATCTACAAGAATAAGAGAAATGAGGAAGGGAAAGTGGAAATACAAAAAGCTAGACTTGTAGGGAAAGGCTACACACAGAAAGAAAGTATTGATTATGATGAGAGTATTGATTATGATGAGACATTCTCTCCTAGTAATAATGCTCAAGTCTATTAGAATACTTTTATCCATTTTCATTGCTCTCGATTACGAGATCTGACAAATGGATGTCAAGATAACATTCTTGAATGATTATCTTAATGATACCATTTACATCATTCAACCCATTAGCTATGTTGTCAAAGGAAAGGACCAGAAAGTTTGCAAACTACTAAGATCCATTTATGGACTTAAGCAGGCGTCCCACTCATATGGAATAAAAGATTTGATCAAATGATCAAGACTTTTGTGTTTGAGAAAAATGCAGATGAACATTGTGTTTATAAGCGTATAAAAGACAAAAAGGTGGTCTTCTTTGTATTGTAGGTCGATGATATTCTACTTATAAAAAATGATGTAGGGAATTATCATTGGTGAAATTGTGATTAAATTAACAGTTTAGCATGAATGACTTAGGTGAAACTAGTTATATTCTTAGAATTCGAATCCTTAGGGATTGAAAGAATAACACGATAGCTCTATCACAAGCTTCAAACATCGATAAGATACTAGAACGGTTTGCAATAATCGATGCAAAGCTAGGTGCATAGCTAACTGCACTGGTTCTCATCTTTCTTTGGACGATTGCCATAAGAAATGTGAAGAAAGAGAGTGTAACTGAAGTGCGAAGTATTTTAGGGCTCGTAGGGTACTATCTCAGGTTTATTGAAGAGTTTGCCACTATGACATCACCCTTAACAAAGTTACTAAAAAAGAAAGAGGAGTTTGCTTGGATAGATGAAAGATAGAAAAACTTCGATAAGCTTAAGGAGATCCTTACCAAAGCACTTCTGTTGATAATACCAGAATTAGGAAAAGAGTTTTTGGTTTACACTGATGCCTCTCACATAAGGCTTGGATGCGTACTGATGTAGAAAGGGAAAGTAATTGCTTATATATCCAAATAATTGAAGGTTCATGAGTGTAACTACCCAACCCATGTCTTGGAGCTGGCAACAGTGGTATTCGCACTGAAAATATGGCGACACTACATGTATAGTGAGACGTGTACCATCTACATTGATCATAAAAGTCTCAAGTATTTACTTCCATAGAAAGAATTCAATCTATGGAAACGAAGGTGGGTCGAGCTGCTGAAGGACTACAACTGTGTGATAGAGTATCACCCTAAAAAGTCAAATGTGGTAGCCGACGCTTAGAGCAGGAAGTCTTTGAGTGAGCTGCAAGCTATGTTCACACAACTAAGTATGACAAGTGATTTGGGATTGCTCGTAGAATTGAAAATAAGACCAACAGTGTCACATTAGATTAAGGTGAAGCAAATTACCGATGAGGAGTTGGCAAAACGGGTTCGCCAAGTGAAACAAGTTAGCCAAGTCAACTTTACACTTAATAATTAAGGAGTGCTTTGTGATATGCTCGCGATATTAAGTAATAAAATTTATAAAAACTGATCACACCAAAAACTAACTAATATCACAATTTTAAAGACAAGCGCACCTATCGAACAGTAGTATAGTTTAGCAGTAAGATTGAGTTATCGCACCCAAGTGAACCAAAAGTACTAGTACTTACTTCCTTTCTATTATCTAGCCTAAAAATAAAAGAGGATTGGTTGAATCTAATTCTAAAACTAACTAAAAGTACAAAAAAAATAAATTGGGGAAAACTTTAGGGAAAAACTGATTTATATGAGCAATACTTAAGGGAGAATCCACCTAGACTTCACTTGTTATTAACTTCTTGAACTAGATGATTTCTTACTTGACTAGATTCGTAGAGATCCCTAACTTATGTTAATACCTCTTTCGAGGATAAGAACAACTAATCCTAGGTCGATAATTAAAGTTTTCTTATTAATTAACACCCCTAGGTTGCATTAATTCGACCTATGGATCCCCCTATTAGGTTTGACCCTAATCCTGCAGATTTATGTCGCCTTAAGTCTAGGGTTGCATGCAACTCTACTTAATTATGGTAGATCTAGTCTTAAAATAGGGACTTTTGCTCCTCTGCCTAAGCACATCAGTTTCTTGAAGTAATACATAGGATTATTAAATCAAGAATGAAGAACACATAATTAAGAACAATTCAAGTATTTATCAAATAATTCAAGAATAAATAATAACAAGATCTATCTTATGTTTCATCCCCCTCAAGTATTTGAGGGGTTTAGTTCATAATTAATAAAGAAAACATCTCAGAAGAAATAAGATAACAAAACATAAAGAACCCAAAAACCCCTGAAGGAATTTTGGGAGATCCTCTTTCTTGATGTAGAACTCTGGCTTCTGGGATGAATCAATTGGCTTCCCTTGGAGTAATCCCTTGCTTTCACTCCCTGTGTTGGCAGAATTATGGTGCTCTTTCTTGATAGTAAAGAGTATTCCCTTAGCGGGAAATAAGCACATCCTTGAAGTTGCCTCCTAGGGTCTTTATATAGAGTTTAGAATGGCTTTCTTAGCCCTTAAGTATCATTTTTTGAGTAGAATTGAACTTCCTCACGATAGGGACATGCCCGTGTGCCACGCCCGTGTGGTTTCGACAAGAGGCTATGTGGGCCTGTTGAGGGTGGCACGGCCTTGTAGCCTGGTCGTGCTTGTCGGGGCTGGGCCGTGTTGGACCTTGTGTGGCACGGCCGTGTGCCACGGCCGTGTGCCACGACCGTGTGGTGAATCCCGAGGCCGTGTCGTTTTCTCATTTTGGCCCATTTTCTTCGTTTTTGGCCCGTTTCTCGTTCTTTTCTCTTCCCTATGCTCTCTTAAGTATAAGATATGAAATAGAAGGATTAAGAGCACCAATTCTCATAAATCTAATGATAATTCATCCAAAATATAGGCTAAACATGAGGTAAAAATATGTATAATTTATCGTTTATCAAATACCCCCACACTTAAACCTTTGCTTGTCCTCAAGCAAAATCTCAATCCCTAATTAAGAATCATTCCTCTCAACTTATAATCTTTATCAATAATGTTTCAAACTAATTCACAAGTAGTCATACAATGAAAATTCAATCAGAAGAACATTAAAGATTCAATCACTCTGAGTTGAGAATTTTATCATTGAAACATAAGTTTCTTCCCATCTTCTAAGTAATCATCTCTCAATTGAAATCAACAGGTTTTGACATCCTCACTAAGGGTTCACTCTATCCACTCAAAGTGTTTAGGGTTCAAGAATTAAGCACTCTCTAGCCAATCTGAAAAGTTATTATCATAGGCTTGCAAGAAAATCAAATCTCCACCACTATAGATTGATACAACACATCAGTCAAAAGGTCTTTCAATGGTTGTAAGGGGGCTTTGGTTAGGGGTGTTGTCACAAGCTGAAAAAGAGGGTTAGAATAGAGATTGAATTGAAAAATAATCTAGCTAGAGAAATCTTTATCACTGGAATATATTCCTAGAGCTAAGCCTTATTATGACATCGTTCTGGATTTAGAAGCTTGTAAAAATATGCAAAAACTATTGAACTATTACATATTACAACTGAATTAACTGTATATCCATTTTTTTGGTTTTTTTAGAACAATTCAAGTACAATACTTTGACTATTGACAAACTTTACAACTGAAAAAGAGAACAAAGCTAGGTAATAATTTTAACTCAAATCTCGACAAAAATAGGGATCAAAATAATTGAATGGAATTCAAAAAAAATGGGTTATGGGTTACTATTAGAGGTAAGTCAAAGAATGGGTTGTTAGGCTCAATGGGGTTTACTAGGGGTTAATTTATGAAGGTAGGCTTTTTATGGAGTGAGTGGGCTAAATCCTAAGTGCCTTTATCATCTCAATATATCAAATCAATGATGTGGTCTTGACATGTATAATCAAAGCAAGTTCTAGAATAACAAATCAGTATTGACTCACTCAAAGCAATAATAAAAGTGAGCATGAAAGAATGTATGCTCAAAAGGCTCAAAAATCTCACTAGAATTATTGCTTTTGATGTCAATCCTGCGAATTTCAAATCTCAAGATAACACTTAAAATTCAGGAAATTAACTTATGAAAAAATTGGGTTTTCAAAAATTTTAACTTATCATGCTTGATTCCCTAATGTTTTAAAGTTTGAATAATCAAAGCATAAACACCTATGTCTTAATTCTCAACACATCAAAAAATCATAAATCAATAAGAATTAATTCCTAACAAGAGATTTGAAGATAATGCAGAGAATTCAAAATTTGAGAGCAATTTTCAGGGATTTCAAAGATAATATAAAGAATGAAAGTGAGTTTCCCCCCACACTTAAGATGTACATTGCCCTCAATGTACAAAGATAACATTAATAGCAATAGAAGCACAAGATCATAAGTTAGGGAGAGAAGTAAAGCTCCCTGAATATTGGATGGAACCTTTGAATTGTGAAAGTTGTCTTGGAGGAAGGAATACTTGAAGTTCATGGTTTTGAAACTGCGATAGCACTTAAGGGATTTAGGTATTTCATGATTAGAACAATTACTCGTTGGGAAATAACTGATATAAAATAATTGAAATAACATAAACTAGTTCTAAGAATACTAAAATTCAAATAAAGAAAAAGATAAAATAAAATAAAATGGAAAAAACAATAATATCAGTGATTTTGGCGCGCCTGGCTCGAGACACACGTCCGTGTTGCGAAGGCGTGTTAAGGCACATGGCTATGTCACACGACCATGTCCTTCGATGTTTACTTCTCCCATGGTCGTGTATGGGGTCACACGTCCATGTTGGAATTGACAGTGTTGGCCACGGCTATATCGCACGACCGTGGCTATTTATCGTAGCCCGTACCTTAGGGAAAATTTTACCCTGCTTGTACACGGCCAAGTTGCATGACCGTGTCTCTGCTCAAAGTGTACACACAGCCTGAGGCACACTCGTGGGCATGGCTGTGTGGCTCGAAAAATCTTGTATTCAAAGGGCTAGTTGATGTATTTAGAAAGCTGAAATAAAATAATTTACTAAGTCAGTGCTCGAGTTGCCTCTCGAGAAGCGCTTGTTTATAGTCTAAGCTCGACTTTTCTCAAGTTTGTTCTGTCACGGCAGCTTGAAGAGTTGATACTCTTCTATCCTGTTTAAAATTTTATTATTAACGTAAAATTTGAGTCGAGTGAGGTTTACCTTGAAAGTGCCGAGTGACTGATGTTTTACCTCTACTATACCATAGGGGAAGATTTTCATTACCGTGAAGTAGGGTATGTCACTTGTATGTTCTTTCGAATTCAATATTTGAGGGTCGTCTTCCCCTATGATTAACTTATCCCCTACCTTGATTTGATACGTTTTTACCTGAGGGTCGTCTTGGTGATGCTTTGGGTTGGTTTGGCATACTTTGGGTTTTTCATGATAGTTCAGCCACTCATCTAATTCCGCGATCTAAAGCATTTGCCTTTCAGATGCATCTCCCTTGGATGGACTTGTCTGTGATTGGGTTGCCTTTATGTAGAGTGTATCCTGCACAGAAGGTTGGGTGGTGAGTTCAGTGTTTTTACGAGGACTTCTAACTATATTATTATCAACAGTCTTAATCATGTTTCGAGCTTGTAAAGTAACTTTGTCATCACCTACACGTAGTGTAAGTTCACCTGTTCGTAAATCAATTATTGTTCTGGCAGTTTCTAAAAAGGGTCGTCCTAGAATTAAGGGTACATTGCTATCCTCATCAATGTCTAAAACAACAAAGTCAACTGGGAATATAAATTTATCAATTTTGACAAGCACATCTTCAATTATTCCCTTGGGAGACCTAATAGTTTTATCAGCCAGTTGAATGCTCATCTTAGTTTGCTTAGGTTTTCCAAGACCTAGTTGTTTAAACAGTTTATAAGGCATGACATTTATACTAGCCCCTAAATCAACTAAAGCATTTTTGGTGTCTAGGCTACCAAATAAACAAGGAATAGTAAAACTCCCTAGATCTTTCATTTTGGTTGGCAGTTTATTTTGGAGAATAGCTGAGCATTCCTCGTTGAGTTCCACTGTGGACAGCTCTTCCAACTTCTTTTTATTTGTGAAAAGTTCCTCTAAAAATTTTGCGTACTTCGGCATCTACAAAATTGCTTCAACAAATGGTAAGTTGATATGTAATTTCTTTAAGAGTTTAAGGAACTTACCGAATTGCTCATCTGTGCGGTCCTTCTTTAGCGCGGTTAGGTATGGGATATGAGGTTTAAATTCTTTGGTAATTTCATCTTTGTAACTTACCTCATTCTTTCCTTTACTTACCATAGGCTCCTTGCATGGCTCTGGGTTGGTTTTGGTTAACCACTCATTATCTATCGTATCGACGGCATTAAGTTGCTCTTTGGAGTTAGTCTCAATATTGCTTGATAACCCACCTTGCGGTCTTTTAGAGATTAGCTTGGCAAGCTGGCCTATTTGAGTTTCAAGTCCTTGAATAGATGCTTGCTGGTTCCTTAGTGCTGTTTCGGTATTTTGGAAACAGGTTTCTGACATGGCCATAAATTTGGTGAACATTTCTTCCAGGTTCGGCTTTTTATCCTATTGTGGTGGTGGCTGCTGAAATCCTAGAGGAGGTGGTTGTCTTTGATTTCCTTGTCCTTCCCATGAAAAATTGGGGTGACTCCGCCAGCCTGCATTATAAGTATTACTATAAGGGTTATTTTGAGGTCTAGGATTGTCACCCATATAGTTGGCTTGCTCAGTTTCCATGCCATGTCCATAAGAGGAGTAATCTGGATTGAAAATATTTCCCTGGTTTGCGTCACACTACATTACTAGATGTGCCTGCGTAGAACCAACAAAATTATCAAACTTTTTATTTAAAAGCTCTACTTGGTTAGTAAGCATGGCGACATCATCAATATTATAAACTCCTGCAGCTTTTGTTGGCTTTGTCCTCATGACTTGCCACTGATAGTTATTCAGTGACATCTCTTCTATAAACTCATAAGCTGTTTCTGGTGTTTTATTGTTGATTGTTCCTCCGGCGGCCGCATCGATCATCTGCCTTGTTAATGGATTCAAACCGCTGTGAAAGGTTTGAACTTGTAAGCACAAAGGCAACCCAATCTGAGGGCACCTTCTCAAAAGATCTTTGTATCTCTCCCAGGCATCGTAAAGTGTCTCTAGATCCATCTGCACAAAAGAAGAGATATCGTTTCGCAATTTAGCTATTTTAGCCGGAGGAAAATATTTAAGTAAAAATTTTTCGGTCATCTGTTCCCATATAGTGATTGAGCCTCGTGGTAGAGAATTTAACCACTGTTTAGCCTTGTTTCTCAAAGAGAATGGGAATAGCCTAAGACGAATGGCATCATCAGAAACGTCATTTATTTTGAATGTATCGCATATTTCTAAGAAATTGGCTAGATACGAGTTAGGATCCTCATCCTGCAAACCATCAAACTGAACAAATTGCTGTATCATTTGAATAGTGTTAGGTTTCAGTTCAAAATTATTTGCAGCAATAGTAGGCCTAACAATGCTAGATTCAGTGCCGGCAAAATTAGGTCTAGCATAATCATACATAATACGCAGAGCAGGATTTTGCTCAACAGGATTTGCGACTACTACAAGAAGTAGCTGATTATCCTGATTTGCTTCCATCTCTTAGGTAGGTTCTGGCCTTTTTTCTTGTCCTTGTTCTGGATAATGTAGGCTTTGTCTGATCTCTCTACGAGTTCTGCGAACTGTCGCTTGTAAATCTTCGTCAAAAAGCAATGGTCCTGCTGGGTTGTTTCTAGTCATAAACTAGAAATAGTTAGAAAGGAAAAAGAAAAGAAAATTAAAATAAATAAAAAGAAAAAAAATAAAAGCTGAAAATAAATAAAAATAGTAATGGCTAAAGTAATAGAAATCGAGTTTTCTTAATATTTTAGTTCCCCGGCAACGATGCCAAATACTTGATATGCTCGCGATATTAAGTAATAAAATTTATAAAAACTGATCACACCAAAAACTAACTAATATCACGATTTTAAAGGCAAGCGCACCTATCGAACAGTAGTATAGTTTAGCGGTAAGACCGAGTTATCGTACCCAAGGGAACCAAAAGTACTAGTACTTAGTTCCTTTCTATTATCTAGCCTAAAAATAAAAGAGGATTGGTTGAAACTAATTCTAAAACTAACTAAAAGTGCACAAAAAGTAAATTGGGGAAAACTTTAGGGAAAAGCTGATTGATATGAGCAATACTTAAGGGAGAATCCACCTAGACTTCACTTGTTATTAACTTCTTGAACTAGATGATTTCTTACTTGACTTGATCCGTAGAGATCCCTAACTTATTTTAATACCTCTTTCGAGGATAAGAACAACTAATCCTAGATGGTTAATTAAAGTTTTCTTATTAATTAACACCCCTAGGTTGCATTAATCCGACCTATGGATCCCCCTATTAGGTTTGACCCTAATCCGGCAGATTTATGTCGCCCTATGTCTAGGGTTGCATGCAACTCCGCTTAATTATGGTAGATCTACTCTTAAAATAGGGACTTTTGCTCCTCTGCCTAAGCATATCAGTTTCTTGAAGTAATACTTATGATTATTAAATCAAGAATGAAGAACACATAATTAAGAACAATTCAAGTATTTATCAAATAATTCAAGAATAAATAATAACAAGATATGTCTTAGGTTTCATCCCCCTCAAGTATTTGAGGGGTTTAGTTCATAATTAATAAAGAAAACATCTCAGAAGAAATAAGATAACAAAACATAAAGAACCCAAAAACCCCTAAAGGAATTTAGGGAGATCCTCTGTCTTGATGTAGAACTCTGGCTTTAGGGATGAATCAATCGGCTTCCCTTGGAGTAATCCCTTGCTTTCACTCCTTGTGTTGGCAGAATTATGGCGCTCTTTCTTGAGAGAAAAGAGTATTCCCTTAGCGGGAAATAAGCACATCCTTGAAGTTGCCTCCTAAGGTCTTTATATAGAGTTTAAAATGGCCTTCTTAGCCCCTAAGTATCCTTTTTCGAGTAGAATTGAACTTCCTCACGATAGGGACACCCTCATGTGCCACACCCGTGTGGTTTTGACAAGAGGCCGTGTGGGCCTGTGGAGGGTGGCACAGCCATGTAGCCTGGCCGTGCTTGTCGGGGCTGGGCCGTGTTGGACCTTGTGTGGCACGGCCATGTGCCACGGCAGTGTGGTGAATCCCTGGGCCGTGTCTTTTTCTCATTTTGGCCCATTTTCTCTGTTTTTGGCCTGTTCCTCATTCTTTTCTCTTCCCTATGCTCTTCTGAGTATAAGACAAGAAATAGAAGGATTAAGAGCACCAATTCTTACAAATCTAATGATAATTCATCCAAAATATAGGCTAAACATGAGGTAAAAATATGTATAATTTATCATTTATCACTTTGTTTCCATGAAAAGCTTTGTGTTCCCAAAGATGAAGAGCTTTAATATGATACTTAAAGAGGCATACAATTGTCTTTATGTGATGCACCCAAGAAGTAATAAGATGTATCATGACTTCCACGAACTGTATTAGTAGCATGGTCTAAAGCGAGTTGTTACAGAATTTGTGGCGTAGTGCTTACCTTGTCAGAAGGTCAATACTGAGCATCAATTTTCTATAAGAATATTACAGTCATTCAAAATACCTGAGTGGAAATGGGAAAGAATATTACAATCATTCAAAATACCTGAGTGGAAATGGGAAAGAATCACCATGGATTTTGTGTCTGGGTTGCTAGTGACTGCGACTAAGAAGGGAGCAATTTTGGTGATTGTGGATAATCTAATGAAGTGTTCGTACTCTTTAGCTGGTCACATGAGTTATTCTTTGCAAAGGCTTGGTGAGATTTATATTGTCGAAATAGTTTGATTGTATGGCATGCTAGTTTCTATAACTTTAGACCCAGATCCAAGATTCAAGTCGCAATTTTAGAAGAGTTTGCACGAAGCATTGGGCTTGAAACTTTAATTTAGTACTGCTTATCATCCAAAAGTTTCTGACCAGTCTAAAACAATGATACAAGTGTTGGAAGAGATGCTATGAATTTGTGTTTTGGAGTTTGCAGGAAGCTGGGAACTATATTTATCGTTGGTTGAGTTCATATATAACTATACTTATCAGGCCAGCATTCAAATTGCACACTTTGAAACACTATATGGAAGTAGGTTTCAAACACCTCTATGTTGGGCTGGGTTATACTTGAAGAAAATCATTGGACTTCAACTGGTTTGCGAGACAAAGGACAAGGTGAAACTGATTTGTAAAAGACATAAGGTTACTTTAGACAAAAAATAGTCTTACATCGATTTGAAATAGCGAGACATTAAGTACCAAGTAGGCGAGTATGTGTTTCTAAAAGTCTCACCATGAAAGAATATCTTAAGATTTGGGCGTAAAGGCAAGCTAGGCCCCAAGTTTATTGGTCCTTATGAAGTAGTTGAAAAGGTTGGTCCTATAGCCTATCGATTCAAGTTACCCTAAGAACTCAAGAAGATACAAGACGTTTTCCAAGTGTTTACGCTAAGGAGGTATCACATAGACCCATCTTATATAGTAGTAGCAGATAAAGTTGAAGTGCGACCTGATTTAACTTACAAGGAAGAGCCAATGGAGATGGTGACTTATAAGGTGAAAGTCTTGTGAAACAAATAGATCCCTTTGGTCAAATTATTGTAGCGAAACCACAAGACCAGTGAAGTTACCTGGGAAACAGAGGAAGTAATAAGGAAACAATATCTGTAACACCCCTCACCTGTTTCAGTCACCGAAAAATGTTACGAATCAATACTATTCAATACAAACAATTTAATATTTAATATTTAATTTTAAACTACTATTAACACACAAATAAGAAGTGTATACGTAATTCACCAATTTACATATCTTTCAAAAATAGTAATTTGAAAATAATAGGAATCTATTTGTAATAACTTAGGTATGAAAAGGGTTTAAAGAGTAAAATTTCAAAGTTTAAAAGTTGGTAACAATATTTCATAGTTGGTATTGATACTGTATCGGTAACTTACAAAAAATCGATACCAATTTATGATTATGTTTAATATCTCAAAACTTAAGTATTGATAATTATTATGTGATATTGATACTATATGAAAAAGTATCGATATTCAATCAAAAATTGATACCAACTTAGCATTCTATTTGTTTTAAAACTATTCATATGCTCAGGTATTGATACCAAATTCCAAAATACTGATACCTTATTTCAAAAGTGGTAAAATCTCATCCTTAACAAATTCATTTCATGCCAAGTTTAGCCATGAAGCAAAAGACTATAATTTTATGTATGTAAACATCGAAATAACCAATGTGCATCAAATGGCACCTTAATTCAAATACCTAATCAATCCAAAACCAAGGCTATGTTCTCATGTCACAAGCATACACCAAATGTTTTGCATTTAAGCTCAAAGAAACAAATATTGACTCATATCAAAACTTACCATTCCTCTTACCATTTAAAACATATTCATTATACCATAACTCAAACATCTTATAAGGTATATTTCAAGAGATCAACTAGCATAACAAGACTATAATACACCAAGGTCTAAAACAAGATCACATATAAACATACAATCAAGACATATACAAATTTTCACCTATTACATGCCATATAAGCCAAAGCAAAACACTTCCAAACTATCCACAAAATTTACCATTTCCATTAAACACAAATATATAATTTACATACCATAGAGGACCACCATAATACTAAATAAATCAAACCATCATATTTAAGCTAGGTACATGCCAAAACCAACAAAAAGACTGTTCACCAACATTTGAATCCAGGATCGTCGTTACTAAATCATACTATGCTAATTTTAATTAAAATATGCAATTTCATAAATACATTTATTTTGCATCATATATTATGCTAATACTAAAACATGGCATTTTCAAATCATACATATCCATTTTTCCATTTTGGTTTTCAATATACATTTCATTCCATATCACTTGCTATTTCAATAGCATTTTTATTTCAATAACATTTTCCATTTCAAGATCAATCATTTAAGTTTACCAATTATTTTCCCTATTAACAAAACTCGGACTTAAACGAATACATGGATCCAACCAACACACTAGCTTGGCACTCAGTGCCTCATCAGATAAATCTAAAACAAATAATTACGTCGAAATAAGTTGACACCTAGTGTCTCATCAGTTAAATCGAATCAAATTGGCACCCAGTGCCTCGTCGATTAGTAGTCGAAGTAACCCTGGACTCTTCCTATCCTATGGCATGTCATTTATATTTGACTCAGTCCGAACAGTTAATAGGGTAACCATTTCACATTTCCATCCTAATAATTGTCTTCACTTCACATTTATTTAAAATAACCACAACTACAATTATTTCAAAACATTTAGTCAATTCACACACTTAAAAAAATACATATACTTTTCAAATATTTACAATCAAATTCTCATAACTATCTATTAATTAAAGTAGCCCAATAGAACAAGAAATCTCACCTTAATTACTTTCCATGAACAAACAAATAAATATGTAGCAATTTATAATTTAGTTTAGATTATAAAATCACAAACTGTAAACTCCAAGCTATTTGTCAATGATCTTGTCTTTTCCCTTCTTTTATGAGGAATTTGGGTCAACGTTAGCTTGGAAATAAATAAACCATATATATATAGTCAATACACACAATTTCTCATTTAATTGCTAATTTAAACCACATTTGCACTTTACTCAATTTAGTCCTTAAAACCGAGACTAACCTAACTTCCACATTTAACCCCAAATTTTTGTACCAATTTCACTCTACCCAAATTTATTTCTCTACTCCTCAATTCTACCCCATAATTTTAAAATTTTTAGAATTTAGTCCTTATTGCTCAAAATCAACATTTGGCTTCACAATTTAGTCCTTTTTCACTTCTAACTTCAAAATCTATCAAATTCATTCCTAAAGCTTTAACTACTCAACAATGGTAACATCTTAAATCTTAAGTAGTATTGAAAAATAAGACATGGGTCAGCTAGCTCATTGTATCGAGATTCTAAAAATATAGAAATTACAAGAAAAGTACTAAATTGCACTAACCAATTTAAACTGAAAAAATCAAGCCTAAGCCATTCGTTCTTCTCCCTTCTCTTTCGCTTTCAAAATGCCTAGACGAAAAGAGATTATGATTTCTATTTCAATCCACTTTCTCATATTTTATTATGGTTTATTTTTATGTTTTATTCAATTATTTATAACATATATTAACGTTAACATAATATATATTTTTTTTATAAATAATGTATATATGTAAATCATTACCGTCAACCACACTAAAAAAAATAAAGATATATTTGCCTTTCAAGTCCCTTAATTATGGTTTAGCTTATGATTACCACTTAAACGATTTAGTCCTTATACTCTAATTAAACACTATTTCGCCAAAATTACCTAACCGAATTTCAATTCATTTCTGATATAACTCTATAAATATTTAATAAAAATATTTTTGAGTTCGATTTACAAAAGCAGGGTTCACAACCAACATTTTTCGGCACCGTTGACTTTTGGGTTGTTACAATATCCTCAATTATTAGAAGAAGAACATTTCGAGGACGAAATATCTTAACTGGAGGAGATTATAAGATCCTGTAAATGGGCCTGGAAGTTTTGGCCTCACAAGTGAAAGGTTCGCCAGTGTTCTAGTGAACAGGGTGTTCACCAAGTTTTAGGCGAACTAGGTGTTCACCAAAGTTTAGGCGAACTAGGAGTTTGCCAAAAGAATATCAGCAAGGGGGTTCATCAGTAGCGGGATATGTTTGAAAATGTGGTTAGGGATTCGCCAGATCTATTATGAAGTTGGGTTCGTCAGTTTCTCTGCGAGCTAGGTTCACTAATGTGATAGCGAGCTGTTGTTCGCTAGTTAAGTTGCGAACAGGGTTTTGCTAGTCTTGTTGTGAGATGGGTTTATGAGTAAAATACATAGCCAGACTCGAATTAGGAATTAAAGATTTAGTGTATCTAGGAAATACTATATGTGCAAGTAATAACTTTCCTCAGTCAAGTGGGGTATTCAAAGATTATTAAGACTCTTACATCTATAAATACGACCCTCAATTTTATAAAATTATTGACTAAATATTCTACTATCAAAGTCTTTATTCTATGTTCAATTCGTAGCTATCAGGGTAAGCCTCTGTCTTCCTTGGTGCGATTTTCCAATTTTGCATTGCATGAATTTTTTATGCCTTGTTCTACTTAAGTAATATGTGTGTATGTTTGTTGCAAACCAGCTAGACAATCTACTAGCAAGGATAAAGGAAAAGCTAAACTTGTTTCAGTTTCTTCGTGTTTGAAGCATGTTAATCACCATATTATTAAGTTTATACCGACATGTTTCTTTAAGAATTATTTTTTTTTGAAACAAGTTTCAAAGGTAAGTTTTCTAAAAAGATATGTTTTAAAGCTACATACCTCTATTTTCACATACAGTTTGAAAATATGATTTCTAAAGCATAGTCTTGTGCAAGCTCCTATGCGAGCTAAGGTTTTAAAGAATTATTTCAAAAATGGTTTTACGAGTTGTCCATTAGCGAAGCTCCCCTCGTGAGCTTTGTGATAACTTGCGTATCAACGAAGCTCTCCTCGTGAGCTTTGTGATAAGTTGTGCATTACGAAGATCCCTAGTTAAGCTTAAGTAATTACGCTCTTCAGTGAGCCTAGTTCTATGTGAAATAATGTGATACGTCTCAAAGATCGTGCTCCTCTATGAGTTCGGTTGGATTATATCTAATGAGACAAAGTGGCGAGCCAGTCTTGCGATCTAAGGCAAACTTTACTAGAAAGTGAAAATCAATCTTGCGAGCTAAGGCAGACCTTGTTCAAAGAAAAGGTTTTTCCTAAAAAGTGTGAGTTGGGTTCATGATTTTAGGGCAAGCCCAGACTCCTCTCTTTAGAAGGTTTTTGATAAATGAAATTGGCCTCGTAATTTTAAGGCGAGCCCTGTCGAGAATGTTTTAAGAAAAGGCTAATGAGTTTTCAAACTCTATTTTAAGCATAACCTAATGGGTTCTAATTATTCACTAGGTTCTCAATAAACTCACCAATTCCTCTCTTACTTCTTCTTAGGTAATTAGGTCACATATTAGTATTAGTGAGGTCCATGATTAGGCAAGGACATTCCTGAGCAGATATTAGTGAACCTAGGCTACAAGAGATGGGATCATTGTTATGGGTTTAGAATAAAATGCTATAATTCTAACTCTATGAATATGACGATATTATTTGGAGTTTAGATTATTAAGTTATAGTGCATTAATTTATGAACCCTGTTTCAAGTACTTTTTATTTCATAAATAAAATTAATGTTATCCATGCATGAGTTCATTACGGCTATTTAGTGTGCCATATTTACATGAGTACCCATGTAGTGGTTACTTTATTACATGTGAACCACTAGTAAGATATGCGAACCTATATATGCATTCGAACCCATGATTACATCTGAACCCTATTGAAATATATAACTATTGTATGATATGATTTCATGCGAAGCCTGATAAGTATATGAGCCTATGCTTTAAATTAAATTGCGAACTCATATGCTCCTTGTCATATGAACTAAGTTGTAGCTCGAAAAGTCTAAGTTCTGTTGTGAACTCTTAAATACATTGTTAAGCATGAAACTTCCTAATGTTTGTTTATGAAACTCAATGTTTACATTATGTTTTCGCTGCTAAGTTTTAAGTTAGCATAACAGATGTTAAAGACTTAGGTGGTCTACTGGAGGCTAGCTTGGGAGTCAACAAAGAGTCACTTCAATGGCTAATGTTGCTCACCAAATTTGGGCCGAAACTTCTAGGTTGGGTTTGGGGTGTTACAAAGGTCATTGGACAAAGCAGTTGGATGAATTACTCTTGTAAATAGTGTACAATAAGGAGTTTTCAATCGTGGTACTTCTTGTAGACTGACTCCATGATCAAATGAATTTCGAATTATCGGAATGATGCTTATGGACATAATGACAATTACTAATGCCTAATTGTATATGTTTGATTGGTCCCACTGCTAGCTCAAAAAAAGCTCTATCGAACTGCATTTGAATCAGAATAACATTCTACGACTTTGGAAATAATTTAATTGAGTTGACTTATTCAATGTGGAATTAAATTGGGCGGTCGTGAGAATTGTTCAATTAGAGAATTTGATTAAAGAGTTTTCTTGAACAATTAATTTTAGAAAATCTCAGTGATTTTTAAGAAAATTAATTTTGATCAAGCAAAAATAAATTAATTAAAAGATAATATTTTTAGAAATTAATTTTCAAGTCAGACAATTTGTTCAATTGGTAATTGAACTTGAAAATTTGACTTGAGATTGAAAATTGGAACCAATAACCAAAAACCGGGACCGAAACCTAAAACTAATTGAACTGAGCCCAGCATGAGAAATCGGGCTGACGATCCAGCTGTTGGGCCGGATCGATCGGCTTCGTGGTACCATAAGGATGACACGCCTATGATGAAACCATCGAGCATGGTGCTGCCAATGGCTGCGATAATGGCATTCCGGTAGCCAAAGAATGGTTGGCGGCAGTGGTTTTTTGGTGGTTGAGCAATGGAAGAATTACACTCCCACTAAGACTTTACCAGATAATTTTATTTTAGATTAAATATTCTAAAAATAATATTATTTTAATAAATTTCATCTAATACTTATCTTGATTGTATTTTATTAGTTTAATATTAAAGTGATTATCTTAATATTATATTTAATTTAATATTTATCTTGTACATAAATGTAACACCCCAAACCCGGCCTAGACTTTATGACCAAATATGAGAGTGTTACGAAGAAAGGTAAATCTGAGAGTGTTACGAAGAAGGGTTTTGAAAATCAATCATATTATGTTAAATTTCTCACATTTTAATTATTACTAAAAAGAATCCACATTTTATTAAACCTATTATTATTTTCGTTATGGAAAACATTATTAACTTGCTCTTTCAAAAAACTTATTTTGCAGCAGAAGTCTGATATTCTTAAAGCTGAAAACCGAGTTTGTGTTTTCAAAAAAATATTTGTTTGCGTAAAACTGTGGTTTTGTCAAACATCACAATATAAAAGTCAAAAACACATCCAAAACCGAAATTAAAACCAACCTTCTAGAGAGTCCCAAAATTTCAAAACTCCTAAAAATAATCCAGATTTTAGGTAAAAACCTTTAATCAAAACAATTCGCGAACTAGTGGTCACCATTGAGACTCCATCGCACCTGCCCGCCTATGTTGGAGGATTACCTGAATAGAACAAACAACATAGGTAAGTTTGCATAAACTTAGTGTGTAACTAAATGGGCATATACATGCATCAAATTTAGAATTTCAGTATATCAGTATAGAAGCAGACATAAGTCCTTATCAGAATCAAATTATCACAAACAGACAGATATGCAAAGTCCTACCCCCAACCTCTACACACCATCTCTAACCATCCCAACACACCACGTGGGGTATGAAACACCCACCCACCCCTACACACCACATAGTGTTTGTATGACACTTATTAGAATAATTTACAGCTGTGCTGCCAGAATAATGGCGAATTATCGCCTCACAGAACACTTCCTCCAATAACAAAACCCACCCCACATACAGATATAGAATATAGATATACATAATTAACAGATTTAACATGACCCGCATGCTCGTATATAGATATCATATATGCTTATACAACACAATCAATCATGCATACCAGTTTTTCCTAAACTTAGATCAGTCTATTAAAATAACAGATCTCATGCATTATAATTTGTTTTGCCCTTACCGACCCTATGGAGGGCCTACAATCAATCAAAACGACACGAGAGACACTAGGGAAAATTTTAAAATTTTGGGCCCACATGCTCGTGTGGCCGACACGGCCTGGCCCACAGTTCACACGCCTGTGTGGCCCACACGCCCGTGTGGCATCAACAGGCCACTTTTTTGGCTTTCATTGAACCTCAATTTTCCATGTTTTCATTACACACCTGGTTTTTTTTTTATGCAAAAATAATCTCGATACCTCTGAAACTGTAAAACAGTATACCAAACACCATTTTAGCAATTTAACTTATGAATCGACAATAATAACCCGAACAATGCACATGAACTTACCAACGATGAAACAACCTCTATCACAAATCAAGTCGTTGGAGCACAATTCGTTGCTTCACAGTCTTCTCCTACACAACACACATTCACATAAATTAGATCCCCTAACTAAACACCATCACGCCAAAACAAAAGGTATAACTCTAACCGGCCTTATGGAAATCGAAAGCTATAGAAAAACAAAAACCCCACCTACCCAAAACAAACAGAGGAAATATGAAATCCTAGATGCAAAGATGTGACAACAGATTATGAATAGGATAGAAGGAGAAAGCATGTAACGCTGGGCCTAGAAGTATTACAAAGCATGTAACGCCTTGAATTTGGGCCTAGAAGTATTGGACCTTGAGCAAGGGTGCAAGAAGGAGACTGCACATAAACATTTGTTTGTGCAAGAAAGTGGACCAAATATCTGTCTGCTTCAATTTTCATGTGTTCTGGGTGTGTTTTGGAGGTCTTAAGTTCAAGCCTTGGATTGCGTAAAATGACCAAATTACCCTCGGAGGGTAAAATGACCAAATAACCCCCGCAGGGTAAAGGAACCGAATTACCCCCGTAGGGTAAAATGATTGAATTACCCCCGTAGGGTAAAATGGCCGATATACCCCTGTAGGGTAAAATGACTGAATTACCCCCATAAGGTAAAATGACCGTAATACCACTATAGGGTAGAAAGATTATTATGCCTTATATGATGGTTGATTGATTGAGCATGCCATGTGATATATATTTGTTTTGCATACATACACGATGATAAACAATAAATTATACATGTTTTTACCTCATGCTTAGCCTAATTTCTGGATGAATTATCATTGAAATTGTGGAAATTGGTGCTCTTCATCCTTCTATTTCATGTTTTATACCCAAGTGAGCTTAAGGAAGAGAAAAGAGCAAGGAACGGTCCAAAAATAAGCAAATTAGGCCCAATTCAATAAACAACACAGCCCAGAGATTCACCAGACGGCCGTGCCACACGGCCGTGCCACCTTGAGCTCGAACACAACTTGACCCCGACGAGCACGGCCAGACCACACGGTCGTGCCACCATCAACAGGCTCGACCACGGCCTGGGCCTCGATCCACGCGGGCGTGGCACACGAGCGTGTCCTTATCGTGAGAAAGTTAAATTTCACTCGAAAAAGGCTACTTAAGGGCTAAGAAGACACTCTAAAGCTCTATATAAAGACCCTAATAGGCAATTTCAAAGGGTGCTTATTTCCCCACAAAGAGAGACTTCTCTCTCCTCAAAAGAGTACTTTTCTCCCTCGAAAAGGAGAATAGAAGTAAGGAATTACTCCAATGGAAGTCGATTGATCAATCTCAGAAGCCGAATTCTGCCTTAAGACTAAAGATCTCCCTTCAAATTCCTACAGGGTTTTTGGGTTATTTATGTTTTGTTATTTTATTTCTTCTGGGATGTTTTCTTTTATAAGTATGAACTAAATCCCCCAAATACTTGAGGGGGATGAAACCTAAGACAAAACTTGTTATTACTTTCTCCTGAATTATATGATAAATATTTGATTTGTTCTTAACTGTGTTTTTAACTCTTAAATTGATATTTCCGAGATATTGATTTAAGTCGACTGTGCTTATGTAGAGGAGCAAAAGTCCCTGCATAGGAGTAGATCCAACACAATTAAGCTGAGTTGCATGCAACCCTTGACATAGGGCGACATAAATCTGCCAGATTAAGGTCAAACGTAATAAGGGAAACCATAGATCGAGTTAATGTAAGACTAGGGGTTTTAACTAGAAAGAGATTTCAGTTAATCAACCTAGGATTAGCTGTTCTTATCCTCGACGGACGTATTAACATAAATTAGATATTTCTATAGATCAAGTCAAGTGAATAAATCGTCTAGTTCAAGAGTTGATACCAAGTGAAGTCTAGGTGGATTCTCCCTTGAGTATCGTCCAAATCAATCAGTTTTTCCTAAGAGTTTTTCCTCAATTCACTTTTTGTGCATTCTTAGTTTAGTTTTAGAATTAGTTTAGTTTCATAAAAATCTCCCTTTTATTTCTAGGTTAAATAATACAAAGAAAGTTAGTACTAGTACTTTTGGTTCCCTTGGGTACGATATCTCGGTCTTGCCACTAAGCTATACTACTGTTCGATAGGTGTGCTTGCCTTAAAATCATGATAATAGTTACTTTCTGGTGTGATCATTATTATAAATTTTATTACTTCATATCATTTATATCAAGTTTTTGGCGCTGTTGCCGGGGAACTAAGATATTAAGAACACTTGATTTCTATTACTTTAGCCATTACTATTTTTATTTATTTTCAAACTTTATTTTTATTTACTTATTTTAATTTTCTTTGATTTTTTTTCCTTTCTAGTATCTCTAGTTTATGACTAGAAGAAACCCAGTAGGACCACTGCTTTTTGACGAAGATTTAGAAGCTACAGTTCGCAGAACTCATAGAGCAATCAAAAGAAGCCTACATTATCCAGAACAAGGACAAGAAGAAGAACTTGAACCTATGGAAGAGATGAAAGCAAATCAAGATAATCTACCACCTCTCGCGATAGCCGCAGAACCGGTGAACCAAAATGATGCTCCTCGTACTATGTATGATTATGCTAAACCTAATTTGGCTGGTACTCAATCTAGTTTTATTAGACCTACTATTGCTACAAACAATTTTGAATTAAACCCTAACACTATTTAGATGATTCAGCAATTTGTGCAGTTGGATGGTTTACAGGATGAGGATCCCAACTTACACTTAGCCAATTTCTTGGAATTCTGTGATACTTTTAAAATTAATAGTGTTTCTGATGATGCCATTCGCCTTCGACTATTTCCTTTTTCCTTAAGGAATAAAGCTAAACAATGGTTAAATTCTCTACCACGAGGCTCAAGCACTACATGGGAACAGATGACTGAAAATTTTTTACTTAAGTATTTTCCTGCAGCTAAAATAGATAAATTGCGAAATGATATCTCTTCTTTTGTGCAGATGGATTTAGAGACACTTTATGATGCCTAGGAGAGATACAAAGATCTTTTGAGAAGGTGTCCTTACCATGGGTTGCCTTTGTGGTTACAAGTCCAAACCTTACACAACAGTTTGAACCCTTCAACACGGCAAATGATCGATGCAGCCGTCGGGGGAACAATCAACAATAAAACACCCAAAACAGCCTATGAATTTATAGAAGAGATGTCACTGAATAACTATCAGTGGCAAGTCATGAGGACAAAGCTGACAAAAGTAGCAGGAGTTTTTAACATTGATGCCATCACCATACTTTCTAATCAGGTAGAACTTTTAAGTAAAAAGATTGATAATTTTGTTGGTTCTACGCAGGCACACCCAGTGATGCAGTGTGACGCAATTTAGGGGAACATGTACAATCCAGATTACTCCTCCTATGGACATAGATGGAAACTGAGCAAGCCAACTATATGGGTAACAATTCTAGATCTCAAAATAATCCTTATAGTAACACTTACAATGCAGGTTGGCGGAACCACCCCAATTTTTCATGGGGAGGACAAGGAAATCAAAGACAACCACCTCCTCCGAGATTTCAACAGCCACCTCTACAACAGGATAAAAAGCCAAACCTTGAAGAGATGTTCACTAAATTTATGGCCTTATCGGAAACCCATTTTCAAAACACTGAAACGGCACTAAAAAACCAGCAAGCATCCATTCAAGGGCTCAAGAATCAAATTGGTAAACTCACAAAGATGATATCTGATAGACCATAAGGTAGTTTGCCAAGTAATACTGAGCCAAATCCTAGAGAACATGTAAAACCAATTACTCTAAGGGATGGGAAAATACTAGCTGAACTGGAAAAGAACCCTATTCAAGAATCTAAAAAGGACAAGGTAGAGGAAAAGGAACCTAAGGAAAACACTCCACCAGCACTCAAAGAATATAAACCACCCATACCATATCCAGTAAAATTAAAGAAAGACCGCACAGATACTCAATTCGGTAAATTTCTTAAACTTTTTAAACAGCTACATATTAACTTACCTTTTGCTGAAGCAATTTCACAGATGCTGAAGTACGTAAAGTTTTTAAATGAACTTCTCACAAATAAAAGGAAGTTGGAAGAACTAGCCACAGTGGAACTCAACGAGGAATGCTCAGCTATTCGCCAAAATAAATTGCCAACCAAACTGAAAGATCCAGGGAGTTTTACTATTCCTTGCTTAATTGGTAGTTTAATCATTGAAAGAGCCTTAGCTGATCTAAGTGCTAGTATTAACCTAATGCCCTACAAAATGTTCAAGCAACTAGGTCTAGGGGAACCAAAACCCACTAGGATGAGTATTCAATTAGCTGACAGATCTGTTAAATATCATAGGGGAATCATTGAAGATGTGTTAGTAAAAGTAGATAAATTAATATTTCCTGTTGATTTTGTTGTGCTTGACATGGATGAAGATATTGAGGTAACTTTAATTTTAGGACACCCATTCTTAGCTACTGCTAGAGCTATTATCGACGTAGGGGATGGTAAATTAGTGCTTAGGGTTGGTGATGAAGAAGTTGTCTTTAAAATTTATGATGCTATGCGATTTTCTAGAGAACAAGATGATTCCTGTTATTTCATTGATGTTATTGATTATTTTGTTGAAGACAATTTATAGGAAATCACTCTTGAAGACACGTTGGAACTGTGTCTTGTTCAAGGTGGGGAGGAAGATGAAGCCACCACTGAAGTAATAGAAGTAATGAAGGAGTTGAACTCTTATGAACTTGTCACAAGGAACATAAGTTATAAAGGTATTAAGTTAAAAGACGAATTGAGACAAAAACCCTCGATTGATGAACCTCCTAAATTATAGCTAAAACAACTACCTGATCACTTAGAATATGCATTTTTCATAGATGACTCCACATTACCAGTGATTATTGCATCAGATTTGAACGCTGAAGAGAAAGAGGAATTACATCAAGTATTAAGGGAACACAAAAAGGCTATAGCTTGGAAGATTTATAATATTAAAGGAATTAACCCTTCTTTTTGTACCCACAAAATTTTAATGGAAGATGAATATAAGCCATCGGTGCAAACTCAAAGACGATTAAATCCCAACATGAAGGAAGTCGTAAAAGCTGAGGTAATTAAACTTCTAGATACAGGCATTATTTATCCTATTTCTGACAGTTCTTGGGTAAGTCCTGTGTAGGTTGTCCCTAAAAAAGGAGGCATGACTGTAGTGTCTAATGACAAAAAGGAGTCAATACCTATAAGAACAGTCACTGGATGGAGAGTTTGCATTGATTATAAAAAGCTGAATGATGCAACTCGAAAAGACCATTTTCCCTTACCCTTTATAGATCAGATGTTGGAAAGATTGTCAGGACATATGTATTACTATTTCTTGGATGGCCTCTCTGGTTACTTCCAAATCCCGATAGCTCCAGAAGATCAGGAAAAGACAACATTCACATGTCCATATGGTACGTTTGCTTATCGTAGAATGCCTTTTGGATTATGTAGTGCCCCTGCTACTTTTCAGCGATGCATGTTAGCCATCTTTGACGAACTCGTGGAAGACATCATGGAGGTATTTATGGATAATTTTTTGATTTTTGGTAATTCTTTTCAACTTTGTCTTAATAATTTAAAACGTGTTCTGATAAGATGTGAAGAGACCAATCTAGTGCTCAATTGGGAAAAATGACACTTTATGGTTCAAGAAGGTATTATACTAGGACATAAAATTTCTAGTAAAAGGATAGAGGTAGATAAAGCAAAAATTGAAACCATTGAAAAATTACCTCCCCCTAATTCAGTTAAGGCCATAAGAAACCTTTTAGGACATGCTAGTTTTTATCGAAGATTTATTAAAGACTTTTTTAAAATAGCTAAGCCTTTAACAAAATTACTAGAAAAAGATATGCTTTTCAATTTTGACCAGGAATGTTTAGAGTCTTTTAACACTCTCAAAGCAAAGTTAGTTAATTCCCCAATTATGATTTCACCTGATTGGAATCTACCTTTTGAACTAATGTGTGATGCGAGTGATTTTGCAGTAGGTGAAGGTTTGGGACAACGAAGAGACAAGCACTTCCAACCGATTTATTATGCTAGCAAAACTTTAACGGCCACACAAGCAAACTATACTACCACAGAAAAAGAATTGCTAGCTGTTATTTTTGCATTTGGTAAATTCAGATCATATTTAATATTGTTGAAAGTCATCGTTTACACTGATCATTCTGCTCTTCGTTATTTTTTAACTAAAACTGATGCAAAACCTCGATTAATAAGATGGATTCTATTGTTACAGGAATTCGACTTAGAAATAAAAGACAAGAAAGGAGCTGAAATTTTGGCAGCATATCACCTTTCAAGGTTGGAAAACCCACACCCCGAGGACCTCGTTAAAATAAATGACTTGTTTCCTGAAGAACAACTCCTTGCCATAACAGAGGCTGCAGCTCCTTGGTTTACTGATTTTGCAAATTATTTAGCAACTAACATAACCCCAAAAGGGTTGACCCATCAGCAAAAGAAGTGATTCTACGCTGATGTGAAAAACTACTTTTGGGAAGATCCTTTCTTTTTTCGTATTTGTGCAGATCAAGTCATTTGAAGATACGTTACTGAGATAGAAGCATATAAAATTTTAGATCACTGCCATTCAGGACCAGCAGGAGGACACCATAGTGGAGTTAGAACTGCTCACAAAGTATTCGAATTAGGTTTTTACTGGCCCACCCTTTCCAAAGATGCCAACAGGTATGTGACCTCTTGTGATAAATGCCAGAGAACAGGTAATATCTCTCAACATAATGAAATGCCTCAAAACTATATACTCTCATGTGAAATATTTGATGTATGGGGTATTGATTTCATGGGTCCTTTCCCTACTTCGTTTGGGAATAAGTACATATTAGTAGCAGTAGATTACATGTCAAAATGGGTGGAAGCCCAAGCCTTACCTACTAATAATGCTAGAATCGTAGTATTTTTTGTTAAAAAACTTTTCTCTCGATTCGGAACACCTAGGATAATTGTTAGTGATAGGGGTACTCATTTTTGCAATGCCCAATTTGACAAAGTTTTGAAAAGATATGGAGTACACCATAGAACAGCCACCCCTTATCATCCACAAACCAGTGGACAAGTTGAAGTAACAAATAGATAATTAAAACGCATTCTAGAAAAAACGGTAGAAACAAATAGGAAAGATTGGTCAAGAAAAGTAGATGATGCTTTATGGGCTTATAGAACTGCATTCAAAACTCCCATAGGAACATCTCCTTATAGACTTGTTTACGAAAAAATCTATCATCTGCCATTTGAACTCGAACATAAAGCATTTTGGGCTATTAAATTTTTAAATCTTGATTTTAAGCTTGCAGGTGAGAAACGTCTAATGCAACTAAATAAGCTGGATGAATGGCACTGCAATGCCTACAAAACTCACGATTATATAAGGAAGCCACAAAGCGACGCCATGACAATTGTTTGAGGCAACCTAAGCAGTTCAAAACCGATGATCTTGTCTTGCTATACAACTCAAGGCTTAAACTATTCCCTGGAAAACTTAAATCAAGATGGTCAGGCCCATTCACTGTTCGAACTGTCTTTCCATATGGCATAGTCGAGGTAACTCATCCAAACAATAGCAGTTTCAAGGTAAACAGCCATCGGCTTAAACATTATAGAGGTGAGAATTTCAAGAATAATAAGGAGGAGCTTTAGCTCCACGAACTCTCATCGTGATACATACAAGCAAAGTCGAGCTTAAACTCTAAATAAGTGTTTCTCGGGAGGCAACTCGAGCACTAACTTAGTAAAGTCTTTTATTTCAGTTTTTTAATACATCAACTAACCCTTTGAATGCAGGATTTTCGAAGTCACACGGCCATGCCCAGGGCGTGCCTAAGGTCGTATGGACACTACGAGCAGAGACACGGCCGTGCAATTTGGCCGTGTACAAGCAGGGTAAAATTTTTTCTAACACACGGGCTTCGGCAAATTACCACGGCTGTGCGTTGTGGCCATGGCCGAACCTACTAAATCACACACGAGCTTCGACAAAGTGCCATGACTGTGTGATGTTGCCGTGGCCAACACTGCCAATTCCAACACGGGTGTGACATGCCTGTGTCCCCAAGCTGTGGTCGAACCTGTCAAATCAGACACGGGCGTGTGACACCTTACATGGCCGTGAGAGAAGCGAACATCAAAGAGCACGGCTGTGCAACATGACCGTACGACACGGCCGTGTGCCTCAACAAGCCTTAGGTACATGGGCGTGTGCCTCGAACCAGGTGCACCCAAATCCCTAATTTTTGAACCACACGGGCAAAACCAGAGTTACACGGGCGTGTGACGTGCCCGTGTGACCCAAAAACCTATATAAACAAGCCACTATTCACTTTCTTCTCCATTAAAACCCTAAAATCCTCCCACCCAAAACCCACCACAACTCTCCCTAGCACTGCCGTTGGCTTCAAAAGCTCCTCCACGACCGTGCTGCCCGTGCCACAACCGTGTTCCACCTTCAAACTCACCCATTTGGTTCCTTTTTCTTATTTTGCTCTCTAATTTCTAATATTTTTTATCTATATTTATGTTAATAAAATGTTTTATTTCGTTTTTGGATTAATTTTGGGCATGAAATTCATTGATTTATCATGAACAATCCAAAATACTATAGAGAATGTCATGATGCCATTTAGACTCTCCTTAGGTTGCCATTTTTTCTTATCTAGGGTAGTATTCACTTAGTATAAATTAATACCCATGCCTCCATAATTTGATACCATGCTTAGGACAAGTACAATGTATTACTTAGGTTAGTGAATTAACATTTCAATACTATTCTTAATATGTTTTGTTTTGTTACTATTCATATTTTCTTTTTAATTTTCAATGTTTAGGACTAATGCATACCGTTTTTTCATTTTGTTTTTACGAACTATGTCATCATCACGCGGTAAGAAAGTTGCCGTCCCTATTTCAAAGAAGCGAAAGGGGCCCAGTGGTTCATCCTCTAGACCCACGGCCAAAACACACCACACATTCCTTTAATTCCCGCAAGAAGCCCAAGAAGAATTATTTTAATTATTACGGGCCAGACCATTAGGAGCAAGAAGATGCATAGATTGGGCCTCCTTAGAACAGGTCCACCTAGAAGATGAGGTTCGAGCCCTGTTGACCACGGACCCATGGGTCCAATTCTTCAGAATTGTGGAGCCCACTTAGCTCGAACTCACCCTCGAGTTCTGCTCCACATTTCATCTTCAGACGGTGATGAGCCAACGTAATACTCCGGGAACAATTCGATTTCGTCTCAGAGGCGTCGTTCGTCAACTGAGTGCACCTGAGTTCGGTACAGCACTAAGCATCTACACCGAACGGTTCATGGTAGAGGAGGATCTCTCTGAGCTCCACCATCACGTCCATCTATCACCATCTAAGTGTTGGGAGGCACTAGTGCCTGCATCGGCCACATACGACCCCAGTCGCTCTAAGGTAATAGCTCTTACCCCATCTCTACGGTATCTTCACGCCTTACTTGCACACACATCGACGGGTTAACGAGAGAGCACAAGCGTCGTCACCACCCACGACGCCTACTTCTTATAGAGCATGGCATATGCACATGTAATCAACCTCGCATACTTCATCGCCCATGCCATCCAGCATTAGACAGAGCGACACCAGAGGGGCGTGATCTCTATAGGTCCATACATCACTCGACTGGCCTGTCACTTCGAATTACTTAACACCGTGGCCCAGACATCCTCCTACACCTTGATTGGTCAGATGTCCCCACAGGGCATCCAAACTATGCTCCATATGAGGATGATCCAGCGTCGACGTGGGTCTGATCCTCCACAATACCACCTACTTCGAGATGTCGAGTAGGAGGATCCCGAGGACGTTACTGATGATGTCCCACCACTACCCGAGGAGGCACCAGCTGAGCCACCACCCCCTCGCCGACTAGTTCCTGCGGCAGCTTGTCAAGTTGACTTAACTGAGCGCTTTACACAATTCGAGCAACAATGTTTTCAAAGATTTGATCACATTGATGCAACTTTAGCGCAGATTTGTCAGCACCTTCATATTGCACCACCTTCCCCACCTCGTGGACCATCCGAGGATTAGGATTTTCTATTCCTCTAATTTTTATTTTTATTTTTATTATTGATATCTATTTTTACCTTCTCACAAACTTTATATTTCTTTCGAATTCTTAGATTTTTCTTTATCTCTATTTCGATCTTTATGTTTATTAAATATTTTAATTTAGTTTTCAAGTTTATAATTTTATCGACCATTTTCTAACGAGTAATTGTTCTAATCTTCAAATATCTAAAACCCCTTAAGTGCCTTCGCAGTTTCAAAGGAGCTCTCCAGCTCATATCCATATGTAATGGGAAAACCCTGCCACAACTGCCGGCCCTTACAATTCCAACAAATTCATCCAAAATTTAGGGAGTTTCATTTCCTTCCCTATCTTATGATATTATGCTTCTATTGCTACTAATGTATCCTTGTACATTGAGGGCAATGTACATCTTAAATGTGGGGGGGAAACTTATTTTCAGTCATTGCATTCTCTTGAAACCCCTGAAAATTTCTAAAACTAACATTTTACATTGTTCTCAAAATTTCGAATTCTCACTTTCACTCTCTGCATTATCTTCAATCTCCTATTAGGAATTAATTCTGATTGATTTTTGATGTTTATTGATGTGTTGAGAATTAAGACATAGGTGTTTATGCTTTGATTATTCAAACTTTAAAACACTAGGGAATCAAGCATGATAAGTTGAAATTTTTGAGAATTTAAATTTTTTCTAGGTTATTTTCCCTAATTTTAAGTGTTATCTTGAGATTTCAAATTCACAGGATTGACATCAAAAAGCCATAATTCTGGTGAGATTTTAGAGCCTTTTGAGCATACATTCTTTCGTGCTCACTTTTATTGTTGCTTTGAGTGAGTCAATACTGATTTGTTATTCTAGAACTTGCTTCGATTATACATGTCAAGACCACATCATTGATTTGATATACCAAAATGATAAAGGTACCTAGGTTTAACTCACTTACTCCATAAAAAGCCTACCTCCATAAATTAACCCCTAGTAAACCCCATTGAGCTTTACAATCCATTCCTTTGATTTACCTCTAATATTAACCTATAACCCGTTCTTGTTGAATTCCATTCAATTATTTTGTTGCCTATTTTTGTCGAGATTTGAGTTGAATTATTATCTAGCATTTTTCTCTTTTCCAGGTTGTAAAGTTGTAATTCTTCAAATTACTGTAATTGATTTGATTTGTTGTTAAAAAAATGTGCATATACAGTCATTTCAGTTGTAATTTGTAAGAGTCCAATAGTTTTTACATATTTTTACAAGCTTCCAAACCCAGAACAATGTCATCATAAGGCTTAGCTCTAGGAATATGTTCCAGTGATAGAGATTTTTCCAGCTAGATGATTTCCCAATTCAATCTTGATTCTAACCCTCTTTTTCAGCTTGTGACAACACCCCTAACCAAAACCCCATTACAACCATTGAAAGACCTTTTGATCGATGTGCTATATCAATCTATAGTGGTGGAGATTTGATTTTCTTGCAAGCCTATGGTAATAACTTTTCAGGTTGACTAAAGAGTGCTTTATTCTTGAGCTCTAAACGCTTTGAGTGGATAGAGTGAATCTTTAGTGAGGATGTCAAATCTTGTTGATTTTGATTGAGAGATAATCACTTAGGAGAAGGGAGAAAACATATGTTTCTGTGATACAATTCTCAACTTAGAGTGATTGAATCTTTAATGTTCTTCTGATTGAATTTTCATTGTATGATTACTTGTAGATTAGTTTGAAACATTATTGATAAGGATTGTGAGTTGAGAAGAATGATTCTTAATTGTGATTTGAGATTTTGCTTGAGGATAAGTAAAGGCTTAAGTGTGGGGATATTTGATAAACGATAAATTATACATGTTTTTACCTCATGATTAGCCTAATTTCTGGATGAATTAGCATTGAATTTGTCAAAATTGGTGCTCTTAATCTTTCTATTTCATGTTTTATACCCAGGTGAGCTTAAGAAAGAGAAAAGAGCAAGGAATGGCCCAACCCCGACGAGCACAGCCAGACCACACGGTCGTGCCATTATCAATAGGCCCGACCACGGCTTGGGCCTCGATCCATACGAGCGTGGCACACGGGCGTGTCCCTATCATGAGGAAGTTAAATTTCACTCAGAAAAGGCTATTTAGGGCAAAGAAAGACACTCCAAAGCTCTATATAAAGACCCTAGGAGGCAACTTCATAGGGTGCTTATTTTGCCACAAAGAGAGACTTCTCTCTCCTTAAAAGAGTACTTTTCTCCCTCAAAAAGGAGAATAGAAGCAAGGAATTACTCCAGGGGAAGCCGATTGGTCCATCTCAGAAGCCAAATTCTGCCTCAAGGCTAAAGATCTCCCTTCAAATTCCTACAAGGGTTTTTGGGTTATTTATGTTTTGTTATTTTATTTCTTCTGGGATGTTTTCTTTTATAAGTATGAACTAAATCCCCCAAATACTTGAGGGGGATGAAACCTAAGACAGAACTTGTTATTACTTTCTCTTGAATTATATGATAAATATTTGATTTGTTCTTAATTGTGTTTTTAACTCTTAAATTAATATTTCTGGGATATTGATTTAAGTCGAATGTTCTTATGTAGAGGAGCAAAAGTCCCTGCATAGGAGTAGATCCAACACAATTCAGCAGAGTTGCATGCAACCCTGAACATAGGCCAACAGAAATCTGTTAGATTAGGGTCAAACCTAATAAGGGAATCCATAGATCGAGTTAATGCAAGACTAGGGGTTTTAACTAGAAAGAGATTTCAATTAATCAACCTTGGATCAGTTGTTCTTATCCTCGATGGAGGTATTAACATAAATTAGGGATTTCTACAGATCAAGTCAAGTGAATAAATCGTCTAGTTCAAGAGTTGATAACAAGTGAAGTCTAGGTGGATTCTCCCTTGAGTATTGTCCAAATCAATCAGTTTTTCCTAAGAGTTTTTCCCCAATTCACTTTTTGTGCATTCTTAGTTTAGTTTTAGAATTAGTTTAGTTTCATAAAAATCTCCTTTTTATTTCTAGGTTAAATAATAAAAAGAAAGTTAGTACTAGTGCTTTTGGTTCCCTTGGGTACGATATCTCGGTCTTGCCACTAAGCTATACTACTGTTCGATAGGTGTGCTTACCTTAAAATCGTGGTAATAGTTAGTTTCTGGTGTGATCATTATTATAAATTTTATTACTTCATATCACGCATGTCACATGACATACTACACGGGTTGGGATATTGTTATGGAGGAAGTGAACTGATCTGTTAGGGTAGTACGGGTCGCATGAGATGACTGTGGACCCACCAAAGGCTTTGTGCCATTACCGAAGGCTTAGTGCCATTACTAAAGGCTTTGTGCAGTTTTTTAAAGGCCTTGTGCCGCTATTGATGGCTTTAAGCCACTTATTTTTCTGGCAACTTTGCTGCGATTACAGTTAGTGCCACAACCGGTGCTAACTCTGTAAGTGCAGGGATAGGTGGGTGATTTATTCCCCACAGTAAGTACAGGGTTGGACGGAGGCAAGTGTAGGGTTGGTTGGGATAACTTGTATCATGCATTATACATATTGCATTCTGATACTGTTTTGAGCTAAGGCCCACCTGATATTGATTAAGGGCTAAGGCTCAATTGAGTCTGTTACTGTTATGGGCTAAGGCCCAACTGATACTGTAATGGGCTCAGGACTAGATTGCTTCTGTATTTTATTTATCTGGTTGACTATTTTTACACTAGGGGATTACACACTCAGTTTTTGTAAACTCACCCAACTTTTAACTGTGTAGGTAATCCCCAACGTTAGCTGGATCGGTGCTGCTAGGTGATCGTGATCTCGAGTGATGATGATAAAGTAATAAAATCTGATCGTACCTGGAAACTAACTAATAGCACGATAAAAGGCAAGTGTACCTATCAAATAGTAGTATAGTTAGTGGCAAGACCGGAATATCGAATCCAAGGAACTATGAGTACTAGTAATGACTTTCTTTCTATTATCTAGCCTAAAATTAAAAGGGGTTTTGTTTCTAAATTAACTCATCTAAACTAAACTGAAAAGAAACGGCAATGAGTAAAGAGAGAGATTGCTTTTGGGAAAACTGATTGATTAAGACAATACCTAAGGAAGAATCCACCTAGACTTCACTTGTTATCTAACTCTGAACCAGATGATTTCTTCATTTGATTTGATCCATAAAGATCCCTAAATTATGTTAATACCTCCGTCGAGGATAAGAACAACTAATCCTAGGTTGATTAACTGAAATCTCTTTCTAGTTAAAACCCCTAATCCTGCATTAACTCGATCTATAGCTCCCCATATTAGATTTGACTCTAATCCGGTAGATTTTTGTCATTCTATGTCTAGGATTGCGATCAACTCCGCTTAATTGTGTTGGGTCTACTCCTATGCAAGGACTTTTGCTCTTCCACATAGGCATATTCGACATAAATCAGTACCCCAGAAATATCAATTTAAGAGTTAAAAACACAATTAAGAACAAATCAAATATTTATCCCACAGCTCAGATAACAATAACAAGATCCGTCTTAGGTTTCATCCCCCTTAGATATTTGGGGTTTTAGTTCATAATTATAAAAGAAAACATCTCAGAAGAAATAAAATAACAAAACATAAGAAAACCCAAAACTCCTGAAAGGATAAGGGAGATTCTCTATCTTGATGTAGATCCTAGCTTCTGAGATGGATCAATCGGCTTCCCTTCGAGTAATTCCCTGTCTTTAACTCCCCGTGTTGGTAGGAAAATAATGTCTCCTTGGCGGGAGAAAAGCACACCCTTGTAGTTGCCTCCTAGGATCTTTATATAGAGTTTTGGAATGCCTTTCTTAGCCCTTAAGTAGCCTTTTCCGAGTGAAATTGAACTTCCTCACGACAGGGAAATGCCCGTGTGGATCGACTACCAGGCCGTGTTGATTACTGAATTGGGCCTAATGTGCCCCTTTTTGGCCTGTTCCTTGCTCTTTTCTCTTCCTCATGCTCACCTAAGTATAAAACATGAAATAAAAGGATTAGAAGCACCAATTTCCACAAATTCAATGATAATTCATCCAGAATTTAGGCTAAGTATGAGGTAAAAATATGTATAATTTATGGTTTATCACTAGGGACTCGAGGGTGGCCACACAATTGCATCTGCTTTACATTCAAATTTTATTTTCAATAGTTTTGGTTTGGGTATTTTTATGTAATAAGGCCTCTCTAATTTTCTTCTTTTAATTTGGGATTTTATTTATAATGATTGATATCTGTTAGAAGTAGAATGCAATTGATATCTGTTAGAAGTAGAATGCAATTTTCCAAAACATTAACTATTTTCAAAACATCATGTTTCCGCAACATAATTTTTAAGTTGTCGCAACAAACATTGTTTTTAAAGTGCAACAACATTTGAATTTGATTAACATATTTTTGATTAAGTCGTAATAAGGTTTTAATATAAAGCAAGTTTCCAAACAAAATCATGTTTTCAATAAACACCTCAAACGGGTTGATTTGAGAAATTAACAAAGAGGCTTTAACCTTCAAACGGAATTTTAACAGCAAAAAAAAGGTTTCGAAAAACACTCCAATGTGACACTGCTAAATTCGAGCCTAACGTCTAGGCTGGGTTTGGGGTGTTACAAAGAAAAAAATGAAAAGAAAAGAAAAGAAAAGAAAATATAGAAAAAGGGGAGAAAAGAACGTCAGAAACCTTAAAAATTAAATTAAATTAAAAGAATTTATCCTAACTTCCCACTAATACCTAAATCCTTCAGATTCCTACCCACTAACCACATCCAACTACCTCAGAATTCCACTTCTATCGAACCGCTATCACACAACCGAAGCAAAAATTAACATCCATGCTAATGCGAGAATTCGAACATGAGACCTTCAGCAAGCTAACACCTTACCACTTGAACCAGCAAGCTCATTCTGATATGAGTTTACTAAAGATAGAACATAACCTAACCCACCAATGATAAGGCTAGGATAAAAAATAACAGAATTTTCCAAAACGTGGGACTTGAACCCAAGACCTCAAACATACAATCAGAACACTTAGCCACTAAAGCAGATACTCATTTATGACAGAATTTACAAAAACAAAAATAAATTCGTCAAGGTGTTACAATAAATATTCTATTAATTTAATAGATTTCATATTTAATTTAATTTAATATTTATCCTGATAAGTTTGATAGATTTAATATTAAGTTTAATCTTAGTTGAACTCTCTGTACTTTTCCTATATAAAGAAAGCCTCGAGTCATTATTTTTCACAAACTTGAATTCAAAAGAAAGTTGTAGAGAGAAAATTCTCTGAAGAAATTGTTTCAAAAGATTTCTAGAGATATTTTTCTTATTTACAATTTGACCCAGAAGTTTAGAAAATTTGTTAAATTGCCCCACTAATAATTTTGTGAAATATTTTTTATTCAAAGTGAGCTCACTCTTGGCAACCTGGGCTTGAGGATAGTGGAAAAGACTACTTGATTTAGCATTCATTTTATACGAATCAAAAAAGTACAATTTTGATTAAGTGTTTATTATTTTAGATATCACAACCAACTTTTTTTTTGTAAAATTTTTTTGTAAAAAAATTAAATTCTGGTTTTTCCCTTAAACTTATTTTTTGTTGTATTTTTCAAACTTGTTTTTCCAACATATGAAATATAAGGGTTAAGGAAATGTGAGGAATTTCATTATGCAGATGTTCCATGTTGCTTCAAGACTTAAGACACTTAAGACCGAACTTTTTGAGGAGTAGCGTGTTCTTATGTTTTGGTATCGCTTCGTGCATAGTTTAATCAATTCAAAATTAGTTACAATTGTCTAAGGAGAAATCAAGTCTAAATGAACTCATTTCTCGTTATGCGTAAGAGGAAGAAAGGTTGAAGCATGATAAGTCTGAAAGTACTCATTTGGTCAGTGTCTCTAAAGATAAGGGCAAGAAAGAAAATATCAAAATGAAGTTGTTAAGGGTCCAACTCAAGAGAAACAACAATAGGTTACAAAGGTTTGTTTCTTTTGTAACAATTCTAGACACATGAAGAAAGAATGTGCCAAGTATCACACCTGACATACAAAAAAGGTATAATTCTTACTTTGGTTTGTTTTGAGGTTAGTTGAGCTTTAATACCTAGAAACACTTGGTGGATAGATTCTAGTGCTCCTCACATAAGTGTTTCTATGCAAGGTTGCATGAGATACCAAAAGCCAAGTGACGGTGAAAAATATATTTGTAGGAGTTGGAAAATTGGAGGAAGTGGAAACAATTGAGAATTTTAGGTTGTCATTAGGAACTGATTTTTATTTGGATTTAAAGTCACTTTTGTTATACAACTTTTAGATGAAATTAAATCTTTACTTCATTGGTGGACAAATTTAGATATTGTTGTTCATTTGGAAATAATCATTTTATTTTGTCTTTAAATTCAAATGTTGTTGGAACTGGTTATTTAAGTGCTTATGACAACCTTTATTTGCTAGAAATAGTTGCATCTTATAATGAAACCTTGCATGTGGAATCACGTGGTATTAAACAAAATTTAAATAAGGAAAATTCGACATCATTATGGCATAAGCACTTAGGTTTTATCTCCAAAGGTAAAGTTGTGTGCCTTGTTGTCTGATGGCATTTTAGAGTCCCTTGACTCCATAAGCTTTGATGTCTATGTCGATTACATCAAGGGAAAACATACCAAAACCAAAAGATTGGATGCCAATAGATCTTCAGACGTCTTAGAATTAATTCATATTGATATTTGTAGGTCATTCACTACGGCATCCTAGAATGGTCAACAATACTTCATAACATTCATAGATGACTACTCACGTTATGGGTACCTATATCTCATTCATGAGAAATCTTAGTCTGTAGACATGTTCAAAGCTTATAAAGATGAAGTTGAAAAATAACTCAACAAAAGAAGTAAGAATGTTAGATCTAACCATGGTGGTGAGTACTACGGTAGATATGATGGCTCAAGTGAACAATGTGTAAGACCCCAAACCCAGCCTAGACGTTACGGCCGAATCTGGTGATGTCACACAGAATGGGATTTGAAAATGCGTTGATAAACAAGAACCGTTCTAGTTATTAGCTTTTAGTTATTCTAGCAAACATATATTCATTGTTAACTTAACCAAGGTATTTCCTTCTTTAGCGGAAGCTTTTGGAAAACATTTTGTTTTAGGGAAAAATCGTTGTCTTTAGCAAAAATCCATTTAGTCGAGTCCAATAATATTAAAATTGTTAAACAGTTCAAAATCCACAATTTAAACCGAACAGTCCAAAGTCCCAACAAATACATATTAAAGCCAAATTAAAAGGAAGGAAATAAATAGATTAAAAATTGAATTTAAACAATACGAAACCGTGGTGGTCATCGTCAAGTCCATCGCTGGCCCGATCCTATAATGCTGGGGATTACCTGAACAGATTAAACAGAAAAGGGTGAGTTTTTGCAAACTCAGTGTGTAATCCCCTCAGAGATCATGCACACAATATAATATCAGAAATCAATCACATATCTATAGTTCATGCCTGAGCCCATTACAGAATCAGTGTGAACCTTAGCCCACTTAGATACAGAATTAGAGACAGATTAGGGCCTTACCCCATCTCGGATATGAAATGCAGATCAAAATAGAATATCAGAATCCTACCCACCAACCTCTACACACCATCTCCGTCCAACCCTAGACATCATGTGGGGATAAAATCAACCCACCCATCCCTACACACCATATTGTACTGAAATGCGGCACATAATCAGATAGTTGCAGCTGACCTGCTAGATAACAGGCTTAATAGCCTCTCAAATACTTCCTTCAATAAATCATCAACCCGCCCTGATACAATGCAACATTGTATGTTGACTTGGGTGACCGGTGCAACCTTACAGAACTTTTTAGAAAAATGGGCTCACATGCCCATATGGCCTGCCCGTATGGCCCACAGGGACCAAATTAGCCTCGGCCGTGTGGATCACACAACTTGACCCAGAATCCCACACGGCCGTGTGGCCCACACAGCCCAATTGATCTAGCCCATGTGTCGCACATGGCCTCACCGACCATCACACGGCCATGTCCTTCTTGCACGGCCTGGCCTCGTCGATCACACAGCCGTGTCCCTTCACATGGCCTACTACACGAGCGAGCACACGCTCGTGTGGTGTCAACAGATTCATTTTTTAGCTTCCGCTAATTCTTGTTTTTTACATTATCTGATACACACCTAGTATTGATTCAAAGCTAACGCAACCCCAAGCACTCTAGAAACTATTATTGAATAGTATTTCAGTCAATTAATCATTTAATTGCTGAATTAAAGGCAACTCAATGTATTACTCACTTTAGGAGAGATTGAAACTTACCCCTAATGCTTCGAAATCGACTTGCCTAAGTAGTTCAAGAAAAATCTCGATTTAAGAGATATGATGCTGCCAAACATCAGAATACAACCCCAATCAAAACTTAGCATCATAATTCACAACTCACAAGAAACTACTTACCAAAATTATTCAACCAAACATCATAGATAGAGAAGGAAGCACAATTACCGTTCGAATGGAAGCATAAAGAATAGTGAAGGGAAGGGAGGATTTCGGCTGGGGAAAGGGAAGAATGACGATAGAATTTTCTTTGGGAGGGGAGAGAAAAACCAATAATTTGTAAAAAAAATTGCCAAATAAAATTGAACTCACCCTTAAATCCTTTAATTCCATCCTACATCCACTCCCACAATCCCCCTACTACACATCCATTGCTCAGCATTTTATTACACTTCAAACTCCTACACAGCATAAATAATAAAGATAATACTCCTGTCCAAATTCAAACACAAGACCTCCTTCACACCAACCCTTCACTTAACCACCAGACTAGTAGGCCTATTCTGTTAACAACTTACTAGTAATTAAACTTAAACCCTTTTGGCAAAGTTGAGGCTTCCACTAATAAAATTACCAAAATTTGCCCAAGTAAAGCTTGAACTTGGGACCTCTCACACATACATAAAACACTTAACCACTGAAGTAGACAGATATTTGTGTCATGTTTGCACAATAACAAATTTTAAGAACTTGGGCCATTACAACTCTACCCCCTAAAAGAAAATTTTGGCCTCAAAATTTTACCTGATCAGAAAGCGTGAGGATACTACTGATGCATCGAATGCTCCGGCTCCCAAGTGGCCTCATTAATGCTATGATTCTGCCACAGCACCTTTACTAATAGGATAGATTTCCTTCACAGAACCTTAACACCACGATCTAGAATCTGAACCGGTTCCTCCTCGAATGTCAAATATGGCCTAACCTCGATCTCCTCAATAGGAACAACGTGCGTGGGATTAGAGTGGTAGCGTTTCAACATAGAGACTTGGAATAGTCATGATTTTGATCCAACTCTGGAGGTAGCTCTAACTAGTATGCAACTGGCTCCACTAGTTTTAGAATACGGTATTACTCGATAAACCTAAGGCTCAGCTTACCCTTGCGACCGAACCTCAGAACTTTCTTCCACGGTAAGACCTTGAGAGAAACTAACTCCTAAACAGAATACTCGATATCCTTTCGTTTCAGATCAGCATAGGGCTTCTGCCTATCAGAAGCCACTTATAGACTATCCCAAATTAGTCAGACCTTATCCTCAGTTTCAGAAACCAATTATGGACCCAGAACACGCCGTTCACCCAACTCAGTCCAACATAAGGGAGTATGACACTTACGACCATATAGAGCCATGTAAGGTACCATCTGGATGCTAGATTGGTAACTATTATTATACGCAAACTCTGCTAATGGCAAGTACTCCTCATAACTGCCTCAGAAATCAATAACACAGCTTCTTAACATATCCTCTAGTACCTGAATCACCCTCTTCGACTAACCATCTGTCTGAGGATAGAGAGTAGTATTGAAGTTTAACCTTGAACCTAGAGCATCATGTAGCTTCTTCCAGAATCGAAACGTGAAGCGAGGATTCCTATCAAAGATGATCGAGACGGGAACCCCATATAGACTCACTATTTCTGATATATAAAGTTTAGCCAACTTCTACAGAGAAAATTTAATCCTAACCGGGATGAAGTGAGCAGACCTGGTTAATCAATCTACGATGACCCAAACAGAATCCTTCTTAGTGGGTGTTAGAGGCAACCCACTAACAAAGTCCATCGTTACTCGCTCCTATTTTTGTAACAGCATCTTAACCGGTGGCAGTAAACTCGAGGGTAACTGATGCTCTGCCTTAACCTGCTAACAAGTTAAACAGTGAGCAACAAAATCAGTAACCTCATGCTTCAACCCTGGCCACCAGTATAACTCTTGAAAATCTCAGTACATTTTATTCCCACTAGGATACATAGCATAGGGACTACTATGCGCTTCCCTCAGAATCGACTGTCTTAAATTCTCATTATTCGATACACAAATCCGACAGTGGAAACAAAGTACCCCATCACTGTTCATCCCAAAATCAGTAGTATCACCACTCTCAAGCTAGCAGAAACACATCTCAAGAGACTTATCTCCCCATTTGTTTACCTCTAATCTGATCAACCCATGTCGATTTAACCTGAAGTTCCACTACCAGACTCCTATCATAGAACAAGCTGAGTCGAGCGAATATCGCTCTCAGATCAGTCATAGTTCTACGTATCAACGCATCGGCCATCATATTAGCCTTGCCTGGATGGTACTCAATACTACAATCATAGTCCTTAAGTAGTTCAATCCATCTACGTTGCCTAAGATTTAACTCTTTCTGAATGAGGAGATACTTGAGGCTTTTGTGATCGGTGTAGATGATACACTTCTCACCGCACAGATAGTGCCTCCAAATTTTTAGAGCAAAGACTATAGTAGCCAGTTCCAAATCATAAGTCAGATAGTTAACCTCATGCGTCTTAAGCTGACGTGATGCATAAGCTACCACCTTACTATCCTGCATAAGAACGCAACCCAGACCCACATGCGAAGCATCACTGTACACTACGAAGTACTTACTAAGCTCAGGATGTATCAGAACAGGGGCCTGAATTAGAACAGTCTTGAGCTTTTCAAAGCACCCTTGTTACACATCAGTCTAGATAAAAGGAACTCCCTTATGTAGAAGCTTAATCAATGGTGCTCGATCAAGGAGAACCCCTCTACAAAACATCGATAGTAACCTGCTAGCCCCAGAAAGCTGCAGATTTCAAACACATTCTTCAACTGTTTCCAATCCAACACAGCCTCATTTTTATGAGGATCAATATGAATCCTCTTAGTAGAAACTACATATCCAAAAAAGGGTATTTTTTTGGAGCAAGAACTCACACTTGCTTAACTTCGTATATAGCTGTTTATCAAGAAGAGTCTGTAGTACCACTCTGAGATACTCATCGTGCTCATCCTCAGTCTTAGAATACACCAAGATGTCGTTGATGAATACCACCACAAACTAATCCAGATAGGGCTAGAACACTCAGTTCATTAGGTAGATAAATGTAGCTAGAGCATTAGTCAAACCAAAAGGCATAACTAAGAACTCGTAATGTCCATATCGAGTCCTAAATGCCATTTTGTGCACATCAGTCTCCTTAACCCTCAACTGATGGTAACCCGAACGTAGATCAATCTTGGAAAACGTCGAACCCCCTCTGAATTGGTCCAACAAATTATCTATCCTCTAAAGTGTGTACTTGTTCCTGATTGTTAGCTTATTTAGTTGCTGATAGTCGATACACATCCTCATTGTCCCATCTTTCTTTTTCACAAATAAAATAGGTGCTCCCCACGGAGACACACTAGGATGAATAAACCCATGATCTAGCAGTTCTGGAATCTGAGCCTTAAGCACTTCTTCAGCTCTTTCAATGCCATTTTGTAGAGGGCGATTGACACTAGAGCTGTACTCGGAATAAGCTTAATCCCGAATTCCACTTCTCAACTAGGAGGCAAACCTGGTAGTTTCTCAAGAAACACATCTGGAAAATCCCTTACAATTCTGATGTCCTTAACCGAAGACTCCCTAGAGTTAGAAAATGCCTCACCTCCTTTTCGAACCAACTTCTCTGCCACCAATGCAGAAATTACATTAGTCAGACAGTCCCGACGTTCCCCAATCACAACTACCTTGTTGTCCTCCTCCGTTCTTAAAACAACCATTTTTGTCGCACAATCCAGACTCACCTAGTGCTTAACCAGCCAGTCCATACCCAGAATTAGATCAAACTCCCTAAATGGAAGCTCCATCAGATTAGCTAGAAATACTATCCCTTGAACCTCCAACGGTACATCTCTATACAGTTTACTAGCTCGGATAGACTGCCCTAATGGACTCACAACAGTCACCTTACTTGAAGTGCTCTCTACCAGAATCCCTAGAGTTTCAGACACAGTGCTAGCTACATACGAGTGTGTAGAACCTATGTCTATCAGTGCAAAGCAAGGTACATTATAAATTAAAAACCTACCCGTGATGATGTCCAGAGTGTCTCTGTCTTCGCGGTGACGAGTAGCATAAACCAAAGTAGGCTGCCTCGCCTCAATCGGCCTAGCACCTCTGCCAGGTGCTCTCTGCCCTTGACTCATGCCGTTACCACCCCTGGCCTGACCTCAGCTGTAACACCCTAAACCCAGCCTGGACGTTATGGCACGATCTGGTGCGTCACATGGACTTACAACCAAGCTTATGACTTTTTGCTTGATGTGACTTAGGTGATATTTTTATTAAAGCAGCAAGTTTGTGAGAAGTCATTTTGTTAGGTCTTTAGGTTATCCATTTTTTTAAACTTATTTAGTTTTGAAAACATTATCTAGCTTTTGAAAAACCGGCACAGCGTATAACTAGCAGTTTCGATAAAAATAAATTAAACCGTTAAAGAAAATAAAACCAATAAAGAAATTTAAATAGCGGCCTTATTACAATTAAAACCCCAAAATAGCAGAATAAAATACTTAAAATAAAATGAAAACCGACTTGCAGATGCTGTGGCCACTCTGAATCTCTCTCAACTCTAAGCCCACTATGGTTGAGGGTTACCTGCAGAGATGAAATTAAGGGGTGAGTTTGGTAACTCAGTGTGTAACATAATCTCAACCATAGGCCAAAATAGACCAAGCCTCAGAATTAGATTTAATTGGGCCTTGGCCTATTACAGAAATCAGGTTAAGCCCATAGGCCCATAACAGATACAGATCAGATATAATATGCAAACAGAAAGCCCAACCCCAATCCATCCATAACACCCCCGTACCAACCTTACACCATGTGGGGAGACTACTCGACCACCCAACCGCTACACACTACAGAAATTTGCAGCGAGGCTGCCAGATATTGTGACGAGGTCACCAGATATAGATATATGTGGTGAGGCCACCAGAACAGATATATGTGGCGAGGCCACCAGAACAGATATATGTGGCGAGGCCACCAGATTGCAGCGAGGCTGCCAGAACGCTTCCTCCATCATAAAAGCCCTTACCCCATGCAACAGATATAAACATACTATGGCATGCAACATACAAAATCTCATGCATCAGATATATTATGAGATATGATATACAGAAACAGAAAATCATACATTTCATACAAAATTTACCCTAGGGGTATAAAGGTCATTTTGCACCTAGGGATACAATGGTAGTTTCCATACTTAGGGGTATTTTAGTCCTTTTTCCAGATTTTTGAGGATTTTATGCATGTCTAAGTAATTACTAGTCAAATTATGCCTACAGAAGTCCATTTATCCTTAGTTTCTAGTTTTGCCCTTTTTAGCCCAAAACCCCCTAATGGGCCTTACTAAGTCCATTAACGTCTTGAGCCCGTTAAACCCAATTTTATGCTCAGTTTACTAACTTTAACCATATTATTGAGTTTGACACCATTAAATTGCCTTTTTTGCCAATTTTACCTATATGGGCTCGAAAGCCCATTGGGCCTATCTTTGGCCCCTCGAAGCCCAACATACCAAAATGCTTGGAATTCCCCTTCCGCAATTCTGTCATCGTTGAAACCAAAGTTGCCTAAAACAGAGTAAACGATTACTCTTAGGTTCTCCCAAGACCGATTATTCGGTCACCTCTGGTCAGTTTTCGATCAATCTTTCGGTCATTACGGCCTTTGCCGATCTAGTCTAAAGCGGAGATATGATACACACCTATTAATGGATGAAGTGACGACGAGATCCACGTAGAAAGCCTACAGTTGATTACTAAAGTGTTAGTCTAAAACTTGCTAATCAATAAGCCATAATCTCCATACCAAAATCGGCCAACATGGCCTAAGTCCCTAAAAGCCTTTACCTTGCTGCCGAAATATGAACTAGGTCTATGTGCCTAGCCGTGCCAACCTTCAAATCCTTGCAAAGCGCCCCCCTTTGCCTCCACTAGTACAACAACATCAAACAAGAGATCCTGTTTAGTTCTGGAGGTAACTCCAATTGATAAGCCACTGGACCTACTCGTTTGAGAACCCGATAAGGCCCAATAAACCACGGACTCAACTTGCCTTTCTTACCAAATCTTAATATCTTCTTCCACGGTGAAACCTTCAAAAAGACCATGTCACCTATCGAATAATCAATCTCCTTACGTCTTAAATCTACGTAGGACTTCTGTCGGTCAGATGCCTCTTTTACCCGATCCCTAATCACTTTGACCTTTTCTTCAGTCTCTGCTACTAACTCTAGTCCCAGAACTTGCCGCTCACCCAATTCAGTCCAACAACTAGGTGAACGACACTTACGACCATACAGTGCCTCATAAGGTGCCATACGAATGCTAGCCTGATAACTGTTATTATATGCAAATTCTAGCAACGGTAAATAATCCTCCGAACTGCCTCGAAAGTCGATAACACAACCCCTCAACATGTCCTCTAGAATCTGAATAACCCTTTCTGACTGACCATCAGTCTGAGGATGAAAAGCCGTGCTAAAGTTCAGTCGTGTTCCCAACGCCTCATGTAACTTTTGCCAGAACCGAGATGTGAATCTAGGATCTCGATCGAAAATAATAGACACTAGCACCCTATGCAGTCGTACAAGTTCTGCTACATATAATTTAGCTAACTTCTGAAGTGAATAATCAGTACGAATAAGGATAAAATGAGCAGATTTAGTCAGCTTATCCATAATTACCCAAATTGAGTCCTTCTTTGTCGGTGTCAAAGGCAGCCCACTTACAAAATCCATGGTCACCCTCTCCCACTTCCAAAGTGGTACTTTCACTGGTTGCAACAGTTCAGAAGGTAACTGATGTTCTACTTTCACTTGCTGACAGGTCAGACATTTTCCCACAAATTCTGTTACCTCTCGCTTCAGCTCAGGCCACCAATATAGTTCCTTTAAGTCATTATACATCTTATTACCCCCAGGATGCATAGCACACAGTCCTCTATGAGCTTCTTTCAGAATTGGTTGCCTCAAACTAGAATCCTTCGGAATACAAACTCTACCTCGGAAACATAGAACTCCTTCACTGTTAAGTCCAAACTCAGAAGTATCCCCATCCTTAACCTGCTGGAATCGAGAAACTAGAGACTCATCCTTCGACTGCTTTTCTTTAATCTCATCCAACCAGGTTGGCCTTACTTGTAGTTCTGCTAACAAACTACCGTCATCATATAGACTCAAACGAGCGAACATCGCTCTCAAATCAGATACAATTCTACAGCTTAGGGCATCAGCCACCACATTAGCCTTGCCTGGATGATACTCGATCGCACAATCATAATCCTTAAGCAACTCAATCCATCTCCGTTGCCTAAGATTCAGCTCCTTCTAAGTCAACAAGTACTTAAGACTCTTATGATCTGTGTATATAATACACCTTTCTCCGTATAAATAATGTCTCCAACACTTCCAAACCTCTTAGCCATCACACCAACACGTCATTCAATGAATATGAGCCCGGGGCCTATTACGCAACCCAAGTGGGGCCCACGTGCTCGCATGGCTCGCCAAGCCAGATTTACCTACAGCCACATGTACGACACAGCTGGACCACTAATTCTCGTAAGTCTAAAGACAACTTCTCGTGTGGGCCTACAATCCCATTGGGCCCACACAGCCTATTCTTCCAGGCCCAATTTTGGGGCGTTACAATTCACCCCTCCTTAAAGAAATTTCGTCCCTGAAATTTCCAACTATTAAACATTACATTGTCTAGACTACACCACTATGCTCCCGCTGCACACTCTAATCCTAATAATACTAACACATATCCAAAAATATCTATTCAGCAAAGTGGATATATATCACATGCATACAATTCCTATGTTCAAAACATCACATCCAAACAATTCCCAACACGCAGAATAAACACCAAATCTCAGACAGTCCAATATCTAAAGAATCCACAGTATTTCAATTCCAAACATACAAAAGTATTTAGAAAACTTATGGATTCGGCGCCGGAGACTCGGTGAACCACACTTTCAGGAAAACAGTCAGTAAAACATTTTAAATATTCAAATCTTTTGAAATAGTTCTTTCAAAAATTCAAAATTGAAAGCCCAATCCACGATCGAGTTTTGCAACCCAGGCTCTGATACCACTAAATGTAACACCCTAAACCCGGCCTAGACGTTACGGCCAAGTCTGGTATGTCACATTAAAATGTTTACGGCCAAGTCTGGTATGTCACATTAAAGTGTTTTTCGAAAACTGTATTTTCATTGAAAACCTTTCTTAGTGTTTAAAAACTTCTACTGTTAAACTTGTATAAAACCTCAGCTTGTGTTTGTTTATTCAAAACGTGGTCAACTAAAAGTTAATCCCTTTTAAAAAACATTATTACCTTTAAAACCTTCTTTGTTGCGGAAGCTTAATTTAGTTAGTTGCGGAAGACGTAGTGTTCGAAAATAGTTAACATTTTGGAAAACCGCTATTCACCTCTAGTATATATAATTCAAAGTAAATAAAAACCTTAAAATAAAAATCTAGAAATTATAAAAGGCCTTATTACAAACCAAACCCAAAATAAAGTACTTGAGAGTAAATAATCAAAACAGAAAGCATAAGCAGTGTGCGTTGCCTTCTCCGAGTCCCTCGCAGCTCCGATCCGTCTAAGGCTGGGAATTACCTGAAAGGTTAATAAACGGGGTGAGTTTACGAAAACTCAGTGCGTAATCCCCTACTACAAATACAAACAGTCAGTCATGTAAAAGAATTTAAAAGTTTGCCCTACCACAGTTCCAGTATCAATTGGGCCTTAGCCTATTATAAAAGGCAGTACCAGATGGGCCTTAGCCCATTACAAAATCAGAGAAATTATCTGAACCAAAATCAGTATCAAAATTAGAATCAAAGTCAGTATCAGTATCAGAATCAGAACCAGAATCAAAACCAGAATCAATTAACAGAATCAGAATCAGAATCAGAATCAATTAATAGAATCAGAATCAGAATCAGAATGTGAATGCAATCCTAACCCAGTACATCCGTATACACCCCCGCACCAGCCTTACACCATGTGGGGAGACTACTCAACCCACCCATCCACTACACACCACAGAATTTGTAGCGAGGCTGCGAAAACAGATATTGTGACGAAGTCACCAGATACAGATATTGTGGCGAGGCCACCAGAACAGATATATATGTGGCGAGACCACCAGAACAGATATATATGTGGCGAGGCCACCAGAAATAGATAACGTGGCAAAGCCACTTAACAGAATACGTGGCACAAAGCCATCGATAACGTGTCTATAATCGGCACAAAGCATGTGATATTGGCACAAAGCCTGTGATATTGGCACAAAGCCTTCGGTAATGGCACAAAGCCCATAATAACAGCACACAGCCTTCGATAACGGTACAAAGCCCATAATAACGGCACGAAGCTTATAATAACGGCACAGAGCCTTCGGTAACATGATCGGTGCTCAGCCATCAATCGGTCCACAGTTGTCAAGCAACCATGCGACCCTAATAGATCAGATCTTCCTCCATACAGAATCTCAACCCATGCAACATGTCATGTATGTAGAATGTCATGCCCATATTTGCATCAAACAATCACAATCAAGTCATTCATATCACCAAAATATATTTACAATCAAATCCGTCAAACACACAGTCCAAGTCAGTCACTTGCCCACAAGGGCAAAACAGTCATTTAACACCCTAGGGGCAAAATGGTAATTTTACCTTATAGGAGAATTTTGGTAATCCTACCCTACAGGGGTATTTTGGTAATTTCGTGAGTCAAGGGTAAAACGGGAGTTTTACAAATCAGAGGTAAAAAGGTAATTTTACAAATTAGGGGTAAAATGGTAATTCTGTAAATTAGGGGTAAAACAGTAATTTTACAAATCATGGGTAAAATGGTAATTTTACAAATTAGTGGTAAAATGGTAATTCTGTAAATTAGGGGTAAAACGGTAATTTTACAAATCATAGGTAAAATGGTAATTTTACAAATCAGGGGTATGTCTGTCATTTTACAAATCGAGGGTACTTCTATAATTGTACAAATCAAGGGTAATTCGATAATTTTATAAATCAGGGTATTTTCGTAATTTTACAAATCGATGGTAATTATGTAATTTTGTAAACCAAGGTATTTCAGTAATTTTGTAAACCAACGGTATTTCTGTAACTTTGTAAACCAAGGGCATTTCAGTAACTTTGTAAACCAAGGGTATTTCAGTAACTTTGTAAACTAAAGCATTTCTAAACAGAAATAGCAATACGAATGGCCTAGGGCCCATTCTCGACCCAAATGGGCCCACACGCTTGTGCCCAAATCTAGCCACATATATGAGATTCACCTAATCTAGTCCAATATTTACTATACAATCAAACAACTTATCCAATTGGGCCTGCAAGCCCATTGGGCCTACATGGCCCCTTCGGTCCATCGCAGCCCGAAGTAGCCATCCTACCGCTAGAGTGGTGAGAAATACACACCTGATAGGCATCTGAAGCTAATCCACCCTCTGAACGCTGCTATGCCCAGAAGCCAACAATAATCACACCCTTGACTCCTCGGGGTGTCGATCAACTACGGTCACCATCGTTATGACCCAACGGCATACGAATCAACGAATGATCCAACGCCTAACCCAAACGAACACGCTTCAACGTGAAAGAGGAAAGCCAAGAAAGGCATGCCTACTCTCCTCATGGATCTCTCTATTTAAAGCCAACTTCTCGCCTACTCCCATGCTAGCTTCCTGATGTGGGATCCTCCATCAATCTCTAAAAACTAAAGTATTAGCAAAATAATCAACCTTTACGTGCAAAGAGATTCGAACCATAGACCTCTCGATTAGTCATGTCAAGGCACCACCACTCGGACACAAGTCCCTTTTTGTCATAAGTTCAACGCATTTATCTTTAAAGCCTGCCTACTCGCTTCCAGATTTATTTAAAAGAAAAACCAAAATAAATTGTAAAAGCCAAGACTTGAACCTTGGACCCCTTTGCTTCCTTGTCCCTTAAGTGGCACTACTTTGCCACTACACCACACTCCTTTTTGTGTCATGCTTTCACCAAAAATATTCTTAAAGCCTACCCACTAACGTCAAGGCTCCCATAAGAGAAAAGCATAAATTTTTGCTAAGGCCCAGGTTTGAACCCAGGACTTCTCCAATACTTCCAAACCTCTTAGCCATCACACCAACACGTCATTCAGTAAATATGGGCCCGGGGCCCATTACGTGACCCAAGTGGGGCCCACATACTCACATGGCCCGCCAAGCCAGATTTACCTACAGCCACATGTACAACACAGCTGGACCACTAATTCTCGTAAGTCCAAAGACAACGACCCGTGTGGGCCCACAATCCCATTGGGCCCACACGGCCCATTCTTTCAGGCCCAATTTTGGGGCGTTACAATTCACCCCTCCTTAAAGAAATTTCGTCCCCGAAATTTCCAACTATTAAACAGCCACATGGTCTAGACTACACCACTATGCTCCCGCTGCGCACTCTAATCCTAATAATACTAACACACATCCAAAAATATCTATTCAGCGAAGTGGATATATATCACATGCATACAATTCCTATGTTCCAAACATCACATCCAAACAATTCCCAACACGCAGAATAAACACCAAATCTCAATACAGTCCAATATCTAAAGAATCCACAGTATTTCAATTCCAAACATGCAAAAGTATTTAGAAAACTTACGGATTCGGCGCCGGAGACTCGGTAAACCACACTTTCAGGAAAACAGTCAGTAAAACATTTTAAATACTTCAAATCTTTTGAAATAGTTCTTTCAAAAATTCAAAATTAAAAGCCCAATCCACGACCGAGTTTTGCAACCCAGGCTCTGATACCACTAAATATAACACCCCAAACCCGGCCTAGACGTTACGGCCAAGTCTGGTATGTCACATTAAAGTGTTTACGGCCAAGTCTGGTATGTCACATTAAAGTGTTTTTCAATTATGCATGGAATATAGCACAAAAGGAGCCCTGGTAGAGTGGCTAAGTGACGCCACTAGTCTCCTAAAAATGTAACGTGTGGAGCTTGAAGGAGGGCTAAGGTTCAAGTCCCAGAATATGCAAGTGTGGCGTTTTATTTTGTGCAAGGAGCAGGTAAGAGTTTGAAGCAGAGTAAAACTCTGCTTGGAAGAAGTTTGAATCGGTCATAGGAGTGAATCTAGGAGTAAGTTATGGACTTTTGAATTTTGAATGAAGGTGGCCGCCCAAGGGACTCTCTATGGTGCAAATTCGGCAGGTAGCATAGGTAAGGCACAATCAGCATTTGGGTCTCTTTTGGTGCCGATTTCTTTCGTCTAATAGGTCCCCTCTTCTGCCAATTCTGTTTAGTAAACTAGGGGTCATTTTTCTACTTTTCTAAACCTAGTAGCCGAATCTCCTACCCCAGAAACCCCACTGCCGATTTCTCTATGACAAAAGCCACTCCTTTAAACTTTTTCACCATTCTTCTCTTCTCTTTGCATCTCTAGCCGATTTCATCTTTCTGCAAACCTCTCTCTCTGCCGAATCTTTCACTTTCTTCTTCTTCTTTTCTGCAAGCCCTTGTCGACAGCTTCAAAAGCTAAAACACCCCTTCTTGCCGAATCCATCTTCTTCTATCAATCATATCACCTCTTCTCACCCTACACCCATTACCAAATCTTCTCTTGACCGAAACTCTCATTGTGTGTGGCCGAATTCTCCTCTCCCTAGTCTCAAATTCTTTCTTTCTTTTTACTTAGATCGTGATTAAGAGGGCATCCAGAGGCACTTCTTGAACCGATTAGCACATTGGTAAGTACTCAAAAATTTTGATTGGTTTCATGTGTTTAAGATATAAGCCGAAACCCCTTTAGGGGAGGCTATCGTTTGGACTAAGGCTTTGTGGCCTCTTGTTTGATGTTGTTGTGCTAGTGGAGGCAAAGGGCGCTTTGGAAGGATTTGAAGGTTGGCACGGCTAGGCACATAGACCTAGTTCATATTTCGGCAGCAAGGTAAAGGCTTTTAGGGACTTAGGCCATGTTGGCTGATTTTGGTAAGGAGATTATGGCTTATTGATTAGCGAGTTTTAGACTAACACTTTAGTAATCAACTGTAGGCTTTCGTACGTGGATCTTATCGTCACTTCATCCGTTAACAGGTGTGTATCATATCTCCGCTTTAGACTAGAACAGCAAAGGTGTAATGACCGAAAGATTGACCAAAAACTGACCGGAGGTGACCGAATAATCGGTCTTGGGAGAACCTAAGAGTAATTGTTTACTCTGTTTTGGGCAACTTTGGTTTCAATGAGGACAGAATTGCAGAAGGGGCAATTCCAAGCATTTTGGTAAGTTAGGCTTCGAGGGGCCAAAGATGGGCCCAATGGGCTTTCGAGCCCATATAGGTAAAATTGGCGAAAAAGGTAATTTAACGGTGTCAAACTCAATAATATGGTTAAAGTTAGTAAACTGAGCATAAAATTGGGTTTAACGGGCTCAAGACGTTAATGGACTTAGTAAGGCCCATTAGGGGTTTTGGGCTAAAAAGGGCAAAACTGGAAACTAAGGATAAATGGACTTCCGTAGGCATAATTTGACTAGTAATTACTTGGACATGCATAAAATCCTCAAAAATCTGGAAAAAGGACTAAAATACCCCTAAGTATGGAAGTTACCATTGTACCCCTAGGTGCAAAATGACCTTTATACCCTTAAGGTAAATTTTGTATGAAATGTATGATTTTCTATTTTTATATATCATATCTCATAATATATATGATGCATGAGATTTTGTATGTTGCATGCCATAGTATGTTTATATCTGTTGCATGGGGTATGGGCTTTTATGATGGAGGAAGCGTTCTGGCAGCCTCGTTGCAATCTGGTGGCCTCGCCACATATATCTGTTCTGGTGGCCTCGCCACATATATCTGTTCTGGTGGCCTCGTCACATATATCTGTACCTAGTGACCTCGTCACAATATCTGGCAGCCTTGCTGCAAATTTCTGTGGTGTGTAGCGGTTGGGTGGGTCGAGTAGTCTCCTCACATGGTGTAAGGCTGGTACGGGGGTGTTATGGATGGATTGGGGTTGGGCTTTCTATTTGCATATTATATCTGATCTGTATCTGTTATGGGCCTATGGGCTTAACCTGATTTCTGTAATGGGCCAAGGCCCAATTAAATCTGATTCTGAGGCTTAGTTTGTTTTGGCCTATGGTTGAGATTATGTTACACCCTGAGTTACCAAACTCACCCCTTAATTTCATCTCTGCAGGTAACCCTCAACCATAGTGGGCTTGGAGCTGAGAGAGATTCGGAGTGGCCACAGCATCTGCAAGTTGGTTTTTATTTTATTTTAATTATTTTATTATGCTATTTTGGGGTTTTAATTGTAATAAGGCCGCTATTTGATTTTCTTTATTGGTTTTATTTTCTTTAACGGTTATGGCCGTAATGACCGAAAGATTGACCGAAAACTGACCGGAGGTGACCGAATAATCGGTCTTGGGAGAACCTAAGAGTAATCGTTTACTCTGTTTTGGGCAACTTTGGTTTCAACAATGACAGAATTGTGGAAGGGGCAATTCCAAGCATTTTGGTAAGTTGGGCTTCGAGGGGCCAAAGATGGGCCCAATGGGCTTTTGAGACCATATAGGTAAAATTGGCGAAAAAGGCAATTTAACGGTGTCAAACTCAATAATATGGTTAAAGTTAGTAAACTGAGCATAAAATTGGGTTTAACGGGCTCAAGACGTTAATGGACTTAGTAAGGCCCATTAGGGGTTTTGGGCTAGAAAGGGCAAAACTGGAAACTAAGGATAAGTGGACTTCCGTAGGCATAATTTGGGGTTTTAATTGTAATAAGGCCCCAAACCTGGCCTGGACGTTATGGCCAGATCTGGTGCGTTACATGGGCTTACAACCAAGTTTATGACTTTTTGCTTGATGTGACTTAGGTGATATTTTTATTAAAGCAGCAAGTTTGTGAGAAGTCATTTTGTTAGGTCTTTAGGTTATCCATTTTTTTTGAACTTATTTAGTTTTGAAAACATTCTCTAGCTTTTGAAAAACCCACACAGCCTATAACTAGCAGTTTCGATAAAAATAAATTAAACCGTTAAAGAAAATAAAACCAATAAAGAAATTTAAATAGCGGCCTTATTACAATTAAAACCCCAAAATAGCAGAATAAAATACTTAAAATAAAATGAAGACTGACTTGCAGATGCTGTGGCCACTCCGAATCTCTCTCAGCTCTAAGCCCACTATGGTTGAGGGTTACCTGCAGAGATGAAATTAAGGGGTGAGTTTGGTAACTCAGTGTGTAACATAATCTCAACCATAGGCCAAAACAAACTAAGCCTCAGAATCAGATTTAATTGGGCCTTGGCCCATTACAAAAATCAGGTTAAGCCCATAGGCCCATAACAGATACAGATCAGATATAATATGCAAATAGAAAGCCCAACCCCAATCCATCCATAACACCCCCGTACCAGCCTTACACCATGTGAGGAGACTACTCGACCCACCCAACCGCTACACACCACAGAAATTTGCAGCAAGGCTGCTAGATATTGTGACGAGGTCACCAGATATAGATATATGTGACGAGGCCACCAGAACAGATATATGTGGCGAGGCCACTAGAACAGATATATGTGGCGAGGCCACCAGATTGCAACGAGGCTGCCAGAACGCTTCCTCCATCATAAAAGCCCATACCCCATGCAACAGATATAAACATACTATGGCATGCAACATACAAAATCTCATGCATCATATATATTATGAGATATGATATATAAAAATAGAAAATCATACATTTCATACAAAATTTACCCTAAGGGTATAAAGGTCATTTTGCACCTAGGGGTACAATGGTAACTTCCATACTTAGGGGTATTTTAGTCCTTTTTCCAGATTTTTGAGGATTTTATGCATGTCCAAGTAATTACTAGTCAAATTATGCCTACGGAAGTCCACTTATCCTTAGTTTCCAGTTTTGCCCTTTCTAGCCCAAAACCCCTAATGGGCCTTACTAAGTCCATTAACGTCTTGAGCCCGTTAAACCCAGTTTTATGCTCAGTTTACTAACTTTAACCATATTATTGAGTTTGACACCGTTAAATTACTTTTTTCGCCAATTTTACCTATATGGTCTCAAAAGCCCATTGGGCCCATCTTTGGCCCCTCGAAGCCCAACTTACCAAAATGCTTGGAATTGCCCCTTCCGCAATTCTGTCATCGTTGAAACCAAAGTTGCCCAAAACAGAGTAAACGATTACTCTTAGGTTCTCCCAAGACCGATTATTCGGTCACCTCCGGTTAGTTTTCGGTCAATCTTTCGGTCATTACGGCCAATCTTTCGGTCATTACGGCCTTTGCCGATCTAGTCCAAAGCGGAGATATGATACACACCTGTTAACGGATGAAGTGACGACGAGATCCACGTATGAAAGCCTACAGTTGATTACTAAAGTGTTAGTCTAAAACTCGCTAATCAATAAGCCATAATCTCCTTACCAAAATCGGCCAACATGGCCTAAGTCCCTAAAAGCCTTTACCTTGCTGCCGAAATATGAACTAGGTCTATGTGCCTAGCCGTGCCAACCTTCAAATCCTTGCAAAGCGCCCCCCTTTGCCTCCACTAGCACAACAACATTAAACAAGAGACCACAAAGCCTTAGTCCAAATGATAGCCTCCCCTAAAGGGGTTTCGGCTTATATCTTAAACATCTGAAACCAATCAAAGTTTCTAAGTACTTACCAATGTGCTAATCGGTTCAAGAAGTGCCTCTAGATGCCTTCTTAATCACGATCTAAGTAAAAAGAAAGAAAGAATTTGAGACTAGGGAGAGGAGAATTCGGCCACACACAATGAGAGTTTCGGTCAAGAGAAGATTCAGTAATGGGTGTAGGGTGAGAAGAGGTGATATGATTGATAAAAGAAGATGAATTCGGCAAGAAGGGGTGTTTTGGCTTTTGAAGCTGTCGACAAGGGCTTGCAGAAAAGAAGAAGAAGAAAGTGAAAGATTCGGCAGAGAGAGGTTTGTAGAAAGATGAAATCGGCTAGAGATGCAAAGAGAAGAGAAGAATGGTGAAAAAGTTTAGAAGAGTGGCTTTTGTCACAGAGAAATCGGCAGTGGGTTTTCTGGGGTAGGAGATTTGGCTACTAGGTTTAGAAAAGCAGAAAAATGACCCCTAATTTACTAAACAGAATTGGCAGAAGAGGGGACCTATTCGACTAAAGAAATCGGCACCAAAAGAGACCTAGATGCTGATTGTGCCTTACCTATGCTGCTTGCCAAATTTGCACCATAGAGAGTCCCTTGGCCGGCCACCTTCATTCAAAATTCAAAAGTCCATAACTTACTCCTAGATTCACTCCTATGACCAATTCAAACTTCTTTCAAGCAGAGTTTTACTCTGCTTCAAACTCTTACCTGCTCCTTGTACAAAATAAAACGCTACACTTGCATATTCTGGGACTTGAACCTTGGCCCTCCTTCAAGCTCCACACGCCACATTTTTAGGAGACTAGTGGCGTCACTTAGCCACTCTACCAAGGCTCCTTTTGTGCTATATTCCATGCACGATTTCTTAAAACACCTACTTGCAAAAGCCCCCTATCTTCTAAGTGAAAAATCTAAAATTTTCCCAAGTCTTTAACCAACACCTAGGCCTTCCATAGGCCCATTAATACTCCTCAAACAAGGATTACACACCCAAATACCAGAGTTAAAACATTTTGTCAGATGAACAACAATTCAAGAGAGACCCAAAAATTTGGGCGTTACAACTCTACCCTCTTTAAAGAAATTTCGTCCTCAAAATTTACCTGATCCAAACAAGTAGGGGTATTGCTGACGCATTGCCTCCTCTGGTTCCCAAGTAGCTTCCTCTCTGCCATGATTACGCCAAAGTACCTTTACTAATGGAACCGACTTTCTCCTGAGAACCTTCACGTCTCGATCTAGAATCTGCACAGGCTCTTCCTCGAAAGTCAAATCAGGCTGTACCTCCACTTCTGCAACTGGTAGTATATGAGTAGGGTCAGAACGATATCGTCTTAACATGGATACGTGAAACACATCATGAATCTTGTTTAGTTCTGGAGGTAACTCCAACTGATAAGCCAGTGGACCTACTCGCTTGAGAACCCGATAAGGCCCAATGAACCGCGGACTCAACTTGCCTTTCTTACCAAATCTTAATATCTTCTTCCACGGCGAAACCTTCAAAAAGACCATGTCACCTATCGAATACTCAATCTCCTTACGTCTTAAATCTACATAGGACTTCTGTCGGTTAGATGCCTCTTTTAACCGATCCCTAATCACTTTGACCTTTTCTTCAGTCTCTGCTACTAACTCTGGTCCCAGAACTTGCCGCTCACCCAATTCAGTCCAACAACTAGGTGAACAACACTTACGACCATAGAGTGCCTCATAAGGTGCCATACAGATGCTAGCCTGATAACTGTTATTATACGCAAATTCTACCAACGGTAAATAATCCTCCCAACTACCTCGAAAGTCGATAACACAACCCTTCAACATGTCTTCTAGAATCTAAATTACCCTTTCTGACTGACCATCAGTCTGAGGATGAAAAGCCGTGCTAAAGTTCAGTTGTCTTCCCAACGCCTCATGCAACTTTTGCCAAAACCGAGATGTGAATCTAGGATCTTGATCGGAAATAATAGACACTGGCACCCCATGCAGTCGCACAATTTCTGCTACATATAATTTAGCTAACTTCTGAAGTGAATAATCAGTACGAATAGGGATAAAATGAGAAGATTTAGTCAGTTTATCCACAATTACCCAAATCAAGTCCTTCTTCGTCAGTGTCAAAGGCAGCCCACTGACAAAATCCATGGTCACCCTCTCCCACTTCCAAAGTGGTACTTTCACTGGTTGCAACAGTCCAGAAGGTAACTGATGTTCAGCTTTCACTTGCTGACAGGTCAGACATTTTCCCATAAATTCTGTTACCTCTCGCTTCAGCCCAGGCCACCAATATAGTTCCTTTAAGTCATGATACATCTTATTACCTCTAGGATGCATAGCACATAGTCCTCTATGAGCTTCTTTCAGAATTGCTTGCCTCAAACTAGAATCCTTCGAAATACAAACTCTACCTCGAAAACATAGAACTCCTTCACTGTTAAGTCCAAACTCAGAAGTATCCGCATCCTTAACCTACTGGAATCAAGAAACCAGAGACTCATCCTTCGACTGCTTTTCTTTAATCTCATCCAACCAGGTTGGCCTTACTTGTAGTTCTGCTAACAAACTACCGTCATCATACAGACTCAAACGAGCGAACATCGCTCTCAGATCAGATACAGTTCTACGGCTTAGGGCATCGGCCACCACATTAGCCTTGCCTGGATGATACTCGATCGCACAATCATAATCCATAAGCAACTTAATCCATCTCTGTTGCCTAAGATTTAGCTCCTTCTGAGTCAACAAGTACTTAAGACTCTTATGATCTATGTATATAATACACCTTTCTCCGTAAAAATAATATCTCCAAATCTTAAGTGTAAAGATTACTGCTGCCAGCTCCAGATCATGGGTAGGATAGTTTACCTCATGAGGTTTAAGCTGTCACGATGCATAAGCAACCACTTTACCCTCTTGCATCAACACACAGCCCAGCCCTACATGTGATGCGTCACTGTACACAGTAAAATCTTTTCCAGACTCTGGCTGAATCAGTACAGGTGCCTCGGTCAGGACCTTCTTTAGCTTCTCAAAAGCTTTTTGCTGCTGCTCGGTCCAAATAAATGGTACCTCTTTCCTTATAAGCTTTGTCAGCGGTGCTGCCATCACAGAAAATCTTTCCACAAACCTTCTATAGTACTCAGCTAAACCCAGAAAACTTCGAATTTCTGCCACTGATCTCGGTGGTTTCCATTCCAGGATTGCTTCAATCTTTCAAGGGTCCACCTTAATCCCATCAGCAGATACAACATGCCCCAAGAAAGTTACCTCTCTCAACCAGAACTCACACTTACTGAATTTCGCTTAAAGCTCCTTTTCCCTTAACACTTGCAGCACAACACGGAGATGTTCATCATGCTTCTCCTCAGATTCAGAATAAACCAGAATATCATCGATAAAGACAACCACGAATCGATCCAAGTATGGCTGGAACACTCGATTCATCAGATCCATAAATGCTGCAGGTGCATTTGCAGCCCAAATGGCATAACCAAGAACTCATAGTGCCCATACCGAGTTCTGAATGCCGTCTTATGAATATCCACCTCCTTAACCCTTAACTGATGGTACTCAGACCGAAGATCAATCTTGGAGAATACTGAAGCTCCTCTAAGCTAGTCGAATAAGTCATCTATTCTTGGTAACGGATACTTATTCTTAATCATCAATTTGTTCAACTGCCGATAATCGATGCACATTCGCATTGACCCATCTTTCTTCTTGACGAATAACACTGGTGCTCCCCACGGACATACACTTGGCATAATAAAGCCTCTATCCAACAGCTCTTGAATCTGAGCTTTCAGCTCCATCAACTCTTTCGGTGCCATCCTATAAGGTGCAATGGACACCGGTGCCTTTCCAGGCAACAGGTCAATCCCAAACTCAACCTCTCAATTCGGAGGCAAACCCAGAAGCTCTTCTGGAAAAACATCTTGGAAGTCCTTAACAATTCTAACTCTGTCCACAGTCAGATGCTCAGTTTCTGGTTGACTTATGAATGCCAAATAAGCCTCACATCCCTTTCAAATCCACTTCTCGACTCTCAATGCTGACACCACATTAGACAGATAATCTCTATGCTTACCTATCACCATAACCTCCTCATCCTCTGCGATCTTTAACCTCATTCACTTTGCAGCATAATCCAAAGTAGCCCTATGCTTGGCAAGCCAATCCATCCCGAAGATGAGATCGAATTCTCCGAAAGGTAGCTCCATCAAATCTCCAGAAAAGATTTTTCCTTGAGTTTCTATAGGCACGTCTTTATACCTAACTGAGTGACCCAAAGGACTTAGTACAGATACCCCACTCACTGTCTCCTCAGAGCGCACACCCAATGACCCAGATATAGCACATGCAACATAAGAATGGGTAGATCCAACATCTATCAATGTAGTGTATGGCATACTAGAAATCAAAAACGTACCGGCTATGACGTTAGGTGCATCACCCTCCTCTCGGCGACGAGCTGCATAAACCAATATTGGCTGACGAGCCTCAGCAAAACTAGCACCCCTACCAAGTGCTCCTCTTCCTCGACCATTACCGTTTCCACCTCTGCCTTGTCCACGACCTCTCAGAGCCTGAGGTCCCCCTCTCCCAGTTTCAGCGACCCTCTGATCCATCACTTGACCTTGATCAGGTTCCTGAGGATAATCTTTCATCCTATGTTCCATAGACCCACATCGAAAACAAGCCCCAGAACATTTCTGGCACTCGCCCATATGTATCTTACCACAACTCCTACAACCTTGCGGTCTAATAGCATTCATTGGCACTGCTTGCACTGGTTCTGCCACTCTTGCTCTCTTAACATTCCTGTTAGCCCCACCTGATGGTCCAGAATCCCTCCGAAAACGGTTCCTATCCTTTTCGCGATTTTGTCTTTCTGTCCGCTTTACCTTTTAAGCTATCTTAGCTTTCTCAACCAAAACCGCAAAGTTACGCTCCCTCTGTGGAGCAATTAGCACTCTAAGTTCATCTCTCAGACCATCCTCGAAGCGCACGCTACGCTCATATTCAGTAGTAACTATCCCAGAAGCATACCAGCTCAGCCTCAGAAACTCAGCCTCGTGCTCAGATACTGTCCTACCTCCCTAAACCAGATTCAAGAATTCTTTCCTGCGGGCTTCTACATAGCTAGCCCTAACATATTTCCCTTTAAAGGCTATCTTAAACAGCTCCCATGTTACCTCACCAGTTGAAGTTCCATCCCTTACCGTGAGCCACCACTGATAGGCTTCATCTCTAAGCAACGATACGGCTCCCTTCAGCTTCTGCTCCATGGAGCAGTCCGATCATCCATGATTCATTCTATGGCCTCTAACCAGTACTCGGCCACATTCAGCGCTACACCAGACGCACCCCTGAAGAACTCTACTCCATTAGCCCGGAGTCGCTCAGAAATAGATCCCCGAAATCTATTACCGGTACTTGCCCCAGCAACCCTTTCCAGAACTCGAAGCATCGCTTGCGATAGAGCGTCATCCTCGACACCCCGATCATAAGACTCCACCTCTGTTGCCGGTGGTACCAGTACATCAGCTGCTGGTGCATGACCCGAAGACGAAGATTCAGCTCGTGCACTACCTCGGCCACGTCCACGGCCCCTACCACGAGCTGCTCACGTACTCATTTCATATTATCTGCTTTAGAAATTTTATGAATCAGATTAATATTCCATTGTTTGTTACGGATGTCTTATGAATGAGTAGAATTTCAGAGTTCATCTTCTTTCGCAGAAACCTAGCTACAGTCTCAGTCTATTTATCAAAATTTCTATAGTTCAGTAATACCCTAACTAAAGCATCATGATAGGGTTTTAATCAGGCATATAATCAGAATTTCAAAAACAATCAGTAAAAGTTCAGAAAACTTACAAGCTTGGGCCGGAGATTCGGTGTGCCACCTCTTTAGAAATTGAATAAGGAATTTAATTTAACTTTTGCGAAAATCACTCATGCACAAGATAAGCTTAAAATGTTTTGAAAATAGTTGTTAAAACATGATCTTTCGAAAATCTTTGTTCCTAATATTTAAAAATTTCCATTTCTAGACCCAATCCATAGCCGAGTTGTTGCAACTTAGCTCTGGTACCATTAAATGTAACACCCCAAACCCGGCCTGGACATTATGGCTAGATCTGGTGCGTCACATGGACTTACAACCAAGTTTATGACTTTTTGCTTGATGTGACTTAGGTGATATTTTTATTAAAGCAGCAAGTTTGTGATAAGTCATTTTGTTAGGGCTTTAGGTTATCCATTTTTTTAAACTTATTTAGTTTTGAAAACATTCTCTAGCTTTTGAAAAACCTCCGCAGCCTATAACTAGCAGTTTCGATAAAAATAAATTAAACCGTTAAAGAAAATAAAACCAATAAAGAAATTTAAATAGCGGCCTTATTACAATTAAAACCCCAAAATAGCATAATAAAAAACTTAAAATAAAATGAAAGTCGACTTGCAGATGCTGTGGCCACTCCGAATCTCTCTTAGCTCCAAGCCCACTATAGTTGAGGGTTACCTGCAGAGATGAAATTAAGGGGTGAGTTTGGTAACTCAATGTGTAACATAATCTCAACTATAGGCCAAAACAGACCAAGCCTCAGAATCAGATTTAATTGGGCCTTGGCCCATTACAGAAATCAGGTTAAGCCCATAGGCCCATAACAGATACAGATCAGATATAATATGCACACAGAAAGCCCAACCCCAATCCATCCATAACACCCCCGTACCAACCTTACACCATGTGGGGAGACTACTCGACCCACCCAACCGCTACACACCACAGAAATTTACAGTGAGGCTGCCAGATATTGTGACGAGGTTACCAGATACAGATATATGTGGCAAGGCCACCAGAACAGATATATGTGACGAGGCCACTAGAACAGATATATGTGGTGAGGCCACTAGATTGCAGCGAGGCTGCCAGAACGCTTCCTCCATCATAAAAGCCCCTACCCCATGCAACAGATATAAACATACTATGGCATGCAACATAAAAAATCTCATGCATCAGATATATTATGAGATATGATACACAGAAACAGAAAATCATACATTTCATACAAAATTTACCCTAGGGGTATAAAGGTCATTTTGCACCTAAGGGTACAATGGTAGTTTCCATACTTAGGGGTATTTTAGTCCTTTTTCTAGATTTTTGAGGATTTTATGCATGTCCAAGTAATTACTAGTCAAATTATGCCTACGGAAGTCCATTTATCCTTAGTTTCCAGTTTTGCCCTTTCTAGCCCAAAACCCCTAATGGGCCTTACTAAGTCCATTAACGTCTTAAGCCCGTTAAACCCAATTTTATGCTCAGTTTACTAACTTTAACCATATTATTGAGTTTGACACCGTTAAATTGCCTTTTTCGCCAATTTTACCTATATGGGCTCGAAAGCCCATTGGGCCCATCTTTGGCCCCTCGAAGCCCAACTTACCAAAATGCTTAGAATTGCCCCTTCCGCAATTCTGTCATTGTTGAAACCAAAGTTGCCCATAACAGAGTAAACGATTACTCTTAGGTTCTCCTAAGACCGATTATTCAATCACCTCTGGTCAGTTTTCGGTCAATCTTTCGGTGATTACGGCCTTTGCCGTTCTAGTTTAAAGCGGAGATATGATACACACCTGTTAATGGATGAAGTGACGATGAGATCCACGTACGAAAGCCTACAGTTGATTACTAAAGTGTTAGTCTAAAACTCGCTAATCAATAAGCCATAATCTCCTTGCCAAAATCGGTCAACATGGCCTAAGTCCCTAAAAGCCTTTACCTTGCTGCTGAAATATGAACTAGGTCTATGTGCCTAGCCGTGCCAACCTTCAAATCCTTTCAAAGCGCCCCCTTTGCCTCCACTAGCACAACAACATCAAACAAGAGACCACAAAGCCTTAGTCTAAACGATAGCCTCCTCTAAAGGGGTTTCGGCTTATATCTTAAACACATGAAACCAATCAAAATTTCTGAGTACTTACCAATGTGCTAATCAGTTCAAGAAGTGCCTCTAGATGCCCTCTTAATCACGATCTAAGTAAAAAGAAAGAAAGAATTTGAGACTATGGAGAGGAGAATTCGGCCACACACAATGAGAGTTTCGGTCAAGAGAAGATTCGATAATGGGTGTAGGGTGAGAAGAGGTGATATGATTGATAGAAAAAGATGGATTTGGCAAAAAGGGGTGTTTTGCCTTTTGAAGCTATCGACAAGGGCTTGCAGAAAAGAAGAACAAGAAAGTGAAAGATTCGGTAGAGAGAGAGGTTTGCAGAAAGATGAAATCGGCTAGAGATGCAAAGAGAAGAGAAGAATGGTGAAAAAGTTTAGAGGAGTGGCTTTTGTCACAGAGAAATCGACAGTTGGGTTCCTGGGGCAGGAGATTCAGCTACTAGGTTTAGAAAAGCAGAAAAATGACCCCTAATTTACTAAATAGAATCGGTAGAAGAGGGGACCTATTAGACTAAAGAAATCGGCACCAAAAGAGACCCAAATGCTGATTGTGCCTTACCTATGCTGCTTGCCGAATTTGCACCATAGAGAGTCCCTTGCCCGGCCACCTTCATTCAAAATTCAAAAGACCATAACTTATTCCTAGATTCACTCCTATGACCGATTCAAACTTCTTCCAAGCAGAGTTTTACTCTGCTTCGAACTCTTACCTGCTCCTTGCACAAAATAAAACGCCACACTTGCATATTCTGGGACTTGAACCTTGGCCCTCCTTCAAGCTCCACATTCCACATTTTTAGGAGACTAGTGGCGTCACTTAGCCACTCTACCAAGGCTCCTTTTGTGCTATATTCCACGCACAATTTCTTAAAACACGTAATTGCAAAAGCGCCCTATCTTCTAAGTGAAAAATCTAAAATTTTCCCGAGTCTTTAACCAACACCTGGGCCTTCTATAGGCCCATTAATACTCCTCAAACAAGGATTACACACCCAAATACCAGAGTTAAAACATTTTTTCAGAAGAACAACAATTCAAGAGAGACCCAAAAATTTGGGCATTACATCAGCCCCTAAGTGGCTGTTGAACTGCCCTCAACGGCTGTGCAGTACCAGTAATCAGATCTTTTATTTGATTAGTTCTCAAAAGACAATCTCTCATGCGATACTCAACAAACCCACATCTCAAACACGCCCCAATCGTCTTCCAACATTATCCTAAATAGCGTCTACCACAGTGTCCACATGGTAAGATCCCAGTAGGTGCAAAAAGGGGCCCAACTCTAACTGGCCTATCATATCTAGCGTTTTTCTTAGGCCTTAGTGCAGGACTTGAGGGCTCTGAATCCCTCTTATTCTTTCATCTGTCCTTATCCCAGTTTTGGCACTTAGCGTACTTCACTTCCTCGACGATCTTTGCCTTCTCAACTACAGTGAAAAAGTCACGCTCTCTCTACGGAGCTATCACAACTTGCAAACTATCTTCAAGACCATCCTCAAAGCTTACACAACACTCATAGTCAATTGCCACCATACATTGCGCATAGCGGCTCAATCTTAGAAATTCGGCCTCACACTCGACCACCGAACGGTCTCCTTGAGTGAGATTAAGAAACTCACGCCTCTTAGCATCAATATAGCTGGCCCTCACATACATACTCTAAAAAGTTATCTTGAAGTAGTCCCTAGTTAGTCAGTTTGGCTAAATGCCCTCCTTAACCGTAAACCACCACCGGTATGCTTCATCGCGAAGCAGAGAAACAACCCCATTAAGCTTCTGCTCTGCCGTAAAATCTAGATCGACCATAATTCTTTCTGTGGCCTCCATCCAGTACTTAGCCATGTTAGGAGCGACACCAGTGACACCCCTGAAAAGCTCAGTCCCATTGATCTGGAGCCATTCCGTAACAGACCCTCGGCCTCCAGATCAAGTGTTGGGTCCAGCGACCCTCCCTAATATCCGTAATATGGCCTGGGATAATGCGTCGTCCTCAGCCACATAATCTCGAGACCTAGTCTGTGTCACAAGTGATACCGGTGTCTCACTAGTATCCAGATTAGGGAGATTTCTAGATGATGAGGACCCAGCTTGGGCCCCTCTACAGCCTCTACCACGGCCTCTTGTACCCCGTCTGTGAGTACCTTGTGTGCTCATCGTAAGTTCAGAGTTTATCTGTATTAATAGTTTTATGCAGTAGTTACAGTTTTGATATTTATTAACAAATATTTTATGTAGATCGTATAAGAAGTTTAGAGTTTGTTATCGCGCATCGCAGTCTTACTACAGTTTTCAGTTTTATTATTGTTTCTAATATACACTACCCAGAGTGTTTTCATACATGCTAGTAATATTTTCAGACAAATCTAAACAGAGTTTCAGAACACATACAGGATCGGCGCCAGAGACTCGATGTACCACATACTCAGTCAAGAATTTTTTTTCAAATCACTTAAAAATCACTTCTTAACTACCAAGTTTTAAAAACCCAAATCCACAGTCGAGTTTTGCAACATGACTTTGATACCACTAAATGTAACACCCCAAACTCAGCCTAGATGTTACAGTCGAATCTAGCGATGTCACATGAAATGGGATTTCAAAACGCATTGATAAACAAGAACCGTTCTAGTTATTAGCTTTTAGTTATTCCAGAAAATGTATATTCGTTCTTAAGTTAACCAAGGTATTTCCTTCTTTAGCGGAAGCTTTTAGAAACCATTTTGTTTTAAGGGAAAACCGTTGTCTTTAGCAAAAATCTAGTTTAGTCGAGTCCAGTAATATTAAAATTGTTAAACAGTTCAAACTCCAAAATTTAAACCGAAATGTCGAAAGTCCCAACAAATACATATTAAACCCAAATTAAAAGGAAGGAAATAAATAGCTTAAAAATGAATTTAAACTATACGAAATCGTGGTGGTCACCGTCGAGTCCTCCGCTGCCCCGATCCATCTAATGTTGGGGATTACCTGAACAGATTAAATAGAAAAGGGTGAGTTTTTGCAAACTTAGTGTGTAATCCCCTTAGAGAGCATGCACACATAATAATATTAGAAATCAATCACATATATATAGTTCGGGCCAGAGCCCATTACAGAATCGGTGTTAACCTTAGCCCACTCAGATACAAAATCAAATACAAATTAGGGCCTTAGCCCATCTCAAATATAACATGCAAATCAGAATAGAATATCAGAATCCTACCCACCAGCCTCTACATACTATGTCTGTCCAACCCTACACACCACGTAGGGATAAAATCAACCCAACCATCCCTATACACCATGCTGTACCGAAATGAGGCACATAATCAGATAGTTGCAGTTGAGCTGCCAGATAGCAGGCTTAATAGCCTCTCAGATACTTCCTCTAATAAATCATCAACCCACCCCGATGCAATGAAACATACAATGAATGGCATGCTAATATGCAATAATCAGACTATATAATCAGTTCAATATTATCAGGCTCAGTACAGATATCATACATAGATCACATGTTTAGAGGTCCAGATAATGCTTACTGACCCTATAGTAGGTCATAGTCGACTTGGGTGACCCGTACAACCTTACAGAACTTTTCAGAAAAATGGGTTCATACGCCCATGTGGCTTGCCGTGTGGTTCACCGGCATGGGCCCACACACCAGTGTGGCCCACACGGCCCACTTGATCAAGCCCGTGTGTCGAACACGGTCTTACCGACCATCACACGGTTGTGTCCTTTGTGCACGGCCCGGTCTCGTCACACGGTCGTGTCCCTTCACACGGCCTTCCACACGGAAGACCATATAGCCATGTGGCGTCGATAGATTCATTTTCAGCTTTTGCTGATTCTTATTTTCTGCGTTATCGGATACACACTTGGTATTGATTCGAAGCTAACGCATCCCCAAGCACTCATTTCACTCAATTAATCACTTAATTGCCGAATTATAAACAACCTAACATATTACTCACTTTAGGAGCGATTGAAACTTACCCCTAATGCTTCGAAATTGGTTTGCCTAAGAAATAGTTCAAGAAAAGTCTTGATTCTAGAGATATGATGCTATCAAAAATCAGAATACAACCCCAATCAAAACTTAGCATCATAATTCACAACTCACAAGAAGCTCTTACCGAAATTATTTAACGAAACGTCACAGATGGAGAAGGAAGCACAATCGTCGGTAGAAAGGAAGCAAAAAGAAGAGTGAAGAGAAGGGAGGATACAGTAGGTTAGAGTCGACTTGGGTGACCCGTGCAACCTTATAGAACCTTTCAGAAAAAAGGGCTCAAATGCCCATGTGGCCTGCTCTTGTGGGCCCACATGCTCGTGTGGCCCACACGACCCAAATTAACCGTGGTCGTGTGGATCAAACGGCTTGGCCCAAAATCCCACACGCCCGTGTGGTTCACCGATGTGGGCCTATAGACCCATGTGGCCCACACGGCCTAATTGATTAAGCCCGTGTGTCGTACATGGTCTCATCGGTCATCACACGGTGCTGTCCTTCTCGTACGGCCTGGCCTCATCGATCACACGGCCATGTCCCTTTACATGGCCTACAACACACCCATATGGCATCGACAGATTCATTTTTTGGCTTTCATCGATTCTCATTTTTTGCATTATTGGGTACACACATGGTATTGATTAGAAGCTAACGCAACCCCAAGCACTCCAAAACCTATTATAGAATAGTATTTCACTCAATTAATCACTTAATTTTTGAATTAAAAACAACCCAACATATTACTCACTTTAAGAGCGATTGAGACTTACCCCTAATGCTTTGAAATCGGTTTGCTTAAGAAGTAGTTCAAGAAAAGTCTCGATCCAAGAAATATGATGCTGCCAAACATCAGAATACAACCCCAATCAAAACTTAGCATCATTATTCACAACTCACAAGAAATTACTTACCAAAATTATTCAACCAAACGTCACAAAAGGAAAAGGAAGCACAATCGTCGTTCGAAAGGAAACAAAAAGAATAGTGAAGAGAAATGAGGATTTTAGCTGGGGAAAGGGAAGAATGACGATAGAATTTTCTTTGGGAGGGGAGAGAAAAACTGATAATTTTTAAAAAAAATTGCCAAATAAAATTCAACTCACTATTAAATCCCTTAATTCCCTCTTACATCTACTCCTACAATCCCCCTACTACACATCCACTACTCAGCATTTTATTACACTTCAAACTCCTAGACGACATAAATAATAAAAATAATGCTCCTATCCAAATTCGAACACAAGACCTCCTCCACACCAATACTCCACTTAATCAAAAGACCATTAGGCCCATTCTGTTAACAACTTACTAGAAATTAAACTTAAACCCTTTTGGCAAGGTTAAGACTTCCACTAATAAAATTACCAAAATTTTCCCAAGTAGGCTTGAACTTGGGACCTCTCACAAATGCATAGAACACTTAACCACTGAAGTAGATAGATATTTGTGTTATGTTTGCGCAATAATAAATTTTAAGAACTTTTAGCGTTACACAATGTCCAAAACCATTTGCAAAATTCCTAAAAGAACGCGATATTGTCCAACAACACACCATGCTAGGATCACCTAGTATGAATGGTGTAGCTGAAAAAAGAAATATAACTCTTAAGGATATGGTAAGTAGCATGATAACTCATTCTACCTTACCCGAGTCCTTCTAGAGAAAGTTATTAAAAACATCAACTTGCATTTTGAATAAATTTCCCACTAAAGTAATTGCAAAGACACCTTATGACATTTCGATAAGTCAAAAGTTTAGTCTAAAGTACTTTCACATTTGGGATGTCCAGTTGAGGCAAGGCCTTATAGGACATATGAAAAGAAATTGTAATCCAAAATAGTGATCAGCCACTGTATTGGTTATTCTGAGCCATCAATGGGCTATAAGATTTATGATCCCACAATTAGGAATATTTTTTAGTAAGAACTGTAATATTTTTTGAGGATGTTAAGTTTTAAGTGTGAAATAAGGTTAGAGACATTGCTTTTAAGGATGAATTGGATTCTAACTTAGTTCTTGCTATCACTTTTGACGATGTTCATGCTCTCACACCTATCATTGATCAAGAAATGAATCTAGAACCTCAGAAAGACAAAGTAGAACTGTAACAATTTAATTTTGGGCATAGTCGAAACAATGGTTTCAGGACCACAAATTCGACGAGAAAAATTTATTTTTATTATATTTTTATGGTTTAAAATTTAATGAAATGGTTTCGCAAAAATCTCGTTCAAAAATTTTGACACTTAATTCAGTCAAAAGGACTAAATTATAAAAAGTGCAAAACTTGAGTTCTAGAAGCTAGAGGTGTCTAATTGCTATGAAATTTTAAATTAGAGGTCCTTAAATGGTAATTAAACCATTGGATAATTTTTTGGACAAAATTGGGCATGAGATAGGTGAAATAGAATATTTTTAAGCTAAGGGCAATTTGGTCATTTGGTGATTAAAATGAATTAAAATCAAAATTAAAAGCCAATTTTTGTCCATCTTCAGCCCCATGGCCGAATTTCACAGGGGGAAACCATGGCCAAATTGTAAGTCTGTTCTAGCCCCATTTTTAATGATTTTCATGTTTTTGAAATCCTCGTAACAAGATCTATCTTTTCCTACCACTAATTTGAGATATGGTTAAAGTTTAGGGTTTTGACTCATGATGAATATGTGTGTATTTTTGTGTTTAATGGTAGAAAATCATGTTTATGGTTAGAGAAACGACTTTTACTGAGTGATTTTTGGTGAAAATGCCTAAAAGGACTAATTTGTAAAAGTTGTAAAATATGTGTAGAAAATGTGATTTAGTGAAAAATGTGGGCTGCTATAAGAGGGAATATGAATCGGCTAGGCTTGGGTATTGAGAAAATGGATACATTTCATTTTACGAGCCTAAGGGCAAATTTGTAAATATGTGAACATTAGGGGCAAAAATGTAATTTTTCCATAATATGATTTTTGGACTGATTTGAATAGTATAATAATTTAACAAGTCGAATGTGATGTTATAGATCAAGAAAAATGAAGTTTAGACTTAAAACGGGGGAAAACGATTATTGGATGATTTGGTCCTTTTCGCAATTTTAGGTCAAGGTAAGTTTGTATGTCAATAAATGTTATTGATTTGTGTTAATTGTGTAAAATTATTATATATTTTATTAAATTGTGAATGTTAAAGCAAACGTTCGAATTGAGTAAAAACACAGGATCGATCACGATCGTTGCATAGTGAAATATGAATTGACGGTAAAAGACCATGGTTAAACTATGGCAATGTGCTAAGCGAAATAAGTCCATGACATTTAAGTGAAATAAGTCCATGGCAATGTGCTAAGTGAAATAAGTCCATGGCATCTAAGTGAAATAAGTCCATGGTATTGTGCTAAGTGAGATAAGTGATTCGGGTGCTACTCCGTACGTTCTACTAGTGGCTGGGTAGTCTGATGATAAACCGTAGTTTATACATGTTTTTACCCCATGCTTAGCATAATTTTAGATGAATTATCCCTTGAATTGTGAAATTTGATGCTCCTTATCCTTTAATTTCATGTTTTATAATTAAGAGAGCATGAGAGAGGGAAAAGAATGAGAAACGGGCAAAACGGAGAAAATGGGCCAGAGTGGGAAATCAACACAGCCTGAAGTTCCTCATACGGGTGAACCACACGCCCGTGCCACATTAGTAGACTTGAACACAACCTGGGCTCGATTCACACGGGCATGCTACACGGGTGTGTCACTATCGTGACAAATTTCAATTTCACGCGGAAAAAACTACTTAAGGGCTAAGAAAGGTATTCCGGAGTCTATATAAACACCCTAGGAGAGGACTTAAGAAAAAAACCCAACACACAGAGTAGAAGGCAGGTAATTACTCAAGGAAAGCCGATTGATCCATCTCTGAAGGAAGGATCTACATCAAGACTGAAGATTTCCCTTCAATTCTTTCAAGACTTTTGGGTCTTCATTATATTTTGTTGTTTTCTTTATTTTGAGATGTTTTCCCTTTTTATTATGAACTAAACCCCCAAATACGTAAGGGGGATGAAACCTAAGATGAATCTTGTTATTATTATCCGAATTATATGATAAATATTCGATTTGTTCTTAATTGTGTTTTTAATTCTTAAGTTGATATTTCAGGATATTAATTCAAGTCGAATATGCTTATTTAGAGGAGCAAAAGTCCCTATTTAAGAGTTGATCCAATGCAATTAAGTAGAGTTGATAGCAATCCTAGACATAGGACGACGAAAGTCTGCCGGATTAGAGTCAAATCTAATAGGGGGATCCATAAATTTAGTTAATGCAAAACCAGGGGTTTTAATTAGAAAGAGATTTCAATTAATCAACCTAGGGTTAGTTGTTTTCAGTCTCGACGGAGATATTAACATAAGTTAGGGATTTCTGCGAATCAAGTCGAATAAATAAATTGTCTATTTCAGAGTTAAATAACAAGTGAAGTTTAGGTGGATTCTTCCTTAGGTATTGCTTTCATCAATCAGTTTTCCTGAAAGTATTTCCCCAATTTATTCTTTTTCGCATCCTTAGTTAGTTAGAATTTTAGTTTACAAACAACATCCATTTATTTATAGGCTAGATAATAGGAAGAAAGTTGTTACTAGTACTTTTAGTTCTTAGATTCGACATTCCGGTCTTGCCACTAACTATACTACTATTCGATAGGTGTGCTTGCCTTTTATCGTGATAATAGTTAGTTTCTAGGCACGATAATAAAACATATTATTACTTCATAAAAATCACGATCATTTGATATGTGTTGCAGATACCTAATAGCTTGTGTGAGCAGCATTGAGTATCTACGCCTGACCGAGAGCTTGTGTGAGTAGACCCGTAAATGTGTATAGCTCAAGAGCAAGCCTATGTGAAACTTTGTGAATAAAATAACTTTGGCTACAAGTGTGGTACTATATGAAGGCCACCGTGTATCCGTTATTATTCTGATGTGTTCAACGAGTAAGTTAGAAATGAGAATGAGTACCAAATGGTAAGTGAAAAGATATAAGTAAGTATATGCATTATACGAGCATCAAATCAAACAAACTTGTGAAAATCATGCCTAGATTATGAATAAATGTGAAAGAATTATGAACCAATAATAGTGTTTGATGTTGAATTGAAATAATGTGTTTTCATTGAGGTTTAAGTGTATCAACTGACATTGCAAAGATGGAAAATGAAAGTATAACTGAATTAAATGATACAGGTACGTACGAAATCTATGTGAATGTTGAATGAAAGTTAATACAAAGAAAACGTGAAAGAGTAAAATTAGCAAAAAGATAGTGTGGACAATAATAGTTGTGTGATTTGAAAAATCACAAAAAAATGGTAGGAATCGAATTATAGGTTGAATTGAATAAGAAATTAAAGCTTATTGAGTCTATTTTCGCATAAAATAAATGTGTAAGTAAAAGAATTTCATGTTATGAGATATTTGAATTTTTGTGAGACAAGGTTAGAATGATTACAGAATCCCCTATTTTGACTTTGGAAAATAGTTAAAAATTGCATAAAAATAATTATGGGTTAGAGTTTATATTTTTAAAATTATTAATAAGTCTATTTTCAAAGGAAATAAGCGGGAACATCATCCGAATCATGTACTATGAGATAATTAATTTTTAGTGAAGAAGGGTCAAAACTGTCTAACAGCTAAACAGGAGAGATTTTAAAGAATAAACTGTACTTATTAACTAAACCTAAAATTCTAAAAATTTTGTGGTAAGGAGATATGTAAGTCTAGTTTTAGGTTAAATTAGCATATCTTAATTTAGAGTTCCGTAGCTCAGAATATAAATAATTTAGTGACTGTGACTCGAGTAGACAGATTGAGATGAACATGAGTAAATAGTGGAACAATGTACAATTATGATTGTATTAGCTTAAGAACATATTGTAAGAATTGGTAAAAGCATGTTAATAAATTTCTTATTATTTACGTACCAACTTACTCAACTTACTAAGCTATATAGCTTACTCTATTTATTTTCTTTGTTTATAATGTCCTTAGGTTAGCTCGGGTTGGAAGTCACCAGAGAACCTATCACACTATTGATAAACCATAATTTATACATAATTTTACCCCATGCTTAGCTCAGTTATGGATGATTTATCATTAGAATTGTGGAATTTGATGCTCCTAATCTTTTAATTTCATGTTTTATCCTTAGGTGAGCATAGAAAAGTGAAAAGAACGAGAAAAGGGCCAAAAACGGAGAAAATAGGCCAAAGTGAGAAATCAACACGGCCTGGAGATCCTCACACGGGTATATCACACGCCCGTGCTAAATTAGCAGACTTGAACACAGCTTGGACCCGATTCACACAGGCGTGCCACATGGGCGTGTCCCTGTCGTAACGAGTTTCAATTCCACACGGAAAAAGCTACTTACGGGCTAAGAAGGGCATTCCAAAGTCTATATAAACACCCTAAAAGAGGAATAATGGGACACACAGAGTAGAAAGCAAGGAACTACTCTGATCGATCCATCTCGAAAGCAAGGATCTACATCAACACTGAAGATCTTCCTAAATTTCTCTCAAGAGTTTTGTGTTTTCTTTATGTTTTGTTGTTTTCCTTATTTTGAGATGTTTTCCTTTATTATTATGAACCACATCCCCTAAATACCTGAGGGGGATGAAACCTAAGACGGATCTTATTATTGTTACCTGAACTATATGATAAATATTTGATTTGTTCTTAATTGTGTTTTTAATTCTTGAGTTAATATTTCAGGGTATTGATTCAAGTCGAATGTGCTTATTCAGTAGAGCAAAAGTCCATGTTTAAGAGTAGATCCGACGCAATTAAGTGGAGTTGATCGCAATCCTAGACATAGGACGACAAAATCTGCAGGATTAGAGTCAAATCTAATAGGGGGTCCATAGATCGAGTTAATGCAACACTAGGGGTTTTAATTAGAAAGAAATTTCAATTAATCAACCTAGGGTTAATTGTTCATAGTCTCGAAAGAGATATTAACATAATTTAGGGATCTCTACGGATCAAGTCGAATGAATAAATTGTCTAGTTCAGAGTAAAATAACAAGTGAAGTCTAGGTGGATTCTTCCTTGGGTATTGCCTTAATCGATTAGTTTTCCCAAAGTATTTCCCCAATTTATTCTTTTTCGCGTCTTTAGTTTAGTTAGATTTTATATTAAAAATAACTCCGCTTTATTTTTAGGCTAGATAATAGGAAGAAAGTTATTACTAGTACTTTTAGTTACTTTGGGTTCGACATTCCAGTCTTGCCACTAAACTATACTACTGTTTGATAGGTGCGCTTGCCTCATTCATGATAATAGTTAGTTTCTAGGTATGATCATAAAAATTTAAAACTTATCACGACCACATCAAGTTTTTGGCGCCGTTGCCGGGGAACTAAAACATTCAGAGCACTGATTTCTATTACTTTATCTATCTTTACTTTTATTGCAATTTATTTTCTATTTTTATTTTAAGTTTTATTTACTAATTTTTTCTTTTTATTCTTCTCTACTAGGTGTTTCTGGTTTATGACTAGAAGAAACCCGTCAGGACCATTATTGTTTGATAATGATTTAGAAGCTACAGTTTGCATAAACCGAAGAGAAATAAAGCGAAGCATACAGTACACAAAATAAGGAAAAGAAGACAAAACCAAATCTACCGAAGATATGGAAGCAAATCAAAATAATCAGCTACCTTCTGTGGTAGCCGCAGATTTTGTGAATCAAAATCCTACTCCTCGTACTATGTATGATTATGCTAAGCCTAATTTAGCTGGTACTAAATCTAGTATTGTTAGGCCTGTTATTACTACAAATAATTTTGAACTGAAACCTAACACTATTCAGATGATTCAACAGTTTGTCCAATTTGATGGTTTGTAGATGAGGATCCTAACACACATTTACCTAACTTTGTGGAATTATGCGACACTTTCAAAATAAATGGCATTTCTGATGATGCCATTCGCCTTCGGTTATTTCTTTTTTCTTTGAGGAATAAAGCTAAACAATGGTTGAATTCTCTACCACGAGGGTCAATCACTACTTGGGAACAAATGACCGAAAAGTTTTTACTTAAATATTTTCCACCAACTAAAGCGGCAAAGTTGAGGAATGATATCTCTTCTTTTGTACAGATGGATTTAGAGACACTCTATGATGCTTGGGAGAGATACAATGATTTATTCAGAAGGTGCCCTCACCATGGGTTACCTTTATGGTTACGGGTTCAAACTTTTCATAACAGTTTGAACCCCTCAACAAGATAGATGATCGATGTAGCTGCCGGTGGAACCATAAATAACAAAACACCTAAGGAAGCTTGTGAGTTTATAGAGGAGATGTCACTGAATAATTATCAGTGGCAAGTCATAGGAACAAAGCCAAAAAAAGCTACCAATGTTTTTAATGTTGATGCGATCACAATGTTGTCAAATCAAGTAAAACTCTTGAATAAAAAGATTGACGGTTTAGTTGGTTCTACGCAGGTACATCCAGTGATGAGGTGTGATTCAAATGGAGGAGGAATGTACAACACAGATTATTCATCCTACGATACTAACACAGAAAATGAACAAGCCAACTATATGGGTAATAATTTTAGATCTCAAAATAACCCTTATAATAACACTTATAATGCAGGTTGGAGGAGCCACCCCAATTTCTCATGGGGTGGTCAATGAACTCAAGGGCTACCACCCCCTCCAGGCTTTAAACAACCTCCTTACCGATAGGAAAAGAAACTGAATCTTGAAGAGATGTTGGAAAAATTTATCTCGGTGTCAGAAACCCATTTTCAGAATACCGAAACAGCACTTAAAAACCAACAAGCTTCAATTCAAGGACTTGAAAACCAAATTGGTCAACTTGCCAAGATGATATCTAATAGACCACAAGGTAGTTCAACAAGTAATACTGAACCCAATCTTAGGGAGCATGTTAAAGCAGTCACACTATGGAATGGAAAAACACTAGTTGAACCTGAAAAGAAGTCTGTTCAAGAACCTGACAAAGAGAAGGTTGAGAAGGCCAAACTCAAAGAGAATGCTCCACCAGTACTTAAAGAATACAAACCACCCATCCCATATCTAGCAAAGTTGAAGAAAGACCGCATGGATGCACAATTCGGTAAATTTCTTGAACTTTTTAAATAGTTACATATTAACTTACCTTTTGTTGAAGCTATTTCTCAGATGCCCACGTATGAAAAATTCTTGAAGGAACTTCTAATGAACAAAAGGAAACTTGAAGAGGTGTCCACAGTGGAACTTAATGAAGAGTGTTCAGCTATCCTCCAAAACAAACTGCCAACCAAGTTGAAAGATCCAGGAAGTTTTACTATTCCCTGTTTAATTGGTAGTTTAGATATTGAAAAGGCGTTAGCTGATTTCGGTGCAAGTATTAACTTAATAACTTATAAAATGTTCAAGCAACTAGGTCTTGGGAACCAAAACCCACTAGGATGAGTATTCAACTAGCTGATAGATCTGTTAAATATCCTAGGGGTATCATTGAAGATGTTTTAGTTAAAGTGGATACATTTACATTCCCTGTTGATTTTGTTGTGCTTGACATGGATGAGGATGTTGAGGTACCTTTAATCTTAGGACGCCCATTTTTAGCCACTACTAGAGCTGTTATTGATATAGGGGATGGTAAACTTGTGCTTAGGGTAGGTGATGAAGAAATTATGTTTAAAATATATGATGCCATGAGATTTTCTAGAGAACAAGATGATTCTTGTTATTTTATTGATTCTATTTACCATTCTATTCAAGATTCGTTTTAGGAAATCACTCTTAAAGACATGTTGGACTGTGTCTCGCCCAAGGTGGGGAGGAGGATGGAGTCACCACTGAGGTGAGAAAGGTAATGAATGATTTAAACTCTAATGAACCTTCTCCCAAACATATATTATGAGGGTATTGAGATAAATGATGAAACAAGACAAAAACCGTTTATTGTTGAACCACCTAAAGTGGAGCTAAAGCAATTACCCAATCACTTGGAATATGCATTTTTGGGAAATGACTTTACACTGCCAGTAATTATCTCTTGAACTTACAACTAAAAGAGAAGGATGAATTACTCCAAGTTCTACAAGAACACAAAAAGGCCATAGCTTGGAAAATTTCTAACATTAAAGGGATTAGCACTTCCTTTTACACCCATAAAATTTTGATGGAAGATGAATACAAAACATGAGTGTAAGCTCAAAGACGGCTAAACCCCAACATGAAAGAAGTTGTCAAGGCTGAGGTAATTAAACTTCTAAACGTAGGATTTATTTATCCTATTTCTGACAGTTATTGGGTAAGTCCTATGCAGGTTGTTCCTAAGAAAGGAGGCATAACTATTATGACCAATGAAAAGAATGAGCTAATCCCTACAAGAACAATCATAGGTTGGAGAGTTTGCATTGACTATAGAAAATTGAATGACGCCACCAGAAAGGATCACTTTCCCTTGCCCTTTATTGATCAAATGTTTGTACTACTTCTTTTTGGATGGACTCTCTGGCTACTTCCAGATCCTGATAGCTCCAAAAGATCAAGAGAAGACAACATTCACATGCTCCTACGGTACGTTTGCTTATCATAGAATGCCTTTTGGATTATGTAATGCCCTTGCTACTTTTCAGCATTGTATGTTAGCTATCGTTAACGAACTCGTATAGGATATCATGGAGGTATTTATGGATGACTTCTCAGTATTCAGTAATTCTTTCCATCTTTGCCTTAAGAATTTAGAATGAGTTTTAATAAGATGCGAAGAAACAAATCTTGTTCTCAACTGGGAAAAATGCCATTTTATGGTTCATGAAGGTGTTGTGTTAGGACATAAAATTTCTAGTAAAGGAATAGAGGTTGATAAACCAAAAATTGAAACCATTGAAGAATTACCTCCCCCTAATTCGATTAAGGCTTTAAGAAGCTTTTGAGGACATGCTAGTTTTTATAGAAGATTTATTAAAGATTTTTCTAAAATAGCTAAACCTTTAACAAAACTACTAGAAAAAGATGTGTCTTTCAATTTTGATCAGGAATGTTTAGAAGCATTTAACACTCTCAAAGAAAAGTTAACTAATGCCCCAATTATAATTACTCCTAATTGGAATTTGCCTTTTGAACTAATATGTGATGCGAGTGACTTTGCAGTAGTTCTTGGACAGCGAAGAGACAAACATTTTCAGCCTATTTATTATGCTAGCAAGACTTTGACAGCAGCGCAAGAGAATTACACTACCACGGAAAAAGAATTGCTAGCTGTGGTTTTTGCGTTTGACAAATTTAGACCATATCTAATATTATCTAAAGTCCTCATTTTTACTGATCATTCCAATCTTCGTTATCTTTTTAACTAAGACTGATGCAAAACCTCGATTAATAAGATGGGTTTTACTGTTACAAGAATTTGACTTAGAGATACAAGACAAGAAATGAGCTGAAAATTTGGTGGCAGATCATTTGTCAAGACTTGAAAATCCACACCTCGAAGAACTCAACAAAACTGAAATACACGACTCGTTTTCTGAAGAACAACTACTAGTTGTATCAGAATCTGAGGTACCTTGGTTTCCCGATATTGCAAATTATTTAGCGGCTAACATAAGCCCAAAAGGGTTGACGCATCAGCAAAAGAAGCGATTCTTTGTTGATGTGAAAAACTACTTCTGGGAAGATCCTTTCCTTTTTTGTATATGTACAGATCAAGTCATTCGAAGATGCGTTACTAAAATAAAAGCATACAAAATTCTCAAACACTGCCATTCAAGACTAACCGGAGGACACTACAGTGGGACTAAGACCGCTCACAAAAAACTTGAATCAGGTTTTTATTAGTCCACACTGTTCAAAGATGCTAACATGTATGTGACCTCTTATGATAAATGTCAAAGAACAGGTAATATCTCTCAACATAGTGAAATGCCTCAAACATATATACTCTCATGTGAAATATTTGATTTATGGGGTATTGATTTTATGGGCCCATTCCCTAATTCGTTTGGGAATAAATATATCTTAGTAGCGGTCGATTATATGTCAAAATAGGTGAAAGCCCAAGCTCTACCTACTAATGATGCTCGAATGGTGGTAAGATTTCTTAAAAAGCTTTTCTCTCGATTTGGAACACCAAGGGTAATTATCAGTGATAGTGGTACTCATTTTTGTAATGCCCAGTTCGATAGAGTTCTAAAGAAAAACGGAGTGCACCATCAAACGACTACCCCTTACCTTCCTCAAACTAGTGGACAAGTCGAAGTAATGGATAGATAACTGAAACGCATCTTAGAAAAAACGGTAGAGTCAAATAGGAAAGATTGATTGAGTAAACTAGATGATACTTTATGGGCTTATAGAACTGCATTCAAAACCCCCATAGGGACATCCCCTTATAGACTTGTTTATGGAAAAGGTTGTCACCTGCCATTTGAACTTGAACATAAGGCATTTTGGGATATCAAATTTCTAAATCTTGATTCTAAACTTTCAAGTGAAAAAAGGTTAATGCAGTTGAATGAGTTGGATGAATGGCACAATAACGCATGCGAAAACTCACGATTATATAAGGAAGCTACAAAGCGACCCCATGATTCTCGTTTAAAGCAACCCAAGCAGTTTGTAGAAGGTGATCTTGTCTTACTGTACAACTCGAGGCTCAAGTTATTCCCTGGAAAGCTTAAATTGAGATGGTCAGGACGATTCCTTGTTCAAACTATTTTTCCCTACGGCACAGTTGAGATAACACATCCAAACCACGGCACTTTCAAGGTAAACAGTCATCGACTTAAACATTAGAAAGGTGAGGATTTTAGAAATGAACGAGAGGAGCTTAGCCACCACAAACCCCCATACAAGTGCACACACGGTAAGTCAAGCTTAGACTCTAAATAAGTGCTTCTCGGGAGGCAACCCGAGCACTAACGTTGCTGATCTCTTTAATTTCAGTTTTTAACATCTAAATCATTAACTGAGTCCTTGAATGCAGGTTTTTCAGAACCACATGGCCAGGCACACGGGTGTGCCTAAGGCCCTGGACACACCATGGGTGGAGACACGGCCGTGTGACAAGAGGGCAAAAATTTTTCCCAAGACATGGGTTTCGACAAATCAACACGGGCCTGCGATATGGTCGTGGGCGAACCTGCTAATTCAACACGGGTATAGGCACCATAAATACGGAAGGCCTAATACCCCATGGTAGAAGCTACTAAATCAACACGGGCGTCCAACATGCCCGTGTCCCCAAGCCATGGTTGAAGCTGAGAAATTAGCACGGGACGTGCGACACGCCCGTACCCGAAGACCATGGTCGACACTGACTACCTAAACACGGGTGTGTGAACCTAAACATGGGCTGGGAGAAGCGAATGAGTCAAGACACAGCCGTGCGACACAACCGTGTGCACTACTACACCCACAACACAAGGGCGTGGGCCAAGTATCAAGCACGCCCAAAAAAAAACTACTCCCGACCCTCACTCGATCGTGCCCCTTTTTAGCTCCCCCAACCCTACTTTTTATTTTTATGTTTTCTTTTTTCTTTTAAAGACTTATTATTTTACAACTCTATTTATCCTTATGGTTCTTATCGAATAATGCTTTAATTCTCTCCACAGTTGTGTTTATTTTCTTAAGTAAGCTCAGAATCATGCACTTCGAGTAGCCCTTCCTCCAATTTCACTTTCACTATTCCGAGAATTTCATCCAAAATTTAGGGAGTTTCACTTCTCTCCCTATCTTATGATATTATGCCTTTATTCTTACTATTTATCTTTGTACATTGAGGACAATGTACATCTTAAGTGTGGGGGGATATTAATTACATTATAGAAAATCCCTTTTTGCATTGTTCTCAAATCCCTGAATCTTGGCTTTTACTATTAGAATGAATTTGGATTGATTTATGATTTTTTTTGATATGTCTTGAACTAAAACATAGGGAGTTATACTTTGATTGTTTGAACATTAAGACATTAGAGAATCAAGCATCATAAGTTGATTTTCGAGAATTAAAATCTTTTCTAGGTTGTCCCCCCTAAGTCTAGGTATTATCTTGAAGTTTGAAATTCACAGTATTGACATCAAAAGCCATAATTTTGTGAGACTTTGAGCCTTTAGAGCATATATCCTTTCATGCTCACTTTTATTATTGCTATAAGTGTGTCAATATTGATTTGTTATTCTAGAACTTGCTTCGATTATGCATGTCGAGACCACACCATTGATTTGATATGTCAAGATGATAAAGGCACTTAGGTTTAACCCACTTACTCCATAAAAGCCTACTTTCACAATTAACCATTAGTGAACTCCGTTGAGCCTAACAAACCATTTATTGATGTCCCTCAATATTCACCCATAAACTTGTTTTTGATTCCTTGAGAATTTCCCTCATTCTAATTTGATCCCCATTTTTGTCGAGATTTGAGTGGAATAATTATCTAGCTACGTTCTCCCCCTTAATTAGTAAAGTTTAATTACTTCGATTTGTTCTTAAAAAAAATCCAGTTGTAAATTGATTTTATGTTATGTACTCTTAACCTTAGAACGATGTTATTTATGAAGAAAAAGTTCAAATCTAGGAATATATTCCAGTGATAGAGATTTTTCTAGTTAGATAATTTTTTAGTTTAATGTTGATTCTAACCCTCTTTTTTAGCTGTGTGACCACACCCCTAACCAAAGCCCCATTACAACCCTCTAAAGACCTTTTGATTAATGTATCATCTCAATTTATAATGGTGGAGATTTGATTTTCATGCAAGCTTATGGTAATAACTCTTCATGTTGAGTGAATAAAGTGAACCTATAGTGAGGATGTCAACTTTATATGATTTCGAATTAAGGATAATTACTTAGATGAAGGGGAGATACCTATGTTTTCGTAATAAAATGTTCAACTTGGATTGTTTGAAACTCTGATGTTCTTTTCGTTGAACTCTCAAGGTATGATTACTTATGGATTATTTTGAAACATTATTAATAGAAATTGTAAGTTGAGAAAAACGAATTTTAATTATGAGTTAAGGATTTTGCTTGAGGACAAACAAATGCTTAAGTGAGGGGGTATTTGATAAACCATAATTTATACATAATTTTAACCCATGCTTAGCTCAGTTATGGATGATTTATCATTAGAATTGTGGAATTTGATGCTCTTAATCCTTTAATTTCATATTTTACACTTAGGTGAGCATAGGAATATGGAAAGAATGAGAAAAGGGCTAAAAATGGAGAAAATAGGCCAAAGTGAGAAATCAACATGGCCTGGAGATCCTCACATGGGTATACCACACGTCAGTGCCAAATTAGCAAACCTGAACATGGCCTGGACCCGATTCACATGAGCGTGTCCCTATCATGATGAGTTTCAATTCCATACAAAAAAGGCTACTTAAGGGCTAAGAAGGGCATTCCAAAGTCTATATAAACACCCTAAGAAAGGAGTAATGGGACACACAGAGTAGAAAGCAAGGAACTACTCAAGGAAAGCCGATCAATCCATCTTGGAAGTAAGGATCTACATCAAGACTGAAGATCTTCCTAAATTTCACTCAAAAGTTTTGGGTTTTCTTTATGTTTTGTTGTTTTCCTTATTTTGACATCTTTTCCTTTATTATTATGAACTAAATCCCCTAAATACCTGAGGGGGATGAAACCTAAGATGGATATTATTGTTGTTATCTGAACTATATGATAAATATTTGATTTGTTCTTAATTGTGTTTTTAATTCTTGAGCTAATATTTCAAGGTATTGATTCAAGTCGAATGTGCTTATTCAGTGGAGCAAAAGTCCCTGTTTAAGAGTAGATCCGATGCAATTAAGCGGTGTTGATCACAATCCTAGACATAGGACGGTAAAAATTTGCTGGATTAGAGTCAAATCTAATAGGGGGTCTGTAGATCGAGTTAATACAACACTAGGTGTTTTATTAGAAAGAAATTTCAATTAATCAACCTACGGTTAGTTGTTCATAGTCTCGATAGAGATATTAACATAATTTAGGGATCTATACGGATCAAGTCGAATGAATAAATCATTTAGTTTAGAGTTAAATAAGAAGTGAAGTCTAGGTGGATTCTTCCTTAGGTATTGCCTTAATCGATTAGTTTTCATAAAGTATTTCCCCAATTTATTCTTTGATGCGTCTTTATTTTAGTTATATTTTAGATTAAAAACAACTCTCATTTATTTTTAGGCTAGATAATAGGAAGAAAGTTATTACTAGTACTTTTAGTTCCTTTGGGTTCGACATTCCGGTCTTGCCACTAAACTATACTACTGTTCGATAGGTGCGCTTGCCTTATTCGTGATAATAGTTAGTTTCTAGGTATGATCATGAAAATTTAAAACTTATCACGACCACATCAACTATCAAACTAACAAATTGGGTATTGATGATTCTTTCACTTAAGATCATGGCATGTATAGGGGACTTGGTTATTTTTGTATGTGTCATACTTATTTTGGCCAAAAATGCTGGCCTTTGCTATTTGAAAGTTCATTGTTGTGTAAGGCAATTTGATGTTGGTATATTGGCTATATTATAAGTCCATGATGATGCATTTCAAGGATGTGTATGCTTACATATATGGATGAATAAGTGGTGATAGCTTTGTGTGACATAAATTTGTTTGCAACGGCAAGTCAAATTAGTGCACGGGCTAGGGACATGGCCATGCAAGCCACACAACCGTGTCTTAATAGCACACAGGAGTATGCCCCTATTTTTCATGAAATTTTTTAGAGTTTTGTAAAGTTCTCGGTTTGGTCCCGAATCGTTTCCAAAGCATGATTTGGGCTTCGTAGGCCGATATTAGGGACTTTAGGATGAAAGGTGAAAAATTTTAAATTTGAACGCAAATTCATGTCCCGGTTTTGTATGATTGCATGTGTTTATGTCTGGTAATGCCTAATACCCTATTCCAGTGTCGAACAGGGGAAGAGGTGTTACTTTTAGTGGTATCAGAGCTATGGTTTAGTCAGTTCTCAGATTAACCTAGCATGTGTAAAAGCCTAGCTATACATGCCATATATGAACCATGATAGTGTGATATCTCCCGACTTTGATGAAATTGTTTTGTTGAGACAAATGTGCTTTCCAACTGAGCTATTTTTGAATCTACAAATGATATTGGGCTATTTGAAAATGTGTTTGTGATCAATTGAAACTTGAAAGGGTATGAATAATAGTTCATAATGTGTATGTGATGAGATACAAAAATGAAACATCCATAAGTTGAGAATTATGAGTAAGATGTTATTATTTTGGTTGAATGTAGTATTTCAATTTATTGTGATGATTTTATGAAACGGGTAAAATGTTATAAATGCTATAAAAAGGCTTTAACCTGGACTGGTAGTATTGTTATATCGTATGTGACTCTAGAGTGTGTATAATGAATATGTGCCAAAAAGGGGTATTTTTGAAAATAAAATGATAGATTGTTAATATACATACCTTGAGCATACTATCTAAATATTCCTTGAAATTAAAATAGTGTAAAAGGGGATTATTCTTGAAATATGGGAAAGTAACATAAAATGAAAATTTGTATTATGATAAGCAATCATGTTTGTTTGACCTTCATATGATGTTATGTGTTTGACTTGTATGATTAAGTGAATGTAGTAAGTAAACTTACCCAGTACTTGTGGAATGCATGTATAAGTGCACTTGTTTGAATAAGATAATCGGAAAGTTAGTGTAACATAAATATGTATGCTAAATTGCCTAAAGTGAATTGTATAATTATGATGATGATGATCAATGTTAAGCCATATGTGTATGTATGAGAGTCAAGTTAGAGGTTTTATGACCTCACCCCCTTACTAATATGATATATTATAATGAAATTTCATAAGATTTGTGCTGGATGAGTTCACCAGTAAAAGATTAAAGACTTCAATAGCGGATTTGCTAATAATGTGGACAGAGTTGAAAATAATTGAGTAAGTAAATACAATTTTGGAAAGAATGCCAGGTTATTCTAAAGACTATTTAGACTTCGTAAAGTCACAGTTAGAGAAAAAGTTAATCTCAGCTAATCGGCTTAAATAGGTATGATGACTAAAGTATGTGTTTGCTGGAATTTCTTCTGGATTGATTTATATTAGTGAATTGAATAATACGGGATTGGTAATGACAGAAATGGTCAAAGAAACAAATTACGACTTGTAAAGATGTCTAAGTATGACAATAGCGATTGAGTAGATTATGATGATCTCTTCTAGGTATTCTATATACTCTTTTATCCTCAGGGATAAATGTGGTCACTCATTTTTTGGTGAAATTCTTATCGTGTGAGAATGTTAGCTGACTATAACGTTAGATGAAAGTTCTATTGGTCTAGTTGGTTCATGATCATCATTTATCTATCTCTTCGGAATTCTATTCCAATATGATGGAATGAAGTCGATGGTAAAAATTTATTTGAGGCTAATCTTATGTTTCTTCTGATTATGGTTTTGTTTTATATATGTGGGAAATATATTATCTCTGTTATAATGGAAGTGTAGAGTCGGTAGGCAGTGTTTTTTTCTAGCTTTCTCTAGGGAATTATCAAGATCCTTATTATCTTCTTGAGAGTTATGTTCTTGGACTTCTGGTATGGTATCGTATCTTGGATTTCTTTAGTTCAATTTTTCTGTCTTTTTTATTTCGTGAATTATCAACCGTGGCTTATCTTTAAAGTGTGTTCTTTAGCTTGTGATAACTATGTCTATTATAATTATGCTTCTGGTTTGACCATAGAAACGTGGTGTTTCTGGTATCTAGATTTCTTTAATTTTTGTGTAAGGAATTGACATTGGCAAAGATATAAGTGGTGAAATCATAAGCTCCAATTTTCATGATGGATTTTGTAACACCCCAAAATTATTGTATTTGATTCCGTGTAATTATGACACAAATATCTATCTACTACAATGGTTATGTGTTCTAGGAGTGTCTAAGAAGTCTTGGGTTCAAGCCTTGACTTGAGCAAAAAATTTGTTTTTAAATGAATAAAGCCTAACTCTAGTTCCGTAGGCTTAAGTTTAATTGTTAGTAAGTTTATATCAGAATGGGCCTACTGGTCTAGTGATTAAGTAAGGTGTTAAATGCCTGGAGGTATGGAGTTCGAATCCTTATGTGAACAAGGGATTTATTTTGCTGCTTGTGCCGTGTGAGTGGTTGAGTAAGATGGGATTCTAAGTGGTGGAGTGACTGGGGAGTCAGATGGAGTGATTTTAGGAGTAAATCGAGGGATTGGGTTGTTATCGAGATTTTTTCTTCCATAACCGAAATTCTCCCTTCTCCCAAAATTATTATTTCTCTTCTTTTTCCTCACCTTGTTTTCGAGTTTTTCCTTTTCTTTTAGCCAAAATTTCCCTTTTTGTTACTGCTTGTTCCATTATTTTTTCTTACTTTCAGACCAGAATTGTGCCTATTCTCCATCACCTTAGCTTATCTCCGCCTTTTGTACGAGTTCGATAAGTATAGTAGTATGTTTTGTTCCTTTTAATGAAGTGATAGATTATTAAGAGATCATCTTCTGTTTAAGAGACAATCAAGGTTTTGTAGACCGTTAACCGACGCTCTTTACAGTGAGGAAATCGCCATTGTTCGTTAGAGGTAAGATTGTCGCTAGCTTTTGAGATTTACCTGTTAATAATAATTCGGTTTAAGTGATTGATTTTGGACTCGGGATTGTCAAATGTAGGTTTTAGAGTGCTTGGGAGTGATTATGCGTCAAATTCGAACCAAGTGTATACCTGAATTACTAAAATTGACTCTCAGCAAAAAGAAAAAAAAGATCACTGTCGACGCCACACGGGCGTGTGATTGCCCCTATGGAAGGCTGTGTAGCGATACACGAGCGTATGGACGACGAGGCAAGCCATGCGCGCGCGACACGGGCGCGACAGACACTGAGGTGTGATGTTGACAAGGCCGTGTGTAAGACACGGGCTTGGCCAATTGGGCCGTGTGGGCCATACTGGCGTGTTGGCCCACACGGGTGAACCACATGGGCGTATGGGATTTTGGGTTAGGCCTTGTGATCCACACGGCCAAGGTCAAATTGAATCGTGTGGGCGTATGAACCCATTTTAGTAATTTGTTTGTAAAGGCTACACGGGTCGTCCGAGACGACTGTGGACCTACTGTAAGGTCGGTAAACGATACGTAGACCCCTCTCTGTATGATATGACTATTTGACTGAGATGTGTTTTTGAGCATGAGTTATACTGTTAAATGATACTGTATGCACTGATTTCATAACATGGCATATTATACTGTTTGTTGCATTCATGAGGTTGGCTTGATTTATATGGAGGAAGTGTACAGAAAAGGCTTAATGCCTGATATATTGGCAACTATACTGCAAATCATTGATTGCTTAAAGCCTATTGATATACTGGCAGCTCTACTGTAAATACTGTTTAGTGTCGCCACCGGTGCTAATTTGTAAGTATGGGGATAGGTGGGTGATTAATTCCCCACAGGAGTGTAGGGTTGGATAGGAGATGGTGTATAGTGGATGGTTGGGTAGGACTTGCATACTGTACACCGCATCACTGATTTCTGATACTAATGTAGGCTCAGGCCCTACTGCTTACTGTACTGAGATGAGCTAAGGCCCAAACTAATACTATTACTGAGAAGGGCTTAGGCCCAGTGTGTTACTGTTTGCATTCTATTTGCATGACTGCATGGACATTACACACTAAGCTTTTGTAAACTCACCCCTTTGTTTTTACTGTACAGGTAATCCCCAAGCTTAGGCGAATCGGTGTAGCGAAGGACTCTGTGGTGGCTATACAACTGCATTAATTTTCGTACTAGATTACGTTTGCTTTTAACTACTTTCATTTGGGTATTTTTATTGTAATATGGCCATTATGAATTTTTGCTTGATTTTGGATTTACTTATTGTTGATTTGATTTATGACTGCTAGTGATAGGAAAACGCTGGTTTTCAAAAGAAACTAATGCTTTTATCAAACCAAAGCAATTGTATTTTGTTCCGAAGCTTCCGCAAAGTAAAATGTTTTGAAACTAATTATAAATTAACAACGTCTTGAAATTGGATAATGTTTTTGAAACAACATAAGCTAACAAATAATTTCTAAAGCAAAGAAATAGCTTTTACGATGACTTAATATTCGAGAGCACTACCATATGGCATCGCCAAATTCGGCCATAACATCTAGACCAGGTTTGGGGTGTTACATTTATTTGTATCGGATCCAGGTTACAAAACTCGGCTGTGGATTTGGGTTTTTAAAACTTGAATTTTTAAGAACTATTTCCAAATAATTTGAAATGTTTTACTAAACGTGTGGTACATCGAGTCTCCGGCATCAATCCTGTAAGTTCTCTCTAAAAATTGTGTGATGATTTTGACTGAAACTACTATAGGTAGTATATACTGAGACTACTGTAGGTAGTAAAGTATACTGTAAAAACTGAAGATAGGGTACACTGAGACTGTAGCAAACCTGTAGTGACATTGCGATTTACGAGAACAGATACTGAACTACTGATATTGTTACTGTTTTTTGTAAAATATCTACTAATAATTACTAGAACTATAAACTAATCTGCATAAAACTGATTAACACAGAGAATACAAGATTAGACAATGAGTGCTAGAGGAACTCACGGACGAGGTACAAGAGGCTGAGGTAGAGGCCGTAGAGGGCTCGAGCGGGTTCCTCATCATCGGGCAACATACCAAATTTAGACACTAGAGGACGCTGGTGTCACCTATTACTGAGCCTAGATCTGGGTCGTATGATCGTGCGACTAGGGACCGAAGCCATGTGATGGATTCTGGAGAGGGTCGTTGGACCTAATATTGGTACTAAGGGCCGAGGTTCGGTTACGGAATGACTCTGGTCCAATAGGGCTGAGATTTTCAAGGGTATCACTAGAGTTGCCCCTAACGTGGCTGAGTATTAGATTGAGGCCACAGAGAGGATCACGGACGACTTGGACTACACCCTTGGGTCGAAACTAAAAGGTGTAGTGTCACCACTGAGTGATGAGGCTTATCAATGGTGGCTTATGGTTAAGGAGGGCACTCAGCCTGAACGATTGACCTGGGAGTTCTTCAAGTCTGCCTTTCAGGGAAAACACGTGGGTGTTAGTTATGTGGACGCCAGGAGGAGAGAGTTTCTGAATTTGACCTAGGGTGATAGATCTGTCGCTGAATGTGAGGTCAAATTTTTGCAACTGAGCCGCTATGCGTGAGGTATAGTAGTGATTGAGTACGAGAGATGTGTTCGCTTCGAGGATGGCCTCAGAGATAGCTTAAGGGTTCTGATAGCTCCATAGAGGGAGCAAGACTTTGCTACTCTAGTAGATAAGGCGAAGATCGCTGAGAAAGTGAAGCGCACTGAGCTCTAGAATAGCGAAAAAGGTTGGAATAAGGGGATTCAGAGCCCTCAAGTTCTATCTGAAGCCCTCAAGTTCTATTTGGAGCCATGTGTTGACTGTGGTAGATGCCATCAGGGCGAGTGCTAGAAAAGGATTGGGGCTTGTTTGGGGTGCGGTTCACTAGAGCACCGTATTAGAGAGTGTCCACGTAAGCCTGATCAGATGCAAGATCTTGGTTTGGGCATTGCACAGCTGTAGAGAGTGTTCAAGAGCCACTAAGAGGCCGTGGTTAGGTTCGAGGTGGTAATGGGTTGGGCCGAGGATAGAGAGCACCGGCTAGAGGTACTAATCAGACTGAAGTAAGGCAGCTGGCTTTGGTGTATGCTGCACGTCATCGAGAATATAGTGATGCTTTAGATGTCACTAGGGGTACGGTTCTCATTTTTAATGTATCCTATACTGCATTGATAGATATAGGATCTACTCATTCCTATGTTGACGACTCTGTTACTAAAAACTTGGGGATTCTGGTTTAGAAAACTTCAAGTGGAATTACTGTATTGAGTCTATTAGGCAGTCTGTCCAGGTTGATAGACTATTTAGAGACGTCACTTTTAGAGGAACAAGGGGTAATCTTCTCGACTAACTTATGGAGCTTCTATTTGGAGAGTTCAACTTGATGCTGGGAATGGATTGGTTGGTCAAGCACCGAGTGAGTTTAGATTGTGCCACTAAATGGGTTGTACTGAGAACTAAGGAGGACAACGAGGTAGTTGTGATTGGGGAACGTTGGAACTACTTGAGTAATGTGATTTCTCAACTAAAGGCTAAAAAGTTGGTTTGGAGGGGATGTAAGGCGTATTTGGCCTACATCAGTGTTTCAGATTCTGGGGATTCCTCTATTAAAGATATCATGACTATTAAGGATTTTCTGGATGTGTTTCTTGAAGAGCTACTTGGGTTGCCTCCAAATCGTGAAGTGGAGTTTGGAATTGAGCTCCTTTCTGGTATAGCTCATGTGTTTATCGATACCTATAGGATGCCACCGAAAGACTTGTGGAACTTAAGGTTCAAATCCAAGAGTTATTGGATCGTGGGTTCATAGTCTTAGTGTGTCTCCGTGGGGAGCACCAGTTCTATTTGTGAAAAAGAAGGATAGATCCATGCGTATATGCATTGATTACCGGCAACTGAAGAAACTGACCATTAAGAACAAATACCCCCTACTGAGGATAGACGATCTATTTGACCAGTTTCAAGGAGCTTCAATTTTTTCTAAGATTGATCTCTGATCTGGGTACCATCAATTGACGGTCAAAGAGACTGATGTGCATAAGACGGCGTTTAAGACTCGCTATGGTCACTATAAGTTCTTAGTGATGTCGTTTGGACTGACGAATGCACCAGCAACTTTTGTGGATCTGATGAATCGAGTGTTCCAGCCCTATCTGGTTCGATTCGTAGTAGTGTTTATTGATGACATGCTGGTGTATTCGAGGACTGAGGACGAGCATGATGAACATCTCTGAGTGATTTTGCAGACTTTGAAAGAGAAACAATTTTTGCCAAGTTTAGTAAGTGTGAGTCTTGGTTGAGGGAAGTTACATTTTTGGGCCACATGGTATCTGCTGAAGGGATTAGGGTCGATCCTCAAAAGATTGAGGCTATTTTAGATTGTAAGTAGCCTAAGACTGTGTCATAGATTCACAGTTTTCTAGGCTAGCTGGATATTATCGTCATTTTGCAGAAGGCTTTTCTGTAATTATAGCACCCTTGACTAAGCTGCTACGTAAGGGTGTACCGTTTAACTAGACTGGTGCATAGGAGCATTGAGAAGCTTAAGACCATACTGACTGAAGCCCCTGTTTTAATACAACCAGTGACTGGAAAGGAGTTTACTGTGTACAGTGATGCATCACATGCCAGTTTGGGATGTGTTCTGATGCAATAGGGTAAGGTAGTAGCCTATGTGTCTGGACAGCTTAAGACTCATGAGGTGAATTATCTGACGCGTGACTTGGAGTTGGCCGCAGTGGTATTTGCATTGAAAATATGGAGACATTACTTATATGCTAAAAAGTGTATCATATACACTAATCACAAGAGTCTCAAATATCTCCTTACTCAGAATGAGTTAAACCTTAGGCAGCATAGATAGATTTAGCTGCTAAAGGATTATGATTGTATGATTGAATACCATCCTGGTAAGGCCAATCTGGTAGCCGACACACTGAGTTGTAGGGCTATGACTGATTTGAGGGTGATGTTTGCTCGCCTCAGTTTATTTGATGATGGTAGTCTGTTGGCCGAACTCCAGGTTAAACCGATATGGATTGAATAGATTAAGGGTGAATAGCTGGAGGACGAGTCACTGGTTCTTCGACTTTGACAGGTTGAGAGTGGGAACACTGTAGATTTTGGAATGAGTAGCAAAGGGGTACTCTATTTCCGTGGGAGAATTTATGTACCGAAAGATAATGATTTGAGACAGTCGATACTACGAGAGCCACATAGTAGTCCTATGTTATGCATCCTGGGGGAATAAGATGTACCGAGACCTTCATAAGTTATACTGGTGGCCAAGACTTAAGCGGGAGGTTACTGATTTTGTAAGTAAATGCTTAACATGCCAGCAGGTTAAGGCTAAGCATCAGCTACCTACAGGTTTATTACAGCCAGTTAAGATTCCGCTTTAGAAGTGGGAGAGAGTGACTATGGACTTTATTAGTGGGTTGCCCCTAACCCCCACGAAGAAAGATTCAGTATAGGTTATTGTGGATCGATTGACCAAGTCTGCCCACTTTATACCGGTCCGTACTAATTATACACTGCAAAAGCTGGCTAAATTGTATGTTTCAAAGATAGTGTGACTGCATGGGGTACCGATATCGATAATATTTGATAGAGATCCTCGCTTTACGTCACGATTCTAGAAGAAACTACATGAAGCTCTGGGTACTCAGTTGGACTTCAGTACTGCATTCCATCCTTAGATAGATGGTTAATCGGAGAGGGTGATCCAGATACTGGAGGATACATTGAGGAGAGGTTATGTAATTGACTTTCGAGGTAGCTGGGAGGAGTTTTTACCGTTGGAAGAGTTCACTTATAACAATAGTTACCAGTCTAGCATACAGATGGCACCATACGAGGCACTCATGGTTGTAAGTGTCGCACTCTCTTACGTTGGACTGAGTTGGGAGAGCGTCGTGTTCTGGGCCCTGAGCTAGTTTCTGATACCGAGGATAAGGTCAGGGTGATTCGAGATCGATTGAAAGAGGCATCTGATAGGCAAAAGTCGCATACTGATCTGAATCATCGAGAGATAAAATATTCTGTGGAGGACTTCGTGTTTCTCAAGGTCTCACCATGGAAGAAGGTACTAAGGTTTGGTCGCAAGGGCAAGCTAAACCCAAGATTTATTGGGTTTTACCATATTTTGAGACGAGTGGGACTAGTTGCCTACCAGTTAGGGTTACCTCCAGAGTTGGAGCAGATTCATGATGTATTCAATGTATCGATGTTGAGGCACTACCACTCTAATCCCATGCACATTATTCTAATGGAGGAGATCGAGGTTAGATCGAACTTAACTTTTAAGGAGGAGCCAGTTCAAATATTAGATCGTGATGTGAAAATTCTAAGGAGGAAGTCGATTCTGTTGGTTAAGGTTCTCTGGAGGAATCATAGCTTTAAGGAGGCCACCTGGGAGCCTAAGGAGGTGATGCGACAGTAGTATCCTCATCTGTTTTGATCAGGTAAATTTCGAGGCTGAAATTTTCTTTTAGGGGGTAGAGTTGTAACACCCCAAAATTATTGTTTTTGATTCTGTATAATTATGACACAAATATCTGTCTGCATCAATGGTTATGTGTTCTAGGAGTGTTTGAGAAGTCTTGGGTTCAAGCCTTAACTTGAGCAAAAATTTTGTTTTTAAATGAATAAAGCCTAACTCTAGCTCAATAGGCTTAAGTTTAATTGTTAGTGAGTTTATATCAGAATGGGCCTGCTGGTCTAGTGGTTAAGTGAAGTGTTAAGTGCCTAGAGGTTTGAAGTTTAAGTACCTGTGTGAATAAGGAATTTATTTTGCTACTTGTGCCGTGTGAGTGGTTGAGTAAGATGGGATTCTGAGTGGTGGAGTGACTGCGGAGCCAGATGGAGTGTTTTTAGGAGGAAATCAAGGGATTGGGTTGTTATCGGGATTTTTTCTTCCATAACCGAAATTCTCCCTTCTCCCAAAATTGTTTTTTCTCTTCTTTTTCCTCACCTTGTTGCCGAGTTTTTCCTTTTTTTTAGCCAAAATTTCCCTTTTTGCTATTGCTTTTTCCATTATTTTTTCTTACTTTCAAATCGGAACCGTGCCTATTCTCCATCGCCTCTACTTATCTCTATCTTTTGTACGAGTTCGATAAGTACAGTAGTATGTTTTGTTCGTTTTAATGAAGTGATAGATTATTAAGAGATCATCTTTTGTTTAGGAGACAATCGAGGTTCTATAGACCATTAACCGACACTCTTTACAGCGAAGAAGTCGCCATTGTTCGTTAGAGGTAAGGTTGTCGATAGCTTTTGGGATTAAGTGATTTATTTTGGACTTGAGATTGTAAATGTAGGTTCTGGGGTGCTTGGGAGTGATTACCCATCGAATACGAACCAAGTGTGTACCCAAATTACTGAAATCAAGTCTCAGCAAAAACTCAAAAAAGTTCACTGTCGACACCACATGGGCGTGTGATCACCCGTGTGGAAGGCCATGTGGTGATACATGGGCATGTGGACCATGAGGTAGGTCGTGAGCACGAGACACGGGTGCGATAAACACAATCGTGTGCTGCCGACAAGGCCGTGTGCGAGATACAGGCTCAACTAATTGGGCTGTGTAGGCCACACGGGCTTGTGGGTCCACATGGGTGTGTGGGCCCACACGGGCAACCCAACATAGGCGTGTGAGCCCATTTTACTGATTTGTTTGTAAAGGTTGCATAGGTCGCCCGAGACGACTGTAGACCTACTGTAAGGTCGGTAAACCATACATAGACCCCTATTTGTATGATATGACTGCTTGACTGAGATGTGTTATTGAGCATGAGTTATACTGTTAAACGATACTGTATGCACTGATTTCATAACAGGGCATAATATACTTTATGTTGCATTCCATGGGGTTTGGTTGATTTATATGGAGGAAGTGTACTGAAAAGGCTTAATGCCTGATATACTGGCAACTATGCTGCAAATCACTGATGGCTTAAAGCCTACTGATATACTGGTAGCTCTACTGCAAATACTGTTTAGTGTCACCACTAGTGCTAATTTGTAAGTGTAGGGATGGGTGGGTGATTAATTTCCTACAAGAGTGCAGGGTTGGACAGGAGATGGTGTATAATGGATGGTTGGGTAGGACTTGCATACTGTACACCGCATCACTGATTTTTTATACTGATGTGTGCTAAGGCCCTACTGCTTACTGTACTAAGATGGGCTAAGGCCCAAACTGATACTATTACTGGGAATGTAACACCCCTTAATCGAGACCGTCGCTGGAGTCGAGCACGAGGTGTTACCAGACTTACCTTACTAGTTCGGGACAAAAAAATTTGCTTTTAAAATTAATTTACTCATATTGATCCAATATATCCCTAAAAAGAGCCCTCGAGGCCCTAAAACATGTAATTGAAACAGTTCGAGAACAAACCAGGAACATTAAAAATTTTCTGATTACTTACACAATTTAAAACAATTTATTTCACTATTCATAATAAAACTGTCCACCTGCACAACAGTCACTAAATTAACTATAACTCGAGTTACAAAATTCAAAATTTAAATCCGTATATGTTTCCTGAAATTAGACTCATATATCCTCTTACCATAATTTTTCCAAAATTTTTGGTGTGGCCAATTAGTACAGTTTATTATTTAAAAGTTCCCCTATTTCATAGTCCATTGTTCTAACCTCTCCATACTAAAAATCAATTATCTCTTAATACAATTTTTATTTACTGTTTCCACTTATTTCGAATGAAAATAGACTCACAAAGAAATCTATACATAAAAATTATGACTTATAATTCTTTCTATAGAATTTTAGTGAATTTCTAAATTCTAAACAGGGGATCACGAAATCCCTCTAAACCAGTCTCACAAGAATTTAAATATCTCGCAATACAGACTTCCTTTGCTTGCCCTATTTCTTTTCTATGAAAATAGACTCAATAAGATTTAATTATATATCTCATTAACCATTTAATTCCATTTCTAAAATTTTTAGTAATTTTTCAAATTCACATCACTGCTGCAGTTACAAAACTGTTTCATGGCCAACTTTTCCTCCTTCATCATTTCTTTGCATAAACTATCATTTAGGCATACATAACATCAAAACATGTTCTTATTTAGCCATTTCAATAGCTAATTATCATCAAACATTCACATACCATATTAAATCATATCATAAAGACATACACACCAAATGGCCAAGTCCCTATACATGTCATAACTCAAAACATTTCAAATTACAAAATACCAAGATAGCCTTTGATAGTGTGAGACGAACTCTGACGTCCTTTTTGATCCCCGAATTGGCTTGGCTACACTATAAAAGAGAGAAAAGAAAAAGAGTAAGCTACAATGCTTACTAAGTCTACAAATAAATAAATGACAACATTCACCATCAACAACAAAATCTTTGTTTTACTTCTCCACTTACTCTTTAACTTTCCTGTTTATCATTCCTTTACCTGAACTTTCTTGTAACATGGTCTGTATATTAGCTCGATGAACCATTTGGAATACTAGGGTACTTGGGTTTTCCTGCCTAATAATAGCCTGCCAATGCCATACTCTAGGCATGGTCTTACATGGGATGTTCCCTGTCCTGCCAAAGCCATATATCTGATATGGACTTACATGGGATGTTCCCTATCCTGCCAAAGCCATATATCTGATATGGACTTCTATGGGATGTTCCTCAACTGTCTCAACCTGCCAATGCAATATGTCTGATATGGACTTACATGGGATGTTCCTCAACTGCCTTAACCCAAAATACCATACATCCCTAAGGTTCAAACGAGGCTTTCTAATACCTTTTCTCTGTTATCTCATTATTAATTCAACTTGAAATACTCTCATAGAATAAATTTATATATGCTGGAAATTAACAACAATATAAAGTATTGAAATATTGTATTTATTTATCGTAAACTTACCTCGGTGCAAAATGCGATCGACTTGACAACTATATCTTCTACCTTTTTCTTTCCTCGTTCTATCCCCAAATTTCGTTCTTCTTGATTATGTAGCTTGGAAGCTTCAAACAAACCCTAGCTATGGACCCTTGAAATTTCTACCTATGTATGTCTATTTTTGTCCATGAAAACCTAATGGTATAATTACCATTTAAGGAACTCTACTTCAATTATGCTCTTCAATTAAATCCTTTAACATCTAGAACTCATATTTATCAACTTTTGCAACTAAGGCCTAATAGCCATGTGACAACCCGAATTAGGGGCTAGTCGGAATAGTGGTTTCGTAACCACAAATCCGAAATGAGAATTTTTAATTATGTGAATTTCTGATATTATCTGCTTGATTGAATATTAATGTGCAAATACTGTTTTGAAATTTTACTGTTTTGGTGGTTAATTGCATATTAGGGACTAAATTGCAATAGGTGAAAAATATGCATTGTGCATGATTAAATGACTTGATTGGAATGTTTTATGAAATTAAAAGTGTTTATGTTGCAATTAACCCATTAAATTGTGTTTTGGACTAAAATGCCCTTACATGGGAAAATATCTAAATAATGGCTTGAAGGGCAAAATGGTCATTAATTAATAATGACAAAATTTCATTAAAACAAAAGATATCATCTTCTCTATTCCATCCCATGGCTACCGAAATTTACAAATCACCATAGCCAAAGGTTTCAATTTTTCCAAGCTTTCATGTAAGTGCAATTTAGCCCTATTTTCAATTATTTTTGTATTTTTGAGCTCATTCGAGCTTAAATTTCTCATTTCCACCATTAATTTGATGTGAAATTGGGGTTCAAAAATATACCCATTTGTGTTATGAGTATTTTTGATTGATTAATGGTAGACAATGAAGGTTTATTGTGTTATATACATGTTTTATGGGATGAAATTGAATGAACGTACCTAAAAAGGGGCTAATTTGTAGAGATTACAAATTGTTCCTAAATGTGTTAAAAATTGAGTATTTGAGTGTCATAATTGTGAAAATGGGTTAAATAAGCCCATGAAATAAAGAAAATGAGTTTTTGAATTCAAAGGACTAATTTGTAATTATTGTAAATTTGAGGGGTAAAATTGGAAATTTACCTTAAATATGAATTGAGACCGTATTGAATTGATGATTGATAAATGTGTTATGTGTATATTAATTTAGATCAAGAAAAGTCTAATAGAGCCCGAGAACAGGGGAAAGAAAAAGTCCTCGATTAAACTCGAGAAGTAAATCCATTGACAATCTAGGTAAGTTATATGTAATTCTAGCGGATTCGATTAGTCCTGTATAGTTATTTGCTTCTATGATGATACATTGATAGTTGCTCTATGAGGTGATTGAATATTGGATACTTCCACTGAATATATGGAAAGTAGTGTTGACTGTAAATCCCGATTGAGCAAGTAGGAATAGACATTGATATAGGTGACACGTCACTTGAGGCCCACTATTCTGACTGTTTAGTCACCCGGGTGCTAGGTAGTCTTGCATGTGTTGCAGACACCTGACAGCTTGTGTGAGTAGACCCGTGGTTAACTTCTGTACTGTTACTGATTGTAGCTTTGGCTACCTCATCGTCTCGTAGCTTCTGCTACCGCACTGATTGTAGCTTCGGCTACCCTACTGTAAGTAGCTTTAGCTACCTCATGGCTCTGCCATGTCTGTACGACACTATGTGCTAACCTCTATATATCTATTCATATTTCGAAATTAATCAATGGGATTAGATTAACTGTGTTATGATGAAGTGATTGTACAGGTGAACTGAAAATGATACGGTATATTGAGAATGTTATTGCGAAGCATTTTCATGATTAGTATGTGGTATGTGCACAAAGAGTAAGTTGATTGTACATTGATATGTGATAACATTTATGATGTTAAAGCAAATGATATAATGAATTGTTCTATTGCTTGAATTTCATATGACTTACTAAGCTATTGTAGCTTACCAATCTCTTTTCCCTTCTTTTGTAGATATTGAGCTTGTTAGATTGAGATCGTAAAGTCAGAGCCACGCGACACACTATCAAGCTTCTTTTGGTATAGTTTATGTTTTCAAGAGTAATTTATGGCATGTATAGAACATTTGTGGTTGTAAATGGCTATTTTGTATGCCTTAATTATAGTGCTCCTTGTGGCATTTTGTAAATGATCACTTATAAATGTAGTTATTTTGAGTTTTTGCTCTTGAATTGGTTGATTTGGTTGTGTTTATGCTTGCTCGTGTTTCAGGGAGGCCAAGGCTTGGTATATAGCCTGACACGGCCTGCACGACAGGGCACAAAGGCGTGTGCCATGGCCGCGTGAGATTTGACAGTTTACTTCACGGGTGGGTGGCACAGGCGTGCCTAGGCCGTGGGCGACACACGGGCTGACCCTACGAGCGTGTCTCTAGACCGTGCCTGACCTGCACCTAATTTAAATTTTAGTGTACTACACTGGCAATAAACACGACCGTGTTTCTCAACCGTGTGGAGTACACGGCCTCCAAATGGTCGTGTGGAGTGACCGTGGCACAATGTATAGTTTCATCCACAGTTATTGATCACGGACATATAAAGACCACACGGTCTAATAACATGGGCGTGTGTCGGTGTTTTAAAAGTGAAAATTTTCTAAGTGTCCGATATGATAGGATTCGAGTCCTAATCGTCTGTAATGTCTGTATTGTGATGGAAAACCCTTGATAAGGGAAATTCTGAGTTGAATTGCATGCGAATATGTAACTGTCCTTGAGTAAATTCTATAAAGGTTATTCTAAATCTAGTAACGCTCAGTTCCTGACTCCGTTGGTTCCGGGTAAGGGGTGTTACATTTTATTGGTATCAGAGCTATGGTTTAACCGATTCTCAGACTAACGTAGCGAGTGTGGTAGTCTGTCTATACATGCCATAAATTAAAATTGATAGTGTGTTAGCTCTTGACAATTTTAAATTTTTTCTGTATAGTTATGGATCCTAATTGTGATGGGGCCGATGATGACCAAAGTAATACGCCTGCTCCCGCTCAAGGGACAGCTCCTGCTGATTCTGGACCTACGGGTCAAAGTCATGGAGAGGAGGCTCGAGTAGCTTTCCTCCAGAGGATGAATGAATGGTATACCGAGTTCATTTGGGCGAATCCGAATGTTCAACCTCCTCCGCCCCCTCTTGTACCTCAACCTGCTCCTATTGCTCCTCAACAACCGGAGGTAGTACGGTTGCAAAACCTCCTGTGGATAAAATTAGAATATATGGGGCTAAAAAGTTCCAAGCTAATATGAATGACGACTTTGAAAAGGAAGAGTTCTGGTTAGAAAACACTATCCGAGTGTTAGATGAACTGTCTTGTACTTTTGGGGAAAGTTTGAAATGTGCTGTATCTCTTCTAAGAGACTCTGCTTATCACTAGTGGAAGACCTTAATATCAGTTGTACCTGGGGAAAGGGTTACCTAGAATTTCTTCCAAGAGGAGTTTAGGAAGAAATATATTAGTTAACGTTTCATTGATCAGAAGAGGAAAGAATTCCTTAAGTTAAAACAATGACGATTTTCAGTGGCTGAATATGAGTACGAATTCATTAAGTTTAGCAAGTATGCTCAAGAATGTGTACCCAATGAGGCTACCTTGTGCAAGAGATTTGAGGACAGACTTAATGAAGATATACGGCTATTATTTAGAATTTTAGAAATTAAAGAGTTTATGGTAATGGTAGAGAGAGCCATTAAGGCCGAAGAACTGAGTAAAGAAAAGAGAAAAGTTGAAAATGAGAATAGAGAAGCTCAAAAAAGATCAATGAGTAAATTGTTTCAGTGTCAGTCAAAAAAGTCGAAGGAGATGAGTCCCCGATCAAATGTTTCTACTGGTTATTCTCGTCGAGACCGTGATAGGCGATATTTGGGTTCCAAGACCCAGGCTAGTTCTGTAGCTAGTGTTAGAAGTGTCAGATCTGATAGATTGGAATGTCAACATTGTGGGAAGAGACATTCGGGTGAATGTTATGTATCAAAATGAGCTTGTTTTTGGTATGGATCCCAAGATCACTTTGCGAAAGATTGTCCAGAGCCGAAAGAACAAGAAAAGTCACAAAACGTAAGGCCAAGTAATGTGTCTAGAGGGAGACCCCCGAGAAATGTGGGAACTGGGAATAGTGGTAAGGGTGCGACAAGGGATACCACTATGAGATCTGAAGCGAGGGCTCCGGCGAGAGCTTATGCTATTCGAGCCCGAGAGGAGATGTCCTCCCCTGAAGTAATTACCGGTATATTTTCTCTTTATGGTGTTTCTGTTCTTGCTTTTATTGATACTGGTTCTACTCATTCGTATGTGTGGATGAGTAAATTGTCTGATGAGAATTTGTGTGCTGAATTTACTAAGTATGTGGTACAAGTGTCCAATCCGTTAGGAAAGCATGTGTTAGTTGATAAAATTTGTAGAAATTGCCCCCTCATGATTCATGGTCACTATTTCTCTGTTGACTTAATGTTGTTACCTTTTGATAAATTTGATGTTATTTTGGGAATGGATTGGTTGACTCTACATGGTGCCAAAATAGATTGTAGACAGAAAATTCTGGAATTGAAATGTGATGATGGTGAGATACTGAGGGTCAAAACCAATAAGTCTGAGTTGATGCCAACTGTAATTTCTGCTATGTCTGCTTCTAATTATCTGGAAAGAGGATATGAAGCTTATCTCGCATATGTTTTGAATACTGAATTATCTGAAAGGAAGATTGAATCTGTACCTGTTGTGTGTGAATTTGTGGATGTATTCCCGGAAGAACTGCCTGGGTTACCCCCAGATAGAGAGGTTGAATTTGGTATAGAATTGCTTCCTGGTACTGCTCCGATATCGACTGCTCCTAACAGAATGGCGCCCACAGAACTGAAAGAACTGAAAGTACAGTTTCAAGAGTTAACTGATAGAGGGTTTGTAAGACCGAGCTTTTCACTGTGGGTTGCTCCGGTTCTATTTGTTATTAAGAAAGATGGATCATTAAGGCTTTGTATTGATTACCGGCAGCTCAATAAGGTAACTACAAAGAATAAGTATCTGTTGCCTAGAATCGACGATTTATTTGACCAACTGAAAGGTGCAACATTGTTCTCTACAATTGATCTGAGATCCGGGTATTACCAGTTGAAGGTTAAAGAAGGTGATGTACCGAAAACTACTTTCAGAACTCGTTATGGTCATTATGAATTTTTAGTGATGCCCTTTGGTCTGACTAATGCTCCGGCTATCTTTATGGACTTAATGAACCGAATTTTCTGGCCTTGTTTGGATAAATTTGTAGTGGTTTTTATAGATGATATTTTGGTTTATTCTCTGAGTGATTCTAAACACGCTGAACATCTACGAACTATGCTTTAAATACTACGGGAAAAGAAATTACTTGCTAAGTTCAGTAAAAGTGAATTTTGGCTCTAGGAAGTCAGATTTTTAGGGCATATTGTATCCGGTGAAGGGATACGAGTGGACCCGGGAAAGATTTTAGCTATTTTAGAATGGAAGCCTCTGAAGACTATATCAGATATTAGAAGTTTTCTGGGTTTAGCTGGCTATTATCGTCGATTTGTCGAGGGCTTTTTGATGATAGCGTCCCTGATTACCAAATTATTACAAAAAGACAGTAAGTTTGATTGGACAGAAAAATGTCAATAGAGTTTTGATAGATTAAAGAAATGTTTGACTGAAGAACCGGTTTTGGTCCTACCTGAGTCGGGAAAAGAATTTTTAGTGTATAGTGATGCCTCTTTAAATGGACTCAGATGTGTTTTTATGCAAGAGGGAAAAGTGATAGCCTATGCTTCTCGACAGCTGAAACTGCATGAACGGAATTATCCTACTCATGACTTAGAGTTAGCTGCCATTGTCTTTGCACTGAAAATATGGAGACATTATGTATATAGAGAAAAGTGTCGTGTGTTCACTGATCACAAAAGCCTAAAGTATGTGATGACACAGAAAGATCTGAATTTGCGTCAGAGAAGGTGGCTAGAATTGTTAAAAGACTATGAGTTGGTGATAGACTATCATATGGGAAAGGCTAACATGGTAGCAATACTTTAAGCAGAAAGTCCCTCCTTGCTTTACGAGCTATGAATGTGAGATTGGATATGTCTGATGGTAGTGCCTTGATTGCGGAATTACGAGTTAGACTAGCGTTTTTGCAAGAAATTTATGAAGCTCGGGAAGTAGCTAATGAGTTGCAAAATAAAAGAGAACAGTGTTTAGAGAATGAAGATTCTGAGTATTGAGTCAATCTGAATGGTTATTTGATATACCGTGACTGATTATGTGTACCGAGGAATCTGAATTGATTGATAAAATTCTGCATGAAGCTCACAGTAGTGGTATGGTAATACACCCCGGTAGTGTGAAAGTGTATAATGACTTGAAGAGACTGTATTGGTGGCCGGGTATGAAACGAGATATCTCTGAATTTGTGTCGAAATGTCTGATCTGTCAGCAAGTGAAAGCTGAACATCAAGTGCCATCTGGATTATTGCAACCGATTTTGATTCTCAAGTGGAAATGGGATCGAGTAACAATGGATTTTGTATCTAGCGTACCTCTGACACTGAGAAAGAAAAACTCACTCTGGGTAATAGTAGATCGACTGACTAAATCAGCTCATTTCATTCTAGTATGTACGGACTTTTCGCTTGATAAATTGGCAGAATTGTATATTGCTGATATAGAAGACTACATGGAGTGCCACTATCCATAATCTCTGATCGAGATCCTCAGTTTACTTCGAGGTTTTGGAAGAAGCTTCAGGATGCTTTAGGTACTAAATTGAATTTTAGTACGGCATTTTATCCTCAAACGGACGGACAATCTGAAAGAGCAATTCAAGTATTAGAATATATGCTTATATGTTGCGTTTTGGAGTTTGAGAGTAGTTGGGACAGATATTTGCCTCTGATTTAATTTGAATATAATAATAGTTATCAGTCCAGTATAAAAATGGAACCGTATGAAGCATTGCATGGACGAAAGTGTCGAACTCCACTGTATTGGATCGAATTGAGTGAGCACTGACTACATAGGGTCAATTTGATAAAAGAGGCAGAAGAAAAAATAAAGATAATTCAAGATAATCTGAAAGCTGCATCGGACCGACAGAAATCATATGCGGATTTAAAAAGAAAAGAAATTGAATTTCAAGTGGGTGATAAAGTGTTTCTAAAAGTGTCACCGTGGAAGAAAATTCTGAGATTTGGCTACAAGGGTAAATTAAGTCTGCCCTTTATTGGTCCTTACGAGGTAGTTGAGAGAATTGGCCAGGTACCCTACCGTTTAGCGTTGCCATCCGAGTTAGACAGAATTCATAATGTATTTCATGTTTCTATGTTGCAACGTTATCAGTCAGATCCAATGCATGTGATTTCACCAACTGAGATAAAAATTAGATCGGATATAACTTATGAAGAGGAACTGATTAAAATTCTGTCGCGGGAAGTTAAGAAACAATGAAATACCATTAGTGAAAGTATTATGGCAAAAGCATGGTTTAGAAGAAGCAACATGGGAAACCGAAGAGGCTATGAGGAAGCAGTACCCTCAACTGTTTACTGGTAAGATTTTCGGGGACAAAAATCTTTAAGGGGGGAGAATTGGGACAACCTGAATTAGGGCTAGTCAGAATAGTGGTTTCGTAACCACAAATCCGAAATGAGAATTTTTAATTATGTGAATTTCTAATATTATCTGCTTGATTGAATATTAATGTGAAAATACTGTTTGGAAATTTTACTGTTTTGGTGGTTAATTGCGTATTAGGGACTAAATTGCAATAGGTGAAAAATATGCATTATGCATGATTAAATAACTTGATTGAAGTGTTTTATGAAAATGGAAGTGTTTATGTTGCAATTAACCCATTAAATTGTGTTTTGGACTAAAATGCCCTTACATGGAAAAATATCTAAGTAATGGCTTGAAGGGCAAAATGGTCATTAGTGAATAATGACAAAATTTCATTAAAACAAAAGCTATCATCTTCTCTATTCCATCCCATGGCTGCCGAAATTTTCAAATCACCATACCCAAGGGTTTTTATTTTTCCAAGCATTCATGCAAGTGCAATTTAGCCCTATTTTCAATTATTTTTGTATAATTGAGCTCATTGGAGCTTAAATTTCTCATTTCCACCATTAATTTGATGTGAAATTGGGGTTCAAAAATATACCCATTTGTGTTATGAGTATGTTTGATTGATTAATGGTAGACAATGAAGGTTTATTGTGTTATATACATGTTTTATGGGATGAAATTGAATGAACGTACCTAAAAATGGGCTAATTTGTAAAGATTACAATTTGTTCCTAAATGTGTGAAAAATTGAGTATTTGAGTGTCATAATTGTGAAAATGGGTTAAATAAGCCCATGAAATAAAGAAAATGAGTTTTTGAATTCAAAGGACTAATTTGTAATTATTGTAAATTTGAGGGGTAAAATTGGAAATTTGCCCCAAATGTGAATTGAGACCGTATTGAATTGATGATTGATAAATGTGTTATGTGTATATTAATTTAGATTAAGAAAAGTCTGATAGAGCCCGAGAATAGGGGAAAGAAAAAGTCCTCGATTAAACTTGAGAAGTAAATCCATTGACAATCCAGGTAAGTTATATGTAATTCTAGCGGATTCGATTAGTTTTGTTTAAATATTTGCTTCTATGATGATACATTGATAGTTGCTCTATAAGGTGATTGAATATTGGATACTACTACTGAATATATGGAAAGTTGTATTGACTGCAAATCCCGATTGAGTTAGTAGAAATAGACATTGATATAGGTGACATATCACTTGAGGCCCACTGTTCTTACTGTTATAGTTACCCGGGTGCTAGGTAGTCTTGCATGTGTTGCAGACACCTGACAGCTTGTATAAGTAGGCCCGTGGTTAACTTCTGTACTATTACTGATTGTAGCTTTGGCTACCTCACCATCTCGTAGCTTCGGCTACCGCATTGATTGTAGCTTCGGCTACCCTACTATAAGTAGCTTCAGCTACCTCATGGCTCTGCCATGTCTGTACGGCACTATGTGCTAACCTCTATATATTTGTTCATATTTCGAAATTGCTCAATGGGATTAGATTAACTGTGTTATGATGAAGTGATTGTACAGGTGAACTGAAAATGGTACGGTATACTAAGAATGCTATTGCTAAGCATATTCATGATTGGTATGTGGTATGTGCACAAAGAGTAAGTTGATTGTACATTGATATGTGATAACATTTATGATGTTAAAGCAAATGATATAATGAATTGTTCTATTGTTTGAATTTCATATGACTTACTAAGCTATTGTAGCTTACCCCTCTCTTTTCCCTTCTTCTGTAGATATTGAGCTTGTTAGATTGAGATCGTAAAGTCAGAGCCACGTGGCACACTATCAAGCTTCTTTTGGTATAGTTTATATTTTCAAGAGTAATTTATGGCATGTATAGGACATTTGTGGTTGTAAATGCCTATTTTGTATACCTTAGTTATAGTGCTCCTTGTGGCATTTTGTAAATGATCACTTATAAATGTAGTTATTTTGAGTTTTTGCTCTTGAATTGGCTGGTTTGGTTGTGTTTATGCTTGCTCGTGTTTCAGGGAGGCCAAGGCTTGGTATATAGCCTGACATGGCCTGCGCGGCAGGGCATACGGGCGTGTACCATGGCCATGTGAGATTTGACAGTTTACTTCATGGGTGGGTGGCACGGGCGTGCCTAGGCTATGGGCAACGCACGGCCTGACCCTACGGGCATGTCTCTGGACCGTGCCTCCCCTGCACCTTAATTTAATTTTTACTGTACCACACGGGCAATAGACACGGCCGTGTGTCTCAACCGTGTGGAGTACACGGCCTCCAAACGGTCGTGTGGAGTGACCGTGGCACAATGGACAATTTCATCCATGATTATTGATCACGGGCGTGTAAAGACCACACGGTCTAATAACACGGGCGTCCTATTAGTCACACGAGCGTGTGACGGTGTTTTAAAAGTGAAAATTTTCTAAGTGTCCGATACGATAGGATTCGAGTCCTAATCGTCTGTAATGTCTGTATTGTGATGGAAAACCCTCGATAAGGGAAATTCTAAATTGAATTGCATGCGAATCTGTAACTGTCCTTGAGTAAATTCTGTAAAGGTTATTCTAAATCTGGTAACGCTCAGTTCACGACTCCGGTGACAGTTCTGGGTAAGGGGTGTTGCAAGGCAAAGTAAACATGCAATTCATAAAATTTTCTATCAATATTTTAACACATGCATCTAATCACTCGGTAAATCATAAAAATTTATTGGAATAAACTTTTCTATCTCGGATTCGTGGTTTCGCAACCACCATTCCGTTTAGGCCCTATTTCGAGATGTTACAAAGAAGGGCTTAGGACCAGTGTGTTACTATTTGCATTCTATTTGCATGACTGCATGGGGATTACACTGAGTTCTCATAAACTCACCCCTTTGTTTTTACTATACAGGTAATCCTCAATCTTAGGCGGATCGGTGTAGCGAGGGACTCCGTGGTGGCCACACGACCGCATTAATTACCATACTAGATTACGTTTTCTTTTAACTATTTTCATTTGGGTATTTTTATTGTAATATGGCCATTATGAATTTTTTCTTGATTTTGGATTTACTTTTTGTTGATTTGATTTATGACTGCTAGTGATAGGAAAACACTGGTTTTCAAAAGAAATAACCCTTTTATCAAACCAACGCAATCTTATTTTGTTCTGAAGCTTCCACAAAGTAAAATGTTTTGAAAGTAATTATAAATTAACGTCTTGAAAATGGATAATGTTTTTGAAACATCATAAGCTAACAAATAATTTCTAAAGCAAAGGAATAGGCTTTTACGATGACTTAATTTTTGAAAGCACTACCATGTGGCATCACCAGATTCGGCCATAACGTCTAGGCCAGGTTTGAGGTGTTACAGATTTCTTTTCTCAAGTAAGTTAATTAAAGTCAATGCATTCAATCGGGATATCCTTGTTACTTTGAGCTAATGCAATTGTAAAGGTCTTTGATTAACATGTTAAGGGAATTATGAAAGATTGAATGTTTGAGTTGTTTTAACAGCATAAAGAAGAAGTATTTTGATATGTATTATTTGATAGTAGAAATTGACTCGGTTGTTTTTATTAGAGTGAGCTGGTCAGTTGAAATGTTATTTGAGTTACATGTAGTTAAAGTATCCTCAATTATGGTAATAAATTTTATGCATTCACGAGTATATCGATGGACAGTCTGAATGAAGGATTGATATTCTAGAGAGTATGATAACGAGATATACCTATTATGTTTGTTCTAATCTGATGATTTTATTATGAGTTAAAGTTGTCCTGAATGATATGGTTATCACATTTATGAAAATTCGGATGGTCTCTGTATGTTAGCAAAGTTTAAAACAGTTGAAGATATTATGAACCGAAGCTCTGGTTCTGAGTTCAGTTTGAATTGAGTAATGAATTTATGATTTTTCAGTGATGCACTATTGAACGGATTGGAATGTGTTCTATTACTAGAATGTAAAGTTATGGTTCATGTTTTCATATGGTTAATGTCACATTAAAAAGAACGATTCGACCAATGATTTAGAGACGGTCACTTTTATATCCGTATTCAGAATTTGGTGATGTCGTTTATTCGACGAAAGGTGTCACATGTTCCCTGATTTCAAGAATTAAAGTATCGAATGTCATAGAAAGATCTGAAGTTAAGATCGTATTAAAAGCTTGAGCTATTGAAAGATTGTGAGTAGTTATTAATTAATCTCTGAGAAAGCAAATATAGTACAGTTGCTGAATGGAAAATCTTTGTTTATTTTGTGAGTGGGTTACACAATTGATTTTAATTGATGATGATTAGATTTTAGTTAGATTAAAAGCTAAAATGACGTTTTCATTGCAAGATTGAGAATCTCAAGAATGTGTTAATGAATGGTAAGCTAAACGAGTTCAGTATGAGTCGATTTCTGATTCTAAATTTCAGGTCTAACATGATGACTGATGTTACTGTTTTGAGATAGAAGTTGCGTGCAGATGAATTCAGAGCTTATGCAGGAAATTTTTGTACGAGGCTCAGTGCTTGTTAGTTCATTCTGGGAGTAATCAAGATGTGTCGTTATTTGAGATAAATGTTTTGGTGATCAGGTCTCTCATTTAACAGATCGGCTGAGTTATATGCTTCTGAGGTTGTTAGCTCTCATAGAGTGGCAGTCCCCATTATTTCGGATTGAGATTTGAGGGCTATATCCCAATTATGGAAAAAGTGATAGGAAACTATGAATACGCAGTTGCACCTAGGCACGGTGATACACCTATCGATTGGTGGTAAGTTTGAGAGAGTAATTCAAAACTTTGACAATATGCTCTGACACTGTGTTAAAGTTCAAGGTGATTAGAAAGAGATATACGAGGTTGATATGATTCATGATTATGGGAAATTAGAGAAAGTTATTCATGAGAGTTGAAAGAAATTTCTTCTGGTAAGATTTTCGAGGACGAAAATCCCTAGGGGGAGAGTTGTAATAGCTCGATTTTGGGCCTAGTCGCAACAGTGGTTTTGGGACCACAAATCCAACGAGAAAATTTTTATTTTTGTTATATTTTTATGGTCTAAAATTTCACAAAATGATTTCGCAAAAATCTCGTTCGAAAATTTTGACGTTTGGGCACTCAATTTAGTCAAAAAGACTAAGTTGCAAAAAGGGAAAAACTTGAGTTCTAGAAGCTAGAGGTGTCTAATTGCTATGAAATTTTAAATTGGAGGTCCTTAAATGGAAATTAAACCATTGGATAATTTTTTGGACAAAAATGGACATGAGATAGGTGAAATAGAATATTTTTAAGTTAAGGGCAATTTGGTCATTTGGTGATTAAAATGAATTAAAAACAAAATTAACAGCCAATTTTTGTCCATCTTCAACCCCATGGCTGAATTTCAAAAGTAAAAACCATGGCTAGGGTTTTTCAAGCTTCCAAGCTCGATTGTAAGTCTGTTCTAGCCTCGTTTTTAATGATTTTCATGTTTTTGAAATCCTCGTAACAAGATCTATCTATTTCTACCACTAATTTGAGATATGGTTAAAGTCCAGGGTTTTGACCGATGATGAATATGTATGTATTTTTGTGTTTAATGGTAGAAAATGCATGTTTATGGTTAGAGAAACGACTTTTACTAAGTGATTTTTGGCGAAAATCCCTAAAAGGACTAAATTGTAAAAGTTGTAAAATATGTGTAGAAAATGTGATTTAGTGGAAAATGTGGGCTGCTATAAGAGGGAATATGAATCGGCTAGGATTGGGTATTGAGAAAAATGGATACATTTCATTTTACGAGCCTAGGGGTAAATTTGTAAATATGTGAAACATTAGGGGAAAAATGTAATTTTGCCATAATATGATTTTTGGACTGATTTGAATAGTATAATAATTTAATAAGTCAAATGTGATATTATAGATCAAGAAAAATGAAGTTCAGACTTAGAATGGGGAAAAAACGAGTATTGGACGATTTGGTCCTTTTCGCCATTTTAGGTCAAGGGAAGTTCGTATGTGAATAAACGTTATTGATTTGTGTTAATTATGCAACATTATTATATATTTGATTAAATTGTGAAAATTAAAGTAAATGTTCGAATTGAGTAAAAACGCAGGATCGATCACGATCGTTGCGTAGTGAAATATGAATTGACGGTAAAAGACCATGGTTAGACCATGGTAATGTGCTAAGTGAAAGAAGTCCATGGCATCTAAGTGAAATAAGCCCATGGCAATGTGCTAAGTGAAATAAGTCCATGGTATTATGCTAAGTGAGATAAGTGATCCAGGTGTTTGTCCGTACATTCTACCAGTGGTTGGGTAGTCCCACATGTGTTGCGGATACCTGACAGCTTGTGTGAGAAGCACTGAGTAGCTACATCTGACCGATAGCTTGTGTGAGCAGACCCATAAATGTGAAAAGCTCGATAACAAGCCTATATGAAACTTTGTGAATAAAATAGCTTTGGCTAAAAGTGTGGTACTATGTGAAGGCCACCGTGTATCCGTTATTATTCCGATGTGTTCAACGAGTAAGTTAGAAATGAGAATAAGTACCAAATGGTATGTGAAATGATATAAGTAAGTATATGTAACACCTCATAGCCGTGTTCGACTCCAGAACAGGATATGAGGCGTTATCGGCCTAAAACCTAAATTGTAAGCTTGATAGTGTGATAGGTTCTTCGGCGACTTCCAACTCGAGCTAACCTAAATACATTACAATTATAAAAAACAAACAAGTAAGCATTAAGCTTAGTAAGTACGTGCATAATAATAAACAATCGATTAACCTGCTTTTAGCAAACCTCATTATATGATCTCCAATAATATCATCATTATTGCATAAAATTTTACTATTCACTTATGTTCATCTCAAGCTTTTTACTCAAGTCACAGTCACTAAATTATTTTTATCTGGGACTACAGAACTCAAAATTAGGATCCGCTAATTTTCCCAGAAACTAGGTTCACATATCTTCTTACCCTAAAATTTTCAGAATTTTTGATTTAGTCAATAAGTACAATTTATTCTTTAAATTCTCCCATGTTCTGCTATCTGACAGTTCCGACTCCTCTTCGCTAAAAATTAATTATCTCATCATACTGGATTTGGATGATGTTCCTGTTTGTTTCTATTGAAAATAGACTCATTAAGAATTTTAATCATATAAATTATAACCCATAATTTTTTTTTCAAATTTTAACAATTATCTAAAGTCAGAATAGGGGATTCCGAAATCAATTTGACTCTATTTCACGAAAATTCAAATATATCATAATATGAAATTATTTTTCTTACATCGTTTCTTTTATGTAAATATAGACTTAATAAGCTTTAATTTCATATCTTATTCAACCTCTAATTTGATTTTCACCATTTTTGGTGATTTTTCAAAGTCATACAATTGCTACTGTCCAAAACTGTTTTATTGCTAATTTTACTCTTTCATAAATTTCTTTGTATTAGTTTCCATAGTAACACTTGCCCATATCAACCTTACCAAAGTTCGATCACATATCGAGCATATTTCTCATAAGTTTGCACACATATACCCGCACTTATTCATCACTTGGTCATATTCGTTTACACTTAGTCATATCCCGTTGAACACATCGGATATTAATGGATACCTCGAGATGTTTCACATAATGTCATGCTTGTAGCCAAAGCTACTTCATTTCACAAAGTTTCACATAGGCTCGTTCTTGAGCTAATCACATTTAACACAATGCCATGGACTTATTTAACTTAGATGCCATGGACTTATTTCACTTAACACAATACCATGGACTTATTTCACTTAGGTGCCATGGACTTATTTCACTTAGATCCTTAATGGCATGTCACTTGTATCCATTTACATTCCTAAGGTTCAACAGGGAAATTTCTCACTTATTGCCACTATGTCGAATACATCAAATAGTCATTCAATATTCAACAATACATCATAAAATATATCAAAATATTAAAATGTAAATAAAACGAAGCATTATTTACATACAAACTTACCCCGACTTAAAATGGCGAAAGGGACTAAGTCGTCCAATACTTGTCTTTCCTTCGTTCTAAGTCCAAACCTCGTTTTTCTTTATCTAAAATATCACAATTGACTTATTAAATTATTATACTATTCAATTCAGTCCAAAATCATATTATGGAAAATTACATTTTTGCCCCTAAACTTTGCCATATTTACACTTTTGCCCCTAGGCTCGTAAAATGATTTTTATTCAATTTCCTTATATTTTAGGCCTAGATGAACCATTTTTATAACTATAGAAATACACAATTTGCACTTATTCACACATTTACACACATTTTATAACTTTTTACAAACTAGTCATTTTATGAAGATTCCTCGAAAATCACTTAGTAAAAGTCTTTTATTACACACCGAACATTCATATTCTACCATTAGATATCAAAACACATGCATATCATCCATGGGTAAATTTTTAAACACAAACCCTCCCTCAAAATAATGGTAGAAATAGCTAAACCGAGTTATGGGGATCTCAAAAATGTAAAAAAATTAAAAATGGGGCTAGGATGCACTTACTATTGAGCTTCAAAGCTTGAAAACCCTAGCCATAGTGTCCATAGCAACATTCGGCCAACACATGAAGAAGATGGACATGTTTTTGGCCTATTTTCCCTTTTTAATTCTTTTTATTACCAAATGACCAAAATGCCCTTCATTAAAACTTTTAGTATTTTATCCTTCCATGCCCATTTTTGTCCAAACCAAAGTATAATGGTCTAATTACCATTTAAGGACCTCCAATTTAAAAACCCATTACCAATAAGTACCTTAGCTTCTAGAACTCACATTTTTCACATATTGCAATTTAGTCCTAATTGGACACCCAATCGATAAAATTTCTTAACGAAAATTTCACACAGGCATTTAATCACATAGAACACATTAAAACTTAACACAATAAATTCTTAAACTTTAGATTTGTGATTTTCAAATCCACTATTCCATTTAGGCCCTAATTCGGGCTACTACAACTCTTCCCCCTTTTAGGGATTTTCGTCCCTGAAATCTTACCAAAAGAAATCGTTTTTAATTATCATGAAACACTTTCACAAATTTCTTAGAATTACAAATCGATTTAACCTCATATATCTCCTTCTAATAGCTTTTAAATTTTAGCACCAGTGCCAAAGCATATCATCAAATATCTAAACTATTTTCTCAGGAACACATATACTCAGTTAATCTGTCAAATAAGAGCTCGATACCTATTGAAACATTCATGCGAATTTCATCAAGCCATCAACATTCTAGCAACATCTTCCATTTCGAGGATGGAGGTAGCCCCGGTATGAAATCTATAGTGATTTTGTCTATAGCATACTAGTATTATCACTGATTATAATAGTCCTGAGTACTCTTGATGTTCGGCTTGCTTGCTAACAAATAGACATCTGAACATAAATTCAAAAATATTAGGGTATATACTCAACCACCAAAACATCTACTACATATTATTACACACCTTACTACCCTTGGATAAATAGATGTGTTACTTCTAAGCCTCGTACGAAAACTTCTGCATAAGCTCTAGATTCATTTGTATGAAATTTTCATTTACTAACACATTCCTAAACCTCTCTAACTCGTAAGGAAAAACATTACTTTAACTTTCAGTATAGCTAAAATTAGATCCTCATCAATTAAGGTTAACCGTATAACCCATTCACAACATAAACAAAGATTCTTCCATTCAACATCTGTAATTACATCGGCTTTTCCAAAAATAAATTAATAACCACTCATGATTCAAGTCTTTAACACTATCTTAACTTCAGATCTTTCTATAGCATTCGATACTTTAATCCTCGTAATCAGAGAGCACATGACATCTTCCGTCAAATTAAACAATATCACCCAATGCTCAATACGGACATAAAAGTGACCATCTCTAAATCACTGGTTGAACAATCCTTTTAATGTGGCATTTACCGTATGAAAACATGGATCATCACTTTACATTTTAGTACTATTTATACTCAGAACATGCAATAACACTTAGCTGAGAGACACAAACCTTTTATTCAACTCAGGCTCAATTAGAATTGACGATTCGGTTAACTGAGTTTCCACTCTTTCCAATTTTATGAATAAGCAATACACTATTTAAGCTTTTCAAGTGTGATGGTTTCCTCCATTACGCCACTTAAATTAACAATAATGTTTTTGATTTACACATTTACCGATGTCAACCCAATTACAACTAGGAAGGTCAGTGTATATCTAAACCGTTTCCCAATACTAATCAACACAATGTTGAACTTTGATAAAGCTGTTACCATCAGATATTTTTAAAATTAAAGCGCCAAAATAAAGTCAACATTTCAACCGTATAGATAAATAATATTCCAGCTATAAAACTATACTGAAATTTAAGAACGTAACTCCTGTCAAATGATAAATACCTCGATGAGGTCTTAGAGTAAATCTCGGAAGAAAGCATCACTCATCCACACTATAATCAATTGTAACAAAAGCAACATAATCTTCTTGTACACTAAGCAGAATAATAACCAGTAGGAACTAGATATTATCATCACACAAATTCTATCATCATCCATTTTTTAACAAAATAAATGAAATACAAATGAAAGATAGGGCAACGCAGAACATAATCCAAACAGGTCAACAATGCATTCGTCTACCAGTATCTTTAACTATCATCCCCATGGGATAAAAGTTTTACTTGAAAATAAATAACCTCATATACCTCTGATATTTATTGAACACACAATATATCCAAGGGGGACTAAGGTAGGTTACTCAACTATAATCACTACACTCAGCTATTGATACAATTCAAACATTATCTCACTGTCTAATTTTGTCTTCATTAGGTTCATATTATTCCATCCACAACCATAAACCAACTCAGAAAAACTTCCAATTAGTACATTCTTTAGGTATCATACCTATGTTTTGTTTCATCTAAGTTGACTTCTTTAACCTTAACCTTGCATAATTCGAATGACCTTTAAAATGATTTAATTTCTCCTTTGATACTATTCTTACTTGCCAACCCATTCTTTTATCTGATTACCATATTAGTTGATCCGCTACTAAATGCTTTAATCTCTCATTTGTGAAGGCATTCAGGCAATGAAAAGTTCTAATCCTCAAAAGTTGATTAATGCCATGCAATAAGAGTATAAGTCTATGCAAAAAAAAATAAGTTTAGGAACTTGTCCCATTACTTGAAGATGCAAAATGAATTGGCTGTAAATGAATATTTAAACCCAATAGGGATGTAAATGGTAATATGGAAAGGTAAAAGAAACATCTTGTAGTTAAAAGATATACTCATAAACAAGACATTCATTTTACATAGGCTTTCTCTCTAGTTTCATCGAAAGACTCTTTTACAATAATCATGACACTTGTTGCTCATCTTGATCTTGAGTTATATCATATGGATGTTAAGACTGTACTTGTAAATGGCAAATTTGAACAAACAATTTATATGGTGCAACAAAAAAACTTTGAGTTGGGAAGCTTAAAGAATTATGGTCTACAAATTAACAAAATCCATTTATGAACTCAAAAAAGGTTCCCGTCAATGACACCACAAGTTTCATCAAGTAATTGTCTTATTCGATTTTGAGATGAATATTGTTGATGATTGTGTGTATCAAAAGTTTAGTGTGAGTAAGTATATAATCCTGATTCTATATGTCGATGACATTTTACTTGCCACTAATAATATAGGCTTATTGCACAAAACCAAAAGGTTTTTATCTAAGCATTTTGAGATGAAACATCTTAGGGATGCCTTTTTTTTAGGAATTCTAATGCATCGAGACTGATATCAAGGTTGTAAAGCATGTGGCACCCCCGTTGCTAAAGGAGACAAATTTAATCCTACTCAATGCCTTTCAAATTCGGGAAAAATAAAAGATTCCCTATGCATCAGCTATTGGAAGTCTAATGTATGCGTAAGTATGTACACATCCAAATATTGCATACTAATTTAATAAAATTTAGTGTAGCAGATTAAACTAGTTTTCTCACTTTAAGAGCTTGAACACAAGCAGTTTGGTTAAATTTTAATTACACTTTTGCAAGTTTAGTTAAATCGAATAAAGTTTGGAATTTGAGCCTTTTATTAACCTTAAGAACCGAATAAGGCCTAAGAGTGAGCTAATATACTAGTCGCTCTGTTGCAACATAAAGAGTTGGATTTCGCAACATACAGAGTAGAATAGAAGAATTCCAAGACTGCTTTTGGTGTCGTGACACACACTTGAAGACACCTTGAAGATGAAGCATACTTCCCTCAATGTCGCAACAAAAGACCTGGTGTGTTGCGACATTACCTCTTTAGGGGAAATAATTATGAGCCAGGGTGTTTTGGTTTGTACAATCAAATGTTAAGCACAAGGATGACAACTAACCTAGGGTTAAGGACGACAACCACTCTAATGTCTATAAATAGGCTCATTTAACACATGTTATAGGCAAGTTTCGTATTATATAATTTTCTTCTTAGATTTAGTATTTAGTTTTTCTCTTTTCTTATGCTTAGGTTTATTTCAGTTTTTGTTATTTTCTTTTATGAAAGAAATCAGATTTGTGAAACATTATCAAACTTTGTGAGGATTCTGCGTTCAATTCTAATACAAATCAGGCTTCTTCTACACTTTATACTCTTTAATTTTTATTTATGTTTACTCTTTCTATCAAGTTTATATTGTTTTTGAGATCCATGAGGAGCTAATCCTCCTGTGGGGGGTTAGCGAGTGAAGGTATGATTAATTAACCCAAATTTAGTATGGCCTATCCATGAACACCTTAACCCTAAACCAGTCTGGACTGTGAGATCAGGAGATAAATAGTTCTTGCAAACTCGTTATTCTACTGAAAGATTAGAAGATCCTACTGGGATATTGACTAGTTGATTGAACAAGAAAACCTGAAGTGACAGTTGATTGATTATGATTACCAAAGTAAGCTAATCACCCATGCCCAGATTTGATATATTTTATTATTTGATTTCTCATGATTTATTTATTTCTTTTCTTTCTTCTATTATTATTGGTATCAATCACCAAAACAGTGCTTTTTATTTCATCGTAATATAATTTATTTAAAGTACTAATTAGAAGTATTTATGCTTAGGTTAGAATTACTTTAGTGCTCGCCTACCTTGGGTATGATCCTCGGAGTACTCATCTACGCCATTGTAACTCTATTACAACCTAACCATATACTTGCAGTTATTGCCTTTTCATATATTTTGTGTAGGATTTCTACTGTAGACGTTGGTAAGTTCAGAGGCGGTCACGTACATTGTTAGGATGTTAGGCAGATATTTAAACAACTCTAGTATGGACCATTAGATAGCAACCAAGAAGGTTATGAGATATCTTCAGAGAACAAAAGATTACATGTTCACTTATAAAAGATCAGATTATTTGGAGGTTGTAAGGTATTCAAATTTTGATTTCACTGAGTGCCAAGTTAGCTAGAAATCTATTTCATCTTATATTTACATGTTAACTGAAGGATCTATATCTTGGAAGAGTGTCAAACAGACACTTTTAACTTCTTCCACTATGCTATGAGGCATCAAATCATGGAATGTGGCACATTAGGACAATAAGTCAAAGATGTTGTATTCCAACAAATATCCATAGAGCACATTGGGACAAACTCTATGATAGTGGATTTGCTCATAAAAGGTTTACCACCCAAGGTCTTTCATGAGCACACTACTCATATAGGTGGTATATTATTTGAGGACATTACGGTTTAGTGGGAGTTTGTATTTTATTTGCTTTATATTTGGTTTCAGACATTTATGTATTTGATTATTTTCTTATCAGAAATGAAGTATTCAGTTTATTCACTCTGTTTTGTTATTTTGATACTGACCTCACTTAAGTTTAAGGAGGCCCATTTGGAAATAGGCATATTTGGTTCACATTGCATGTAATTTCCATGCTACGCATTCATGATTGATCTATGTCATGTGACTATATTTGTATATGTGACTATTGATGAGTTTAGTCATTATTAATATGATAAAGACTGCTTTGATCCTGAATGGATATAGTTGATGGATGAGATTGTTATAGAATACCTGTTATATGATAGCAAATTTTGAGCTCATAAGGTTGTACATTTATTAGGAAACATATATTACCCAATTGGGAGATTTTTGGATGAAAATCCCCAATTATGGGAACATATTTATAATGTATAATGCTATTATAAAGTGTGATACAAAATTATGTGACCAATTATGTTATAAGTGTCATAGTTATTAAAGTGTCATTGAAATAATATGTAGATACCATAAGTTGTATTTATAATTTGATGAGGGGCCAAATTATAAATACCCAAAACTGATTTAATAATCAGTTATTTGAAAATAGGTGGTAGTCCCCAAGAAATAAATATATCTCATATTTCTTTTCCATCCCCATCAAAGAGTTATACAAAGAGAAAAATTATTTTCTTGGAAGATCAAAAAACTTTTGAGCAATTTCCAACAATGGATTTAGGTACACTTCCGTATATAGTTTTGTTCATAATGATCTAACATGATTAGGGGTGAGCGTTCGATCGAATCGAATCGAATGAAAAAATTTTGAGTTAATCGAGTTGACGAATCATATTTTATCATCCTAATTTGATTTGAAATTTTCTCGAATCGAGTCGAGTGAAATGGAATTCGAATCGAATATATTTGTTCGAGTTAAATTTTAAAAAATACTTTTGGGTCCTTATAACCACTGTCATCCACCGTAATAAAATTTGTCCACCATAATCAATTTTTTATTAACTTTCATCACCTCATAATTTATTTATTTATCTTTTATATACAGATTAGCTTTTTTGTTTGCTTAGTTGTTTCAATTATCTTCAAATTCTTGTCACTATGTATTTTGGAATTAAAAAATATATTAAATGTAAAAATGTGATTTTTTTAATAAAATTTATTTTAAAGATAAAATATGAAATTGATACTAATATAAAATTTTAACACGAATATTTTAAGGCATCATTAATAATTCAATTTTAATATAAATATTCAATATGACTAAACAATTCAATAATATAAATAATATAAAATGTGAAATTTAATTTAATAATATAAATAGTAGATATAAATAAAATTATTACTATGTATGTTTAGGGGTTTTCTTTGGATAATTTTGATTTTTTATTTGGCAGTAAATAGTGAGAAGTAAAAGTTTAGGGGGAAAATAAAAAGTTTTGGGAGTAAAAGTTTGAGGGAAAATAAATAGGGGAGTAAAATTTTGGAGGGAAAATATTAAAAAAAATAGGGGGATGGGTTTGGGGTAGATGGGGGATGGGATGGGACTGAAGTAAAAGTTTTAAGGGGAAAGTAGGAGAGAGTAAAAATTTTGGGGGAAAATAAAAAGTTTTAAGGGTTTTTGGGAGTAAAATTTTGAGGAAAAGTAAATAGGAGAGTAAAATTTGGGTGGGAAATAGATTTTGGGTAGATGGGGGTTGGGATGCGAGGAGAGTAAAAGTTTTGAGAGGAAAATGGGAAAGAGTAAAAATTTTAAGAGAAAAGTAAAAACGTTTGGGAGTTTGGGGTAAAAATGTAAAATATTATAGTTTGATATTCGATTTATTCAAATTATTCGAGTTATTCGAATTTGAAAACTCAACTCGATTCGAACTCGAAATTCGAAAAAAAAATTGAGTTGACTAAAATAACTCAATTCGTTTAACTCAAAATTCAAATTTTTTTCAATTTTTTCGAGTCAAATCGAGTTTTGCTCACCTATAAACATGATAGTTCCTGATTTATATATGATTCTTTCGATACTTGCAATTTTTATTTTCATTTTAAAAAAATAATTTTTAAAATTTTTATCAAACATTCTTTTTAATATTTTCATTTTTTTCATAAAAAACAAAAAAATTTTCTATTTATAAAACAAGCCCATTCAAATTTATGTGAAAGTATGTTTTCAAAGATACATCTCTATTCACCATTTTCAATTTGGTTGCATATATTAAAGATTTAATATACATTTGGTTTGTGAAATCTTGCATTTTCAATATAGTGTAAGATTTCGAAATGTGATTACGTAATTGAAATTCTAAAACGTGAATGTGATTACGTGATTGAAATTCTAAAACATCCCTTTGAGATAGTAATCTCGCATTTTTAAAAGTGTCAAAATTCTAAAATATAGGTGTTGATCTCAAAACCATATCTTCTTTTAAATAATCTTACATTTTGATGAGAATATAAAATTTTAGATTATTTTATTTTATTTTGTTGTTTTAATCCATTTAACATTTTTATGTAAATAAAATATTAGTCTAATTAAAAATAAAAATACATATTTATTTTACCATGAGTCTCTTGCGTTTTTAGTAAAACTACCCTTTTTTTTTTTCATCTAATGCTACTCTACTCAAAATTTATTAATATTTATTACAGGACAATATAGGTATTCAGTAATTATTTGGTGTGGAACTTTTTATTTCATAAATGGATTGAAATTTTGTCATATTATTTATTTATTTATTTATAAAATTTCACTACTAATGTATCAAATAGTTATTCATATAATATAATCATTTTCTGGAAAAATTTTGGTTTCACTTCCCTTTCAGGATGCATTTAGTTGGCCGAATATTATATTACGACCTATAATGTTACATTGTGGAATAAGATTATGTTGTTTGGATTCTCAACATTACAACTATCTCGTAGTTTTACATTCTCAAATATTGTTAAGATGTAATCTAAGACGTAATTTCATTACGATCTATTTCTTAGGTTATCTTAGATTATAAGAGTAATATTAAATTTTGTACTAATTTACCTTTTTTTTTATTTTAATCAATTTAAGTTCATTATTTTAATTAATTTAAGTTTTTTTTTTCTCAATAAAATTTAAGACTAATAAAAAACAAATATATCTTTTGTTTCTTAGTAGTGAAATAGTAGATGCCGTGCGTTAAAATTATAATTATTATATTAACTCTAATAATTTATTTATTTGTATATTAATTATGGTTATAATATAATTATGGTTGGTGTTGTAATAACTTTTCATGAATTATTATAATTATGATTTAAAATTTTATTTCAACATCGTAATAAGTATATAATTTATAATAAAAAATTAATAATAATTTATCATAATTTTATGAAATTGAGGCTAAAAATATTAAAAAGAACCAAACTTGTTAAGAATATTCTATAATAAAGACACTTTAATAAATAATGTTGCTAAATAATTTTACATTTTATCAACCAAACACTTAAATATTACATTATAATTAAAATTAACCAAACAAAATAATATAACATAGTATCATTTGTCTTACATTTTCATAATCCTACATAATCTTTCTTTTCTTGAAGCAAATGCCCCCTCATAATAATAGCATCTGAATTCTCTAAAACAATTAATTGATAAACCGACATATTTAGGTTCAATTGTTCGAAAAAAACGAGGTTAAATGGCTGTTTGGTTGAATCCAGATGTTAGAATTAAGACATGATCAAAATAAATTTCATAAGTTATCGTCATTTTACATTTTGTCAGATATCGAAATATCGTATTTTAACTAAATAAATCTAAAAAGTAAAATAACACACTCGGTAATATGCTAAGTAACATTATATTCACAATCTTATGGTGAAAAATAATGTTACCTTCGTTTAAAAAAATTGCCCCTTAATATTATTATAAAGAATTTTAAATGAAATCGAAGAACTTAATTGATTTTTACAATATAGTGGAAGGTAATTTAGGTTTGTTTTCAACTTACTAATTTGGAATTGTGGAAATAAATAGATATAGAATTTACACAAGATATGAATAAACTCTTGTAATTTAAAATACACCACTATACCTAACAAACCTAAAATAATTAAAAAATCTCTCTCAAGAGTCCTAAGAGTGCTTTGCTTAGAGTCCTAGAGAAAGCAGTAACTGCTACGGTTTGGGATGGAAGAAGGTAGTAGTGATGATTGGGAGGGGAGGGATGAGATTTCTCTTTTAGCAGAAGAACTTATCCAATTATCAATGAAGGGTTCGAAGGTGGTACCAAGCCCTAAACCTACTTTGATATGTATGGTCTGGACAAAGAAGCTTTACAATCCAGAAAGTTTTAAGGCACAAATTAAAAGTATATGGAAGACAAGGAAAAAGTTTGAGATCCAGATGGTCGGGCAGAATTTATTTTTAATAGTGTTAGAGTTGGAAGAAGATCTGGAGACGATTATGGAGGGGAGACCATGGCTTTTTCTCAAAAGTATTATTTTATTTGATAAATTAATCCAGCCTGTGGAAAGAAGTCAGATTATTAGATCTGAAATTACTAGAGATTATTGTCAGCTTAAGATTAATTTGGATGTTCAGAAACTGATTCGCCAAGGTATATTTGTCTTTATTGATAATGTTCATAGATCATGGGTTCTGTTCAAGTATGAGAATTTATCAATGTTTTGCTTTGGATGCAAAAGAATGGGGCATGGGCTTAAAGACTGCCTTCAGATAACACCTACAGGAAAAAGCAAAATCAATAATGATCCACTGTACACGTTAGCTTTAAAAGAAGAATCAAAGTTAATTGGGAAAGAAAGTATAAAATTTAATGCTTTTTCAAAGAAGGAGGGCGTACAATGCTCTTATACTGGAGGTACAGAATTGCTGGCAAGCAGTTCTAAAATACTAGCAAAGGGAGTAATAGGTTTTGGAGGTTTTAAGGGAATATGGAACAGATGGAAGGGGTGAAGGCGATAAAGGAGCAAGATAGTATATATGGAATAAAGAAGGATGAAAAGTTGAAGGATTGTACGGAAAAGCAAGGTAACAATTAAAGAAAAGTTGGAAAACAATTAATCATATGGCCACGATGATTCAAACACAAGCTGAGAGCACTATGAGGAAGAGGAAGTCCCCGGATGCAAGAATTACTATGTGTGGCAGGGAAGTCATTTATGGAGATGGTAATAAACGATTGAAACATGATAAAATAAATGAATGTGAGGATACCTTATCAAAAGTGATGACTGACAAATTTGAGCAATTAGATACTTCAAAATTTTTGATATCGGCGGCTACCAAGAGGCAAGCCGACCGGATGCAATGAAAAGTATAAGTTGGAATGTTCATGTATTGGGGAGTACACGGGCAGTACGAAGGCTGCGATATTTTCTAAAGCAGCACAATCCCTATTTGGTCTTCTTAATGGAGACAAAACTTGATAAGCAACGAATGGAAAAAGCTAGAATGAGTTGTGGTTTTATGAATGGTATTGATGTTGAAGCGGTGGGTTCGCAAGGAGGATTATGTTTAGCATGGAGAGGAGATATTGAAGTGAGTTTAAAAAGCTTCTCAAGTAATCACATTGACGTCATGGTTAAAGAAGCAAAAGATGAAGAATGGAGATTCAGGGGTTCTATGGTTCACCTTATGTTAATAAGATGAGAAGTTCTTGGAATCTACTAAGGAAATTGGGGCAAGACAAAAATCATCCTTGGTTAGTAAGTGATGACTTTCATGAGATCATGTATTCTTTTGAAAAAAAAAAGGGGGTATACCAAGGGAAGAGAATAGAATAGAGGCTTTTAGGGAGGCCCTAAAAGAATGCCAATTAGAAGATTTGGGATACTTGGGGGTTTTGGTTTACTTGGGAAAGGGGGAATTTGCCAAAGACAAACATTAGAGATAGACTAGATAGGGGAGTGGTAAATGAAAAATGGAGGCAGCTTTTTCCAACGGGTAACATTCAGTATTTACCTCATTCTAAACACAAATAATGGAAACAATTATGTGGGAAATCCAAAATTAAAATTTGAGGCATAGTGGTTAATGGAGGAGACGCTTGAAAAGGAAATTAAAACTTCTTGGGATTCAGTATCGGGCATAGTAGCTGAAAAATTAGAAAGATTACAAGCAGATCTAAAGATATGGGTGAAATCAATTAAAAAAAGACGAGAAGGATTAAAGAATAAGCTCACTAAGGAATTTGATAAGCTAATGGCGCAAGAGAGGACTGATGAAATCATGGGACAAATTGTTGACACTAAGATTCATCTGAATATGCAAATTGATAAATACGAAGTTTATTGGGAACAAAGGGTAAGAGCAAATTAGCTTCAAGCAGGGTACAATAATGTAACTTTTTTCACCGGTTTGCATCATATCGGAGACGCATTAACACCATATCTAGGCTGGAGTTGGATGGAGGAAGAGAGGCTAAAGAAGTGAGTGAGATCAATGAAGCTGCTACTTCATATTTTCAGGAGTTGTTTACATCAAATGGAGTTGGGGATCCTTTTTACATCCTTACGGGTATTGAAAGAAGTATTTCCCCAGACATTAATACATCATTAATGTCAAGTTATACAGCAGAAGAAGTGACTGCAGCCTTGAGGGGCATGGGACATACTAAAGCACTAGGATATGATGGTTTTCCAGCAGTTTTCTTTCAAAAATACTAGCACATTGTGGGGGAGGAGGTAACAAACTTTAGTTTAGGAATTTTAAATAATGATCGTAGTTTTGCTCCTTTCAACCAAACGAATATTGTTTTGATCCCAAAAATCTCGAATCCCATAAGTCTAGTTAATTTTATACCTATTAGTTTGTGTTCAGTCATCTATAAAATTGTGGCAAAGACAATTGCAAATAGGTAATTATTGGGGGATGCATTGATGAGGCTGATAAACGTTAAATTATACATAAGTTTACCCCATGTTTAACCTATAATATGGATGGATTCTTATCAATTTTGTGAGAATTGATCCTCTTAATCCTTCCTATTCATATCTTATACTCAGGAGAGCATAGGGAAGAAGAAAGAACGGAAAACAGGCCAAAAATGATGAAAAATGGGCCAAAATGTGCGAACAACACGGGTAAAGAAATGCCACACGGCCGTGCCACACGGGCGTACCACATGAAGATCACACGGTCAAGCCCCCGACAAGCATGGCCAGGCCACATGGTCGTGCCTCCACCGATAAAATCATACGGCCTCTATCGGAATCACACGGGCGTGGCACACGGGTGTGTTCTAGTCGTGAGAAAGGGGAATTTCACTCAAATTGGGATGCTTAGGGGCTAAGAAAGGCCCCCCAAAAGCTCTATATAAAGACCCCATAAGGCAACAATTGGATATACTTTTTTAGATACGAATACAAGCAAGGGATTACTCCAAAGGAAAAAGCCGATTGATTCATCTCAGAAGTTGGAATTCTGCAGCAACATAGAGGATCTCCCTAAATTCCTTCAAGGGTTTTTGGTTTCTTTTATGTTTTGTTATTTTATATCTTCTGTGATGTTTCTTTTCTTTATTATGAACTAAACCTCTCAAATACTTGAGGGGGATGAAACCTAAGACAAATCTTGTTATTTTTCTTGATTTATTTGATAAATACTTGAATTGTTCTTAATTATGCGTTCTTCATTCTTAAACATTATAAAGGTGAGAATTTTGCAGAAAACAGGGAGGAGCTTCGGCTCCACCATACCCCTTCTTGACACATCCAGGTAGAGTCGAGCTTAGACTCTAAATAAGCGCTTCTCGGGAGGTAACCCGAGCACTAACTTAGTAACTTTCTTTTCTTTAAAATTTTTTAGTATTTTTCATGCATAAACTAACTCTTTGAATGCAGAAATTTAGGACCACACGGCCAGGCACACGGGCGTGCCTTAGGCCGTGCGCACACTTAAAACAGGGGCACGGTCGTGCACCCAGACTGTGTACAAACAGAGCAAAATTTTTCCAAAACACGGGCCACCGATAAATCCTCACGGCCGTGTGATATGGCCGTGGAGATCTTACGAATTCCACACGGGCTATCAACAATAGCCCACGACCGTGCGACATGGCCGTGGCAACCCTGCAGTATCAACATGGGCTTGCACAAATCCCCACGCCCGTGTCCTTAGCCCGTGGAAGACATTGTCAAATTTCATACGCCCGTGGCACATATCACACGACCGTGTGAAACACGAACACAATCGTACACGGTCGTGTATACCATCACACGATCGTGTGAGTAACGAAGACCTGATCTCCCACAGTCGTGGGAACCAACCACACGGGCGTTCTCGTCGGAACCAGGTGCGCTATAAAGACCGACTTTTGAAAAACACGGGCTAAACAAGACTCACACAGGCGTGCGACATGCCCTGTGACCCAAAATGTATAAATAGGGGGGCCATTTTTAACCTTCCCTTTCACTCAAACCCTAGAATTTTTCACCCAAAATCCCCTCAACCACCGTGAGCACCGCCACCATCCTCAAAACCACCATCAAACTCGAAAATAACCACCACATGCCCATGTAATAGCATCCCACGACCGTGCAAGCCTGCAATTGGTTCTATTTTCTCATTTTTCTCATTTATTTTTTGTCCTATTTCATTTCTTTAAATATTTATTTTTACTTTAGTCTAATTGTTGATTCAAGCATGGAACTAGGAAATATAGGATGAATATTCTAGAATAATATAGAATCAATTAGGATTAAATGCCACTTAATTTTATTTTTGCTTGCCATTTAGATATTATTTTAGTTTGCCACTAGGACACATATTTGCATGCCATCTTTATCATAATTTCACTATATATACACCAGTAGTTCTTAGTTTTCTTACAAGATTTTAACATGATTAGATTCTACTATTTAGGTTAGTCCTCATTTGTTATTTTAAGAACATTGTCATTTTATTTTATTTTATTACCTATCTAATTTAAATCCAATTTTTTTATTTAGGACTAATGCTTTTATTATTTCAGATACTATGTCATCTTCACGTGCCAGACAAGCTACTGTCCCCGCCTCAAAAAAACGAAAGGGACCCGGGAGTTCATTTTCGCGGCCCACCTTTGAGGCACACCACCCGTTCATCACTTTCACCCAAGACTCCCAGGAGGAATGCTATCAGCTACTCCGGGCACGCACTATCTCTATAGGCCATTGTATTGACTGGGAGGCCTTCGCGCAAGTAAACCTGGTGGACGATGTTCGAGCCCCGTTAGCGACTGACCCATGGGACCAGTTCTTCAGGATTGTGGAGCCCACTTACCTAGAGCTCACCCTCGAATTCTGCTCCACATGCCACCTCCAGACCGTAATGACCAGATTTGACGATCCAGGGACGGTCCAATTCCATTTGGGAGGACTCGTACGACACCTCAGCGTGCCAAAGTTTGGCGCAGCACTTGGGCTCTGCACTGAGCAGTTCATGACGGAAGAGGACTTCCCCACCCTCTCTCTACGCATCCACATTCGGCCCATCGAATACTGGAATGAGATAGCCCCAGGACGTTAGACCTATAACCCCAGCGTCAGCAAGGCGACCTCCCTCGTGCCATCTTTGAGGTACATTCATGCTCTTCTTGCTCACACTCTTACAGGTCGACGAGAGAGCACAAGCGTCATCAACACTCACGACGTCTACTTCCTGTGGTGCATGGCGAACGGGCATGTCATCGACTTAGCATACTTCATCGCACTTGCCATGCAGCACCAGACCGAGAGACACCGGTGAGGCGTCATATCCATGGGCCCTTACACCACGAGACTAGGCCGTTACTTCGACCTATTCAACACTACGGCCAAAAAATCCTCCTATACTTTCCTCAGCCAGATGTCCTCGCAAGGCATCCAGAGCATGTTACATATGAGGATGATAGAGCGACGACCAGGTGGCGGACACTTCCACTTCCGCCTTGTCTAAGAAGGCGAGGAGCCAGAGGACATTCCTGATGATGTCCCACAGCCACCGCCAGCAGAGGATGAGCCCGCCGAGCCACCACGCCCCAGACGACCCACCTAGACAGCAGCCCCACATGCTGACATACACGAGTGCCTGGACCGATTTGAGCAGCACCTCGATTACATCGATGCAACTTTAGCGCGCATATGTCAGCACCTCGGCATCGCCCCACCACCACGAGATCCTTTAGAGGACTAGATCCTATTTTATTTTTATTTTTTTCTTTTAATTTTTATTTTTATTCTTATTGTTATCTTTTATCTTTTATTTTAATTTTTTTATCTTACTCTAACCTTTAAACACTAATCTTTGTTTTTCTAACTCTATTTCCCTTTTTAGGTTTATTTTTTTCTTTTATTTCAGCTTTTTCTTTATTTAAATATTCATCTTTTTATATTTTGTTTTTTTTATTTTCTTCGGCTATCTCCTAACAAAGTAATCCCTCTTCATCTTCACCTCTAACGACTAATAAGTTAATTTGCAGGTTCAAAGGAGCTTTACAGCTCAAATCTACAAAAAAGGGAGCACCTCGCCACAAATGCCACATCTTCCAAACTCCCGTCTCACAAATCCATTCAAATTTCAGGGAGCTTCATACCCTTCCCTACCTTATGATTTAATGGTTATATTGATACTAATGTTATCTTTGCACATTGAGGGCAATGTACATTTTAAGTGTGGGGGGTAAAGTACTTTAAATTTTTAGATTATCTGTGAAAACCCTGAAATCTAATGCATTATTCTTTGCATTCTCTTCAATCTCCTATTAGGAATTAATTCGGATTGATTTATGATCTTTATTAATATGTTGAGAATTAATATATAAGTGATTGTACCTTGATTATTCAAACTTTAAAACATTAAGGAATCAAGCATGATAAGTTGAAATTTTTAAGAACCCCTAATTTTTGCATAAGTTATTTTCCCTAATTTTAAGTATTATCTTGAGATTTGAAATTCATAGGGTTGACATCAAAAGCCATAATTCTAGTGAGATTTTTGAGCCTTTTGAGCGTACATTCTTTCGTGCTCACTTTTATTATTGCTTTGAGTGAGTCAATACTGAATTGTTATTCTAGAACTTGCTTTGATTATACATGTCGAGACCACATCATTAATTTGATATACCGAGATGATAAAGGCACCTAGGATTTAACCCACTTACTCCATAAAAGCTTACCTCCATAATCTAACCCCTAGTGAACCCCATTGAGCCTAACAACCTTTTTCTTGACTCACCCTCTAATTATTAACCAATAACCCTTTTTTGTTGAATTTTCCATTCAATTACTTTTGATCCCTATTTTTATCGGGATTTGATTTGAATTTATTATCTAAGCTTTATTCTCTTTTCCAGTATGTAAATCTCTTTTTCAATTCATTGTATTACTTGAATTGTTCTTAAAAAAAAACCATACGTATATACAGTGAAATTCAATTGTACTTTGTAATAGTTCAAATAGTTTTTGCATATTTCTATTTCAAGGCTAACAAGGAAGAAACGATGTTATTAAGCTTTAGAAATATGTTCCAGTGATAGAGATTTTTCTAGCTAGATAATTTTTTCAGTTCAATCTCGATTCTAACCCTCTTTTGCAGCCTGTGACAACACCCTTAACCAAGCCCCATTACAACCATTAAAAGACCTTTTGATCGATGTATCATATCAAATTATAGTGGTGGATATTTGATTTTCTCGCAAGCTTATGGTAATAACTTTTCAAGTTGACTAGAGAGTGCTTAAATTTTGAACCCTAAACACTTTGAGTGGATAGAGTGAACCTTTAGTGAGGATGTCAACTCCTGTTAATTAAGATGGAGAGATAACTACTTAGAAGGGAAGAAGAGACTTATGTTTTCAATAACAAAATTCTCAACTTAGATTGATTGAATCTTTAATGTTCTTCTGATTGAATTACTCATTGTATGATTACCTATAGATTAGTTTGAAACATTATTGATAAAAATTGTAGGTTGAAAAGAATAATTCTTTTTAGGGATTGAGATTTTGCTTGAGGACAAGCAAAGGCTTAAGTGTAGGGGTATTTGATAAACGTTAAATTATACATATGTTTACCCCATGTTTAACCTATAATTTGGATATATTCTTATCAATTTTGTGAGAATTGGTGCTCTTAATCCTTCCTTTTCATATCTTGTACTCAGGAGAGCATAGGGAAGAAGAAAGAACGGAAAACAGGCCAAAAACGATGAAAAATGGGCCAAAATATGCGAACAACACGGGCAATAAAATGCCACACGGCCGTGCCACATGTGCGTGCCACATGAAGATCACACGGTCAAGCCTCTGACAAGCACGGCCAGGCCACACGGCCGTGCCTCCACCGTTAAAATCACACGGCCTCTATCGGAATCACACGGGCGTGGCACACGGGCGTGTTCTAGTCGTGAGAAAGGGGAATTTCACTCAAATTGGGATGCTTAGGGGCTAAGAAAGGCCCCCCAAAAGCTCTATATAAAGACCCCATGAGGCAACAACTGGATATACTTTTTTAAATACGAATAGAAGCAAGGGATTACTCTAAAGGAGAAAGCTGATTTATTCATCTCAAAAGTTGGAATTCTGCAGCAACATAGAGGATCTCCCTAAATTCCTTCAGGGTTTTTTGGTTTCTTTTATGTTTTGTTATTTTATATCTTCTGTGATGTTTCTTTTCTTTATTATGAACTAAACCTCTCAAATACTTGAGGGGGATGAAACCTAAGACAGATCTTGTTATTTATTCTTGATTTATTTGATAAATACTTGAATTGTTCTTAATTATGCGTTCTTCATTCTTGATTTAATAATCCTAGGTATTATTTCAAGAAATAGATGTGCTTAGAGCAGAGGAGCAAAAGTCCCTATGATAAGAGTAGATCTACCATAATTAAGCGGAGTTGCATGCAACCCTAGACGTAGGGCGACATAAATTTACCAGATTAGGGTCAAACCTAATATGAGGAGCCATAGATCGAAGTAATGCAACCTAGGGAGTTAATTAATAAGGGAACTTTAATTAACAACTTAGGCCTAGTTGCTCTACGCCTCGACGGAGGGTTTAGCATAAATTAGGGATCTCTACGAATCAAGTCAAGTAAAGAAATCATATAGTTCAAGAAAATAATAACAAGTGAAGTCTAGGTGGATTCTCCCTTGAGTATTGCCCATATCAATCAGCTTTTCCCTAAAAGTTTTCCCAATTTACTCTTTACACTTTCTTAGTTAGTTTTAGAATTAGTTTAAACAACCCTCTTTTATTTTTAGGCTAGATAATAGAACGGAAGTAAGTACTAGTACTTTTGGTTCCCATAGGTACGATAACTCGGTCTTACCACTAAGCTATACTACTATTCGACAGGTGCGCTTGCCTCAACGTCGTGATATTAGTTAGTTTTGGTGTGATCAATTTCTTTATAAATTTTATGACTTCATATCACGCATATCAGAGGCCCAAAGCGCTTTTGTACCAGGAAGGTTAATTTCTAATAATTTACTTTTAGCTTATGAGGTTTTACATACTTTTCGACAAAAGCACACAAGACAAAAAGGATATATGGCAGTAAAACTTGGTATGAGCAAAGCTTATGATAGGGTTGAATGGGTTTTTCTTAAAGAAGTCATGTTACGAAAGGGTTTTGCAAAGGAATGGGTGGAGTTGATTATGAAATGCATTACCACAACATCTTATGCTGTTAGCATAAATGGAAGAAGGGGAAGAGTTTTTCAACCGAACAGAGGCTTGCGTTAGGGAGATCCTTTAAGTCCTTTTTTATTTTTATTTTGCAGTGAAGGATTATCATCTTTGATGAGATTGGCAAGGAATGAGAGATTGATAAGAGGTGCAAAGGCTAGTAGAAGAGGTCCAGCAATTTCACATATACTTTTTGCAGATGATTGTATTTTGTTCGGTAAAGCATCAGGTAGGGCAGCAAGGGTGTTAAAAGGAATTCTGAAGAAGTATGAAAAATGTTCAGGTCAGTGTGTAAAATTCAATAAATCTACAATCTTCTTTAGTTCGAACACCTCACAAGAAAATAAGAAAGAAGCATCGACAATTTTGGGGGTAAGAAGCTCAACGAATTTGGAAAGGTATTTAGATCTTCCGAACGTGGGTGGTAGACGGAAGAAGGAATCTTTTCAACATCTCAAAGAGAAGATTCACATTAGAATTGAATGATGGAGTACCAGAGTTTTATCTCAAGGAGGCAAGTGTTCATAAAGTCAGTACTTCTGGTAATTCCAACCTATGCTATCTCTTATTTCCTTCTACCAAATTCTCTTTGTGGAGATATAGAAAGTATTTTTGCTAAATTTTAGTGGCAAAAAGCATACGGGAAATGAGGAGTTCATTGGTGCCAGTGGAAGTATTTGTGTCAGCCTAAAGAGGAGGGTGGATTGGGTTTCAGGAGTATGGCTCAATTTAAGGTCTCACTTTTAGGCAAACAAGGGTGGAGAATTCTGAACAATCCAAATTCTCTAGTTGCGCAAGTTTTGAAAGAAAAATATTTTTCGACTGTCAATTTTTTTAAATTCGCAATTAGGAAGTAACAATTCATATACATGGAAAAGCATTTGGGCTACAAAGGGCATTTTAGAGGAGGGATTATGCTGGAAGGGGGCAGGGATATGAAGAACTCAGTAATTAATGATTATTGGATTCCAGGGGAAAAACATGTCCGGTAATCGTCTCTAATTTCTAATTTGAGCGACTTTAAACTTGTTGAGTTAATTGATGCAAGTAGCAGAACTTGGAAAAAAGAGTTGATAGTGTCTACCTTTCTGGAGGAAGTAGCCGAGAAGATTACCCGTATCCCGTTGGCTGAAGAACCGCTTGAGGACTTTCGGGCTTGAAGTGGTAAAGCGTCGGGTGACTACACAGTACGTAGTCCCTACAAACTATTATAGGGCATTGATCCTAGAGCTTACGCTTTACAGGCTGACTATAAGAAATTTTACAAAAAGCTATGGCTACTCAATCTACCGTCTATAATAAAAATAACAATCTAGAGAATATCATGGAACTATCTACCTACACCAGTTAACATGCTACAAAGAAAGTTAATGAATGATACAATGTGTCCCAGGTGTGGAGGAGGAACAGAAAATATGGACCATCTCTTCCGGGAATGTCCTGTTTTAGTTTCAGTTTGGAGAGAGTTATCATGCCATTTATTTCTACAAGAAACTTAGTTGGGGTTTGTATAGTGGCTAACCTGGGTACTTCTACAGAATTCTCCATCTCAATGTAAGACATTTTGCTGTGCTTTGTAGGCGATTTGAGGAGATAGGAATGCTACAGTGCATAAAAAAGCTAACAAGTCTGGAAAGGAAATAGCGAGTTTCGTTAAGAACTATATAACAGAGTTAGAAGAGATTGACAAAAGAAATAAAAGAATTTCTCCAGTTGCTAGTAAATGGAGACACACACTAAATAGGTTGTGAAGATTAACTTTGACGAGGCATATAACGAGGGACTATGCCAATCGACAGTGGGGATTGTGGCCAGAGATAGTGAGGGTAGTGTTCTTTTATCATGTTCAGAGATCCATCAACAAGTTGCAACATCTTTTGCGGTGGAGGCACTCGCGTACCGAAAGGCGACTCAGATCGGCATTGAAATGAAATGGGAAAGAGTCATCATTAGAGGAGATTCTTTATCAATAATTAAAAAATGTAAGGCAAAAAGCCCAGATAACTCACTGTTTGTGCTTATATTCATGATGTAATAGGCCAATTTAGCCCAGGCCTACACAAAAAATAATAAACCCCAAAAAAATAAGACAAAGTCCAAGTCCAGTCAAAAATTACAAATATATAATTTGGCCCGATCGGAATGGCCCATTACTTGAAAAGATTTAAGGTCCATCTACAAGCTTGACTCATATGGAAATATAATCTTCAAGGATATGCAATCTTAGATATGATATGCAATCTTAGAAGATATGATTTTATAATCTTAGAGATTTAATTTGTAGATACCCTTTAATCTTAACCGTTGATGTAATTGATCTGTACCTTTGGATTTGGGGAGGCTCAACTATAAATAGAAGCCTCTCCCTTCATTGTAAATCACTTAAGTTTTGGGAGCAATAAGAATTCTTGAAAGCATTCACTCAAATTTCTCTCTCTTGCAATCTTATTTTCTGTGGTTTGTTCTTATTTTATTCTTAGTTCATCTTCGTTTTTAAACCATTTTTTTTATTTTGCTTTAATTCCCTTTTCCTTGATTTTTAATTTTTTTATATTTTATTTTTTAATAATTTTAGTATTATATCAAATTATTTCATTTTTTATTAGGATATTTTATTAAATTCTATATTATTTTTTATAATATTTATAAATTTGTATATCATATACTATTTGAATTGTTTTATCATTAATATAAAATTTTCTATATATTGAATATTTTAAATATGTAAATCATTTATGTATATATATATATCTTATATTACTATATTATATGTTATCCCTTATATATATTTTCTATATATTTAAAGTTTTATATATAGTATTTATTTATTTAAAAATATATTATTTATTTCATTATATACATATAATTTCCATTTTAGATTTTGTCATATCATTTTTATATTTTCTTTTTTTTTAATTGTTATAATATTCATTAATTGTTTTGAGTATATTATTTACCTTATATTATTTTTTTTATGTGTATTTAATCTTGTGAATAAATTTTTATACCTATTTTTTTTTTTAAATGCTACTATATATTATTTTTTTATTTATTCTTAGAATTAAAATCCATTATTTTTATTTATCTTAACATTATTATTGCTTGCATTATATGCTATTATGTCATTTTTTACTTAATTGTTTATGTAGGTGCTAATTATTAATATGTTTTGTATCTTCTTAGTGAATTGTTTTTCAAATTTTACTCAAATCATTGTTTTAAAAAATATATTTCATTTAATTGCCATATTTTATCCAAAAGTTTTTCTTAAACAAGGTAATGTTTTGTGTTTAGAAATTCGGGAAATAGTGTCCTAATGTGCTGGGTTGTGATTTTCCGCTTGACTAAATAACTAAATATCCTTTTAATGACTTTTGTAAATCATGAGATGAATTTAGTTACGAGGATTTAAAACATCGTATCCTAACGTGCTGGATATGATGTTTGTATTCTTTTGGAACAAAGGAATCTCAAACCCCAACTTAAATTGCTCAATTTTTTAAAGAAATCATATTTTAAAATCTTTTCGAATTTTCGACACTAGGACAATAACTAATCAATTCGGCACCAATTTTGGGCGTTACGAGTGTGCTAATCCTTCCTCGTACGTAACCGACTCCCGAACCTATTTTCTTGAATCACGTAGGCCAAAATAAAAGTTTTGAAATAAAACATTTTATAAGGTAATCCGATCACACCTAAGCAAAAAGGGATTGGTGGCGACTCCCATTTTCGTTTTTTTAAGTCGACCCCGTTTTTCAAAAAAAAAAGGTTTCAACACATGATATTCAGCAGTTAGCGTTAAAATACATGGATTGTAGATTTGAATATACCCAACGAATGGCAAACAGTCTTGCACATAGTATAGCAAATGAAATAATGAAAAATAATATGGAAGTTTACTGGGTAGGAAGGGTTCCCGAATTGGCAGAATAGTAAGAGGAAAGGGATAGGTGAAGGAACCAGATTGAAAATGAATAGACAAAGGTGAAATGGGGGGAGTTTGAAAAGGTAGGGGAATGGATTAGATGGAAATGAAAACTCCTTGGGAAAATGAAAGTGTCTTGATGAAGAAATGTCAGGTGAAGAGACAAGATGGCAAAATATCAGATTCTGATTAGACAAAGAGGTGGGGTGGTTAATGAAGTTCTAGAGGCTTCTAATTTTTTATTTCTGCTTTAATTTTCTAAGCCACAATTGTGGGCCTATTTATATTTTGGCTTTTAGGTTGAATCTGTTTTTTAGTTTAATGTTAGTTTGTTTGGGTCGAGGATAATATATGGGCTCTTTCATGTCTTGTTTTCTTTTTTAGGTTTTATACTTATGGACTATCGATTTATTACAACAAAAGCTCCATCTGATTATTAGTTTTAAAAAAAATAAACTCTTGTAATTTAATTATTTGAACTTATGAAAATCGTCAAAATATATAGGTTGGAATATGCAGAAGATTTTTATGAAATCTTATATATTAATTTTAAAATATTAAATTCTTATTTTGTTTAATTTAAAAATGGTAAACCAAGAATTGACTGAGTTAATTTTTCCATTAATGTTTTCGACATGGAATTATGATGTATATTTATATTTCCACTTGTCATTTATTAGAAACTTATATAACACTTCATTTATTCAATCAAGGTAACTACTACAGTAGAAATAAAACCTTATATAACAGCATACTTCATAACTGATCCCTCTCCAGTATTTGAAAGCAAATAGCTTACAGAAACCACATTCAATCGATCCTGACAGCAAGAAAAATCTCTAAGCGTTAATGGCTTAGTCAACACATCTGCCACCTGATCACATCTAGGAACAAAATTCACACAAAGCTGATTACTCAAAACCTTCTCACGAACAAAGTGAATATCCAAATCGACATGTTTCACTTTAGCATGCAGCACAGGATTAGCAACTAAAGAAACTGCACTAGTATTATCACACCAAATGACTGGTGTACCACTAAGCGTAAAGCCTATCTCAATCAACAGAGATTGAAATCACACCATTTCGGATGTTGCATTAGCTAAACTTTGATATTCAGCTTCTGTAGTTGACCAGGAGACCATACTCTGTTTCTTGGACATCCAACTTACAAGACTATCACCTAAGTATATACAAAACCCAGTAGTAGACTTGCGATCTTTAGTTGAACTTGCCCAATCAGCATCACTAAAGCCAGTTAAACTCAGACTAGAGGCTTGAAATAACATCCCATAGTCAATCGTACCCATAACATACCTCAAGATGCACTTCACAGCTATCCAATGTACATTATGAGGTTGATGCATATATTGACTCACTTTATTAACATCAAAACATAAATCAGGATGCGTTAAACAAAAATATTGTAGACTGCCTACAACCTGTCGATAAAGAGTGCCATCTAACAATGGTACCCTAGTCAAGGATGCAAGAGTTGGTGAACTTATCATAGGAGTATTTACAGACTTAGCATTCAGCATGCTAGCACGTTCCAGCAACTCATGAGCATACTTTTTCTAAGAAACATGCATACGATCCTGATGTCTTACCACTTCAAGTCCAAGAAAGAAACTAAGCTCCCCTAAGTTTTTAAGAGAAAATTGATGATCAAGATAAGAAATAACAGCATCTATTTCAACACAATCTCCACCTGTAACAATGATATCATCAATGTAGACCAAAACATAAACACTTCCAGCATCTGTATGTTTGTAAAATAAAGAAGAATCTGCCCTTGAAGGTGTAAAGTGTAGTTGATGCACCAAAAACTTCCTCAGCTTTTCAAACCAAGCCCTTGCAGCTGGTTTAAGACCATATATAGCCTTATTTAATTGACATGCCAAAGGTTTCCCATGCTCACCAATAACTTCAAATCCAGGAGGCTGCTTCATGTAAATATGCTCAGCTAAATCGCCATTTAAAAATGCGCTGTTCACGTCAACCTATCGAAGCTACCATTTCTACAACACGACTAAAGCAAGTATCAGGCGTACAGTATTGATTTTGACAACTGGACTAAAAGTCTCGTCATAATCCAGTCTTGTTGTTTGAGAAAATCATTGAGCAACAAAGCGAACCTTATTACGTGCTACACTACCATCAGAGTTTTTCTTGATCTTGAATAACCATTTGCAGCCGACTAAAGATTGATTTGTTGGTACTAGAACTAAATCCCACGTGTGATTCCGAGTTAAGGCCTGAAGCTCATCATTAACAGCTTGCTTTCATGATGGAATTGCCATTGCCTCATGGATAGTTGAGGGTTCCATATTACTCACCACTGCCATATATGTCTTTGGTTGTAAATCCCCATCTTACTCCTAGTCATCATGGGATGACTATTTATTATCGAAGGGCCATGCTGCTCAACAACTGGAGCTAAATGATCTTCTGAATTTTCCAAAGTAAGACTGAGAGCATTATCTAAAGAAGCACCATCCAAAGAAGGATTCACAATACTAGTGTTTCTAGTTGGAGTGGGACCAACTGTAGGTTACTTTGAAATATTCGTAGGAGAACCCGTGAATATAGGCAAGGGGGTAACATCTCTCATGAACAGCCCAGATCTGTTGTCAGGAACAAAAACTCTAGACTTTGACATTTTAGCAAATGGAAAAGTAGCTTCATCAAATGAACATGACGAGAAATGTAAACACGTCCAAATCGATCAACACATTTATATCCCCTGTGATTGGTGGCATAACTTATAAAAGTACAAGGTGCAGACCTATATTGAAGCTTGTGGGATTACACGGTCGAAGAAGCGGATAGCACAGACATCCGAAGACTCGAAGATGTTGATAATCTGGTTTGCGACCAAAAAAGCTACTTATGTGGAGATATACCAGTTAGACCTTTTTTTGGAAGAACATTCATCATATACACAGCTGTAGCAAACGCATCAGCCCAATAGGAAATAGGCAAGGAAGCTTGAGCAAACAGCACTAGTCATGTTCCAACAATCTATCGATGGCGATGTTCAATGAGGCCATTTTGTTCCAAGGTATGCAGGCATGATACACGATGAGCAACTCTACATTGTTTCAGATATCCATTAAATGATCGAAACTCACCACCACCATCAATTTGGAGCTGTTTGAGTTTAACACCTAACTGCAGCTCAACTTATTTCTTGAATGAAAAAAATGCAGTCAAAGCATCAGATTTCTTTTTAAGAAAGTAGATCGATGTATGTCTAGAAAATGAGTCAACAAAGGACAAGTAATATTGATAACCAGAAGAAAAACAAGGAGTTGGCTCCCATACATCAGCAACCATCAGTTCTAAAGGGGTAGTATACACACAATTAGAAGAACTAAAGCGTAATTTGTGCCCTTTCCCTAGCTCACAAGCATTACACAACGTGTAGTTTTTACGTGTCGAAATTCTAATATTGCAAGAATTTAAAATGCTACGAACAACATCACTTGATGGATGACCCAATCTTCAATGCCACCTGTCGAACTTAACATCTAACCCTGCTATCGAAAAGACTCTGATAATGATGTGCTTTCAGCAGCATTAAAGGTAAAATCTGGCTTGACAGTATCAAACCGATACATCCCATTCAACTCACTTCCGCAAGGCAATGTCTTATGAGTCTTCAAATCCTTAACATAACAACAGTTAGGATAAAATTCAAAATATACACCATTGTCTTTAGCAAACTTAGAAACTGACATTAGATTTTTTTTTAATATTAGGAACATACAAAAGATCCTGAAGCAATAATATACTAGAATCATCAGCCAAAATAGACGAACCACCAACATGTGTAATAGGTAGAGAAAATCCATTACCTATAACAACCTTACCTCCACCATTGTACAAGCGAGCATCAGAAATTTTCGCTGAGTCATTTGTCATATGAGTAGTAACACCACTATCGAGATACCACGTCGGATCGACAACTGTAGATGGAACTGCAAGCCCAGGTGAACCAATCGATTGTACTGCATGAGTACCCGATGAACATATCGACTATGATAGGAGCCCCGATCGCCTATGCATACAGTCTGAACCAGAAACAGAAGACTCACGTGATGTCTGACCAATAACCGCAGGCATGTAAAAGTGTGAACTTTGACCACGCTGAGTAGAATCTATCTCATTAAGTGTAGGTTGGACCTGTCTAAGAGGCCCACATACTACTGGGTCATGGGCATGATAAGACGAATGCAACCCATCATTTGCACAGCACATAATGCTTGTATAGACTTTCGACCCACACGAGAAGACCCAGCCCAATGCTCAGTATTGTCCCTGTAGTTAAAGTTTTCTCCTTCTCCATCAGATGCCGAGTCATATCCGTAGAAGCAACGTTTAGCAAGATGCCCAAATTTTTCACAAATTTGACACTGTGGTCTTGTACCACCACCACGACGTCCATGACCCTGACCACATCGAGAACCCTGTGATCCTCGTGATGAACGAAACATATCCGGTGGTGGTTAACCGGCATATGATGGAACATTTTGAACTGGAACATCCTTGTGCACTGCTGCAACATTTGCTAAAAACATTTCCTGTGAAAAATGTCCTTGTTGTCGAGCCTCAGCATCCAGAAGTGCAATTGTGATACCTTGAAGATCAAATGGTACTCTACTTGTAGTGATAATCGACACCACATGATCAAATTTAGGTGATAAGCCACTTAAAATAGCAGACTGTTGTTCTTCCATTGTCACATGTTGACCACATCCTGCCAAAAAATCACAGAGATGCTTGATTTCTGCTAAATACACATACATAGACAACTCATTTTTACGAAAATTATGCAGCAACGATCGATAGCGCATAGCCTTAGTAATAGAATGAGACCCAAATATACGCATAAGGGCCTGCCACAACTCATACGACGAACTAGAACTCCCGACTAACTGATTATGCAGTGTCAGACTAATAGTCGACAGAAGCCACGCCGCAAGTGCTGAATCTTGTTGTTCATAGCGCACGTACAAAGGATTCTCATCTGAAACACCCTCTTCATTGACAATCATCTTCGAAAGAATAGAAACCGTCCCCTTAAGAAACATTTGCAGTCCATGAGTCTTCACAATCAACATCACATGCTGTTTCCAGGCCAAGAAATTTCCATCATCTACCAGTATAGCAACCTTCTGTGAGGTAAGAGCCAAAATTTATCTGTTGCTAACTCCATTTCCAAAAAAAAATTTACTCTGATACCATATTAGAAACTCATATAATACTTTATTTAATCAATCAAGGTAACGACTACAGTAGCAGCAAAGCCTTATATAACAGTATACTTCATAATTGATTAGTAACTAACTATAATAGGGTACTAACTAACTATAACAAAATACTAACTAATATAGTTACTCTAACATCATTCCTTGACTGGAGGTTAAACTAAAAGGATATAATGTTATTTACCAAAATTAAAATTAATTAGAAGTATTAGACTATTATTTGGGTTTTTATTCATTTTCAATCAAAATTGAAATTGAGACCCACTAAACTAATCTTTTTGAAAGCCAATTATCCTAAACCTTTAAACTCAAATTGATTTTTGTTATACGTCAATAACCTGAGACCCAAATCCAAGAAAAGATCTGAGCCTCCGACCCATGACCTGACCATGACCTGATCATGAGAGGACAGCAAGGCGAACTAGATTGTACGGCAAGACTATAGACCCAGCTCACAGGAACCTTGCGCTAGCTCATAGGGCAGGATTGCAGGGACAGCTTATAGAACCAGTTCAGGAGATAAAGCTACAAACCCAGTTCACGGGGACCTAAGGAAGGTCGCAGTCTTACTTCGCATGTACTCAAGGAACTTGCAGGAGGTGCCACGTGCTCCACGGGCTACCCAGGCACGTGTCCAGTTGGTACAGAGCTCGCCCAAAATGCTAGTCCCAGGAGTAGAAAGGACTGTGTGCTCCCTAGACACGTGCCCAGCAAACCTAGAGTTCATGGAGAATGTCAGTACTAAGGATAGAAAATGTTAGTACTGGAAGCAGCAAAGTTAAGACAAAATAGTGCGGCCCCATCATGAGTTGTAATAGTATCAGTAACAACATGTATAAATACTTGGATACTCATATCAATAAGGGACAAGCAAAATATTACTCAACAATTTCTAGCATCATTGAAGAAAATTGAATGTGCACTTGGAAAACCCATCCCAAACTTGGTAGATGAAAGGAGTCATAACTAATCTGAAAAGAAAATTATTAAAGAACCATAATTAATTTTACCAACATTCTTCTATTTCTTTAACTTCTTCATGACCATTTCAAATTTCTACATTACTTTTGATTTCTTCAGTTATTAATATCTTCGACTTTTAGTGGAAATTACACGAATTGAGGTTGCAGAGAACAAATTTTTAAAGAATTTGAGGTGGAGTATCGTGTTATTTTAAAAGGGAGTTTTCCCCCCTCAAAAAGTCCATTTATTCTAAAAGGTTTAAACAAACAGTAAATATTTTCCACCATAAAATTTTTTTTTGTTTGAAAATATTTATAAATTCTAGCTCAACTGAAAAATAAATAGAGTTAGTGGCTGGACCAAAATTTTCAAATCCAGAAAAATACAACGATTCAATATTTAAAAGTTAAAGTATATGGATTAAATTTTAATTTTTGAAAGAGTATCGAGGCTTTGAAAATATTTAAACCAAATATATAAAATATACTAATTTTTTCCTAAATTTTTATGTATTTAAGATATCATTATTTAGGAAGTAAGTTTCTAAATGGAATCTATTGAATGAGAGAATAGAGGAGGCAAAGGCGGTGATAGGCAATCGGCAAATTCTAGAAACTATAGCAGTCCAGTAAGGGTGGCAGATGTTATCATGGAAGTGGCGTTGACCCTAGCAAGGCCTCGGTCTTGGAAGGATTGCCTTATTGGGACAAGTCTTCGAGCCGATAGGGAAGTAAAAATAACGGAAAGAATTGAAGATGTTGAATATTTTGATCTACTTGAAAAGGATATTGTGAGGTCCTCGATTAATGGCATTTTGACAATATATTTCTCTGAACAGATAAACCAAATAGTTATTAGAGCTATAGAGCATATGGTGGTAATCAAGCTTCTAGGACAGAATATTGGCTATGTAGCATTGCAAGACAAAATTTGTACGTTATGGCGGCCATCCCAAACATTCCAATTAATGGACATTGAGAATGGCTACTTTTTGGCCAAATTTCAAAACCCTAAGTATTTTAAGAAGGTTTTACGCTTGGGGGCATGGATTGTTTATGACCTATATCTTACAGCACAACCGTAAGGTATGGATTTCAACCCCTCGTAACCCTCCCCGAATGTGGTTATGGCATGGATTCGTCTCCCCGACTTGCTGGGACATATGTACAAAAAAAAGATCCTATGGGAAATAGGGGAAATGATAAGTAGGGCCGCAAAACTAGATTTTAACACATAAAATGTTGTTAGAGGGAAGTTCGTGCGTATGGCAGTTTATGTCAACCTTGGAAGGGCATTAATTTCTCAGGTCCTAATCAATGAGGTATTGCAATGAATTGAATACGAATACCTTCCCATGGTATGCTTTTCTTGTGGGCACTACGGGTGTACACAAGATATTTTCCCCAAATCAAAGAACGAACAAATCAAGGTAGGAGGAGAGGTCAAGATAGAGGAAAGGAATACGAAGAATGAGCCCGTACTAGATAATGGTGGACCCTCGGCAAACGTTTATGGCCCGTGGATTCTCATTGAAAAAAGGAATCACTATTGGACAAAAGGGAGAAGGGTCAGCGGTGGCGAGACCAGGGAGAAGGCATAGGGAAACACAAAATTTTAGCCCTTACTAACCCGAAATAGTGAAACAGAACCTGAGAAGATTTGGCCAGATCCAGAGGTTCTCTTGGGCCAAAAGGGAGTGGAGTATTTGAGTGAAAGGGTTAGATAGTAGTAGGCTTGGCTTGTGTGGGCCAAAGCCAGTAATGGCCTGGTGGGGGGCTAAGAATAAACTAGGTTTGGGTCAATAGCAACAGGCCAAAAATAAAAGGCCCATCGCGTAATGTAGAAAACAAATTAGGTCCCGAATAGCAAACAATAACCAAGTATTGGTCTGCTGCAATTAGTCTCTAAGGTTTACGGAAATGGGAACTCTGACCTGGTTAACGATGGCAATTCAAGGGGGACTCAGGATTCGAATGCTCTGATGACTTTGCACATAGGAAAAACTCTGCTGACGAACGTCTTAACAGTTACAAGTGCCTTCATGGTGCAATAGGAGGAAGCCTTGAAGGGATGGTACAACACGACTCATCCCGCGATTCTTGCCCCTAGTTTTAGTCAGTAACCTAATGCCGAAGGTTTGGTGGAGGTCACGGTGATCCCAACAGACAAGGTTTTAGATTCAGCCAAACATTCAGTTATTCATTTCAAAGAGAACGTTAACCCCAGTGGTGAGAGGGATGTGTGCCCAAGGCCCAAGGAAGAAGTGGGGCGTCAGGTGGTTACTTCTAACTTGCACGTCAACGGAGGGAAAGGAAATGGAAGCATTAAAGGGCAAAAGCTCAAAAACTAATTAGGGAAAAAAGAAGGCTTTTCAAAGTCTCTTCCTCTAGTATCCCACTGACCGAATGTGTTAACAATATGGTTGAACTACTACAGAATTAGTTTAAGCAAGGGCTTTTAAGGAAAGAAAGTGGGGAAAAAGGTGTAAGTACGAGAAGCTAGGACGTAGCCCGACTATAACACCCCTTACCCATCTCGGTCATTTGATCCAAGTAAAGAGATGCTATACTAACATTCAACAATTAACAATCACATTATTAAACAATACATATTTAAAGGTAATTGATATTCTACATAAACAAAAATATTAAATATTAAATTTTTTTTCTAAAATTACTTAGTGATAAAATTCAAGCTCGGAATAAGACTTACTTAAAATAAATTTGAAGTTTAAAGTTAAAAATGAAAATCTGTAGTTGGTATCGATACCAAATCGATTCCTTTTTTAAAATTAATACCAAAATCAAATGCTATTTTCTTTACAAAACAATGGTATCGATACTTATTTTAGGGTATCGATATATTATGAAAAAGTATCGATACTCTAATAAAATCGATACCATTTTGGCATTTTGTTTGTTCAAAAACTGTGCATATGGTCAAGTATCGATACCAAATGCCAAAGTATCGATACTTATTTCTAAAATGGTAAAACCTCATATTTAAAAGTTCATCTCATGCCAAAATTCACCTATCTTACAATAGATAAATAAAATAACCTATTCAACCATCTCAAAGACTAACCAATGTGTCCACATTAACACCACAATTCAATATCCAAACTAAAATAACATTTCAAACTAGAATAATTGCATTTAAATACTCAAACTTCTTTAATATCGATACGTACCAAAATACCACCCCTTTCAATCTATAAGTCAAATTGCCATATTCACACACTTTCATTAAACTTATACCAAATATACCAAAAAAATTCCAAACATAAATATATACCAAACCAATAACATATTCACATGTACCAAAATATATCTAAAGACAAGCATCATTCAAGTTTAACAACTTCACAAAATAACCTCATAAATTCATTTAACCTATTACATGCCATATAACCTAATATGAGTATTCAAAAACTACCAATAGATTTTCGAATAGTGTGAATCTTAAAGTCACTCCGATCGCCCGAAGCCTCAAAAAAATCTACAAGAAAGCAATAAAAAGGACACAAGCAGGCTTACTTAAGCTTACTAATTTCCACAGATTAAGAAATTAACTTACCGAATAAACTTAATCAATACATAATACAGAAATGTCATAAATCATAGTCTTGCCATTCATAACCAAATCTCAGGTGAGTTATAAACTTGTATACAAGTGAATTAATTCAATCAAATATATTATATCATTAACTATACCCGATGAATGTTGTAATGGATTTAGATACACGGTTAGCCAACCAAACACACCAAATCGCTCAAATGAGCTAACCAACCAAGAACAAACCTGGGCACCAAGTGTTAAGCCCGTAGGATTTATATCCACCCTGAAACAAACCTGAAACACTGTAATATAACGCGATAGTTCGCAACAAATGTTGATTGGTATATTTAGTAAACATGAATGAATTCATAGTCATCATCTCAACATCAACCAATCTCGTACAGCATGCGATATAACCTATTGGCATGCTAATCATCTATGTTCATTAGCTTACATTTTTATTATTTAACAACATTCAATACAATTTCTTTCCCAAATCAATTCACATACCACAATTAAAAATTTTCAAGTCAATTAAAAATTTTCAATCCACAAGAAATTTTATATTTAAATTATACTAAAATTTGACCATACGAACTTACCATGGCCAAACTGCAGAAACAACAAAAGTTCAGAGGCTAATCAACAACCTTCCATTTGCCCTGATTATCAACTTGATCTTAATCTATAATATAATTTATTTCAATTATTGGCCTCAATTCCATATTCCATTCAATTTAATACATATAATTTCTTAATTATAATATTTACACATTTTCCAAACATTTAGATTACATACAATTGAATCCCTAATATTAAACAAGTAAAATCCACAAGTAATACATAAACCACATACTTCCAAACACTTAACCCTTAATATACAACTCAAACATCCTTAAATTTATAATTAAATCCTTCTCATTTTACAAATTACTTAATTAAATCCTTAATTTTCAAATTTATACCAAATTGCTCTATAAAATAACACAAAATCAACCTCAAGCACCTAAACAAAATTCTTTCAAGTAAAAGGCTTCAAAAACATTAGGGTATACTTTCTAAACTTATCTAATCTAACAAATTAACCTTAAACAAGATAGATTTCAACTTAACTAACACAAAAACATGAAATTCATGAAGAAAACATCAAGATATCACTTCCATGCAAGAGGTATAAGTCATCGAAGCTTCTAACTATCAATAATCAGGTTTCAGTGAAGAACCAAGTCAAAATGAAGAAGAAACCGTCATCTTTTCCTATTATTATTATTTTCATTTTTTACTTTTAAATATTATTATTTTAATAACCTTTAACATATAATAACTTATAAAATTGACAACCATTATTGCATCAACTGACCACTATATTAAATTTTAGCTTATTTGTAATATAAGTCCTTCAACCATAATTAATTAGGCCATTTAACTAAAACAAATTAATAACAAACCTTTTTCCAACATTTACAATTTAATCCTTTTTTCTTTAATTAACTTATCAAACATTAAAATTACTAAACCAAAATTTAATATGACACTTAGATAATCTCATAAATATTAAATAATTAATATTTACAGTCTGACACGTCAAAATTATGGTCCCAAAACCACAGTTTCTAACACCACTGGACAACGGGGCATTACACAGATAGTAAAATTATTTTTGGTACTATATTCCTATTTTTATGATGAACTACAATCTATATGCATTTGTTTAGAACTGCCAAGGATGCGTCAGTGTCAAATTTCCTCGTAGTTTTAAAGAGTATAATATGGATTTCAAGCCTAATATTGTCAACCTTTTGGAACCAAAAGTTAGTGGGGGCAAGGCAGACGAAGTAATTGCAAAATTGGGACTTCATCATTCTCACCGGGTTGAAGCAAAGGGATATTCAGGTGGTATTTGAATCGATTGAAAGGACATGGTTTGCCTTGAAATAATCCAAAACCATCCTTAGTTCATCTTCATAAAGGTCTATGGTGGTGGGCCCATGAAACCCATTCTTATTGTCTGTATTTATGGAAGTCCAAATAGAACAAAGAGAAAGGCGCTATGGGAAGCTTTAAGAGAAACTATATGTAACACCCATATATTGTTTCCATTGCTGGAATAGGATACCAAATGTTACCAATCAAGCTAGAATAGTTAATACGATTTACATTCAATAATCAATTCAATTCCATAATTATAATTAATATTCAATATAAAGAGATCATTCAATTTCGGGTCTTAAATCGAGCTTTCGAAGCTCTAAAAATAAGTTATGAACATTCAGGGACCAAATCAGAACAAATCAAAACTTTTAGGAAAAAATTCAAAAATTTTCAAGTCAAGGGTCGCACGGCCGTGTGTCCAGGCCATGTGATAGAGCCCAACCTATGTGGCTCCAAACATGGCCATGTGCGACCTCACACACCCGTGTGCATGGACCGTGTAGCTTTTTGTTTTGGATCACACAGTCGTGTCGTAGGCTGTGTGTCTGCCCGTGTGAAAAGTACACCTATACTGATTTTAAACACACTCTAGGCACATGCCCGTGTGGGTTGGCCATGTGCTTCACACGGCTGTGTGACATCCTATGTCCCAGGTCATGCAAGCCCAAAAATGATCAATTTCAAGCTAAATTTTCACCTATTTGTTTAGGTACCTAAACAACATTCAAATACACAACTTTATAGGCCAAAAATCATCTTCAATAATACTCAAACATGTCAAACAATTCAACCTATGTACCTAACCAATGTGCCATCATTGACACCACAATGCATTTCATGACATTACACCTTCAAGTTGGATAAACAAGTTATAGTTTACACATCAAAACATATATTTCCATTTCATACCATAGTTCATCATAATGTCAATATTTTCATTCTTGATTAACAAGCTTATTTTAGTAAAACATGTCTACTTCCATTTGTTCTCCAATCACACAACACAAGTTTAAGTAAAACTTGCTCAAAACTAAGAACCAATATCATACATACAAAAGGGTCCTAATACATGTCATATATACCAATTAAAATCAAAGTCTACCAAAGATTTCCTGAATAGTGTGATTTCTTGTGCGATTTTCCGAGCCCTTAAAACATATTCTACAAAATGAAACAAATACAGGTAAGATTCAATAAAGCTTAGTAAGTTCGTTTAATAAATCGGTAAGCCTTTCCAACCAAAAATAGTAATCAATTTAAAATTAAGTAATGAAATTTCCGTAAATTGCAACCTTCGTCTAAGAAGTAACATTCTGTATAGTATTTTAGTATATTCAATAAGTAATGCTCATTTGAAAAACTTTCAATAGAATCAATACGTATGGCTCAATAGCGCATACATTTCAATAGATTCAATAAGTATGGCTCAATAGAGCATACATTTCAGTAGATTTAGTAGGTATGCTCAATAGCGCATACGTTTTAATAGATTCAGTAGGTAATGCTCATTTGAGCTTCATTCAGTATATCGATGGATATCGCTCGCTGAACTTTATTCGTTATATAATATAACATTCAATAATAGTATATTAATAAAGAATATAAAGGTTATTAGAAGCTTAAATAAAAACACAACTTATACGATTAATTTGCATTAACGGCTCATAATATCTCAATCAGTGGTCGATGTCATTTCAATTCATTATTTCCATTTCCAATCACACATATCAATATAATCCAACATTATGCAATTAAGTTCATATAATACATATATAAATGTACTAAAATTAAACCGAATGAACTTACCTGACTAAATTGCAGCTATGAAAGAGGTACGAGGACTATTTGATAATTTTCTCTTTTCCTCGATTTTCCACGCGTTCTTTGTCTAAAATAATATTTCATCTAATTAACTAATTCCAAGAGTAAAATTGTAACACTCCTAACCCGTATCCGTCGCCGAACTAGGGTTACGAGACGTTACCGAACACAACACAGTTAAATACAATCATTCAAGTCAAACATGCATAAAAAATTATACCAGCTTATTTATAATAATTATAAAACTAGATTAGTAACCATCTGTTCAATTATGTAAATCACAATCACATACAAAAGAAAAGTTTTTATTTAATAAATCACTTATTCGATCCAACTAACAGACATCATATCATATTACATAAATATTATTACTCCAATAGCTAAATCATGTGAACAATAATCACATCATTCAAGTTTCTAAATAATAGTCAAACATATTTTATTTTATCCATTTATAAACGTCTATTTCCTAAGTACAATACTAATCAAACCACATACATATGTAAATACATCTAAGCATATTCGTATATATATCAATATAACCAAACCAATAAGTTACTCACAAAACCAATTTAATATGATCATGTCAATGTGACCAAACCGAACATATAAGCATCGAATAAAACTCATATTACCTTTCGTTTTACCAATACAAAGTTCACTGTTTATTTGGTCATTTATTTCAATGCATTACCCGAATATAAGTATACCTAAAATCATGCTATGTTCAAGGTTACATTTTCTATATTTTACCCTACCATTTCATATGCGTATAACCTTCCATGGAAATGAATTAATATACATATATACCAACCATGATTTACACATCAAATCAAATCATTATATACTTATACATATACCAATGCCAAATCATGACTAACATACTTACATAACATTTCTATTTTATCACCTAACCAACTACAAATATATTTATCCAAACACAAAACCTGCATACCATGTAATAAGTATATAAAAAATAAAGTCTTATCAAGTTCGGACATAACTGAATTTCCATTTATGCTAAATCACATGTAGCACCTTAACCAAACATCTCGACTAATTTCACATGTATATTTTATCCTCACAAGAATCATGGTCGAATCAGCTAACATATTTAGGATAATATGTACCTTGACCAATTCATCATCCACATCTAATTCATTAACCATTATCAATTCATATAACACATATAAACGTAACTAAAGCGTCACATACTTTCATAGCATATTAGCCATTTTCTTATGGCTTTATACACAACCCAAAATTAACATTTCCAAAATATACTTTAGCTTATAGATGGCATAATCTTTAATTTAACTTATAAAAGTACCCAAAATAGAGGATAGTGTGATGAGCTTTGTAGACGATCCCGAACTTGTAGCTTAACTTCCAAAAATCTATAAAACAGAAACAAATATTCACATGATAAGCTACTATAGCTTAGTAAGCTATAAGCTAATAAACAACTAATAATAACTATCTCATAGTAAATTTAACCGAACTATACTAATATAAGTATACTCAGTCTCAAACTACCACATTTGTTCATGGCATTTCATTTTATACAAAATTCTCACCTTGGCCGAATACCTATAAAACCAACATAAATAATTCATATTCCATTTATAAACCAAGACATCATTAAATAATCAAATTCACATATATTCATAACTTCTACTCAAGCATCAATATATATATATACCATCGTATGTACATTATCCAAATGACCGAATATACTTGGTACCATAAATAAACATACCACATGTCATTCGAAGACAAACACATTACATTTTTTTCCATCCTTATCAATTTCGATTATTATAATAAAATTTCACCATCCGTACTTATTCAATAAGACATTATAACAAATACTAATTACTTATTTACTTACCTTGACTTGGTAACAAACTAATTCATAACTGGCATTTAGCTTGCTTTACCTTTTTAAAACATAGCTTATCATTGCCCAATGAACCATTCAGATTTAGATAGGACACTCGAATACTCACATAAATCGTACAAAGCCAACGTCCCAGACGTGGTCTTACATGTAACCTCAAACAATACCACTGTCCCAAACAGGGTCTTACTCGTAAACACATATCAGAATCACAAATCGATGTCATGGACTTACTCGCACACATATATCGGTATCCTATGTGATTCTTAACGTTCATACGGGACTTCCGAACATCGTATCTCGGTCGAATCAGACTCGAAAGTGTAGTAGCCACATTTAATCACATTCGACCACAATATGTTTAGTTTCTAATATTCCATAACAGAAAGTAATTATAACATTAAACTACCAATGAACTCGTCTATTTGCTTATAAACTTACCTCGAATGATGAAAAACGGGACAAGACTACTAATTGACAACTTTAGCTTTTCCCTGATCCAATTTCGATTTCTTTACTTCTTGATTTAAACATATTCAAATTAAGCTCATTCAAACATATTTTCATTCAATTTAATCCAAAAACACATAAATGGGAAAATTACCATTTTACCCCTAACATTTACATTTTTTATAATTTAGTCCCTAAAGCATAAAACACAAAAATTATGCAAAATTAATCACATTTAAGGTAGGCCAAATACCCCTAGTGTCCAAATAAGCCCACATTTTCCATCAATTTCACATTTTAGTCCCCCCACATTTTTATTTTTGCAATTAAGTCCTAATTACTCAAAATCATCAAAAATTCCTTTACAATATATATTAACCCAATCCATATATTTCATAATTCATCATCAAACAACAAAAATTACAAGCTCTCATCAATGGCATAACTCAAAATATTCATCAAAATTAAAAGCAACGATCTCAAAAACGTAAAAATTATCAAAAACCGACAAGAAAACGAACCTTATTTGAGCTAAATAGATGGTCGAACCCTAGGTGGTTGTTCTTCTCTTAAGTTTCAGCAATTAGGAGATGAAAATAAAATCATGAGAATGGTTTTATTATCTGTTATAATATGTCTTTTATTTTATTTCCATTTTTACCCTTAATGAAATAATATTAATATCATATAACCCAAGTCCATTACCGTCCAACACCATATATAATGGGCTAATTTCATCATAACTACTCCCATTTAGAAAACCATCAACAACTAAACCCTTTACAAAATAAACTACCCACTTTTCAATTTACGCTATTAAACCCTTTTTATTTAATCGGACACCTAAATGACAAAATTAAATTATGAAAATTTCACAGATATAAATTCACACAAAATAAACACAGAAAATAATTTTAAAATATTTTTCTGAATTGGATTCGTGGTCCCGAAACCACCGTTCCAATTAGGGTCTAAATCGGGCTATTACAAAAATTAACTCATTTTATGCAACTAAGTCCTCTTTAAAATTTTTACGAAATTGCCCCCAATATTTCACTTTTATTCAATTTAGTCTCTAAGCACCAAACATGCAATTTAACCATTTTTTTCTTAAAACCCAATTCAACCTAACCATCTATGACTTCCTAAAAGTCCATATTTGCAATTATTTCACCTCAAGTACATGCTATTTTACCACTTTAACAACTTAGTCCTTAAACATTAAAATCATCAAAAATCATTTTACAAAATAGTTCTATCTAACAACCAAGCTTAATAATCTAACATAAAATTTCATAAACATCTCAATTCCACCAATAACATAATCCTCAACATTTGACAGTTATACAAATTAGTCATCGAGTTAGCTAGATTAAACTAACATGAGCTCAAAAACATAAAAATTACTAAAAATGGGGCATCAAACACTTACCTATTGATGGAACAAAGCTAGCCGAATGGGTTTCTTCCTTTTTTTTCTCTAGGTTTTGGAAATAGGAAGAAAACAAATGTAGAGGATGATAGATTTCATCTTGTTTTAATTTAATTTTAACTTATTTAAATAATTACAACTTTACCCATTTCATTTTACTTGATTTTTAAGTAAAAAACAAAAAAGAAAGCCAAAACTGTCCACTATAGCCATTAATGGCTTCATTACCATTCTAATCCTTTAATTTCACCTTTTTAACTAATAAAACCATCATTTCCAATCTTTATGATTTAGTCCCTTTTAAATTAATTAGGATCTAAAAGTAATTTACCAAAATCTAGATAATTCCACATCATTCCTATTATTAAGCCATTTATGGAAGGTCCAACTACACAACTGGTCATTCAATTATGTTAAATTTTAACTAAACAAGCTTATTTTCAATTTAATCCTAAACTAATTAGGACTAAATGAGCAAATAGCCAAAACGTTAATGAATTTAATCATGCCACCACCGCTTGGACTTTTTTTATCATGGTTTAATTACCATTTTGGTTCTTTTACTATTTTAAATCTATAACAATTAACTTTTCTCTCTTTTACATTTTAATCCTTTTACCTTAATTAAGCAATAAATCATCAAAATTACTGAACCCAACTTCAATTCACATATAATACGACTCTAAAAATATTTAATAAAAAAATTTACAGCTTTATATTATAGAAACGAGGTCTAATACCTCATTTTCAATAACCACTTGACTTTTGAATCCAATCACTTACACTCACTTTTAATTCAACTGTTTAAAATCTTCAAATCAAAATCCAATATAAAAATTACTATTAACTCGTATAATTTTAATACCAATTATACAAACTTACCAATTATACGAACTTACTCTTCGGATTTGTGGTCCTAAAACCACTGTCTCCAACACCATTGAAAAATGGGTTGTTACACTATACCGTCTGATGCAACTCTTTGGATGGTAGTAGGGGACTTCAATGTTATCCTTTCTAAAGCTGACAAAAGAGGTGGCAATTCTATAGGGAGAAGATTCCTATAGTTCGGAGAGTTCATTGAGTCCACAAACCTTTAATATCTAGGTTTTCAAAGTCCTTCATTCACTTGGCAGAGAAGAGGGGTCTTTGAAAGACTAGACCGAATCTTGGGTAATGAAGCTTGGTGCCAAAATTTTTCTAAATGCATGGTGATACACCTAGTACAAATCAAGTCAGATCATCATCCTTTACTCGTACACCTTAATCAAGACCTTAATCTTCTGAAAAGACGTCCCTTTAGATTTTTGGCCAACTGGACTCAACACCAAGACTTTTCTATATTGATAAGTGTTTTTGGAAATATAATGAAGATATGTGTGACACTTTAGAACAGCTCACTATAAGGCTCAAAGATTGGAACAAAAATAATTATGGACATATTAGGAGTCGCAAGCAAAAACTACTAAAGTCCTTAATTTGGGTACAAAGGGAGCTAGAAAAATCACCTTTGTACCTCTTAGTCCAAAAAGAAATGGACATCAGAAAAGAGCTTGAAGAAGTGCTTACATGAAGAAATGTTGTGGAAACAAAAATCCATATACAACTAGCTTAAATTAGGAGATAAAAATACAAAGTTCTTTCAGAGTAGCACAAAGCATAGGACGCAGATTAACTGTATTAATGCTCTTCGCAGCAGAAATGGGAACTGGTTATATGAGCCAAATAAAATTCAACTAAAAGCGATTAGTTATTTCCAGAACTTAAATGGGAAAAGCCAACTAGGCTAAGGGAGTTACACTTAGTTGCTTTCCTCAGCTAGAGCAAAGTGACATAGACTTCCTTGGGAAGGAGGTTACGAATGATGAAATTAAATTGGTGCTTTTTGATATAACTCTCCTAAAAGCACCCGAAAGTGATAGGTAACATGCGTTCTTTTTCCAGAGTCAATGGGATAGTATTGGAGGAGAGATTTGTGAGTGGGTCAAAGGGGTGTTTAATGGATGACTCATCGATCAAGGATTAAATAGTACGCTCATTGTTCTAAGTCCATGAATCGTACAGCCTGAGGAAATATCTCAATTCAAATCGATCAGCCTCTGTACTGTCTTATATAAACTTGTTATGAAAATCATAACTAATAGATTTAAAATAGTATTGCCTAAAATTATTTCCCAAGAGCAGGCTGGATTCATTGCTGGTAGGAATATTTTAGATAACATCATTATAGCTCAAGAGGTCATGCACTCAATACGAGGGAAAAATAAAAAATAGATGGCAATAAAGATTGACTTGGAAAAAGCATATGATAGGGTCAGATGAGATTTTATCGAAAAATTTATTCAAGCGTTGAAATTCCAAATTACTTGCAGAAAGTTATTATGTCAGCCATTTCAACAGCTTCCATGCAAGTTTTATGGAATGGGGTTCCCATCGAAAAGTTTAGACCAGCAAAAGGAGTAAATCAAGGTTACCTATAATAGCCCGATTTAGACCCTAATCGGAACGGTGGTTTTAGATGGAACACCCCAAACCCGGCCCAGACTTTATGGCCAGATCTGGTGTGTCACATGGACGATTGACTAAGCTTTGACCTTCTTTTATTAAAACGTAATGTTGTTTGTAGTTAAACCGTGTTCAAAAGTTTGTAAATAAGAATCATTTTCAGCTTTAAAACCGTAGTTATTACCGAGTAAAAATTCCATTTAATTTTTAGTGGATCTTGTTATTATGTTATTGATGTCAAGTTCTTCAATCGATACGTATTGCATGTTTTAAAAACATTTGGTTAAGTTTGGAAAAACCCGTATAAACTAGCCTACCGTTGTAGAAATAAGTAATAAAGAAAACAAAACCAAACATCCGAGCAGCCTTATTACAACTTAAACCCGAAATTTAAAATATAAATAAAGTAAATTTAAAGCACTATAAACCAGAAATATGATTCACGTGGCCACCCCGAATCCCTCACAGCTCCAAGTCCTCTATGGTTGGCGGTTACCTACATGGATGGAAAAGAGAGGGTGAGTTTGTGAAAAATTAGTGTGTAAACTAACCCAACCAGCGTCAGAGATCAGTCCAAGCTCAATCTGGCTGAAGCCCTATTCAGAAATAGATTAAACTGGGCCTTGGCCCTTTTCAGAAATAGAGTGGGCCTTGGGCCCATTACAGAATAGATCAGTGTAAATATATATGCATGTATGCAAAGCCCAAACCCAGTCCAGCCCTACACACCATGTGGGGAATAACTCAACCCACCCAGCCCTACACACCACAGTCGCAGCAAAGCTGCTAATACAGATATTGTGGCCAAGCTACCAAAACAGTAATATGAGGCCGAGCATCGAAACAGATCACGTGGCATTGCCACTTTTAGCACTTCCTCCGTATCAATAACCCAACCCCATGCAAATTTGAATATTACATGACATGGCATACAGAATATCATATATAGTAACATGCAAATCAGCCAACTATTTCCAGGGGTAAAATAGTCATTTAGCATCTAGGGGTAAAATGGTAATTTTCACCCTTTAGGGGTATTTGAGTAATTTATCCACATTTTTAGGTTTTATGCTTACTATGACCTTCTAGCAGGTCTAATGTCGCTCTGAGCGACTCAAATAGCCCATTTATTCATACAGTGCCATCGAGCCCTAAAACCCCTAATGAGCCCGAGGGAGCCCACAAGCTACTGTGGCTCGCTAAGTCTAAATTTTACACATATTTTTACAAAATTAATATCCAATTTACTAGAAAACACTTACAGCATATTTTTACCCATATGGGCCCGTAAGCCCATTAGGCCTAATTTCGGCCCCTCGTGGCCCGAAACAATCTAAGTGCATGAAAACGCGCACCGCATCCATTACCGTCTATTAATCCAGATTTACGATTTTAGATTGAGCCACGGGCATTTGCACACTCACAAGTCTATGAAATGCCGGTATTTTGCATTTTAGCTTTTCGGCTTTTGCCAATCTAAGCTACTAGAAGGTGTCGTGTTACACACCTGTTTGCGTACTACGTCGAGATCCCGCACACGATTAACCTACAACAATCCCACTACATCATTAAGCTATAATCCAAGTGAAATCGACATCACTTTAATACCATCATATTCGGCCATCATTACCCAAAATCATTATTCACTTACCTTTGTCGAAATCTACAAATAGATCTAGATCTAGATTACTTCGACGCCTCTAGCCTCTAACAGCTCCTTGCTAGATCGCCCCTTTACCACACTAATACACATAAGAACCAAAAGAAAAGAGGCTAAAATGGAGTTTAACAAAAGGGGTCAAAACTGATAGCAACCATGGGGAGATAGGGGTTTTCGGCTGTTCTTAATTCACAAGGATATGAAAAAAGAGATTTGAGTACTTACCACAGAGATTTACTAGATTGATTTGATACCGCTAGAAGTTATTTCCACCACTCTAAGCCCAGATCTACACTCGATTTAATTGAATCACAAGGGAATAGATCAAAGAGGTTGAACGAACCACAGAGAAAGGAGAAGGTTTCAGTTTTGAAAAGAGATCACTAAAGAGAGTTAAGGTTTCAGTTTTTGGAAGAAAAGAAGAAGAGAAGAAGTTATGGAAAGATTTCAGTTTTTTAGAGTAGAGATGACAAAGGGTTCGATCAAGGAAGAAATCGGTTAGAAGAAGATCAAATGGTTCAAGTTTTGGCTTTTCAGGCAATCGGCCAAGACGAAATCGGCAAGAGATTAAACGTTTTGGGTTCGAAATGATCGGCCAATGTGGTTCTAGGTAAGTTGATTTCTACTAATGAAGAAAAGAAAAAGAGAAGGAAGAATAAGCTAGATTCGGTCCTAGTGTAGTCTGCCAAAGAAGCTTTGGGGTTTAGGGCTTTCGGCTTTTGAAGAGAGAAAAGAAGAGAAAAAAGAAAAAGAAAGAAATCAAATGCACCCATTTACCTTACCTATTTGGAACTAAAGAATGACCCAAAAACAAATCCCGAAAGAATGCCACAGAGAAATCGACACACACCCTTCCACAATGCCGAAAATGCTAACCCCAAGGTCCCTAGCCGAAAATGCACCACCTACAATTCCTCATTCAGCCAACTCTCCCTCATAACTCAATCCTTAAATTTTCTCCCCTTATCACTCCTTAAACCAATCCCATAAGCAACTCAAACACCTTGCCTTAGACTTCAACTTGGATTCCACCTCTTACCATGCACATGCAATAAAATGAAATAAAATAAGTACCTTGCTCTCCACTGGATTCAAACCTTAGCTCCCTCATAAGCCTCTACACGCCACTTCCCTGCGCTTTAAGTGGCCCTACCTTGCCACTTTAGCATAGGCTTTCTTGTGCTATAAAACCCCAACTTTTAATTAAAAGCCCACCTAGCTCAAGTCCATTCTCACCTAAGGCCAAAAATTAAAATTCTGCTAGGCCTTAGACCTAAACCTAAGCCTTCTAAAGGTCTACTAAATACCCCCAACACATCAATATAACGCATCAAGCCATGCAAAAATAAATCCAAGCAAAAATTTAAAAACCCTAAAAAGTTAGGGCATTACAACTCTACCCCCTTAAAGAAATTTTGGCCTCGAAATTTACCTGGTCCAAACAGGTGAAGGTATTGTTGATGAATCACCTCCTCTGGCTCTCACGTAGCTTCTTCTTTGTCGTGATTATGCCAAAGCACTTTCACCAAAGGGACCGATTTCTTCCTTAACACTTTGACATCATGGTCAGGATTTGCACAGGCAGTTCCTCGAAGGTTAGATCGGATCCAACTTGATTTCCTCAACTGGTACAATGTGGGAAGGATTAGACTGATACCAGCTTAACATGGAGACATGAAAGACGTCATGAATCTGGTCCAACTCCGGAGGTAGTTCCAACTGATATTCTACCAGACTCAATTTGCCTTTCTTTTCGAACCTTAAAATTTTCTTCTACGGTGAGACCTTCAAGAAAACTAAATCTCCCACCGAGTACCCAATTTCCTTATGCTTCTAGTCGGCATAAGACTTTTGCCTATCAGATGCCTCCTTTAATCGATCCCTGATTAGGTTAACCTTATTTTTCGTATCTGCTACCAGCTCTGGTCCAAGAACCTGTCGTTTTCCCAATTCTGTTCAACAAGTAGGCATACGACAGCTTCGACCATACAGTGCCTCATATCGTGCCATTTGAATACTCGTCTGGTAACTGTTGTTATATGCAAATTCCGCCAACGGTAAGTAGTCTTCCCAGGTACCTCAGAAATCAATAATACACCCTCTTAACATATCTTCCAGCACCTGAATCACCCTTTCCGACTGTCCATCTGTCTAGGGGTGAAAAGTAGTTCTAAAATCCAACCGTGTACCCAATGCCTCATGCAACTTCTGCCAGAATCGAGATGTAAACCTAGGGTCCCGATCAGAAATAATCGAAACTGGCACTCCATGAAGTCGCACTATTTTCGCTACATAAATTTTGCCAATTTTTGAAGCAAATAATCGGTTCAGACGGGTATAAAATGAGCAGATTTGGTTAGCCTAACCACAATCACCCAAACTGAGTCTTTCTTAATAGGCGTCAAGGGTAGCCCACTAACAAAGTCCATGGTTACCCTTTCCTACTTCTACAGTGGAATCTTCACCGATTGCAGAAGTCCAGAAGGCAGTTGAGGCTCAGCTTTCACCTACTGGCATGTCAGACACTTACCTACGAATTCTGTCACTTCACGCTTAAGTCCAGGCCACCAATACAATTCTCGTAAATCCCGATACAACTTATTCCCTTCAGGATGCATGGCACAAAGAATGCCATGAGCCTCTTTCAGAATTGACTGTCTCAAGTCGGAGTCCTTCAGAATACAAACTCTTCCTCGGAAACACAGAACTCTTTCATTATTCAATCCAAAATCAGAAGTCTCACCACTCTTAACCTGTTGGAATCGAGGAACCAGTGACCCATCCCCTAATTGCTTCTCTTTAATTTGCTCTATCCAGGTCGGTCTTACTTGCAATTCCGCTAACAAGCTACCATCATCATACAGACTAAGACGAGCAAACATCGCTCTCAACTCAGTTACAGCTCTTCGACTCAGTGCATCAGCTATAACATTAGCTTTGCCTGGGTGATACTCAATAGAGCAGTCGCAATCCTTAAGTAACTCTATCCATCTTCATTGCCTAAGGTTCAACTCCTTCTGAGTCAACAGATACTTGAGGCTATTATGATCCGTGTATATGATACATTTTTCCCCATACAAGTAGTGCCTCTAGATCTTTAGCGCAAAAATTACTGCCACCAACTCCAGATCATGTGTGGGGTAATTTGCCTGTGAGGTTTAAGCTGTCGCAATGCGTAAGCAACCACTTTACCCTCTTACATCAGCACACAGCCCAAACCAACATGCGATGCATCACTATACACAGTAAAATCCTTCTCAAACTCCAGCTGAATCAATACAGGCGCCTCAGTCAAAACTTTCTTCAACTTCTCGAAACTCTCTTGTTGTTTTTCAGTCCAGACAAATGGTACTCCTTTTCTCAAAAGCTTCATCAACGGTGCCGCAATCAAGGAAAATCCTTCCACAAATCTCCTATAATACCCTGCCAAACCCAAAAAACTCCAAATTTCTGACATAGATCTCAGTGGCTTCCATTCCAGAACTGTCTCGATTTTCTGAGGATCCACCCTAATCCCCTCAGCAGAAACAACATGACCCAAGAATACCACTTCTTGCAACAAAAATTCAACTTGCTGAATTTTGCATACAATTGCTTATCCCTCAACACTTGCAGAACAATTCAGATATGCTCATCATGGTCCTCCTCAGTCTTTGAATACACCAGAATATTGTCTATAAAGACAACCACAAATTGATCTAATTAGGGTTGGAATACTCGATTCATTAGATCCATGAAGGTCGTTGGTGCATTCGTCAACCCAAACAGCATTACCAGGAACTTGTAATGACTATACCGAGTCTTGAACGCTATCTTATGAATATCCACCTCTTTGACCCTTAGCTGATGATAACCAGATAATGATCGATCTTGGAAAATACCAAAGCCCCTTTAGTTGGTCAAATAGGTCATCGATCCTTGGCAGAGGGTACTTGTTCTTAATGGTCAGTTTGTTCAACTGACGATAATCGATGCACAAACGCATCGTCCCATCCTTCTTCTTAACAAACAAGACCGATACTCCCCACCGAGACACACTTGGTCTAATAAAACCTCGATCCAGAAGTTCTTGAATTTGCACTTTCAACTCTACTAACTCATTCGGTGCCATCCTATAAGGAACGATGGACACCGGGGCCATTTCAGGCAACAAGTTGATTCTAAATTCGACTTCACGGTTCGGAGGCAATCCAAGAAACTCATCTGGAAACATATCTTGAAACTCCTTAATGGTTCTAACTTCCCCTACGGTCAAACTCTCATAATTCAACTGACTCACATACGCTAAAAAATGCCTCGCAACCTTTGCAAATCAACTTTTCAGCTCTCAAAGCCAAAATAACATTGGACAAATAATCTCTTCGCTCCCCTATTATAGTTACCTCTTCATCCTCCATGGTCTTTAACACCATTTGCTTGGCAGCCAATCCCAAGTCGCCCTATGCTTAGCAAGCCAATCCATACCCAAGATGAGATCAAACCTACCTTGTGTCTCTAAAAGTGCATCTCTAAAGAGTTTGTCTACCCTAACCTTGTGTCTCTAAAATCCTACCTTTTGTCTCTAAAAGTACATCTCTAAAGAGTTTGTCTACCCTAACCGAGTGACCCAGTGGACTTATCACAATACCCCACTCATAGTTTTCTCAGATTGCACACCCAACATCCCAGACATATCACAAGCAACATACGAATGGGTAGATCCAATATTAATCAAAGCAGTGTATGGCATGCTATAAATTAAAAACGTACCGGTTATGACGTCAGGCGCGTCACCCTCCTCTCAGTGAAGAGCAGCATAAACCAACGCCGACTATCGTGCCTCAGCATTTCCAACACCCCTTCCTGATGCTCCACGTCCACGTCCATTTCCATTGCCGCCCCTTACCTGTCCACGGCCACTTGGTGGTTGTTGTCCACCTCTCACTGGCTGAGCAACCCTTAGTTTAGCAGCTTGCATCTGCGCCGGCCTCTAACAACAATCTTTAACTCAATGATCTTTGGACCCACACCGAAAACATGCCCCAAAATGCTTCCAACATTCACCCAAATGTACTTTACCACAGTCTGCACAAGCTTACGGCCTAACCATATTCATCGAAACTGCTCGAACTGGCTCGTCCACTCTAGCCCTTTTAACAGTCCTACCTGTAGCACCCGAGGGTCCTGATTCCCTCCTGAATCAGTTTTTGTCTTTTTCATGGTTCTGCCGCTCCGTGCGCTTCACCTCCTCAGCAATCTTAGTTTTTTCCACCAGAGCAGCAAAATCACGTTCCCTTTACAGAGCAATCAGCACTCTTAGCTCATCTCTGAGACCATCCTCAAATCGCACGCTACGTTCATACTCCGTAATGACTATACCACCAGCATACCAGCTTAACCTTAGAAATTTAGCTTCATACTCTGCGACAATCTTACTACCCTGAGTCAGATTCAAGAATTCCTTCCTTCGAGCGTCCACATAGCTCACTCCGACGTACTTCCCTTTGAAGGCTGTCTTAAACAACTCCCAAGTCACCCACTCAGCTGGTGTACCGTCTCTCACAGTGATCCACCACTGGTAGGCCTCGTCACGCAGCAAAGATACTGCTCCTTTCAGCTTTTGCTCCATTGAGCAGTCCAGGTTGTCCGTTATCCACTCTGTGGCCTTCAACCAATATTCGGCCACATTCGGTGCTACACTAGATACGCCTCTAAAAACCTCTGCTCCATTAGCTCGAAGCCGCTCGAAAATCGATCCTTGATTCACCTTTCCCGTGCTCGCTCCAGCAACCATTTCCAGAACATAAAGCATCGCCTGGGATAAAGCGTCATCCCCATTAGCCTGATCATAAGACCCCGTCTTAGTTGCTGGTGGCGCTCACGACTCCTCAACTAGCATATATCCCGAAGATGAAGATCCAATCTGAGTACTTCCGCGGCCACGGCCACGACCACAACCTCTTCCATGTGCTGTCCTCGTACTCATATCGTATTATCTGATTATGAATTTTATGAATTAGTTCAATACTTTAGTATTTATTATAGATGTTTTATGCAGAAATAATATTTCAGAGTTTTGTTTTTGCAAAATCGTAGCCTAGCTTCAGTCTCAGTCTTCTAAAGTTTTTAGTTTCCCTACTGTCGCATTCCTCTACAGTCTCAATGTTGCCTAACTACAGAGTTTCAGTAGGGTTTTAGTACTATCTACAGTAATGTTTCGGTTTTATAGTATCACAGTTAAGTATAATAAGACAGAAGATACTTACAGACTTGGTGCCAAAGATACGGTATGCCACTCTTTAGAAACCAAATTCAGAAAAACCCAAGTTTCATTGGTTAAATATACTCTGTTAAAAATTTCTCAAAAACCCTAGTCTTTAGAAAAATGAAAAAAATATTTTCGGAAAAGAAATTAATTTTTAAAATACCTTTCTTAAGAAATTTTTCAAAACCAAATTTCAAAACAAGTTAGAACTTAAATTTTAAGAAAATGTTTGAACCCATTCTACAGCCAAGTTGTTGCAATCGGGCTCTGATACCACTAAATGTAACACCCCAAACCCGGCCCAGACGTTATGGCCAGATATGGTGTGTCACATAGACGATTGACTAAGCTTTGACCTTCTTTTATTAAAATGCAATGTTGTTTGTAGTTTTACCATGTTCAAAACTTTGTAAAGAAGAATCATTTTCAGCTTTAAAATCGTAATTATTACCGAGTAAAAATTCTATTTTTTTAGTGGATCTCGTTATTGTGTTATTCATTTCATGTTATTCAATCGATACGTATCGCATGTTTTGAAAACATTTGGTTAAGTTTGGAAAAACCCGTATAAACTAGCCTACCGTTGTAGAAATAAGTAATAAAGAAAACAAAACCAAACATCCGAGCAGCCTTATTACAACTTAAACCCAAAATTTAAAATATAAATAAAGCAAATTTAAAGCACCATAAACCAGAAATATGATTCACGTGGCCACCCCAAATCCCTCACAGCTCTGTGGTTGGGGGTTACCTGCATGTATGGAAAAGAGAGGGTGAGTTTGTGAAAAATCAGTGTGTAAACTAACCCAACTAGTGTCAGAGATCAGTCCAAGCTCAGTCTAGCCGAAGCCCTATTTAGATATAGATTAAACTGGGCCTTGGTCCTTTTCAAAAATAGAGTGGGCCTTGGGCCCATTATAGAATAGAATAGTGTAAATATATATGCATGTATGCAAAGCCCAAACCCAGTCCAACCCTACACACCATCCGTACCAGCCCTACGCACCATGTAGGGAATAACTCAACCCACCCAGCCCTACACACCACAGTCACAGCAGAGCTGCTAATAAAGATATCGTGGCCAAGCCACCAGAACAGTAATAAGAGGCAAAGCCTCTAAACAGATCACGTGGCATTGCCACTTTTAGCACTTCCTCTGTATCAATAACCCAACCCCATGCAAATCGGAATATTACATGACATGGCATACAGAATATCATATATAGTAACATACAAATCAGTCAACTATTTCTAGGGGTAAAATAGTCATTTAGCATCTAGGGGTAAAAGGGTTATTTTTACCCTTTAGGGGTATTTTACTAATTTATCCACGTTTTTAGGTTTTATGCTTACTATGACCTTCTAGCAGGTCTAACGTCGCTCCGAGCGACTCAAATAGCCCATTTATTCATACAGTATCGAGCCCTAAAACCCCTAATGGGCCCGAGAGAGCCTACAAGCTACTGTGGCTCGCTAAGTCTAAATTTTACACATATTTTTACATAATTAATATCCAGTTTACTAGAAAACACTTACTACATATTTTTACCCATATGGGCTCGTAAGCCCATTGGGCCTAATTTCGACCCATCGTGGCCCGAAACAATCTAAGTGCATGAAAATGCGCATCGCATCCCTTACCTTCCATTAATCCAGATTTACGATTTGAAATCGACCCACGAGCGTTTGCATGCTCGCAAGTCCATGAAATGTCGGCATTTCAGCATTTCGGCTTTTCGACTTTTCGGCTTTTGCCGATCTAAGCTACTAGAGGGTGTTATATTACACACCTGTTTGCGTACTATGTTGAGATCCTGCACACGATTAACCTACAATAATCCCACTACATCATTAAGCTATAATCCAAGTGAAATCGACATCACTTTAATACCATCATATTCAGCCATCATTACCCAAAATCATTATTCACTTACCTTTGCCGAAATCTACAAATAGATCTAGATCTAGATTGCTTCGACGCCCCTAGCCTCCAACTGCTCCTTGCTAGATCACCCCTTTACCACACTAATACACATGAGAACCAAAAGAAAAGAGGCTAAAATGGATGTTTAACAAAAGGGGTCAAAACCAATAGAAACCATGGGGAAATAGGGGTTTTCGGCTTTTCTTAATTCACAAGGATATGAAAGAAGAGATTTGAGTACTTACCACAGAGATTTGCTAGATTGATTTGATATCGCTAAAAGTTATTTCCACCACTCTAAGCCCATATCTACACTCGATTTAAGCCAAGATGAAATTGGCAATAGATTAAATGTTTCGGGTTTGAAATGATCGGCCAAGGTGGTTCTAGGAAAGTTGATTTCTACTAATGAAGAAAAGAAGAAGAGAAGTAAGAAGAAGCTAGATTCAGTCCCAGTGTAGTAGGCCAAAGAAACTTTGGGGTTTAGGGCTTTGGGCTTTTGAAGAGAGAAAAGAAAAAGAAAGAAATCAAATACACCCTTTTACCTTACCTATTTGGCACTAAAGAATGACCCAAAAATAAATCCCAAAGGAATGCCAAAGAGAAATTGGCACACACCCTACCACAATGCCGAAAATGCTAACCCCAGGGTCCCTAGCCGAAAATGCACCACCTACAGTCCCTCATTCGACCAACTCTCCCTCCATAACTCAATCCCTAAATTTTCTCCCCTTATCACTCTTTAAACCAATCCCATGAGCAACTCAAACACCTTGCCTCAGAGTTCAACTTGGATTCCACATCTTACCATGCACATGCAATAAAATGAAATAAAATAAGTACATTGCTCTCCACTGGATTCGAACCTTAGCTCCCTCACAAGCCTCTACACGCCACTTCCCTGCGCTTTAAGTGGTCCCCCTTGCCACTATAGCACAGGCTTTCTTGTGCTATAAAACCCCAACTATTAAAAGCCCACCTAGCTCAAGTCCATTCTCACCTAAGGCCAAAAAATAAAATTTTGCCAGGCGTTAGACTTAAACCTAAGCCTTATAAAGGTCCACTAAATATGCCCAACACATCAATATAACGCATCAAGCCATGCAAAAATAAATTTAAGCAGAAATTTAAAAACCCTAAAAAATTGGGACGTTACATCAGGACCATGAATCTGAGTCAGAAAAAATATTTTAAAAATTATTTTCCATGTTTAATTTGTGCAAATTTATAACTTTGAAATTTTCATGATTTAATTTTATCGTTTGGGTGTCCGATTAAATAAAAGGACTTAATCGTGTAAAAAAGGAAATTTGGTGGTTATTTCAAAAAGGGACCTAAGTGTTAATGGCTTTCTAAATTGGAATATTTATGTTGTAAATATACCATTTGCTTATTGTTTGACCGTAAAGGATATATATTATATGATTTTATTATTATTTCATTAAGGGCATTTTTGGAAACTAAAAATTATAAACTTTATAATATCAAATATATCATAAAGTAAAATATGAGTGCTCATATGTTTTATTTTCACCTATGCTGAAACAAAAGAAAAGAAAAAGAAATAAGCAAAGCTTAGGTTCGGCCATCCATTTCAAGCTCGATTTAAGGTTCGTTTTTAGTCAGTTTTTGATAATTTTTACGTTTTTGAGATTGTTGCTTCGAGTACTATAAAACCCATGTTTAAATTTTAACTTTTGATGAATATTTTGAGTTATGTCATTGATGAGAGTTTGTGATTTTTGTTGTTTGATGATGAAATATGGAAGATATATTTTGGGTTAATATATTTTGCATGGGAATTTTTGATGATTTTGAGTAATTAGGACTTAATTGTAAAAATAAATGTTTAGGGACTAAAATGTTAAATTGATGAAATATATGGACTTGTATAGACATTAGGAACATGCGGCTAACAGGGTGTTGTCAAATTTCTCATATTTTGTGTTTTGTGCAATAGGGACTAAATTGTAAAAAGTATAAATGTCAGGGGTAAAATAGTAATTTTCCCATTTGTGTGTTTTTGGACTAAATTGAATGAAAATATGTTTGAATGAGATTAATTTGAATATGTTTATATCAAGAACCAAAGAAATCAGATTTGGATCGGGGAAAAACGAAAGTTATCGACTAGTCGTCCCGTTCCGTTTTCCATCGTCTAAGGTAAGTTTATAAGCAAATACGTGTTGTTAATTATAATTAAATGAGAGTTTTATATATGCTGAATTTTATTATGTAAAATTGTTGTGCGGAAATGATCGTACGAAATATAGCACTAAGTGTGCGAGATGTTAATGTAACGACACTAAGTGTGCGATACATTACAAGGCTTTGGCACTAAGTGTGTGAGATGTTATGTGATGGCACTAAGTGTGTGATACATTACAGGGCTTTGGCACTGAGTGTGTGAGTTCGGTAATCTTGTAAGTATACCGATCAATAAATGTGTAATCAAGTTAAAATGATCAGGTACGTGGCAATTGAATTTTTATGAAATAACGTAACTTGGTTATTCAAGTTATGACATAAGTTTCAAATGAAACAAATGAAATAATACATGTATATGTATGAGAGGTTACATTCTGCCTAATGGTAAATGATTGATAGAATAAGGTATAAAATTGATAAACTGTAAATTATTCATGTTTTTACCTCATGCTTAGCACATTTATGGATGAATTATTCCTTGATTTGTGGAATTTGATGCTCCAAAACCTTTAATTTCATGTTTTATACTCAAGTGAGCTTAGGGGAGTGAAAAGAACAAGAAACGGGCCGAAAACGGAGAAAATGGGCCAAAGCAAGGAATCAACACCCTTTAGAGGTTCACCACACAGGCGTGTCACACAGCCGTGCCACTTTAACAGGCTCGAGCACGACCTCCACACCGACTCACGCGGGCATGGCACACGGGCGTGTCCCTGTCGTGAGGAAGTTCTATTTCACTTGAAAAAGGGTAATTAAGGGCTAAGAAAGACATTCTAAACTTTATATGAAGACCCTAGGAGGCAACTACAAAGGTGTACAGTGTCGAAGACATTATTCCCACCAAGACGGGGAGTTAAAAGCAGGGAATTACTCGAAAGAAAGTAGATTGATCCATCTCAGAAACCAGGATCTACATCAAAATAGTGGATCTCCCTTCTATCCTTCCAGGAATTTTGGGTTTTCTTATGTTTTGTTATTTTCTTTATTCTGAGATGTTTCTTTTTATAAATATGAACTAAAACCCCAAAATATCTAAGGGGGATGAAACCTAAGACGAATCTTGTTATTGTTATTTGAACTATATGATAAATATTTGATTTGTTCTTAATTATGTTTTTAACTCTTGAATTGATATTTCTGGGATATTAATTTAAGTCGAATGTGCTTATACAGAGGAGCAAAAGTCCCTATATAGGAGTAGGTCCAACACAATTAAGCAGAATTGATCACAATCCTAGACATAGGATGATGAAAATCGTCCGGATTAGAGTCAAATCTAATATGGGGAGCCATAGATCGAGTTAATGCAAGACTAGGGGTTTTAATTAGAAAGAGATTTCAATTAATCAACCTAGGATTAGTTTTTCTTATCCTAGACTAGTACTTTTAGTTCCTTGGATTCGATATTCTAGTCTTGCCACTAGCTATACAATTATTCGATAGGTGCGCTTGCCTTTTATCGTGATATTAGTTAGTTTTCAGGTACGATCGATTTTATTACTTCATCTCATCACGATCAGAAATTTATGTTTGTATCAGTGGCTGATATGCATTTGGCTATTATTATATAAATGTGAATATAGTTACATTGAATTGAGAATTATAAGTATGTTTATGTAAGAAGTTATATTCAGCCATGTAAATTTATACATACAAATGGGGTCGTGTTATGAGTTTGAACCCAAGCATGTAAGTAGGTGCATCCTTGATGCAAATGTATTGAGATTTCGGTTCGAAGGTCGAATGGCCATTATTTCCTTAAATCATGTTAACAGTCGGCCAAGATAGTATTGAATATGGTAAGGTATAATTCGTAAATTTTAGTAGTTGTGATTAAAGAAGATAAAGTTGAATTCCTTTATAGTGTAATTTCCTTTTTTGTGCTAAGTTGAATATACATATATGTAAGGCCATATTCATTCGGCCAATGTAGGATTGTACATGGAAGTGTATGTTATATATGTTTTTATAAACTTAGAATTGAAATGTGGATATGGTGTTATAAACTAGTTCGGTTAGGTTGAATTAAAGATGACATTGAATTATTTAGATACTTATGATTAAATGATTTAAATTTCAATGAAATAATTTATCAATATGTGCATATATGTGACTATGCATATTCAGCCATATGGGTAACATACATATTGATGTATATATGATCTTGAGTATTCAGCTAAATAAGTGATGTTTGTATATGAAGTTAAATCTTGATTTGTGAGCTTGTGTAAAGGAGTGGAGGCATATTGAATGTGTGATGATAGTTGGCTTTGTAGGGTGGATGCAAATTTGTAAAATTTAACCTTATAAGTATTCGGCCAAAGTGATAGTTATGTTGAACAGGTATGGTTTATGGAATGTCTAAGTCGAGATTAATATGACATTGAGATAGTAAGTTGGCTTAGTGTATATTTAAGAAGTTGACTATATTATTAAGTCGATATTTGCTTATGACTTACTAAGCTATAATAGCTTACTTTGTGTTTTCATTTTTACTCTGTTTTATAGATTTTGAATTCAAGTTACAAGCTCGGGAACTGTCAGAAAAGCTTATCACACTATCGACCGCCTTCAGTATTTTATAAGTTGCATTTTGGAACTATGGCATGTATAGGCTAGATTATAGTCTGAAATATTGGATTATGGTTTGTATAATTTGTGCCATGCGAAAATGGCTTAATTCCCATACTTGAGTTCGGTTTTGGCTTAATTATGGTCTAAGTTCATTTTGGTTATTATGTTATGTGTCAAGGATGGTTAGAAATAATGATATGTGCTTGTATATTAAGGTTAGTTGGTGATTTTGGATATGACATGGACGAATTGGCTATAATATACATAACCGACTGAATCATGGTTGTTAGCTACCTTTGGTTAAGATGATTAAATTTTGTTTCATGGGTGTTTGTAATGATTTAAAATGAGCAAATAGGTATATTCTAATTAAAAGTGATATGAGTATTGAGCATAAGTGAATTTTGATTGAATAAAACGCTATGATTGGATATATCTATATTTGGTTTAGGTTGAGCTTATATTAAGAGTGTATCCAAGATATATGTTGTTTGTGAAGTTTACTATGAGTTTCGGCCATATGTATTTTAATGGTTATAGATTGAGTTAAGGTAATTCATGTATTAGTTAGAATAAAAACTCAAGACATATACATGAGGTAAATTTGGTGCTCACTTATGAATTATATTAATGATATGCATGATACTAGATTTATTTGTTATAGTATTTAGACATAATGGAAATTAGATTAATGATAAAGGATTTTTGTGCTTTGGTTTTCGGTCATGATAAGTTAGTTGACTTTTTATATGTCTTTATGCGTAAATATATGGGCTTATTTTATGGTTGATAGATATATGTGTATGGCTGTATAGATTCGTAGTTGTTTATAAGTTATATATATGTATAAACGAATTGTGCTAGCTGAATAGACAAAGAAATGAAATGGGTTTTTTTTTATATTATCGAATGTGTGTTCTTAATTTGTGCTAATATGCAGAACATATGAATTTCTTATAAACTAATATATCAATGCTACATGATGAATAAAGAGATTAGTAAAGGAATTTGTTTCAATTGATGTATAATTTATACAAACGCATTGTTATTATAAAATAGATTTAATATTCAATTATTGGAGCTATTGATTTGTTAAAGGTTCTGTATACATGTAACTTAACTTGTATATATATTGGATTATGTTTTAATTATGTTGTGTTATAAATGACATCATTTTAAGATTTGATACTTGAGTAAATTTCGAGCATTGATGCGATTAAAATTTCAAATTATGATATGTAATGCATCATTGTATGAACTGTATTATGATCGGTAATGCCTTATAACCCTAAACTGGCGACGGTTACGGGTTAGGGGTGTTACATTTCCCTTTGTCGCCTTATTTGTTTGTGTTATGCATGGAATTACTAAGGCATAGCATTCAGACAACAATAACTACAAGCGAATCATCTCCTATCAAAATGTCACGAACAGGACCAGCATTGTCACATCTATTTTTCACTGATGACCTGGTGATTTTTCAAAAGAAAATATAAAGCGTGGCTTGTAGCTAAAAGATAATCTTACCTAGTTTTGTAGTATTTCAAGTCATTGTGTTTATGCAAGGAAAACCAACATGTTCTTTTCAAAAGGGGTGGATAAGGACCTAAGTGGTTAAATAAGCAGGATCTTGGGGTATCAAAAAGTCCAAGATTTGGGGAAATATTTATGAGTTCCTGTAACACCCTTAACACGTATCCGTCACCGAACTAGGGTACGAGGTATTACCGGACAAGACACAACTTTCGAACAATTCTCATAAGCACATATGTAATATCTATTTAATTAAAACATATAACTAATAAATCGTGAAACGTATATCCTAAATCATATTACAATTGAAATTCATATCTTATAAATCAAAAGCTCTTATACAAAGGACTAAATTGATTTAAATTATTCTAACTCCAATACCGAATAAACTTACACTTAAACCGCAAGTCAAATTACCATTCATATATATATATATATATCAATATATATATATAACATAAAGGAACTTTAGTACTAAATAAAACTGGCTTCTGTCAAATCACAGAATACGCAACAATGTAACCACACCCATAACAATTTCAAGTTGCCGAACCAATTTACTTAATTTATGGACTTTACTCCCATTAATATTTTAAATACAATTATATCCAACCCAAACATATAACCTACTAGGCCATCATTAGCTAATTTCCAACCCAAACATATAACCTACTAGGCCATCATTAGCTAATTTCCACTTACCTTAATTAAATTTAAATATCCCCTTTCTAAGTGCTTTTAATCCTATCAAAACTTTATTTAAAAAAATGAAATTAATAATAACCAAACTACCCATTTCATATTCGGTCATGCCATAAATTATTCAATACTTAGCCAAAAATATTTTTAAGCATTCTTTATCAATTCTAAACCAAATATTCACGCAAGCATATCAAAATTACAAGCATACACATGACATTTAACCCTAATCTTGACTTTGAGCCAAATTTTACATAACTACTATAAGTATAAAAACAAATTGTACATCAAGCATATCACTCAATCATCATATGAAATAATTAAATTTGACAATCATCCTTACTTACTTAGTTGTTGAATCATATAGCCAAGCCTTAACAACTATGCCAAATATAATACACTCATATAAACATGTACAATGGTTGAATCATTGAACCATATACTTCTATCATTTGATCAAATCATGGAATTATACCACATAAACAAAATGAACATCTTATATTCATAATGAACCTAACAAAAATCAACTAACCAAATGTATATTTCAAAACCCTATTATCAAGCATAACTCAAGTACATCATACATAGTTAAAACACGCATTATTTCCAAGCATACTTAAGCACAACCATATCACATCTATCATTAGCATCTTTATCAAAAAGAACATTAACCGTAACCAATAAAAGAAATCTCGATGATTATTAAGCTTACCAAACACTCATTATAAATACATCATGACCAAAACCATTAAAACCATAAGTAAACATATCAAACACATCACAAATACTTACCAAGACCGAATTTGCATAATATAAATATTTTAGTTAGCCATTTTCGCATAGCTCATAATTACATAACCCAAATTTACTATTTCCATTCGTAATCCAGCCTATACATGCCATAGTTCCAAAATGCAATTTATAAAATACCGGAAGCGTCGATAGTGTGATAAGTTCCTCTGACGATTCCCGAGCTCATAAATTGAATTCAATATCTATAAAACAGCATAAAAATAAAACACAGAGTAAGCTATTACAGCTTAGTAAGTCATAAGCAAATAAACGTCTAATGACATAATCAATTCCTTTAAACTAAACCAAATTTACTATCATAATTACTTTATATTTCAAGTGTACGAAATCATGTATCTTATACATATATTTTCACATATAAACCATTCATGGCTGAAGATACATATTCAAATTTTGATATAATATCATTATGCGAACACATATACATATATTCGTGAATCAGAATATAATATTATACGCATATACGTAGTAACGACCGAACAAACTTCACAAGGCACCCAAGTTTACAATAGTAATTTCCTTACCTTATTTCTAGTAGGTATTAAACCAAATTATAATACCAACATCATAATTAATCTCAAACTTACAAATTTCTCAATAATATGTATAATTCTTTCACATGACTATTACCTTAGTCAATCACTCACATGACCAAGTTAGTATATTAATGTAAACTTTTCATAAGTCAAGATGTCCTTATAACCCTAATATAAGTGCACACATTTATACACCTAATTTCATGATACAAGATATAAGTTCACATACTTGAAGTATCTATATGACTGAATACTTATAAAGCCAAATGTTATAGATTTTCATTTAACTTTCAAAGCCAACCATCATCAAATGACCAAATATACTTCCACTCATTTGCACAAGCTCACAAAACGAGATCCAATTTCATATTCAAATTTCATTTGTTTGGCTGAATACATAAGACCATATATAATATCACATATATATTACTTAGATGGCCACACATATACACATAGTGAAGAATCAATTCATAGATATTCAAATTAATTAACCACAAAGCCGAATGTACATACTATCATATATACATTCATACATTTCACATTTCTTTATACATGTTTTCACATTCAATTACCAAATGTCTGAATACACATATAACCTTTGGCATAAATATAAAATTTACATTTCAATATCTTATACATATACTTTCATTTACATCATATATATATATATATATATATATATAATTTGTAGCACAAATCATATAGCCAACTTACCTTATTATCATATAACATTTAACTATCACGTACTTGTGACAGCCCTAATTCGACCCTAGTCGGGAAGTGGTTTCGTAACCATTAAACCAAAATATTATATTAATTAAATGCTAATTTCCATATCATTTCTATGTGAAATTATTTGTGTATGAAATTGATTTATATTTTGGTGCCGTTGAATGTGTGATCTTTGCTATGGACTTATGTGCAAATTAGTAAAAAGTTGGGTGATAATTTAATAGGAGGCCGAAATGGGTGCAATGCTTAAATGTGTGGTCTTGCATGTTAATTTCCCTATAATTATTTTAGTGGCCGACCAAAGTGACTTATTTTCACTATTATATGTTCATTATATTAGAAAATAAGAATAGTTGGTTAATGACTTGTAAAATGGATTAAAATAATATTAAGATAGGAAAAAGAAAAGAGAAATCTCTCCATTGTTCTTCTTTGCCGTGAATTGAGTGAAATAAAGGAGGAAGAAGGAAGTTAATATTTGGCCATGGTAGCATCAAATTGAGGTGAGTTTGTACATCATTTTGCTTAATAAATTATGAAATTTAGTTGATAGATAGGTATGGGACATAGCCCATGTATTGATTTTTAGTTTTGTTTTATATATATATATATATCTCCCATTCGGCCATAGATGAAAAAAATTTGAAACTTTGAAGCTTTTAAGCTTTTGAATGATGAATTGCTTTATAGAGCCCTTGAGAGTTGTCCTAAGGTTAATCTTACATGAATTCATGAAAACATGCTCAACTTATGCAAATATTGTTTTGTGCGGTTCTTTGGGTAAGAAATGAGCATTCGGCTAAGTTCACTTTGGCATGAAAGAGTTTTGGTTTGTGAGTGAAGTTTTGAATTAAGGATTGAAATTGTGAATGAGCTTGAAATTTTGAATCATATTTAGCTTTGAGGTACTTGTCGAATTAGTCGAATAGTAAGTTGATGAAAACTTTATTAATGGCATTTTAGTTGTATATTCTAATTTCTAAGGATGATAGACTTTATGTTAAAAATAATGAATGGATCTCATTGTTAAAGAAGATATATATATATATAGCTATGTAGTAAGGCATTTCATGGTGGAGGTTAGCATATTGAACTATCATATGTAGTAAGGCATTTTATGGTGGAGGTTAGCATATTGAACTATCATACGTGAATGGTAAGTAAGCATAAAAATAGTCAAATAGTAAATTCGTGCTCAAGGATGCTGAATATACTCCTAATATTTGTGACTTGGACCAATTGAGGTGTTTTGAAGTGAAGTAGAACTAATTAGCTTATAGATATGAGAAATCATTAAAAAGGGGAAATTGGTCAATTTGGTTGGGTGTGTATATCTAGTTGCCGTTTTGAAAAGAAACAAATTGATAAATAAAATGTGATTAGTAGATAGGTAGTATTGAAGGAAAGGTTGTGAAGAGTGTAATTGCTAAATGAGTAAGGGTATACCTTGGTAGAATACAAATTATATTCAGTTATAATCTCGTGAAATTATTCTTTTTGTAAATAGCATAATACTTAGGTAATGGTAGCATCCATGTGTCCGGATTGATGTACATGATTGTTTTGAATCATATGCTAGTAGGAATATTAGTTCATGTTACATTCGGTTAAGAGAATGAGTATTCAAGTTTTGATAAGTTGTTGACTGTTTTTGTAAGCTCAAGAGTAAGGGGGATCCAATTCGAATAAAGGGAAGGAGAAGGTAGTTGAGTAGCCGAGTTACAACCGTTCGAATATATTGAGCTAAGTTTTGAGCATATCAACCTAGTACGTACATGAATATGATATGAATTATGATGATATAAATAGGTAACCGTATGTCTTTGTGAAATTAAAAGAATAATGTGTCTAGCATATGCATATGGAATTTACGTGGTTACTTCCATTAAACCGAACGGGTATGGAAGGGTAAATTAAATGTGGTTGGCAAATGCAGTATGTGAATATGTGATAATGTGCGGGTTTTACCTATGTTGAAATTTAACTAATGAATTTTCGATAAATGAAATGTTGTGTGTAACATAGTAGAAAGTGAGTGAACAATGTACGAGATTTAATGATAATATGTTCAGGCCCTCGTGCCTAGCAGGCTCTAAGCCGGTGATGTGATATATTCAGGCCCTCGTGGCTAGCAGGCTCTAAGCCGGTGATACTTTTAGGCCCTCGTGCCTAGCAGGCTCTAAGCCGGTGATGTGATATATCTAGGCCCTCGTGCCTAGCAGGCTCTAAGCTGGTGATATGATACATTCGAGCCCTCGTGCCTAGCAGGCTATAAGCCGGTGCCACTAGCGTGTGATAAGATTACGAGAAAATTTTTAATACGATTTCAATAAAGTATGATCATCCCATTAAGAAGACCAGGTATGTACCACAAATTCATATGTGAAATTAAGTTTAGTTAATATTAAGTATTAAGCTTGTTCGGAATTATGAAAGTGAATTCTATCTATGCTCACCAAAGTGCATAAGTTTGCCTTAAATGATACTTATACGAAAGATTATGAAGTAGTCATGAAAAAGGATCAATGAGTTGAGTAAAAGCAAATGTTAAAACTTTCCCTTTGTATGAATGTGTATTCGGCCAAGTGGTGATGCCCTTTTGTGATTGGGTTTTATGTTATTGAATATTGTCGATACATTAAGGTATGAATTGTTTCGATTACTTGAAGCTTACTAAGCTAAGAAAGCTTATTTCGCTGTTATGTTTCTTCTATTTTGTAGACCTCGTTGAAGCTACAATTTGAGGGATTTCAAGTCCAAGCCACTCACACTATCGTCTTTAAATTTCGGTATTTTCGAAGGTTTAAATTCCTTTTTGCAACAATGGCATTTATAGGCTAAAAATCTTGTTTTGAAATCGAACTTCATTTTGATTTGTAAATATGGAAAGCCATGCGAAAATGGCTTGCTTAATTACTTATGTTCACATATATATATATATATATATATATATATTATGCATGCTATTGGTTGAGTGTGGATGAACATGAAAGAAATGCGCTATTGTGTTAATATCGTATGTGTTATACTTATCTAGAATGATAGATTGAAAGTATATGCTAATAATATGAGATTGAGATGACATCTAGTATTACTTATGAAAATGTTTAAGTACCTTTGCTTGAAAACGTTAAATGGCTATAGTCGGTAGGTGCTAAGATAGGACTTTGGTTAAATTGTATAAAAATTTTACTATATGAACGGTAAACATTATTTTAAGTGTATTACAAGTTCAATTGATAATTGGTATGTACGTATATATATATATATATATATATATATATATTCGGATTAAGAGTGCTTGAAACATTTTACGATTTCTCTTTGGGTTTTTAAGTGTTTGTTCCTTAATGCCTCTTAACCCTCTGTCGACGGGTATGGGTTAGGGGTGTTACAGTACTTGTACTATCACGTACATATATACCACCTCTGCCACATTAAAGTTTGATGTATTAACTCGTCCGATCATTTTTTATCGCTCAATGGATTCGCACACTTAGTGCTCCATAATTAACTGAAACTATAATGAAATCGCATACTTAGTGCCCTTGCATTAAACCAATTGAGTTACGATATCGCACATTTAGTGCCCGTTATTTAATCACCATCGTTTTAGTTTCACACACTTAGTGCCATTCGTATAGCCGTAGCCATTTCATACTCGCACACTCAGTACTATATATCAACAAATCACATTCACATTTATTCATATTTCCCAAGCATATATATATATATTCGACTACTCTATGTATATTTTTACACATCTTACTTCAGCATATATAACACTTAGTTATTTGAAATTAACAAAGTATATTTGCTTATAAACTTACCTCAGACAACAGTAATCGGAGCGAAACGACTAATCGACGACTTTGGTTTTTCCCTGATTCAAATTCGATTTCTTTGGTTCTTGATCTAAATGTATTCAAAATTAAACTAATTCAATATAATTTTATTCAATTCAGTCCAAAAACACATAAATGGGAAAATTACCATTTTACCCCTAACATTTACACTTTTTACAATTTTGTCCCTATTGCACAAAACACAAAATACACGAAATTTCTCCATACCCATAACCATACAAGTCCATATAAATCCATATATTTCATTTAATTCGTAATTTAGTCCTTCAAATTATTATTTTTGCAATTTAGTCCAAATTACTCAAAATCATCCAAAAATTCCAACATAAAATATGTTAACCCAAACAATTCTTTCATATTTCACCATCAAGCATAAAAAATCACAAGTTCTCATCAATGGCATAATTCAACATATTCATCAAAATAAAAAATTTAAACATGGGTTTTGTAGTACTCGAAGCAACGATCTCAAAAATGTAAAAATTATCAAAAACTTACAAAAAACGAACCATGGATTTAGCTAGAGAGATGGCCGAACTAGGTTGTCTTCTTCCTTTCTTCTTATTTGTTTTAGTTCGACAATGGTGGTAATGAAAACATGAGCACTAAGGTTATGATATATTTTATAATATATTAGGATATTTTATCATTTTCTCAAATTAACCTTATTAAATCTATACCAAGGTCGTATACTATAAGCCCTTTATCGTCCATTTACAAAGTCAAGGAATAAAAATGGCTTTCACTTTTATACTTTATAATATATATTATATCTTCTAATTAACATAAAGTTTATTATATATATATATATATATATATAACTTTAATAAAATAATATAAAAAAACTATACAATATAAGCCCACTACCGTCCCACTAATTTATGAGTGGGTTATTTACCACTTAAAGGCTTTCATTTATAAAGCCAATAGCAATTCCACCCTTTACACTTTAAACTACCAAATTTTACTTTTATGCGATTGAGTCCTTTTATTTAATCGGATACTCAAACAACAAAATTAAATCACGAAAATTTCACAGATATAAATTCACACATAATAAACATAGAAAATAATTTAAAAAAATATTTTTCTGACTCAGATTCATGGTCTCGAAACCACTATTCCGGTTAGGGTGTAATTCAAGCTGTTACAGTTCCATTATTTCATAACAGAATTACCACATCCACAGTACATTTTGTGGTTGAAAAGGTTTGGGAAAAGTTGTACAATTGGGATGCGAAGCAACTCTCCATGGCAAGGTGTTTTACCCTTGCAAAAACAGTTCTTCTCTCCATTCCTAATTATTTCATGCAATTCATATGAATCTTATAACAGCCTAAACTTGGGCCTAGTCGGAATAGTGGTTTCAGGACCAAAAATTTGACGAGGAAAATTTTATTTTTATTATATTTTTATGGTCTAAAATTTCACAGAATGATTTCGTGAAAAATTCGTTTGAAAATTTTGACGTTTGGGCACTCAATTTAGTCAAAAGGACTAAATTGTAAAAAGTGAAAAAGTTGAGTTCTACATGTTAGAGGTGTCCAATTGTTATGAAATTTTAAATTGGAGGTCCTTAAAGAATAATTAGACCATTGGTTAATTGTTTGGACAAAAATGGACATGAAATAGGTGAAATAGAATGTTTTTAAGTTAGGGGCATTTTGGTCATTTAGTGATTAAATGATTAAATAAACAAAATTAAAAGCTAATTTTTGTCCATCTTCAACCCCATGGCCGAATATCACATGGGGAAACCATGACTACGGTTTTTCAAGCTTCTAAGCTTGATTGTAAGTCCGTTCTAGCCCCGTTTTTAATGATTTTTTGCATTTTTGAAATCCTCGTAACAAGATCTATCTATTTCTACCGCTAATTTGAGATATGGTTAAAGTCTAGGGTTTTGAACCATGATGAATATGTGTGTATTTTTTTATTTAATGGTAGAAAATGCATGTTTATGATTAGAGAAACGACTTTTACTAAATAATTTTTGGTAAAAAAGCCTAAAAGGACTAATTTGTAAAAGTTATAAAATGTGTCATAAAAAGTGTTTGAATGGAAATTGTGGGCTGTTATAGTTATGAAAATGGTTCGGCTAGGCTTAAAGTACAAAGAAATTGAATGAAAATCATTTTACGAGCCTAAGGGCAAAATTGTAAATATGTGAAACTTTAGGGGCAAAAATGTAATTTTCCATAATATGATTTTTGGGTCACATTGAATAATGTGAATAATAAATAAATTAAATGTGATATTATAGATCAAGGAAAGTGAGGTTTGGAACTAGAATGAGGGAAAAATGAGAAATTGACGAATAAGTCATTTTCACCGATTGTGCTACTGAGGTAAGTTTGTATGTAAATAATGCATCATTTTTACTTATGTTTTTATGTTTTGATATATTTTATGAGATGTAGTTGAATATTGAATGAAATTGACAAAGTATCGAAATGTGAGAAATTTCCCGATTGCACCTTAGGAATAGAATAGGATACAAATAACATGTCATTAGGGACCTAAGTGAAATCTTTGTGAAATTGTGACTAAATGAATCCAAGTGCTTGTCTTAAGTTCTACCAGTGGCTAGGTATATTGGCATGTGTTGCGAATACCTGACAACTTGTATGAGCAGCACTGAGTAACAATGAATGACTGATAGCTTGTGTGAGCAGCCCGTGAAAGTAAATTGCTCGAGAACGAGCCTCTATGTGAAAAGTGATGTGAAGTAACTTTGGCTACAAGTGTGGCATTTATGTGCAAACTTCTGATGTATCCATTAATATTCTAATGTGTTTAATGGGAAAAATGACTAATTGTAATTGAATGTGATTATGTGATGAACGAGTGCAAGTACATGTGTGTATATATATTCATGAGCAATGTGTTCGATATGTGATCAAATTTTGGTAAGGTTGATGTGGAGTAAGTGTTACAATGAAGACTTGTAAATATTTGATAATGACTAGCTATTGGAATGGCTAGCTATGGATATACTTTAGTGTTATATGTATGTAAATGAGAATTAATACAAAGGAAGTTTGGACAGCAACAATTGTATCACTTTGAAAAATCACCAAAAATGGTGGAAATTGATTTAGAGGTTGAATAAGATATGAAATTAAATCTTATTGAGATTATTTTCATATAAAAGGAATGATGTAAGCAAAAGAATTTCATATTATGAGATATTTGAATTCTTGTGATGCAGATTCAGAATGATTCTAGAATCCCCTATTCTAATTTTGAAAAATCATTAAAAATTGTACAAAAATAATTTTGGGTTATAATTTATATTCTTAAAATCATTAATGAGTCTATTTTCAAAAGAAACAAATAGAAACATCATTCGAATCCCGTACAAGGAGATAATTAATTTTTAGTGAAGACGGGTCAGAACTGTTGGACAGCAAAACAGGGGTGAATTTAACGAATAAACTATACTTATTGGCTAAACCAAAAATTTTGAAAATTTTATGGTAAGAATATATGTGAGTCTAGTTTTAAGAAAAATTTTCAGATCTTAATTTGGAGTTCCATAACTCAAGATATAAATAATTTAGTGACTATGACTTGAGTAGATAGCTAGATATGAACTTGAGTAAATAGTGGAACTATGTGCAATTATGATTGTATTATCTTGAGAACATATTGTGAAGTTTTATAAAAACATGTTAATAAATTGTTTATTATTTACATACCAACTTACTAAGCTATATGCTTACTCCCTTTTTCTTTCCCTTGACTTATAGTGTCACCAAGCTAGCTCGGGGTACGGAGATCGTTGGAGATCCATCCACACTATCAACACTCTTTTGGTATTTTGAAAGCAATATTTTGAATTGTGGCATGTATAGAGAACTTGGTTATTTTTTTATGTGTCATAATTGATTTGGCCTAAAATGTTGGCCTACGTTATTTGATAGTTCATTTTGTATAAGGCTATTGATGTTGGCTATTATTGGTTAAGTTGTATTTTTATGATAAAGTCATGTTGTGTGTTGATAAATTTGGTATAAGTGTGTAAATGTTTTGGATGGAAAAAGGCTTGGTAAATAGCCTAACTTTCATCCACACGGCCATGTGCTCAGGGCATGTGCCCCTATTTTTCAATAAATTTTTCAAAGTTTTCAAAAGTTCTCGATTTGGTCGCGAACCACTTTTAAAGTATGTATTGGGCCTCGTAAGCCCATATTAGGGACTTCATGATGAAACATGAAAAGTTTTAATTTGGATGAAATCTTATGACTCGGTTTTGTATGATTGGTTATGTTTAAGTCCAGTAATACCTCGTACCCTGTCTCGGCGTCGGACACGGGTAAGGGGTGTTACAAATCCCAAGGGTGTATGTGAAGAAATCCAATGTCTAGCCAGACAGTTTATATGAAGGTCCTCTACTGGAGGAAGAAAGATGACACTAGTTGATTGGGAGACTATATGTCAACCACAAGCATGTGGAGGCCTAGGCCTAAGGCATTTGCAAGATCAAAACACATCTTTCTTGTTAAAGCTAGGTGTTAATATTATCTCAAATAAAGATACTCTATAGGTAGGTACGTGTGCTACTTTCAACGTATGGAATGAAAGAAACAATTCCTGAAAGTATTACAAGAGGAAGTTGTTCAGCAATGTGGAGAGCAATTGTGAAGGTGTGGCCCTTATTAAAGGAAAATCTATGCTAGCCAGTCGGAACAGGGACAGAGATCCAATGTTGGGAGGATAGCTGGATACCCAAAGTAGGTCCATTAATATAGCATGTACCGACTCCAAATAGCCAAACAGATAACAGAAAACTTAGGGATATGGTAATGGAATAAGGGGCTCGGAACCTTGAAGTATTTAGAGCAAAATTACCATAAGAAATCATACAAAAGATAGTGAACATACCTCCCCTACATCCTTTAGCAGGACCTGATAAAGTTCACTGGACACACGCCTTAAATGAGATATTCTCGGTCAAAAGTACATATCAACTGATGATAGAAAAAACATGGAGCACACGAGACACTAGGTGGAAGGAAATATGGAAATATCAAGGGCCACAACGCGTCCAGTTTTTCTTATGGCTAGTATTCAAGCAGCGGCTGCTCACCAACCTAGAAAGGGTAAGAGGAGGGATTAGCCAAAATACATCTCGTCTTGTCTGTCATCATAATGCAAAAGATATTTTACATGTTCTTAGAGATTATCCGGCAGCGAAAGAAGTTTGGCTAAATCTTGTACCTAAAAACGGGCAATTCCAATTCCTTTCAAAGACTATCTTAGATTGGGTTGGAATGAACTTAAGAACTAATGAGTGTCTACCAAGGGTTAAGACTCCTTGGGCAACCCTTTGGACTGGTAGCGTGGTGTTTATGGAAGAACATGAACTTATTATCTTTCAAGGTTTATCATGGAGTTTAATGGAGACCGTTAAAATATCAATATGTTGGGAAAGACAGTACATTGCTACTCATGCATAGGATCCATCAAAGGAACCAACTGGGGAATCAGAGTAGTCATTAGGAGAAGTATTAGACTAAGACAATAGCTATATTATTTTTATTATTTAGACTAAGGCAGTAGGTATACTATTTTCATGTGGTCTCCATAACTTATGAAGCCTAACTCGATCATCTACATAAATAAGTGTTTTTCTTAAAAAATATATTTTTGTACATTTTACCTAGTATCACGATAACACATCCAAATCAAATCTTACACTATGAAATTGACAACAGTTACGCAGACAACAACGCAATTATTGTTAATGTCGATTATATAGTTTCTTAATTTCTCCACAAGACTAGTTACTCTTGATCTCTAATCCGTCTTGGAGTACAAAAACATCAGGCCATTTATAGTGCATGAAGTATATCCAAAATTACGATGAACTTATCTTCTATGCACGTATGCCGTTTAAGTAATTGTAATTTACTTCAAGAAAATAATCAATTATATATTATCAATAAACTTCATATCCACGTCAAACAAATGTACAAACTCATGCAAAAATAAACAAAAAGTTGTATACAAGCTTTTAACTTACTTAAATGATATATTCATAAAATCTAAACCCAATTACAATAAGTGAAAATTTTGCTTACAATGTTTTGCTCAGCCTTCTTCAAATAATCTTCCAACCCTTATTACCAAGAAAACATGAATAATTATTTCCACTAAACTAACTAAATTATAACTAGCATGATATCATATATATATATATATATATATATATATATATATATAAAGGTACAAATGCACAAGTGATGCATCTCCTTTTATATTTAATTTATATAATTTTTAAAAATATTATTTATAAATTTCATTATAGATAATATAAAAAATTAAAATAAACTAATATACTTTTAAAATTAAAATATACTACAAAATTTCAAGGCATAAATTAAAAAAATTTAAATATTTCAATCAATAATAGATTACTATGAACTATTTTTGTCCAAAATAATAGATGACAAAATTAAATAAACCTTTTGTCCTGGGCCCAGCTTGGGCAAAATTTTTTTGCCCTTAAACCTAAATTAAATAATTTTTTAAATGTTTTTATTTTTATTTTTATTTTAAAATATATAAATATTAATATTGAAGTATTTTATTATTTTTAAAATAGTGATATGGGTTATTTGGATGGGTCATGTCGAGTCGAGCCAAGCCCAAGATTGAGTCTAGAATTTTTTTTTTTTTTAAATTCGAACTTCAACTCAGCGCATATCGATAAGTCTACTTATCAAATGTTTATAAAATAAATTACTTTTTTTTATAAATATAAGAGTTTTTTTTTTTTTTACTTTTCAAAATCATTTTTTATGAAATGTTGAAAAAATTTTAAAAATATTGACAAATAAATATAACATATTTAATAAATACACACAACCAATCCATTTTGCACGGGTAAAAAAACATTTAAAAATATAAAATACTAGCAAAATATTGAATTTGGTTTCGAAAAAGTTATTTTTTAAAACAGATACAATTTTAAATAATTTAAAAATATAACGTGAAAAATTAAAATAATGTTAAAAATGTTTCCCTATAATAATATTTGTTTAAATTTTTATTAGTGTTTAAAACTTGAAAAAAGCGTTTATTGTTTATAAATTTGAAGTAAAAACTTAAAGTTGTATAAAAATTTAAATTTTTTTACACTTCAAAAATTTATTACTAAAAAGTAATTTTTTTATTAGTGGTATTTATTTAATGGGTAAGGAGTACTGGGTGGGAAATGGTATGCATGGTCATGTCGAGGTTATGTGGTAGAAATTGTCTGTCAAATTGCCATAATTGGTGGCGACATGGGGTTCGAAGGCGATGGAAAGTCTGTCTCTTTGATACCGTCATAACCCATGCAACTGCAAACAAAAATTAACATAATCACCCAAATAGTCACAGTTGGTGGTGTGCAAAATACTATTTTAGCTCATATTGCCACCAGCAGTTCCGATTCAAATTACTGTTCATCCATAATAACTAATTTATTTCTTATAACATTTTTGTAAAAAAGCAAGTGTAATATTCGCTTCTTTTTCATGTTTAAGGTTAGAAACTATATTTCTACGTATTGTGACCTTGGAAATTTCCATTTTTGGAAGTTGAAACGTAGTATAATATATATTTTTAGTTTAATACACAATTTAGTTTCGAAGCAGTGGTGAATCTAGGGCTGACACGATTCTAGCCCTTTAAAATGTAAAATTATTATATGTTTTTAAAGTTTTTTAAAAATTTTTAATTAATAAAGGTAAAATTATACTTTGGCCCCCTTAAATTATAAAAATTCGATTTAATTTTTTAAAAATTATAAAGATATATATTATAAAAAATTAAAATTTCATTCAACCTCCTAAAAAATTATTCTTGAATCGCCCCTGTTTCAAAGTATATCTTTTTTTTCATTTTGGTCTTTGAATTTTTTTTGTCTTATTTCAAGCTCTAACATTATTAGACGTTCTTAATTTAGCTCATAATGTTATTAGACGTTCCCGATTTAGTCTTTTAGACATTAAAAAATCCATTGAGATTCCAACCAATCGTGTGATGCCATGAGTCATACAATGATGTCATTGTGATGTCATCGTCCTAAAAAAACATTAATAATCTTTAAAAATTACAAAAAAAATTATTTTGAAAATTGAAAAAAGTATTAAAATTATTAAAAGTAGAAAAAAATTATAAAGTATATATATAAATTACTAAAGTTTACTAATTTTTTTAAAAATATATTATAAATTTTAGTTTTTTTTAAATTTTATAAATAACATTTACTAGAATTTGAACATGAGATGAGTGTCTCTTGAAAGGATATCACCTATTGATAATTGATTTATAATTCAACCAATCGGAATTTATAATTGGTAGATCTTTTTAGGTGATAAATTGGGATAAGTGTTCTTTTTTAAATTATTTAAATATAATTTGAAAAAGAACACTTATCCAAATTTATTGTAACCTCCCCAACCCAACCTAGATGTTAGACTCGAATTTGAGAGATTACATCTGCCACCGAAATGGCCTAGCAGAGTTGTCGGAGTTTATAAAATGGTCAATTTGAAATATTTGTTTATTTTAAAGAAAACTTAGCATATCTTCAGTATAACACATGAGATTGAAAACTTAGTTAATTTTTTGATTTATTTACTACTCAATATTAATTTATAATTTAGCAGCGGAAAATGATATGTACTTAGTTTTAGAAAAATATGTTTCTCATGCGCATTGATCAAAATTCGATCTTAAATTAAGTTAAATGTCATGCATGCTAAATAAACCCAAAACCTAACTCCTAAGTCTCATGTCATGGTTCAAAAATAAATAATACAATCTTTTAAAGAAAATAAAGAATATTAATGAAACTTTAAAATATTAAGAATAATGAAACTAAGTTGAGTCCCTCCAGATGTCGCATCTACGTCCTAACCTAGTGGGTCATCAAAAAGAAAGAAAATAAAATGGGAAAAAATAAAATAGGGGTAAGCTATGAAGTTCAATGTGAGTCCATTCGTAAGAAAATCAGTGCAAACAATTTGTAGGACACATTAAATAATATCCCATAATATAATCATAATTAAACAACAGTTCAGAGTATTGGTTTTTCAATGCAACCATCATTAACAAATATCCGAACTCACAATAGTAGTTAACAGAATAACCAAATTCCATATTTGCCCACATTATACATATATATATATATATATCCATGCATAACTATAACATAACAGAATTTCCAAAGTTGTATGCGCATGATTTTGAAGATGCCATACAGTTTTGGTTTAACGGAAAAGATCCTATCCCACCCACTGCACACCACAGTGGGAGTTCCCCTAAACTCCCTTCTCTAATACACCGAGATGTGGATAAACCACTACTGGTTTGCAGATAATAACTTTCATTTGAATGTGGACACACAACAAGTTCTGTAGTTAGAACCTGCTTTCGGCTGTGAGCTCACAACAAAAAGTCCTGCAAATGAAATATGCTTTTGACTATAGATTTTACAGCATAAACCTGCAGTTGGGATCTGCCTTTGGTTTTGGATACACAACAATACCTGCAGATAAAATTTGCCTTTGACTGTGGGTGCACAACAAAACTGATTATTGCAGATAAACTGCCAAACTTCCTCCAATCACATCATCCCATCCCATACAATGTAATGCGGCATATTTAATACAAATCACATATGGTAGCATTTAATGTACAAACACATAGAAAATCAATAGCAAAATCATGCTTTTCATGTATTCAAATTAACACTACTATAGGGCATGTCATTCATATGATTGCAAGTATATAGATACAACAGTCATATATATTATTCATAGTTTATGCATGTATATATATGTTATTAATTTAATCAACCAAAGCATGTATTCTAACATTTTTTGTGTTATCAGTGGCTTAATTGCACAAATTAAACATTAAAATAGTTCAATCATCAAATAGGGACTAATCTGAACAAATCATAAAAATTTTGGGTCAAAATTGTAAATTTTGTAAAGGGAAAAAATTGTAAAATCAAAAAAATAAGGGAAAATTTTTAAAATCTAAAAAATAAGTGCAAAACCATAAAATTTGAAAAATAAGGGACACACAGCCATGTGATAGGCCGTGTGGAGGGTCCTAGATCGTGTGAGAATCAAAAAACCTAGGGTTTCAAGGGGGCATGGTTGTGCAGGGGGTCATGTGGTCCATATGAGTAGCCCACATGCCCATGTGACCCTATTCTTAAGCATAGTTTACCCCGATTTGCTTATAAAAGAGCACACACCTATTACCGGAGTCTCGAGCGATGTCCCTTACGTTCAGATCTGATTCAGAGCACCTAAATCGAGTCCTTCAAATGACATTTATGGACAAGTTAACAATCAATTTTGAGATTCGTAAAAATTAATCAAGATTATCAAAAGATTTGTTAAGATCCGTGATAGATTGACTAATTAATTTGAAAGATTAATATTGAATAGAAATTTTACAAAATTTGGGGTCTAGATTTTAGAATGGGATGTACTTACCGAACTTGATGGAATTGCAGAGGCTATCAACGATGATTTCAACAATCAGTAGAGAATCGATTTATCATGGGTTGATTTGATATCGAGAGTAAAAAAAAAATTAGCAATGGAATAACCAATTTGATGAAAAGAAAAGGGGGAGAAAAGAAAAGAAAAATTTTAAAGGAAAAGAGGGAGAATTCATATGAATTAGAAAAGATATCAAAACCCTAGGGTAATTAGGATAAGATGAACTAAATACTTAATGTTCTCAAATTTTAAGGGTTGCATGGTAAATTACCCAATTTTGGTCAAAAATAAAATAGAAATAGGGGTTTGGCATGACTTGAACCTAATTTGCAAAAGAGAAAATGTAAAGACTTTACCATTTGGGCTACTACTCACTCTTGCTATGTTTTCACTCTAAATATTGTTTATTCTAATGTGATTTTCACCTTAGGTTGCTGAAAATAAAAAGAGAAAATGGAATAGGTATGGTTTAAGCCTTGGACCTTTAAGAAATATATAAGCTACTTAACCATCAAGCCTAAGGTTTATTTCTTATTTATTTATTACAACTATCCTCCTATATTTTGAGGCATGACATTTATATATTTTGGGGTGTGACATTTATCACCTAATAAGATTTACTAATTATAAATTCCAGTTGATTAAATTATAAATGTAACAACCCGTTTTCAATGGTGTTGAAAACCATGGTTTTAGGACCATAATTCCAACAAGTAAGTAAATATTTTAATATTTATTAAGGTCTATGGGGTTAAATATAGTCGTATTAAAATTTCTTAACAAAATTTTAAAGTTTAATTGGTTAATTAGTTAAAAAGGACTAAACTAAAAAAGTTGCAAAAGATGGTTTCTATTCGTTACATGGATTAAATGGCTTTAGGAGTATTTATTAATAGGTTTTTATGGTAATTATGTCATTCATAAATGTGGTGGACAATGATGGACATGATTTGGTTATTTTATAAGTTTATTGGCTAAAGGTAAAATTGTAATTAATTAAATAAACCTAAAATAAATCACTAAAATGATATCATCTTCTTCCTTTTTGCTTGTTTCAACCGAAAATACCATTGAAGAAGGGGTTTGAAGTTTCAGCTAGACTTGTTTCATTGCATGGTATGTGTTTGATCCTCGTTTTTAATAATTTTTATGTTTTTGAACTCGTTTTAGCTTAATCTACTTAGCCTAGGGATTAATTTGTAAAACTGTTAAAGGTTGGAGGTTTTTCCATGTATGAAATTGATGTGTTTGTGATGATAGGTGTAAGATAATTAAATTTGGTTGTTAAATGACCTTAATTTGTTAAATGAATTTTTATGAATGTAAGGTTTAGGGATTAAATTGCTTAATTGAAAATTTTCATGTATATTGTATGAAATAATGGAAAAATGTAGATTATTTAACCTTAGGGAAGAATCGGTTATCATGGGTTTAGGTTAAATATGGTTAAATTTCAAGTTATGAGCTTAAGGACTAAGTTGTGAAAAAGTTAAAATAGGTGGGCTAATTTTACAATTTCATGATAATATGAATTATAGATTTAATTGAATAATTGAGGTTATTCGAGGTACTTAATTGAATGAAATTATTATTTAGATCAAGATACGCAACAACTAGACTTAAAAACTAAGGTGTAGGATTAGTTTTCGACTCTATTAAAATGATCGTGGATATCGAGCTAAGTTCGTATGAATTATAGTCTTATTAATTATAGTTTGATTTGATTATTTGTTATAATATGTTGAATATAAATTAGACTTAGATATATCACAATGTTTTGAACAATTGATGGTTAAGTAATCCTGTTTGAACTTTAAGAATTCTTAGGATACAAATGACATGTCATTAGGATTATACGGTTTCAAGTGCTGTTCTTGAATGTCCTACTGATGGCTGAAGTCTTGCATTTCTTGCAGATTCTCTACAACTCATGTGAGTAACACCATGTAGCTAACATTCCGACCCACAACTTGTGTGAGTAGACCCATTTTATAGCTTGTGTGAGCACTATTGAAAAGGAAAGGTTACGATTACATGAAAAGGCACACTATGTGTGAGCATTCCTGAGTGTCCGATGTAATTCTAGATGGTTTAACGAGTAAGAAAAGGATGAAAGAAAATCATGTATAATAACCTATTAATGCTAATGTTCATTTGAAAAGGTTAAATGAGTATGAATTTATGAAATGTAATGAATGAGAAGTTGTTATGTAATGAAAAAGAAAGGTATGGAATTTATTTCTTAGTATATGAGATTTTATGTTTTCATGATTTCTACTAACCATGTGAATTATGGTGAATAGGAAAGTTTAATGTTAAATGATGAAATGAGCATGGTTGTATGGATTGTTAATTGATGTTCGGTAAGTTGAAGTTTATCTTTTATGAACTTACTAAGCATTAAATGCTTATGTGGTTGTTTTTCCTTTGTTTTGTAGATCATTGGAAGCTCATTCGGTTGGAACTTTGTTGAAGTCCGATCACACTATCTCACAATCACTTTGGTAGTTTTGGGTTATTTTGATATACGGTTATAAATGGCATGTATAGGGCTTAATGTCATTTATACTTTTTTTGTGTTTTGGTTACTTTTGTAAATTGTTATATGCATATATGGTATAGTTGGCTTGTACATGTTAAAAGCTCAATGAATATGGTCTTTTTAATATGTTTAATTTGAATGGTGAAATGGATTGACAATTGTTGTCATTAGGTAGCTATTTTACCTATGTTTTGTGTTTGAGATGTGGCATTATAGTTTTGTTCTTAATTGATTTTGTTATGGTTTGAAATGAGGTGTCTTTGAATGGTATATTGGTTATAAGATTTAGGTTGATTGAATTGGTATGTTTATGAATGTCTGAAGTGTGTTTAGGTCCATTGAATGTATGTACAAATAGAGTAGCTTGTTGGGCAAGGTTTGGTTTTGAAATGACTTGTTTTATGGGTTAATTATAGAGCACACGGCCTAGGGCACAAGCTATCACATGGTCGTGTGCCACACATGGTCAACACAGGTCAACTCACACAGTTGTGTCTTAAAAAATTTAGGTGCAGGTTGGTTCACATGGACACAGAGAGTTACATGGCCTGGCTACAAGGCCGTGTGACCTTGAGCCAAACAGTCACAGAAAGTTACACGAACGTGTGGAGTAGTCACACGAGAGTATGGATAGCCACACGGTCATGTCTGGAGTCACACGGCCTGGCCACACGGTCGTGTGATCCCTATTTTCACAATTTTTCATGTTTTTCTAAAAATTTTCTGACTTATTCAAATTGATCCCCGATTACTTCAAACTTATTCTTGGGGCCCCGAATGCTCGGTTTAAAGCCCAAATGAGTATTATTTCCATGATAAAATTTTGTAATTATTATTTACTTTGTAAGTTGAATTATTATTCTTTATTGAAGTTAAACGTTATGCTTTGTACGGTAATGCTTCGTAACTCTAATTTAGTGACAGAGATTGGTTAAGGGTGTTACGATAAAACTGTTCTCGTAGGTGGTATCCTTTCGAGAGACATCGATCTATGTTCAAGCTAGTAAATGTGATTTATAGAATTTTAAAATATTAAAATTTCAAATATTTTTATCAAATTTTTATATATTTTTTATTTTTCATAATTTTAATATTTTTAAAAATTTTTATATATTTTTTGGTATTTTTTATATTTTTATATTTTTTAAAAATATTTTTTTAATTTTTTTATATCACTGTGTGACATGTGGTGACATATGGTTGATTGAATATCCCAACTGTTAGTTTTTAATGTCCAAAGGATTGAATTTGAAACAATTGATAACTTTAGGGACTGAAGTGAACCAAAATAAACTTTAAAAACCAATGTAAAAAAAAAGGTATACTTCATAGATTAAAGGGTGCATTAAGCCTATATTTTTTTATTAAGCGGCAGGGTTGGGCTTGTATTAGACCTGCTCATAGGTTAGGCGGCCCAGCCCGGCCCGAAGGCCCGCCCGAAATGTGGGAGGGTTTAGGAAAAAATATAGGCGCGAAAAATAGGCTTGGGCAAAAAATAAGACCCGTTTAAAAAATGGGCCGGGCCTAGGGTAAGGTATTTTTGGCCCGGCCCCGACCCGGCCTGGCCCAAAATCACTAAAGGTAAAAAAAAATCTGCTATTTTTCTTTGTTTTTGAATGTTATTTTCTTGATGTTTTCTCCCTATTTTGCTACCATATTACTATTATGTTGCTACTATTTTGTTGTTATTGTTTGGATATTGTATAAAATTTATTTTATTGTTAATTTTGTTATTATTTTAAAGGCATTTGTTAATTTTGTTATTATTTTAAAGGCATTTGTTAATTTTGTTATTATTTTAGAAGTATTTGCTTGTTAAGTTACATCTATGTTAGTGTTATTTAAGTCTACATATTTTTTAAAATTAATTTTCAATTTGTTGGGAAATATTTATTTTGATTTTTTAGTATTTTTGATGTATTATATATATATATTTAAAAATTATATAAAATAATATAAAATTAATACGGGCGGGCCGAGCCGAGCCCGAGTTTAAGCATTTTTATATGGGTCGAGCTTGGGTAAAATTTTAGGCCCATTTCTTGTGCCCGGCCCGGCCTATGAGCACCTCTAGCTTGTACTTTAGAGGTCAAATAAACAAGTGTAAGACTTTGGCTACATGGGAAATTTGAATCTTAGAGACTAATCTAAATATATATATATATATATATATATATATATATAGGTTATTTTGTCAAACTGACTCAAAAAGTTTTGATATATACAAAAATGACCCAATTTAAAAATAATCACCAAAATGACCTAAAATGAACAGTAAAAAAGGGTTTTGGGACATCATTGGCCGGCACCACATTGTATTTTGACCTCATGATTACCTGATGATTGTGTCAGGCTTTAAAAAATTAATTTTTTTAACTTTGGGAACCCAATGGTCGGCATCAGGGTATTTTTTTAAATTGTATCATACTGGTATACAAAAATACCAGTATTTAAAAAAATTAGTTTTGGCCTTCTAATGGTCGGCACCAGACTAGTAAAAAAATTTTTTTTAGTTCTAGCCTTCTAATGGCTGGCACCAAGGACTTTTTTTGTGTCCCAATACAATTTTTTTTTTTACTTTTCTACACTGATGGTTGGAACTAGACTACTAAAATTTTTTTTTAGTTCTAGCCTTCTAATGGCTGGCATCAAGGACTTTTTTCGTATTCCAATGCAGTTTTTTTTTTACTTTTCTACACTAATGGTCGACACTAGACTAGTAAAAAAAATTTTATTATTTTGGTATCAGCCATTAGAAGGCCAGAATCAAAATTTTTTACTAGTCTGATGTCGGCAATCAGTGCAGAAAAGTAAAAAAAATTGCATTGGGACACGAAAAAAATCTCTAGTGCCGGCCATTAAAAGGCCAGAACCCAAAAAAAAGTTTTTTTACTAGTCTAATGCCGGGCATTAGAAGGCCAAAACCAATTTTTTTTAAATACTGGTATTTTTGTATACCAATATGATACGATTTTTTTTTTAAAATCCTGGTGCCAGCCATTGGGTACTCAAAGTAAAAAAAAATTAATTTTTTAAAGCCTGACATAATCATCAAGCAATCATGAGGCCAAAATACAATGTAGTGCCGGGTAATGATGTCCCAAAACTCTTTTTTACTGTTTATTTTAGGTCATTTTAATTATTATTTTTTAACGTGAGTCTTTTTTGTATTTATAAAAAAATTTTAGATCAATTTGGTAAAATAGCAATATATATACAACATCCCTGTTTCCCTAAATTAAAGGTATTAAACACAGGGTGAAGCGTTCAAGAGAGCCAATGAGAAAGAGCATCTAACCTGTGGGAAGCTTCCAATAACAAAAGAACGTACTGTTCTTATTGAAATGCCACAACAAGAGCTATCCGACGGTTTGCAGTAGTTGAGTTCAGCTTTTTCTAGTATCAAGTTCAGCTCATTCACAGCTTTTCAAAACGTTATCTGTTTTGTTGGGTTTATTATACATGTGGGGTTGTCTTTTCTATTCGGCTGTTTACTCTGATGACCTCATTATTGGAGTAGCGTAATCAAGTCTTATCATTACAGTTCACAGTCGACAAAACAAGTCAAAATCTCGGTAATTTTTTTTTTAATTGAATTTTGAATACACAGGATTGTCGACCCTCCAGTACAATTTACAAGACAACAACGTAACGAAAGATGTAATCTCAAGTTTGTGTGATACTAGAATTAGCTTTGTTGAGCTGTACGTGTATGGAGTGGTATAAATTGGATTGAGTTAAGTTCTACAAATAAGCTATGGGGCAAGAAATAATAAGAGTACTCGAATTGATATTTCGAGGCATTATTCGATATTTAGGTCGGTAAATATTTAAAAAGAACGAGAACGAAGAACAGTGGAAATAACTAAATGGCCATACCTTGGTGAGTCATGTGACTTTGATATTTACAAGTAATTGTGGAGGCTACCTAGAGCTGCCCGAGCTATGCCTAGATCTAATTGCCATCTCTCATTGGTTGATATGTTTTCTCACGCATTTATAGAGACGTTGGCATTTGCTCGTGTTAATGCTTTGTAGAAATTTCTTCCAATAATGGAGAGAAGTTGGGAGGATGCCAAGTGTTAGTCTTTGTGCAAGTACTTGGGCTTACAGTGCTAAGAGCCCGCGTGAGGGTTTGACCCTTATCCCAGTTTGTCTGGGTCAAATTGCCTTTTAGGCAGAGTTTATTTTGGGTTGGCATGCTTTTTATTGAGCTATAACTTATTTCGGCTTGACCCCATTGTGTTGTAGTTTAGCAATAGTCGTTCATCCGCACTGGTCTGGTACAGGATTCAAAGTGGCATGTGGAATCGCAATGATGCCTTTGTTCTAGAAGCTTTGTATTAAAGAAATTGAAAAGGTGAGTTTTATCACTTAACGTGAGTATGTAGTAGTCATTTTTCGGAAAGAGGTTGTAATCATGAGAGTGGTAACCTATATCAACTTCTGTTGAATTTGTTGAGTAACGAGATTACATGTGCTAATAGGGTGTTGCCAAGTGTAATAAGCTTGTGGTCAGAGACAAATTTAGGGTTTAGTAGGTCGGTTTTTTAAAATGAAAAATTGTTATTAATCTTTTAAATTTTTTTTTAAATTTTAAATTAATAAAAGTAAAATTATAATTTGCCCTTTAAAATTATAAAAATTTGTTTTAATCATTTAAAAATTATAAAAATATAAATAATTAAAATTTAAAATTTCATTTGGCTGTCACTAAAAATTTCTGGATTCTCCCCTAGTCGTAGTTTCCGTGTATGCTTTAATACACCTCTTTTTTCCAATACAAAACCATAGCTCTGCATTTCTTACAGGAAACTAATTAAAAGGTAGTTTCGCTAAAATTGTGCTTCTTTATTTGACTCTTGTAGTTTCCTCTATGTTTTTTCTTCTAATACCAGGTTAGTTTTTCTCTTTGTATCTTCATATTTTCTTCTTCATCTTCTATTCTTCTTGCTTTATTCTTTTCGTTCGGTCCATGGCTAATGTAACTAGAAGAAGAACCACTAGGGGGGTCCTCCATCAGCTGTAGTTGATTCATTTCCTGGAATATCGATATAGAAATTGTTTGATAGCTTTGAAGGTTATGAGTGTTTGAAATGAAATCCGTGGGGATTTGTTTAGAGGCTAGAGTGTGCAGTAAGGTTTCTCAGCAGGATGATAATAGATTGTGTTTTTGTTCATTTGCCTCTAAACCCAATTTCCCGTGGGCTATTAATTCATTATGGCTTAAAACCAAACCAGTTCTTGCCCAAAGGGTGGGCTATTCTACGAGCTTACTTTATTAGATGTAGGGAGATGAAATGGAATCCCTCGATTAGGAAAGTTAGTAGGTTTGAAGGATCACGAATGTATAGTTATGATTTTGTGCCCTAATTTCGTGATTTTGTTTGTAATTTTAAAAATAGATTGATTAAATAAAGCTTCATAGTTATTTTATTATCGTTTTGTATAATTATCATCAATGACTTTTTTTTCATCAAAACAAAAATGAATAAGAAAATATTAAGTTCATTAATTATTTAGTTTAACTAATTTTAAGTTACATCATAAGGACATATTATGATGTAGTAAGATAACTTATATTAGTAGTTTTTTTTTTTTAACTATATTAGTAGTTAATTTAAATTGTCTATCGTTTGAAGAATCAAAATGAGTAATTGATTCATTAGACTACTATGTTGTCTATTAAATCTTGAAGAGATATATATTTTTAGGTATCAAAGCAGTTAACTCATAAAAAACGAAAACATAGGTGTGGTTGTCTAGATTAATAGTACATTAGACAATACCTAAATAGAATTTATATTGGATCCATTTATTAATTTATTCACTTATAACATTTATTGTATGACTTACCTCAATCCTAAGTGATTGATCATATATACCTAACTCATATGTTTTGACATATTGAAAGTTTGTGTTCCTTTAGTATTAGAACCGAAAGTTGACATGCTAGGTATATGAGTTATGCATGGTATGACTTCACTTACAATAGTGGAAATCACATCTCATTCCATGAGTAAACGATATTCTCTTATTAACATTGCATGGATTATGAAAAAGGAATATGGTCACGGGTTATATTTATTAGGGATGATTGCTTGTTATTACTATTTTTTAGTAATAATATATATTTTTTTTTATCATGGAAGTTGAAATGGCGACAATGATATAAAATAGGATCATATTGGTTGAACAAATTTAAGCCAAAAGGATTAAAGATACTTAGGGTAATATACTAATGATAAGGTCATTGGTAGAGACATTGAGGGGGTTAGCATGGGCCCCGACCCTCTTGAATTTTGTAAAATTTCCTTTAGGTCTCTTTGAGTTTTGAAATTTTTTATTTTAGTATTATAATTAGTGTTTAAAAAAAAATTTGCGTTCCCCCAAAGGTTTTCAAAGTTTTTTTTTTTGTTAATTTGATTTCTTTTATTGTATTTATATTTTTTTACTGATAAATTTAGTATCATTTTTAGTTTAATTTGGTAAACTAATACAAAGTAGTATCTAAATATTAATTTGGTAAAAGTAAAGTTTAGTACTTGTATTATCTAAGTATAAATAGTATCTAAATATTAATTATGTAAAAAAATAAACTTAAATAATTATAATCTCTAATACAAATTGAGCATTCAACTTATTTTGTTTTTCTTAAACTTTGGTGAGTAAGATTATCACAAATTTAAAAATACCTTGTTGAAAGTAGGCCTAAACCATGTGAATCGGGCCTACTTTGAACATGTATATTTTTTATAAATATCCCGAGCTCTCTTTATCTACAATTTTGGCTTCGGTCCTTGTCATTGGATAAAAACATAAATCTAAAATGCTTTCATAATAGTATATAATGGGGAGATTAGTCATGATACTTTTAGGGGATTTACTTCATGACTAAATAATGTTGTAATTAATAGATGAAGAGTCGAAACTTAATTACAAATTATTTAAATTCTAATTATATATATCTGACTGATCCCTTTGCCAGCTCAACACAATTTTGTATGGATTGCAAATTAGAATCATTGTGAAAAATGGATGAAAACAATGAATTAGAAATAGATTGCATGGATTACTATATGTAGTAAATGCATTTTTTTCGGAAGGTACAAGAGATGACATAGATATTAATTTAATTTCTTTGAATTATTATTTAATTGAATATAATTAAATAGTTGAGCGCAAAATGAAAAATTAAATTAATTAGTCATTATAGTTTTACTGAATAGAACAATTAAATTTATTTACTCATATATTCTAATAAAATAAAGCTGGCATAGTTTTGATAGAATTAGAATTAAGTTGAGAAAATAATTTAATTTTAATTAATTAAAATAGATAATATTTTAGGAATAGAAAACTAATGGTGAATAATTATATGAACTTGCTTTTAATTTAATTTTAATCAATAAAAAAGTAACTAAATATCACCAAATACATAATCTAAAGCATGAGTTATGGCTGTCGATTCCACCAATATAACCTACGCCTAATTCCGCAAATTAAAGCAGTATAGGGAGTAGGGTCGATCCTACAGAGACTGGAATTACTGGAAATTGTTTGTTTCTTGACCAGATTAGTGTCTGGGCAGTTGTTGTGCCCACGACGTGAGGGGGGAAATAAAATATTAAGCCTGAAATAAACACAGAAAAAAAACGTAAAAAGTAAAAGATAAAATAAAATCAACAACGAAATAATCTAAAAAAAATCAATGAAGCTTAGCTCAGCCTTAAGCACGGGCTTTTCCGTCTTTGACCGATCCTCGAAATTGGATGAACTCCTCCTTTTCAATAAGCTAGTTATAGCTACCAAGGACGCCTCGGACACCAACTTTTCCTTGTGTAAATTAGTTATGGAACGTCCTATAACTAACCCTTGCCGATCGAACAACCTACGAAACGTTCGTGATTTAGAACTCCGGCAGCTTTACGTTCTAGAAGAGCCTAGCTCGAACCAATGCCCTCAAATGTTCGGGACATTTAAATTCGGTTACTACTTCCCTCGACGGAACCAAACAGCAATCCCCACTTGGCACGCCAATGTGTTCTCGGAAAACCAATTAGACAATCGATCCTCTCGGAATTCCAACGGTACGTCTAGCCATGCTAACTCAAACGACGTCCTTTTTGATTTAGTATCGGCTCGACTTCGTGAGTTGACGAAGTCATACTCTTAATCCGGAGAAGTAATAAGTATCGAAAATTGGGAGTTAGATAGCTCGGGTTCGTAACTCACGGGTTTTTGACGGGGTTAACACCGGCTTAAAGCTGAAATAGATTTTAGTGTGACATGATTTTGATCATGCCTGAAGGTTATGGGAAATGATAGAAATTATATGAAAAAGGTGGTGGAAATGGATAGGAAAAATATTTGAAAAGGGAATGAGACAAATTTTGTAAAAAGAGGACAAAATAATCCAACTCTCAATTTGAATTAGGGAAAGAAAGACAAAGAGGATAATGTATTTCCAAATAGGAGTAGGAATACAAAATGAGGGATGATTTCCTAAGAACTAAAACCCCCTATTTATATAGATAGGGTTTACTAAAAATAGCATAATTAATAAAATAAAATAAAAAATAAAAATAAAATAAAAATAATTAAAATAAAAATAAAATAACAAAATATCCTCCTATTAATAGTATTTTTACAAAGTCAAAATTGCAATTAGTCCTTGGCTTGCTCCATCTTTCTGCTTTGGCCCCATTTCTATAGTTTGTTTTTCAATTCAGCCATTTTTTGCTTGCTTCCGTCCAATTATGTCCCTGAAAATTATTGAATCATAAAGACACTTAATTAGCAGGGTTCAGTTCATCAATAAACCAAATTGAGCACAGAAAAATATGCAATTTTATATGTTTATCAAATCCCCCCTACTTAGCTCATGCTTGCCCTCAAGCATGTCATTCTTTCAAACATTAGAATTAGTCCTACAATTTATCAAAAATCGAGCCCTTTTCCCAAATCCTCAATCAACGAAAACAATATAGGCAAAAATTAAATAAATGTTCAAAATATATATTTTAATCAACAAGAGTCATAAAATTGAAATATGTTAACTAAAACAACTTCGCTAAATTGATTTTTTTGAATCCAATAATTTGCATGGCATTGTTAATTAACTACGCATTAGAAAATTAATAGACAAGATCGAACCTTTTTACGCGAGCTAGGATGACAACCCAAGCACCCTATCCCGGTTACTCAGTTCAAACAGTCTTTATTTATTTATTTATTTATTCAGTTTTTTTTATATTTTTTATTAGAAAAGGTTCAGCTAGCGGAATGTTTGTAAGTTATCGACTTGTCACTCGAACCTTTTTACGCGAGACAAGATGACAACCGAAGCACCTTGCCCCGGTTACTCAATTCGGTCACGTTTTCGAACTTCATTCATAGCTTGAACATTTATTTATTTAATTTATTTATGCATAAGCAAATATATTTATTCAACCAATCAATTCATACGAAAAAAAATTCTAGCTACATATATCAATTTTAAATCCTAAATGTCGACCAATTTATATACTTGAACATTTAATTCAAAATTTGCCTAATTGCTCTAATTGACTAAGTATGAGATTTTAAGGCTCAATATTTAATAAATTGTCGAAAGATTTCAATGTAAGATTGAACACATGCAAAGGAAAAAAAACATGCAGCAAAAATTAACATATTCATCCAACCCCCCCACTTAAACTATGCTTGTCCTCAAGCATGTAAAACAAAGTCAGCAGCTTAAATAAATTGAAAATGAAAAAGTTCAGAACACTTCCCGTGTATTTTAATGACATCATTGGTGTTGAGAGTCGCGACTTTGCAGGATATTGAGGATGGTGGCGACATTAGTTTCCATCGTCTCAAGTCTAGCCTCGATTCAGCTTGAACGGGCCTCCACAGTCAAAGGTTGTTCCTCTTGCTCTCTTGTATCGATGTGTGGATGTTTACGAAAAACTCTATTTTCCCGAGCAGTCCGTGTACCTGGAGGAACAAAATAACACGAAGTAGGGGTGCCGGCAAGCAATCCCATAGAATCCAAACAGTGTTTATCTAGGTGGTCCATACAATATGCACATGTGAAGGTTGCGAAATCAATTTCAGATTCAAAAAGTCGAGAGGCTAAATTTGAAATAAATGATCCAAGTATAAGTGGACGGTTGTAACTCAAAACGGCATGAAAATTGCGTGCAAACCAATATCCTAAATTAACTTTAAAACCCGAATGCATACACCACAAAAAGAATAGTTCAGTTTTAGTCAAGGCAGCGGATGCGTCATTTCTACCTGAAAAACAAAATGCTAAAAATCGATGTATGTATCTCAAAGCAGGCTCATGCACCCTTAAATCTTTTGTGGTCTTTGGATTATAAAGTTGGTCAGAATTAGTTAAAACACGATAAACATGCTGAGCATCTAAGTCATTGGGAACATCTAAAAGAGCAGAATGATAGGCATCAGATTGAATGTCATTAGGGTCGACGAAACCCATGGCAATATTAAAATTAGAAATGGACATCCGAAAGTCCTTTCCAAGCAAACGAAAGCACACTATATTTTGTGTTTCAACAGTTTGCAATGCATTTATGTCGAAGCTAAATGTGGTATAAAACTCATATACTAATTCATAATATGCATCACAAGTAATATGAGCAAATAAAGTCCAACCAATAGCATCGAAATAATGGAGCACAGCATCATGGATATCTAAAAATTCAAGAGTGGAGAAATCGATTTGCTTACAGACCGGAAGCGGGCGTTGTCAGATGGCGTCGTATCGTGTCTGCTGCTCCGATGTCAAAAAGTCTAGAAATCCTCGCAAACGACTATCGGTAGGAATGGTATTTGCTCGACGACGTCTGTTGCGTTGATTTGCTCGGGGTGGTCGAACGGGCTCGTTAAGCGAGTCGGGTAGGGGATTTCATTCAGCAGCTTCAGTACTACTGTGCGGGGGTGTCGATGGCTCACGTGTCGACCATCGTCGACTTCGGGTTTGGAGCAGAGAAACTTGTTCCACAACGGTGGGTGTAGGCTCGACATTGACGTTAGAAGTTTCGACTTCTTCTGTGCGGCCCGAAGCGCTTATATCGGCCGGGGTCAGGCTTCGTCGTCGGCGGGCTCTTAGTTGCGCGGCCGTTCTTCGTGGGGGAGGTGGAGGAGAGTCGTCGTCGGCTAACTCGACGAGGGGAGGTGCGGAGAACCGGTGTCGATTTCTGTTAAGGGAAACCGAGATGTTATCGGCCGTTTGGTTTCGAGTACGAACCATCTTACTATTTCGACGTCACAAAGGAGCAGCTTAGGAAGTGTTCGTCGGTGGCGGTTACGGCGGCGCACGGCGGCGCACGGCGGTGGGCTCAGCGGCGGTCGGTAGTGAAGCTAGTTGTTGGGCCGATTTTTGAAAGATGACGTGGGGGTTTCGGTGTTGTGGTCGGATAAGGTGATGGGGGTTAGTTTTTGGGTGTTTTGGTGATGGAGAAAAGAAAGAAAATAAAAAGAAAATGGGTGTTGAAGAGTGGACGGCGTACGGTGGTTAGACGGAGGGTGGTTACGAGAAAGGTGGTCCTCGGTAGTGGTGGAAAGCGTTCGGCACAAGGGTGGTAAGGAGGGCCGATGTGGTGGAGTAAGGAATGGTGGATTGGAGTTCGGCATCGACGAAGAAAGGGGGAGCGATGGCTTGCGACGGTGGTGCGATCGTGGCGATGGTAGGTCGGCGACGGGGTGTGAGGCCGGTGTGGCGAGCAACGGCGGTGATGAAGAGTGACGGCGGTTGGGGTATGGGTGTTGTGTTTTGTGTTTGAAGATGAAGAAGATGAAGACGTGGGGGTTGTGGGATTTTGGGTGTTTTAATTTTTTTATTTTTTTATTTGGTTTATTTTAATTTTGTTTTAGGTTTTAGGGATATGGGTTTGGTTATTGGTTTTGTGTAGTTGGGTTTATGGGTAATGGGTTATTATGTGCTTGGGTTATATGAATGGGTAGTAAAATGGGTTAAGTTGTTTAAAATTTTTTCTTTTGGGTTTTTTTGTATGGGAATGGGTTTGTGTTTATTGGGTTTGGGTTTGGGTAATTTTATGGGTAGATGGGTTGAATTGGTAAATGGGTGTTATTTGGATTTTTGGTTTTTTTTTTCTTTTGGGTTTTGGGTAATTGGGTAATTGGTGGTATTTTGGGTATGGTAATTTGGGTATAGAAATTCCATCAAGGTAGAAATTTTGGGATTTTTATTTGAGGCATGTCGTGCCCACGTCACCATCACTACCCGTACTCACGAAAATTTATGACCTTATTGCCCCTGAAAACACAAAATTGACTAAGTAAAAATAGGAATTAATTTATTTATTTACAGCCTAACTCTAAAAAAATTAAATAAAAAATAGACAAAAATAAATTTTGGGATGCCTCCCAAAGGCGCTTTTGTTTAACGTCGTTAGCTCGACGACCTGTTATTCAAACTTTGGGCGCATCGAGAACAATCTCCTCAACTATGTGGGTTTGAAAATTCTCGAAAAAGGGTTTTAATCGTTGATCATTCACCTTAAAGCGCTTTCGTGTCTCTGCACTTTGAATTTCCACTGCACCATTTGAAAATAAATTAGTAATAATAAACGGTCCTATCCATTTGGATCGAAGCTTACCAGCAAAGATTTTTAAGGTGGAGTCGTATAGGAGAACTTTTTGTCCAATTGAAAATTGCTTTCTTGCAATGAACCTGTCATGAAATGCCTTCGTCTTTTCTTTATAAACTCGAGCATTTTCATATGCATCATTTCTAATTTCCTCGAGTTCCTGGATGTCTAATTTCCGAGATTTTCCTGCAGACTCCATTTCCATATTACATTGCTTAACTGCCCAAAAAGCCTTGTGCTCCAATTCGACCGGAAGATGGCACGGTTTACCAAAAACAAGTCAGTAAGGCGACAAGCCTATTGGTCCCTTGTAAGCCGTCCTATAAGCCCAAAGTGCGTCATTCAGTCTTAAACTCCAATCCTTCCTGTTTGGTTTAACCGTCTTTTCTAGAATAGATTTGATCTCTCGATTTGACACTTTGGCTTGCCCGTTTGTTTGTGGGTGGTAGGCAATGGCAATTCGTTGAGTCACTCCATATTTCTCCATAAGTGCACTTACGAGCTTATTGCAAAAGTGCGGTCCTCTGTCGCTGATTAATGCTCGTGGAGTGCCATACCTGGAAAAAATAGTATTTTTAAGAAAGTCAACTACGGTCTTAACATTATCATTGCGAGTGGCTTTCGCCTCTATCCACTTAGAGACATAATCAACAGCTAGGAGTATATAAAAATTACCGAAAGAAGAGATGAAGGGACCCATAAAGTCGATGCCCCACACATCGAAAATTTCACAGATATGAATAGGAGTAAGAGGCATCTCATTTCGACGACTAAGGTTGCCAACTCTTTGGCACTTTTCACAAGTTTTACAAAACAAAAAGGCATCACGAAATATGTGTGGCCAAAATAACCCACATTCGAGAATTTTGTGCGCGGTGCGTTTAGGTCCAAAGTGCCCTCCGCATGCATAAGTATGATAAAAAGTTAAGATAGATTGTAACTCTGTTTCTGCTACACACTGTCGTATTACCTGATCCGAGCAATGCTTCCAAAGGTAAGGATCGTCCCAAATGTAATATCGCGCATCCTTTTTTATCTTATCTTTTTTAGACCTCGGTAATTCTAAAGGAATAGTACCTGTGACGAGATAATTTACTATGTCTGCATACCAAGGATGAACTGCATTTGCTAAAAATAGGTTTTCATCGGGAAAGTTGTCCTTCAATGGTGTGTCGTCTACTAGAATCGGCAATCGACTCAGATGGTCAGCTACTAGGTTTTCGCATCCTTTTTTATCCCGAATTTCAAAGTCAAACTCTTGTAGGAGTAGGATCCACCTGATCAGTCGGGGTTTTGCCTCCTTTTTCCCTATCAGATATTTCAAAGCTGCATGGTCAGAAAAGATAATTACCTTAGTTCCCAATAGGTAAGATCTAAACTTATCTAAAGCAAACACAACAGCTAATAGTTCTTTCTCGGTGGTTGTGTAATTACTTTGGGCAGCATCCAAAGTCTTCGAGGCATAGTAGATAACATGAGGCTCTTTCCCTATTCTTTGGCTAAGAACAGCTCCCACACTTTGGTCGCTCGCATCACACATGATTTCGAACGGGAAGTTCCAATTTGGTGGCTGCACTATGGGAGCGGAGACCAATTTTTGCTTCAGCACATCAAATGCATCTTTACAAGTCTGGTCAAATTCGAATTCTTTATGCTTTTGTAGCAGACTGCAAAGTGGTCACGCGATTTTCGAGAAGTCTTTCATAAATCGTCTGTAAAATCCTGCGTGACCAAGAAACGAACGAACTTCCCTCACTGATGAGGGGTAAGGTAACGAGTTAATAACGTCCGTTTTTGCCTTATCGACCTCGATTCCTTTCGAGGAAACTATGTGACCCAGAATTAATCCTTTATCAACCATGAAATAACATTTCTCATAATTTAAAACAAGATTAAATTCCAGGCATCTTTGTAATATCTTAGCAAGATTATTAAGACATTCGTGAAAAGAGTTACCGTAAACCGTGAAGTCATCCATAAACACTTCGATGATTTTCTCGACGTAATATGAGAATATACTCACCATGCATCTTTGGAAGGTGGCCAGAGCATTGCAGAGTCCAAACGGCATCCGTCGATATGCGAATGTTCGGAAGGGGCACGTGAAAGTCGTTTTGTCTTGATCCTCTGGAGCCACTGGAATCTGGAAAAATCCTGAATATCCATCGAGACAACAATAATGAGTCTTACCGGCTAATCGCTTTAGCATTTGGTCGATGAAAGGGAGTGAAAAATGGTCTTTTCGGGTAGCTGCATTTAATTTTCGGTAATCGATACAAACCCTTCATCCGTTCTGGACTCGTGTAGGAACCAGCTCTCCTAATGGGTTTTTCACCACTGTCACGCCAGTTTTCTTGGGCACGACATGAACCGGGCTAACCCAATTGTTGTCAGAAATCGGGTATATCATTCCAGCATCTAACAGTTTCTGGATCTCCTTCTTTACTACCTCCATCATGGGTGGATTGAGACGCCTTTGAGCATCTCTCTTTGGTTTCGTGTTGTCTTCGATAGAAATTTTGTGCATACAAGTAGATGGACTTAGCCCTTTTATGTCGGCTATCGTCCAACCAATAGCTTCCTTATAATTTTTCAGCACTCGAACTAGACTTTCCTCCTCGTCTTTGGTTAACTTGTTCGACACTATCACCGGTAAAGTGTCTTTCTCTCCTAAAAAGACGTACTTAAGATGGTCCGGTAACGCTTTAAGCTCTAAAGTTAGTGGCTACAAAATTGAAGGCAACATTTTGATTTGAGAAGGTAATAATTCAAATTGGTTACCTCGATTTGTCAATGAAGGTTGCGTTTCTAAGTGATTGACAACTTCTTGCACCGAATCTTCAATGACTGCGAACTCCTCGAGATGATGTAAAACATCCATGTCAATGCTTCTGTAAAGGACAGTTTCCAACTCATCAAAGTCATGATATTCAAAATAAGCTTGAGTTAAACAATCTAAAATATCGATGCTAGAAATATTTAATAGTGAGTTAGGATGGCTCATGGCCTCGTAGACGTTGAATTTCATGATTTCGCCATCAAATTCCATGGTTAGCATTCCGCTTCGAACATCGATTTTCGAGCTTGCGGTACTTAGGAACGGCCTTCCAAGTAAAATGTCAGACAAATTAGTTGAATTATCATCTTCCATGTTAATAATGTAGAAATCTGCAGGGAAAACTAATTCGTTAACTTTAACAAGGACGTCTTCAAGCAGCCCTTCGGGATAGACGACTGACCTGTCCGCCAACTGGATTATTACTCCTGTCTCTTTCAAAGGACCAGCGTTAATCAGCTTATAAATAGAATAAGGCATAACATTAATGGAAGCCCCTAAATCACACATGGCTTTCTTAATGCCTACATTACCTATCTCACAAGAAATAGCAAACATACCTTGGTCCTTGTATTTGGGCGAAACTTTCTTTTGCAGCACTGTGGAGACATTTTCTCCTACATTTACTCTTTCATTGTCGACTAACCTCCTTTTGCTAATACACAACTCCTTGAGGAATTTTGCATAACGAGGGATTTGTTTGATAGCGTCAAGTAAAGGAATATTTACCTCCACCTTTCTGAATGTCTCGAGGATTTCCTTTTCCTCCTTCTCTTTCTTATCCCTCGCAAGTCTCCCTAGAAAAGGTGGTGGCATCACAACTGGTCTTTGAATTTCTGATTCTAGCTTTGCTATTGGATCGGAGATTTGTTTTTCACGTTCCTTGTCTTGCCCATGACTTTTGGCTGGAACCGTTTCTAAAACCTTTACACTACGAAGAGTCATCGCACTAGTATTTGCCGAGGGTTCGGCTCTATCTGGGAAGGTAATTTACCTTGAGACTCCAAACGATTAACTGCCATTGCGAGTTTACTAACCTGATTAGTTAACTCTTGTATTGACGCGTCTGTTCTTTGTTGATATTTTACAACATCGGTAGCAAGTCTTTCCACGATAGCTTCTAAAGATGTGCTCGGCTTGTGTTGTAGTTGTGGTGGTTGCAGAGGTCTCAGTTGGTATGGTGGATTATATCGAGGATTAGTTCCGTAATTCAGGTTGGGATGATCCTTCCACCCGGGATTGTAAGTGTTGGAAAAAGGATCATAGCGTTTTTGCGAAGGTCCTGGAAAACCTCCGACAGCATCAACATGTGCCGTTGAATTGTCGTTAAGGATTGGGCACAAAACCGTCGGGTGCTCAGACGTAGTACAAATTCCACATAGTGGGGTCAAACTCTTCTTTTCTGTAAGCAAAGATTGAACAACATTCGTAAGCTTATCCAATTTATCTTCTAAAGTTGAAATGTTTACCCCATTAACTCGTCTTGTCGGTTCCGAATTTGGCCGATATTGTTGAGAATTTGCCGCCATGGTGGATTTAGTTCTCTTGCCCTTTGAGGAGTCATATTGACAAGCGCCCCTCCGCTAGCAGCGTCGATCATCTTCATTTCCATATGGAGCAAACCCTCGTAGAACTATTGAAGAAGTGATTGTTCGGTTAACCCATGTTGAGGACAACTTGCGCACAGTTTTTCGTATCGCTCCCAGTAGTCGTAGAGTGATTCACTCTCCAATTGGCGAATTCCCACTATGTCCCTCCTAAGCTCGGCTGCTCGTGACGCTGGGAAGAACCTGTCAAGAAATACATGAGATAAGTCATCCCACGTTGTGATAGAACCAGGAGGTAAGTAAAATAACCATTCTTTTGCAGTATCAACTAAAGAAAAAGGAAAAGCCCGAAGTTTGATCTCATCTTCGAGTACTCCCTGGGGTTTCATGCTTGAGCAGACCATGTGGAATTCTCTCAAGTGAGTGTGTGGATTCTCGTTCTTCAAGCCTTGAAAAGTGGGCAAAAGGTGAATCAAGCCCGACTTTAGTTCTAAAGGAGCTCCTCTGGTTGGATAGTTGATGCATAACGGTGTTTGCTCATTAGGAGCACCGGCTAGTTGACGAATGGTTCGGTTCGTCATCCTTTCTAGTTCACCGAGGTTGCCTTTTGTTTCAAAGAGTGGTTTGGTCTCAGGTTCAACCTCTTCGACTTGTTTCCCACGTCGAATTGCTTCCGCACGAATTACTTCGCTCAACTTTTCAACGTCAGATTCTAGGATCCCTTGTCCTAGCTCAATTCCTAATTTACTTGCACGTTTAAGAGCTTCTGTCTCTTTTCGTCGTGCTCGCACTAATTTCTCGATCTCTGGGTCGTATTCGAGATCTCCGGATGAAGACCTGGTCATGAAGACAAGTTAAACAATTGTAAATGTTGCCAGTCCCCGGCAACGGCGTCAAAACTGATGGCTGTCGATTCCACCAATGTAACCTACGCCTAATTCCGCAAATTAAAGCAGTATAGGGAGTAGGGTCGATCCCACATAGACTAGAATTACTGGAAATTGTTTGTTTCTTGACCAGATTAGTGTCTAGGCAGTTGTCGTGCTCGTGACGTGAGGGGGGAAATAAAATATTAAGCCTGAAATAAACACAGAAAAAAACGTAAAAAGTAAAAGATAAAATAAAATCAACAACGAAATAATCTAAAAAAAATCAATGAAGCTTAGCTCAGCCTTAAGCACGGGCTTTTCCGTCTTTGACCCGATCCTCGAAATTGGATAAACTCCTCCTTTTCAATAAGCTAGTTATAGCTACCAAGGACGCCTCGGACACCAACTCTTCCTTGTGTAAATTAGTTATGGAACGTCCTATAACTAACCCTTGCCGATCGAACAACCTACGAAACGTTCGTGATTTAGAACTCCGGCAGCTTTACGTTCTAGAAGAGCCTAGCTCGAACCAATGCCCTCAAATGTTCGGGACATTTAAATCCGGTTACTACTTCCCTTGACGGAACCAAACAGCAATCCCCACTTGGCACGCCAATGTGTTCTTGGAAAACCAATTAGACAATCGATCCTCTCGGAATTCCAACGGTACGTCTAGCCATGCTAACTCAAACGACGTCCTTTTTGATTTAGTATCAGCTCGACTTCGTGAGTTGACGAAGTCATACTCTTAATTCGGAGAAGTAATAAGTATCGAAAATTGAGAGTTAGATAGCTCGGGTTCGTAACTCACGGGTTTTTGACGGGGTTAACACCGGCTTAAATCTGAAATGGATTTTAGTGTGACATGATTTTGATCATGCCTGAAGGTTATGGGAAATGATAGAAATTATATGAAAAAGGTGGTGGAAATGGATAGGAAAAATATTTGAAAAGGGAATGAGACAAATTTTGTAAAAAGAGGACAAAATAATCCAACTCTCAATTTGAATTAGGGAAAGAAAGATAAAGAGGATAATGTATTTCCAAATAGGAGTAGGAATACAAAATGAGGGATGATTTCCTAAGAACTAAAACCCCCTATTTATATAGATATGGTTTACTAAAAATAGCATAATTAATAAAATAAAATAAAAAATAAAAATAATTAAAATAATTAAAATAAAAATAAAATAACAAAATATCTTCCTATTAATAGTATTTTTACAAAGTCAAAATTGCAATTAGTCCTTGGCTTGCTCCATCTTTCTGCTTTGGCCCCATTTCTATAGTTTGTTTTTCAATTCAGCCATTTTTTGCTTGCTTCCGTCCAATTATGCCCCTGAAAATTATTGAATCATAAAGACACTTAATTAGCAGGGTTTAGTTCATCAATAAACCAAATTAAGCACAGAAAAATATGCAATTTTATATGTTTATCAATGAGCTAGTAATTTCTAATATTCTTTAACAATTTTCTGTGTAGCGACGTAAAATTTTAGCTTTGGTCGCTAATCGGGGTGATTGATTGAAAATTTGGAGATCGAAATTCGATTTTATTTAAAAAGGGGAGTCGCCACCGATCTTTTTTCTAGGTGTGATCGGACACCTAATAAAACCTCTTTTTAACAGAAAAAATTCATTTTTGGACAAAAAGAAGGCCGGGTTTAGGTCTACGTCAAAATTAAAAAAAAAAAGGGTTCGGGAGTCGGTTACGCACAAGGAAGGTATTAGCACCCTCGTGACGCCCAAAATTGGTATCTTATTAAACATGTGTTGTCTTAATTTTCTAAAATACGAATTCAATTTAAATTTTAATCGTGATCCGATCAAAACACGAGAATTTTTTTAAAATTTCAGTTTCTTTTTAGAAAGGGCGTCCCGTTTCTAACACGAGCCGATGATATTCACCCAACATAGCGATGAAATCAAAGACTTAATGTTAAATCGGCGCGTTGCCTTATTTATTGAAATTAATTAAAATATGAGAGCGACGATACAATTAATAAAAGAACTATTAAAATCTAAGAATATTAAAATAATAATAACAATATTTACAATAAAAGAAAATAATAATAAAAATAATGTACTATTAATATAATAAGGAACAAATAACATATTTATAACAATAATAGAAAATAACAATATGTACATACATATATATATATATGTATATATATATATATATATGTTAAAAATGATGAAAAGAAAATAATAATTATACTAATAATAGTGGTAATGATAATGATCGAAGTAGTAATGAAATAAGTATAAGTACGTACAAAAATAAAAATTATATAATAATAAAGAAAAAAAATGATAATAATATATTAATAAAAGAAATATATATATATTTATACATATACCAAAAAATATATATTCATAATAATAGTATTGAATATGAAAAGTATATATGCAATATAGACAAAAATATGTGCGTAATATAGTATTGAAAGTATTTATATGGCATAATATAAAAAAAATATGAATAATGTGATAACAAAAAAAAATATATACATAATATATATATAAAATATATACATAATATAGTATTAAAATACATAATATATACATATTAGAAATAATAATAATAATGTTACAAAGCAATTATTAATAATACTACATAAATATATACATATATATATATATATATATATTAAAGATATATACATATATAATAAAACATATACTAATAATAATAATAATAATAATAATAATAAAGATGTAATATCGCCACCGTCGCCGTCGCCATCCACCACACGCGATGGCCGAAAGTTCGAAAGGTAAAATTTTCTCTTTTTTTTTTTTTATTTTTAAAATATATGTATATATGTATAAGTAGAGAGAAAAGAAAAAAAAGAGAGAAAAAAAGAAAATAAAATAGATTGAAAAACTAAAAAAATTACCTTGGGTTTCTGATTTTTTTCGGTATTTTTGGTTGCCTGATTTGGTGCTATTCTCGTGTTCTGATATTGCTAGAGTTAATGTTTTTTTTTTGTTTGAATATATCCTTTTTATTTGATAAAATGCCGAATCCTTTTACATTGTTTTAATTTGGCTTTTATAGCCACTTTTACACGGTTTGGTTGTTACTATTACTGTATTTACGTGTTCTTCTTGCAGGAGTGGTTGAACGGTGGTGCAGTGGAGCGGCTGGTGGCAAAGTAGGTGGCCGGTGGAGCAGTTGGCCGAACGACAGAAGGTTGGTAGCTAGGTGCGGCAGTGAGCTAGGTTTAGGGGTTAGGGTTTCAGATTTTGGTTTTGGGCTTGGGTAGTTGTTTTGGGTTTTGGGCTGATTGGGTCTAATGGTTGGGTGGGTAATTGTTGTGGTTTAGTTATAGGTTTTGGGTATGGCTTAATTTGGGTTTAAAAATGGATTTATGTAAATGGGTTTTGTAATTGTAATGTGTTTGGTTTTGGAGTTTTAATTTTAGTGGATGTGGGCTGAGTGGGTTGGGTTGTAGTTGGTTAAGGGTTGTAATGGATAGTTGTGAATGTGAATGGGTTCTAAGTCCGGGCAAAATTGGGTATGTACAGCTGCCCCTCTTTGCTCATTGTCGTGCAATGGGAACAGAGTTGTTGTCGTGTAACGAGAATAGAGCAAAGACATTTTAAGAAAGACCAATTTTGCCCGGTCTCACCAAGTCTTGACTTCTTTGGTGCTCTTCTTTAGGTAGCCTTATTCCAATCCACCGCATCTTATAGCCTTGGTTCAATCTGCTGCAACTTCAAAGACATGACTTGCAGCTTCAATCTACTCGCATCTTCAGGGATATAAGATCGTTGTATTCGATCTGCTCTTCTGCAACTTCAGATATCTTCAGTCTGCTTCGCTACAACTTCAGGGAGATAAGACTTGTAACTTCAACCTGCTCCACTGCAACTTCATGGAGGCAAAATCTGTGTATTTGATTAGCTCCATTGCAACTTTAGGGATGCAAAATCTGACGTCTTCAATTAACTCCGATCTTCATCCTTTATTAAAACAAACATCGAAAATAGCTCGGCCTGCGAACTTAGTGTGTGACCTCTCACAATATGAGTTAATTTTTGAAAAACAGAACTTAAAAGGCTCAACTCACCTCTCGCAATATGAGTTGATTTTTGAAATACAGAAATTAAAAACAAAATTTGAAAAGACCCTGGCATGTGGCCCGAGGTTCAACTCATCTCTCGCAATACGAGTTGATTTTTTAAAAACAGAATTTGAAAAATAGAAATTGAAAAACCAGAAATTGAAAATACCCCAGTGCGACCTGAGGCTCAACTCACCTCTCGCAATATGAGTTGATTTTTTGAAAAACATAAACTGAGAAATAGAAATTAAAAATACCTCAGCGTGTCCCGAAGCTCAACTCATCTCTCGCAATACGAGTTGATTTTTTTAAAACAGAATTTGAAAAACAGAAATTGAAAATACCCCAGTGCGACCTGAGGCTCAACTCACCTCTCGCAATATGAGTTGATTTTTTTGAAAAACATAAACTGAGAAACAGAAATTGAAAATACCTCAGCGTGTCCCGAGGCTCAACTCACCTCTCACAATATGAGTTGATTTTTGAAACATAAATTGAAAAACAGAAATTGAAAAATACCTCAGCGTGTCCCGAGGCTCAACTCACCTCTTGCAATATGAGTTGATTTTTGAAACATAAATTGAAAAACAGAAATTGAAAATACCTCAGCATGTCTCGGGGCTCAACTCACCTCTTGCAATATGAGTTGATTCTTGAAACATAAATTGAAAAATAGAAATTGAAAATACCTCAACGTGTCCCAAGGCTCAACTCACATCTCGCAATATGAGTTGATTTTTGAAACATAAATTAAAAAACAGAAATTGAAAATACCTCAGCGTGTCCCGAGGCTCAACTCACCTCTCGCAATATGAGTTGATTTTTGAAAATAGGAATAAAAATATCAGGATACCAAAACAAATCATCTGGTGGAACTCAGGTGTCTTTTCCTTGATCCAGTATAACTATCATTCAAAATTTCTTGCTCTGCTGGAGTACCTGTATATGTCATGCATGATGTTATCATGATATGCACATGTTGGTCTTAAATGTCTTTATGCCTATGTGATTATGTTATGCGTCTTTACCTTGTTTGTCCTATATCCCTTTTCGTCACGATTCTTGTGATGATCTGCATTCATTGCTTCGATTCTTGACTTTCTTTTCAGGCTTTGTACCCGTCTTCAAGCTTTACGAGTAATCTCTGTTTCTCTGATATCACTTTTTTGCCCCTGTTTGAACTTTGCTTTGAGGCTCTTGTACTTTTCAAATTTTCATCCAGGTAATGCTTAACATTTCTTTTGTTCAGAGTATGTCATTCTACTATTTATTATTTAAATAAACCACACAATGAGATGCATGAAGATGGTCAAAATGGGCGCAAAAGAGATACCCCACATTTATTTATTTCAAAAGGTAACAAACAAAGAAAGTTAACCAAGGGTAGTAAAAAATGTCATAAAGAGAAAGGGGATCGCATTCAGTGGATACAAATGCTCTAGATATTCAACGCATGAACTCTTTCACGTTTCTTAATCAAGAATCTTTTCGAGCATAGCTTCTTGCGTAGAAAATTTCGAGCTTTCAGAAATGCTTCAAATACTGTAGTCTCATTGTTTGACCCACCATTCAAACCGTTTTGTTCTTTAAGCCCAGGTTTGCTTCATTAGGACGCCCTTTCAGGTTTTCATCGTAATCTTTTGTGTTAATCAAGACGCCCTTTTTGGGTTTTCACCTTGATCTTTTTTTTAGGCATAATATTTCTTCACAGCATCAGAGTTTATTGGATTCAGTAACTCCTTCCCATCCATCTCAGTGAGAATCAAAGCTCCACCAGAGAAGGTTTTCTTTACGACGTATGGTCCTTCCCAATTTGTTGCCTATTTTCCTCGTAAGTCTTTTTGCATTGGGAGAATTTTCCTCAGCACAAGTTCTCTTTCGTGGAATTATCTTGGCTGCACCTTCTTGTCATGGGCTGCAATCATTCTTTTTTGGTACATCTGTCCATGACAGATTTCCTTCAAGCGTTTTTCTTCGATGAGATTTAGCTGGTCATATCGAGCTTGAACCCATTCTGCTTCCTCTAATTTTGACTCCATTAAGACTTGTAGAGAGGGGATCTCAACCTCGATAGGTAGCACAGCTTCCATTCAATAGACCAGTGAGAAAGGAGTTGCTCCCGTAGATGTCTGCACAGATGTGCGATATGCAAACAAAGCAAATGGTAGCTTCTCGTGCCAGTCTTTATATGTCTCGGTCATTTTCCCGATAATCTTATTAATATTCTTGTTGGCCGCTTCAACAGCTCCATTCATTTTCGGGCGATAGGGTGAGGAATTATGATGCTTTATCTGTAAATTGCTCACACACTTCCTTCATCATCTTGTTGTTCAGATTCAAAGCATTATCTGAAATGATTCTTTCAGGCAAACTATACCGACATATGATTTCTTTTTTTAAGAACCTGTAGACTGCAGTCTTCGTCACATTAGCGAATGAAGCGACTTCTATCCATTTTGTGAAATAGTCTATAACCACAAAAATGAATCGGTGTCCATTAGAAGCTTTCGGGGAAATCGGCCCTATGACATCCATGCCCCACATAGAAAAAGGCCACGGAGAAGTCATGACATGAAGGGGCAAAAGGGCTGCATGAATTTTATCACCGTAAATCTTACATTTGTGGCACTTTCGTGCATAACTAATGCAGTCGCTTTCCATCGTCGACCAGTAGTAACCGAGTCTCATAATCTTTTTGGCCATAGTGAAACTATTGGCATGTGTTGCACAGATTCCTTCATGGACATCTTCGAGTATTTTCTTGGCTTCAATAGCATCCACACATCTCAGAAGCACTTGATCCTCTCCTCTTTTGTACAAGATGTCCCCATCGAGAACAAATCCCACTGAAATTCTTCTGATTGTTCTTTTGTCGTTCTCATTTGCTTGTTCGGGATATTTTTGATTCTTGACATATTCTAAGATATCGTGGAACCACGTTCGTCCGTCTGCCTCTTTCTTAATGCTACAACAATATGCAGGGACCTCGTATATGCTCATTTTGAGGGGCATTATTTATGTGTCTCTATTCGCTTTGAACATTGAAGCCAAAGTGGCCAGGGCATCAGCCAATTGGTTTTCTTCTCGTGGGAAGTAATTAAAAGTTATTTCTTTGAATTCTTTAATCAATTCAGCCACTAGATCACTGTACTTAATCAATTTTGGATCTCTCACTTCCTAATCTCTACGGATTTGGTAAAATACTAAGGCTGAGTCCTTGTACACCTCTAGGGTTTTGATGTTTCGTTCAATGGCTGCACGAAGTCCCATGATACAAGCCTCATATTCCGCTATGTTATTGGTACAAAAGAAGTTTACTCTGGCAGTGAGCGAATAATGATTCCCTTCTGGTGATATCAAGACTGCTCCAATTCCATGCCCCAAGGCATTCAACGCACCATCAAAACTCATCTTCCATGGCTTCTCTTTTGTTGACTCAAATTCTTTTTCTGTGATGCACATTAAGTCTTCGTGTGGGAACTCGAATCTCAAGGGCTCATATTCCTCTGTTGTCCGAGTTGCTAAGAAGTCGGCTATTGCGCTCCCTTTTATCGACTTTTGACTCACATAGGCAATGTCGTATTCCGATAGTAGGATCTACCATCGCACCATTCTTCCTGAGAGTGCAGGTGATTCCATCATCTACTTTATTGGGTCTAGCTTCGAAATTAACCATGTCGTATGATACAACATATATTGCCTGAGCCTCCGCACCACCCAAACCAAAGCGCAACAGAATTTTTCAATTGACGAATACTTTGCTTCATACTCCGTGAACTTTTTGCTGAGGTAGTAAATCGCCTTTTCTTTCTTTCCTGATTCGTCATGTTGCCCCAGTACGCAACCCATTGAATTTTCGAACACAGTCAAATACAATATCAATGGTCTTTCCGGAGTTGGCGGTACTAGCACCGTGGGACTAGACAAATACTGTTTTATCTTGTCAAAAGCCACCTGGCATTCCTCGTCCCATTCTCCCAGATTATGTTTTCGAAAGAGTAAAAAAATTGGGTCACACTGGTTAGTAAGTTGAGCAATAAATCGAGCGATGTAGTTCAACCTTCCTAAAAATCCTCTGACTTCTTTTTGTGTGCACAGAGGTGGTAGTTCTTGTATGGCTTTTGTCTTATCTGGATCAACTTCAATGCCTCTTTCGCTGACAATGAAGCCTAGCAATTTTCCCGAGGTAGCCCCAAACGTACATTTGGCTGGATTAAGCTTCAGTTGGAACTTTCTTAGTCTTTCGAACAACTTCCTGAGGTTCGCAACATGCTCTCTTTCCCCTTGGGATTTAGCAATCATATCATCGACGTAGACTTCTATTTCTTTATGCATCATGTCATGGAACAACGTCACCATGGCCCTCTGATATGTTGCCCCAGCGTTTTTTAATCCGAATGGTATCACCTTGTAGCAGAATGTCCCTCACATCGTTACGAATGTAGTTTTCTCCATATCTTCAAGGGCTATCTTGATCTGATTATAACCCAAGAATCCATCCATGAAAGAAAATAATGAATGTTTTGCAGTGTTATCCACCAATGTATCGATGTGTGGTAAGGGAAAATTACCTTTACTACTTGCTCGATTCAGGTCACGATAATCCATGCACATTCGTACTTTGCCGTCTTTCTTTGATACCGGGACTATGTTAGCCACCCATTCTGGATATTTGGAGGCTTGTAGGAAGCCGGCATCAAATTGCTTCTTGACTTCTTCTTTTATCTTCAACAGCATTTCGGGCCTCATCCTTCTTAGTTTTTGTTGAATGGGTTTGCATTCTGGTTTCAGTGGGAGTTTATGGACCACTACATACTTATCCAATCCTGGCATGTCCTGCTACGACCATGCGAATACATCTTTGTACTCACGGAGCAAAGCAATTAAGTTATGTCTGGTGTCCTCTTTAATGGAGGTCCTAATCTTCACTTCTTGCCTCTTTTCTTCATTCCCCAAGTTTATTGTTTCAACAGATTCTTGATGAGGTAAAATATGTTTATCTTCTTGTTCCACCATTCTTAGCAAGTTAGGAGATGAGACATAGTCTTCAGCATTTTCCTCGGCTTCGAATTCTCCTAAACAAACAGCTTTCTCAAAATCAATTTCAAGACTCGTAACGGGTTTGTTCATGTCGTTGATATCTGAGTACCTAAAAGTTGAATGGAAACGGAAACTATAGAGAAGTATCAAAGTATTGGAACCAATAAGCAAAATGTTATGGCATGATATAAGGTAAATGTAATGACAGGCCGTAAAATGAGAGAATAACTATGAAGTTAATGAGAATGACAAAATGCATCTCCATTGATATTCATTTAAATGATAAAGAGCAAACATAAGCTCTTTACAAAAGAATCCCATCATTACTAAGGGACACACAAAAAAATGAGTTAACATTAAGCATGACTCTAGAGAAGACTTAGAAACTACAAGAAGGTCCACAGCAGTCCAATTGTTCAAAACGAATCTAGGAGGACAAAGGCGTATCATTGAAACATCTTTTACTGCATCATCTCCTTTGTCAATGACATTTATACTGACATTCTGAAGACCCCTTTCAATCAATAACAGCGTGCTTCATGGATTATCTTACCCTGGGTACATCATTCCTGTAGATGTAAATGTTTTTGACAAAGGAGGATACTCTATGGGCTCTCATTCCAATTCTAGGCCTAAGGTTCTTGAGATCTTTTTTTCTTGATCTTTCTTCCACTGTTTTCTTCTGTGACGTGTGTCAGGTTGGAACCCTAAACCGTATCGAGCTTTGTGATGTACTGGCTTTAAAGCCCTGACTATCCCTTGCTGATATCTCCCCAAACCTTTTCTTGCTCGGGCTCCCCTTCCTACAATCAGCTTGATTCCCATCCTAGTATTTCTAGACAGCTTAGGCACGAGAATTCTATTTCCCTCAGCAAAAAATGTAGCGTTGACAAATTCTAGAGATCGGAAGGAACATTCCACTGCATCTTTGCTTACTTCGAGGTATGGTGCATCAGCAGAGATAGATGCGACAATGTCTTCTTCGCCCTCAACTATGACCAAACAGCCATCCATGATAAACTTCATCTTTTGATGGAGGGATGACGAGACTGCTCCAGCGGAATGGATCCAAGGTCTTCCCAAGAGGCAGTTGTATGAGAGTGTAATGTCCATGACTTGAAACTCAACATCATATATGTAAGGGCCTACTTCCAAAGGGATCTCAATCTTTCCCATGACTTCTCGTCTTGTCCCATCGAATGCCCTTACTGTGGAATGACAAGGCCTTAGATAGGACAGATCCATAGGAATCCTAGAAAGCGTGGCCAAAGGCATGACATTGAATGCCGACCCGTTATCGATGAGTTCGTTTGGTATGATGTAACCCTTGCAGCGGGTTGTGATATGTAATGCTTTCACGGAGCCTCTACCATTGGGCAGTATTTCATCATCACTAAAAGAAATGAAATTATCTACATTCAGATTATTCACCCACCTATCAAGCTTCTTAACAAATATGTTGTTTGCCACGTAAGCTTGATTTAACACCTTCAACAAAGCATTCCGGTGGGGCTCTGAATTCAACAGTAGAGATAATACCGAGATACGTGCTGGCCGCTTGCTCAATTGTTCCACCACATTATACTCACTGTGCTTGATAAACTTTAAGAATTCCTGTGCTTCCTCTTCGTCCATAGGCTTTTTAGCTTCTTGTTCGGGCACAATTTCATGCTCGGTTTCAGTCTCATGCATTAATGCTTTTCCTTTCTGTTTCAAGTCACTATTTTTCTTCATCGGCTCATCCTCTTTAGAATAAACCTCCTATTGCGGGTGAAATGACCTACTTCTCCAACACTTCCGGTCGCGGCTTTGGACTTTTCACCTTCAGGTGTGACGATGTTGACATCGTATTTCCATGGTACTGCTTTGTCGTCCTTGTAAGGGAAATGAGATGGTACTTCAATTATCACTTTTGGTTTTACCGGCTCCTTCTTTGCGTCGTAATAAATTATCAGCGGTCGGTTGGCGTTATACGAGAAACCTGACAATTGGTTGTCAGAGGCACATATTTCTCCTTTATCGGCCTCTTCACCTTTGTTAAAAATCTCAATCTCTTTATTATCCATCATGTTTTGTAGTAATCGCCTGAATTCCTCGCAGGACTGAATGTCGTGCCCTTCAATACCATGGAATTCGCAAAAATTTTGACCTCCTTTTTTGAGAATTCTATCGAGGCGACTAAGCAATCCCTTCTCAACCAGTACCTCCTAGACTTTCTGCAGAGGCATCTTTACTTCCGAAACACAGCTTTTGGTTTGCCAATCGTTCTCCCCCATCACCATACTCACATTCCCTTCGCTATGGTTAGGGAATGGGTTCCCAGCAGTATTACCAGCACCATCAAATTGCAGAATGCCCGCATCAATGAGTCCTTGAACCTTCTTTTTAAAGGCAAGGCAATTTTCAGTGGAATGCTCCTGATTCCCAGCATGGTACACGCAACTAGTGTTTGTATCGTACCATTTCGGGTACGGAGGCTTCAGGAGTGACATATAATGCGGGGATATCAATTGTTTCTCCAAAAGTTTTGGGTACAGTTCCCCATACGACACAGGAATAGGAGTAAATTGTGGCCTCTCGGGATTGGGCCTTGTTGGCCTTTGTTCGTTTTTGGGTTGGCCTTGGGCGGGCATTGTATTTTGTGGGAATGTGGCGACTGGTCTTTGATTACTTGTAGCGTAAACGGGGTAAGAAGGGTAAGGAGGTGGTGTTTGGTAGTAAGGGGTTTGAGGAGGATAATAGAAATTCGGAGGTGGGTAATTTAAGGTCGGGGTTGGTTTGGATACGGATTAGGGGTATAACAGCTTCCCGTTCCCACCATATGGGCTTCTAGTTCTTTCTTCTTCATGGGCATTGCCCTTTTTGAACTTTTTTGACCTTCCATTCTCTCGCTCTTGACGGCATTCTCTATAAGCTCGCTAGAGATTACAATATCCGCAAAGTCCTTTGTGGCACTTCCCACTAGTTTGTCATAAAATGGCACCTTTAAGGTGTTGATAAAGAGGACGGTTATCTCAGTTTTTGTTAGTGGGGGTTCCACTTGGCTGAGACGTCCCTCCATCTCTGCGCATACTGTCTAAAAGTTTCTAACGGCTTTTTCTCCATCATTTGCAAAGTCATCCGGTCGGGTACCATATCAGACACATGTTTATACTGTTCACAAAACGCTGACGTCAGGTCCTTCCATGATCGGATCCTTTCTCTACTAAGCTGATTATACCATCTAAGAGCTGATCCGACCAGGCTGTCTTGAAAGCAGTGTATGAGCAGCTTGTCTTCGTTCACATGACTGGTCATCTTCCGGCAAAACATGACAAGATGCGCTTTTGGACATCTCGTCCCATCGTATTTTTCAAAATCAGGTACCTTAAATTTCGATGGTAGGACCAGATCGGGTACCAAGCTAAGCTCTTTAGCGCTTAATGCAGAGAAGACCTCAGTGCCTTCTATCGCTTTGAGTCTTTCCTCCAAGCTCCTATACTTCTCTTGAGCATCCATTTTCAACCTGGCTATTTCTGCTGGATCATCCAAATCTGGAACAATTGGATTGGCAGGATTTGCTCCAGGATTTGATATAAATATTCCTTGCCCTAGATGAGCAGGCGGCACGGGTTGTTGCTCCAAGCCTGTATGTTCCCATTGAGTGTACCCTCTTTATGTTGTGTGGGCGTGCGGTGGAGTGAATCTTGGGGGATAGAGCGGGTCCTGATCGAGATTAATCCTTAGCTAAGATTCTATAACGTCGGGGCTCTGCATGGGTCCCTTTCCCTTGATCAAAGCCGACATCATTTCAATCATCTTAGCCATTTGATCCTTTTGTTCCAGTGATTCCTCTCGAGATCTCACCATCAGATCCCTCGTTTCTTGCTGTGACTTAGCTAGTTGCTTTTGCAATTCCCTTTGGACTCTTTCTATCCTTTCGATTCTTTCATTAAATTCAGCCTCTATTACTCTAGCTTGTCGGCGCGTCCTATACGAATGATGTGATTCCAGCCTTGTATTATCGCAACTGCGAATTATATGATTTTATCCTTAGTGAATGATTATGGAATGTGCAATGGATGAATGAATGAATAAATGCTGAATGAATGTTAGTTATGAATGAATATGCAAGAGATTGGTGTTGATTTCAAGATAGCCCCTACTTAGGCATTTCATTTATTAAAAGAGTTCATTACAAAATGTTTCGCCATTTTTGATTCAACCATTACACAAAATTCCTAGCTATATCACTATATTTCTTTACTCGCTCTAGGAACTCTGATATGCTTGACCTTTGGCTCGGAGGGAATTGGTAACTGAGATCTTCTGCTTCATCTGATAGCTGTACCACGTGCATAGCTGCCTTACGAATTTCATTGATCAAATAGCTAAGGTTCTCGTTCTTTTCATGGAGGACTCTTTCGTAAGCGCAAGTATCTCTGTCATATTGACCATTCTTTTCTTCCAAGGCCTCTAAGAGAGTATCTAGCTGTCGTTGACGTGCTTGGAGTGTATTTTCTAGATCTCGTATTTTCTCTCTCAGCTCTTGACATTCCGATCGACTAGTCATTAATTCGGCAGATATGGTCTCGTATTCAGCGCTCTTCTTTCTCAATTCTATCGTGACCCACGCAGCATTTTCTTCCTCTTTCTTCGCTTTTCCTTTCCAAAATTCCATCCCGCCCTTGATGTTGCTTAATTCTTCTTTCCATTTTACTAACGACTTGCCTAGTCCACTATTCTTTATAGTACCCCTTAACTTTTGATTTTCTAGATGAAGATTTCTTAAGTCATTTCTTACGACTTCAGCTTCTTTTTGCACTTTCTCAGTTCTGGATCTTTCAATCTGAACGTCGATCTTCAGCTAGTAGTTTTCTTCTTGAAGAGCATTGAGGTCCCGTACCATCTTAGACTTTTCGCGTTTGAATTCCTGTCTTGCCATTTCTAGCTCGGATGGTATTTCTTCTGAGAAAGGATTCTAGAAGGAGTAATTTGTCAATGAAGCTTGCTGACTATTCACCCGTTGCTTTATACATATGTCGTAATCTTGGGTGAGAGTATCAGCGTATAGAACCAACTCCATCAAATGAATTTTCTTCCAAGACTTGGCAGTGTCTCGGACCCTCTTCATATAACCCTCACTCGCGAAAGTAAACTCGGATTGTGCTAATCCTCCAGTGGCGTGTATGAATTGTCGTGAAAAAAATTACCTTTGGACCATTATTGGGGCATATCCAACTCCTCCCCATAACTCGAGTAGTGGCACCCAATCCTGGCTTCCAACCTTGTATAACAGAACTGACGGGTGTATCCACGGTGCTCTCCAAGTTACATCTTCAGCGTGAAGGTTTTGAAAAACTGAAACCCAATGTTGTTCGGTGACCTCCTTTGGCCATTCTTTCTTAAGATAAGCTTCCAACGGGGCAAATGTTTTTGAAAGCATATGGAACGGTGTGCCCTCTACTTTCCAGAAAAGGCTCAAAATCCAGACATTGAGTAACTATGCGCATCCGATAAAACATCCTTCCCCTTTCCTCCTACAACTGCTTAGGGATCTGAAGGTCTCAGCCAAGATAGTCGGGACAGGGCTGATTCCTTGCTTTAACCTTTCGAAGAAGTCCACTACTGCAACTTCTATATGTCCGAGAACTTTTGGGAAGACGATCAATCCATATATGGCCAAAGCGAACAGATTCACTCTCTTCAACAAATCGGGATGGTTTATAACCAAATCTCGTAGGGAAAACCAAGGGATACAAATGACTTCATTCTTCTTCTTTATCTGTTTTTGGGCCCAAGTGTCAGTCATATCTGTCAACTTCACTAACTTTTTCTTGAAGGTCATCGGCTTGGGCTCCTTCACATAAACCTTATAGAATTGTACATTATCGATGCGAAGCAAAGTGGCGTATTCTTCTACAGTCGGAGTCATATCTTCTTGATTGAAAGTGAAGCATTGATAAGCTGGATCCCAGAATTTAACCGTAGCTTGAATCAATCGTTCGTCTATATTGACGACGATCAGGTTGGCTATATCCTCATACCTTTTAGTGAAGATTCCCCTAGTGTCTGAGTCCCACTGATTCTAGATTCGAACCAAGTCTTCGAGGTTATTCTGATGAACATTCACAGTTACGTGCTCGGGTAGATTAGAAACACATCCTTCTACTAGACTGTCTCCTTTTTCTTTTTGGGTTTTTAGAGACCAATCTCGAACCACGGTATTTTTATCAGTTGTTTGTATAATCGACTCTTCCATCAGAAACCCGTTTTTTGGCAACCGATCTCTAGTCAACACCTTCCTAATATGATGCCTATAATGCATGATGCAAGAAAAATAAAATAAAGACAAGCAACCTTGGTTAGTAATCAAATATAGGCAAAAACATGGAAAATTTAACAAATTAAACTACCCAATCCAGTTTATTAACAGACCCAATCCCCTTATATAGAAAGTGAAAATGCAAAAGGTAAGAGGCGTTTCTCCCGTGTACTTGTTTTGGTGACTATTAACAGATGGAGGTTCGACATGGCTCTAGTCAGGTGGCTCGTATGGTTCACTATATGCGATTTTGGTTCTAGACAGGTACTCGAATTGTTCATACCATTGTCTACTAAGACTAGTACGAAGCCTCGGTCGTAGCCCATCACAGACTCACGAGTTCAATTCGAGGGGTTACATTTACTTATACCTATGTGGAGGGACAAGTTAACTCACGAAAGCATAAGTCATATGTAACCCGAAAGTATTCACTACCGCGAGGGACGAGTTAACCCACAAAGGCGTAGCGTTTACTTTCACTTAAACGGACGGAGACCGGGTAGAGAGCTCATGTTATGCAAAGAAGCAAGTGCACGGTGTGTGGAGAGAAACTCACAAACCTTTTCATTTTTATTAAACTAAAAAAACTAAAAATTAAAACCATAAAAACTTAGAGCTGAAAAGCAAAAGGACAAAACAAGTTAGAAAAATATCAACATGATGCAAATGCATGACTTTTCGAAAACCAAAATTTGAGGATCATGACTAAATATCAAATTGAACAAGGAATTTTGAAAATTTTGACAGTATGCGCTTATTTCTAGACTCGACTCTCAAAAACTGGATCCCCAGTGGAGTCGCCAGCTGTAGCGACGTAAAATTTTAGCTTTGGTCGCTAATCGGGGTGATTGATTGAAAATTTGGAGATCGAAATTTGATTATATTTAAAAAGAGGAGTCGCCACCGATCTTTTTTTAGGTGTGATCGGACACCTAATAAAACCTCTTTTTAACAGAAAAAATTCATTTTTGGACAAAAAGAAGGCCGGGTTTAGGTCTATGTCAAAATTCAGAAAAAAAAGGGTTCGGGAGTCGGTTACGCATAAGGAAGGTATTAGCACCCTCGTGACGCCCAAAATTGGTATCTTATTAAACATGTGTTGTCTTAATTTTCTAAAATACGAATTCAATTTAAATTTTAATCGTGATCCGATCAAAACACGAGAATTTTTTAAAATTTCAGTTTCTTTTGAGAAAGGGCGTCCCGTTTCTAACACGAGCCGATGATATTCACCCAACATAGCGATGAAATCAAAGACTTAATGTTAAATCGGCGCGTTGCCTTATTTATTGAAATTAATTAAAAATATGAGTAAAACATTATTATGATAATAATTCGTAAATAATGCAAGCGACGATACAATTAATAAAAGAACTATTAAAATCTAAGAATATTAAAATAACAATAACAATATTTACAATAAAAGAAAATAATAATAAAAATAATGTACTATTAATATAATAAGGAAAAAATAACATATTTATAACAATAATAGAAAATAACAATATGTACATAAATATATATATATATATATATATATATGTATATATATATGTTAATAATGATGAAAAGAAAATAATAATTATACTAATAATAGTGGTAATGGTAATGATCGAAGTAGTAATGAAATAAGTATAAGTACGTACAAAAATAAAAATAATATAATAATAAGGTAAAAAAATTATAATAATATATTAATAAAAGAAATATATATATATTTATACATATACCAAAAAATATATATTCATAATAATAGTATTGAATATTAAAAGTATATATGCAATATAGACAAAAATATGTGCATAATATAGTATTGAAAGTATTTATATGGGATAATATAAAAAAATATGAATAATGTGATAACAAAAAATATATATATACATAATATATATATAAAAAAGTATAATATTAAAAATATATATACATAATATATATAAAATATATACATAATATAGTATTAAAATACATAATATCTACATATTAGAAATAATAATAATAATGTTACAAAACAATTATTAATAATACTACATAAATATATACATATACATATATATATATTAAAGATATATACATATATAATAAAACATATACTAATAATAATAATAATAATAATAATAATAATAATAAAGATGTAATATCGTAAATAATATTAGAGTAATACTAAGTAAAATATAATATAACAATAACTATAATAAAGTACAAAAACTAAGTAATATACATTATTTATATTAATTATAAAATAGCAAAATTTAAAAAAAAGGCAAATTGAAAAATAAGTAAAAAAGATTAAAATTGAACTAAAAACTAAATTTTGGGGCCAAATCGGGAATAAAAATAAAAGAAATGGGCTTATTTGAACGTGCGCGTAACCTGGAAGGACCGAAACAGCAATTGTTCCTTCCTCTCAAAAACGCAGCGCAGCATGGGACCAAATTGCAAAGCGCAACAGATTATAGGGCCAAATTGAAAATTAAAAGCACTTAATTGCGAAACTTTGAAAAAGCGGAAGGGCCAAACGCGCAAATTGCCCTTCCGCACAAAAACACGCGGATCTTCTTCCTAGGCGAGTCGGGTCACGGGTTCCCTCCCCAAAACGACGTCGTTTTGCATGTGGGGAGGGGACCCCAAAACGCTGCCGTTTCGGTTAGCTTATAAAACCCCAAAAAATTTTTTAAGCAGTTCATTTCATTGCTGCTTCAGAAAAAAAAGAGGGAGAATTCTCCCTTTCTCTCTGGGCAACCCCAGATCTCAGCCAGAAAGGCTGCCGCACACCGCCACCATCACCGTCGCCGTCCACCGCACGCGGTGGCTGGAAGTTCGAAAGGTAAAATTTTCTCTTTTTTTTTGTTTTTAAAATATATGTATATATGTATAAGTAGAGAGAAAAGAAAAAAAAGAGAGAAGAAAAGAAAATAAAACAGATTGGAAAACTAAAAAAATCACATTGGGTTTCTGATTTTTTTTTTGGTATTTTTGGTTGCCTGATTTGGTGCTATTCTCGTGTTCTGATATTGCTAGAGTTAATGTTTTTTTTGGTTTGAATATATCCTTTTTATTTGATAAAATGCCGAATCCTTTTACATTGTTTTAATTTGGCTTTTATAGCCACTTTTACATTGTTTGGTTGTTACTATTACTATATTTGCGTGTTCTTCTTGCAGGAGTGGTTGAACGGTGGTGCAGTGGAACGGCTGGTGGCAGAGTAGGTGGCCGGTGGAGCAGTGGAGCAGTTGGCCGAACGACAGAAGGTTGGTGGCTAGGTGCGGCGCTGAGCTAGGTTTAGGGGTTAGGGTTTCAGATTTTGGTTTTGGGCTTAGGTAGTTGTTTTGGGTTTTGGGCTGATTGGGTCTAATGGTTGGGTGGGTAATTGTTATGGTTTAGTTATAGGTTTTGGGTATGGGTTAATTTGGGTTTAAAAATGGATTTATGTAAATGGGTTTTGTAATTGTAATGTGTTTGGTTTTGGAGTTTTAATTTTAGTGGATGTGGGCTGAGTGGGTTGGGTTGTAGTTGGTTAAGGGTTGTGATGGATACTTGTGAATGTGAATAGGGTTTCAGTCCAGACAAAATTGGGTATGTACATTCTGTAAAAAATTCAAACCAAAACTCATTTTCCTTAAGCAAGTTTGTGGACGAGAATGGAAAAGTGAAAGGAAAATTTGTTTCTTTCTTCCTTAAGCAATTTACGAAGAAAGAGGCCCATGGCTATATATATTACAATTAGCAATGTAATTAAGTTAATTCAAACATTAGTTTAATGACTGAATAAGCTTAACCCCTTTGTTAGTGGGAAATGATGATACCATATAAAATTAATTATCATGAATTATAAATGGTTTAATTTCTATTATGAACTTAGCTTAATTGCCTTTTAAGGCACTAATAAATTTCAACATCAATTTCTTTTCACTTTAATCACTAATTAATTTAGTCCCTGCACTATTTTATTAACCGATTTAATTTAATAACATCTAATCATTCGACCCTTGTTGATCTGTACTTGACTTGTAAGTATCCTATTTTAATTATTTATTAACTCAATTCAATTAATTTAGTTCGAAACCGAATTTTACAACATCGTTGAAAACCGGTTACACCTACCAGATTTTCAATACAATTCAACTGTTTTTCTATTGTATGAAGAATTAAGTTTGTATAATTGTTTTTCTGTAACTTTTCTATTCTAGTTTATTTATGAATGTATTGGGTTTCTGTAAAGGGTGGATCTTGAGATTCATCTTCCTCTCTGTTTGTTTGCCATTTTGTATTACTTTTTATTGTATTGATAGTTTTCAAGTAATAATCTTCAAACCATTACCATTCAAGGAATTTTAAAAAGACTGAGTATTCATGAATTTGTAATATTCTTGAAGAATTTCTCATCATACATTCTCTATTTTTCTTATTTATTATATTTGGAATAAAAAATATTCTCTAAACCATATTTTTATTAATCGCAAAGGCTTTTATAGTATGAAAATCTCTAGATTTCCTTTCATTCTCACCTTATTAGTCATTGTTAGAATAGGTAAGCGACATATTGGGTTAATTTGAGAGGCTCTTTCTTACCTATGATAAATAGGTTGGGTAGAATTTAAGTAGTTATGTATCCCATGTAAATTGACTTTAAATGTGGTTAGTATTAAAGAGATAGAGTGTAACACCCCAAACCCGGCCTAGAAGTTAGGCCCGAATTTGGCGATGTCACATTGAAGGGTTGCTTTCAAAAAATGGTTTAGTTAAAAACTTAGTTCGAAACGAAATATGCTTGATAGGAATTTACTTAGTTAAAAATTCGAAGAATTAAATTAAATGAATAATTAGAAAAAAAATATTTATTAAATATAGCAGTAATTAAATAAAATCCCAAGTAAATAATGAAATCGAAGATACATAGCCTTATTACAACACAGTGGAGATTTAAAAGTAATTATCATAAAACACTTAATAAATCTATATTGAAAATTACTAAGTAACTTGTAGTGTGGCTATCTCTGAGTCCTCTCCCGCGTCGAGCCGTCTATTGTGGATCACCTGAAATATTAATAATAAGGGTGAGAGTTTTGAAACTCAGTGTGTACGACCCTTGGCAATCAAATCAATTCATTATACACATATCACATTGGGCCTAAGCCCTAACAATATCGGTGGTCTGGGCCTTAGCCCACATTGACCTTATATCATACCAGAATTATATGTATGCAAATGTTCCCATCCCAAATCCAACCGCTACACCCCACTTGTACCAGCCCAACACATCTGTGGGGATGTCTACATCTACCCACTATCCTCTACACTCCAAAGGTAGTACCGGTTGTGGCACTACTCAAATGTTGCAGCGAGCTACTCGTGGCTCAAAAGCCTTCGTTGGGTCCACAGTCGTCAAGCGACTGTGCGACCCTCATATACACTTCCTCCAATCAAAACCCAGCCCACATACAACATATATCTCATGACTGCATCATCGTCACATACAACATACATCAGTCACACTCATAACACATAGGGGTATTTTGGTCATTTCACTACTCAGGGGTATTTTGGTAATTTCTACCCTACAAGGGTGTCTTGGTAACTCTACCCTTCGAGGCGTTATAATAATTCTACTCTACAGGGGTATTTTAGTAATTCTACCCTAGAAGGTATTTTCGTAATTCTACCTTAGAGGGGTATTTTTGTAATTTCCTAAAGAGACATATTTTAATTATGGTTTTGGCCCATAAACAAGTCCTCGCGACTAAAATGAACGGACACTATGCACCAGGTAGGATTCAAGAGAAGAGGAGGTGGGTCACTCAGACCACTTAAGTACCAAGCTCTTCCTAGATCCAATCCTAGATATGCACACATCCATTGCCACACCTTAGTCTAGCGACTTGTCCACGGGTTTGTTTAATTATTTAATTAAGTCTTATGTAAAATTTGAGAGATCAAAACTAGGCCTAAAGTCCATAAAAAACCCTAGCATGCATTTCTACAGTCCCATAAGGCCCACTAAGCCTATTTATGTTCATTAACCCATTAAGCCCAATCATGCTTATATGACCCATTAGGCCCGATCATACCTCAATCATACAATCACACATATTAATCCATCATAAAATTTCATATCACAATTTTGCCAATTTGGGCCCACAAATTTGGTAGGCCCATTAGGGATTTTGGGATTTCGGCTTTTGCCGATTTGCCGTGTGTGTAGTGTATGTACATACCTGATTGACGACCCGCACTACACTATCTTCAGCCTCGACCTACAATCAAAACCACTTTCGAATCAATTCTATACCTTAAACTACAACTTTATCAAATCCCAAAGCCTTACCATAACCTTACCGTGTACCTTCGACTTTTCTAGCCTTCCTTAGCAAATAGTCTCAAATATTCTTAGATCTGCATCAACACACATATTTTATCAACATCAGATGACTCGTCTTCCACACGAGTCACCCTTATAGGCTACAAATATACTCGGTCACCCCCTTAAGAGACCGAAATTGAGAATGAGACACTTACCGAAACTCGCCTTCAAACTAACGGCCTAAATATCTACTGAGTGTGATCGGCTTTTAAAATCTTGATTAAAGGTTGTAAATAACAAAAAAAATTTGTGATGGAGGAAGCAAAAGAAATCGGCAAAGGGGATATGGGTATTCGGCTTTTAAAAGATTAAGGAAAGAAATTGGCAAAGGGGATATAGGTATTCTCGGCTTTTGCAAAAGAGGAAAAAAAACTAGAAAGAAGGAGAAGAATGAAGCATACGGTTTGGAAAAGCAAGGGAAACTCTTCAAAAAGAATTCGGCACCCCCTATAAATACCCAAAGTCGAACCCCTAAAGTCCCAATTGGCTCCACTTCATCCACATCTCATCTCCTAATTTTTCTCCACGATAAGCTCTCCTAACCTCTTCCTATATTTTTTCTTCTGATCACTCTCCTTAGAGTCCATCTTCATGCCACTTCTAACCTTCTAGAAGGCCAAAATTAAACTCCTAAAAATACTAAGCTAGGATCCAAAACTTAAGCAAGGCCCAATACTTCTAGGCCCAAAATTCAGGGTGTTACATAGAGACTTTGGCTATTCTAAAATTCATATACATTTATTCAGTTCTTCTTTTATATTTAATTGTTGAAATGTTGCATTAAATTTCTTTTGTCTCGAAAGTATTTCTTGGAGATGTTCTAGGAGACCTATTAAACTTGAGTTTAATTATACCATCTCGGAGTTGAGTGATTTGGTTTAATGTAATGTTTTGAATAGGAGTTGATTCAACTAGATTTATGACTCTTTTTGTAATATTTCGAACCCGAGCTAAAAGTCCAGTTGAATCTGAAATGGCATAGTGGTTACCAAAATGACCACTCAATCAATAGTTCAATAACTACAAATTAAAACGTAAATTTAAACATACATACTTATAAATATGTATATTAAAAAATATATTAAAATCAATTAACACAACCCAATTAAATAATTAATTGGTATAAAAACCGACCAACTAAACTTATGGATCAAAGTACATGCCAAAGCTAACTAAGTGAAAACGTCTTTACAAAGTATAGATTGCAGAGACTCTTTTTCAATGTTGCTCAATCACAAATTATCTGTTACTTGTGCATGAAATTAAAAACTTAAACATTAAACTTTTTATATCTTAATGGAGTTTTACTAAAGTCTAACAAAAATATCGCATAATTAAACCAAATTACAAGCACTTAAACTTTGTAACGACATAATTCGAAATTTAAAACATTTTATTAAAATGTGAACATAATGGTCAAGAATTAAGCATCGAATTGTAGTGTCACTTTAATAAGATAAAGCAACTTATAAATTAATCGTTACACATTCAATATCATACAAAATATATATTTAAGTAACCATTTGTGGGATAAACATGTAGAATGCAAAAGTATTTATTTGAACCCCATAACGATACGATATAAAAAACTAACAATACCCTAGTGCATGCAGAGTACAACTTAATCAATTAACACACCAAATCCGCAAAGCATAACAATACGATACTCCTGAGTGCTTATAGCAACCAACATAAACACATATTTAAAAAGCTTTATACTCTAGGACATGACAACTATGTATAGATAGTTTTTCTACGACGTTTAGTAGGGCCAATAATAAACAAAATATTTATTTTTAGTTCACCTCCACACATTCATACTTTCAATACACAATATAAATAACAAGAGTATTCAATTATAGCATATTCACAATAGCAAGTAATTTAGAAAAATTACAAGATATTTATTAAAAATAGAGAACACAAATCGTAATTCTAAGTGTTTCGTTGATTAGAAATAAAATTTAGCCACTTATGTTATCATGTTGTAACATTTTAGTTATTAAGTGTTAATTGTCGTTAACAGTAAGCTGACATGACATGTTAAATCATCATTTTAAATGAAACTCTTAGGTTAAATTATACAATTGGTCTCTATATTTTTTTTCGTTTTAAGCAATTTAATTTTTTTTCCTTTTATGTTTTTTGAACGTTCCTTCTTTTTTTCATTCCCTTCTTTTTTTCCATCTATTTTTCTTCCTTCTTAATTTCTTTTAATGTAGTTTTTTTTTTTATATTTTTCATTTGTTAAAATTAGTCCCTATATTTTTATATTTTTGAACAATTTAATTTTTTATTTTTATTTCTTTATTTTCCTTTTCTTCTTACTCTTTATTTTTCTCTCTTCTCATATTCTTCATTGCAGAAACATAATTTTTGCCTACTAAATAAACCAAGTCCTTGTTTCTTTCACACAATTCCTAAATTGAATTTCACTACCGAATATCAATAATGCTTAATCAAATCTCGATTTGAATATAACTTAATTTTGAAACTAAAATTGGATCTAACTAATCACTATAAAAAACCATATCTTAATCAAATCTAAACATAAATTGAATTAATTATATTCAAAACAATTTTTTTCCGGTTCCAAACTTTTACAGAATCGTGTAAATTATTCATTTCCTTTTCTTTTCTGACGAATAAAAATAAGCAAACAATAAAATTGATCTAAACTTTATTGAATATTCCCATGTAAACTCGGTTGGAAGTCTAACATAGATGAACCGAAGAGAGAAAGGAAGCGTGGAACTAAACTAGTTTGGGTAAAGTTGAGAGTAAGTTTTGTATGGTGGTTGTTTTAGTCATTAGTAGTATAGAGCTTGTTTGAAAAATCCGTGAAACAACGTAATTTCGAGAAGGCGAGAATGTTATAGGTAAGATACATAATGTGATCGTAAGGGTTGGTTAGGAGGTTAAAAGAACAGGCTTGAGAAACTTTGTTGAGAGTGGACTGCCATAAGTCATGATTGGTAAGGTCTTCAAGTAAGGCGAGTTGTGGACTAGGTCATTAAAAGATCCAAATTGATTCGTTAAAGCGATGATGGATGATGAGAGTTTGTAATTGTGGGGTAAGAATATGCGAAGAAACTTTTATTTTGGTTTCAATTTTCGCCTTTTTTTTTTCATAAACATAAAAAAAGTTTTAACAAATGGAAAATATAAAAAAACTATGTTAAAAAAGATTAAAAAGGGAGGAAACCAAAGGGAGAAGCTGAAGATAATGAAAAATAAAGAAAAAAAAAAGAAAGTTAAAAGAATATAAAAGGAAAAAAATTAAATTGCTCAAAACGAAAAAATATGAGAACCAATTGTATAATTTAACCTAAAATTTTTGTTTGAAATGATAATTTAACGTGCCACGTCAACTTTCCGTTACACCGTTAATGGCAATTAATGGCTTAGTTACTAAAATATTACAATATGCTAACGTAAGTCACTAAATATAATATTTTAAATATAAATAACTAAAATGTAATATAAGATAAACAAAAATGACTATTTTAATAATTTACCCATTATTATTATTTTGCTAAATTTGATTCCACTTCTTCTAATTCTCACCCTAAAATTATATATGATTTAAAATAAAAAGAAAAACATCATACTACATCTCTCTCATTTGCGTTCCCCTTTGATCATCACCAGTTCTATCTTTATCCTCAAAGAGTGCCCATACCTCTTCCAAGCTCTTGTTTTTGGTCTCGGGAAGAAAGTAATAAAAGAAGAGAGTGGCCACCACCATGATTCCAGACAGCACAAAGAACATTCCCCCGAATGTTATTTTCTCGGATATTGTCAGAAACGTCATCGACATCACCCCACTCACCAACCTGTTCACCGATATAGCCAAGCCCGTGCCCTGGGCCCGAAGCCTCAATGGGAATATTTCCGATGAATAAACCCATGTGATCGGACCCAGCCCGATTGAGAAGAAGGAAACATCGGCGCAAACAGCAATGATGCACACAATGATTGCCCACAATGGTTTGGTTTCTGAGTGTTGGAGAAACTTGGAACCCATGCCCAAAACAGCCAATGATACAGCCATCCCAATTGACCCTAGCAACAACATAGGCCGTCTTCCGAATCTGTCCAAATAAACAGCTGAAATCAACACAAAAGTAGCCTTGGCTACTCCCATTATCACATTCACACCGAAGAGCTGTCTCTTATCTTGAATCCCAGCATCTTTGAACACTTCGGGACAATAGTATATAACAGCATCATTGCCTGATGCTTGCATGAAAAAGTTAATTCCAATGGCTGCAATGATAATTCTACAAACGGGTTTTGATGGGTTTAATAGAAGCTCCTTCCATACCCCCTGGCCACGCCAATCGCTGTGGTTTGATGAGGTTGCTTCCCCTAAATCCATGGCAGCGGCTTTCGTTATTTCACTGAGTCTAAATTCAGCTTCTTGAACAGTATCCGAGACTTTAATCAATACCCTTTTTGCTTCATCGGTTCTACCTTTCATCACCAGCCAACGAGGTGATTCTGGCATTGCTGTAACACCAATTCCAATGGCAATTGCGGGTACTGCTGCGAGGCCAAGCATCAGTCTCCAGTTTATGTTTTGGGGCAAACCTGATAAGGAAAAGTTAACGATGTAGCCTAGCAGGATGCCAGACACAATGAATACCTCAGGGAAGGAAGTGAGGAACCCACGTTTCATAGCGGGAGAGATCTCAGCTGTGTAGAGAGGTGCAATCATAAGGGAATAGCCAACGCCAATGCCAGCAACTATGCGGCCTGCTAGGAGCAACGGAAAAGAAGGTGCAAACCCCATTAAAAGTGCACCCACAAGGAATGTGGCTGCTGCTAGAACAATTGTGTAACGTCTGCCTATGTAATCTGATGTTTTGCCAGATGCAAGTGAGCCTACAAGTGAAAGTACATTCAAGCTACCCACCAAGATTTCTACTTGAACTGATGTGATTTTGAGGTTTTCCTTGATAAACAGCACTGCTCCACTCATTACACCAATATCTGCAAAAGAAATAAATAAACAGAGCAATTCGCCCTCAAAAAGAAGTCCACTGATTTGGCCAAAAAAGAAGCCAATCCAAGGTACAGGCATTAATAAATCGTGGGATTTTGACAATTTTAGGGTTAAAAAAATCGTAGTAGTTGGAAGAGAGACAAATTGAAAGCGAGACTCACCATAGCCTAAGAGAATCGAGTTTGTGGAGGCCAAAAGAGCACATAAAAGAGTGAACTTGTTTAGACCAGCGGTGCTTGAATGGCGAAAATCATCTTCACCAGCCGCCTTCTGTTGTTGGGATTCCATCTCGTTGGCGTCCATTTGAGCTACTCTGCGCTTTTTCTAACCTTAAAGCACTTGTGAAAGAAAAAAATAGGCGTGGGAAGTGTGGAGGCTAAAACAAGGAGGTTGGTTTTGGATGGATAAAACGAGGAGTTGGTTGAAAGTAGAGTTAATGGAGTTTGTTTGGATCCCCCAATGGAACTCAAACTGCGTGAGAAATCAGAAAAATTGCAAATGGAGCTGAACTGGCATATGTAGGGCTACGAATGAACAGGTTCGCAGCAGTGGGCTGGAGATATCATATTAAAATATCATGCTTCGCCACCTGCCATTTCGCCTTTCTTTGTCCTATAAATATTAAACACTTCCTCTCTTACAGTAAACTATAACTTACAATGGGTAATTGCAGGTTCCCATTCAAATATGCATAAATTATAACTTTACTCTTTTCCAAATTTTGAAATTTTATTTTTTACCTGAATGGTATCATTTCAATTCAATAATGTTACACTTACGGGCATTAAGTCCCTGCAGAACAAAATCTTAACAAGGATAGTAAAAGGTAACCCACTGAATGGATGAGCAATATCGCATTATAACTCTGCTTTTATACTAGAAAAGGAAACCACCACGAGCTAATTAGCGTCTTCAAATAAAACATGAAATTGTGGGATAATATTACCAAAAAATCTATTATCCATATTCCATACAAGACAAGTAATAGTTTACTCAATCAGAAATCACACCTTGGCTTGGCTTGGGCCAACGATTTCTGCTCTCATATTTTTATAACTTTATAAAAGGGTAACAAAACTATTAGTAATTTTATGTTTTAGTTATTTAACTTCAAAAAGTCACAAAATGATCATTAAACTATTCAAAAGTTTTTATTTAAGTCACTGGGCTGTTAATTTTTTTCTTAGAAAAGTCTGGTTAGTGAGCTTCAAACGGTGATTTGACAATCGATATAGTGGATCAATGCCCATCAACGAGTAAAAGAGCATACCTTGCATCTAAGTTGATCTAACGGTCTGTATCAAAGATTAGAGAAGAAAACTGTTTAGATTTTGGTTTGCAGATTTGTGACGTTCAAATCGTTTCATGAAAAAAAATTGATCTTAGAAGAGAAGGAGAAGGAGAGTTTCGATTGGTGTAGGCGGTGCTAATAGAGAAGGCCATATAGCAATTATTTTAATGACCCAGTAATTTTAAAAAAACTTTCAAATAATTTAATGATCATTTTATAATTTTTTAAAATTAAAATTAAGTAATCAAAACGTAAACTTATTAATAATTTAGTGATGTTAAATGTAGCTTAATCCTAAAAAAAAAAGCAGCATAATTTGAAAAGTTAAGTTGATTATGTGGTTATGAAGGTGAAAACCATGAGTCTCTACGCTAGTATTAAGCCTTTCTTTCCTTGCCATTAAATGTTTAGAAACAAAAGACACTTCCGGTTCCGTATGCCAAACATTTTCGCTAAGGTTATTTATTAATTAATTAAATTAATACCGTGAATTAATTTAAATTTATTCAAAAACTTTACAATATCAGTAGATGTCTTTGTATTATTTATTTTATTTTTAAACAAATTGGTGTATCCAAATAGTTTTTATAAACCACGGGCACAATGGGTGTATAGTATTGTAAACTTTATATAGCTGCATGAAATCCAAAGATATTTCAATATCATTTTTCAATTTGTGGGCAAAGCCACATAACTTACAGCACTTTGTAATCGGCTTAACAAAATGAGATTAATTTCATTGCTTACAAACACTAAATATATTTCAATGGCGGAAAAGAAGTCTATTTAAAGATAAAGAATCTTTAAAGAAAAACTTATAACTTGTTTTCTTAGCATAACTTGTATTATTAAACAATTCTTTAAATAACTATCATGTTTTTACGTTACATAAACTTCTCAATATGAATTTTCGATTTATTTAAAATTTTATAAGAAAATGACTAAATAACTCTTATATGTTTAAGGATACGTTTTTATGTCGTATTATGTAGTTAGATTGTAATACAAAAATACAACTTATATTAGTAGATAAACTTAATCATGTCCTTAGTCTAATCGAAAATGAGCAAACCAGTTAAAATACTAATATGTCATTTATTAAGTCCAATTGAGAAGATGTTTTGACTTGGGTATCGAAGTGAATGACTCCCTAAAGATAAAGACATAGATGTAATTGCCTGGACTAACAATACATCGGACAAGACCCAAGTAGAATAGATCCTAAATCTATTTATGAATTTATTCATTTGTAACATTCATAGTGTGATATACCTTAATCCTGAGTGGATGATGGACTATGTATGCGTGACTCATGTACTTTGATGTAAGTAAAAGCTTGAGTTCAAATAGATAAGGAACCAAAAGTTGGTGTGTTGGGTATACGACTTCTGCAATATGTAGCGTCATTCACAATAGTGGAATTCATATCTCAAGACATGGATAAATGATATCTTCTTATTGCATTACATGATAAATGAAAAGTAAACGTAGTCATAAGTTGTTAGCCTTTGTGATGAATGGCTTAATTACTATTTGATAGTAGTTGACTTTTTTATTAAAGAAGATATAATGGTTACCATGAGATAAAATAGGATTATATTGGAAGAGCAGATTTATTCCAAAGAGATCAAAGATATCTTACGCAGGTAACACATTTATGATAAGATCATTGGATTAGCACTGATCAAGTAGCCTTTGTAATATTATGTCACTAGGGAGCTCAGTCATGATACTATAGTAGAATGACTTCATGACTAAATGAGTTTATAATAAACATGTGAAAAGCTAGAACTTAATTTTAAATTTCTTGAGCCCTAATCACATATGGTCAATCGATCCTTCTGCTAGCTCGTTGAAACTAGAAATGAATTGCATATTGAATCAAATGAATATAAATGGATGGAAATGGTAAAGTTAGTGATAAGCCATAAAAGTAACATATTTTTAACCTCATTCTTAATGCGTTTTTGGATGATTAATTATGTAAATTAGTGATTTTGATACTCCTAATCCATGCCTTTATACTTAGGAGAGCATTTGGGAGCAAAAAGAGCGAAAAACGAGCCAAAATCGGACAAATAAAGCTATTTTCAAGATCCACACAGTTTGGGCATTTCCACACGGGCTGGCCATACGTCCGTGTGAGCCACACGGGCTGGCCAAATGCCCATGTGCCAGCCCGTGTCGATATCGCACCCTATTTTCCACATACATTGAAAAACCCAATTTTTAGGTTTTCTGAGCATTCTAAAGTCTATAAATACCAATTAGAAGAGGACCTAAAGGGGCACGCAGAGAAGATTGAAGAAACCACTCGAAGAATGCCATCGGAATTAACTCAGAAGCGGATCTTCTTCAAGATTGAAGATCTCCATTTAATTTCCTTCAAAGTTTTATTGAGTTTCTTTATGTCTTGTTGTTATCCTAACTTTGAGATATTTTCATTCCAGATTATGAACTAAATTCCCTAGATACCTAGAGAAGGTGAAACCTATGATGAATCTTATTACTTGATTTCTGATTTACATAATAAATACTTAATTCTTGTTTTCAATTATGTATGCTTGTTTCGTGTTTTAATATTTTCAAGATATTAATTCATGTTTAATGTTCTTATTTTAGTGGAGAAAAAGTCCCTATTTAAGAGTAGATCTAGCATAATTGAGTGGAGTTGCATGCAATCCAAGAAATAGGATGACATAAATCTACAGGATTATAGTCAAATCTAATAGGGGAATCCATAGATCAAGTTAATGCGACAATAAGGGTTTTAATTAGGAAGAGATTTCAATTAATCAACTTAGAGTCAATTGTTCTTACTCTCGAAAGAGATATTAATATAATTTAGAGATTTCTACGGATCAAGACACAAGTGAATAAATCGTTTAATTCAGATTCATAATAATAGGTGAAGTCTAGGTGGATTCTTTCCTAGGTATTGTCTATCTCATTGGTTATCTTCGATTATTTTCGTATTTCATTCTCTGTTGCGTTCTTAGTTAGATTAGTTTAGTAATTTTAGATTAAAAACAATCACTCCAATTTGTCGGCTAAATAATAGGAAAATGGTAATTACTATTACTTTTAGTCCTCGTGGATACGATATTCCTTACTCACCATAGCTATACTATTATTCGATAGGTGTGCTTGCCTTTGTCGTAATTATAGTTAGTTTAGTGACCATCAAGTTTTTGGCCCCGTTGCCAAGGACTAAAATATTAGGAACATGATTTTTATTAATTTAGCCATTTATTTTTATTACATTTTATTTTTGTTTTTAGTTTAATTTTTGTTTTCTAATTTTTCTTTTATTTGCTTCTGGCAGGTTCCTTTAGTTTATAACTAGAAGAAACCCGTCGAGACCATTACTATTTGACAGCGAAATTGAAAGTACAGCTCGCAGAAATCATAGAGAAGAAAGGCAGAGTCGATAAAGTATAGTAGACGAGCAAGAGGACGTTATTATTATTACTGAGGAGATGGGTGATAATCAGAATAATCAGCTACCTCCTGCAGTTGTTGCGAATCCTACAAATCCAAATCCTATTCCTCGTACTATGTACTATTATGCCAAGCCCACTCTAATTGGGGCTGAATTGAGTATTGTGAGACCCATCATTGCTATGAATAATTTCGAACTAAAGCCGACCACTATTCAGATGGTACAACAATTTGTTCAGTTCGATGGTTTGCAAGATGAAGATCTAAATACTCATTTGGCTAATTTTTTGGAAGTCTGTGACACTTTCACGATAAATGGCATTTCTGACGGTGCCATTTACCTACGGTTGTTTCCCTTCTCGTTGAGGAACAAAACTAAATAGTGGTTAAATTCTTTATCACAAGGTTCAATCACTACATGAGAACAAATGACTGAGAAATTCCTACTGAATTACTCCCCACCGACTAAGACAGCCAAGTTGAGGAATAGTATCTCTTCCTTTGTTCAAATCGACTTAGAAACTCTAAATGATGCATGGGAGAGGTATAAGGACTTATTGAGATGGTGCCCTCACCATGGGTTACCTTTATTGCTATAGGTTCAAACCTTCTACAATGGTTTCTTAACTAGACAGTTAATTGATGCAACAGCCATTGGTACTCTAAACAATAAAACACCTAAAGCAGCGTATGAATTTATAGTGGAGATGTCACTGAATAATTATCAGTGGCAAGTCATGAGGACGAAGCCGATGAAAACACCTGGTGTTTTTAACTTAGATGCGGTCACCATGTTATCGAATTAGGTAGAACTTTTAAATAAAAAATTGATGGTTTATATGTTTCTACGCAGGTACATTCGGTGATGCAATGTGATGCAATTGGAGGTGGAATAAATAATCTAGATTGTTTATCCTTTGGTCCTAGCATGGAGAATGAGCAAATAAATTATATGGGTGATAATTCTAGACCTTAAAATAATCCTTACAGTAACACCTATAATGCAGGTTGGAGGAACCATCCCAATTTCTCTTGGGGTAGTCAAGGAAATCAAAGAGCACAACCTACTCTAGGCTTCCAACAACAACCTTACCAACAAGAGAACAAGCCGAACCTTGAGGTGATGTTAACGAAGTTTATCTGGGTGTTTAGAAACCTGTTTTCAAAACACTAAAGCAGTGCTTAAAAATCAACAAGCATTGATTCAAGGGCTCGAGAACCAAATAGGCCAACTTGCTAAGTTAATCTCAGAACCACAATAAGGTAGTTTGCCTAGCAATACCGCAAGGTAGCAGCTTTTTGCAATTACAGTTCGAGATGAAGAAGGGTTAGTTGAATCTAAACCAAAACTGAGGCAAAAAATTGTGGTAAGTAACGGTAAGGTCGAGGTAAGCTAGAATGAACAAAAACCAGTTGGTAAGGAATATAAACCTCGAGTGCCATATCCTAATGCGACGAAGAAAGACCACACGAACGAACAATTTGGTAAATTTCTTAAACTTTTGAAAAAATTACATATTAACTTGCCGTTTATTGAAGCTCTTTCGTAGATGCCCAATTTCGTTAAATTTTTAAAGGAGTTTTTGGCAAACAAACGGAAGTTAGATGACTCATCGCATGTGGAGTTAAATGCAGTATGCTCAACCATTTTGCAAAATAAACTACCCAACAAATTGAAAGATCTAGGGTGTTTTATTATTCCTTATTTAATTGGTAGTTGCGGATTTAGGGGCGAATATTAATGTCATGCCCTATAAAATGTTTAAACAATTAGGTCTTCAAAAACCCAAACAAACTAGGATGAGTATTCAATTAGCAAATAGAACCATTAGATTTCTTAGGGATATTATTGAAGATGTTCTTGTAAAAATTGATAAATTTATATTCCCAGTTGATTTTGTTGTTTTAGACATAGATGAGGGTAATGAAGTACCTTTAATTTTAGGAAGACCCTTTTTAGCAACTGCTAGAACTATTATTAATGTTGGTACAGGTGAATTAGTACTTCGTGTAGGTGACGAAATGATTACTCTCTAAGCTCGTGATTCTATTAAGACATCTAATGATCGAGATGATTTTACAAGTTTTGTTAATATTAGTAACCATGTGGCTCAAACTTTTTTGCAGGAAACCCCTCGGAAAAACTTGATAGAGCCACATTCCAGTCCATGCGACAAAAATAGAATGAGTCATGATGAATGAATGTTGCAAGTCGATGAACTAGACAAATGGCGAACACATGTTAAGGAGAAACCAAAAAAGCACAGTGAAGAGTTAATGAGACACCATGATAAGCATATGGATGGAACGAAACAATTTAAGGTTGGAGACAAGGTACTTCTTGACAAAAGGGATCCTCGAATTGCCACTTCGGAGCTTAATGCAAACGGATCAAAACCCTTTATGATACTGAATGTCTTCCCATACGGTACAGTTGAGATAACTCATTCTGAATTTGGCATATTTAAGGTAAATAGTACTCGACTTAAACCTTATGTTGATAATAGAATTGATAAAGAGAAAGAGGAGTTTCAACTCTATGACCACTGTGACTGTGCGAATGTAAGGTAAGTCAAGCTTAGACTTTAAATAAGCGCTTCTTGAGAGGCAACCCAAATGTTTAACTTTTTCTAATTCTTTTAATTCCATTGCATGCTAATTTAAAATCTAAAAAAAAAGTATTTTTTTACCCACACAGTCTGGACACATGGGCGTGTCCTTGATCGTGTGCACAATAAGGGGTTCGACAGTGAGTTACATGGCCTGACGACATGGTCATGTGACCCATATGGCCAAACCAAATGGGCATGTAGGATATCACATGGGCGTGGGAGAAGCAAAGGAAAACACACACGGCCTATACATGCGAGCGTGTCCTAGGTCGTGTGAAACCTGGAGCTAATTGTTTCAAAGCTAGAAAGTTACATGGGCAGGAGACACGGCTGTGTGAGAGACACGGTCAAGCCACACGGGCGTGTGGGATCTCATATGGGCGTGAGAGAAGCGAAGGAAAACACACATGGCCTGGCACATGGTCGTGTGTACCACACGACCATGGACACACGGGCGTGTCCATGGCCGTGTGAAAACTGGGTTAATTTTTAATTGCACATGGGCTGAAAATACTCCAAACGGCTGTGTGACACGGCTGTGTGGCCCAAACCTTAGAATTCTTTTCTTAATTTGTCTTTTTCTTCTTCCCCAACCAAGCTACCCCTTTTATTTTATTTTATTTATTTATTAATTATTATTTTCCTTATTTATTTATTATTCTTATACTTAGATTTTAAATTTATTTTAATTTTTTTGCTATTTTTATTATTTTTATTTTTACTATTATTGTTACAATTACCTTTAAGTTTATTAGTGTCATTGAGTTTATTATTATTTTTTGTTTTATTTTTTATTTTATTGTTTTATTTATCTTTCTTTTAGATTTTGTTTTAGTTGCTTTATTTTTTTATTTATTTTCTTAAACTTATTTTAATTATTATTTTTTGAAATATATTTTTATAGTTATTTCTAATCGAGTTATAACCCCTTAATCTTCACTATTTGTGTTTATTTTTTTATTAGTTTGCTCGAAATCATGGACTGTATTTAGATTTGGCTACAACTCTGCTTTTCACTATTTTGGGGATTTCATCCAATATTTAGGGCAGTTTCAGTTTTCTCCCTCTCTTATGATATTCTGTTTATAATATTATTATACTTGTTTGTACATTGAGGACAATGTACATCTTAAGTGTGGGGAGGTTATTTATATAATTATTAGAAAATCTCTGAATTATGTTTTGTGTTTAAGTAATTGTCTCATACTTCTATTAGAATGAATTAGTATCAATTTTTAATTTTTATTGATGTGTTTTGGATTAAGTTCATAGATATTTGTGCATTGGTTATTTTAAACTTTAAGACATGAGAGATAAGTTTTTTTTTAGAATTAAAAAAAATTTAGGTTGTTTCCCTGAATTGAGGTATTATCTTGAAGTTTTAAATTTACAATTTTGACATCAAAAATCAAAAATTTTTGTGAGATTTTGAGCTTTTAGAGCATACATTTTTTATTGCTCATTTTATTATTGGTCATGAGTGTGTCAATTTGATTTGTTATTCTAGAACTTTTTTTAATTATGCATATCGAGACCACACCTTTGATTTGATATACTGAAATGATAAAAGCACTTAGGTTTTAACCCACTTATCCCATAAAAAATCTACCTACAAAATTAACCATTAGTGAACCCCGTTGAGCCTAACACACTGTTTCTTTATTTACCCATTAATGTTAACCCATAACTCATTTTTTCGTTGAAACTTTTTCCTGTTTTATTGACTCCCTTTTTGTTGAGATTTGATTTGGTTAGTTGCCTAATTATGCTCTTTTGTTTAATTTGCTGAATTATTTCTTATTGTTCTAAAAAAAACAAAGAAAAAAATAGAAAAGAAAAAAATATAATAAAAATATTGATCATTATTCAATTCTATGTTGATTGAGCTTGAACAGTTAAATTCATATTTTAAGAAGAAGCTCGTTTTTATTCTTGAATAATTTTTGATTGATGTAATTATTTTTTTCAGCATTTGTTTATTTTTCTAGTTTGGTAATTTATCAATTTGATCTCGATTTTAACCAACTTTTTCAGCCTTTCTCCACACCTTTAACCTAAGCCCCATTACAACCTCTTAAAGACCTTTTGATTTGTATATCATTTTATAGTGGTGGATATTTGATTTTCATGCAAGCCTATGGTAATGACATTTTATGTTTGACTATTGAGTGCTTATTATTGAACCTTAAACACTTTGAGTGATTTGAGTGAATCTTTAGTGAGGATGTCGATTCTTGTCTATTTTGAATTAAAGGTAATTACTTAGATAAGGGAAAATACCTATGTTTTCATGCTTTAAAGATGTTCGACTTGGATTGTTTGAATCTTTAGTGCTCATTTAGTTGACCTATCAATGTATGATTATTTGTAAATTATGACGAAACATCATTCATGAGAATTATAAGTTGAGAAAGATTAATTTTAATTGTTAGTTGAGGATTTTGCTTGAAGACAAGCAAACGCTTAAGTGTGGGGATATTTGATAAGCCATAAAAGTAACAAATTTTAACCCTATTCTTGATGCGTTTTTGGATGATTAATTATGTAAATTAGTGAATTTTATGCTCCTAATCCTTTAAATTCATGTCTTTATACTGAGGAGAGCATTTGGGAGCGGAGCAAAAAAAGAGCCAAAATCGGACAAATAGAATTGTTTCTAAGATCCTGTGACACCCCTTAACCTCAAACCGTTGCCGGAATAGGGTTACGAGGCATTACCGGACATATTAGACAACTTACGAATAATTCATAAATAAAATAATATTCATAGTATAATTTAAATAATTAATCCCTATATTGAACTCTCAAAGCCTAAATATGTATTAAAGTGGTTCGAGACTTATTCGTGTAATCCAAAATTTTTTTTTAATAAAAATTTTGGCAGCATTTCTGCTTATTTTTACATAAAACCCCCTGCAATTTCAAACGAAAATAAACCCATGCCAATGCTCAACCAAAGGTTTTACACATTAAATACTTCTAATCAAGCTCATAACATTGGTTTAATACTAAAATCAAATATCATAACAAGTAAAGGAATAATTTATAATTCATTCTTTGTCTAATTTAGTACTAAATTTTACCATTTATATAACTAGTATTTCATTCATCATTCAAAACATTTTAACCAATATTTACAACTCAAAATCATATAGCATAATTACATAACTCACATAATTCCACCTAGTACATGCCACTTAATCTAAAGAAAGAAATACATCACCAAAATCCTCGTGTTAGAGTCGGGATCGTTCTGGATGCTGAACCTGACCTTGAGCTCTATGACCTGCGCACGGAAACAACCGTACGTTGAGTATTTCATACTCAGTGGTATTACTATAAACCAAACTATTTAACATTAATAATTTACAAATATCAATCATAAGCTTATGAATCATTTAAACTAATTATATATAATTGATTATCACTTCATAAACTTTTCACATACTAATTCAATTCACAATTTATCTTATGCAGTCTTTCTCGTACTTTCAATAGTGCCAAGACAATCAATCTCATTTTCAAATTTTCAATTCAATTGTTTACCCTATTAACAAGGCTCGGACTCTGACAGATACGGGGATTCCACCCAAACACACCAGAATATCTAACCCAAACACACCAAAATAATAAAATTCTCCGTAACACACCAGTATAATATAGCCTCCCAAACACACCAGTATATCATATCCTCCCAAACACACCAGTAAGGCGTGAAATGCCTCTTCGGATAAACCGAAGCATATAATAACAGAATCATCTCCTCGGCCGAGCTACAAATCTCCTCATCACATCACAAATCCAATGGCATGCCATTTGTATCAAATCTAGTCCGACAAGTTAATAAGGTATTATTTTTACTTTTCCAATTTCACTTTCATTTCCACAAAAATTTCCAACACTCAATCAATTTAACATCTATTACTTTAATTCATATATAAATAAATTTTCTCACATACTCATGTTTAATTTCAAATATAATACTTACCTTATCTTAATTATTCCATATTCAAAAATTCAATATACATTTAATAAATAGTTTGAGTTATAGTAATACAAACCCGGATTACGCGTTCACTCCTCAATGATCTTTTCTTTTCCTTTGGATACCGATGCCTCGTTTTCCTTGTTAGCAATTAACTTGAAATCCCAAAATCCCTATTTTTCCTTTCTTCTTTTCTTTCCTATTCTTTCCTTCCCCTGTTTCGAGATGCTCTCTGTTTCTTTTTTAACTTTGTTTCTTTTCTTTCCTTTTTATTTTATTTACTTTATTTTATATTTTATACATAATTAATTTGATAAATATCTATTTTAATAACAAATACTAATATTACATTTGGATGCATATTTGTTTTTACATTTGTACCAATAATTTTATTACCATTGTCATTATTTAATTTGTTTCTCAAACAAAAAAAATCTCATAATTTTAATAATTTGATTACTTAATTAACAAATATCTTTTTACTTAAATTATAAGTAATTAAGTATTTAAATTACAAATGTACCAATGTAATTTTTTTTTACACATGTATATTTTTATTACCATATAATTATCTACTATTTAATTTATTTAATACTAATAATAATAATCTAATATAAAACAATAGTGTTAATTAATAATTATAATAATTATATATAATATTTAAATATAACTTAAATAAAATCTTAAATTTTAATACAATTATGCCGCCTCAACATTTGTAAATGGTTTAATTACCATTTTAATCCTTTTTATTCTCTATTTCTCTGGAATTAAACTTTTACCCCTTATTCAATTTAGTTCTTTTTACTAATTACTCTAAATTAAGCTAAATTTACTTAATTAAAACCTAATTAAACACACTACTAGATTCATAATTATTCCCAATAATTATTTACGAAGTTGATTTGCTAAGACGGATGCCCGATAATGTACTTTTCCAGTGCCCGTGAATTTTGGGTCGTTACATTTTTCCCCCCTTAATAAATTTCGTCCTCGAAATTTACCTGAAAAAAGATGAGGATACTGAACTTTCATTGTCTCTTCTGGTTCCCAAGTTGCTTCTTCCACTCCATGATTTCTCCATAACACTTTCACTAATGGAATTCATTTATTTCTCAACTCTTTTATTTCCCGAGCTAATATTTGAATCGGCTTCTCTTCATAGGACAAATCTGATCGAATCTCAATGTCTTCTGTAGGAATAATATGGGAAGGATTTGATCTATATCTCCGAAGCATAGAAACATGAAAAACATCATGAATCTTCTGTAGCTCTGGAGGCAAAGCTAGTCGATAGGCAACCGGTCCGATTCTTTCAACTACTTCATATGGCCCAATGTAACGAGGACTTAATTTTCCTTTGCGACCAAATCTCAAAACTTTCTTCCAAGGTGATACCTTTAAAAACACTTTATCACCCACAGAATACTCTATATCCCGTCGCTTCAAATCTGCATAAGGTTTTTGTCTATCAAAAGCTGCTTTCAATCTATCTCTAATCTTTTTAACTGTTTCTTCTATCTCATGGATTAACTCTGGTCCGACTATCTTTTTCTCATTCAATTCTGTCCAATATACCGGTGATCGACACTTTCGACCATACAAAGCTTCATACGGAGCCATCTGAATACTAGATTGGAAACTATTATTATAAACAAATTCTGCTTGTGGTAAATATCGTTCCCAACCTGACTCAAAATAAATGATACAAGCTCTCAACATGTCCTCCAAAATCTGAATTATCCGCTCGGACTGTCCGTCAGTTTGTGGATGAAAGGCTATACTGAAACTAAGTTTAGTACCCAACGACTCATGTAATTGTCTCCAAAACCTGGGTGTAAATCGTGGATCTCGGTCAGAAATTATAGACATTGGAATACCATGCAATCTTACAATTTCTCGGATATAAACTTCAGCAAGCTTCTGTAAAGACCAATCAGTCCTGACTGCTATAAAATAAGCAGACTTAGTAAGCCGATCAACTATCACCCAAATTGCATTCTTTTTGCTTGCCGACAATGGCAATCCTGTAATAAAATCCATAGTGATACATTCCTACTTCCATTCAGGAATACTAATAGGCTGAAGTAGTCCTGTCGGTACCTGATGTTCTGCCTTTATTCGCTGACAAGTCAAGCATTTTCCAACATATTCAGCTATATCTTTCTTCATCCCTGGCCACCAATAAAGTTCTCGTAAATTACGGTACATTTTTGTCCCACTAGGATGCAATGCAAAGGTACCATCATATGCTTCTCGAAGAATCAACTCTTTTAGTTTGGAAGTAGCTGGAACACAAATTCGGTTTTGAAACCTCAAACAATCATGCTCGTCAATACTAAAACTCTAGGCTGTACCATTCTGAACCATTTCTCTTTTCTTTAATAATCTATCATCTTTCATCTGAGCTACTTTAATCTGATCAAACATCACCGGCTTAACCCTTAATTCAGCTAGCAAGCTACCATCGTCACTAATACTGAGTCGAGTAAACATTGCCCTTAATTCAACTGCAGCTTTTCTGCTCAATGCATCTGCTACCACATTTGCTTTTCTTGGGTGGTAATCTATGACACAATCATAATATTTCAGAAGTTCAATCCACCGTCTTTGTCTTAAATTCAACTCCTTTTGCGACAGAAGATATTTAAGGCTTTTATGATCTGTGTAAATGTAGCATTTTTCACCATACAAGTAATGTCTCCAGATTTTTAAAGCAAAGATCACAGCTGCCAGTTCCAAATCATGAGTTGGATAATTACGTTCATGTGGCTTCAACTGTCGAGAAGCATAGGCTATTACTTTTTCGTCCTGCATCAATACACAACCTAAACCACTTAGAGAAGCATCACTATACACAACAAACTCCTTCCCCGACTCTGGTAATGTTAATACAGGTGCCTCTGTCAACATTTGCTTCAAAGCCTCAAAACTCTTTTGGCACTGATCATCCCAGATAAAAGGAACATTTTTTTGTAGTAGCTTAGTCATCGGCAAAGCTATCTTCGAGAATCCATTTACAAATCTCCTGTAATACCCAGCTAAACCGAGAAAACTGCGCACCTCTGATACATTCTTTGGCGCCTTCCACTAAACAATTGCTTCGACCTTCTTCGGGTCAACTCTAATTCCATCAGCAGATACCACATGTCCCAGAAATACAACTTCTGACAACTAGAATTCACATTTACTTAACTTTCCATACAACTGTTTTTCCCGCAGAATCTGTAGAACTTTTCTAAGATGTTGATCATGTTCTGCCTCTGTCTTCGAATATATCAATATATCATCAATAAATACCACTACAAACCGATCTAAATATGGTTGGAAAATACGATTTATCAAATCTATAAAAGCAGCTGGGGCGTTGGTCAACCCAAACGGCATCACCAAAAATTCATAATGGCCATAACGAGTACGAAAGGCAGTCTTAGGCACATCACTTTCCTTCACCTTCAACTGATAGTACCCGGATCTCAAATCTATCTTAGAAAATACTGAAGCTCCCCTTAGCTGATCAAATAAATCATCTATACAAGGTAAGGGATACCGGTTCTTGACCATCACTTTATTCAACTGTCGATAATCAATGCATAACCGCATAGAACCATCTTTCTTTTTAACAAACAACACTGGAGCTCCCCAAGGTGAAATACTTGGTCAAATGAAACCTCGATCTAGTAAATCTTGCAACTGCACTTTCAACTCTTTCAATTCAGTAGGCGACATTCGATATGAAGGTATGGAAATTGGTGTTGTACCCGGATATACCTCAATAGCAAATTCAACCTCTCTATCAGGTGGTAAACCCGGTAGTTCTTCAGGGAATACATCTGGAAACTCACATACGGTCCTGATCTGACTACACTGACTCCCAGCTGAATCAGAATTAATAACATAAGCCAAATATGCTGAACAACCCTGATGAAGTAATTTATTAGCCTTCACCGCTGAAATGATACGTGTCGAACCACTGGTACGGATACCACTTACCTCAATTTTGTCCCCATTTTCTGTCTGAATACTAAACCTCTTTTTATAGCAATCCAAAACTACCCCATGTTCATATAACCAATCCATACCCAAAATGATATCAAAGTCACCGAAAGGCATAATCAATAAGTCAACGGAAAACATTTTATCATGTATCATCAACGGGCATCTCCGACATACTCTATCTACAGATACAGTTTGTCCCAAAGGGCTAGACACCTCTATTAAAACTTTAGACATTTCAGATTTTAATTTTCCCGACTCAACCAGTTTTGAATTAATGTATGAATGTGACGACCCTGGATCAATCAATGCATAAACAGGTTCAGAATATAATAGAAATATACCTGTAACAACATCATGTGCATCTCCCTCCTCACGGGTCTGAACTACGTATGCTCTAGCCGGTGCTCTGGCCTCTGACTGTTGTGTAACTATATCACTGTTTCTTCTGACACCTCCGCCTCTAGACACAAAACCACCCCTAGTAGATCCTCTGCCACGAACAGAAGGCACTAATTTCTGCGATGCTACAGGTGTGGCACTTTCACTTTTTGGACAGTCTCGAATGAAGTGATCTGCGGACCCGCATCGAAAACATCGTCGAGTTACCCTCCAACATTCACCTAAGTGCTTCTTTCCACAGTGTTCACAGTCAAGGATATCAATATTTCGTATTTGTCCCTTTACACTACCGGTAGAAACAGTAGTCTGTTTACCTCTATTTTTGTCACCTCGATCTGATCTGAAGCTTGGCTTCGAACCACCTCTGAACTCTCTGGATCTCTTTGGTAAAGGATTAGAACTAGCAGTTCCAGCTCGTTTTCCAGTCAATTTATTCATTTCAGGTTTTTTATCCAATCCCAGAACTTGTTCTACCATTTTTGCTCTTTCAACCAAATCTACCATTTCTGTAATTCGTTGTGACACTAATAGTACTCTGATTTCATCTCTCAAGCCCTGCAGAAACCTTTTGCAACAATCTACCTCTATTGGGATGAACTCAGTAGCATATCGGCTAAGTTTAGAGAATTCTCGCTCGTAGTCTACCACTGACAGATTACCTTGTTTCAACATTAGGAATTCCTGCTTTTTATCTTCAATATATAACTCTCCAACATACTTCTTCTGAAATTCCTTCTGAAATAATTCCCATGTTACCTGTTCTGCTGGCAAATGTCAGATTACAGATTCCCACCACAGGTAAGCCTCACCCTGAAGTAATGAAACAGCACAGATTAAACATTCCCGGGGGGTACATTCTAATTGCTGCAGAACCCGTTTGGTTGATTCCATCCAATTCTCTGCTGTAGATGGATCAACTCCTGTCAGACCCATAAATTCAGTAGCACCATATTTTCTTAACTCTTTTATCGGGGCCCGTCTCTGAGTTGGTACAGAAGTTGTAGCAGGAGCAGTCCCTGCCACTCTTTGTAGGGCATCGGCAATAATTCTTAATATATCAGAATCATTCCTACCTTTTTCATCTCTCTCCCTATTGTTTTCTCCTTCCACAATGGGAGGTTGATTCCTAATCGGATTCACACTAGGAGTGGCTGAGTCACTTTCATCTAAACCATATGATTCTTCATTCAGATCAAAATATTCATCAGACATCTTTAATCTATAAAATAGAAACAATTAAATAGGTCAGCATCCAAAAATCCCTACTCAACTTTGACTTGACAGTGGCATGTACTTCTAGACTCACTTACAAACCCAATTTAATCCGAGAATCGGCTAAACCTATAGCTCTGATATCAACAATTGTAACACCCCTTAACCCCAAACCGTTGCCGGAATAGGGTTACGAGGCATTACCGGACATATTAGACAACTTACGAATAATTCATAAATAAAATAATATTCATAGTATAATTTAAATAATTAATCCCTATATTGAACTCTCAAAGCCTAAATATGTATTAAAGTGGTTCGAGACTTATTCGTGTAATCCAAATTTTTTTTTAATAAAAATTTTGGCAACATTTCTGCTTATTTTTACATAAAACCCCCTGCAATTTCAAACGAAAATAAACCCATGCCAATGCTCAACCAAAGGTTTTACACATTAAATACTTCTAATCAAGCTCATAACATTGGTTTAATACTAAAATCAAATATCATAACAAGTAAAGGAATAATTTATAATTCATTCTTTGTCCAATTTAGTACTAAATTTTACCATTTATATAACTAGTATTTCATTCATCATTCAAAACATTTTAACCAATATTTACAACTCAAAATCATATAGCATAATTACATAACTCACATAATCCCACCTAGTACATGCCACTTAATCTAAAGAAAGAAATACATCGCCAAAATCCTCGTGTTAGAGTCGGGATCGTTCTGGATGCTGAACCTGACCTTGAGCTCTATGACCTGTGCACGGAAACAACCGTACGCTGAGTATTTCATACTCAGTGGTATTACTATAAACCAAACTATTTAACATTAATAATTTACAAATATCAATCATAAGCTTATGAATCATTTAAACTAATTATATATAATTGATTATCACTTCATAAACTTTTCACATACTAATTCAATTCACAATTTATCTTATGCAGTCTTTCTCGTACTTTCAATAGTGCCAAGACAATCAATCTCATTTTCAAATTTTCAATTCAATTGTTTACCCTATTAACAAGGCTCGGACTCTAACAGATACGCGGATTCCACCCAAACACACCAGAATATCCAACCCAAACACACCAAAATAATAAAATTCTCCGTAACACACCAGTATAATATAGCCTCCCAAACACACCAGTATATCATATCCTCCCAAACACACCAGTAAGGCATGAAATGCCTCTTCGGATAAACCGAAGCATATAATAACAGAATCATCTCCTCGGCTGAGCTACAAATCTCCTCATCACATCACAAATCCAATGGCATGCCATTTGTATCAAATCTAGTCCGACAAGTTAATAGGGTATTATTTTTACTTTTCCAATTTCACTTTCATTTCCACAAAAATTTCCAACACTCAATCAATTTAACATCTATTACTTTAATTCATATATAAATAAATTTTCTCACATACTCATGTTTAATTTCAAATATAATACTTACCTTATCTTAATTATTCCATATTCAAAAATTCAATATACATTTAATAAATAGTTTGAGTTATAGTAATACAAACCCGGATTACGCGTTCACTCCTCAATGATCTTTTCTTTTCCTTTGGATACCGATGCCTCGTTTTCCTTGTTAGCAATTAACTTGAAATCCCAAAATCCCTATTTTTCCTTTCTTCTTTTCTTTCCTATTCTTTCCTTCCCCTGTTTCGAGATGCTCTCTGTTTCTTTTTTAACTTTGTTTCTTTTCTTTCCTTTTTATTTTATTTACTTTATTTTATATTTTATACATAATTAATTTGATAAATATCTATTTTAATAACAAATACTAATATTACATTTGGATGCATATTTGTTTTTACATTTGTACCAATAATTTTATTACCATTGTCATTATTTAATTTGTTTCTCAAACAAAAAAAAATCTCATAATTTTAATAATTTGATTACTTAATTAACAAATATCTTTTTACTTAAATTATAAGTAATTAAGTATTTAAATTACAAATGTACCAATGTAATTTTTTTTACACATGTATATTTTTATTACCATATAATTATCTACTATTTAATTTATTTAATACTAATAATAATAATCTAATATAAAACAATAGTGTTAATTAATAATTATAATAATTATATATAATATTTAAATATAACTTAAATAAAATCTTAAATTTTAATACAATTATGCCGCCTCAACATTTGTAAATGGTTTAATTACCATTTTAATCCTTTTTATTCTCTATTTCTCTAGAATTAAACTTTTACCCCTTATTCAATTTAGTTCTTTTTACTAATTGCTCTAAATTAAGCTAAATTTACTTAATTAAAACCTAATTAAACACACTACTAGATTCATAATTATTCCCAATAATTATTTACGAAGTTGATTTGCTAAGACGGATGCCCGATAATGTACTTTTCCGGTGCCCGTGAATTTTGGGTCGTTACAGATCCACATGACATGGGCATTTCCATATGGGTTGGCCACACGCCTATGTGCCAGCCCGTATTGATATCGCACCCTGCTTCCCAAATACACGGAAAAACCCAAATTTTAGGCTTTTTGGGCATTCTAAAGTCTATAAATACAAATTAGAAGAAGACTTAAGGTGGCACGTAGAGAAGATTGAAGAAATCACTTAAAGAACACGATCGGAATCAACTTAGAAGTAGATCTCCTTCAAGATTGAAAATCTCTATTTAATTTCCTTCGAAATTTTATTGAGTTTCTTTATGTCTTGTTGTTATCCTAACAATGAGATGTTTTCATTCCAGATTATGGACTAAATTCCCTAGATACCTAGGGAAGATGAAACCTATGATGAATCTTATTATTTGATTCCTGATTTACATGATAAATATTTGATTCTTGTTCTCAATTATGTATGCTTATTTCGTATTTTAATATTTTCAAGATATTAATTCATGTTTAATGTGCTTATTTTAGTGGAGCTAAAGTCCCTATTTAAGAGTAGATCTAGCATAATTGAGTGGAGTTGCATGTAATCCAAGAAATAGGACGACATAAATCTACTGGATTAGAGTCAAATATAATAGGGGAATCCATAGATTGAGTTAATGCGACAATAGGGGTTTTAATTAGAAAGAGATTTTAATTAATCAACTTAGAGCCAGTTGTTCTTACTCTCGAAAGAGATATTAACATAATTTATGGATTTCTACAGATCAAGACACAAGTGAATAAATTATTTAATTCAGATTCATAATAATAGGTGAAGTCTAGGTGGATTCTTTCCTAGGTATTGTCTATCTCATTGGTTATCTTTGATTATTTTCCTATTTCATTCTCTGTTGTGTTCTTAGTTAGATTAGTTTAGTAATTTTAGATTAAAAACAATCACTCCAATTTTTCGGCTAAATAATAGAAAAATGATAATTACTAGTACTTTTAGTCCTCGTGGATACGATATTCCCTACTCACCATAGCTATACTATTATTCGATAGGTGCGCTTGCCTTTGTCGTAATTATAGTTAGTTTAGTGACCATCAGTTAGAGAAATGAGAAACATTTGAAAATGAATGTGATTTTCTCTCTATGAAAATGACCTGAGAATTAATTTATAGTTTTTCGAATTATTAATTAATTAATTAATTGAAGTTCAAAAATAGAATTAAATTAATTGGTCATTATGAATTCGATGAATGTAGAAATTAAATATATTTTATCATAGATTCTTTTATGGTAAAGTTGCCATGATTTTAACAAAATTAAAATCGGGTTAAGAAAATTATTTAATTTGAAAAATTAATTTATTTAAACTAATGTAATAAATAATGTCTATTTTGAGAATAGAAAAACATTTACTAGGTTAGGTTAAATTATAAAATATTAAGTTAAAAGTTTAGGAAGCACATATAATTAGATTTAATACAGGAGAGACGTGAATCTCTGTCATAATACATATGAGGAGAAGCACACCCTAATAGACCTTCTCTCTCTTAGTTCAACTAGGGAATTGTTTTTCTATTAAATAGGAATTAAATGCTTCTACTAATTCAACTAGGGTTTCACTTCCTCTTCCTATAAATAGATGGCACCAGTAGGGTTAAAAGCACAATAAATTACACAAAACTTTGAGATATTGTTATTCTGCCAGAAAGTAGTTGATATTTATTTTCTAGAATAAATTCTAGTTTTTAGGAATTATAGTTTTACTGATTTCTATTAAAGAGAGATTTTATAAAATAAATCCTATCTTTTATTCGAATTTGTTCGAATCCACACTCGAAGCAATTCGTGGTACAATAATAATGAAGAAGGTTGTTTAGTTGAAATCCGGGAATGAAAAGCATCCATCTAGCAAAAAATACAAGTGTGATTTCGAAAAAAATTATTGCTGTAAATATCACAAACTAGCTCAATTTTCAATATTTTAATTTTTTGCTGTGCAAAAAAACCGTTTTCGAATCGAATTTTTTTCGACATGTGGAATATGATCCATAACTTAAAGTATATATGTTTAGTTTAAGCCAAGACCATGACATTGCTTTACTTTTAGAATGGTTGATTTGTCATAATTTGATATGGCGAATTAGGCTTTTTTGATATACTTAAGGAGATTATTCTTGAGAAAAGTAGTGTATTTTTTTTTATAGTTTTTCATAATTTTTAAAATCTAAGTTAACAAGTGTGGCTGTCTCGTTTTCACTCATTTTGTAACCCAATTTGGACAATATTGTCATTGGGGGGCTTAATGTGTGGTTGAGTGGTGTAGAGACGTGTTGGAGGTTGAAAACGAGTGAAAATAATACCAAAGGAAAGGGTATCACGATATCCATAACTTGGGAATGCGATACCTCGAATAGTATGGAAGATTGCAACTTTTCTAGGGTTTTCATTTTCTTTTCTTCTTTCTTAGTTTTAGACTTTATTTTTCTGCATTTACATCTTGTTCTTGATGTTCTTAGTGTTAGTTAAGTTAGTTATCACTGTAGCTTAGGTTTATTTACACTTTCAGTCCTTGTTTCTAGCTTTAGTTTAATGTATTTCAGTTTCTTTTACTTTAAATCAGCTAAAGTTTGTTCCTTTTATGTTTATTATTTTAGATTTTCTTATTGAATACCTTTAGTTTCATGTTATTTAAGTTTTTTTTTGTATAAAAACCAAACTTTTATATTTTTCTTAAGCTTTAATTTAATGGCTTCTTTACTTTTCATTTTCATATTCATTCTCTTTATTTTCAACATAAGTAGCTAAACATAAAAGAGGGTTGATTGATGGAGATGTGAGTAAGTTGATTTTTGGACAAATGACTAAATCATAATAAATTAGACTAAATCGAATAAATCTAAAAACATAGGAAGTGACACCCCTAAGGGGATATCTAGGCAAGTGAGACCGAGAGGTAATCTTGTTGCACACTTATTCATTAGTCCCGGATTAATTGGTGAGATTGAGAGATAAATCAGATTAATTTGTCTAAGTTAGTAAAATTAAGATCGAAAGATAAAATAGAAATCAGATTAATTTGTCTAAGTTAGTAAAATTAAGATCGAAAGATAAAATAGAGTCACTTAGTAATTAAGCTATTTAAGTCCCTTATTCGAGGATCGACGACGCATATTGAAGTCGACCAACTACTGTTAGTCATTTAGTTGGTTAATTTCTTAGTTTTGTATTGTTTGCAATTTAGTCCCTAGACTAACATATTTAATTTCTTGTTATGATTTGTCATACTATAAAATCATATCAGTAGCCGCTTAAACTCTATATTGTATGTTATCTATCACTCAATTGCCATCTTCTTTGGTTCGATCCTTGAAATACTCCAATATTCCATTGTAACACTACAAATATTACAATTGATCTGTATGCTTGTAGTAAAACTGTGACACCCCAAACCTGATTGGGACGAACCAGCCCGAATTCTAAGCGTTACATTAGCCACTGAAGCGACTCTCCAGCTAACGACCACCCGGCACACACCCCAACCTTATAAAACCTCATTTATGACTAATTAACTATCATCTATTAATGTAGAAGCAATTTGTGAACCATTTTTAAACTTTTTTCTAAGTATTTAAACCTAAGGGTATTTTGGTCATTTTATCACCTAAGGTTAAGCTATCCTGATTTTATTTCTAAATAGTTACCGACCTTCTTTTACTCAAATTATGCAAGCCCTAAAAAAATTCAGCTTAATTCGAGTTCATTTAGTATGTCTAATTTAAGTTTTATTATTAGGGACTAAATCGTAACTTTCATAAAATTTTAGTACATTTTCCAAATTTAAAATTAAGAGTGTTTCTATCACTGCACCTATTTTGTCAAAAATTTGTTTTAATTACCTTGTTTTACATATTTTACTTACTTATTAAATTGTAAATAGCTACAATTAATTACCATAAACATGTACACATCTCCAATTTAATTTATTTACAACAAATATGCAACAATTAATCGAAATTTAACACCCAACTATATGCTTAGCAAACACCAATTAATTCACACAAGCTACATACCTTAGTCGCAAGCAATCCACTCCATGGTAAGCTTTAATTAAATATGGTTGGTATAAAATACATACTTCATACACCGTGTTATCAATCACCGTACGAACACTCATCAACATACCATAAATCAAACATCAATTAGACATAAAATCATGTATTAAAGCAATTATAAAATCACCAAAATTAAAGTCCAAAATTTAATGTCCAATGTCCATTACAAGTAAAATAACACTAGTCCCAAAAGCATCACAATGCCCTTATATAGTCTCTAAAGTAAATTTCTTAAGCCACTATCGAGCCTTATTCTTGGATTGCCCTTGCACTCACTTCTTACACCTGAAAATTCTTTGCACGAAATTTGAGGATGTGAGCTTAAAAAGCTCAGTGAATGATAGTAAAATCATTAAGTAATTTACATCCAATCATGCATAAATCAAAGCAATTAAGCATTAAATTTTCAGTCACAACATGTTAACATTTCACCATAACATCACATGATATTTCAAGAATTAAGAATCAATTTTTCCATGGCATGTAAAGTCATCTTTTAACACATAAACATTCAATTATATTGGCACAATCAATAAATTATATTGGCATAATACATCAATGGCAATAATTAAACGTGTGATCATACATTAGATAAACGGATCACCAAACTCTAACAAATCAAATACAGTCTTTCGAATTGAGTGGGCTACAGCCACACGCTCCTTATAGTGCCTCAAATAACCCGATGAGTGGAGACTCAAGCTCAACACTCCCTTATCTACTTCAAACAAACCAGTCCACTAAAAGCGATATGCTCACAATATCACAAATAATGGTGAGTATTAACAAATCGTATGGCACGCCAACTATATTCAATGGATCTACCATGCAATGTTGCCAATATAATCATACATACTAGGCATAAAATCTGTTGTTTAATCTCTTAATTTAAGATGTTAAAATGCAAGTAAAAGCATGTTGCTAAGCAATTTTAACATCAATAAAATTAAGCATAGAAAATATCATTTTCCCAATATTCATATACCAATTAGAACTCCTTTATCAAATGTTCAATTAAATAGCAATTCATGCTCCAAATATCAATTTGTTCCATACAATTTAATCATACTAAAAGTAAAATACACAACTTACCAAACCAATTGCCATTTTGCTCTTTTATAAAATAAAACCAAATTTTGCAAATCTAACCATCCAATATGCAATTAAGATATTAATAACACCAACTAAACCTTTAATTTAACACATAATTAGGCTAATTTACCAAATTGCCTTAATATCACTCACCTCCACACTTAGCTCTTTAAGCAAAAATATATTCAAACAAGTAAGTTTGAGCTTCAATTCTGATTTGCACGTCCTTCTTCTTGACATGGAGCTTTAACAAAGACAAAGGATGCATTACAAACTAACAATAGTAACAAGAAACATGAAATTTGATAAAGTATATGAATCTAAATCATTACTCTAAACTACCTTCCCGATGTTGCACAACTAAGCCAAAATATGGAATTCCTCAACTAAACTCCCTTTTCAGCACCTCAAACCACTTCTAATCTTCATTGCTAGTCTAATAACATGTATTTTAAGTGTTAATTTCATCATTTATGTAACACCCATATCCCGTTTTTGTTGCCAAAATAGGATACCAGATGTTACTTGTAACATCCCTAACTCGTATCTATTGCGGGAATAGGGTTATGAAGCATTACCAAAATTTACAGATCATGTAAATAGATATTTCATTAAATATAGTAATCATATCAGAAATTAGACATAAAGTCCCTTATATGAGCCTTCGAGGTCTAAAATATGCATTAGAAATAAATCGGGACTAAATTGGAAACTTAGAGAATTTTTCACGAAATTTCAAAATTTTTCCTAGGTACAGGGGTCACACACCATGTGGTCAAGCCGTGTGGCATATGAAGTAGGGCACACGCCTGTGTCCCAAACCCATGTAACTTTCTATTTTGTTATTTAATTAAGTGCAGTAGTCACACAGCCAAGCCCTATGCTCGTGTGCTAGGCCGTGTGATCAATTTCAAGTACTCTATTTTGAAATTTTAAGATGCAGGGGACACAGGCCAGAACACACGCCTAAGTGCTAGGCCATGTGTCACACACAGCTGAGACACATGCCCATGTCTCTACCCGTATGGATTGAATAAGACCATTTCCTAGCCTTATTTCTCACTCATTCTTGTCCTTTACCTACACCAATACTTTATTACCTTCTCAAGCAATTCAACACATTTAAACCAAGCCAAAACAAATCCTATGCATGATATTTCATCACTTGATTCTTGTATTCAATCTTACTTAATTGATTAATTTCATTTATATACATATTTTATCAAATATCCTAACTTTATTCAATCATCAATATGTCAATATGATTTCTATCAATCAACCATTTCAAACATGTACTAAACATATCCATCACAAGCCATTCCAATGGCTAGTTTCAATTTAGCATTTATATGCCGATATTGGCTAATTAATCTATACATGCCATTATAACCATAAATGATTTACCATATATATCGAAATGGGCCAATGGATAGTTTGAGTGATCTATGCCAAGCTTCCAATCCAACGAGCTTCTGAATTATTATAAAACAGGGAAAAATAAAACAGAGTAAGCATATAATGCTTAGTAAGTCTGTATAATAGGCTATTTAACTTACTATTCTTTTTATATTCAAGATAAACATACGAAGCATATTCAATCAATTTGATCACGAGCCTTAACACATATCCTTATCACCCTTGTTAGTCACATAATTCATACAAATATCAAGAAACATGTATGGGCTCAACAATAACCAAGTTTCCATGTACATATACTTTTCACATCATGTATTCATATAACAAATACAAATCATATTCCGGTATTTCAAGTACATTTTCATAATAATACATCTCGAGTTCAGGTTATTTCATGTCAAAACTTTGCTCATTTCATTATCTAAAATATCAATGTCGTACGGATAGTACACCTGAGGTGTACAATTCTATATTCATGGATGAACATATTCATCAAGCAAATTCTATGTTCATATATCATCATCTCATATTTCAATATGTCAGGTATCATCATTTTCATGTACTTCGGGCAGATATGTATAATAAATCATTTCATGTTCATATCTCCTCAAGTTAGACTTTTACTCGTTGAATCATTGAAAACATCGATGGATACACCGGTAGTACACTCAAAGTGTACAAATCAGAATTCGTCAATTCATTTCTGGGAGTACTCATTAGAGCATTTAAACAAAAAGCTCTCTCTCAAGCATAACAAGAAGCTCATTGAGCCATGAAACAGAAAGCATATCTGGGCAATATAACAAAAAGCTCACAAAGAGCTTATAACAGGTAGCTTCGAAAAGCACTTAATGAGAAGCTCCGGAGAACACTTATCAGGAAGTACTGAATAGCTTATAACGGGAAGTTCAAGCAAGCACTAACAAGTCACTTATATAGAGCTGCGTTTGTGTCCGCAACAGATGTAGGATCACAACTTTTCGTTATGAGATGAAGTAATAAAATCGATCGTACCTGGAAACTAACTAATATCACCTTAAAACGCAAGCACACCTATCGAATAGTAGTATAGCTAATGGCAAGACTGGAATATCGAATCCAAGGAACTAAAAGTACTAGTAATGACTTCCTTCCTGTTATCTAGCCTAAGAACTAAAAGGGTTTGGTTATAAACTATTTTAAACTAAACTAAAGAAACGACAAAGAATAAATTGGGAAATTGCTTATGGGAAAACTAATTGATGAGGGCAATACCTAAGGAAGAATCCACCTAGACTTCACTTGTTATCTAACTCTGAACTAGACGATTTCTTCATTTGACTTGATCCGTAGAGATCTCTAAATTTTGTTAATACCTCCGTCGAGGATAAGAACAACTAATCCTAGGTTGATTAATTGAAATCTCTTTCTAATTAAAACCCCTAGTCTTGCATTAACTCAATCAATGGCTCCCCATATTAGATTTGACTCTAGTCCGGCAGATTTTTGTCATTCTATGTCTAGGATTGCGATCAACTCTGCTTAATTGTGTTGGATCTACTCCTATACAGGGACTTTTGCTCCTCTGTATAAGCACATTCGACTTAAATTAATATCCCGAAAATATCAATTCAAGAGTTAAAAACACAATTAAGAACAAATCAAATATTTATCATATAGTTCAGATAACAATAACAATATTCGTCTTAAGTTTTATCCCCCTTAGATATTTTGGGGTTTTAGTTCATATTTATAAAAGGAAACTGTTGGAACACCGGTGTCTCAAAGGAGCAGCAGGAAAATAAAATAAACAAAATGTTCCGGCGATCCAAATCATGGATCCATGTGTAAGGAACGAATCAGGGTGATAAAAGGTTTCAAAATTACCGAAACTTCAATCTGAGTAGACAGCGATGCCTAGGCGACGGGAATCCTGAATCACTGTTGAACCAAGCCGCAACCTTTTCCGATGTCGGCCTCTATGTAGTCCACCCGATTGACAATCAACGGTAAAAAATCCCAGAAAACTATTTTCAGTGATTATTATGCTTGACGGCTGCTAGTCCCTTTAGCAAAGTTTCGGGCTTATTTATATATACTATCTTTAGGGTTTCTACCCTTGCCATATATAACACCCTTTTAATTGGTATATCTTTATAACAAATTTTAATTCATTATAAATTAAACCGAACATAATAATCATTATTAAAATAAATATAATATTGTTTAACCAAAAATTATAATTACAATAACCATAATAAAGATTTTGGTAAACTATATTTATTTAAACTTATATATGAACCAAATTCATATACTAATGAAATTATGTTCTGATTATGTGTACAACATCATTGTACGTATAGTATGTTCAACAATTTGATTGCCCAATTAAATTAATTCTATAATTAATTTAATTCATGTGACAATCAAAATACAATACCAACTATGTTTTACTCCGTTCATTTCAACCATAGGGTGTGACCCTATAGGTTCTTGTAACATTAGCAGTAATATTAGAACGATTCTAATGTTACAAACAATGAGTGGCATCTAGCAATGCATCATTGCTACCTAAGTTACAAGAAGTCATGATTCGACATAACCTTTTGTGATTAACCTTTCATGCATTAATCCTTAAGTCCTATATCTTTGGAATGGGCACAAGTCATGGAATAGTCACACTTGCATAGTCCATCCCATGTTTCTTGATACCTTGAGTAGACTATGATACACAAATAAGTATGACATCTCATATCAACTTATTTGAGCATGGCCATGCATTTCTAGTCTCACTCAATCAAGTGGCCTGAGATATTACTCCCATTATGTAGGAGGGACTTATCCTATATTGATCAACCATATCCCTCTACATAGATTGTGGTATATCCAACATCAGTCTTTATAGAACAACTAGTTATGGTGTTCATTTGACTATATCAAAATATACAACTTAAGATGGTGTTCATTCGATCCACACGGGCGTGGCACACGGGCGTGTCCCTTTCGTGAGGAAGTTTAATTTCACTCGGAAAAGGTTGCTTAGGGGCTAAGAAAGCCATTCTAAACTCTATATAAAGACCCTAGGAGGCAACTTCAAAGGGGACATTATTTTCCTGCCAAGACAGGGAGTTAAAGGCAGGGAATTACTTGAAGGGAAGTCGATTGATCCATCTCAGAAGCTGAATTCTTCCTCAAGACTGAAGATCTCCCTTCAAACTCCTACAGGGGTTTTTGGGTTCTTTATGTTTTGTTATTTTTATTCTTCTGAGATGTTTTCTTTTATAATCATGAACTAAATCCCCTAAATACTTGAGGGGGATGAAATATAAGACAGATCTTGTTATTATTTTCTCTTGAATTATATGATAGATATTTGATTTGTTCTTAATTGTGTTTTTAACTCCTAAATTGATATTTTCGGGATATTGATTTAAGTCGAATGTGCTTGTGTAGAGGAGCAAAAGTCCCTGCATAGGAGTAGATCCAACATAATTAAGCGGAGTTGATGGCAATCCAAGAGATAGGACGACGAAAATTTACCGGATTAGGTTCAAACCTAATAAGGGAATCCATAGATCGAGTTAATACGATTCTAGGGGTTTTAATTAGAAAGAGATTTCAATTAATCAATCTAGGGTTAGTTGTTCTTAGTCTTGAGAGAGATATCAACATAAGTTAGGGATTTCTACAGATCAAGTCAAGTGAATAAATTGTCTAGTTCAAGAGTTGATAACAAGTGAAGTCTAGGTGGATTCTCCCTTTAGTATTGCCAAATCAATCAGTTTTCCTAAGAGTTTTTCCCCAATTTACTTTTTGTGCATTCTTAGTTTAAGTTTTAGAATTAGTTTAGTTTCTTAAAACCCCTTTTATTTTTAGGTTAAATAATAGAAAGAAAGTTAGTACTAGTACTTTTGGTTCTCTTGGGTAAGATATCTCGGTCTTGCCACTAAGCTATACTACTGTTCGATAGGTACGCTTACTTTAAAATCGAGATAATAGTTAATTTTTGGTGTGATCATTATTATAAATTTTATTACTTCATATCACGCATATCAGAGGACCAAAACAAACTTTACAAACCCTTCGCAACTAAAGCGAATGCATTAGTAAACATTAGAAAATTCCATTGAAAAGTAGGGCACACGCCTATGTAGAAGGGCAACATGCCCGTGTGATCTGCTAACATGGCCTTGTTGAAGGCCCGTGTAGTTCACACGGCCTAAACATATAGGGACATGCCCGTGTCCCTTGCCCATGTGGATTTATTTTTCACATTGAACCTACAGGGGTTTTCACACAGCCTGGCACATGCCCATGTCAATGGCTCTTGTCCCTCACAAGACCATGACACGCCCGTGTTTTAGCTTGTGTACAAAAACCTTGGTATTCTGTTTCTGACGTCATCAACTCTTAATGGTCACACGGCCTAGGCATACGCCCGTGTGCTAGGCCATGTGGCGATTTTAAATTCCACATGCAAAGTAGAGACTTCAAATGGCCTGGGCACATGCCCATGTCCTATGACCGTGTCTTCCACACAGTTCAGACACACGACCTTGTCTAAGCCCGTGTGATTACTACTGAGCTATAACGCCCCTAACCCGAATCCAACACCGGATTAGAGTTACGAAGCATTACTGGAGTTACTAATTTATTCATCAAATATTTTATTTCATCTAACATTTATATTTCGAACCACTTAAAATTAGACATATTTTCCCCCAAACATATTTATTTTTCTCGACATATTTTATTTGGATTTATTATTCGTCTCAACATACTTAATTTCCTTGTATCAACGTCTCAAAGGTAATCACATATTTACATGTCATGATAAATGTCATTTTTCTTTCCATATTCCAGTCTCGTATTTGAGTCATCCGGATTTTTATAACAAATTTGGTCATCGTTTTCATTTATTCTATATTCTAATACATTCAATTAATGATCTAGGAAAAATTACCATTTTGCTCTTAAATCTTTAAGTAATGACGATTTTACCCTTAGGCTCAGAAAAATAAATTCTTGCAATTTAATCCTTATTTCCAGCCATTATCATCATACATATTAATAACAACCCATAAATTCTATAAAATATCAAAATTTTACATAATTTCAACACTTTTCAATTTAATCCTTAAAACATATTTTTCCCCGATCTTAAACTAAATTAGTAATTTCATTTGAATTTTGAAATTTAAATAATAAAATAATCCATTTCATGTAATTTGATCATTTCTAACATTTTTACAAAATTGCCCATAAAGTTTTACTTTTATTCAATTTAGTCCCTAGCCTAAAACATACAAATTAGCCATGCTAACTGATTATTCATACATATTTTCCTCCTCCTCCTCTCCATTCCACAACCTTAATTTATATAGCATGCTTATGAGTAACATTATCAGTAATTTCACTATTTACTTATGTGTATATTCAAAGCTATCTATTTGAGTCATAGTCACTAAATTATTTATATGTTGAGGTACAGAACTCCAAATTAAGATCTGCTAATTTTTTCTGAAACTAGACTCATATATCTTCTTACCATAAAAATTTCATAATTTTTGGTTTAGTCAATTAGTACAGTTTATTCTTTAAAGTCACCCTTGTTCTGCTATCTAATAGTTCTGACCCTTCTTCACTAAAAATTAATTATCTCTTCATACAGGATTTGGATGATGTTTTGTTTATTTCTCTTGAAAATAGACTCATTAAAGAATCTAACCATATAAATTATGTCCCATAATCATATTTATACAATTTTTAATGATTTTTCCAAATCAAAACAGAGGATCCCAAAATCATTCTGAACCAGTCTTACAAAAATATAAATATCTCAGAATACATAATTCATTTACTTGTTATGTTTCTTTTATATGAAAATAGGCTCAACAAGTTTTAATTCCGTATCTCACTCAACTTCTAATTCAGTTTCTACCATTTTTAGTGATTTTTCAAAATTAACTTACTGCTGCTGTCCGAACTGTTTTAGTGCAAGATATTAATTACTAAGTTTATAACACCCTTATTTCCTTTCTCTACAATATTTCACATCACTTTCTCTTATTTCTCTTCATTAATATATCAAGAACATAGAACCATATATATAAGAAAACTCTACATTAACATCATTTCCATGCTTTTTCAATAATATCAAACTTAAAAATATATGAAAATATTGATGTTCTTACCTTTTCCCCTTGGTTTCAATCTTTAACTTGATATTCTCTCTCTTCCAGCTTCTATTTCTTGAGTCCAACTTGACATTCTAACTTTCCATAGTCTCCTTAACATTTTTCTCCTTTGGTAGTTATGGAAATTCTTTTGATTTCTAGATTAAAATGGTGAAATTTTGGTGGAAGGACTAAATTGTAAAGAATGAAAAGTTTCTTTCTTCTCTTCTCTTCTTCCTAACGTGAATGCATGGAAATTGGATGAGAATTTCCTCATCTTTCTTTCTTTATATATACTAATAAAATAATAATAAAATAATAAAATATCATATAAAAAATCAAATTAAAATATTAATAACTAATATTTAATTAATTAATTAATCTAAAATATCTCCAACATCATCATTACTTTCTAGATTTCTCTCTCTTCCAATTGACCATTTTGCCCTTTGTGATCTTTTAAAATTCCATTGTTGAGTCATCCCTTAATTTTGATAAAATTACAATTTAGTCCCTCATAATTCTTCATCTATTCAATTTGGTCCTAATTCATCCTTTTTCCTTAGTTTCTAGATTATTCCACCCATAAAATATTTGCACTATTGGTCCTTTAACTTTTCATATTTACTCTTTAACCCCTTAAATTTTGAGTATTTACTCTTGGGCAACAAAACTTTTCTCACTTTTACAATTTAGTCCTTTCTTGAATTAATTTGTCATAATATACTTCCCAATGACATAACTCAAATTTTCTCTCATTGCCACTTTATTTCCTTATTTCACTATATCAAGGATACTATCTTACTGTAAAAATATTCGGGGTGTTACATGGGCATTCTGACTTAGCCAACTTAAGGTGCAGGGGTCACACAGCCTGACCACACGGCCATAGGGTGGACTGTGTGTCACACACGACCTAGACACACGCCCGTGTGTCTACCTGTGTAGACCATATAAGGCTATTTACTATGCCTTTTTGCCACCTTTACTTGTACCAACCTAAACCTCACCAAGTAAAACCAATTCACTTCATGCACAAGCAACACTTATCCATTCATACATTACACACTACATGTCTCACCATGCCAAAATTTTCACATTCACATGTCGAGGCCGATGCCATGTCCCAGACATTCGGCCTCTTACACATGGTGACTTTTGTAAATACACACTCCCGCACATATTTGCTGAGCTTCACAAACTCACGTTCATACTCCGTTACTGTCATTCGGCCTTGTTTTAGTTCAAGAAATTCTTTTCTTTTCTGGTCTATGAATCTTTGACTAATATACTTTTTATGGAACTCCTTTTGGAAGAATTCCCAACTTATCTTCTCTCTCGGTACAACCAACACGAGAGTATTCCACCAATGGTAGGCCAAATCTCGATACAACTGACACATTTCATGTACTCTTCAGGTGTGCACGATAGTTCGTCAAATACCCTAATGGTATTTTCCAACCAGAACTCCCCTCTCTCTAGATCATTGATAAACCATAAATTATACATGTTTTTACCTCATGCTTAGCACATTTATGGATGAATTATTCCTTGAATTATGGAATTTGATGCTTCTAAATGTTTAATTTCATGTTTTATACTCAGGTGAGCTTAGGGGAGTGAAAAGAACAAGAAGCAGGCCAAAAACAGAGAAAATAAGCCAAAGCAAAGAATCAACACGGCTTGAAGGTTCACCACATGGGCATGTCATATGGCCGTGCCACATTAATAGGCTCGAGCATGGCCTCCACATCGACTCACACGGGCGTAGCACACGGCATGTCCCTGTCATGAGGAAGTTCAATTTCACTTGAAAAAGGCTACTTAGGGGCTAAGAAAGACATTCTAAACTTTATATAAAGACCCTAGGTGGCAACTAAAAGGGTGTACAGTAAAGGGGAGAGTGCCAAGCACATTATTCCCTCCAAGACGGGGAGTTAAAGGTAGGGAATTACTCGAAGGAAAATTAATTGATCCATCTCAGAAGCCAAGATCTACATCAAGACAGAGGATCTCCCTTCTATCCTTCAAGGAATTTCGGGTTTTCTTATGTTTTGTTATTTTCTTTGTTCTGAGATGTTTCTTTTTATAAATATGAACTAAAACCCCAAAATATCTAAGGGGATGAAACCTAAGACGAATCTTGTTATTATTATCTGAACTATATGATAAATATTTGATTTGTTCTTAATTGTGTTTTTAACTCTTGAATTGATATTTCCGGGATATTAATTTAAGTCGAATGTGCTTATATAGAAGAGAAAAAGTCCCTGTATAGGAGTAGATCCAACACAATTAAGCAGAGTTGATCGCAATCCTAGACATAGGACGACGAAAATCTGCCGGATTAGAGTAAAATCTAATTTGGGGAGCCATAGATCGAGTTAATACAAGACTAGGGGTTTTAATTAGAAAGAGATTTCAATTAATCAACCTAGGATTAGTTGTTCTTATCCTCGACGGAGGTATTAACATAATTTAGGGATTTCTACGGATCAAGTCAAATGAAGAAATCGTCTAGTTCAGAGTTAGATAATAAGTGAAGTCCAGGTGGATTCTTCCTTAGGTATTGCCCTCATCAATCAGTTTTCCCGAGAGAAATTTCCCAATTTATTCTTTATCGTTTCTTTAGTTTAGTTTAAAATAGTTTACAACCAAACCCTTTTATTTCTTAGGCTAGATAATAGGAAGGAAGTCATTACTAGTACTTTTAGTTCCTTGGATTCGATATTCCAGTCTTGCCACTGGCTATACTACTATTCGATAGGTGCGCTTGCCTTTTATTGTGATATTAGTTAGTTTCCAGGTACGATTGATTTTATTACTTTATCTCATCACGATCAAGTTTTTGGCACCGTTGTCGAGGAACTGAAATATTAGGAACACTCGATTCCTATTACTTTAGCCATTCTTTATTTTTATTACAAATTATTTTCTTTTATTTTTATTTATTTTATTTTAGGTTTTTAATTTTCTTTTTACCTTTCCCTTCTAGGTATCGTTAGTTTATGACTAGAAGAAACTAGGAGGACCATTATTGTTTAACGACTATTTAGAAGCTACAGTTTGTCGAACTCGCAGAGAGATAAGAAGAAGCTTGCAATATCCAGAACAAAGTCAAGAAGAAGAATCTGAACCTACTGAAGAGATGGAGGCAAATCACGATAATCAGCTATCGCCTGTTGTAGCCGCAAATCCTATTGAGCAAAATCCTGCTCCACGTACTATGTATGATTATGCTAAACCTAACTTGGCTGGTACTGAATCTAGTATTGTTAGGCCTACTATTGCTGCAAATAATTTTGAATTGAAACTTAACACTATTCAGATGATACAACAGTTTGTTCAATTTGATGGTTTGCAGGATGAGGATCCTAACGCTTATTTAGCTAATTTCTTGGAATTCTGTGACACATTTAAATAAATGGCATTTCTGATGATGCCATTCGTCTTCGGTTATTCCCATTCTCCTTGAGAAATAAAGCTAAATAGTGGTTAAATTCTTTACCGCGAGGGTCTATCATTACATGGGAATAAATAACAGAAAAATTTTTGCTCAAATATTTTCCGCCTGCTAAAACAGCTAAATTAAGGAATGATATCTCTTCTTTTGTGCAGATGGATTTAGAAACACTTTACGATGACTGGGAGAGATACAAGGATCTATTGAGAAGGTGCCCTTACCATGGGTTACCTTTGCGGTTACAAGCTCAAACCTTTCACAACGTTTGAATCGTTCGACAAGGTAAATGTTCGATGCAGCTACCGGTGGAACAATCAACAACAAAACACCAGAAGAAGCTTACGAGTTTATAGAAGAGATGTCACTGAATAATTATCAGTGGCAAGTCATGAGAACAAAGCCACAGAAAGCTTCTAGAGTTTTTAATATTGATGCAGTCACCATGCTCTCTAATCAGGTAGAACTCCTTAATAAAAAGATTGATACTTTTGTTGGTTCTACGCAGGTAGACCCAGTAATGCAGTGCGACTCAATTCAAGGAAACATGAGCTATTCTGAAAATCCCAACTATGGATATAGCATGGAAACTGAGCATGCCAACTATATGGGTAATAATTCTAGATCCCAAAATAACCCTTATAGTAATACTTACAATACAGGTTGGAGGAACCACCCAAATTTCTCATGGGGAGGACAAGGAAATCAAAGGTAACCACCCCTTCTGGGATTTCAATAGCCACCGTTCCAAGAAGAGAAAAAGCTGAACCTTGAGGAAATGCTCACAAAATTTATCACCGTGTTAGAAACCCATTTCCAGAACATCGAGATAGCACTAAAGAACCTGCAAGCATCCATTCAAGGGCTTGAAACTCAAATAGGCTAGCTCGCTAAGCTAATTTCTGAAAGACCACAAGGTGGGTTACCAAGCAACACCGAGACTAACCTTAAAGAGCAACTGAATGCCGTGGATACAATAGATGAGAAAGGGTTAACCAAAACCAACCCAGAACCATGTAAAGAGACTGTGGTAAGTAAAGGTAAAGATGAGGTAAGTTCCAAAGAAGCAATTATCAAAGAGTATAAGCCTCGTATCCCATACCCAAATGTGCTAAGGAAAGACCGCACAGATGAACAATTCGGTAAATTCCTTAAACTTTTAAAGAAATTACATATTAACCTACTGTTTATTGAAGCTCTTTCGCAGATGCCAAACGCCGTTAAGTTTTTAAGAGAGCTACTAACGAATAAACGAAAGCTAGATCAGACATCTCATGTGGAACTGAATGCAGTGTGCTCAGCTATTTTACAAAATAAGCTACCCAACAAACTAAAAGATCCAGGGAGTTTTACAATTCCTTGTTTACTTGGTAGCTCAGACGTTAAAAATGCTTTAGCTGATTTAGGGGCTAGTATTATGTAATGCCTTATAAATTGTTTAAACAACTAGGTCTTGGGAAACCTAAACAAACTAAGATGAGCATCCAATTGGCTGATAAAACCATTAGATTTCCAAAGGGCATAATTGAAGATGTGCTTGTCAAAATTGATAAATTTATATTTCCAGTCGACTTTGTTGTTTTGGACATTGATGAGGATAGCAACGTACCCTTAATTCTAGGACGTCCCTTTTTGGCAATTGCTAGAACCATAATTGATGTAGGAACAGGCGAGCTTATACTTCGTGTAGGTGATGACAAAGTTACTTTATAAGCTCGAAACTCGAATAAGATTGTTGATGATAAAAATATTGTTCCGAGTCCTTGTAAAAAGAATGATCTCACCATCCAACCTTCTTTGCAGGATACCCTTCACATAAGGGCGAGCCAACCGCAGACGAGTCCATCCAAGGGAAACGTACATGAAAAACGAATGCTCTAGATTGAGGAACTAGATGAGTGGCTGAACTATCAACAAGAAAAGCCCAAAATATGCCACACCAACCCAGAGCATCACCAAGACGACCCTAAGGTAAAAATGAATCAATTTAAGGTAGAGGATAAGGTATTCTTAGAGGAGAAAGATCCTCGAATTTCGAATGCAAAAATTCATACAAGTGACATACCTCCCTTCATGGTAATGAAAATCTTTCCTTATGGTACAGTCAAGATAACACACAAGACACTCGACACTTTCAAGGTAAATCATACTCGACTCAAACCTTATGTTGATAATGAAATTGAAAGCAGGATAGAAGAGTTTCAACTCTTCAAACCACCATGACCGAACAAGCATGAGAAAAGTTGAGCTTAGACTATCAACAAGCGCTTCTCGGGAGGCAACCCGAGCACCGACGTAGTAAAATTGTTTTATTTAAAGCCCTCTAACACATCCACTAACCCTTTGAATGTAGGTTTTTCGAGCCACACGGCCATGCCCACAGGCGTGCCTAAGGCCATGTGGACACCATGGGCAAAGACACGGCCGTGTGATATGGCCGTGTATGAGCAGGGTAAAATTTTCCCAAAACATAGGCTACGACAACTAGCCACGGCCGTTTGAGGCGGCCGTGGTCAATCCTATTAATTCAACACGGGCGTGCGACACGCCCGTGTCCCAAAGCCGTGGTCGAACCTACCATTTCAACACGGCCCGGAGGTTCACGACACGATCGTGGGAGAAGCGAACATCGAAGGACACGACCATGCGACACAGCGTGTACCCCAAGACGCCGTAGGAACACGGGCGTGTTTCACGAATCAGGCGCACCAAAATCTTCAAATTTCAAACCACACGGGCTAACCCCGAGTTACACGGGCTTGTAACAGGCCCGTGTGCCACAAATCTTATATAACACCCCCATTATTCAACTTCTTCTCCATTAAAACCCTAAAAATGTCTCCACCCAAAACCCATACCACCCCTCTCTAGCACCGCAGCCGACCTCATCCATGCTACCACGCCCGTGCAACCAACACCACGACCATGCTCCGACCCTTCCAACTACCATTCGGTTCCTCTTTCTATCTTTCCTTTTTGATTTTAACTTTTATTTTTCTATTTTAGTTTTCATTTTCATAATGTTACTTATTCATTCATGCTCTAGTTGCTTTTGATGATTCTTTGCTATCCATACAATACCCATGATCTATTAACTTAGAAAAATGCAATTTAGAACCATTCTCTTGCTGCCATATTTAGCTATCTTAGGCAATTAGTTTTTAGTGCAATTTGTTATTTAAACACTCATATTACATCCAAACTCTATGCTAAGATAAATCAAATTGCTTTCTTAATATTAACTTTTGCATTGAATTAGGTATTAGTCTTTGATTGAATAATTTTAATTATCATTAACCCTCACTTAGTTACACATAATGACAGTACATGCCTATTTTTATTCTTTTTCGTTTTGTTTTATTTTAGGAACAATGTTATCATCACGAGGGAAGAAAGCTACCGTACCCACTTCCAAAAAGTGAAAGGGACCCAGTGGTTCCTCTTCTAGACCCACCGCTAAAATTTGACATTCGTTCCTCAAATTCTTGCAAAACCTCTAGGAGGAACTATTCCAAATTTTACAGGCGAGACCACTAGGAGAGGGGAGATGCATCGATTGGGCTGCACTAGAGTAGGTCCAACTAGCAGGCAAGTTCAGGCTTTGTTGAACATGCACCCATGGGACCAGTTCTTCCAAATCATTTAGCCTACTTACCTCGAGCTCACCCTAGAGTTCTGCTCAACGTTCCATCTCTAAACGGTCATGACTCGACATGATGATCCAGGGACGATTCAATTCCGTCTAGGAGGCATTATTCGTCAACTCAGTGTACCAGAGTTCGGTACAGCACTAGGCCTGTACACCGAGTAGTTTATGGAGGAGGAGAACCTTTTCGAGCTCCACTGCCACATACATCTCTCTCCAGTCAATGTTGGTAGGCCCTAGTCCTAGTCTCGGCCACATACGACCCCAGTCACTCAAAAGCGCCAGCTCTCGCCCTACATTCACACCTTACTCGCGCACACATTGACAGGCAGGTGAGAGAGCATAGGCGTCGTCAACACCCACGACACCTACTTTTTGTAGAGCATGGCGCACGCACTCGTGATCGACCTCGCCTATTTCATCGCCCATGCTATCCAACACTAAACGGAGCAGCACCGGAGGGGTGTGATCTCGATGGGCCCGTACATGACCCATCTAGCCTGCTATTTTGGCCTATTCAACATAGCAGCTCAGATATCCTCTTATACTCTTGTTGGCCAGATGTCCCCACAGGCTTCCAAAATATGTTGCACATGAGGATGATCCAGCGCCGATGTGGGAGCAACCCTCCTCAATACTAGTTAGCTCAATCCACTGAGCAGGAGGACCCAGCAGACATTCCTGATGATGTCTCACCACAAGAGGAGGCACCGACTAAGCCACCACCTACTTGTCGCCCAGTTCATGCGGCAGTTTTAGGCTACGTCACTTCGAAGTAGTTCGCCCAATTCCAGCAACAATGTTTTCAACGCCTTGATCACATTGATACCACTTTAGCTCAGATTTCTCAACACATTCATCTCGCACCGCCACCCTCAACTCACGAACCATCTGAGGATTAGAATTCCTTAACCCTCTTATCTTCTTTTTTATTTTCCTTCTTGATCTCTATTTTCTCCTTATTTTTCATTTCATTTTCTTTTTTAGGTTCTTTAAATTTTTCTTTATCTTTATTTCGATCTTTATGTTCTAGCAATCTAACTTTTATTGAACATTTTAGTTTATGTTTCCATTTTATTTTCAGTTTTATATCGGCTTTTCCTTAAGGAGTATACTTTGTTAATCTTAAATCCCTAAAAATTTATTTATGCTATCATAGTTTCAAAGGAGCTTTACAGCTCAAATCCATCTCTAATGGGAAAACCCTGCCACGACTGCCATGTCCTACTCGACCACCACGACCATAGCCACCATGACCATCATATCCATTTGGCATGGAAATTGTGGATAAACACCCTTCCCTACAAATCTTCACACCCAGCTCAAGGAATTCATCCAATATTCAGGGAGTTTCACTTCTCTCCCTATCTTATGATTTTATGCTTCTATTGCTACTAATGTATCTTTGTACATTGAGGGCAATGTACATCTTAAGTATGGGAGGACTCACTTTCATTCTCTGTATTATCTTTGAAACCCCTGAAAATTTTTACCATTAACTTGTTACATTGTTCTCAAATTTCGAATTCTCACTTTCACTCTCTGTATTATTCTCAATCCCCTATTAAGATGAATTTTGATTGATTTATGATTTTTATTGATATGTTGAGAATTAAGACATAAGTACTTATGCTTTGATTATTCAAACCTTAAGACATTAGAACATCAAGCGTGATAAGTTGAAATTTTTGAGAATTTAAATTTTTCTAGGTTATTTTCCCCAATTTTAAGTGTTATCTTGAAATTTGAAGTTTGCAAGATTGACATCAAAAGCCATAATTTTAGTGAGAGTTTTGAGCCTTTTGAGCAGACATCCTTTTGTGCTCACTTTTATTGTTGCTTTGAGTGAGTCAATACTGATTTGTTATTCTAGAACTTGCTTCGATTATACATGTCGAGACCACACCATTGAATTGATATACCGAAATGATATAGGCAACTAGGTCTAACCGGCCACTTACTCCATAAAACCCTACCTTCATAAATTAACCCCTAGTGAACCCCACAAACTATTCCTTGACTTACCTTCAATATTAACCTATAACCCATTTTTTGCTGAATTCCCTTCAATTATTTTGATCCCTATTTTTGTCGAGATTTGAGTTGAATAATTTTCTAGCTTTGTTCTCTTTTTCAGTTTGTAAAAGTTTATAAATATTCAATTTATTGTTATTTGATTTGTTCTTAAAAAAAGTGTATATATAGTTAATTCAGTTGTAATACATATTTCAGTTGTAATTCAATATTTTTGCATATTTCTATTATAAGCTTTCGAATCCAAAATAATGAAAGAAGATGCTTAGCTCTAGTAACATGTTTCAGTGATAGAGATTTTTCTAGTTAGATGATTTTTCAGTTCAATCTCGATTCTAACCCTCTTTTTCAGCTTGTGACAACACCCCTAACCAAAGCTCCATTACAACCATTGAAAGACCTTTTGATCGATGTGTCATATCAATCTATAGTAGTGGAGATTTGATTTTCTTACAAGCTTATGGTAATAACTTTTCAGGTTGACTAATGAGTGCTTAATCTTTGAACCCTAAACACTTCGAGTGGATAGAGTGAATCTTTAGTGAGGATCTCAACTCTTGTTCATTTTGAGTTCAAGGTAATTACTTAGGAGACGGGAGAAAACCTATGTTTCCGTGATAAGATTCTCAACTTAGAGTGTTTGAAACTTTAATTTTCTTTCGGTTGAATTTTGAATGTATGATTACTTGTGAATTAGTTTGAAACTTTATTTATAAAGATTATAAGTTAAAAAGAATGATTTTTAATTGTGAATTGAAATTTTGCTTGAGGACAAGAAAAGGCTTAAGTGTGGGTGTATTTGATAAACCGTAAATTATACATGTTTTTACCTCATGCTTAGCACATTTATGGATGAATTATTCCTTGATTTGTGGAATTTGATGCTCCTAAACCTTTAATTTCATGTTTTATACTCAGGTGAGCTTAGGGGAGTGAAAACAACAAGAAACGGGCCGAAAATGAAAAAAATAAGGCAAAGCAAGGAATCAACGTTCACCACACGGGCATGTCACACTGCTATACCACATTAATAGGCTCGAGCACGGCCTCCACATCGACTCACACGGGCGTGGCACACGGGCGTGTCGCTGTCATGAGGAAGTTCAATTTCACTCGAAAAAGGCTACTTAGGGGCTAAGAAAGACATTCTAAACTCTATATAAAGACCCTAAAGGCAACTACAAGGGTGTACAGTAGAGGGGAGAGTGCCAAGCACATTATTGCCGCCAAGACGAGGAGTTAAAGGCAGTGAATTACTCAAAGGAAAGCTGATTGATCCATATCAGAAGCCAGGATCTACATCAAGATAGAGGATCTCCCTTCTATCCTTCTAGGAATTTTGCGTTTTCTTATGTTTTGTTATTTTCTTTATTCTGATATGTTTCTTTTTATAAATATGAACTAAAACCCCAAAATATCTAAGGGGGATGAAACCTAAGACGAATCTTGTTATTGTTATCTGAACTATATGATAAATATTTGATTTGTTCTTATTTGTGTTTTTAACTCTTGAATTGATATTTTCGGGATATTAATTTAAGTCGAATGTGCTTATACAGAGGAGCAAAAGTCCATGTATAGGAGTAGATCCAACACAATTAAGCGGAAATGATCGCAATCCTAGACATAGGACGACTAAAATCTGCTGGATTAGAGTAAAATCTAATATGGGGAGCCATAGATCGAGTTAATGCAAGACTAGGGGGTTTAATTAGAAAGAGATTTCAATTAATCAACCTAGGATTAGTTATTCTTATCCTCGACGGAGGTATTAACATAATTTAGGGATTTCTGCGGATCAAGTCAAATGAAGAAATTGTCTAGTTCAGAGTTAGATAACAAGTGAAGTCTAGGGGGATTCTTCCTTAGGTATTGCCCTCATCAATCAGTTTTCCCAAAAGCAATTTTCCAATTTATTCTTTGTCATTTCTTTAGTTTAGTTTAAAATAGTTTCCAACCAAACCCTTTTATTTCTTAGGCTAGATAATAGGAAGGAAGTCATTACTAGTACTTTTAGTTCCTTGGATTCGATATTCCGGTCTTGCCACTAGCCATACTACTATTCGATAGGTGCGCTTGTCTTTTATCGTGATATTAGTTAGTTTCCAGGTACGATCGATTTTACTACTTCATCTCATCACGATCAATGATCATCAATATTCGCTCGAAATTCCTCAGCCACTTGCTTTCAAATTTTGTCTACCGGAGGTTTCTCTTTGCTAATCATTTCTACTCCTTGCGAAGCTACAGAGGCAGGTTAAGTGATTGGAGGAGGTGGGGAAGGTGGAGTGTTCGGATTTGCACGAACGAACTCTGAGTACCAAGCATCCATTATGTGGAGGTAGGCTTCTCTAGCCCCTCTGCCCTTGTAACACTCCTTACCTGTATTCGACGCCGGAACAGGGTACGAGGCATTACCTTACTAAAACACATACAAACACACATTTCCAGATCAATGAAATTTGTCCCAATTTAAAACTTTTCAAACTTTGTTTAACAACCCTTAATATGGACCTACGAGGCCCAAAACTTGTTTAGAAAGGCATTCGGAACCAATCCGAGTGTTTAGAAAACTCTCAAGAAAATCTACTAAAAACAAGGCACACGCCCATATAGAAAGGCAACACGCCCATGTAGTCTCTAGACATGGCCGTGCTGAAGGCCCGTGGGGTTTACACGTCTTAAGCATTTAGAGACACGCCCGTACCCCTCATTCGTGTGGATTTATTTCTAACATCGAACTTACAGGGCTTTTCACACGGCCTGGCACACGCTCGTGTGCTTAACCTATGTCCTTCACACGGCTAGGACACTCTCGTGTCGCAGCCCGTGTGCAAAAACCTGTGTATTCTATTTTTGACGTCAGCAATCCTTAAGGGTCACATGGCCAAGGCACACGCTTGTGTGCTAGGCCATGCTCCCACACGGTTGATACCCACGACCATGTCTCAGCCCGTGTGGTTATTACTAGGCATTTAATTTTTGCCAAACTAAGGTGCAGGGGACACACAACCTACCTACATGCCCGTGGGGCAGACCGTGTGTCACACATGGCCTAGACACATGCCCGTGTATCTACCCGTGTGGACAAAAATAAGGCCATCTACCAAGCTTTTTGCCACCCTGAAACAACATCAAACTTATACCAATTCATAGCAAGGCACAATTACTCAACCAATGACCATAATTAGACATCCACACATCATCACAAGACCAAACCATCCATGTAATCATACTACAACTCCTAATACATAAGTCCCTCCAAACTACTTTGCACATTCATAAAAACATCAACATTTGCATTTATAAACCTATAGCAAATATTAGTCATTATTCATGGCCTTATACAAAATGAGGTATTGCAAAATCAAGCCAACACTCTTGGCCCAAAATAATTGACACTTAACCACGACTAGTCCCTATACATGCCATTTCTCAAAATGCTAGAAACTAAATATACCGAATACTTTAGTTGATAGTGTGAACGACGTCTCCGACGTCCATTGATCCACGAGCTAGCTAGGCGGCACTATAAGAAAATGGAAAAGAGAGGAAGTAAGCATAAAGTTTAGTAAGTTGCAAGTAAGTAAATGACAACAATTTACTATGCTATAACATGCTCTCAATACATCACAATTTGTGCATGACACAAAAGAATGGCTACAAGCATAACTTACTCGTTTTCATCCTTTTACTAATCGTACATCATAACTTTGAGCTCACATTACATAAAATTCATATAGGTATCTGCACTGCTCGCAAGGTCATCATAATATCTCTTGATCTTAATATTAACTTTAAATTTCCCGTTGAACTATTTAGAATACGAAAGGATATTAAGCCTCAAACATAGGGTATTAAGCCGATGCCATGTCCCAAACATGGTTTTACACTGGCTCACATGTGAAGTCGATGCCATGTCCTAGACATGGTCTTACAATGACACATCTCCGAGCTGATGCCCTGTCCCAGACAAGGCCTTACACTAGCTTGTAAGACGAGGCCGATGCCATGTCCCAGATATGGTCTTACCCTAGCACTTGTATCAACGCCGATGCCATGTCCCAAACATGGTCTTACATTGGATAACACATATCTGTGTCGATGCCATGTCCTAGACATGGTCTTACACTAACACGTAATGAGGCTGATGCCATGTCCCAGATATGGTCTTACACTAGCTCTCGTATAACCCTAGTATCATGGAAAAGAATATCCAATCTATCCATACAATTCAACTGGGCTTTATCACATAGATTCTCATCAATGCATTACTCTAATTCACATTTATTCATTTTACGCAAAAATAGATAATCTCATGCATAATTATAGAAAAGTTGCATTATTTACCTACAACTTACCTCGGTATACAAAATGTGAACGATTTTTTATTTAGTTTGTTTGCTTGGCTTTCTCCCGGTCTAGGTTTGAGTTTCGTACTTCTTGATCTAAAATGAATAAAAATTCACTAATTTAACCATCATATTAATCTAGACAATTCAAAATCCATAATATGGCAAAGTGACCATTTTTCCCCTAAGCTTTCACAAATTGACCATTTTGCCCCTAAGCTCGAAAATTGATTTTTCTTGAATTTCCTTATTAACCAAGCCTAATTGAATCTTTTTCACTCTTATGACAGCCACAATTTCCATTATTTCATGCAATTACTACACAATTTTCTAACTTTTCAACTAAGTCTATTTTAGGTGTTTTCTATGCAAACTCTTTCATAAAAGTTGTTGATTTAACAACCATGATTCATTTTCTTCCATAAAAATCCAGCAAACAACATGAACACTTTCATGGCAAAATCCTAGACTTTCTATCATTTTGCAAAATAGTCCCCTCAATAGATAGCTCATGCTACAAAGGTCCCAAAAATGTAAAAATATCAAGAAAAGTCTTGAAAATCACTTACTTGTAAGGGAAATGAGTGGCTAAAAGTTTGAGCTTCTAAAACCCCCAAAATGGCTGATATTTTTGGTAGAGAAGAAGAAGCAAAAAGATGAAGCCTTTCTTTTCTTATTTTATTTTATTTTCTAGTCAAAAAGGTCACCTAACACACTAAATTTTGACTTTTCTATCTCTTTGTCTCACCATGGCCAGCCATGCCTAAATTATTGGCCAATTTACACATTAAAGGCCCCCAATTAAGGTTCCCTTGCTATTTAACACCATTTGCTAGTAATTCATAACTTTTACCTTTTATGCGATTTAGTCTTTTTTCGCAATTAAGCTCACAATCGCTAAAATTAATTCACCAAAATTTTCGTGCACCCTTATAAAAATGCTATAACACATAAAATAATATTAGAAATAATTTCTCCGACCTCAAGTTAGTGATTCTTAAACCACTATTTTGACTAAGCCCAAATTCGGGCTGTTACAGCCCTAACTCATTGTCATAGGCCCACTTTCGACTGGTGCGGTCCCTTTAGCGGGAGCCAGCATATTACTTTCCACATCATCTGCCATCACTCCACCAAGATCCATTACCTATATGAAAACATAATTTAAATTCGTTGGGATTCGTCACACTATCATATTACATATATGGCATGTATAGCTAGACTCGTACACAAGCTAGGTTAGTCCGAGAATCGACTAAACCATAGCTCTGATACCACTAAATGTAACACCCCTTACCCATGTTCGACGCTGGAATAGGGTATAAGGCGTTACCTTACTAAAACGCATACAAATATACATTTTTGAGTTAACAAATTTCGTTCCAATTTGAAACTTTTTATACTTTGTCTTAAAGTCTCATATTTGAGCATATGAGGCCCAAAACAAACTTTAGAAACCCTTCGGAACTAAAGCGAATGTATTAGTAGATATTAGAAAATTCCATTGAAAAACAGGGCACGCGCCCGTGTGATCTCCTAACAGGGCCTTGTTGAAGGCCCGTGTAGTTCACACAGCCTAAGCATATAGGGACACGCTCATGTCCTTTGCCCATGTGGATTTATTTTTCACATCGAACCTACAAGGGTTTTCACACGGCCTGGCATACGCCCGTGTCCATAGTCCATTCCCTCACACGACCATGACACGCCCGTGTCTTAGCTTGTGTGCAAAAACCTTGGTATTCTATTTCTGACGTCATTAACTCTTAATGGTCACACAGCCAAGGTAGACGCCCGTGTGCTAGGCCGTGTGGTGATTTTAAATTCCACATGCAAGGTGCAAACTTCACACGACCTAGGCACATGCCCATGTCCTATGACTGTGTCTTCCACACGGTTGAGACACACGGCCGTGTCTCAGCCCGTATGGTTACTACTGGGCATTCTGACTTAACCAACTTAAGGTGTAGGGGACATACGGCCTGACCACACGCCTATGGGGATGATTGTGTGTCACACACAGCCTAGACACATGCCCATGTGTCTACCCGTATGGACCATATAAGGCTCTTTACTAAGCCTTTTTGCCACCTTTACTTGTACCAACCTAAACCACACCAATTAAAACCAATTCACTTCATGCACAAGCAACACTTATCCATTCATACATTACACACTACATGTCTCACCACACCAAAATTTACACATTCACGAAGGACCTTCTCATATGCATATATCAATATTTCAATATTAGCCATCATTCATGGCCTTATACAAAATGGAGTATTTCATACCAAGCCAACAAATTTTGCCGAATTATCAAAGACACAAAACACAAAAGACCGAATCCCTATTCATGCCATTTTCAAAATATTAAAACCAACTATACTAAGTGCTTCAAGTGATAGTGTGATTGATGCCTCCGACGTCTCTTGATCCCCAAGTTAATTAGGCGACAGTATAAGAAAATGAAAAGAAAATGGAGTAAGTATAAAGCTTAGTAAGTTGCATATAAATAATTAACAACAGATTTACCATGCAATAACATGCTCACAACATATCATAATTTACACATAATACATAAAGAGTTATAAGCACTACTTACTCACTTTCATCCCTTACTAATCACACAACATAAATTGAGCTCACATATCATGAATTTTATTTAGGTACTTAAACCACTCACAACATGTTCATAACCACTCTAGTTTTAACATAAATTGTGAACTTCCTGTTGAACAATTTAGAATATTAATGGATATTTGATAAGTCTCAAACATAGGGTAAGACGCCGATGCCATGTCCCAGACATGGTCTTACACTAACTCTCATATATCAAGGTAGATGCCATGTCCCAGACATGGTTTTACACTGGCTCTTATCTATCGGTGACGATGCCATTCCCAGACATGGTCTTACACTGACACATATCAGTTGATGCCATGTCCCGAATATGGTCTTACACTGGCTCACATGTCGAGGCCGATGCCATGTCCCAGACATGGTCTTACACTAGTGCTCACATCAATGCCAATGCCATTTCCTAGACATGGTCTTACACTGGCTCACATAACACTCTAATCTCAGGGCATGAACATCCAATCTATTCCTAAGGTTCACTCGGATTTTTACCATATCAATCTCATCCTGCATATTCATAATCCACATTCAAACATTTTCTGCTATATCAATTAATTAATACCAAATAACAATATAGTTGTATTATTTACACACAACTTACCTCGGTATGCAAAAATATGGTCGACCGATTCGATTTAATCCAATAGCTTGGTTTTCCCCCAGTCTAGGTCTAGATTTCATATTTCTTGATCTAAACTGGCAAAAATTCACTCATGTAATTATCACATTAATTTAGACATTCTACAATTCATATTTTGGGCAAAATGACCATTTTTCCCTTAGACTTTCACAAAATGACTATTTTACCCCTAAGCCCGTAAATCAATTTTCATCAAATTTCCTTATTAACCAAGCCTAGCCAAATCATTTTCATGCTTATGGTAACCCACATTTTCAATTATCTCACACATTTAACATCTATTTTACAACCTTACAAAATGGTACCTTTTTAGGGTTTTTCATGAAAACCACTTCACAAAAGTTGTTTATTTAACAACCATAACTCACTTTTTTCCTTAAAAATTTAGTAAACAACATGAGTATTAACATGGAAAAACCCTAGAATTTCAACCATTTTGCAAATTAGTCCCCTTATTAGCTACATTAAGCTACTAGGGTTCCAAAAATATAAAAATCATCAAGAAAGACTATCAAATTGACTTACTTGCAAATGAGCTATGTGGCTGAGTTTTCAAGCTTCAAAATCCCCCATTTTTTCTGATATTTTCAGTGGTATGGACAAGGAAATGAAAAAGATGACAACCCTTTCCTTTTGTTTTATTTTACTACCTATTAAGCCACTTAATACCACTAAATTTTGACTTTTTAATTTCTTGTATCCATGACCAGCCATCACTTAATTATAGGCCTATTTATTCAATAAGGGCCTTTAATTTAATGTTCCATAGCTATTTAACACCTTTAGCTATTAAGACAAAACTTTCGCCCTTTATGTTATTTAGTCATTTCTCAAAATTAAACATGCAATCGCTAAAATTAACTCACCAAAATTTTCACGCACACATATAATCATGCTATAACACATAAAATAATATTAAAAATAATTTCTTTGAATCAGATTAGTGGTTCTAAAACCACTATTCCGACTAAGCCCAAAATTGTGCTGTTGCATATCAAATATAATGCAACTGAGCTGCCAGATAATAGGTGTAAACGCCTTTCATAACACTTCCTCCAATATATATATCAATCCAACCCCAATGACAGATTCAGAAATATGCAAATGCCGATAATCAGAATATCATGCTCACATGCTTACATATGGTATACATAAATATCAGATACGCAAATAACAAAGCAGACAATCATGCATCAGTGTTTAATCAATACAGAGTTTCTATCAGACAAATCATATAGCTTAGGGTTTAATTTTCCCTTACCAACCCTACTGTAGGCCCACAGCTGTTAAGGACGACCCGTGCAACCTTAGGGAAATTTTTAAATAAATGAGCCCACACGCCCATATGGCTTGCCTGTGTGGGCCCACACGCTTAGATTGGCCTTGGCCCGTGTGGATCACACAACTTAGCCTTCGTCAATCACACGGCCGTGTCATCAAGCACGGCCTACCACTCGGGCGACCACACGCCCGTGTGGCGTCAATGATTGGTTTTTGGCTTTTACTGAAACCTTGTTTTCTGTGTTTTTGGGTACACACCTGGTTTGATTTCACTGCTAAAGGAACCACGAGCACTCTAGAACCTAAAAATTGATATTCCAAAACCCAAATTCAGCAACACTAATGAAATTTATACGAAATCGCAATGAGATAAACAACCTTAAATCATCAAGGACTTTACCTTCGATTGAGAACAGGAATTCCACACCCTTAAAACGTCGATGGGTGATCTTCAACCCCTCGATCAACTCCTAACACCAAATAAAACCCCTCTTTAATCACTTGGCCAGGGTAACGTTGCAGTTTACTAAAAGCAAAGACTTACCCAACATGCGCAGTCCAAACTTGCACAAAAAGGAACGAAATAAAAGAGAGGGTGAGGGGAAGATAAGATTTCAGCACATGGAGGATGAAGGAACAAAACGTCAAAAGATTTTAGCAAGGGAGAGAGGAAACCGAAATTTTTGAAAAAATAAAAATAAAATAGATTTTGATAACTCCTCTTCAAATCCCTCAAATCTCTCCCCCACTAACCCACCAACACACAACTACTCAGAATTTTGCCTCGACACAACTCTAGCTGAAATTTGGAGAAAAATACTACCCCTTGCCATTGCAGGGATTCAAACACAGGACCTTCAGCAAACTAACACTCCACTTAACCACCAGACTAGCAAGCCCATTCTGATAGCAAACAATAACAAATAAACTTAAGCCCACTGAACAAAGGTGAGGCTTTAATCAGAAAAATTCAAAAATTTTGGCAAAGTGATGGCTTGAACTTGGGACATCTCACACACACCCAGAACACTTAACTACTGAAGCAAACAAACAATTGTGTCACATTTTTTCGGAAACAGAAATACAAAATTTGGGTCGTTACAAAAGGTCATATTCTTTAGCGGCATTTGTGGGGAAAGTGCCCTTAAAGGTCATGTTCTTTAGCAGCGTTTGTAGGGGGAAAGCGCCCCTAAAGGTCATGTTCTTTAGGGCGTTTGTGGGGAAAGCACCGCTAAAGGTCATGTTCTTTAGCAGCGTCTATGGGAAAAGCACCGCTAAAGGTCATGTTCTATAGCGATATTTTTCTACATAAATGCTCCAAAATTTAGTGGCGTTATCTATAGCGGCTTTTTTGCGGCGCCTATCAAAACATTGCAAATTGTTTTAGTGGCGCTTATAAGCGCCGCTATAGGCCCAAAAAAAGGCCACTAAAAACCTGTTTTCGTGTAGTGTTTGTCTATTAGAGTGTGAGATTTAATCTTTGGAAATGTATTTCAAAACTTTGATGGATTTATGGGTATCTAAAGAATTTTCAAATTATATTTTCATATCATGTCCCATGTCCAACAAGTTAGGTATAACTTTTTTTCTCTTATATATTTTCACTAACAGTTGTATTTTTAATCTTTGTAGGTTTTGAGAAACTGTCAACAAAATTAGATAAATTAAAAACGTTTAATTTAAGTTACAATTATTTTAACATAATCATCTTATTCTTTATAGAAAAAAAAGAAGAATTGTGAGCTATGAAGCTTGAGATGCTTGATTTAAGGATAAATTTCTTCAACAACATACTCTCATTCCCTGCTTTACTCTCAAATTTGAAGTTTTTAAATATCAAATCTACTAAATTGGAAGGAGCTATACACATTAAAGGTATTTCTACTTCCTTTTATGCTAATTCTTTTAAGTCTTTGCTTTTCCTCTATTAAAAGTTAAAAATGCTCAAAACATTCCATGTGATCGATATGATTTATTACTAATAAATTCTTTTTTCCACTCTTCCTTGTTGGTTGTTGAGACATAAATGCTTTAAGCAGCTTAGAGGAGCTATACATGGGTTTAACAAAATGAATGATTTTGTTCCATCCCAAGGTATTTATCTATTATTTATTTTCTTTTTGAATTGTCAGTCCAATATAGTTATTAAACCATAGATAAATGATGATTAAGATGATGAAATAGAAATAAGGTTGATGAAATTAAAAGTGTTTCATTCGAGTCACAATCTCTTCAACAATAACATATTGAGATCTCTTGGTAGGCACGAAATTCTATGAACCAATGAATCTGAAAGGTAAAATTACCCACTCCCATATTACTTTCTCTAAACAATTTAAATAATTATGTTCCTCATTCTCTTCAAAACTAAATGTTTTGATCCACTTGGAAGACCTCACAGTTTATTGGGATTATTCATTTTTCTTCACCAACAAGTATTGCTAAAACAAAATTAATTTTTATTATTATCATTCAATAAAATTAACATTTAGTCTTTTTCTTCTTCCTTTTTTCATTAAGGATAATTTAGTATAAAAAGCTATTAGGTTATTTTATAAATTTATAAATTTTGAAGCGACCTAAAAAAAAAATCATTTTAAAGAATCAAGGCTTTCGCATTCCCCCTTCCCCTTTCTGCCACCCCTAATTTTTTTTTTCCTCTTTTCATTCCTTTTCTTTGTTGTTCCTATTGAAAATTTTATACCAGGTGATTGAGTTCATAAACAAAGATGGAAAAAACCTATTATGCACCTTTTTGGGTAGATTTAAAATTAGTAGTGTTGGCAAAAAATGAGATCTTGAAACTTTGATGTTTCAAGTCATCAAACACATACCTTTTTTTTAATCTATTCTTATTTGATTTCCGCTACTAATTTGATTGTATTTTATAACGTTTGATTCTAATTATTAACTTCAAATATATAAATATAGATTTCTTCTTAATTTGATTATATATTATAAAAAAAAAGTAAACATAAATGTGTTTGTTTCTTTTGCAGATAGCATTTGTAGCATTTTACTATAATCAATAGATTTATTTCCATCGTTAAAGACTCTTATCTTTACAAGATTTAGCTTTCAAGGAACCTTTATCCTAATCCCTATAATTAATGTTTAGCAATTTTGTGTGTCCTGCCTTCACTTACATAGATTCACTGCTTTTATCGAATAGATGAATGGCATAATTTCAGAAATTTGGAAGAGTTATTCTTGCAAGGTTCTTGGACATTTGACTTCTCTCAAGCGTTTGGTTTTATATAAATGTGAGATCAATGGAAGCCTAACCCTTCAAGGTAGATAATTTGGATCTATCAATTTCTTTTTTAACAAGTTGCAACCAAAATTATAAGTCTCCCCAGAATTTAATATTAATTAAATGTTTTAATTTTATTCACGAACTTGTTGTTTACGATTTTTAATGTTAAAAATGATTATTTAAGTGTTCTAAAAAGAGGGGCAAGGAGAAATAAGTTAAAGAATGTTTATCAATTTATTTATTTATTTGTAAATGTAAAAGGCTTAAATCAAAGCTTGTAAAACCTAACTATAGTATTTCACAACTGCCTATTCAATATAATTTATTTAAATTTAATTAGAGAATATAAAAATATTAATATATAAGTAATATTTTCATATATATATATAATTAATTTATTAATAGTTTAATTATTTTAAACCATTCAAATTAGACTAAGATATTGTTTGAAATACTGAAAAATTAAGTGTTGAATTTATATTAAAAATTTGCTTAATATGTTAATAAAATTAAATTTTGAATATACTTACGTTATTTGATAAAATTAATATTTTTTTAAATTATTGAATTTAATCTTATTAATACTAACATGGCATTTTATTTTGTACAATTTGGATATCTCTTTTTTTTAATATATAGAGACGATTTATTTTTTAAAATAAAATCAACTTAAGGTTAAATTTTAACATTTTCAACATCAAGTGATAAGTAGCCTACTTCTCTTATTTTACACTCTTTTTTGTTGAACATTTTGTGTTAACTTAAAAAAAAAAATAAAATTATAAAAAATGAAAATTTTCAATGATTTATTTAACAGTCAAAAAAATTCAAGTCTAAATGTATGAAAGCTATAAAGGCCTAAAGTATATTTTAATAAAATAAATAAAAAGTAAATAAGATATTATATGCTTGTTTTTACTATTTTATTGATTTGATTACTTTCTTTATATTTGTTTCAAGCACCTCTTTACGTAATTATTTAATATAACAGGCTTTTGCGGAATGACAAATCTTCAAGAATTGGATTTCACCAACGGTAATTTAAAGGGTAGCTTGCCTTTCTCCAACCTCACATCTTAACGTAAATTAGATCTTTCTTACAGTATATTGGCCCTTCACAGTTTAAAGTCCCTTGAAATATTAGCTCTTTCTTTCAATATATATGCCCTTGAAAGATTACATCTGTCTTCCAATAACTTCTCTAGAAATATATCTGTCCTTGAGAGTATAACATCTCTTGAAAGATTCTCTCTCTCTTCCAACCAATTTTTTGAAAATATTTTAGCTCTTAAAGAATCTAGAATCCCTCCAAGATTTGAGCCTTTTGAATCCCTATCTCATTGGGGCCTTTGTTCAACCTTTCAAAACTCAAGTGCATATATGCGACAACAATATTGTACATGCTGAAACCCAGATGCATTCTTTGGCCCCGTTATTCCAACTAAAAGAGATTGGTGTAAAAATAGAACATCGGTAATGATAATGTATCGCAAAAAAAAAAAAAAAGAGAGAAAAATAAATAACACATAAATTTTACGTGGAAACCTTTTCAGGAAAAAAATCACGGGTAGAGGAGAAGATAATTCACTATGTCGAATTCGAATGATTACAAGAGGAGTAGACTATGTCTATTTATAGGCTTATAAAACCATATTCTAATAGGAGTGTAGTAAGATTGAAACACCTTATTCTAATCAATATCAAATAGTTGGAGTCTAATAAAGTTTAAAAAACCTTTCTAAAATAAAATAAAAGAAGTGTAGTTCTATATGGATTTTACTTTTATTTTATATTACCACTGTATTTTATTTAAATAAGGATTTGGGTCGCTTAATTCTAACAATATCCACCTTGACACGAATTCTCAATGAACAAGTTCTTCATCGCGAACTCTCAACGAACAAGTTCTTCACCTCTTCCATAAAACCCCTTAAGGGTTTAACTTCAACAATGAACACCAACTAAGTTTAAGCAATGCTCAAACTTGGTTATAGGAAGTGACTTAGTCATTATATCTGCAGGATTTACATGAGTACTAATTTTGCTCACAACAATATCACCATGAACAATAATATCACGAACAAAATGATACCAAACATCAATATGTTTTGTTCTCTCATGAAACATTTGATCTTTTGTAAGGAAGATGGCACTCCAACTGTCACAACATTTGTACTAATTTGAAGGTCTTCATTGATTTCACTAAAGAGTTCCTTCAACCAAATGGCTTCTTTACAAGCCTTAATAATCGCCATGTACTCAGCTTCAGTGGTAGACAAAGTAACTGTAGTTTGCAAAGTGACTTTCCAACTAATTGCGCAACCTCCGATTGTAAAGACATAATCTGTGAGAGATCTTCTTCTATCAAGGTCTCTAGCAAAATCAGCATCAACATACCCAATGACTCCATCTCTAGGTTATCCAAACTGTAAGCAAACATCAGTAGTACCTCGTAAGTATCTTAAAATCCACTGAATTGCTTTCCAATGTTCTTTACCAGGATTTACCATGTATCTGCTAACTACACTGACTGCATATGATAAATTTGGACGTGAACAAACCATAGCATACATGAGAGATCCCACTGCACTAGAGTATAGAACATGTGTCTTGTACTCAATCTCATCATCTAATTATGAAGACAAAGCTGATGAAAGTCTGAAATGGACTGTTAAAGGAGTACTAATAGGCTTAGCACTCTACATATCGAACCTGCAAAGAACTTTCTCAATGTACCCCTCCTGACTTAGGTACAATTTACTTACTTTTATATCTCTAAGAATCTCCATACCAAGTATCTTCTTTGCTAGTCCCAAATCTTTCATCTCAAATTCTTCACTTAGTTGGGCTTTAACGTTTCTTATATCTCATTTATCTTTCGCTGCTATCAACATGTCATCAACATAAAGGAGTAGATACACAAAAGAACCATCACTAATTTTCTTAAAGTAAACACAACTGTCAAAGCTACTTCTTTTGAAATCATGAGAAGTCATAAAGGAATCAAACCTCTTGTACCACTGTCTTGGTGACTGTTTCAAACTATAAAGGGACTTTTTCAGCAAGCAAACATAGTCCCCTTTTTCTGAGACTGTAAAACCCTCTGGTTGTTGCACGTAAATATCCTCCTTAAGTTCTCCATGCAAAAATGTAGTTTTTACATCTAACTGCTCAAGTTCCAAATCATGCATGGCGACAATACCAAGCAAAACTCGAATCGAACTATGTTTCACAACTAGGGAGAACACATCTATGAAGTCCACTCTTAAAATTTGACAGTAACCCTTTGCAACAAACCTTGCTTTATATTTGAGTTATTCAACTCTTGGAGTCCTTTCTTTCTTTTTAAACACCTATTTACAACGAATAGCCCTTTTACCTTTAGGAAGTTTCACAATAATATCACATGTTTTGTTTTTGTGGAGTGATTCCACCTCCTCTTGCACAGCAACATCAATTGTTTTGAGTCTTTACAGCTAACCACCTCAGAATAATTAGATGGCTCTTGGTTTGCATCTATATCTTCAGCCACATTTAAAGCATAAGCAACTAAATTAGCCTCGGCATACTTCTTTGGAGGTTTAATTTCTCTTCTAGTTCTATTTTTTGTGATAGAGTATTATGGTGAAGAAGCAACTCTATCTTGAATTTTTGAACTGGCTTGAGGAGTAGACTATGTTGTAGATTCTAGATTAATCTGATATCCACCTGCTTTTGATTTTCTTTATTAGAAGAGTCTTTAAGAAATAAGTTAGGTAGCATAGTAGTTTCATCAAAAACAACATCTCTGCTAATCACAACTTTTCTATTTTCAAGATACCATAACTTATACCCTTTTACACTAGCTTTATAACCAAGAAAAACACATTTAATGGATCTCGGTTCCAATTTTCCATTATTAACACGAGCATACGTAGGACACCCAAAGATCTTTAAATCAGAATAGCCAACAGAATTACCAAACCGTACCTCTTGTGGAGTCCATTTCTCAATGGCAACGATGGAGATCAGTTGATCAAAAAACATGTAGTAGAGGCTGCTCCAGCCCAAAATGACTTTGATAAGTTAGCATTGACAGCATACATCGAACCTTCTCCATGATCGTTCTATTCATTCGTTCTGCAACATCGTTTTACTGTGGAGTATGATGAACTGTCAAGTGTCTCACGATCCCTTCTGACTTGTACTGTTCATTAAACTTATCATAACAGAACTCTAAGCCATTGTCTGTGTGGAGGTATTTTATTTGTTTTCTTGTCTATTTATCAATCATAGTTTTCCAATACTTAAATGTAGAAAACACATCGCTTTTCTGCTTCAGGAAGAACGCCCAAACTTTTCAATAAAATCAACAATAAAAGTTAGCATATAATTAGCTCTACCTCTTGAAGGCACTCTGGATAGCCCCCACAAATCAGAATGAATATACTCCAACATTCCCTTCGTGTTATGGATTCCTCAAGTGAATCGAACTCTCTTTTGCTTCCCAAAAATGTAGTGCTCACAGAACTTCAGTTTGCAAATTCCTTTCCCATCAAGAAGTCCTCTTTTGCTCAATTCTGCCATGCCATTCTCACTCATATGCCCCAGGCGCATATGCCAAAGTTAAGTAATATCATCATTTGACAAGGAAGAGGAAATATAGCTGCATCACCAGTAATAGTAGAACCTTGCAGAACATATAACTTGGTAGTCTTTCTTTGCCCTTTCATCACAACTAGGGAACATTTGGAAATCTTCAAAACCCCATTTTCAGCTATGTATTTGTACCCTTTTTGAATCAAGACTACTCAACAAAATTAAATTTCTTTTCAATTCTAGAACATGTCGTACGTCACTAAGTGTTCTAACAACTCCATCAAACATCTTAACTTTAATTGTTTCAACAGCTATGATTTTACACAAAACATTATTTCCCATTAAAACAACACCTTTAGACATTGTTTCATAAGTTGTAAACTAATACCGATTGGGACTCATGTGGAAGGTGCAACCCAAATCAAGGATCCACTCTTCGCTCACTTTAAAATTGTTGACAAAAGTGACTAGAAGTTCACCATCACTGTAGTCTTCTACAACATCAGCTTTACCGGAATTTTCTGGTTGTTTTCCCTTTTGATTCATAGCCTCTTTTTTTATCTTGTTCTGTAGCTTATAGCACTTAGATTTAATATGTCCTTTCTTCTTGTAGAAGTTACAAGTTTTACCTCTATTTGAGGACTTCGATCTACCCTTAGATTTACCGCGAGGATTCCGTTCCTGTGTCCTTTCACGATCATTACTAGCATTTCGATCTTGTCTCTCACGAACAATAAGACCTTCTCCCTAAGAGTTGGTTTTAACCACAAGATGCTTCATCTTATCACACGAGGTTAAAGAATCATAAACCTCATCAACTGTGAGAGACTCGTAGCTATATAAAATTATGTCTCTAAAGGTTGAATAAGACGGGGGCAACAAACAAAGTAGAATCAACCCTAGATCTTCCTTATCATACTGAACCTCCATGGCCTCCAAGTTTGAGAGAATTTCTTTAAACACTGTTAAGTGTTCGTGCACAGATGCACCTTCCTCCAAATGATGAGCATAAAGACGCCATTTCATATGTAGCTTGCTGGTTAGAGTTTTCGACATACATATTTGTTCCAACCTCTTCCATAATCTAGCGGCAATCTTCTCCTTCATCACATCCTGCAAATTTTCGTTAGACAAATGCAGATGTAACCGTGTTAATGCCTTTTGATCCTTGTGCTTCTTCTCTTCCTCTGTCAATGTCGAAGGCATCTTATCTACCCCTAGCAGGGCTTCCTTTAAGTCCATCTGTGCAAGAACTGCCTACATTTTTATCTACCACAATGCGAATCTAGTGTTGCGATCCAAGAGTGCCATTTCATACTTTAAAGATGCCATTACCATGATTGAGATGAACAACCCGGAAGCTCGAATACCAATTTGTAAAAATAGAACGTCGGTAATGACAATGTATCGCAAAAAAGAGAGAAAAAAAAAGAACACACAGATTTTACGTGGAAACCCTTTCAGGAAAAAACCACGGACAAAGGAGAAGATAATTCACTATGTTGAATTCGAATGATTACAAGAGGAGTAGACTATGTCTATTTATAGGCTTGTAAAACCATATTCTAATAGGAGTGTAGTAAGATTGAAACACCTTATTCTAATCAACATCAAATAGATGGAGTTTAATAAGGTTTAAAAACACTTTATTCTAAAATAAAATAAAATAAGCGTAGTTCTATATGGATTTTACTTTTATTTTATTTTACCACTGTATTTTATTTAAATAAGGATTCGAGTCACTTAATTCTAACAGTTAGTTTATCATGTTGTAGAGATGTTGGATCATTTCCAAGGTTTTTTTATCATCAACATGACTTGCAATATCTTAATCTCTCTAATATCTATTTCAAAGGAAATCAATTCCCACATTGGTTGTTGGAAAACAATATACTACTAAAAAAGCTAGTTCTCACCAATAGCTCTTTATTGAGACCGCTTTAGCTACCATTTACTTTACAAACGTGTTTATCACATTTAGAAATCTTCTACAATTTCTTCAATGGCAACATTCTAGTTGAAATTGGAGCACAACTACCAGCATTGAGGTTTATAAACATGTCAAAACTCATTTCATTAGTAGCATTCCTTCGACTTTTGGTGATAATAATTCGCTAAGATATTTGGACTTATCCAAAAACAACTTAGAGAGAAAAAATTTTTCTGAAAATTTCTACTTACAAAACTTAATGGAATTGCTATTGGATGGAAATAACTTCTCAAGAGGGATCCCAGATTTCTTGTCTACGAGCCCTTTTTTGTTAACATTAGATGTGAGCAACAATCAACTTTCTGGTAGGATCCCAGGGTGGATGGGAAATATGTCGTTTTTTAAGAGAATTATTATGTCCAATAATCATATTAAGGGAAAAATCTCGATCGAGTTCTGTTAACTTGGTCTTAAAATTCTAGACCTTTCAGTCAAAATCATCTCAAGGAGTATACCATCTTGTTTCAACCCTTATCGGATAAGACAAGTTTAGTTGTCCAAAAATCAGTTTCAAGGAACCTTACCCGATGCACTTCGTACCAGTTCCACTTTGGTGACATTGGATATCAGTGATAACTTTTTAAGTGGTAGCAGCCCATGTAACAGCCCTCACCCGTATCTGTCGTCGAAATAGGGTACGAGGTGTTACCGGGCATAAACGTAAACATCCATGCAAAACCGAGCAATAAAATTTCTTTTATCTTTAAAAATAATTCAAACACGTGCATATCGTCCCTTAATTGAGCCTACGAGACTCAAAACGTACTTTGGAAGTTATTCGGGACAAAACCAGAAACTTTGGAAAACTTAGACAATTTTTCATCTAAACAGGGGTCATACGCCCGTAGGACACGTCCGTATGGGTAGGCTGTTTGGTAACACACGACCGTGTCCATACCCCCTGTAACTCTCTATTTATGACATCATCAACTAAATGAAACCACACGGCCAAGCCACACCCCCATGTGCTAGGCTATGTGACGAATTAAATTCTCATAAATTAGGTGTAGACTTCATACGCCCTTAGCACATGCCCATGCCCAAGGCTGTGCTGTCCACACGGCTAAGAAACACGCCCGTGTACTTAACCCGTGTTGAATTATTTTTCATTTTGAAGCTAAAATAGTTTTCACACGGCCTAGTACACACCCGTGTTCCAGGCTGTGGCCTTCACACATCCTACACAAGCCCGTTTCTCTACCCGTGTACTCTACACTAAGCATTATATTTCTTACAAATTAAAGTGCAGGGGACACATGGCCTGTTCACACGCCCATGGGGTTGACAGTGTGTCATACACGACCTAGACACACAATCGTGTGGACAATATATAGGCCATTTACCAAGCCAATTGCCACCTTGAAACTGAAACACACAATCACCAAAACATTGGTATAATTCATGGCATATTTAAGCAACCAACATGTCCATAACTAAGACATCATCACATCATTCTCACTACGTTTCTAGCATACTTAACCAATCACATACTTAACAACTCAAACCATGCAATTTACCACATCCATGAAATGCATCAACTTGCCATAATACTTGTAATCAACATTAGCCAATATGAATTGGCCTTATACAAATTGAATTAAGTATCACCAAAGCCAACACATCTGGCTAACCAATATGACATATAACAAAAAGACCAAGTCCCTATACATGCCATACTTTCAAAAATAACACAAATATCAAATACCTAAAAATAATGATTTTGATAGTGTGATGCGAGCCTCCAACAAGTCCCGATCCCAAGCTAGCTTGGTGACACTATAAAACAAAGGAAAAGAAAGGAGGGGTAAGCTATATAGCTTAGTAAATTTATATGCAAATAAATAGCATCCTAACCATGCAATTTCATATAAGGAGAGTTGGTACATTTACCATTGAACTCACATATGCTAAACTTAATCAAGCACAACTTACCATGATATCATCACTTATAATGTTCATACTTACGAATTTCTTGTACACACCTGTATCACATCACCATACAAAACACATATTTTAACATCTTTTGTATTCCCGCTGAACATATTGGAATACTATTGGATACTTAGAAACTTGCAAAAAAGTGCGACATATATGTAGCCCAAGCTACCACTTATCACATATACGCTCGTTCTTGAGCTAGTCACGAGTCTGCTCACACAAGCTGACGGTCGGGACGTAATTACTCAGTCTGCTCACACAAGCTAATAGGTATCCGCAACATATGCAGGATTACCTAGCCACTGGTAGATGTACGAGACCAGGACCTAGACATCACATAATCACACAATCATACACTCGAGTTCCTAATGACATGTCACTTGTATCCGACTCTATTCTTAAGGTTCAACCGAGATTTTCCATTCACATTTATCACTTGTCGAAACTTGTCAATTATGTCACATAATACAATTCACACATTTCATACAACATTAAGACATTAAAGTAAAATAAATGATGCATTATTTACATACAAACTTACCTCGGTCCAAAATGACAAGTTATTCGATTTAGTCTAAAATCTTTTCTTTTCCCCGATCAAGGTCGAATCCTCGTCTTTCTTGATCTATAATACCAAATTTAACTTATTTAATTATCACATTACTCAATTCAGTCCAAAAATCCCACTAAGGAAAAAATTACCTTTTTGCCCCTAAAGTTTGACTTATTTACACTTTAGTCCCTAGGCTCGTCTAACGAATTGTACTCATTTTCTTTCTTACCCAAGCCTATCGACACACATACATGCTCATATCAGCCCACATTTTTCACTGAATCACATTTTATACGAATGTTTTACAACTTTTACAAATAGGTCCTTTTATGCATTTTCATTAAAATCACGTAGTAAAAGTTGTTTATCACACATCAAACTTTCATTTTCTACCATTAAACATCAAAATACATGCATATCACACATGGATGAATTTTTGAATTTGAACTCTAGCTTAAAATAATGGTAGAAATAAGTAAATTTAAATAGCATTAAAAACGGGGATAGAAGGCACTTACTATCAAGCTTGAAAGTTGAAGAAATCCTTAGCTATGGAGTCTCTCTAATTTCGACACTAGCAACGAGAAAGATGGACAATTTTGACTTTATTTTCCCTTTTTATTAATTTATTAACCAAATGACCAAATTACCTTTAAAGCCTTTCTTTAAAATTTTACCCTTCCATGTCCATTTTTGTCCATCATGATATAAAATGGTCTAATTACTAAATAAGGACCTCTAATTTACCAATTTCTTTCAATTAAGTACTTAATGCTTCTAGAACACTTATTTTGAACTTTTTTCAATTTAGTCCTACTAGTCTAATTGGACACCTTATTGGTAAAATTTCTTATCGGAATTCTCACACATGCATTCAATCATATTGTAAACCTTAAAACTTTATCACAGTATATTTTTCTACTTCAAATTTGTGGTCTCTAAACCACTATTTCGACTAGACTCTAATTTGGACTGTTACATCTCAGGTTGGATTGGTGGACTTTTGAACTTGAGTTATCTTCTCTTAAGTAAGAACAACTTCCAAGGGGAGACCCCAATGGAGTTATGAAAATTTGGTCACTTAAGTTTGATTAATCTTTCCCACAAGAATCTTTCTGGTCGTATTCCCCCATGCCTAAAAATTACCCCCCTCCAAGATGTATCAGAAGATTATGTTGGTCGTCTTATGGCTCATGGTTTCTCCATATTCTCATTCAATGAACCAAGAGTTTCCAATAAAGAATGTGTCCAACTCTTACAAGGGAAGAATCATACCATACATTTCTGAGATTGACCTTTCTTGCAACAAATTGGTTGCTAACAATCCTTACGAATTTGGAAACTTCTACAAGTTACTTGTTTTGAACTTATCTTACAATAGTCTGGCAGGACCAATCCCACCAATATTTGTTAACCTCAAGCAAATTGAAAGTTTAGATATTTCTTACAACAACTTGAGTGGGAATATCCCGTAATTATCAACTTGTAGGGCTAATTTTTCTAGCTTATTTCATTGTTTCATTCAATAACTTGTCTAGAAAGACGCCTCCAAGGATTGCACAATTTAGAACTTTTGATGAAAGCAGCTACAGGGAAAATCCTTTTCTTTGTGATGAACCATTGCCAAAATGTGCATATAATGGACCATCTTGTCAATGCCAAATTCTTCAACTAACAACGATGAAGACGATGATTTAATCGACATGAGGGTGTTTTATATAAGTTTCATCGTGTCTTACATGAGACTTCTAATGACTGTTGTTGTTGTGTTGTACATAAATCCTTTTGGAGACTGGTTTGGTTCTATCATGTGGAAACAAGAACCATATTTTGTTATAATTTTGCACTTAAATATGTTTTTCCTAGATGATTTCATTGCTAATGCTTTTAGGGTATTTGTACTTGTAATTTTTCAAACAGAATGATTTAAAGAAAATTCCATTATATATTAATATGATTTGTATATGTTCTCAATGATTTTTGCATGCAAAGCAAAATATAAGAAAATATTCGCATTAAAATATATGTTAGTCTAAGTTGTTCTGACAATGAATGAAATGTCTCACATTCATACCAAATGATCAGGTCGAGTGTGGGATGCCACAATTAATGTTTTATTTTATGACAGTAAATTTAATTTTGTTAATAGGTAAACTTTTTTTAAATATAGACATATATCCAATGCTTTTTCTAAAACAATCTATCTGAATATTCTTGCAACACACCTTTTAAAAATAGTTTTCTATTATTATCTAAAACTTAAAAATTTATAATTATCTAAATTTTAAATTTATTTTTATCACAAAATAATTTTTTTTAAAAAATTAGTTTAAACTTATTCAAAATCTTACCGATTTCTTGTGTTTTGATTAAACAATAATTTATTATTAAAGTTTCTAAAAGTAAATAATCATCTTGTATTTATTTTAATTTTTATCATTATTCATATTGATATATCTTTTTGTTTTATTATATTTTTATTATTAAGTATATTGAATACCAATAAAGGTAATTACCTCCTCGTCAGTTAAGTACATTGAAGCGGTGCTTCATTTGAGGGTATCCTCCTCGATCCTAGTTGCACAAAAATATTGGTCGACACTCCAAAGGGAAATATACACATCTTTGGCATCCCTCGTGCTTTTGAAATCCTTTGGCCTTAGTACATCCACTCAGTAGCTCGAAAACATTGGCACACGACCACTCTTGGTTGCCTTGACACTTGAAAGCTCACAAGAAGCTCACCACGAATTACCTCTACCAACGCCTCGAGGGCCTCGTTCTTCCAAGCAAGCTCACCTAAGGCCTCCCTCATAATCCTATGCAACCCCCTACTAAGTTGCTCATTCAGCTCATCTTAAGACTCCCCCATCTCGAACTTAATCTCTTCAAGGAAATCCTCAGTGTCCTCCACCCTCGTAAGGACATCACTCATAGCGGACTCAATCTTAGCCACCTAGGTTTCCACGATTTTCACAAAGTCTTTTGACGAAACCTTCTTGCCCTGCATGGCACCTCGGTTCTCAACCATGTCGTCCTCTTTTTCACTCATATTTTCAATCTCATTAGCCATCGCTCACTATCACGATGCTAGAAATGCAAACTTTAATACCACTTGTCATGTGTCGGGATTTAAGCTCCGGTCATGTGTGGCCTTAGACTTGATTCTTTTGTGAACGAGCCTAAGTCCTCACTCAAGAGAGGCTTGACACACTAAGCCTAGACAAAGTAAACAATGAAGAGATGTAATACCCCTCACCTAGCCTGGTCGCCAAACCCAAGTTATGGGATGCTACTTCAATTATCGAAACAACTACAAAAAGTTTATATCGAATAATTCATTTACAAATTATCAAATCGTTACTTAATTACAAATACAAGCTAAACAAGAATTTATTCGAGTTCACAATAATTTAAAAGAGACAATTTCAAACATGAATAAGAACTAAATTACAAATTTCAAAATATAAATGCAAGTATCGATACCTTTTTTAGCTTCGAAGAGACAAAAATCAAGTTAAATACAAAAGGTGTCGATATAAAAAATCAAAATAGCGATACTTTACTATAGATACCAATACCATGATTTGATATCGTACCAAATTGGCATTCTATTTGTTTTGCAACAATGTTTCAAGATCATTAGTATCGATACATAAGATCTTGGTATCGATGATTTTCCATAAGTATCGATACTGAGATCTGGTATCAATACCATTTTGGCATTTTTCTATTTTCAAAACACTGTTCATTTGGTCAAGTACTGATTACTTTATTTATAAGTATCGATATTTCCTATTAAGTGATTAAAACATTATCCTCTAAAACCTCAAATCTAAAACAAATATCAAGGTACCTATAAACACCTAAACCAATTCACTTACCAACCAAACTAAACATCTCAATTACCACAATTAAACTATGTTCCAACAATTTACAAAATCATCTTTTCTAGACACAACTTGCATTCTATTCTATACATTACATTCCTATTGAAATAGGCACAATTCCAACACAAGTTCATTCATCTATTAACCATTAGCATCCATAAACCTAACATTCTCTCAACTTGCACTCATAGATATATGATAAATCTATTATCATTCAAATCAAATACTTACTCACATCACCACCTATATACATATCATAAACACATTCAAAATAGGCATACAGATCATTTAAGTCTCATATGCATGTCATATAAACATTCAAAATAAGCATTACATGTAGATCATTTTATCATCAACCAAAATAAACACTTATCCACATTGAAACCTATATACATGCAACATAACTAATTCTAGAACAATTTAAAAGTCTACCGAGACTGAAGCTGGATAGTGTGAGCTCTAAAGATGATCTGATTGTCGAGTTTCGCAAAACAATAACCACAAAAACAAAAATGAAATGGAGTAAGCATTACTAATGCTTAGTAAGCTCATAGGTACTTAATGTAACACCCCTAACCCGTATCCGTCGCCAGAATGTGTTACAAGGCATTACGAGACCAATGTCACATTTGAACATTTCACATACATATGAACGAGTCTCTTTAATCAAGCAAATTTTAAACATATAATTAACCTAGTCTCTTTACAATTCATTTCATATCGTATAACAACCATAATCAATATCACAATAATTCCAATACAAAAGTATCAATTATCTCGTATTAACCATATCGATAATCGGCAATCAAGTGTTTATACTAGAATAAAACAAGCCAAACATCATCATTCAGTACATGTATATGCGCATGAATGAGTAACTAAATCTTAGACCAAACATACATCTTATAAAATATTACTATTCATTTGGTAAATTTTTATTTGTTTAACCGAATGTATGCAAGCCTATCACCATTTCATTTCCAATTTATTTCCATCTTTTAAACCAATATGTAATTGCATATGGAAGGATTTAAGGCTTACGGTAATTTGCATATAAAATTAATATACATCTTTCTTAAATCAACCTAAAATATATATATATCTAGTATTATACATGTCATGATCAAAACCGTTAAATCAATTTAACCACGATTAAACCTTATCCATCTCAAGCATTTATAAACACAACCAAGCATTTATCTTTTATAATTTATAAATGACTCAACATAGACTAATCTATTCATCTATTAATCCAAAAGCATAAACACCAAGCTTAGCATCATAACTAGCCATTTTCGCATGGCTTATATAAACATATACAAAATGTAACTTTTATACCTTATCTAACCTATACATGCCATAAGTCAAGTTTAGAACATCAAAAATACCAAAACAGTAGATAGTGTGATGAGTCGTCTGACAATCCCTGAGCTTGTAGCTGGATTCAACGGTCTATAAAACAAAGAGACATAACATTCAAAGTAAGCTTTCATAAGCTTAGTAAGATTTAAGCAATTTAAAACAAGTCAATCATCTAATCATTTTGTTTCATATTAGCCGAAAGTTCCACTAAAAATCTATTTTAATTCAATTAAACCATCTTAACCGAATATGCAATTTCTTTATAATCTTATACTTAACCGAATAAACCAAATCAATATACGTTTCCATTCAATCAAATATACCAATTCACTATATACTCTCATTCCACTGAAGATACAAATTCAATATAACATTACATAAGTATATACTTAAGCCATAAATGGCCGAACGCTATGCTATGTAATCATCTGTTTGAAAAATATCTTCTTGAATTTTAGACTTATTCAATCACATTCAAATTATAACCCTTATTCAAATACATAGCATATACTATAAATCTCATAACAAAACATATGCCTACCTTATGACGAGTTATCAAATATTTAACTCATACTTGGCTTTTCACTCGTTTTAACTTGTTTAATGGCACATGAATTTAGAGATTCGAATATCACACCGGCATATAGCCTGCTAGGTGTCAACCTGATTTAGATACAACAGCACAATGCCTGCTAGGCTTTTAGCCTGAAATCATAATACCGGCACTAGGCTTGCTAGGATATAACCTGAATCATAGCACCGGCAAGAATGCTTGCTAGGCTATTAGCCCGTATATTACAGCCATTCACTTCATAGCTCATTGCTAAGATTACGCACTTTATAAGTCACATTCAACCACTTTATTATACATCAAATTTAACTAATCCTTTCATTTAAAACACATTCGGCATATTGTATCATTCTATCTATTTCAATTCAAACACTCTAGCCACATTTGGCTTCATTCATTCATTCAAACACATAATCAGCACCTTGTATTACTATGTCCATTTCAACTTAACCATGCTAGTAACATACGACACAATTCACTCCATAGCTAAATCATATCATTAAATATTTTCATCATTCGGCAATTATCTATATATAATCACATATTCAATTTTATTGTATTTATTAAATCTCTAAGCATAAGAAATTGAATTTAATCACTTAAGAACTTACTTTGACAAATTTCGTACGATTGTGTCGACTACTCGGCCAACTTCGTTTTCCCTCGGTCCAAGTCTCGATTCTTTGGACCTTGAGCTTAATTTGAAATAAAACAACTATTTATTCACTTGATAAATTAAATTTAACACAATTATCACATATAAAATAACAACTCAAACGATTTTCCCCACAAGATTTTAGACTTCAATAAATTTATCCAAAATTTCAAAACACTAAAAAATAATCAATATTGTTTATACCTTAGTAAGGCCGATTGTTTCCCAAATCTATTCAAAACTCCTAAATTCATAAATTTCGTCATTCATTCTCTAAAATTTTCTACTTTAGCAATTTAACCAATTTTACTAAAATTTAACAAAAATTCATAATTAAATGTTCATTCTACTTAAGCCGCATTTCATCCTCTATAAAACAAGTCCTTCTATTTCATTATCTTACCAAATTAGTCACTCACATTTAACATCTATTTTTATCTTCTAACATTAACACATTATTTTCAACTTTTCTATCCATGGCCAACTCTAAATTTCTCCACCATTTCTAAAATCACAAAATGGGCTTTAAAGATAATGGTACAAGAATCACAAACATCTCAAAATTAACAAAGATAACTTGAAAATTTACCTTGAATTGAAATGAAGAAGATGACCGAACCTAACTCAAGCTTCTTTCCTTTTTTCTTTCACTTAGTTTCGGTGATGAGAAAGCCAAATAAAAATAGAAATGATTTTTTTATACCGCTTAACTTAACAAGCATTGGTTCATTCACATTTTACTTAATAAAATATCATAAAATAGGTGGAATAAAATCATATAATAACATTCTAGCCGTCCACTATGCCTCATAAAGGATGAATTGCATTTTAAAGACCTTCACTTATAAAATCAACAACAAATTAACCACTTTAAAAATTTAACAGCAAATTTCTCTTTTTACGCAATTAAATCCTTGTTATCAAATCGATTACTCAAACGACGAAATTTTAAAACCAAATTTTCACCCAAGTAGTTTCACTAATAGTGAATATGAATAATAATATTTATAAATTTTTCTGACTCGGATTCGTGGTCCCGAAACCATCGTTCTGATTAGAGTTGAATTTGAGCTGTTGCAATCTCCCCCTTAGGCATTTTCGTCATTGAAAATCTTACCAGTAAATAGATTCGGATAACGTTCTTTCATTGAATTCTCCAGCTCCCAAGTTGCTTTCTCGATCTCGTGTTTCTGCCACAATACTCTTACTAACGAGATTTTCTTATTTCACAAGTCTTTCACCTCGTGAGTTAGTATGCGAATCGGTTCCTCCTCATAACTCAAATCAAGCCGAATTTCAATTTCAAACGGATTAATTACATGTGAAGGGTCAGGTCTGTATTGACGAAGCATTGAAACGTGAAAGACATTGTGGATCTTTTCTAGTTCAGGTGGCAACAACAATCTATACGCAACTGGTCCGATACGTTCGATAATCTCAAATGGTCCAATGAATCTCAGACTTAACTTGCCTTTACGACCGAATCTGAGCACTTTCTTCCACGGTGACACCTTCAAAAACACCTTATCACTGATTTGGAATTCTATATCTTTACGTTTCAAATCCGCATAAGATTTTTGATTATCCGATGCTACTTTCAAACTTTCACGGATTATTTCCACTTTCTGTTCCGTTTCTTTGACTAAATCAACCCCGTGAATCTTGCTTTCGTTGAGCTCATTCCAATATAAGGGTGTACGACATTTACGACCATACAATGCCTCGTAGGGTGCCGTTTTAATACTCGATTGAAAACTATTATTGTACACAAATTCAACTAAAGGTAAGTATCGATCCCACGAACCTCTAAATTCAAGAATGCAGCATCTCAACATATCTTCAAGTATCTGGATCACTCGCTCGGATTGATCGTCTATTTGGGGGTGGAAAGCGGTGCTAAAGTGTAGTTTAGTACCTAGCGCATCTTGCAGTTTCTTCTAAAATCGCGATGTAAATCTTGGATCCCTATCCAAAATGATAGAGAAAGGTACTCTGTGCAAATGTACTATCTGAGAAATATATAATTCCACTAATTTATCGAGCGAGTAATCAGTACGGATCGGAATAAAGTGAGAGGATTTTGTCAATCTATCAACTATAACCCAAATTGCATCTTTCTTGTTCGATGTTAACGGTAGACCCGATACAAAGTTCATCGTGACTCGATCCCATTTCCATTCAGGTATCATGATCGGCTGAAACAATCCAGATGGCACCTGATGCTCGGCTTTCACTTGCTAACATACTAAACATTTCAAAACGAAGTCAAAAATGTCTCGTTTCATACCATGCCACCAATAATGTTGTTTGAGAGTTATACGTTTTCGTGCTACCCGGGTGAACTGACGTCTGACTATTATGAGCTTCATTCAAAATCATCAGTAGCAACTCTGAATTCCTCGAAACACATAACCGGTTCTGGAATCTTAAACAATCATTTACATCAATCAAAAACTCTGAATCAACTTTCGAATCACATTGAGTTCATTTTGCAACTAAATCTTTATCAACTTTCTAAGCTTCACAAATCTGTTGCACAAGTAACGGTTTTGCTTTTAGTTCTGCTATTATTGCTCCATCAACGGATATAGCCAAATGTGCATTCATTGCACGCAAAGCAAACAGTGACTTTCGACTTAAAGCATCAGCAACCACATTAGCCTTTCTCGGATGATAGTCAATCACAAGTTCATAATCTTTGAGTAACTCTAGCCATCTTCATTGCCTCAAATTCAAATCTTTCTGAGTCATCAAGTATTTAAGACTTTTGTGATCAGAGTAGACGTGACATTTTTCACCAAAAAAATAGTGACGCCAAATCTTCAAAGCAAAAATAATAGCAGCCAATTCAAGATCGTGCGTCGGATAGTTTTTCTCATGAGGCTTTAACTGTCTCGAGGCATAAGCTACAACCTTACCTTCTTGCATCAAAACACAGCCAAGCCCGTTCAAAGATGCATCGCTGTAAATTACAAATTCTTCCCCGATTCTGGTTGAACTAGAACTGGAGCTTCGATCAGAAGTGTTTTCAGCTGATCAAAACTTTTCTGACACCTTTCTGACCACTCAAACTTGACATCTTTCTTAAGTAACTTTGTCAAAAAGCCTTTCACAAATTGTCTATAGTAGCCAGCGAGTCCCAAAAAGCTCTGAACTTTCGAAATATTCCTCGGAGGTTTCCAATCAAGTATAGCTGAAATTTTGTTCAAATCAACCCGGATACCTGATGCTGAAACAACATGCCCCAGAAAACTGACTTCTCGTAACCAGAACTCTCATTTACTGAACTTCGCGTACAATTGTTTATCACGCATAATTTGTAAGACAAGCCTCAAATGTTCGGCATGCTCGGTCTCGTCACGTGAATAGATTAAAATGTCATCTATAAATACGACCACCAATCGATCCAAATACGGTCTGAATACCCGGTTCATCAAATCCATAAAAATTGCAGGGGCATTAGTGAGCCCAAACGGCATCACCAAAAACTCATAATGTCTGTACCTCATTCAGAAAGCGGTCTTAGGCACATCCGAGTATCTAACTCGCAACTGATAATAACCCGATCGTAAATCTATCTTCGAAAACAATAAAGCTCCCTTTAGCTGATCAAACAAATCATCAATTCGTGGTAACGGATATTTATTCTTTATAGTTACTTTATTGAGCTGTCGATAGTCGATGCACATTCTCATAGTTCCGTCTTTCTTTATCACGAATAATACTGGTGCACCCCAAGGAGAGAAACTCGGTCGAGCAAAACCTCTATCCGTCAACTCTTGCAACTAAGATTTCAATTCTTTTAATTCAGTCGATGACATATGATATAGAGCTATCGACATCGAAGTCGTTCCAGGTACCAATTTTATACCAAACTTTACTTCCCGAATAGGTGGCAAACCCGGTAATTCCTCAGAAAATACGTCCGGATACTCACATACAATTGGCACAGTCTCGAGCTTCCTTTCAGATTCTTTACTATCTAGCACATACGTGAAGTAAGCTTCACAACCCTTTCGCATATACTTCTGAGCCAACATCGAAGATATTACTGCTGGCAACCCGTTTACATCAGTAGACTCAATTCGAATAATCTCATCATTTTGACATTGCAAATAAATAGACTTTCGTTTGCAATTCACTACAGCATCGTGCACAGTTAACCAATCCATATCGAGGATGATATCAAACTCATCAAATGGAAAAAGCATCAAATCAGCCGGAAAACATGAATCTCGAATCATTAAGGGACACTTCTTGCACACTTTTTCGACTAACACAAACTGGCAAGGGGTTCAATACCCGAATCACAAACTCATTAGACTCAACAGACAAAGTCTTACTGGATACTAATGTTTCACACACATAGGAATGAGTTGAACCAGGATCAATCAAAGCAATTACACTAGTGTTGTAAAGAGTGAATATACTAGTGATAACATTTGGAGATAAAGCTTTCTCATGAGCACGGATAGCATAGGCTCTGGCTGGAGCACGAGACTCAGATCGAATAGCTGTATCTTTCGTCCCTCTCTAACTGCCATTAGTATTACCCACATGTCTAGGTGGTTTACCCCGTGCTGGCATATTACCCGGCCGCACACTCTGAATGGTATTCTGCTCAGCTAGCATCGGACACTCTCGAATAAAATGATCCGCCGATCCATATCTAAAATAAGAGTGATCATGCACTCTACAATCTCTCGAATGCCATTTTCCGCAGTGCTTACACTCAGCTCTATGCTACCAAACGTTGCCCACACTAACAACAGATGTAGCTCGCGAACTCACAGGAGGTCAATCTCGATCCCATCTAGAATAGCTCACATCAGCTTTAGATCGACTAGTATCTTCTCTAAACTTCTTTGAGGATGACTGAAATGTTTTACTCACGGGTCTTTTACTGGAATCTCTAGCTTCGAAATCAACCTTTCTCTTTTCCTTTTCCAGTTCTTCGGCTTTACAAGCTCGCTCAACAAGTACTACGAACTCTTTAATTTCAAGTATGCCGACCAACAATTTGATAATTTCATTCAACCCGTCTTTGAAGCGTTTACACATAATAGTTTCAGTCGAGATACATTCTCGAGCATATCTACTGAGCCTTACAAACTCTCCTTCATATTCGGTAACTGTCATTCGGCCCTGTTTAAGTTCGAGAAATTCTTTACGTTTCTGATCAATAAACTTTTGGCTGATGTACTTTTACGAAACTCTGTCAGAAAGAATTCCCAAGAAATTCGCTCTTTTGGCACAACCGAAACCAAAGTGTTCCACCAATGATAGGCAGCATCCCGTAAAGGGACACGGCACACTTCAGACACTCGTCGCGAGTGCATGATAGCTCATCGAATACGTAGATAGTATTATCGAGCCAGAACTCAGCCCGCTCAGCATCATCACTAACTATGGCTCTGAACTCTTTGGCCCCGTATTTTCTTATTTTATCAACTTGGGGCTTATTCAACCTCAATGGATCGATCACTAGAGGTACCACAGGTATCAAGAGTGGATTCTTCGGGGACAGAGGTGGTTGAGTAGCCGAATTATTTCGTACAAATTCAGAGAACCAATCGTTCATCATGTTAAAGAGAGCTTGCCTGACCTCTCCCTCATTACCCGGGATAGGTCGAGATTCAACAGGCACTGTCCCTTGTGCGGGAGCAGGTGCTACACTCTCTACATCATCAGCTAAAGCTCGATCGAGATCCATTTTCTATAAAAAAATACATTTTTAAATGTCAGAAGTCATCACACTATCGTATTATCACTTATGGCATGTATAGCTAAACTTACACACGCTACGTTAGTCCTATAATCCACTAAACCGTAGCTCTGATACCAATAAAATGTAACACCCCTAACCCGTATCCATCGTCGGAATGGGTTACAAGGCATTACGAGACCAATGTCACATTTGAACATTTCACATACATATGAACGAGTCTCTTTGATCAAGCAAATTTTAAACATATAATTAACCTAGTCTCTTTACAATTCATTTCATATCGTATAACAACCATAATCAATATCGCAATAATTCCAATACAAAAGTATCAATTATCTCGTATTAACCATATCGATAATCGGCAATCAAGTGTTTATACTAGAATAAAACAAGGCAAACATCATAATTCAATACATGTATATGCGCATGAATGAGTAACTAAATCTTAGACCAAATATACATATTATAAAGTGTTACTATTCATTTGGAAAATTTTTATTTGTTTAACCGAATGTATGCAAGCCTATCACCATTTCATTTCCAATTTATTTCCATCTTTTAAACCAATATTTAATTGCATATGTATGGATTTAAGGCTTACGATAATTTGCATATAAAATCAATATACATCTTTCTTAAATCAACCTAAAATATATATATCTAGTATTATACATGTCATGATTTAAATTAATTTAACCACGATTAAACCTCATCTATCTCAAGCATTTATAAATACAACCAAGCATTTATCTTTTATAATTTATAAACGATTCGACATAGACTAATCTATTCATCTATTAATCCAAAAGTATAAACACCAAGCTTAGCATCATAACTAGCCATTTTCACATGGCTTATATAAACATATACAAAATGTAACTTTTATACCTTATCTAACCTATACATGCCATAAGTCAAGTTTAGAACATCAAAATACCAAAACAGTAGATAGTGTGATGAGTCGTCTGGCAATCCCTGAGCTTGTAGCTGGATTCAACGGTCTATAAAACAAAGAGACATAACATTCAAAGTAAGCTTTCATAAGCTTAGCAAGACTTAAACAATTTAAAACAAGTCAATCACCTAAAAACAAGTCAATCACCTAATCATTTTGTTTTATATTAGCTGAAAGTTCCACTAAAAATCTATTTTAATTCAATTAAACCATTTTGACCGAATATGCAATTTCTTTATAATCTTATACTCAACCGAATAAACCAAATCAATATAAGTTTCCATTCAATCAAATATACCAATTCAATATATACTCTTATTCCACTGAAGATACAAATTCAATATAACATTACATAAGTATATAGTTAAGCCATAAATGGCCGAACACTATGCTATGTAATCATCTATTTGTAAAATATCTTCTTGAATTTTAGACTTATTCAATCACATTCGAATTATAACCATTATTCAAATACATATCATATACTATAAATCTCATAACAAAACATATGCGTACCTTATGACGAGTTATCAAATATTTAACTCATACTTGGCTTTTCACTCGATTTAACTCGGTTAATGGCATATCAATTCAGAGATTCGCATATCACATCGGCACATAGCCTGCTAGGTGTCAACCTGATTTAGATACAACGGCACAATGCCTGCTAGGCTTTTAGCTTGAAATCATAACGCCAATACTAGGCCTGCTAGGATATAACCTGAATCATAGCACCGGCAAGAATGCCTGCTAGGCTATTAACCCGTATATTACAGCCATTCATTTCATAGCTCATTGCTAAGATTACGTACTTCATAAGTCACATTCAACCATTTTATTATACATCAAATTTAACTAATCGTTTCATTTAAAACACATTCGGCATATTGTATCATTCTATCTAGTTCAATTCAAACACTCTAGCCACATTCGGCTTCATTCATTCATTCAAACACATAATCAGCACCTTGTATTACTATGTCCATTTCAACTTAACCATGCTAGTTACATACGACACAATTCACTCCTTAGCTAAATCATATCATTAAATATTATCATCATTCGGCAATTATCTATATATAATCACATATTCAATTTTATTGTATTTATTAAATCTCTAAGCATAAGAAATTGAATTTAATCACTTAAGAACTTACTTCAACAAATTTCGTACGATTGTGTCGACTACTCAGCCAACTTCGTTTTCCCCCAGTCCAAGTCTCGATTCTTTGGATCTTGAGCTTAATTAGAAATAAAACAACTATTTATTCACTTGATAAATTAAATTTAGCACAATTATCACATATAAAATAACAACTCATACGATTTTCCCACAAGATTTTGGAATTTAATAAATTTATCCAAAATTTCAAAACACTTAAAAATAATCAAAATTGTTTATACCTTAGTAAGGCCGAATGTTTCCCAAATCAATTCAAAACTCCTAAATTCATAAATTTCGTCATTCATCCTCTAAAATTTTCTACTTTAGCAATGTTATAGGCCTAATTTGCCTGGGCCTTAACCAAAATAAAATAAACAATAAAATAAATAAATAAAGTCCCTTATACAGTTTATTTACAACCTAATTTACAAACCTTTCAGCCCAAATTAACACCCGTAGCCCAAATACGCCTTCTATCCAAATCCTAAAACTTAACTCAAAACACTACCCGACCCAAAGACCTAACCCAGCGGCGAATCAGCCCAAAAGGCCCAAATCCTAAACCGAGTTAGTAAGCCTAGGGTTTCTGAAACCCTAGGCGCCGCAAGCGCCAGCTCAGTCCCCTCGTCGAGTCACTTTCAGCGCCCTCATCTCCGCCGGATTTTTCATCGTTATCTGCAAAACAAGGAAAGAAGACCATGGCAGACAATAGATATAGAAAGAAATCGACATATTTCACTTTCTAAATATGCATTTTTGCTATAAAAATGAAAGAAACATAATGTAAATGACCTAGGATGTACTACGCATACAGATACTAAGAAAATAAATACAAATAGTTTCTTTTAAACGAAAGGTGATTTTATTACGTTTATTTTTTTTATTTTGTTTTTACGCATACATTTTTTTAGTTTACAAAAATAGCACTAAAGGAGTAAACGAAAGAATTTTACCCAAAATCTAAGCTGAAAGGTGAGTTTTCCGATATCCAGCCACCGTATATGGTGGTGGTGGCGGAGGCACGTGTGGCGCATGTGGCGCGTGCAGCAAGGGCCGGTGCAGGATTCCAGGCCGGAGGGAGAGAGAGTTGAGAGAGAGCAGGAGTTTTTTTGTTTGTTTAAAAGAAGGAAAATGATTTTTTTAAAATTTTTTAACTTATATAGGGGAACAAAACGGTGCATTTTGGTCCCTCCTTTTTTGAGTGATACGGTGCCGTTTAATGCCCCAAGGATCCGCGCGTTGACCCGATAACTCGGGGAGGATCCGCGCGTTTTTGATAAAAGGGAAATTTATCCCTTTAGTCCTTCCGCAATTTTTATCTTTTAAATTAAGTTTATTGCATCTTTAAATTTCGCTCAATAATTCTGTTCCGATTTCAATTCGGTCCCTGAACCCCTTTAAAACGCAAATGTCTGAACGATGCCGTTTTGAGAGTAGGGTAAATTTACCCAATGAGGCCCTGTGGTGTGGCATGCATTTTGAATTTAGTCCTTTTATGCTTCTATTTCAAAATTCTATTTTTTATTTTAATTTAATCCTTATTACATTTTTTTATTTTTAATATTATATATACTTTATATTATTCTATTTTATTAATGTATTGTCTTAAAATTTGTATATCATTACTGTATATTATATATTTTTCTAAAATTGGTATATTGTATATCGATTCAATTGTTTTATTATTAACAAATTTTAACCCTTTTCTCACATGTTATCAATTTTAAATATGTATATTTTTTGTATATATATATTTTTATATTATTATATAGTATTTGTTTTCCTTTATATATATTTCTTTATGGTTAAAAGTTTTTAAATTACTCTTTCTTGTACATATAGTATCCATATTTTTATTATATATTATGTATTATTTTAAAATTTTGTATATTGTATAATGTTTTAAATTAATTTATTAATAATGTAAAGCTTTTATATTGTTCTTTTAAAAATATTATATTTTTATAAAGTAATACATTAAGTTGTTATACTTATTATGAGTTATCTTTTATATATACATGTAGGTATTCTTTATATCCTAAGTTTTAAAATATATTAATTATTTTATATGCACATATATTAACCCTTTTTTTAAAATTGTCATCTTTCATCCTTTTTATCATAAAATTTATTTGTTATTTTATACACCTCACTTATTTTTTTTATTTTTTTACCTCTTTTATTATTATATAATTTTGTATTCATTTCTAAGTTTTTTATACTTCGTGTTTTTAAATTTGTCTTGGTTTATTTCATATCTTTTATTTGTCTATTTAAATTGTGCATTTCGCTATTTTTGCCTTAACATAGTTATTATATTACAATCCTTTATTTTATGTAGTTTTTATTTTTAATTGTTAATGTTTGTATGAGATGCTAGTATGTCACATAATTTATATTGCTTTAGTATTTATGTTTTGTAATATAAATATTACTTTAAAATATATTTCATTTAACTGCTACCTTTTATCCAAAAATATTTTTTTAAAAATTAAGGCAATACTTGATATTTGGAATTTTCGAAGGAATCGTGCCCTAACTTACTGGGCTTCGATTTCTTTTATTAATTCTGAATGATTAAGCATCCTTTCCCAAATTAAAATGTACAATTTTCAAATAAAAAAACTATATTTGAAAATCTAAGATGTTGAGTCCTAACTTACTGGATGTGATGTTCGGATATTTCAAGATAGGAACTTCTAAAAACGGAAGATGTTTGGTATTTGGGAAATTTAAAAGATCGTGCTCTAACTTACTGAGATTCGATCATTTTCTTTTGTCCAAATAAATGAATATCTTTCAAAGTTATACATTTTCTTAGAAAAAAACAAAAGGATTATAATTTGAAACCTTTTCAAATCTTCGACACTAGGACATCTAATAATCGGTTTGGTACCAATTTTTGGGTGTTACGAAGGTGCTAATCCTTCCTTGTACGTAACCGACTCCCGAACCCGTTTTCTCGAAATTTCGTAGGCCAAAGTCAATATTTTAAAAAGGTGATCCAATCACACCTCGAAAAAAGATTGGTGGCGACTCCATTTCCGTTTCATTTTTTAAAGTCGACCCCTTTTTTCAAAACCTTAAAAATAGTTTCGACAAGCAATTTAACCAATTTTACTAAAATTTAACAAAAATTCATAATTAAATGTTCATTCTACTTAAGCCACATTTCATCCTCTATAAAACAAGTCCTTTTATTTCATTATCTTACCAAATTAGTCACTCACATTTAACATCTATTTTTATCTTCTAACATTAACACATTATTTTCAACTTTTCTATCCATGGCCGACTCTAAATTTCTCCACCATTTCTAAAATCACAAAATGGGCTTTAAAGATAATGGTACAAGAATCACAAACATCTCAAAATTAACAAAGATAACTTGAAAATTTACCTTGAATTGAAATGAAGAAGATGACCGAACCTAACTCAAGCTTCTTTCTTTTTGTCTTTCACTTAGTTTCAGTGATGAGAAAGCCAAATAAAAATAGAAATGATTTTTTTCTACCCCTTAACTTAACATGCATTGGTTCATTCACATTTTACTTAATAAAATATCATAAAATAGGTAGAATAAAATCATATAATAACATTCTAGCCGTCCACTATGCCTCATAAAGGATGAATTGCATTTTAACGACCTTCACTTATAAAACCAACAACAAATTAACCACTTTAAAAATTTAACAGCAAATTTCTCTTTTTATGCAATTAAATCCTTGTTATCAAATCGGTTACTCAAACGACAAAATTTTAAAACGAAATTTTCACCCAAGTAATTTCACACATAGTGAATGCGAATAATAATATTTATAAATTTTTCTGACTCTGATTCGTGGTCCCAAAACCACAGTTCCGATTAGAGTTGAATTCGGGCTGTTACACTTAAACGGTAAACTTACCTCAATTCATAATTAAACATACTGAAACTACCAATTCAACTAAGTCCTATCACAACATTTCATTTACATATGGTGAGCATTTTTGTAATTCAGCTATATAATTGTCAATTCATTCAATACAATATAATTCAATAACATTTCATAAAATCTATTAAACATTTACATCATTTACCCAATCCAATCATATGTAAATTTATTTGTAAAAACATATATATTTCCATTCATTACGTAGAATTAGTCAATACATTTCATTTTAAGCACTTATCTCGATGAACCAGATCAACAGATACCGATACGTGAGAAACTACACCACACCAGTAGGCACCAAAGTGTTGAGCAATAGGCACCAAAGTGTTAAACAATAGGCATCGAAGTGTTAAATAATAGGCACCGAAGTTCTTAATAGTGGGCACCGTAATACGAATCAGTGGCACCAAAGTGCAATCCCATACAAGCACACAACTAACCCTATGGACATGTCAATTGTATCCTATATTATATTCATCCAAACACAATTTAACATAACATTACCACTTTTACAATTTAGTCCTGTCCTCACCTCAGTGTACCAAATTGTGTTTCATTAATAATATAATCACAAAATCCACAATTCATAATTCAAACATATACAATACACTTATACATGTAAACCGACCATATGAGCTTACTAGATAAATTCGGTGATAATTGAAGTTCAGGGACTATTCTGTAATTTTCCATTTTCCTCGATTATCTATTGGTTGGTTCAATTCTTGATTTATATGATAATTCATTATAATTTATCAGTTCTAATTACTTTATAAAAGTTTATTTGATGCATATGATATATTATTATCACTCATCATAATTTTCCTAAAGTTTTACATTTTGTTCAATTTAGTCCCTAAAATCGAAACGATCATATCTTTCACATTTAAGCTTTGATTTTTAATCTATTTTCAATTTCATCCTTCTATAACTCCATAAAAACAATAAAAATTTCATCTCAAATTCAACATAAGTTACATTTTAGTCCCTATACTAAAAACTAACAATTTCACTTTACAAATTAATCATATTTCACATTTAAGCTTACAATTAAACCCTTTAACATCAAAAGCTTCAAAAATCATCAATGGAAAACACTTAAAACTTTAACAATTTTATGATTTAATACTCAGGTTGGCTAGATTAAGCTACAATGATCTTAAAATCATAAAATTTACGAAAAAATGAGCTAAGCTTGGACTTACATGTAAGGGTTGAATATTTATGATTGTTTGAAGCTTTCTTCCTTCCTTCAAGTGAAAATGATGGGTGGTGAAAAATGATGATGATAATTTATATTATGCATTATGTTTTTAGTAATAATTTAACATTATTATCACATTTTTCAATAAATAAAAATGTACATACCATCCATTACCATGCCAAAGTGGTTAATTGCCACTTTAAATAGTGAAAAAATATTAATTTCCCCTTCTTAGTAAATAAAATCGATAGAATTCAACTTATTGTTATGATATAATCCTTGTACCTTAATTACTAACATATCAATAAAATTTACTAACTTAATCATCAAAAAATGGGGTTCTAAAACCAATGTTTTTGGTATCACTGAAAAACAAGTTGTTACAAGAGAACTTAGAACAATGCAAAAGAGGTTGGAGAATGTGGAAGTGTTTTTATTACTCGAAGTTACCTTGAATGTACGAATGAGGGAGGGGAGTCTTTCCTTATATAGGTAAGCCCCCTTTAATCCAGCATTTACAAATAATTTCAATAGATTTGTCGTGCTCGCCTTATTTCAGACTCCTCCTAGTGCTTTGGGTAGCTTTGCTCAATGATGTGCTGTAATAATGGCATAGGCTCACTCATTGTTTGAGAGAGGAGAAAAAAATAACATGTAAAGATGAATGTTCTTTTTATTTATTTATTTATTTAAAGAAAAAATTATTTATTTATTTCAATTAAGTTATGACAATTGCCTTTTTCATCTAACATTTTTAAACTTTGATTTCGATTCTTTTAAATATTTTATTTCATAAAATTTTATAACAAAAGTATTTAAAAACTTTTACATTCAATTTCTATATTAACAATTGTTGATACAGTGTACAATAAAGGTAGAGGTTAAGGAGGAAATCAAGGTGGCATTATGAAAGCTAGTCCACCTAAAGAGGTCGAGAGTTAAAATAAGGACAAGAGGACAGGCTAATAGGGAAGATAATTACTCAGAATAGTTTTTGTTTGAACACTGGTAAGCCTCGTGACATAGCAGAAAAAAATTCTGGCAATCACCAACCATGGATCCAAGTACGATGAATGAATCGGGTTGAAACAGGGTTGAAGATATACATTTTTCTATCTAATCCCCTTGTGTGATGTTGATCCCAAGCCACAACAAAATCATCTCGGCCTCTACATAGTCCACCTAGTCAAAGAACGAACAACAAACTCTGTTTGAACCTCTCAGAGAGAATTGACAAAATTGGCTACTAGACCCTTTTCAATTCTTTTTACTTGTTGACACACCACAAAATTAGGGATTCAATTCATTTTATTTAATATCACATAAAAAAACGGAATTATCCCTTTAGAGAAACATATGAAAAGTATTAAAACATCATATCCTTTCTAGAAGAATATTAATTTTGTAATCGTTTGAAATTAAAATTTGATTAAATATTGAAAAGGAAAATAGTTTAAAATATGAATAGAGTTATGCAAAGATCTGATAACCAACAACCATTTTGAAAAGAAAAGTTTCTAGTAGGACTTCCTACTCTACTAGGAGAAAAAGTTAGAAATCAAATAAGAGAAAGTTACAGAGGTATCAAACTATATGAAAACTTACATATGGTGAATTAATTAGTTTCACCCAAAAAGAAGGATTAAAAATTTGACAAGATTTAAAATTACAAAAACAACTTAAGAAAGAAAGATATCAATGTAGAAAGGCATTAGGATCATTGTGCCACCAATTTGATATTAGGAATGAACCTTCTTATTCAAAAACATGTTGCCCTGTAAAACCAAAAAATAGGAAAAAGAATATTTCAAAATATTATAAAAACCAAAATATAGAAAATATAGAAAAGAAAAGAAACAACAAAAACTAGAAAACAAAATTGATAAAACAATAAAATGTTATTGATGTGTCTTGCATTTCTTTTTTACAAAATTCTTCCATTTCTTTGTTCATTTGTATCAGTCTTACTTTTGTGGGTATTTGTCTTTCATCAAAATTGTTTTCATATGGTAATGTTACTTCGTGTTTTTTCCTATTCCAAAAAGCATTAGGAAAGTCAGAACAAATTGTTGATTCTATTTCTTCTTTAATTTGATTTATCCTTTTTTGTACTTCTCTTTTTTCTAATTGTTCAGTCAATTTTTTAAAACAAATTTCTTCTTTTAGAAAAGTGATTTTTTTTTTTGTTTATGACTAATTAAATTATTGATTTGTCCATTATGGATGGATAAAGATTTTAATAAGTTGAGATTTCTTATTTTTGATTTTTCTATAAAAGGAAATTCTACTTTAGTGCTTAAAACTTTGGTGGAGATAGAATTATTTGTTACCTTATAAGGTTTGAGTAAGGATATAAATGAGGTTCCTAATATGACATCTTAGGTAATATCTTTTACCATTAAAAAACATATTTGATATTTTATACCTTTGTTGGATATTTCTGCATTAGGAATTTTGTAAGTAATTTTTAGTTTTTTACCATTTGCAGCTTTAAGAGGTTCTGATGTTTTGTCATAATATTTTGTTGGAATTATCCCTTCTCAAATGCAGTTTTGGTCTGCTCCTGTATTAAAAAGGGCTAGTGTTTCTAATTGAAATTCATTATTTATAACAATATTTATTTTTATTAAATATCTTTGGATAGATACTTCAGTTAGAACCATCATATATTCTTGTGTATTTTCTTCAAGTTCAAGTTCAGTTTCTAACGAACTTTTTTCTGTGATTTCATGTTTTAAGGTTTGCATTTGTTTTTTCATTTCTTGTTGTTCCATTTTAAGCTGAGAAAGTTCTAATTTAATTTGTTTTATTTCTAACTGTAATTCAGAATTTGTAATTTGTCTAGGTTTTATTTTTTCATACTTATTAAATATTATATCTTGTATACTATACAATTGTGATTGACTAGAAATAAATTCTTTTTTCTTTTTCTGGTTTATCTTTTAATTAGGATTTTAATTTCAAAAGGTATTCTCTTTTAAGTTCTGGGTCTTGAATTTTATCAATAATTTCAATCATAAATTCTTGGTCTTCGGTTAACATATTAATTGAGGGTTCATTTTCATCATCAGAAGATTGGGATGTTGTATGTAATTCGTCTATTTGTAATTCATCTGTTTCGGCAGATGTATCATTTTCAGAAGAAGTTGTTTTTAAGAGAATTTCATTTAATTTTTGTTCTATTTCTTCATCTAGATTTAAATTATTAATTTTTCTTTTAATTTTACAATATTTTGAGATGTGTCCTGATTTTCCACATCTATAACATTTTATTGTTTTATCAATTTTGTTTTCTATTTTTTGTTGTTTCTTTTCTTTTCTGTATTTTCTATATCTTGGTTTTTTATAATATTCTGAAATATTATTTTTCCTATTTTTGGTTTTATAGGGCAACATGTTTTTGAAGAAGAAGGTTCATTCCTAATATCAAATTGGTGGCAAAATAATCCTAATTCCTTTCTACATTGATACATTTCTTCCTTAAGTTGTTTTTGCAATTTTAAATCTTGGAAAATTTTTAATACTTCTTTTTGGGTGAAACTAATTAATTCACCATATGTAAGTTTTTCATATGGAATGATACCTCTGTAACTTTCTCTTATTTGATTTCTAACTTTTTCTCCTAGTATGGTAGGAATTCTTGCTAGAAACTTTTCTTTCCAAAATAGTTGTTGGTTATCAGATATTTGCATAACTCTAGTCATAAAGACATTTTTATACCATTTAAAATCTATTAATTTTTTGCATTCTAAATTTGATAATAATTCTGAATTTCTATCTTTAAGATGGAAATGATCTCCTATAAAGTGTTTAGAGATTGAGAAAATTAAAGTTACTACTGCATCTTGGATTTCTCTTCCTTGTTCATCTAAAATAATTCTTCCTTGATCATCTTTTTTTTATTGCTTTAAAGATTTCTTCTTGTTGGGTTTTAGTGAGTGCATGGTCCCACCATCCTTTTAATTGACCAGTAAATCCAGCAACTAAAAGATTAGCTATAGCATGATCACTGATTAATCCATTTTGGTTTTGGGTTTTATAAACATTTGAAACCATTGTGATTTGTTGTAATAAACTAAGAATATTGTATTCAGACATTCTATTTATATGCCATTCATAAGTTGTATTAGCATTGTATTTATTCTAGAAAACAAGTTTTTCTTCTATATTAAGATCAGGTGCAGTGGTTTTGGATAATATAATCTTTTTGGTTCTTTCCAAGCCATCTTGTTAATTTGTTGTTCATCTGACTGGTTAGAGTCTGATTAGGAGGATTGGTGTAATGTGTTTACTGAATGTTGGGCTTGCATTGGGGTATCAGGTGCAATTAATTCAGACTTGTAATTTTCCAAAGCATTAAGTCTATTATGGATTTCTGTTAGGAAATCATTTTGGAATTTTTGGAAAGGTTTTGGAATCTCATAAGGCGTGAATATTGGTTCTTTAGAACTTTTTTCTGTTACCTCTTTTACTAGGTCTTTCCTAATCGGTTGACTTTCCACCTAATTCTCAATATAATCTAATTGTTTTCCTATTGTATGAAGACTAATATTTGCATAGTTGTTTTGTTCTACTATCATTTTAATATCTTTTGATGAGATTCGTTCTCCTTCGTCAGGAGCTCTCATTCTTAAGGGATTTGCTTTTATTTCAGTATTTTTGTGAAGATATTGAACCTCCGTTAAAGGGGGATGTCGAGATTCAACTTTTCCTTTATTAGTCTGCCATTTAGTATTATGTTTTATTGTACTAACAGATTCTGAATAATATTCTTAAAACCATTCAAAGAATTTTATATGAATTTTATGAGTATTCATAAATTCATAATATTCTTGAAGAATGCTTTCTTTTTTATCATTATAACTTTTAAAGTAATCTTCACTTTTTTGCTTATTTGTTGGAATAGAAATGCTTTCTACACCATTCTTTATTTATCTCAAAAGTTTTTTCTAAAACAAATATTTCTGAATATTCTCCTTGTCTTGCAGTATTACTCATTGATGAATATGTTGGTGACATATTAGGTGAATTTTGGGGACTCTCTTCCTATCTGGCATAGATAGGTTGAGATATATTTGAGGAATTATCTATTCCTTGTTAATTGGTTCTAAATGTTGTTGGGATAGAAGAGACAGAGGCTCTAGCTATCCTAAAATATGTCGTTTATGTTTCTAGATTTGACTCTTCTTCTAAATTTAACTTTCTAAAAGCTGTGCTGGCACTTACTATTTCGAAAGAATGTCTTGGAGGCATCCTTCATGGCCTGTTGAATGTTAATTCAACTGTGCCATCTTGGTTTTGAGAAATTTCGCTTAATGAAGTGTGTTTTTTATTGGAGTTGGTGTCACAGGGTCTATAGCACCCTGAAGTTTCCACCTATCAGGAAGGTTTATTTCATGCCATTGTATTGTTCTTGGGATTGGTGATAACGACTCGCGATATTAAGTAATAAAATTTATAAAACTGATCACACCAAAACTAACTAATATCACGATGTTAAAGGCAAGCGCACCTATCGAACAGTAGTATAGTTTAGTAGCAAGACCGACTTACGTACCCAAGGGAACTAAAAGTACTAATACTTACTTCCTTTCTATTATCTAGCCTAAAAATAAAGAGAGTTGATTTAAACTAATTCTAAAACTAACTAAAAGTGCACAAAAAGTAAATTGGGGAAAACTTTAGGGAAAAGCTGATTGATATAAGCAATACTTAAGGGAGAATCCACCTAGACTTCACTTGTTATTGGTTCTTAAGCTAGACGATTTATTCACTTGACTTGATCCGTAGAGATCCCTAATTTATGCTAAACCCTCCATCAAGGCGAAGAGCAACTAGACCTAGGTTGTTAACTAAAGTTCCTTTATTAATTAACACCTTAGGTTGCATTAATTCGATCTATGGTTCCCCATATTAGGTTTGACCCTAATCCGGCAGATTTATGTCGCCCTATGTCTAGGGTTGCATGCAACTCCGCTTAATTATGGTAGATCTACTCTTATCACAGGGACTTTTGCTCCTTCGCTTTAAGCACATCCGTTTCTTGAATTAATACCTAGGCTTATTAACACAAGAATTAAGCACACATAATTAAGAACAACTCAAGTATTTATCATATAACTCAAGAATAAATAATAACAAGATTCGTCTTAGGTTTCATCCCCCTCAAGTATTTGAGGGGCTTAGTTCATAATAAAGAAAGAAAACATCTCAAAAGAATTTAGATAACAAAACATAAAGAACTCGAAAACCCCTGAAGGAATTTAGGGAGATCCTCTGTCTTGATGTAGAATTCTGGCTTCTGGGATGAATCAATTGGCTTCCCTTGGAGTAATCCCTTGCTTTCACTCTTTGTGTTGACAGAAATATGTCGTTCTTTCTTGAGAGAAAAGAGTATTCCCTTAGCGGGAAAATAAGCACCCTTTCAAGTTGCCTCCTAGGGTCTTTATATAGAGTTTAGAATGGCTTTCTTAGCCCCTAAGTATCCAAATCCGAGTGAAATTCCTCTTCCTCGCGACTAGAACTGGCCCGTGTTCCACGCCCGTGTACTTCGACAAGAGGCCGTGTGAGATTTTGTCGATTGGGGCACGGCTGTGTGGCCTGGCCATGCTTGTCGGGGCTGGACTATGTGGTCTTCATGTGGCACGGCCGTGTGGTAACTTCTTGGGCTGTGCATTTTCACATTTTGGCCAACTTTCTCTGGTTTTTGGTCTATTTTCCATTCTTTTCTCTTCCCTATGCTCTCTTAAGTGTAAGACATGAAAAAGAAAGATTAAGAGCACCAATTGTCACTAAATTGATAATAATTCATCCAAAATATAGGCTAAACATGGGTAAAAATATGTATAATTTAGCGTTTATCAAATACCCCCACACTTAAACTTTTGCTTGTCCTCAAGCAAAATCTCAATCCCTAAATAAGAATCATTCTTCTCAACTTACAGTTTTTATCAACATGGTTTCAAACTAATTCACAGGTAATCATACAATGAAGATTCAATCAAAAGAACATTTAAGACTCAATCACTTTAAGTTGAGAATTTTATCATTGAAACATAAGTTTCTTCCTATTGCCTGAGTAGTTATCTCTCCATCTTTAATTAACAGAAGTTGACATCCTCACTAAGGATTCACTCTATCCACTCGAAGTGTTTAGGGTTCAAAAATTAAGCACTCTCTAGTCAACCTGAAAAGTTATTACCATAGGCTTGCTAGAAAATCAGATCTCCACCACTGTAGATTGATATGATACATCGATCAAAAGGTCTTTCAAGGGTTGTAATGGGGCTTGGTTAGGGTGTTGTCACAGGCTGCAAAAGAGAGTTAGAATCGAGATTGAACTGAAAAATTATCTAACTAGAAAAATCTCTATCACTTGGAACTTATTTCTAGGGCTAATTCTTATGATGACCCTGTTCTGGATTTGGGAGCTTTTAGAAATATGCAAAAACTATTGAACTATTACAGATTACAACTGAATTAACTGTATATACATTTTGTTGTTGTTGTTGTTTTTTTTTTTTTAAGAACAGTTCAATACAATAACTTGAATATTTACATTCTGAAAAAGAGAATAAAGCTAGATGAAAATTTCAACTCAAATCTCGACAAAAATAGGGGTCAAAGTAATTGAATAAGATTCATCAAAAAATGGGTTATTGGTTAATAATTAGGGGGTGAGTCAAAGAATGGGGTGTTAGGCTCAACGGGGTTTACTAGGGGTTAATTTATGGAGTTAGGCTTTTTTTGGAGTAAGTAAGTTAAATCCTAAGTGCCTTTATTATTTTGGTATATCAAATCAATGATGTGGTCTTGATGCGTATAATCAAAGCAAGTTCTAGAATAACAAATCAATGTTGACTCACTCAAAGCAATAATAAAAGTGAGCACGAAAGAATGTATGCTCAAAAGGCTCAAAATCTCACCAGAATTATGACTTTTTTATGTCAATCCTGTGAATTTCAAATTTCAAGATAATACTTAGAATTAAAGAAATAACTTATGCAAAAATTAGGGTTCTCAAAAATTTCAACTTATCATACTTGATTCCTTAATGTTTTAAAGTTTGAATAATCAGAGTTCAGGCACCTATATCTTAATTCTCAACGTATCAATAAAATCATAAATCAATCAGAATTAATTCCTAATAGGAGACTGAGAATTATTTGAGAACAAAGCATGAAAAATTTCAGGGATTTCATAGATAATTATAGATTTAAAGTAACTTCCCCCCCACACTTAAGATGTACATTGCCTTCAATGTACAAAGATATAGATAGCAAGAGAAGTATAATATCATAAGATAGGGAGAGGATTGAAACTCCCTGAATTTAGGATGAACTTGTAAGGAAGAGTCGGCAATTGTGGCAGGGTGTTCCCATTTTAGGTTGAATATGAGCTGTAGAGCTCCTTTTTAAAACTGCGAAAATATTAATTAGTCGTGGGACTTTTGGATTAATAGAGATTGCTCGTTAGGGATTGGCCAATATGAAAGATAGAAAAATAAATAACAGAAAAATAATAAACTAAGCTCTAAAAATACTAATAATGTAATAATTAAAAGGAGTTAACATAATAAAAATAAGATTCGAAATAAAAATGAGACTAACAAAGGAAAAATAAAAATGAAAAATGAGAAAGATACAACTGAAAGGGAGAATAGAGGCACATGCCCGTGTGTCTCGGGTTTAGCCCATGTTGGCCAGATTGCACGGCCGTTTGCAAACTTGTTCGCTCTTCACACGGTCGTGTAAGTGGTCCCACGGTCGTTTGCGATGATGCTTCGTTGCTTCCACGGTCGTGTGGGAGGGCACACGACTATGTTTAATTTGGCAGTGTCTTCCACGGGCTGGGGACACGGGTGTGTGGCGTTGTCCAGCCCGTGTCTAAACTGAAGGGTTGCCACGGCCATGTCGTACGGCCGTGGAGATTTTTCAGTGGCCCGTGCTTTAGGAAAAATTTTCCTCTATTTGTACACGGCCTAGGTGCACGACCGTGTCTCTGCTTTAAATGTTCACAAGGCCTTGGCCACGCCCGTGGGCATGGCCGTGTGGTCCTCAATTTCTGCAAAAAAAAAAGGGTTAGTTGATGAATTAAAAGAGACTAAAATAAAAATAAAAGAAAAGTTACTAAGTTAGTGCTCGGGTTGCCTCCCGAGAAGCGCTTATTTATAGTCTAAGCTCGACTCTGTTTAAGCTTTGTATGTTCACGGTGGCTTGAAGAGTTGATACTCTTCTATCTTGCTTGCAATTTTTTTATCAACATAAGATTTGAGTCTAGTGCGATTTACCTTGAAAGTGCCGAGTGACTCATGTTTTATCTCGACTGTACCATAGGGAAAAATTTTCATTACCATGAAGTAAGGTGTATCACTTGTATGCTCTTTTGAATTCAAGGTTCGAGGATCATCTTCCCCTAATATTACCTTATCTATTACCTTAATTTGATTCATTTTCACTTGAGGGTCGTCTTAGTGATGCTCTGGGTCGGTGTGGGATATTTTGGGCTTTTCATGATAGTTCAGCCACTCATCTAGTTCCTCGATCTGAAGTAGTCACTTTTTAGGTGCATCTCCCTTGGATGGACTTGTCTATGATTGGGTTGCCTTTATGTGGAGCGTATCCTGCACAGAAGGTTGGGTGGTGAGTTTAGTGTTTTTACAAGGACTCGTAACTATTTTATTATCAGCAGTCTTAATCGAGTACCGAGCTTGTAAAGTAACTTTGTCATCACCTATGCATAGTGTAAGCTCACCTATTCCTACATCAATTATAGTTCTGGCAGTTGCTAAAAAGGGACGCCCTAAAATTAAGGGTACATTGCTATCCTCATCAATGTTTAAAATAACAAAGTCAACTGGGAATATGAATCTATCAATTTTGACAAGCACATCTTCAATTATTCCCTTAGAAAACCTAATAGTTTTATCAGCCAGTTGAATGCTCATCTTGGTTTGCTTAGGTTTTTCAAGACCTAGTTGTTTAAATAGTTTATAAGGCATGACATTTATACTAGCCCTTAAGTCAGCTAAAGCATTTTTGGCGTCTTGGTAGCCTCTAAGTCAACTAAAGCATTTTTGGCGTCTAGGCTACCAAGTAAAGAAGGAATAGTAAAACTCCTTGGATCTTTCAGTTTGGTTGGCAGTTTATTTTGGAGAATAGCTGAGCATTCCTCGTTGAGTACCACTATGGACAGTTCTTCCATCTTCCTTTTATTTGTGAGAAGTTCCTTTAAAAATTTTGCGTATTCCAGCATCTGTGTAATTGCTTCAACAAATGGTAAGTTGATATGTAATTTCTTTAAGAGTTTAAGAAACTTACCGAATTGCTCATCTGTGCGGTCCTTCTTTAGCGCGGTTGGGTATGAGATACTAGGTTTAAATTCTTTGGTAATTTCATCTTTATAACTTACCTCATTCTTTCCTTTACTTACCACAGGCTCCTTGCATGGCTCTGGGTTGGTTTTGGTTATCCCTTCATCATCTATCGTATCCACAGCATTGAGTTGCTCCTTAGGATTAGTCTCAGTGTTGCTTGGTAACCCACATTGCGGTCTTTTAGAGATTAGCTTGGCAAGCTGGCCTATTTGAGTTTCAAGTCCTTGAATGGATTCCTGCTGGTTCCTCAGTGCTGTTTCGATATTTTGAAAACGGTTTCTTATACGGCCATAAATTTTGTGAACATCTCTTTAAGGTTCGGCTTTTTTTCTTATTGTGGAGGTGGCTATTGAAATCCTGGAGGAGGTGGTTGTCTTTGATTTCCTTGTCCTCCCCATGAAAAATTGGGGTGGTTCTGCCAACCTGTATTGTAAGTATTACTATAAGGGTTATTTTGAGGTCTAGAATTGTTACCCATATAGTTCGTTTGCTCAGTTTCCATGCCATGTCCATAAGAGGAGTAATCTGGATTGAACATATTTCTCTGGATTGCGTCACACTGCATCACTGGATGTGCCTGCGTAGAACCAACAAAATTATCAAACTTTTTATTTAAAAGTTCTACCTGGTTAGTAAGCATGGTGACAGCATCAATATTATGAACTCCTGCAGCTTTTGTGGGCTTTGTCCTCATAACTTGCCACTGATAGTTATTCAGTGACATCTCTTCTATAAACTCATAAGTTGCTTCTAGTGTTTTATTGTTGATTGTTCCTCCGGCGGCCGCATCGATCATCTGCCTTGTTGATGGATTCAAACCGCTGTGAAAGGTTTGAACTTGTAACCATAAAGGCAACCCATGGTGAGGGCACCTTCTCAAAAGATCTTTGTATCTCTCCCAGGCATCGTAAAGTGTCTCTAGATCCATCTGCACAAAAGAAGAGATATCGTTTCGCAATTTAGCTATTTTAGCTGGAGAAAAATATTTAAGTAAAAAATTTTCGGTCATCTGTTCCCATGTGGTGATTGAGCCTCGTGGTAAAGAGTTTAACCACTGTTTGGCTTTGTTTCTCAAAGAGAATGGAAATAGCCTTAGGCGAATGGCATCATCAGAAACGCCATTTATTTTAAAGGTATCACAGAGTTCCAAAAAATTGGCTATGTGTGAATTTGGATCTTCATCCTGTAAACCATCAAACTGCACCAATTGCTGTATCATCTGAATAGTGTTAGGCTTTAATTCAAAATTATTAGCAGCAATAGTAGGTCTAAGAATGCTAGTTTGGGTACCAACCAAACTAGGTTTAGCATAATCATAAGCTTCTTCTTGAATTGGTGGTGGTGCGACTATTGCGGGAGGTGGTGGAATGTTTTGATTTGCTTCCATCTCTTCTGTATGTTCTGGCCTTTGTTCTTGGTCCTGTTCTGGATATTGTAGGCTTCGTCTGATTTCTCTACGATTTCTGCGAACTGTTGCCTCTAAATCTTCGTCAAAAAGTAATGGTCCTGTTGGTTTGTTTCTAGTCATGAACTAGAAATACCTAGAAGGAAAAAGCAAAGAAAAATACAATAAAAAATAAATAAAAACTAAAAATAAATAAATTTAGTAATGGCTAAAGTAATAGAAATCGAGTTTTCTTAATATTTTAGTTCCCCGGCAACGGCGCCAAAAACTTGATAACGACACGTGATATTAAGTAATAAAATTTATAAAACTGATCACACCAAAACTAACTAATATCACGATGTTAAAGGCAAGCGCACCTATCGAACAGTAGTATAGTTTAGTGGCAAGACCGAGTTATCGTACCCAAGGGAACTAAAAGTACTAATACTTACTTCTTTTCTATTGTCTAGCCTAAAAATAGAGAGAGTTGATTTAAACTAATTCTATAACTAACTAAAAGTGCACAAAAAGTAAATTGGGGGAAACTTTAGGGAAAAGCTGATTGATATAAGCAATACTTAAGGGAGAATCCACCTAGACTTCACTTGTTATTGGTTCTTGAGCTAGACGATTTATTCACTTGACTTGATCCGTAGAGATCCTTAATTTATGCTAAACCTTCCGTCGAGGCGAAGAGCAACTAGGCCTAGGTTGTTAACTAAACTTCCTTTATTAATTAACACCCTAGGTTGCACTAATTCGATCTATGGTTCCCCATATTAAGTTTGACCCTAATCCGGTAGATTTATGTCGCCCTACGTCTAGGGTTGCATGCAACTCCGCTTAATTATGGTAGATCTACTCTTATCACAAGGACTTTTGTTCCTCTGCTTTAAGCACATCCGTTTCTTAAATTAATACCTAGGCTTATTAACACAAGAATTAAGCACACATAATTTAGAACAACTCAAGTATTTATCATATAACTCAAGAATAACTAATAACAAGATTCTTCTTAGGTTTCATCCCCCTCAAGTATTTGAGGGGTTTAGTTCATAATAAAGAAAGAAAACATCTCAAAAGAATTTAGATAACAAAACATAAAGAACTTGAAAACCCCTAAAGGAATTTAGGGAGATCCTCTGTCTTGATGTAGAATTCTGGCTTCTGGGATAAATCAATCGGCTTCCCTTGGAGTAATCCCTTGCTTTCACTCTTTGTGTTGACAGAAATATGGCGCTCTTTCCTAAGAGAAAAGAGTATTCCCTTAGCGGGAAATTAAGCACCCTTTCAAGGTTCCTCTTAGGGTCTTTATATAGAGTTTAGAATGGCTTTCTTAGCCCCTAAGTATCCAAATCCGAGTGAAATTCCTCTTCCTCACGACTAGAACATGCCCGTGTTCCACGCTCGTGTACTTCGACAAGAGGCCGTGTGAGATTTTGTCGATTGGGGCACAGCCGTGTGGCCTGGGTAAACATGGGTAAAAATATGTATAATTTAGCGTTTATCAATTATGGTATGAAATCTTGAAGTATCTATTTCTATTAAGAGGGTTTCTCCTTTTGGGCTTTGGATTAAAGCCTTGGTATTAACTACAGAACACATAGCTTTGAAGTGGAGTCTATAGACTAATGTTAATACTTCCGTACCAGGAAGCATTTTGTAGTTATGGGTATGTATTTGGAGGGTCAAAGATTGTAAAACATTTTTGTCAGCCAAAGAAACCATAAAATTTGGATAACAATTAAAATGTATTGGGCCAGTACTTAGGCTTGTTTCTATAGTTCCTAATAATGAGTCATTAAACATGATATGTCTTTGGTCTCTTGATAACCGATAATTTATACATATTTTTACCTCATTCTTAGCCTAATTTCTAGATGAATTATCATTAAATGTGTGGAAATTGGTGCTCTTAATCCTTCTATTTCACGTTTTATACTCAGGAGAGCTTAGGGAAGAGAAAAGAATGAGAAACGGGCCAAAACGGAGAAAATGGGCCAAAGTATGAAAACAACACGGCCCAAAGATCCCACTGCCGTGCTACATAAAGTCCAACACAGCCTAACCCCGACAAGCACGGCCAGACCACACGGCCGTGCCACTATCAACAGGCCCACACACGGCCTAGGCCTCGATCTACATGGGCGTGGCACACGGGCCTGTCCCTATTGTGAGGAAGTTCAATTTCACTCTGAAAAGGATGCTCAGAGGCTAAGAAAGGCATTCCAAAGCTCTATAAAAAGTCCCTAGGGGGCAACTACAAAGATATACTTTTTCTCCCACAAAAGGGTGCCTTATTTCTACCAACACAGAGAGTGAAAGCAAGGAATTACTCCAAGGGAAGCCGATTGATTCATCCGAGAAGCCAAATTCTACATCAAGACAGAGGATCTCCCTTCAATCCTTTAGGGGTTTTTGGGTTCTTTATGTTTTGTTATCTTACTTCTTCTAAGATGTTTTCTTTATTAATTATGAACTAAATCCCCCAAATACTTGAGGGGGATAAAACCTAAGATAGATCTTGTTATTATCTTATATTGAGTTATATGATAAACACTTGAATTGTTCTTAATTATGTGTTCTTAATTCTTGTTTTAATAATCCTAGGTATTAATTCAAGTATTGATGTGCTTATTCAGAGGAGCAAAAGTCCCTATTTAAGAGTAGATCTAGCATAATTAAGCGGAGTTGCATGCAACCCTAGACATAAGGCGACATAAATCTGCCGGATTAGGGTCAAACCTAATATGGGAATCCATAGATCGAGTTAATGCAAGACTAGGGGTTTTAACTAGAAAGAGATTTCAGTTAATCAACCTAGGATTAGTGGTTCTTATCCTCGACAAAGGTATTAACATAAATTAGGGATTTCTACGGATCAAGTCAAGTGAATAAATCGTCTAGCTCAAGAATTGATAACAAGTGAAGTCTAGGTGGATCCTTCCTTGAGTATTGTCCAATTCAATCAGTTTTTCCCAAGAGTTTTTCCCCAATTTACTTTTTGTGCATTCATAGTTAGTTTTAGAATTAGTTTTATAAAAACCCCTTTTATTTTTAGGTTAAATAATAGAAAGGAAGTTAGTACTAGTACTTTTGGTTCCCTTAGGTACGATATCTTGGTCTTGCCACTAAACTATACTACTTTTCGATAGGTGCGCTTGCCTTAAAATCGTGATATTAGTTAGTTTTTTGTACGATCATTATTATAAATTTTATTACTTCATATCGCGAATATCAAGTTTTTGGCGCCGTTGCCGGGGAACTAAGATATTAGGAACACTCGATTTTTATTACTTTAGCCATTACTATTTTATTATTTTTAACCTATTTTTTATTTCTTTTATTTATTTTAATCTTCTTTGGTTTTACCTTTTCTAGGTATCTCTAGTTTATGACTAGAAGAAACCCAGGAGGACCATTACTTTTTGACGAGGATTTAGAAGCTACAGTTTGTAGAAATCGTAGAGAAATCAGACGAAGCCTTCATTATCCAGAACAAGGACAAGAACAAGAGCCAGAACCTACGGAAGAGATATGGAAGTAAATCAAGATAATCAACCACCTCCCGCGATAGCCGCGCAACCGGCAAATCACGATAATGCTCCTCGTACTATGTATGATTATGCTAAATTGAATTTGGCTGGTACTCAATCTAGTATTATTAGACCTGCTATTGCTGCAAATAATTTTAAACTAAAGCCTAACACTATTCAGATGATTCGGTAATTTGTGCAGTTTGATGGTTTACAGGATGAGGATCCCAATTCACATTTAGCCAATTTTTTGGAATTTTGTGATACTTTCAAAATCAATGGCGTTTCTAATTATGTCATTCGCCTCTGGTTATTTGCTTTTTCCCTAAGGAATAAAGCTAAGCAATGGTTAAATTCCCTACCACGAGGCTCAATCACTACATGGGAATAGATGACCGAAAATTTCTTACTTAAATATTTTCCTCCAGCTAAAACAGCTAAATTGCGAAACGATATCTCTTCTTTTGTGCAGATGGATTTAGAGACACTTGACGATGCCTGGGAGAGATACAAGGATATTTTGAAAAGGTGCCCTCACCATGGGTTGCCTTTGTGGTTACAAGTTCAAACCTTTCACAACGGTTTGAATCCATCAACAAGACAGATGATCGATGCAGCCGCCGGAGGAACAATCAACAATAAAACACCCGAAGCAGCTTATGAATTTATAGAAGATATGTCACTGAATAACTATCAGTGGCAAGTCATGAGGACAAAACTGACAAAAGCTACAGGAGTTTTTAACATTGATGCCGTTACCATGCTTACTAATCAGGTAGAACTTTTAAATAAAAAGTTTGACAATTTTGTTGGTTCTACGCAGGCACACCCAGTGATGCAGTGTGACGCAACCCAGGGAAATATGTTCAATTCAAATTACTACTCCTATGGACATGGCATGGAAACTGAGCAAGCTAACTATATGGGTAACAATTCTAGACCTCAAAATAATCCTTATAGTAATACTTACAATGCAGGTTGGCAGAACCACCCCAATTTTTCATGGGGAGGACAAGGAAATTAAAGACAACCACCTCCTCCGGGATTTCAACAACAACCAACATAATAAGAGAAAAAGCCGAACCTTGAAGAGATGTTCACCAAATTTATCATCGTATCAGAAACTCGCTTCCAAAATACCGAAATAGCACTAAAGAATCAACAAGCATCCATTCAAGGGCTCGAGAATCAAATTGGTTAGCTTGCCAAGTTAATTTCAGAAAAACCACAAGGTGGACTACCCAGTAATACTGAACTAAATCCTAGAGAACATGTCAAAGCAATTACGCTAAGGGATGGGAAAGTACTAGCTGATCCAGAAAAGAAGCCTGTTCAAGAATCCAAAAAGGACAAGGTAGAGGAGGCAGAACCTAAAGGAAGTATTCCACCAGCAATTAAAGAGTATCAACCACCTATTCCATATCCAACAAAGTTGAAGAAAGACCGCACAAATGCTCAATTCGGTAAATTTCTTGAACTTTTTAAACAGTTACATATTAACTTACCTTTTGTTGAAGCAATTTCCCAGATGCCAAAATATGCAAAGTTTTTAAAAGAACTTCTCACAAATAAAAGGAAGTTGGAAGAATTAGCCACAGTGGAGCTCAACGAAGAATGTTCAGCTATTCTTCAGAATAAACTGCCAACAAAGCTAAAAGACCCAAGGAGTTTTACTATTCCTTGTTTAATTGGTAGTTTAATTATTGACAAAGCCTTAACTGATCTAGGTGCTAGTATTAACCTAATGCCCTACAAAACGTTCAAGCAACTAGGTCTAGGGGAACCAAAACCCACTAGGATGAGTATTCAATTAGCTGATAGATCTGTTAAATACCCTAGGCGAATCATTGACGATGTGCTAGTAAAAGTAGATAAATTTATATTCCCTATTGATTTTGTTGTGCTTGACATGGATGAGGATATTGAGGTGCCTTTAATTTTGGGGCGCCCATTTTTAGCTACTACTAGAGCAGTTATCGACATAGGGGATGGTAAATTAATGCTTAGGTTTGATGAAGAAGAAGTTGTTTTTAAAATCTATGATGCTATGAGATTTTCTAGAGAACAAGATGATTCTTGTATTTTATTGATGTTATTGATTATTTTGTTCAAGATAATTTTCAGGAAATCACTCTTGAAGACACGTTGGAACTGTGTCTCGTTCAAGGTGGGGGGGAAGATGAAGCCACCACTGAAGTTAAAGAAGTAATGAATAAGCTAAACTCTAATGAACTTATCACAAGGCACATAAGTTATGAGAGTATTAAGATGAATGATGAACTAAGACAAAAATCCTCGATTGATGAACCTCCTAAATTGGAATTAAAGCAACTGCCAGACCATTTAGAATATGCATTTTTAAGAGATAATTCTACATTACCAGTAATTATCGCATCAGATTTGAGCACTAAAAAGAAGGAGGAATTACTTCAAGTATTAAGGGAACACAAAAAGGCTATAGCTTGGAAGATTTCTGATATTAAAGGATGTAATAGGCCATTTTAGCCTAGGCCCATACCATAACCAAATTCAATTAAAAACAAAAAAGAATAAATAAACCAAATAAAAAACCAAAGTTAAATAATAAACCAATTATTTATTAAAGTCCAAAATTTAATAAATGTCCTTTTATCAGTCCAAATTACAAAGCTCCAGCCCAAATAAAGCAGTCTATTAGCCTAACCCCTAACAAACTAGCCCAATGACATTAAACCCAAACCGAAAATCATAGCGTAAATTGCAACCCAAAATTAGCCCAGGAATTAAATAGCCCGAGAGGCCCAATGACCCAATTCTGAAGCAGCCTAAATGACCCGAATGTTGGTTCCAACTTCTAGGAACCCTAGGCCCAGCGCCGCTCCAGCACACCATCGCCATTGCTTCCCCACGTGCGTAACATTCAACTCCTTCTCCACACCATGCACACCTACAACAGATTGACAGCAAGGACAACAAACAAAATAACAGCAGAGCAAGAACGTGTATTTCATTTTCTTTTTTTTTAGATTCAGCTATAAAAGCCAAAGGAAGATACTATAAATGGGATTCCGATCCTATTCTTTTTATTATTATGAATGCAAGCAAAGCGAATAAAAAATCAAATAAAGAAATCTAAAGAGGTGATTCTGAGATTCTCTTAATATCTTTTTCTTCTTTCGTTTTTTGAATCTTTGTTTTGATACACATGAAAAGGAAAGGTAGTGAGAGGAACTTATCTGTTTGCGTCGCTTTCAAATTTTTGTTTGCTTCGCCGTAATTGAAGCTCAAATGGGGATCAAAAGCCTCAAGTATACCAGCAAGTGAGGTCTAATCGGCTTTCACATGGTCGTTCATCATTCATGATGGCGAAATGGCAGTCGATCTAGTTTATTCGGCCGAGCAAAGATAGAGATGGGTAGGTTTTCGTGGTTTAGCGGCTGTGTTGTTTAAAGGAAGGTGTGTGTGTGTTTAGGTTTTTTTATAGCTTTGTTTATTTATAGTTAACCTTTTAATTTTATTTTTATTTTGATTGAATCTTTTTCTATCCTTTACAAATAATTTATTGCTTAAAATTCGTTTAATTCTTTTGGTTTTAAATAAGTCATTTAAATTATCTTATTAATTTTACCATGATTAAATTGGTGCACATATTTTTATATATTCATATACCTTTTATTTTATTTCAATTTCGTTTTTAAAAATACTCGTTTGATTTAAAATTGGTATAATATTGGATGCAAATATTCTTCACCTTATCATGTTGCAGGTATAAATATTTACATATAAATTTTATTAAAGTGGTTGTCATTTTATGTACATACTATTTTATATAATTTAAATTCTATATATTTTCATTCAAATGTGTTTGTAAATATCTATGTATTCGTATATTTTCATTTAAATTGTTTTTTATATATTATGATTTTAAAATACCTCATTTTAAGTTATATTTTGCTTATTTCAACATTTTCCATTAATTATTTATAAATAAATTTGTTTTATATTAAATTATTTTATACACTATATATACCAAACTTTCCTATACTATTATGTATTACACGTAAGTTTATAGATATTATTTCATATATTGTTTACCTTGACTTTCTTTTAGTAGATACTCATTTTGAAATTTATTTATATTGTTTTGTATATTAATTATTATATTTTCATTAATTTTACGATTTATTTTAAGTTACTACGTGCATATTGTATCTTTACATTGTTACTATTTATGTGCATAATATGTTGTCCTTGTATATTATTCCTTCGTTTGATATTGGCATTATATGTTTTCAAAAGATGATTCAAATTTTAGTACATATAGACCGGTTCATAGTTTTTTATCATATGCAAATTGAATAAATACATTTTAGATTGGTTTTGAAAGTGGTTCTCAAAAGCCATCAAAAAACAAGGCAATATTTGGCGTTTGGGAAATTCAAAAAACTGTACCCTAACGTGCTGGATTTCGATTTTTAGTTTGGCCAAAACAACTAAATACCCTTCTAATCACACGATTTGGAGATTATGAGATTATCTCAATTTGCAGGTTTAAAATGATATATCCTAACGTGCTGGATGTGTCATTTTATTCCTTCAGAGCGAGAAAATCTCAAATTCCAACTCGAATTAACCTTTAAAAGGAATCACATTTTGAATCTTGTCAAAACTTTCAATATTGGGACAATTATTGATCAAAGTGGTACCAATTTTGGGCGTATGAGAGTGCTAATCCTTCCTCGTACGTAACTGACTTCCGAACCCTATTTTTTTACGCAGACCAAATTTTTATAAGGTGATCCAATCACACCTAAACAAAAAGGGTTGGTGGCGACTCCCCATGTTTTTAAAGTCGATCCCCGTTTTTCTAAAAAAAAATTAAAAAATGGTTTCGACAAAAGAATTAGCCATTCTTTTTGTACCCACAAAATTTTAATGGAAGATGAATATAAGCCATCGGTGCAAGCTCAACGATGACTGAATCCCAACATGAAGGAAGTTGTAAAAGCCGAGGTAATTAAACTTCTAGATGCAGGCATTATTTATCCTATTTCTGACAGTTCTTGGGTAAGTCCTGTGCAGGTCGTTCCTAAAAAAGGAGGCATGACTGTAGTGTCTAATGACAAAAAGGAGTCAATACCTACAAGAACAGTTACTAGATGGAGAGTTTGCATTGATTATAGAAAGCTGAATGATGCAACTCAAAAAGATCATTTTCCCCTTGTAATATCCCGAATTAGGGCCTAATCGGAATAGTGGTTTCGTGACCACAAATCCGAGGTAGAAATAATTATATTATAATTATTTTGATGTTTATGATATGATTTTATGATGGTGTGAAAATTTCGTGAAGAAATTCTAAGCGTAAAGTGCTTAATTTGGAGTTAGGGATTAAATCGAATAAGTTGCAAAACTTGCATTCTAGAAGTTTTTAGTATGAAATTGCTTTGAAATATTAATTAGGAGGTCTTAAATGGTAATTAGACCAATTTTAAGTTCATGGACAAATTAGGACATGGGAGGAATTTTTGAAAGTTTAGTAAGGAGGGGTATTTTGGTCATTTGGTTATTAACATGAATTAAAAGGGAAAAAAATAACACAAAATTGTTATCATCTTCATTTGGTTGCTGCCGAAACTTGCTCTCTCCATAGCTAGGGTTTCTTCAACTTTCAAGCTTCATAGTAAGTGCATCTAAGCCCCGTTTTTAAAGATTTTTACGTTTTTGAGATCCCGGTAGCTTGATAAAGCTTATGTTAGCATTATTTTAAGTTAGGGTTCACATTTGGAAAAATACCCATAGGTGAAATTTGTGTATTTTGATGTTTTATGATAGAATATGAGGTTTTAAGTTATGTTAGACAACTTGTGCTACTCGGTTTTGAGCAAAAACAAGTAAAACGGCTTAATCGGTAAAAATACATATTGTTCATAAGTATGTGTTTTAGTGGGAATTTGAGAATTCTAATGGTAAATAAATGATCAGCATGTCTTAAAACATAAGAATTTGTGATAAAGTAAATTTCCGAGCTTTGGGGCAAAAGTGTAAATATGCAAAAGTTTAGGGGCAAAATTGTAATTTTTCCAAAATTTGAATTAAGGTCTAATTTTAAAATGTGAATGTTAAACAAGCTAAATGTGTTATTTTAGATCAAGAAAGACGTGGAATCGACCTCAATCGGGGAAAAGAAAAGATTACGGACTAAATTGCAAAATCGTTGTATTTTGGTACTAAGGTAAGTTCATGTGCAAATAATGTAACATAACTGTTATTTTTAAGTTAATCGATGTTATTTATATGATATGCTGATTTTTATCATGAAATATATGCTTTGTGGTTATTTTTGAACAATATGCAAATTATGTGTGCTACTTGTTAAATATAAATTGCTACCGAGTATTGGTTCCGGTATTATGTGGAAGACGGCAAGGATAAGTGATCGAGGAAAATCCCGTTTGAACCTTGGGAATAGATTAGGATACAAGTGACATGTCACTAGGATGGTTGAGCATCCGAACTCGTTGAGTTGAGTCCGAGTTCACTTATGGATGCAAATGTTTGAACTCGTTGAGTTGAGTCCGAGTTCGTGAGATGTAACTAGGCATCCGAGCTCGTTGAGTTGAGTCCGAGTTCACTTATGGATGCGAACGCCCGAGCTCGTTGAGTTGAGTCCGAGTTCACTTATGGGCGGGTTACATGATGGATTGATTACATATGTGGCATTTATGTGCAAATGATCCGTGTATCCGAATTATATTCCGATGTGTTCAACGGGTAAAATTCTAGCGGAATGGAAGAATACTCAAGATGTAAGTGACAATTCGGTAATGTTGAGAAATGGCCATATTGGACAGGTATGTACTTAACCCTCGGGTTGAAATTCGACACAACAACAAAGATGTGGCAAGATGAAGTATGATGATTAGAATGGTGACATATGTTTGGTGATGCTATGTTAATGTTGTTTGGCATAATGACTTTGTTATGTTACTTGTTATTTGCATGTGAACTTACTAAGCATTTATGCTTACTCCCTCCTTTTTATTCATTGTAGTTTTGGACAAGCCGGCTCGAGAATCGGGATAGGTCGAAGACTCGATCACACTATCCGAAGGACTTTTTGGTAAACGGCTTATAGAACTTAGAATGGCATGTATAACAATATACCTACTATGTGTAAATAATCTTGTGATATGGTGGTGTTTGGTTGAGGAAATGCTTGACAATGATGAGTCATTGAAATGGCCAATATAGGTTATGTTTGATGTCATGAAAGAATAATAGATTAATTAGTACATGGAAGCTTTTATGAAAATGGAACTAGCCATAAAACAGAACATTGCAGCAACACTGACGTGAGTTTGAAAATTCACTAAAAATCATAGAAATCGAATTTGGTAATGTGTTAGTTATGAAATTGAAGCTTATTGTGTCTACTTTCATATGGAAGAAGCAAAATAGGTAAAGGAGTTGCACGTTAGGAGATATTTGAGTTTTAGTGAGACAGGGCCAGAACGATTTCTGGATCCCCTGTTCTAATTTTGAAAATTCACCATAAATTGTAAAAAAATAATTAGGAGGTGTATTTTATATGCTTAGAATCCTTATTAAATCTAGTTTTAAGAGAGATAAACGGCACAATTATATGAGTTTTGTACAGAGAGAAAAGTGGTCCGTAGTAAACAGAGGTCAGTACAGTCAAGTTCTGAAACAGGGGCAACTTTAACTAATAAACTGTACTAATCGGCCCAGCCAAAAATTCTAGAAAAAAATTAGTGAATAGATATGTGAGTCTAAATTCAGGGAAAATTTACGGATCTTGATTTCGAGTTTCGTAACTCGAGATATGATTTTTCGAGCGACCATGACGCAGGAGATAGTTTATTCCAAAAATGAAAATAGTTTTTGTAAAGTTGTTTAAAATGATAAATTACGTTTAGTGACGCCTCAAGCTCGACTCCGGTGACGGTTTTGGGCGTGGGGACGTTACATTTGGTGGTATCAGAGCAGGTTTAGTCGGTTCTCGGACTAACGTGTTTTATGTACGGATTTTGCTATACATGCCATATGTGTATATTGTGATAGTGTGACGACTTCTGACCTTTTAAATGATTTTTTTTATAGTAAATGGATCCCGATCCAGCTGTGGCTGATGAAGTAGAGAGTAATGCGCCAGCTCCGGCTGAAGGGGCAGCGCCGACTGAAAACCCACCACCTACTGTTGGTCAGGGAGGAGAAAGGGATCGAGAAGCCTTTCTCCAAATGATGAGTGCATGGTACACGGAGTTCGTTCGTACGAACCCGAATGTACGACCTCCCCCACCTCCCCCAATTCCTCAACCTGTGCCCCAGATGTCTCTAGATGTGGGTACGATGAAATTCCAAAGAACTCCAGTTGATAAAATTCGTAAGCTCGGGGCCGAAGAATTCAGAGCTAATGTAGATGATGATGCGGAAAAAGCAGAGTTCTGGCTTGAGAATTCTACCCGGGTATTTGATGAATTGTCCTGCACACCTGAGGAATGTTTGAAATGTGCTATATCTTTGTTGAGAGATTCAGCATATAATTGGTGGAAGACACTGATTTCCGTGGTACCGAAAGAGAGGGTAACTTGGGAATTCTTTCAAGATGAGTTCCGGAAGAAATACATCAGTGAAAGATTTATTGATCAGAAGCGTAAAGAGTTTCTTGAGCTAAAGCAAGGTAGTATGACAGTCACTGAATATGAAAGAGAGTTCGTCAGACTGAGTAAGTATGCTAGAGAATATGTTCCTACCGAGGCCAAGATGTGTAGGCGCTTTGAAGACGGGCTCAATGAAGAAATTAAAGTATTTGTTGGGATTCTTGAATTAAAGGAAATGGTGGTACTTGTCGATCGAGCTTGCAAGGCTGAAGAATTACTTAAAGAGAAGAAAAAGGCAGAATCTGAAACACGAAATTGGAAGAAAAGACCAATGACAAATGCACCCTCACAGCAATCCGGAAAGTCAAGAAATATGAATCCTCGTTCCCAAGTTTCAGCTGGACAATCCTATGGGAATTTTAAGAAGCAAAATGTGGGTCCAAAGTCCCAAACTACTTCGACAGCCAGTGTAGGGAACACGAGATTTGTTAAACCCGAATGTCAGCGGTGTGGCAGAAATCATTTTGGTCCGTGCAGAGCAAACGAATGTTTCCGGTGTGGTTCTCCGGATCATTTTATTAGAGACTGCCCAGAGAGAATTGAAAAAGAAAAATTTCAGAATACAAAAGCTAGTGGTGCAGATTCGCGAGGAAGGTATCCAAGAAAAGCTGGGAGCGAGGCAAGTAGCAAGAATGTAGCCAGAGATGCAGCAGTTAGATCTGAAGGAAGGGCTCCGGCTAGAACTTATGCTATTAAAGCTCGTGAAGATGCTTCCTCACCCGATGTGATCACCGGTATATTTTCTCTCTATGATGTTAATGTTACTGCTTTAATTGATCCCGGTTCTACTCACTCATATGTATGCATGAAATTGGTGTCTAGCATGAATATACCTGTTGAGAATACAGAATTTATGATTAAAGTGTCAAACCCGTTAGGCAAATGTGTTATAGTTGATAAAGTATGCAAGAAATGTCCTTTAATGATTCGGGGTTATTACTTTCCGGCCAACTTGATGTTGTTGCCGTTTGATGAGTTTGATGTTATTTTGGGTATGGACTGGCTGACATTGCATGATGCCATAGTAAATTGTAAACAGAAAGTTATTGAGCTAAAGTGTGAAAGTGGCGAAACTCTGCGGGTTGAATCAGATAAATCAGAGGCATTGTCTAGTGTAATTTCTTCAATGGCAGCTCAGAGGTATTTGAGAAAAGGTTATGAAGCCTATTTAGCATATGTGTTGAATACAAAGGAAATTGAAAAGAAAGTGGAATCAGTGCCGATTGTATGTGAATTCCCAGATGTATTTCCTGAAGAATTGCCGGGTTTGCCCCCAGTTAGAGAAGTAGAGTTTGGTATTGATTTGATGCCGGGAACAGCTCCGATCTCGATTGCTCCGTATAGAATGGCACCAACGGAGTTGAAAGAATTAAAGTCGCAGTTGCAAGAGTTGACAGACAAAGGCTTTGTGAGACCGAGTTTTTCGCCTTGGGGTGCTCCGGTGTTGTTTGTGAGAAAGAAAGATGGTTCGATGAGATTGTGTGTAGACTATCGGCAATTAAACAAAGTGACAATTAAAAACAAGTATCCGTTGCCAAGAATTGATGATTTGTTTGATCAGCTGAAAGGAGCAACATGGTTTTCAAAAATTGATTTGAGATCTGGGTATTATCAGCTGCGGGTAAAAGAGTCGGATGTGCCTAAAACTGCTTTTAGAACAAGGTACGGTCATTATGAATTTTTAGTTATGCCGTTTGGATTAACAAATGCTCCTGCCGTGTTTATGGATTTGATGAATCGAATATTTCGGCCATACTTGGACAAGTTTGTTGTGGTATTTATAGATGATATCTTGATTTATTCGAAAGATGAGACAGAGCATGCTGAACACTTGAGGATAGTTTTGCAAACTTTGCGAGACAAGCAGTTATATGCCAAGTTTAGTAAAAGTGAATTTTGGCTTCGGGAAGTAGGATTTTTGGGTCATATTGTTTCGGGTGATGGTATACGGGTTGATCCCAGTAAAATTTCAGCTATTGTTGATTGGAAGCCACCGAAGAATATAACCGAAGTTAGAAGTTTCTTGGGGCTAGCCGGATATTATCGACGGTTTGTGAATGGATTTTCTATAATTGCCGCTCCTATGACTAGATTACTTCGAAAAGATGTTAAATTTGAGTGGACGGAAGAATGTCAACAAAGTTTCGAAGAATTGAAAAAGTTATTAACAGAGGCACCAGTGTTAGTACAGCCCGAGTCAGGTAAAGAATTTGTGGTATATAGCGATGCTTCTCTAAATGGTTTGGGATGTGTATTGATGCAAGAAGGAAAGGTTGTGGCTTATGCTTCGAGGCAGTTAAAACCTCACGAGAGGAATTATCCTACTCATGATTTAGAGTTGGCTGCAGTGGTGTTTGCTTTGAAGATTTAGCGACATTACTTGTATGGTGAGAAATGTCGGGTATATACCGATCACAAAAGTCTTAAATACTTGATGTCACAAAAGGACTTGAATTTGAGACAGCGAAGATGGTTGGAGTTATTAAAAGATTACGAGCTTGTGATTGATTACCATCCAGGAAAAGCAAATGTAGTTGCTGATGCTTTGAGTAGAAAACTGTTGTTTGCTTTAAAAGTTATGAACGCTCAATTAGAAATGTCAGATGATGGTTCCATTCTGGCCGAACTAAAAGTAAGACCGATGTTTTTACAAGAGATTTGTGAAGCTCAGAAAAGTGATGAAGACTTACAAGCCAAAAGAAAGCAATGTGAGGTTGATACAGAGTCAGACTTCAGAATCGGTCCTGATGGTTGCTTGATGTTTAAAGATCGGATTTGTGTACCGAGGAACGGAGAATTAATTCAAAAGATTTTGCAGGAAGCACATGGTAGTTATTTGACAGTTCATCCAGGTAGTACGAAAATGTATAATGATTTGAAGAAAATGTATTGGTGGAATGGAATGAAAAGAGATATATCAGAATTTGTGTCCAAATGCTTAATTTGTCAACAGGTGAAAGCTGAACACCAAGTGCCTTCAGGATTACTTCAGCCTATTATGGTTCCTGAATGGAAATGGGATCGGATTACTATGGATTTTGTTTCAGGGTTGCCGTTGACTCCAGGAAAGAAGGATGCCATTTGGTTAATAGTTGACAGATTAACTAAATCGGCTCATTTCATTCCGGTACGTACGGATTATTCTCTTAACAAGTTAGCTGAATTGTATGTTAGAGAAATTGTTAGACTACATGGAATACCATTGTCAATCATTTCAGATAGAGACCCGAGATTTACTTCGCGGTTTTGGCAAAAGTTACAAGAGGCGTTAGGTACAAGGTTAAATTTCAGTACTGCTTTTCATCCACAAACTGATGGGCAATCAGAAAGAGTAATTCAGATTCTTGAAGACATGCTTCGATGTTGTGTATTAGAATTCCAAGGAAGTTGGGAGAGATATTTACCGTTGGTGGAATTTGCTTACAATAACAGTTATCAGACGAGTTTGAAAATGGCACCTTATGAAGCATTGTATGGTCGTAAGTGTCGGACGCCTTTGTATTGGACCGAACTCAAGGAAAATCAGATCTATGGGGTTGATTTAATAAAAGAAACCGAAGAAAAAGTGAAGGTAATTCGAGATTGTTTGAAAGCTGCTTCGGATAGACAGAAATCTTATGCAGATTTGAAACGAAAAGAAATCGAGTTTCAAGTTGGTGATAAGGTATTTTTAAAGGTGTCTCCGTGGAAGAAAGTCCTCAGATTTGGACAGAAGGGTAAGTTAAGTCCGCGTTTTATCGGGCCGTATGAAATAACTGAAAGAGTTGGACCGGTAGCTTATCGGTTAGCATTACCATCTGAGTTAGAGAAAATTCATGACGTGTTCCATGTATCTATGTTACGTCGGTATCGCTCGGATCCTTCGCATATAATTTCACCGACAGAAATTGAATTACGACCAGATATGACCTATGAAGAAGAACCGATAAAAGTTTTAGCTCGAGAGGTCAAACAACTAAGAAACAAAAGTATTGCTCTTGTGAAAGTGTTGTGGCAAAAGCATGGGATAGAAGAGGCTACATGGGAACCCGAGGAAACTATGAGAAAACAATACCCACATCTGTTTACCGGTAAGATTTTCGAGGACGAAAATCCTTAAAAGGGGAGAGAGTTGTAATATCCCGAATTAGGGCCTAATCGGAATAGTGGTTTCGTGACCACAAATCCGAGGTAGAAATAATTATATTATAATTATTTTGATGTTTATGATATGATTTTATGATGGTGTGAAAATTTCGTGAAGAAATTCTAAGCGTAAAGTGCTTAATTTGGAGTTAGGGATTAAATCGAATAAGTTGCAAAACTTGCATTCTAGAAGTTTTTAGTATGAAATTGCTTTGAAATATTAATTAGGAGGTCTTAAATGGTAATTAGACCAATTTTAAGTTCATGGACAAATTAGGACATGGGAGGAATTTTTGAAAGTTTAGTAAGGAGGGGTATTTTGGTCATTTGGTTATTAACATGAATTAAAAGGGAAAAAAATAACACAAAATTGTTATCATCTTCATTTGGTTGCTGCCGAAACTTGCTCTCTCCATAGCTAGGGTTTCTTCAACTTTCAAGCTTCATAGTAAGTGCATCTAAGCCCCGTTTTTAAAGATTTTTACGTTTTTGAGATCCCGGTAGCTTGATAAAGCTTATGTTAGCATTATTTTAAGTTAGGGTTCACATTTGGAAAAATACCCATAGGTGAAATTTGTGTATTTTGATGTTTTATGATAGAATATGAGGTTTTAAGTTATGTTAGACAACTTGTGCTACTCGGTTTTGAGCAAAAACAAGTAAAACGGCTTAATCGGTAAAAATACATATTGTTCATAAGTATGTGTTTTAGTGGGAATTTGAGAATTCTAATGGTAAATAAATGATCAGCATGTCTTAAAACATAAGAATTTGTGATAAAGTAAATTTCCGAGCTTTGGGGCAAAAGTGTAAATATGCAAAAGTTTAGGGGCAAAATTGTAATTTTTCCAAAATTTGAATTAAGGTCTAATTTTAAAATGTGAATGTTAAACAAGCTAAATGTGTTATTTTAGATCAAGAAAGACGTGGAATCGACCTCAATCGGGGAAAAGAAAAGATTACGGACTAAATTGCAAAATCGTTGTATTTTGGTACTAAGGTAAGTTCATGTGCAAATAATGTAACATAACTGTTATTTTTAAGTTAATCGATGTTATTTATATGATATGCTGATTTTTATCATGAAATATATGCTTTGTGGTTATTTTTGAACAATATGCAAATTATGTGTGCTACTTGTTAAATATAAATTGCTACCTAGTATTGGTTCCGGTATTATGTGGAAGACGGCAAGGATAAGTGATCGAGGAAAATCCCGTTTGAACCTTGGGAATAGATTAGGATACAAGTGACATGTCACTAGGATGGTTGAGCATCCGAACTCGTTGAGTTGAGTCCGAGTTCACTTATGGATGCAAATGTTTGAACTCGTTGAGTTGAGTCCGAGTTCGTGAGATGTAACTAGGCATCCGAGCTCGTTGAGTTGAGTCCGAGTTCACTTATGGATGCGAACGCCCGAGCTCGTTGAGTTGAGTCCGAGTTCACTTATGGGCGGGTTACATGATGGATTGATTACATATGTGGCATTTATGTGCAAATGATCCGTGTATCCGAATTATATTCCGATGTGTTCAACGGGTAAAATTCTAGCGGAATGGAAGAATACTCAAGATGTAAGTGACAATTCGGTAATGTTGAGAAATGGCCATATTGGACAGGTATGTACTTAACCCTCGGGTTGAAATTCGACACAACAACAAAGATGTGGCAAGATGAAGTATGATGATTAGAATGGTGACATATGTTTGGTGATGCTATGTTAATGTTGTTTGGCATAATGACTTTGTTATGTTACTTGTTATTTGCATGTGAACTTACTAAGCATTTATGCTTACTCCCTCCTTTTTATTCATTGTAGTTTTGGACAAGCCGGCTCGAGAATCGGGATAGGTCGAAGACTCGATCACACTATCCGAAGGACTTTTTGGTAAACGGCTTATAGAACTTAGAATGGCATGTATAACAATATACCTACTATGTGTAAATAATCTTGTGATATGGTGGTGTTTGGTTGAGGAAATGCTTGACAATGATGAGTCATTGAAATGGCCAATATAGGTTATGTTTGATGTCATGAAAGAATAATAGATTAATTAGTACATGGAAGCTTTTATGAAAATGGAACTAGCCATAAAACAGAACATTGCAGCAACACTGACGTGAGTTTGAAAATTCACTAAAAATCATAGAAATCGAATTTGGTAATGTATTAGTTATGAAATTGAAGCTTATTGTGTCTACTTTCATATGGAAGAAGCAAAATAGATAAAGGAGTTACACGTTAGGAGATATTTGAGTTTTAGTGAGACAGGGCCAGAACGATTTCTGGATCCCCTGTTCTAATTTTGAAAATTCACCATAAATTGTACAAAAATAATTAGGAGGTGTATTTTATATTCTTAGAATCCTTATTGAATCTAGTTTTAAGAGAGATAAACGGCACAATTATATGAGTTTTGTACAGAGAGAAAAGTGGTCCGTAGTAAACAGAGGTCAGTACAGTCAAGTTCTGAAACAGGGGCAACTTTAACTAATAAACTGTACTAATCGGCCCAGCCAAAAATTCTAGAAAAAAATTAGTGAATAGATATGTGAGTCTAAATTCAGGGAAAATTTACGGATCTTGATTTCGAGTTTCGTAACTCGAGATATGATTTTTCGAGCGACCATGACGCAGGAGATAGTTTATTCCGAAAATGAAAATAGTTTTTGTAAAGTTGTTTAAAATGATAAATTACGTTTAGTGACGCCTCAAGCTCGACTCCGGTGACGGTTTTGGGCGTGGGGACGTTACACCCCTACCCTTTATTGATCAAATGTTGGAAAGATTATCAGGACATATGTACTACTGTTTCTCAGATGGCCTCTCTGGTTACTTCCAAATCCCGATAGCTCCAGAAGATTAGGAGAAGACAACATTCACATGTCTATATGGTACGTTTGCTTATCGTAGAATGCCTTTTGGATTATGTAATGCTCCTGCTACTTTTCAGCACTGCATGTTAGCTATTTTTGACGAACTCGTGGAAGATATCATGGAGGTATTTATGGATGATTTTTCAGTTTTTGATAATTCTTTCCAACTTTGTCTTAATAATTTAAAACGTGTTCTGATAAGATGTGAAGAAATGAATCTAATGCTAAATTGGGAAAAATGTCACTTTATGGTTCAAGAAGGTATTGTCCTAGTGTCATGGGTTGCGCATGGGAGCTAGCAACCATGACAAAATTATGTGATCCAAGGCATACGAAGGAGGTCATTTGGCCTTATCGGACTGGACCAGTGCTCGGAGAGATTCAAAGCCCATCTCCGGAGTGCGGTAAACATGGAAAGTGATCTTTGAAGATAGGCGTGGCAAATAAGGAAGGCAATCTTCAAAGATATGGAAACTTAGACATTAATGCTATCTTTAGAAGATACGGTTCTGTAATCTTAGAGATTTGATATCTAGGTAGCTTGTAATCTTAGTTATTGATCTAGACCGTTGATTTTGGGGAGGCTTAGCTATAAATAAAGGCCTCAATCCCTCATTGTATATTCATTAAGTTATTAATAAGAATTCTGAGAGTATTCACTCAAACCTTTCTCTCAAGTGTTCTTATTTTCTGTGGCTTTTATTCATCGTTCTTACTTCGTTCTTCTGTTGTTCTTCACGAGTTCTTTGAAAAGAGTGCTGTCGAATCCTTAGTTGGGACAAGTCAGGCTGACTTAGGTGTTTTCAAACCGAGAAAACACCTAAGGCCGCACGGATCATTTGGGAAAACTCTAAGTCCGTGACACTAGGACATAAAATTTATAGTAAAGGGATAGAGGTAGATAAAGCAAAAATTGAAACCATCAAAAAATTACGTCCCCCTAATTCGGTTAAGGCTATAAGAAGCTTTTTAGGACATGCTGGTTTTTATCGCAGATTTATTAACGACTTTTCTAAAATAGCTAAGCCTTTGACAAAATTACTAGAAAAAGACGTGCTTTTCAATTTTGACAAAGAATGTTTAGAGTCTTTTAACACTCTCAAAGAAAAGTTAGTTAATGCTCCGATTATGATTTCACCTTATTGGAATCTACCTTTTGAACTAATGTGTGATGCGAGTGATTATGCAGTAGGTGCAGTTTTGGGACAACGAAGAGACAAGCACTTTCAACCGATTTATTATGCTAGCAGAACTTTGACAACTGCACAAGCAAATTACACTACCACAGAAAAAGAATTGCTAGCTGTTATTTTTGCATTTGATAAATTTAGATCTTATTTAATATTATCGAAAGTCATCGTTTATACTGATCATTCTGCTCTTTGTTATCTTTTAACTAAAACTGATACAAAACCTCAATTAATAAGATGGATTCTACTGTTACAGGAATTCGACTTAGAAATAAAAGATAAGAAAGGAGATGAAAATTTGGTAGCAGACCACCTTTCAAGATTAGAAAATCCACACCCTAAGGACCTCGATAGAATAAACGACTTGTTTCCTGAAGAACAACTCCTAGCCATAGCAGAGGCTGTCGTTCATTGGTTTGCTAATTTTGCAAATTATTTAGCTGCTAACATAATCCCAAAAGGGTTGACCCATCAACAAAAGAAGCGATTCTTCGCTGATGTAAAAAATTACTTTTGGGAAGACCCTTTCCTTTTTCATATTTGTGCAGATCAAGTCATTCAAAGATGCGTTACAGAGACAGAAGCATATAAAATTTTAGAGCACTACCATTCGGGACCCACAGGAGGACACCACAGTGGAGCTAGAACTGCTCACAAGGTGCTCGAATCAAGTTTTTACTGGCCTACCCTTTTCAAAGATGCCAACAGGTATGTAATCTCTTGTGATAAATGCCAGAGAACAGGTAACATTTCTCAGCACAATGAAATGCCTCAAAACTATATACTCTCATGTTAAATATTTGATGTATGGGGTATCAATTTTGTAGGTCCATTCCCTACTTCGTTTGGGAATAAGTACATACTAGTAGTAGTATATTACTTGTCAAAATGGGTGGAAGCCCAAGCTTTACCTACTAATGATGCTAGAATTGTATTACACTTTCTAAAAAAACTTTTCTCTCGATTCGGAACACCTAGGATAATTATTAGTGATAGGGGTACTCATTTTTGCAATACCTAATTTGATAAAGTTTTAAAAAGATATGAAGTGCACCATAGAATAGCTACCCCCTATCACCCACAAACCAGTGGTCAAGTTGAAGTGACAAATAGAGAATTAAAACGCATTCTAGAAAAAATAGTGGAAACAAATAGGAGAGATCTGTCAAGGAAAGTAGATGATGCTTTATGGGCTTATAGAACTGCATTTAAAACTCCTATAGAAACATCTCCTTATAAACTTGTTTACGGAAAAAGTTGTCATCTGCTATTTGAACTTGAACATAAAGCATTTTGGGCTATTAAATTTTTAAATCTTGATTTTAAGCTTGCAGAAGAGAAATGTCTAATGCAACTAAATGAGCTAGATGAATGGCGCTGCAATGCCTACGAAAACTCACAATTATAGAAGGAAGCCACAAAGCGACGCCATAACAATCATTTGAGACAACATAAGCAGTTCAAAACTGGTGATCTTGTCTTACTTTACAACTCAAGGCTTAAACTATTTCCTGGAAAACTTAAATTAAGGTGGTCAGGCCCATTCACTATTCAAACTGTCTTTCCATACGGCGCAGTCGAGGTAACTCATCCAAACCACAGCACTTTCAAGGTAAACGACCATCAGCTTAAACGTTATAAATATGAGAATTTCAAGGATAATAGGGAGGAGCTTCAGCTCCGCGAACTCCCTTCGTGATACATCCAGGTAAAGTCGAGCTTAGACTTTAAATAAGTGCTTCTCGGGAGGTAACCCGAGCACTAACTTAGTAACTCTTTTTATTTCAGTCTTCTAATACATCGACTAACCCTTTTCGAATGTAGAATTTTTAGACCACAAGGCCATGCCCACGGGCGTGCCTAAGGCCGTGTGGACATTTTGAGCAGAGACACGGCCATGCAACTTGGCCGTGTACAAACAGGGTGAAATTTTCCATGAGACACGGGCTCCGACAAAGTGCCACGGCCGTGCAAAGTGGCTGTGGCCAACACTGTTAATTAAAACACGGGGCTTAAACCATATGACACAGCCATGCGATACGGCCGTGTGACTCAAACACGGGCGTTCGACACATTCGTGCCCCAAGATCGTGGCTGAGACGGTCAATTCAGACACAGGCGTACGACCTAAGACATGGCCGCGGGAGAAGCGAACATTGAAGGACACGGCCGTGCGACACGACCATGTGCCTCAACACGCACTAGGTACACGGGCGTGTGCTTCGAACCAGGGGCGCGAAAATCACTGATTTTCGAACCACACAGGTAAAACCCTTGCCACACGGGCATGTGACATGTTCGTGTGACCCAAAATCTATATAAAGGGGCCACTATTCATCATCTTCCTCCACTAAAACCCTAAAATGCTCTCAACGAAACTTCCCCCCAACACTCCTGACACTGCCGCCGGTCCCTACAGTGCCACCATGCCCGTGCAACTCCCCCACAACCGTGCTCCACCCCTTAGTCATCCATTCGATTCTATTTTCTTAATTTTCTCTTTAGTTTCTCATGTTTATATCTATTTTTATTTTCATAATATGTCTTATTTCATTTTTGCACTAGTTTTAGGGCATGCAATTTATAGATTTAGCATGAACTATCTAGAATATTATAGAGAACCTTATCATGCCACTTAGACTCCCATTTGCTTGCCATTTTTTTCCTATCTAGACTAACATGCATTTAGTATAAATTTACACCTATGCCTCTTAAGTTTGATATCATGTTAGGATGAATAGAGTATATTATCTAGGTTAGTGAAATCCACATTTCATTTCAAAATATTTTGTTTACATTGTCATTTAAAGCACAAACAATTATTACTATTCTTAATAGTCTCTGTAATTTGATTTTAGTTTTTAGGACTAATGTATATCATTTTGTTTTTAGGCACTATGTCGTCATCACGCGATAAGAGAACTGTCACTCCTGTTTCAAAGAAACGGAAGGGACCTGGTGGTTTATCCTCTAGGCCCACAGCCGAAGCCCGCCATCCGTTTATTACATTCCCACAGAACTCCCAAGAGGAATTATTCCAAATCTTACGAGCCTGCCCCCAAGAAGCCGGACGTTGCATTGACTGGGCCACCCTAGAGCGAGTCTAACTCGCTGATGCCATTTGGGCCCTACTATCCACTGACCCATGGGGACAATTCTTCAACATCATCGACCCCACCTATCTTAGACTAACACTAGAATTTTTCTCTACATTTCATCTACAGGTGGTGATGACAAACCATGATAACCCGGGTACTATTCAATTCCGCCTCGGTGGATTGGTGCGCCAGTTGAGCGTCCCTGAATTTGGCATCACACTAGGACTCTACATAGATGAGTTCATAGCTGACGAGGATTTTCCTATACTTCCCCGTCGCATCCATATCACACCAGTCAATTGTTGGCGCGCTCTCACCCCAGGGCATCCCACACATGACCTTAGTCGCACCAAGGCAACCGCCCTTGCCTCATCCTTGAGGTACCTTCACGCCCTCCTCGCACATACTTTGACGGATAGACGCGAGAGCACCGGTGTCATTAACACACATGATACCTACTTCTTATGGAGCATGGCGAATGTGCACACCATCAACCTAGCCTTCTTCATCACCCATACCATCCAGCACCAGATGAAAAGGCATCGTAGGGGAGTGATATCAATGGGCCCATACATCACACGCTTGGCCCGCCACTTCGAGCTACTCAATACCGCGGCCCAGACATCCTCATACACACTGATCGGCCAGATGTCCCCTCAGGGTATCAAAACTATGCTCCACATGAGGATGATCCAGCACAGACGTGGGATAGATCCTCCACAGTACCGGTAACTTAGAGATGCCGAGCAGGAGGATCTCAAGGACATTCCTGATGATGTCCCACCACCGGAGGAGGATGCACCCGCTGAGCCACCACCCTATCGCCGACCAGTTCATGCGATAGCTTCTCACGCTGACTTAGCTGAGTGCTTCACACAATTCGAGCAATAATGTTTTCAAAGATTTGATCACATTGATGCTACTTTAGCGCAGATTTGTCAGCACATTCATATTGCACCACCTTCCCCACCTCACAAACCATCTGAGGATTAGAGATTTCTATTCCTCTTATCTTTATTTTTATCTTAATTTTTATTTTTATTCTTGATCTTTATTTTCACCTTCTCTTGAACTTTAAGTTTTCTTAGAATATTTAGATTTTTTTTTATCTTTACTTTGATCTTTATGTTTAGTAAATCTTTTAGTTTAGTTTTTAATTTTATTTTTATATCGGTTATTCCCTAACAAGAAAATTGCGCTTCACTAAAATGCCTAAACACTGATAAATGCCTTCGTAGTTTCAAAGGAGTTGTACAGCTCATATCCAAAATCTAAAGGGACAACCCTGCCACAACTTTCGGCTCTTCCAATTCCAACATCTGTCTCACAAATTCATCCAAAATTCAGGGAGTTTTATGCCTTTCCCTATCTTATGATCTTATGCTTCTATTGCTACTAATGTATCTTTGTACATTAAGGCCAATGTACATCTTAAGTGTGGGGGGAAACTTACTTTCAGTCATTACATTTTCTTTGAAATCCCTGAAAATTTTTATTTGCATTGTTCTCAAAATTTCGAATTCTCACTTTCACTCTTTGCATTATCTTCAATCTCCTGTTAGGAATTTAGTCTGATTGATTTATGATTTATATTAATATGTTGAGAATTAACACATAGGCGCTTGTACTTTGATTATTCAAACTTTAAAACACTAGGGAATCAAGCATGATAAGTTGAAATTTTTGAGAATCTAATTTTTTTTCATAAGTTATTTTCCCTAATTTTAAGTGTTATCTCGAGATTTGAAATTCGTAGGATTGACATCAAAAGCCATAATTCTGGTGAGATTTTTGAGCCTTTTGAGCATACATTCTTTTGTGCTTACCTTTATTATTGCTTTGAGTGAGTCAATGCTGATTTGTTATTATAGAACTTGCTTCGATTATACATGTCAAGACCACATCATTGATTTGATACATTGAGATAATAAAGGCACCTAGGTTTTAACCCACTTACTCCATAAAAGCCTACCTCCACAAATTAACCCCTAGTGAACCCCATTGAGCCTAAAAAACCATTCTTTGACTTACCTCTAATATTAACCCATAACCCGTTTTTGTTGAATTCCATTTAATTATTTTGACCCCTATTTTTGTCGAGATTTGAGTCGAATTATTATCTAGCTTTATTCTCTTTTCCAGTTTGTAAAGTTTGTAAATATTGAAAGTATTGTATTTGGTTTGTTCTTAAAAAAAAATGTGTATATATAGTCAATTCAGTTGTAATCTGTAAAAGCCAAAAGTTTTTGCATATTTCTACAAGCTTCCAAATCCAGAACGATGTCATCGTATGACTTAGCTCCAAGGAATATGTTCCAGTGATAGAGATTTTTCTAGCTAGATGATTTTTCAATTCAATCTCGATTCTAACCCTCTCTTTTTTAGCTTGTGACAACACCCCTAACCAAAGCCCCATTACAACCATTGAAAGAACTTTTGATCGATGTATCATATTTCAATGATAAAATTCTCAACTTAGAGTGATTGAATCTTTAATGTTCTTCTGATTGAATTTTCATTGTATGATTACTAGTGGATTAGTTTGAAACATTATTGATAAGGGTTATAAGTTGAGAAGAATGATTCTTAATTGTGAGTTGAGATTTTTCTTGAGGACAAGCAAAGGCTTAAGTGTGGGGGTATTTGATAAACGATAATTTATACATATTTTTACCTCAAGCTTAGCCTAATTTCTAGGTGAATAATCATTAAATGTGTGGAAATTGGTGCTCTTAATCCTTCTATTTCATGTTTTATACTCAGGAGAGCTTAGGGAAGAGAAAAAAATAAGAAACGGGCCAAAACGGAGAAAATGGGCCAAAGTATGAAAACAACACGGCCCGAAGATCACACGGCCGTGCTACATAAAGTCTAACACGGCCCAGCCCCGACAAGCACCACACGGCGTGCCACCATCAACAGGCCCGCACATGGCCTGGGCCTCGATCCATATGGGCGTGGCACACGAGCGTGTCCCTGTTGTGAGGAAGTTCAATTTCACTCCGAAAAGGATGCTTAGAGGCTAAGAAAGGCATTCCAAAGCTCTATATAAAGACCCTAGGGGGCAACTACAAAGATATACTTTTTCTCCCACAAAAGGGTGCCTTATTCCTGCCAACACAGAGAGTGAAAGCAAGGAATTACTCCAAGGGAAGCTGATTGATTCATCCCAGAAGCCAAATTCTACATCAAGACAGAGGATCTCCCTTCAATCCTTCAGGGGTTTTTGGGTTCTTTATGTTTTGTTATCTTATTTCTTCTGAGATGTTTTCTTTATTAATTATGAACTAAATCCCCCAAATACTTGAGGGGGATAAAACCTAAAACAGATATTGGTATTATCTTATCTTGAGTTATATGATAAATACTTGAATTGTTCTTAATTATGTGTTCTTAATTCTTGTTTTAATAATCCTAGGTATTAATTCAAGTATTGATGTGCTTATTTAGAGGAGCAAAAGTCCCTGTTTAAGAGTGGATCTAGCATAATTAAGCAGAGTTGCATGCAACCCTAGACATAGGACGACATAAATCTACCAGATTAGGGTCAAACCTAACAAGGGAATCCATAGATCGAGTTAATGCAAGACTAGGGGTTTTAACTAGAAAGAGATTTCAATTAATCAACCTAGGATTAGTTGTTCTTATCCTCGACGGAGGTATTAACATAAATTAGGGATTTCTACAGATCAAGTCAAGTGAATAAATCGTCTAGCTCAAGAATTGATAACAAGTGAAGTCTAGGTGGATCCTCCCTTGAGTATTGTCCAATTCAATCAGTTTTTCCCAAATGTTTTTCCCCAATTTACTTTTTGTGCATTCATAGTTAGTTTTAGAATTAGTTTTATAAAAACCCCTTTTATTTTTAGGTTAAATAATAGAAAGGAAAAATAATAGAAAGGAAGTTAGTACTAGTACTTTTGGTTCCCTTGGGTATGATATCTTGGTCTTGCCACTAAACTATACTACTGTTTGATAGGTGTGCTTGCCTTAAAATCGTGTTATTAGTTAGTTTTTGGTACCATCATTAATATGTATTTTATTACTTCATATCGCGAATATCATCTCTTAAGATAATTAAAATTGAGGTATTTTTAGTGGCTTCAACACTAAGAAGTTTGACACCAACTTGGATTAGTCCAAAATGGGTATATTTGTATTTTTGTTCTTTGAGTTTATTAATGACGACTCTATCTAATAATTGGATTGTTTCATATTCTTTTTGAATAGGTAAACTCCTTTCTTTTGTTTTCATAACATAACTGCAAAAAGCATTTAAATTTTCAAAAGTTATTTTCTTGTAGACTTGGTTTGTTGGAACTCTTGGAAGAGTCCAATTATCAAATCTTTGGGGAATATTTTCATAATGTTCTTCTTGTTCATTAACAGTGTTGTTTGAGGTTTTGCCAGACTATTAGGATTGATTAGAAACAAAGCTTACAAAAGAATTTGATCTTCTAAAGAATGGAAACATTCTTTGTTTTCTTATTTCCTACAAGGAATGTAACACCACAAACCCGACCTGGACGTTACAGCCAAATCTGGCTGTGTCACATTGAAGTGTGAAGTGAAAGAAAACATTGTTGTTGTTGGAATCCTCAAAATTAGTTAATCAATTTGTTATTATTCGGTGACTCCAAAACGGGTCATTCATTTCCAAAACGTTCGTAATTGAAGAGTTATTCACTTTTTAAACATGATATCGTTTGGAAAGCCCAATCTTTATTTAGCCTATTTGTATGAACGAAAAGAAGATTTAAAAATCTTGCGTTATTATCATAAGTTCTCCCTTTAAAACGTTATTAGTTTTAAAATCTTGTTTATAGTAGAAGCTTTTGAAATAAGTTGCAAAAACGTGGTGTCTTTAAAAAATATTTATCTTTTGAAACCCGTCTTTTTCCTACATATAGCAGTTTATATCAAAGCAAGTAAAAATCCCAAAATTAAAGATAAAATTTAAAGAGGCTTTATAACATAAAAATTACCCAAATCGAAATTAACAGCAAACAGGAATTAAATATAGAATAGATGCAGTCGTGTGGCCACTTCAGAGTCCCTCATGACACCAATCCATCTATGGTTGGACATTACCTGTACAGATAAACAGAAGGGTGAGTTTATGAAAACTCAGTGTGTAATCCCCTAACAAGCAAACAGTTAATCATATAGTAGATAAATGCAGTAGTAGTCCGGGCTTGAGCTTATTACAGTAGCAGTATCAGTATCAATGTGGGCCTTATCCCATAGTAGCACAGTATCAGTATCAGTATCAGTGCAGTAATGTAATCAGAAATCCTACCCAATCCAGCCCCTACACACCACTCTGTCTCGCCAGTCACACCATGTGGGGATTAAATCGACCCACTTAGCCAGACACACCAAGATTAGCACCGGTTACGGCACTAAATAGTATTGCAGCAATGTTGCCAGTAATATGATCGGCTTAAAGTCATCAGCAGGTCCACAGTCATCTTGTGCGACCCGTGCGACATTACCAGTATAGGTCCACAGTCGTCTTGTGCGACCCGTGCAACCCTACCAGTACAGTACACTTCCTCCAAATATAACAACCCATCCCCATACAATGTAATATGTCGTGACATAATATCATACGTGTATGCAAAATGTCATGCTCAATTACAATCATACATATCATAGAACAAATCAGTTATTTTACACCTAGGGGTATAATAGTCATTTTACCCAAGGAGGGTATATCGATCATTTTACCCATTTTGGGGTCTAGGTACACTTACCGACCCATCATAAGGCCCACAGTCATCTCAGGTGACCCGTGTAACCTTAATAGTCAAAACAGTGCAAATGGGCCCAAGGCCCATTATATGGCCCATGTGGGCCTACCACGCCCGTGTGGCCCGTTAAGCCCAAAAATGACCTTGGCCGTGTGCAAGATACAGCTAGGTTCAACATTTTCCACGCATTAGTGTGATTCAACCGTGTGGGGCCCACAAGCTAGTTGGCCCACATGGCCCAACTCGGCCCCATACGACCCAAAACGGCCTAAGTTCATTAAATCGCTCATGGTATCCTTTACAGTAAAATGCCTATGTTTCATACGCTCGGTTTACCACACGAGCAATTGCAAACTCGTGTGGCATCAAATGCCATATTTTCTGGCTTTTCAGCTTTTACCGATTTATAGTTAAAATAATGTGAATACACACCTGTTTGTGAAAGGCGCAGAAACTAGCGAACACCAACCTATATTGAAATTAAACCACTCTGTCAGTCCTTTAATCAATAGGGTTAATCACCCTCTTTTAACACTTAACCTGAAATAATATTGATACTTGCCTTAATTGAACGAGAGTGATTTAGCCCACTTAAACCGCCGACCAAAATTACTTCACGATCCTTGTCAAAAAAATCTGTATTACAACCCACTCTTGTTAACCATTACCAAAAGCGTAAAATAACTTAAACCAAATGATTAACCACTTACCAAAACAAAGCACTAAAAATAATGGATAACAGTAATCGGCCTACAAAGGCACCCCCTAAAGCCAAACCACGAAATGGTACAACTGCCCCTAGTAGTGTCAGCAGAGAAAAGAAAATGTTAATAGGGAGTTACTTCAACTGAAGAAAAAAAGGAGAAGAACACAGTTGTGAACCCAAACAGACATGGCTGCTTACCTTAATTAAATGCAGAAAGAGGTTCGGCTACAAGAGAATCCGACAAGGAAAACTCAAAGAAAGCCGAAAATAAAGAAGGGGAAGAGACAAGAGTATTCGGCTAATGAACACAAAAAGAAATAGTGAGGGCTCAAAATAGATAGAGAAGGCTAGCAAAGATTTGGCAATAAGAGACAGCAGTATTCGACCTAAAAGAGTCCAAGTGCAAGAAGAGATAATTGCTAAGACTAGAAAACTTGAGTGGAAGAGAGAAAGGACAAGGATATTCGGCCTCGGATAGCAATATGAAAAGGGGAGAGAATATTGAGAAAAATGAGAGAGAGTAGAAAAAACAAAGTGACCAAAACTGACTAATACTCAAAACAATCCCGTAAAAAACACCCCAAAAGTCAAATGCATCAGTCCTCCAATTACCCATTCAGCACCAACTCTTTTCAAATATCAAATCCCACAATATCCTCCTACCATTCCTTCACAAATCTCTCAATATCCATATCCCTTCCAAATCTCCTAACTTTTCTCCATGACCAAGTCTAACTCCACTCAACTTAGTAGTATTTTAGTCAACTTATACTTCTCACATGGCAAGATAGCAAAATAAAACACTCTTTGTGCACAATGGGACTTGAACCCAAGTCTCCCAGTAGTAGTAACACGCTATTAGCCACTAGACCAGCAAGTTTTTTTATGACTTGATATCCCCACAATTATTTAAGAACCTACTATCTAGAACTAAGGGTTTTATTCAACTAAAATAAAAATTTTTGCTAAAGCCTAAGTTTGAACCCATGACTTCTCACACTTCTCAGGACATATAACCACTGAAGCAGGTATTTGTGTGTGTCACTTCCTTGCACAACTAAACATTTATGTACAGCCTCCCTACTATTCCCTTGCTCAAGACCCAATACTTCTAGGCCCAAATTCAGGGCATTACAAGGGGGTTCTACTATCAGGATTTCTGAAGTATTATAGTTGCCTACGGGATACCTTGTCCTTGGTACGCCTAACCCATGGCTAATTGGACTATGTATCAATATTTGGCAAAATAATAATACATTAATGAAGACAGTTAAACTAGAACTCAGAAATATAGGAAACAAATTGAATATTTTCAAAGCTTAGAAATACTTGCTCCTCCTTGGCTCTATATTAAAACATCATATCCTTTCTAGAAGAATATTAATTTCCATGTTTTAATCTTTGACCAAAATTATTCTAATTATTTATTTTAATAATTTTGGTAAACTATATCCATTTAACATTTTCATATGAATCAAATTTATATATTTATTTTAACTATGTTCTCTATTTGTGTACAAGTTTATACATATAATGCATTCAATATTTAACTGTCAAATTAAATCAATTCAATAATTAATTTAATTCATGTGACAGCTAAATACAATATCAACTGTGTTTGGATTCTGCTTGCTTCAACCATAGGGTGTGACCTTATAGGATCTTGTAACGTTAGTAGTAATACTAGAACATTCGTAATGTTACAAGTAATGGGTGGCATCTAGCAATGCATTATTTCTACCCAAGTTACAAGAAGTTGTGATTTGACATAATCTTTCTATGATAAATTTTTAGTGTATTATATCCTTTTATCCTTTGAATCTAGATTGGACACAAGTCACGGAATAATCACACTTGTATAGTCCAATATTATATTTATTGATATTTTGAGTAGACTACAATAAACAAATAAGTGTGATACATCATATCAACTTATTTGAGCATGGCCATGCATTTCTAGTCTTACTCCCTCAAGTGTGTAACAGCTCGTTTTCAGTGGTTTCGAAAATAGTGGTTTTAGGACCATAATTTCAGTGTGTGAGTCCATAAATAGTAATTATTTAATATTTATATGGTTATTAGTGTCATATTGAAATTTGGTTTAGTAATTTTGATGTTTGACTAGTTAATTAAAGAAAAAGGACTAAATCATAAAAGCTGCAAAAGAAAAATTGAGTATAAAAGTATAAGGGGATGGTTTTATATGAAAATTTAGCCATAATATTGTTAATGGACGGTTAAAGAATATGGTTTAATGAAATTAAAAGATTTCTTAAAGGTTAATTTAGTAATTAAGTAATTATAAACATTAAGTAAATGAGCCAAAAAACATTATCTTCTTCATTTCACCATTTTTGTGATCAAAACTATTAAAGGGGAAAGCTTGAGGAATTTGGTTCATACTTCCTTTGCATGTAAGTGAAATTTTCACCTTCATGAATTTTGTGTTTTTGAGATCGTTTTAGATTAATTCCTCTAGCCCAGGGACTATTTTGAAATACTGTTAAAGTTATAAAAAATTTCTATTGATATTCTTAAGGCTTTTTAGTTATTAATGGTTTAGTTTGAAGCTTGATGAAGAATTTGGAATAATTTGTAAAGTGATTTTTAATAGTTTTAAGGTTAAGGATTAAAATGATAAAATGTTAAAATTGGCTTGGTTTTCTAGTAAAATTTCAAAACTAGAGGATTGATTAAGGATGGATATGAATTTGACACTATGGGTTAGGGATTAATTGTGAAAATAAGTTTGTTTCAATTTTAAGGATTAAATTGAACAAAGTGAAAAACTTTAAGGAAATTGTGAAAAATGTTAATAGTGATTCATATGAATCAAATTGGATATTTCATTGTAACTGAGGCTGATAAATTGAAGTTAAATACTGTATAGATCAAGAACTGGTAAATAACAGTGGAAAAGAGAAAATTGTTGACTAGTCCCTGATATACAATTGGCATGCTCATAGATTATTTTGTGCATTGTACGAGATTGATATATAATGAGATGGTGGTATATGACTTGTTATTATGCATTAAGTATACCTAAATCCAACATTTGTTGTAGATTACCAAGTTATATGTACAGTGATCCTAGCGTGTTTTTAGGGGTAGATGTAAAGCCTATGGGCTTGGCACTTGGTGCCCAAGCGTGTTCTTGGTTAGATTGGCTTGGTTGAGCATTCTAGCATGTTTAAGGTAAATAGTCGTGTATCTGTATCTGAATAATCTTGTACAATTTGAATGGTTTATAACTTGTGCGTATTAGGGTCTCACCCATTGACATGGTTGTGATGATAAAATTATGTTTTTGTAAATGATTTTGTTAAATTATAAATGTGATCACAAGGTATGTTATATCATTTCAACCTATGAACTTACTAAGCTTAATTGTAGCTTACTTATGTCATTTTCCTATTTCATTATAGATATTGTCTTTCAAAATCGACGATCGGATTAACGAGAAGATCACCCTATTCAACCACTTTTTGGTAAACCTTGGAATCATTATATTTTGATTTTGTGGCATGTAATAAGGGCATTTGGTTTTTGGTACATGTGTGTTTATGTAAATACTTCTCTGCTTTGTGTTTGTGAAAAGTATATATGGTTCATAACCAAATGGTAAGGTTGATTATGGATTATTATGGAAATCTTGGTTGAGTATTGTGTATTGCATATCATAGAATGAGATGGAATGTTAATAACTGAAAATTTGTTATGCAAAGAATGATTGAATGATAGCTTAGTTGGATGTTGTAGTAACAAGGTTGAATATGGGATTTGGATGTCATGTAATGATATTTGATTTGGTTCTTTTGATGATAAATGTATTAGTGAATGTGTTTTGATACATGGATGTTAGTTGGTAAAAGACATTATAACATTTTGACACCTTAACTGATATAGTTTGGTTAGGTGTGAATTGTAACACCCCAAATCCAGCCTAGACGTTATTGCTGAATCTGCGATGTCACATGAGAGTGTTTTGAAAACCGATTCGAATGCAAAAACTTGTTCAGATCATTATCTTTTACTTAATCGAAAATTGTGAACGAACTGATTTGCTTAAACCCATATCTTTTACACAGAAGCTCTTAATTAATTTTAGAAAAACGATGATTTGTGGTGTGCAGTTTAAAAATCCATAAAAACAAGTTCAAAATCCCCAAATTATAAACTAAACAGTCCAAGTCCAAAATTTACATCCAATATTCCCAAAACTAGTATTAAAAGCAATAAAAGCAAAAACCCGTAAAACTGAAGTAAAAGTGGCAGTGGTCACATTCGAGTCCTTTGCTGCACTGATTCGTCTACTGCTGGGGATTACCTGGCAGATAAAACATATAAAGGGGTGAGTTTTTGCAAACTTAGTGTGTACATCCCCATAGTTCAGCATGCATACAGATATATATAACAAATAATAGATAATTTGGGCATGAGCCCTTTACAGATTTGGTATGGGCCTTATCCCACTTAGAAACAGAATCAGATACAGACTTAGGGCTTTAGCACATCATAAATCTCACATGCATATCAAATCAGAATATCAATAACATGCCCACAAACCCTGCACACCATGTACGGATAAAATCGACCCACCCAGCCCTACACACCAAGTATGGGGATAAAATAAACTCATCTAACCCTCCACACCATAAGGTACCGTGAAACGACACATGTCAGAAATATGCAGCATAACTGCCAGATAACAGGCTTAAAAGCCTTTCAGATACTTCCCTCTTTTCAACAATAATCCCACCCCAATGCAATGCAACATATATAAATGGCATGCTATAATGCAGATAAACAGATCATACATACATTTCTAGAACAGAGTAGAAATACATGCTAGGAGCATACATCACAATATCATATCAGAATAATAGGGGTCTAAAATATCCTTACCGACCCTACAACAGGTCAAAGTTGACTACGGCGACCCGTGCAACCTTACAGTACGTTTCAAAAAAATGGGCTCACATACCCATATGGTCTGCCTGTGTGGGCCAAGACGCTAGTGTGGCCTGCATGTCCCAACTTGGATCCACACGGCCTGGCCCAAAATCCCACACGCCCGTGTGGTTCACCCGTGTAGGCCTGCAAGCCCGTGTGGCCCACACGACCTAATTGGCCGAGCCCGTGTCTCACACACGGCCTCGCCAAAATCACAAGGCCGTGTCTGTCGCGCCTGTGTCTCGCGCGCACGGCCTGGTTCATCGCTCACACGGCCATGTCTCGCCACACAGCCTCCACAAGGGTAGTCCACAAGCCCGTGCGGCGTCGACAGTAGGCTTTTCGGCTTTCATTGAATTTCGATTTGTATACAATCAAAGTACGCACCTGGTTTCGATTTGCTGTAAAAACACTTCCGAACCTCTCGAGACCTAAAATCAGTATATTCCATCATTTCAAAAACCCAAAAACAAGTCTAACTTGTATAATCACAACTACGAAGAGTTGGCTTACCACTACAAACGAACACTACTCCGATCCAAATCGTCGAATCATTTTTTCCGACCTCCTGATTTCCTCCTAATCAACAGTAAAACGAACCTTCATTAATATTCTATTGAACTACAATAACACGAAGAGGGAGAAAGATCACTTACCGAACTGAAAATACAATCGTAGCAAAACGAAGACGGTTTAATCACGAAACAATAAAAAGAGAGGATAACAAGGTAGATTTCACCAGCCAAAAAGGAACAAAAATAAAAGAATGTAGAGAGAAAAGGAAAAAAATGGGGCTAAGAAATTTTGGGAAAAGAAAAACACCAGATTTTGCAAAAAGAAATATTATTCAGATAACTACGCTATTTTCCCAAATCTCTCCGCTAGTCCTTAATTTTCTCCGTCCACTACCCACTACTCAGATTTTCGATCAAACACAACCTCTAACCAAAATTTGTAGCAAAAATAATGTCCATTGTCATTCACCATGAGTCAAACTCAGGACCCCATGCATAACAATCATCCCCCTTAACCACCAGATCAGCAGGCCTATTCAGATAAGCTTTTACACATAAATACTTAAAAGCCTTATAACCAAGGGTAAGGCCCGAGACTTCACTTGAACTTGGGACCTCCCTAACACACCCAGAGCGCATAACCACTAAAGCATACAGGTAATTGTGTCAAACAATTATAGAAACATATTCATAAATTTCGGGGCGTTACAACTCATCCCCCTTAAAGAAAACTTTGGCCTTGAAATTTTACCTGATCAGAAAAGGTGAGGATCCAGCTATCGCATCAAATCCTGTGGCTCCCAAGTAGCCTCCCCAGTGCTATGATTCTACCACAGCACCTTTACTAAAGGGATAGACTTCCTTCGTAGGACCTTCACATCGCGATCTAGAATATGAACCGGCTCCTCCTCAAACGTTAAATCTGGTCTAATCTCAATCTCCTCCACAAGCACAATATGCATAGGATCAAAGCGATAACGTCTCAACATCGATACACAGAACATGTCATGTATGCGATCTAACTTTGGAGGTAACTCCAACTGATATGTGACTAACCCCACTTGCTTCAGAATCTGGTACGACCCAATAGACCGAGGGCTCAGCTTGCTCTTGCGACCGAACCTCAGAACCTTCTTCCATGGCGAGACCTTAAGGAAAACCAAGTCCTCCATAGAATACTCAATGTCCTTCCTCTTTAAATCAGCATAAGACTTCTATCTATCAGAAGCCGCTTTCAATCGCTCTCGAATCAATCAAACCTTGTTTTTAGTCTTTGATACCAGCTTCGAACCCAGAACACGTCGCTCACCCAACTTCATCCAACATGAGGGAGTGCGACACTTACATCCATACAATGCCTTATAAGGTGCCATTTGTATACTAGCCTGATAGCTGTTATTATAAGTAAATTCTGCCAACGGCAAGTACTCCTCCCAACTGCCTTGGAAATCAATTACACAGCTCCTCGACATGTCCTTGAGTATTTGAATCACCCTCTCTGACTGGCCATCTATCTGAGGATGGAAAGCAATATTGAAGTCTAGCCTTGAACCCAAAGCCTCATAAAGCTTCTGCCAGAACCGTGACGTGAATAGAGGATCCCTATCAGAGACGATCGAGACAGGAACCCCATGTAGTATCACTATCTCTAAGATGTAGAGCTTAGCCAATTTCTGTAGGGAAAGTCTATCCTAACCAGAATGAAGTGAGCAGACTTGGTCAATCGATCCATGATGACCCATACAAAATCCTTCTTAGTGGGTGTTAGAGGCAACCCACTAACAAAGTCCATCGTTACTCGCTCCCATTTCCACATCGGTATCTTAACTGGCTGCGGCAAACTCGAAGGTAACTGATGCTCAGCCTTAACCTACTGACAAGTCAAATAGTGAGCCACAAAGTCGGTCACCTCACGTTTCAACCCTGGCCACAGTATAACTCTCAGAGATCTCTATACATTTTGTTCTCACCAGGATGCATAATATAAGGGCTACTATGCGCTTCCCTCAAAATCGACAGTCTCAGATCCTCATCATTCTGTATATAGATCCAACCTCGAAAACATAATACCCCCTCACTGTTAATCCCAAAATCAGTAGTAGCACCACTCTCAACCTGACGAAACCTCAACCCAAGTGCTTTGTCCCCAACTGTTTAACTCTGATCTGCTCGATCCATGTCGGCTTCACTTGCAGCTCAACCAACAGACTACCATCGTCGAATAGACTCAATCGAGCGAACATCGCCCTCAGATCGGTCATCGCCCTACGACTTAATGCATCAGCCACCATATTAGCCTTACCAGGATGATACTCAATGCTGCAGTCATAATCCTTAAGCAGTTCAACCCACCTACGCTGCCTAAGGTTTAACTCCTTCTGAGTGGGGAGATACTTGAGGCTCTTGTGATCAGTGTAAATAGGACACTTCTCACCGTATAGATAATGCCTCCAAATCTTTAGTGCGAAGACTAATGCCGCCAACTCCAAATCATGTGTCGGATAGTTAGCCTCATGGGTCTTGAGTTGACGAGATACATAAGCAACCATTTTACATCTTGAATCAGGATACAACCAAACCCACATGTGACGCATCACTGTATATCACAAAGTCCTTACCAGGCTCAAGCTATATCAGAACAGGAGCTTGAGTCAAAACTGTCTTGAGCTTCTCAAAGCTCTCTTACTGTGCATTAGCCTAGAAGAAAGGAACTCTCTTCCGCAACAGCTTAGTCAACGGAGATGCAATCACAAAGAACCCTTCTACGAATCGTCTATAATATCCTACCAGCCCCAGAAAGCTACGAATCTCAGATACATTCTTTGGCTATTTCCAATCCAACACAGCCTCAATCTTTCAAGGATCCATACGAATCCCCTCAGCAGACACCACGTGTCCCAAAAAGGTTACCTCTCAAACCCAAAACTCACACTTAGAGAACTTCGCATACAACTATTTTTCCTGAAAAATCTGCAGCACAACCCTAAGATGCTCATCACGACCATGAACTGATCCAATTAGGGCTAAAACACAAAGTTCATCAAGTCTAAAAAAGCCACTGGTGAATTAGTCAACCCAAAGGGCATAACTAGGAACTTGCAATGTCCATAACGAGTCCTAAATGTCGTCTTATGCACATCGGCCTCCTTTACTCTCAACTGATGATACCTTGATCATAGATTAATCTTGAAGAATACAAAAGCCCCTCTAAATTGGTCGAAGAAGTTGTTTATCCTCGGAAGTGGGTATTTATTCTTAATCATCAACTTATTCAACTGGCAGTAGTCAATACATATCCTCATCGTACCATCTTTTTTCTTTACAAACAGAACAGGTGCTCCCTATGGAGACACACCGGGACGAATAAACCCATGATCCAACAACTCTTGTATCTGGGCCTTAAGCTCTATAAGCTCATTCGGTGCCATTCGATAAGGGGCAATAGACACCGGAGCAGTACCAGGAATCAACTTAATCCCAAACTCTACCTCTCGGCTTGGAGGTAACCCTAGTAATTCCTCTGGAAAAACATCTAGAAAGTCCCTCACAGTGCGGATGTCCTTAATCGAAGAGTCCATAGAATCAGAAACACTGATTTAGGTCAAGAATGCTCACATCCTTTCCTTACAACATTTTTTCCACCAATGTAGATATCACATTAGTCAGATAATTTCGTTGTTCCCCAATCATGACTACCTCATTATCCTCCTCGGTTCTCAGAACAACCCTCTTTTCAGCACAATCCAGACTCCCACGATGTTTCACCAACCAGTCCATGCCCAGAATTAAATCAAACTCCCCAAACGAAAGCTCCATCAAATCAGCCAAGAATACAGTCTTTTGTACCTCTAACAAAACGTCTCTAAATAGTTTACTAACTTCAATAGACTGCCCCAACAGACTCACCACTGTTATCTCACTAAATATGCTCTCAAACGGAATTCCCAAAGTCTCAGACATAATACTAGCTACGGAGGAGTGAGTAAAGCCTATGTTTATTAGTGCAAAATAAAGTACATTAAAAATGAGAAGCATACCCGTGCTAACATCCAGAGCATCTCGATACTCACAGTGACAGGCAGCATAAACCAGTGCTGGCTGCCTCGCCTCAGTCGGTCCAACATCTTGGCCAGGTGCTCGCTGCCCTCAGCCCATACCATTACCACCCCTAGCCTGACCTCGGCCCCTATGTGGCTGCTGAACAACCCTCGGTGACTGTGAAGTCTCAGTAGTCGAAGCTTGCATCTGATTAGTCCTTAATGGGCAGTCCTTAACTGTAATATCCCGAATTAGGGCCTAATCGAAATAGTGGTTTCGTGACCACAAATTTGAGGTAGAAATAATCATTTTATAATTATTTTGAGGTTTATGATATGATTGCATGATTGTGTGAAAATTTCGTGAAGAAATTCTATGCATAAAGTGCTTAAGTTGAAATTAGGGACTAAATCGAATAAGTTGCAAAACTTGCATTCTAGAAGCTTTTAGTATGAAATTGCTTTGGAATATTAATTAGGAGGTCTTAAATAGAAATTTGACCAATTTCTAAAATTTTGGACAAAAATGGGCTTGTACATGAAAAATTGTAAAGAAAGACATTAAGGGCATTTTTGTCAAATGGTAAAGGTGTTAAATTGAAATGTGTTTTATTTATATTTTTATGGTTTACATTTTTATGAAATTATTTTGTAAAAACATTTCGTATGAAAAATTTGACGTTTGGGCACTCAATTTAATCAAAAGAACTAAATTGTAAAAAGTGCAAAAGTTGAGTTTTATATGTTAGAGGTGTCTAATTGTTATGAAAATTTAAATTGGAGGTCCTCAAATGGTAATTAGACCATTGTTTAATTTATTGGACAAAAATGGACATGAAATGGGTGGAAAAAAAATATTTTTAAGTTAGGGGCATTTTGGTCATTTAGTGATTAAATGAATTAAAAATCAAATTAAAAGCCAATTTTTGCTCATCTTCTTCCTCAAGGCCGAAAATAGCATGGAGAAACCATGGCTAGGGTTTTTCAAGCTTCCAAGCTCGATTGTAAGTCCGTTCTAGCCCCGTTTTTAATGATTTTTGCGTTTTTGAAATCCCGGTAACATGATTTCTCTATTTCTACCATTTATTTGAGCTAGGGTTTGATTTCAAAAATTGACCCATGTTGAATAATTGTGTATTTTGATGTTTTATGATAGAATATGAGGTTTTAAATGGTGTTAAACAACTTGTGCTACTCGGTTTTAAGTAAAAACGAGTAAAACGGCTTAATTGGTAAAAATACCTATTGTTCATAAGTACATGTTATAATGAGAATTTGAGCTTGCTAATGGTAAATAAATGATCAGCATGTCCTAAAACATAAGAATTTGGAATAAAATTTAATTTCCGAGCCTTGGGGCAAAAGTGTAAATATGCAAAAGTTTAAGGGCAAAATAATAATTTTGCCAAAGTTAGAGTTAAGGACTATTTTGATAAATGTGAGTATTAAATAAGCTAAATGTGTTATTTTAGATCAAGAAAAACGAGATTCAAGTCGTGAATGAGGAAAAAACAAAGTTGTCGAGGAATAGGCTCGATTCCAAATATTTTGCCATAAAGTAAGTTCATATGTAAATAATGCAACATAATCGTTATTTTTAAGTTAATTGATGTTATTTATATGATATGCTAATTTTTATCATGAAATATATGCTTTGTGGTTATTATCGAATAATATGCAAATTATGTGTGCTACTTGTTAAATATAAATTGCTACCGAGTATTGGTTTCGGTATTCTGTGGAAGATGGCAAGGATATGTGATTGAGGAAAATCCCATTTGAATCTTAGGAATAGATTAGGATAAAAGTGACATGTCACTAGGATGGTTGGGCATCCGAACTCGTTGAGTTGAGTCCGAGTTCACTTATGGATGCAAATGTCCGAACTCGTTGAGTTGAGTCCGAGTTCGTGAGATGTAACTGGGCATCCGAGCTCGTTGAGTTGAGTACGAGTTCACTTATGGATGCGAACGCCCGAGCTCGTTGAGTTGAGTCCAAGTTCGCTTATGGGCGGGTTACATGGTAGCTTGGCTATGTAAATTCTGTAGGCTATTGAGTTGTCTAGCTACGGATATGACACTTATGTATGTGAAATCCATGTATCCGAATTATATTCCGATGAGTTCAACGGGTAGATTTTTAAATGAATAATGAGAACGCCTAAACGAAAGAGGTATGTTGGAAAGTATGGTGAAAGAGGAAGTTGGATAGGTATGAGCCTAAATCTCGAGTTGAGAACTTGGTAAGACAAGATTGTGGTAAGATAGCAAGTATACTTGTAACATGAATGTCTTAGTGATATTAATGCAATTGATGTTAATGTTGAATTGCATGATTATGTTACTTGTTATTTGCATGTGAATTTACTAAGCATTTATGCTTACTCCCTTCTTTTCATTCATTGTAGTTTTGACAAGCTAGCTCAGAAATCGGGAAGGGTCGAAGGAACGATCACACTATCCGGGACAATTTGGTATAATGGCTTGTATTTTGAATATGGCATGTATAGCATTATAATCATTTTGTGTGAATAACCTTATGATATGGTGATGGTTTGATAAGGAAATGCTTGGAAATGATTAGCCATTGGAATGGCCAATCTAGATCATATTTGGTGTCACGTATGTTTAATGTGCTACTCAGTCCATGAAAATCCATAAAAAGGTGAACTTTGTCATAAAACAGAATTTTTCTACAGCAGTGATGTGAGTTTGAAAAATCACTAAAAATAGTAGAGACACGATTTGATGGTGAATAAAATATGAAATTGAATCGTATTATGTCTATTTTCATATGGAAGAAACAAAACAGGTAAAAGAGTTGTATTTTATGAGATATTTGGGTTTTGGTGGAATAGGGTCAGAGCGATTTCTGAATCCACTATTTTGACTTTAAAAATTCACTAAAACTTGTACAAAAATAATTAGGAGTCATAATTTATATTGACAGATTCCTTATTGAGTCTAGTTTTAGGAGAAATAAATGGCATAGTCATTCGAATTTTTAGAGGGAGAAAAGTGATTCATAGTGAACAGAGGTCAAAGCAGCCAAACACTAAAATAGGGGAAACTTTAACTAATAAACTGTACTAATCGGTCCAACCAAAAAATTCTATAAAACAATTAGTAGATAATATATGAGTCTAGTTTCAGGGAAAATTTACGGATCTTAATTTGAAGTTTTGGAACTCAAGATATGAATTTTTTTTGCGACTGTGATGCAGATGAACAGCTTATTATGAAAGTTAGAATAAATGATTTGAAGTTCTTTAAGTGATAAATTAAGTTTAGTAACACCTCAAGCTCGACTCCGACGACGGTCTCGGGTAAGAGCGCATTACATTAACACAGTGCTCAATAGACCCACACCTCAAACAAGCTCTTGTAGTCCTCCAACACTCGCCCGAATGGCGTCTATTATAGTGGTGACAAATCGCTACTCAGTAGGCCCAACTCTCATGGGCCCGTCAATCCTGGCCTTTTTCTTAGGCCTCATTCCAGTATTCGAAGGCTCTGAATCACTCTTAGCCTTCCATTTTTCATAGTTTTAGCACTCTGAGTGCTTTACCTCTTCGGCGATCTTTGTCTTTTCAACTAGTACTGAAAAATCCTGCTCCCTCTGAGGAGCTATCAGAATGCACAGACTGTCTCGGAAACCATCCTCAAACCCAACACAGCGATCATACTCTGTCACCACCATGCCCCTCGCATAACGGCTCAATCTCAAAAATTCTATAACACCCCAACCCCGGCCCAGATGTTATGACCGCATCTGGTGTGCTACATCAAGAGTCGTTCAGAAACTGGATTGGTCGATAAATGTTGATTTCTAGGTTTAAAACCAAAGGTTTGATTTTTGAAAAATGATCTCATCGAAAGCTTTCCAAAAATCTAACTTGTTAATAAAAACCCATGATTAAGACATCCATTTAATTGTAATTGTAAGAGAAGTTTGAAGAAATTCATTATCACACTTTAAAATCATTTGGTAGAACAAAGTAGTTGCCAAATTTATTGTTGTTGGTTTCTTATTCTGAATAAAACTGCGAAAACTTTTCCAGTTAAAAATCTTAAGGTTAAAAAAATGCGTGTTTTCTTTGAAACCGGTTATCATTTTGAAAACTCAATTTTCCTATACTAGTAGTTTAAAATATGAAATTAAATGGCGAAATAAAAATTAAAACTCCCCAAATGACCTTATTACATCAATATAAACCTAATAAATTATTTAAGTAAGTAAAACAAAAGCAAGCTAGCAGTGATCGTATGGTTACCTCCAAGTCCCTCGCGGCTCCAAGTGGACTAAGACTGGGTATTATTTGTAAAATTAGAAGAAAGGGTGAGTTTGCGAAAACTCAGTGTGTAATCCTCCTATCAAACAACAGAAACCAAATCATGCAAAACAGTCTGGGCCGTAGCCCTATACAATAATAGAGTAGTCTGGGCTTTTAGCCCTATACAGAAACAGTGTGGCCCAAGCCCGAAACAGAATCAAAGCAGAGCAAATATGTAACCCAGCCCAATCCAACCAGCACACCACCCGTACTAACCAACACACCTTGTGAGGATTAAATTGACCCACCTAGCCAACACACCAAAAACGCAGCAAGGCTGCTCACAACAGAAAGTGTGGCGGAAGCCACCAAAATCAGAATACGTGGTGAAGCCACTAATAACAGAAATACATGGCAAAACCACTAGCACAGAACTTCCTCCATATCAGACCCCAACCCCATGCAGAATATCATGTCATATATATATCGTGCATACAAATGATCATACTCAGACACAGTCATACGTATACTAAATACTCATCAGTCAACCAACCTCCAGGGGTATAGTGGTCATTTCGACAGTTAGAGGTAAAATGGTAATTTTACCCCTCAAGGGTATTTTGGTCATTTAATTAAATTTTGGTGTCTCGGTACATGTTACGACCTCTTAGAGGGTCTACCATTGCCTCGAGCGACTCAGATAACCTACATGGCCAGAATAGTGTATATGGGCCCAAAACCCACTATTGGGCCCAAGTGAGCCCACACGCTCGTGTGGCCCCTTTTAGCCTAAATTTACACACGACAACGCGAGCCTTATAGTCCAATTTGTTAATTACCACTTATCGAGGATTTTACCAGTGTGGAGCCCACAAGCCCATTGGGCCCACACGGCCCATTTTGGCCCATCGAGGCCCATCGAAGCCCATGTCTACGGAAACACACATGGTAGCCTCTACAGTTTGTCGCCCATGGCTCGTGGGCTCAGTTCACCCCACGTGCGTTTGCACGCTTATGAGGCCTCGAATGCCAACATCTCAGTATTTCGACTTTTTAACTTTTGCCGATTTACAATTAAGCGAAGGGGTGTGATTACACACCTGATTTACGGAAAGTGTGACGAATCCATGACCTCGAACCTTGATTGAGTGACGGTGGCTTAAACCTTTAAGATCGCTAACCCACTCTCGAATATACGTAATGACGACAATCTGAATTACAATCAACACTTGTTAGATAGAATCAACTACTAATCCTTAAACATAAAGGTAATATTCGGCTTAAGCCCAGAAAAATGGGGTAGCATATTACCTTATGATAAATGATAAATTATACCTGTTTTTACCCCATGCTTAGCTCAATTTCTGGATGAATTAACCCTTGATTTGTGTAAATTGATGCTCTTAAACCTTTAATTTCATGTTTTATACTCAGGTGAGCATAGAGAAGTGACAAGAACGAGAAACAGGCCGAAAACGGAGAAAATAGGCCAAAGTATGAAAACAACATGGCCTGAGAGTTCGCCACATGGGCATGTCACACGGCCATGTCACACGGCCGTGCCACCTTGAGCTCGAACACGGCCCAACCTCGATTCACACGGGCAGACCACATGCCTGTGCCACACTCCACAGTCTTGAACACGGCCTGGCAATATACCACATGGCTGTGGCACACGGGCGTGTCCCTGTCGTGAGAAAGTTCAATTTCACTCGAAAAAGGCTACTTAGGGGCTAAGAAAGGCATTCCAAAACTCTATATAAAGACCCTAGGGGGCAACTACAAAGGGATACTTTTTCCCTTTCAAAAGGGTGCTTATTTTGCCTACAAAGGGTGCTTTATTCCCACCAACACAGAGAGCAGAAGCAAGGAATTACTCCAAGGGAAGCCAACTGATCCATCTCAAAAGCTAAATTCTCCCTTAAGACTGAAGATCTCCCTTCAATTACCTTCAGGGGTTTTAGGGTTCTTAATGTTTTGTTATCATTATTCTTCTGAAATATTTTCTTTTATAATTATGAACTAAATCCCCCAAATACTTAGGAGGATGAAACCTAAGAGAGATCTTGTTATTCTCTTGAATTATATGATAAATACTTGAATTGTTCTTAATTATGTGTTCTTAATTCTTGCTTTAATATTCTAGGATATTGATTCAAGTATTGATGTGCTTATTTAGAGGAGCAAAAGTCCCTGTTTAAGAGTAGATCTAGCATAATTAAGAGGAGTTGCAAGCAACACTAGACATAGGGCGACATAAATTTGCCGGATTAGGGTCAAACCTAATAAGGGAATCCATAGATCGAGTTAATATGACACTAGGGGTTTTAATTAGAAAGAGATTTCAATTAATCAACCTAGGGTTAGTTGTTCTTAGTCTTGAGAGAGATATTAACATAAGTTAGGGATTTCTACGGATCAAGTCAAGTGAATAAATCGTCTACTTCAAGAGTTGATAACAAGTGAAGTCTAGGTGGATTCTCCCTTGAGTATTGTCCAAATCAATCAATTTTCTTAAAGAGATTTCCCCAATTTACTTTTTGTGCATTCATAGTTAGTTTTAGAATTAGTTTTATAAAAACCCCTTTTATTTTTAGGTTAAATAATAGAAAGAAAGTTAGTACTAGTACTTTTGGTTCCTTTGGGTTCTATATCTCGGTCTTGCCACTAAGCTATACTACTGTTTGATAGGTGTGCTTGCCTTAAATCGTGATAATAGTTAGTTTTGGGTACGATCATATTTTATAAATTTTATTACTTCATGTCACGCATATCACCTTAATTTAGATGGTTAAGTAAGAAGACTATGGTTGCTTCAAAACTACTCGTTCACCTCTACTCCTTGAGAAACCCTAACAATAAGGAAGAACGTACATTGATACCTGAATAGCAACATAGAAACATTCAGCCGAGATGAGTGTAAGGAACATAACTTACCCCTTATCGCTTGATAGGAATATGAAAGTCGGAAAAGAAGAAGAATAGAAAAATATTCGGCCAGTCACCAAATGGCAAAGTAGTCGCAAATAGCTAGCCCCCTAAAGATGAAAAGTATTCGGCCTAACCACAATATGAGTGTAACAAAAGTGAAACCGAAAAGGAGATGGAGTATAATGATAAACAGAGGGTTTGGCCAAGTGCCAAGAAAGAATCTTCAATAAAGAAAAAGACGAAGGGAAGGAGAATTTGGTTAAGAGAAAAAAGACAAGGTATTCGATAGAGGAAACTATGGTGATAAAACAAGAAAGGCTTTGGAGAGAAATAGCCTAAATTTGGCAATAGGAGTTTCGGTAAAGTGAACCACAACCACACCAGAAGAATGTTGTCAAAAGAGAAAAGAGAAAACCCAAATGGTCAGGATGGATATTTGCTACCAAAGATGTACGAAACTAAAGAGAGAAAAAGAGAACCAAAAGTAGAAAATAAGAAAATTACCAAAGCAAAATGAAAGAAAAACCTATAAGGCACTATACCAATTCAGCTTTAATGGAGAAACTACTGAAACCAAATGAAAAAAAACACCCCAACTCTCTTTACCAATTTGGCACAAATGACCGAATATGCACCCCCAAGGAGTTCCAAATTCGGCCAACACCTCCAAGCTCCCCAATCCCTTGATTCTCTCCAACTTTTCCTAAATGATTTTTCCTTCAAATCCCTACCAACCTTCATCCAAATCTCTTTTGACCAAGTCTCCAACCACCTTTGCAGAAACTGCCTCAAACTCCACCTCTCACGCCACAGAGTCATAAAATAAAATTCTCTTTTGCATTACTTAAGATTTGAACCCATGCCCTCTCAGATGCCCCACACACTACATGCCACCAAGCCACCATGCTCCTTTGTGACATAAAACAGACACAAATACTTATAAGCTAACATCCAGGTTCACTTGAGCCCAAAAATTAAAATTTTACAGTAGACCAGACTTGAACCCAAACTTCCTAAAAACCACTAAACACATCCAAATCACTTAGCCATCACACCAAACATGCAATTTTGTCAACTCATGCAAAAATTATAGACCTTTTTTTTAGGGCGTTACAACTCTACCCCCATTAATGAAATTTTGGCCTCGAAATTTACCTGGTCAGAACAAGTGAGGGTATTATTGTTGCATCACCTCTTTAGGCTCCCACGTAGCTTCTTCTGAACCGTGATTACGCCAAAGCACCTTGACCAGAGGGATAGATTTTTTTCTCAGCACCTTAACATTACGATCCAATATCTGCATCGGTTCTTTCTCGAAGGTTAAATCAGGCTTAACCTCGATCTCTTCAACTGGCACTATGTGTGAGGGATCAGAGCGGTATCGCCTCAGCATAGAGACGTTAAACACATCATGAATTCTGTCTAATTCTGAAGGCAACTCTAGCTGATAAGCGACCAGTTCCACACGCTTTACGACTCGATAAGGCCCAATAAATCGTGGCCTCAGCTTGTCCTTCCGTCCAAATCTTAGAATCTCTTTCCAATGTGAGACTTTCAGAAATACCAAATCCCCTACGGAGTGCTCAATCTGCTTACGCCTCAATTCTGCATAAAATTTCTGCCTATCAAATGCTTCCTTTAACCGATCTCGGACCAACTTCACCTTTTCTTCGGTATCAGAAGCTAACTCTGGCCCCAAAACTTGATGCTCACCGAGCTCAGTCCAACAAGTAAGCGTACGACACCTATGGCTATACAATGCCTCATACGGTGCCATCCGAATACTGGCCTGAGAACTGTTGTTATATGCAAACTCTGCTAATGGCAAGTAGTCTTCCCAGCTACCTCAATAATTGATTACACAGCTTCTAACATGTCTTCCAATATCTGAATCACTCTCTCCGACTGTCTATCTATCTGAGGGTGAAAGGTAGTACTGAAAGCCAATCTTGTACCCAGTGCCTCATGTAACTTTTTCCAAAATCGAGATGTGAATCTAAGATCTCTGTGAGAAATGATAGAAACTGGCACCCCATGAAGTCTCACAATCTTAGCCATATACAACTTAGCTAACTTCTACAACGAGAAATCCGTACAGACTGATATAAAATGGGCGGATTTAGTCAATCTATCTATAATAACCCAAACTGAGTCATTCTTAGAAGGTTTCAAGGGTAACCCACTCACAAAATCCATGGTTACCCTCTCCCACTTCCAGAGTGGAATCTTAACTGGCTGAAGTAGCCTAAAAGGTAGTTGATGCTCAGACTTAAATTGCTGGTATGTCAGACACTTACCCACAAACTCTATCACCTCGCGCTTCAGTCCTGGCCACCAGTACAGTTCACGTAGATCTCGATAAAATTTGTTTCCACTAGGATGTATAACATATGAACTGCTATGTGCCTTATGCACTACCTCAAATTAGAATCCTTTGGAACACAAATTCTCCCATGGAAGCACAAAACTCCTTCGTTGTTCAGCCCAAAATTAGAAGTCTCTCCATTCTCAACCTGTCAAAACCGAGGAACCAATGATTCATCCAATAATTGTTTTTCCTTAATTTGCTCAGTCCACGTCGGTCTCACTTGAAGCTCAGCCAATAAACTACCATCATCAAAAAGGTTGAGACGAGCAAACATTGCTCTCAAATCAGATACAGCCCTATGGCTCAGTGCGTCAGCTATCATGTTAGCCTTACCAGGGTGCTACTCAATCGAGCAATCATAGTCCTTAAGTAGCTCTATCCATCTTTGTTGCCTAAGGTTCAGCTCCTTGTGTGTAAGGAGGTATTTGAGGCTTTTATGATCAGTATAAATAATACACTTCTCCACGTATAGGTAGTGCCTCCAAAGTTTTAACGCGAATACCACCACAGGTAACTCTAAGTCGTGAGTATGGTAATTCACCTTGTAAGGCTTAAGCTGTCGAGATGCATAAGCAACCACCTTGCCCTCTTAAATCAACACGTAACCCAATCCAATATGTGACGCATCACTATAAATAGTGAATTTCTTCCTAGATTCTGGCTGTATTAAGACAAAGGCCTCAGTCAGAACCTTTTTTAGTTTCTCAAAACTCTCTTGCTGCTTATCATTCCAATTAAACGGTACCTCTTTATGTAGTAACTTGGTCAGAGGTGCAGCAATCATAGAAAACCCCTCAACAAAATGTCTATAATACCCAATCAGACCTAGAAAACTTCGAATCTCAGATACGATCCTAGGTGGTTTCCAATCCAGTATGGTTTTAATTTTTCAAGGATCAACTCTAATCCCCTCAGTAAACACCACGTGACCCAGAAACACACACTTGCTGAATTTCACGTACAGTTGCTTTTCCCTTAGAATTTGCAAAACAGTTCAAAGATGTGCATCATGATACTCTTCGCTTCTCAAATACACTAGTATATAGTCTATAAACACCATCACGAATCGGTCCAAATAGGGTTGGAACACCCAATTTATAAGGTCCATAAAGGCTGCTGGTGCATTCGTAATCCCAAACGACATTACTAGGAACTCGTAGTGTCCATACTGAGTCCTAAATGTTGTCTTATACACATCAGCCTCCTTAACCCTTAGCTGATGGTACCCAAAACGGAGGTCGATCTTAGAGAAAACTGAAGCTCCTCTTATCTGATCAAAAAGGTTGTCAATCCTTGGTAGGGGGTACTTGTTCTTGATAGTTAATTTGTTCAACTGACGGTAGTCGATGCACATGCGCATAGTCCCATCCTTCTTCTTTACGAACAACACCAACGCTCCCCACGGAGACACACTCAGTCCAATAAACCCTCGGTCTAGAAGCTCTTGAATTTGAGCCTTTAACTCCACAAGCTCCTTTGGTGCCATCCTATAAGGGGCGATGGACAGTGTAGCTATTCCAGACAGTAGCTCAATTTCGAATTCGACCTCACGATTCGGAGGCACCCCAGGAAGCTCATCAGGAAATACATCCCAAAATTCCTCGACAATTTAAACATCTCCCACAGAAAGACTTTCAAAATTAGAAATGCTCACTTACGCTAGAAACGCCTCGCAACCCATGCGAACCAACTTTTTAGCCCTTAATGCTAAGATTACGTTAGATAGATAATCCCTTCGCTCGCCTATCATAGCTACCTCCTCATCCTCAGTAATCTTCAACACCATTCACTTAGCAGCGCAATCCAAATTCACATAGTGTTTCACTAGCCAATCCATACCCAAGATAAGGTCAAATTCCCCAAATGGTAATTCCATCAAATCTGCTGGAAAGATTATACCTTGAACTTCTAAGGGCACGTCTCTAAATAGTTTGTCTACCCTAACTGACTGTTCTAGTGGACTTATTACAGACATCACACTAGCAGTATTCTTAAACTAGATACCTAACATCTCAGACACAGTGCATGCAACATACGAGTGTGTAGACCCAATATCAATTAAAGTAGTGTATGGTATGTTATGAATAAAAAATATACCAGTTATGACGTCAAGGGCGTCACCATCCTCTCGGCGACGAGCAGCATAAACTAAGGCTGGCTGTCTGGCATCAGTGTTACTAGCATCTCTGCCCAGTGCACTGCGACCCCATCTATTATCATTTCCACCCCTGGCCTGACAATGGCCTCTTGGTGGCTAAACAACCCTCTGTTCTGCAGCTTGCATCTGAACTAGCCTCTGAGGACAATTCTTGACCTGGTGATCCATGGACCCACATCTGAAGCATACCCCGGTTCGCCTCCAACACTCACCTGATGAGACCTCCCACAATCCGTACAAGTCTGCGGTCTAACCATAGTAATAGGGACTGCTCGGACTGGCCCTTCAAACTTGGCCTTCTTTACAGGCCTCCCAGAAGAATTCGAGGGCCCTAAATCCCTCTTAAATCTACCCTTATCTTTCGCGTGATTCTGGTGCTCAGAGCGCTTCACGTCTTTAGCAATCTTTGCTTTCTCAACCAAGACAGCAAAGTCTCACTCCCTCTGTGGAGCTATCAGCACTCGCAACTTATCTCAGAGACCATTCTTAAAACGCACACAGCGTTCATACTCAATGGTGACTATCCCCCGAGCATACCAACTTAGCCGTATAAACTCTGACTCATACTCTGCCACAGACTTATTTCCCTGGGTTAGACTCAGAAATTCCTTTGGCCGTCCACATAACTCGCCCCAACGTATTTCCCTTGAAAGGCCGCCTTGAAGAAGTTTTATGTCAAATGATCGGCCTGCGTAGCATCCCTCACGGTGAGCCACCATTGGTAGGCCTCATCTCGTAGTAAAGACACTGCTCCTTTTAATTTCTGCTCCACAGTGCAGTTAAGGTCGTCCATTATCCACTCAGTGGCCTCTAACCAATACTTTGCCACATTTGGGGCTACACCAGAAACACCCTTAAAGATTTCTACTCCATTGGCCTGGAGTCGCTCAAAAATTAACTCTCGACCCACTGATCCAGTACTTGCTCCAGCAACTCTTTTCTAGGACACAGAGTATCACTTGGGACAAAGCATCATCCTTTGCAGCTCGATCATGAAACCCCATCTCAGTCACTGGTGATGCTGTCGCCTCCCTAGTAGGCATGTGGCCTGACGCTGAAGACCTAGCCCTAACACTCCCTCGGCCTCTCCCGTGGCCTCGTGTACCCCTTCCGCGAGTACCTCTTATACTCATATCGTTATAGCGTATTATCTAATTTAAGAGTCTTATGAATCAGTTCATAGTTCTAGTAATTATTAACGTATATTTTATGATAACAGTAACTTAAAGTTTCACTTTCGCAAAGCAGAATCTCACTACAGTTTTCAGTCTTCTAAAGTCTCAGTTTTCCTACAGTCTTAGTTTACTCTAATTAAAGAGTTTCAGTTTAGTCCTACTATCTATAGTAGTCCCTCAGTAATGCATCTCAGTCTATAACAATGAACAATGCTAGAGAACTTATAGATTTGGTGCCGGAGACTCGATGTGCCACACTTCCAATAACATCGTTTCAAAACAAATCAAGTTCTTTTAAAATCCTCTCTTTCAAAAACCAAAATATAAAAAAAAATTTAAAAGCCCAATTTCGAGAAAAATTTTAAAACCTATTCTACAGTCAAGTTTTACAACCTGGCTCTGATACCACTAATGTAACACCCTAAACTCAGCCCAGACGTTATGGCCGAATCTGGTGTGCTACATCAAAAGTCGTTCAGAAACTGGATTGGTCGATAAATGTTGATTTCTAGGTTTAAAACCCAAAGGTTTAATTTTAGAACAATGATCTCGTCGAAAGCTTTCCAAAAATCTATCTTGTTAATAAAAACTCGTGATTTAGACATCCATTTAATTGTAATTGTAAGAGAAGTTTGAAGAAATTCGTTATCACACTTTAAAATCATTTGGTAGAACAAAGTAGTTGCCAAATTTATTGTTGTTGGTTTCTTATTCTGAATAAAACTACGAAAACTTTTCCAGTTAAAAATCTTAAGGTTAAAAAAAATACGTGTTTTCTTTGAAACCAGTTATCATTTTGAAACTCAATTTTCCTATACTAGCAGTTTAAAATATGAAAATTAAACAACAAAATAAAAATTAAAACTCCCCAAATGACCTTATTACATCAATATAAACCTAATAAATAATTTAAGTCAGTAAAACAAAAGCAAGCTAGCAGTGATCGTATGGCCATCTCCGAGTCCCTCGCAGCTCCAAATCAGCTAAGACTGGAAATTACCTGTAAAATTAAAAGAAAGGGTGAGTTTGCGAAAACTCAGTATGTAATCCCTCTATCAGACAATAGAAACCAAATCATGCAAAACAGTCTAGGCCATAGCCCTATACAGTAACAGAGCAGTCTGGGCTTTTAGCCTTATACAGAAACAGTGTGGCCCAAGCCCAAAACAAAATCAGAACAGGGCAGATATGTAACCCAGCCTAATCCAACCAGCACACCACCCGTACCAACCAACACACAATGTAGGGATTAAATCGACCCATCCAGCCAACACACTAATAATGCAGCAAGGCTGCTAACAACAGAAAACGTGGTGGAAGCCACCAAAATTAGAATACGTGGCGAAGCCACTAATAATAAAAATGCGTGGCAAAGCCACTAGCATAGAACTTCCTCCATATCAGACCTCAACCCTATGCAGAATATCATGTCATACATATATCGTGCATACAAACGATCATACTCAGACACAGTCATATGTATACTAAATACTCATTAGTCAACCTACCTCCAAGGGTATAATGGTCATTTCGACAGTTAGGGGTAAAATGGTAATTTTACCCTTTAGGGGTATTTTGGTCATTCAATTAATTTTTGGTGTCTCGGTACATGTTATGACCTCTTAGAGGGTCTACCGTCACCTCGAGTGACTCAAATAACCTACATGGCCAGAATAGTGTAAATGGGCCCAAAACCCACTATTGGGCCCACACGCTCGCGTGGCCCCTTTTAACCCAAATTTAGACATGGCAATGTAAGCCTCATAGTCCAATCTGTTAATTACCACTTACCGAGGATTTTACCCTTGTGGGGCCCACAAGCCCGTTAGGTCTACACAACCCATTTTGGCCCATCGAAGCCCATGCCCACGGAAACACACATGGTAGCCTCTACAGTCTATCGCCCATAGTTCGTGGGCTTGGCTCGCCCCACGTGCGTTTGCACGATCATGAGGCCTCAAATGCCAACGTCTCAACATTTCAGCTTTTCAGCTTTTGCCGATTTACAGTTAAGCGAAAGGGTGTGATTATACACCTAATTTACGGAAAGTGCCACGAATCCATGACACCGAAACTTGATTGAGTGAAGGTGGCTTAAACCTCTAAGATTGCTAACCCACACTCAAATATACGCAATGACGACAATCTGAATTACAATCAACACTTGTTAGATAGAATCAACTACTAATCCTTAAACACAAAGGTAATATTCGGCTTAACTCCAGAAAAATAGGGTAGCATATTACCTTAATTTAGATGGTTGAGGAAGAAGACTATGGTTACTTCAAAACTACTCGTTCACCTCTGCTCCTTGAGAAACCCTAATTGTAAGAGCCCAAATTTGCCCGGCCCATATTAAAAAAATAAACCAAATTAAAACCAAAATGTCCAGTTTTTTTTACAAGTCCATTTACATTTAAACAAGCCTAAAATAAAACCAACCTGATTACCCAACGCCTAATTCGGCCCAAAACCCATTACACCCAACTAAACCCATTTACAGCTAATTACCCAATACCCATAGCCCAAATTAACCAAACCCCTAACCCAAATTAGAACAAGCCCGATAGGCCCATCTTTTTATCAAACTTTTCAAAACCCTAAGGGTTTCTGAAACCAGCGTCGCAGCAGCCTACACCACGCCTTCAGTGCCCTCATCTCTGCCGAATTTATCGTCATTACCTGCAAGAAAGGAAGGAAAATCAACCAGAGAGACTCGAATATGGCAATAAATTGGAAAATACCAAGTTATGTATTTGGATAGTGGCTATAAAAAGCCAAATATCATCATTGTAAAGACCTACGATATACAAAGAATATACAATAATTTTTTGAAAAAACAGAGGTGATTTTTAATATTTTTCGGTTTTTACTTCATTTAATCTTTGTTTGTTTTCATTTCATCTTTCCTGCACATACAAAATACAAAACATAATCAAAAAACAAATTTTAAACAAAAAATGAGGAGAAACAGTTTGTATTTGTTTTCTTTTCCCTTTTGAAGTTTTTATGCAAAACGGTATTAAAAAGTAAAAAAGAAGAAAGCTTACCCTCGAAACTGCCGGAAAAAACAACTTTTGGAGTTCTGGCCACCGTGCACGATGGCCGGCGGCGGTGGCCGATTCAGTGGCCCGACGCCTGAGCAATGGCCGAAAATCGCATGGAAGGGGGAGAGTTGAGAGCATTCTGCTGTTTTTTTTAGGAAGAATAAAAAATGAGTTTTTTTAAAAAAATTTGATTTAAATACATGAAGCAAAACGACGTCGTTTTGCTTTAGCCACTTAATAGTCAAAACGGCGTCGCTTAAGGGCCAGGATCCGCTCGTTGACCTGATAACCCGGGGAGGATCCGCTCGTTTTTGATTAAAGGGAAATTTACCCCTTTAGTCCTTCCGCATTTTTTATCTTTTAAATTAAGTTTATTTCGTCTTTTAATTTTGCCCAATGATTCTGTTTTGATTTCAATATGGCCCCTGAGCCCCTTTAAAACGCAAACGTCGGAACAGTGCCATTTTGAGAATAAGGTATATTTACCCAATGAGTCCATGTGGTGTGGCACACGTTTTCAATCTTGTCCTTTTATGCTTCTATTTCAAAATTCTGTTTTTATTTTAATTTAATCCTTATTACCTTGATTTTTTAAATTCTATTTATTTATATTTATATTTTTAATATTATATATACTTTATATTATTCTATTTTATTAATATATTTTCTTAAAATTTGTCTATCATTACTATATATTATATATTTTTCTAAAAATTGGTATATTGTATAACAATTAAATTGTTTTATTGTAAACAAATTTTCTTCCATATATTATTTATTTTAAATACGAATATTATTCCTATCTTTTATAGGTTTGATTATTATATTATATATATTTTTTCCTTTATATATTTTTTTTGGTATAGTTAAATTTTATGTATTAAAAAATCTGTATATGTATTATATTATTATGTATATTTACCCTTTTATATATATATATATATATATATGTATATATATACCTCTATAGTTAAAGTTTCATGAAATCTTTTATTTAAGATAGACATATATTACTTATTTTATTATGTACATATATTATTCACTTTTTTTTACGATTTTTGTTATAGCAATTATTAATCATTTGTATAAATGGCTCACCTTATTTTTTTAATTTAAAATGGAAAATCTTATATTTCTTTCTTAGTTTTTTTTATAAATTTTTGAATTAATCTATTTCATACCTTTTATTTGACTATTCAATTTTTTTTTAAAATTAAAGTTGTTATCTTGTTTTTACATTGTTTGCTTGTATCATTATTTTATTGAATTGTTTATGTTGATTATTAAGGTGTTTTGTGATCTTTGTAAATTGTTCTTTGATATTTATATTTTATAATGTATTAATGTTCCATTTTTATTCATTGATTTAAAAAATATATTTTTTATTGCTTCAATTTATCCCAAAGTTTTCATTTTCTTAAATAAGGCAATGCTTTTGTGTTTAGAAAATCGAAAAATAGTGCCCTAACGTGCTGGGTTGCGATTTTCCCTTTGACTAAATAACCAAATATCCTTTTAAGAAATTTTCAAAATCATGAGATGATTTTAGTTACGAGAATTTAAAACATAGTGTCCTAACGTGTTGGATGTGATGTTTGTATTCTTTCGGGACAAAGGAATCTCAAGTTTCAACTTAAATTGTTCAAGTTTTAAAAAAAGGATCATGTTTTTAAATCTTTTCAAATTTTCGACATCAAGACAGAAAACTAACCAATTTGGTACCAATTTTGGGTGTTATGAGGGTGCTAATACTTCCCTGTACGTAATCGACTCCCGAACCCATTTTCTTGAATTTTCGTAGGCCAAAATCGATGTTTTGAAATAAAACGTTTTATAAGGTGATCCGATCACACCTAAGCAAAAACGGATTGGTGGCGACTCCTGTTTTTGTTTTTTTTTTTTAAAGTCGACCCCGTTTTCCAAACTTAAAAAATGGTTTCGACACCTAACAATAAGGAAGAACATACATTGATACCCAAAGAGCAATAGAGAAACATTCGGCCTAGATGAGTGTAAGGAACATAACTTACCCCTTACCGCTTGATAGGAATATGAAAGCTAGAAAAGAAGAAGAACAGAAGAATATTCGGACAATCACTGAATGGCAAAGTAGTCGCAAATAGCTAGCCCCCCAAAGATGAAGAGCAATTGGCCTAACCACAATATGGGTGTAACAAAAGTGAAACCGAAAAGGAGATGGAGTATAATGATAAAGAGAGGGTTCAGCCAAAAGCCAAGAAAGAATCTTCAATAAAGAAAAAGACGAAGGGAAGGAGAATTTTGTTAAGAGAAAAAAGACAAGGTATTCGGCAGAGGAAACTATGGTGATGAAACAAGAAAGGCTTTGGAGAGAAATAGCCTAAATTTGTCAATAGATGCCTAAGAGTTTCGGCAAAGTGAACCACAACCACGCCAGAAGAATGTTGTCAAAAGAGAAAAGAGAAAACCCAAATGGTCAGTATGGATATTTGCTACCAAAGATGTAAGAAACAGAAGAGAGAAAAAGAGAACCAAAAGTAGAAAAGAAGTAAATTACCAAAGCAAAATGAAAGAAAAACCTACAAGGCACTATACATATTCGGCTTCAAGGGAGAAACTATCGAAACCAAATGAAAAAAAACACCCCAACTCTCTTTACCAATTCGGCACAAATGACTGAATATGCACCCCTGATAATGACTCGCGATATTAAGTAATAAAATTTATAAAACTGATCACACCAAAACTAACTAATATCACGATGTTAAAGGCAAGTGCACCTATCAAACAGTAGTATAGTTTAGTGCCAAGACTGAGTTATCGTACCCAAGAGAACCAAAAGTACTAATACTTACTTCCTTTCTATTATCTAGCCTAAAATAAAAGAGCATTGATTGGAACTAATTCTAAAACTAACTAAAGTGCACAAAAAGTAAATTGGGGAAAACTTTAGGGAAAAGCTGATTGATATGAGCAATACTTAAGGGAGAATCCACCTAGACTTCACTTGTTATTGACTTCTTGAACTAGACGATTTATGCACTTGACTTGATCCGTAGAGATCCCTAATATATGCTAAACCCTCCTTCGAGGCGAAGAGCAACTAGGCCTAGGTTGTTAACTAAAGTTTTTTTATTAATTAACACCTTAGGTTACATTAATTCGATCTATGGTTCCCCCTATTAGGTTTGACGCTAATCCAATAGATTTATGTCGCCCTATGTCTAGAGTTGCATGCAACTCTGCTTAATTATGGTAGATCTGCTCTTAAAACAGGGACTTTTGCTCATCTGCCTAAGCACATCAAGTTCTTGAAGTAATACCTAGGATTATTAAATCAAGAATGAAGAACACATAATTAAGAATAATTCAAGTATTTATCATATAATTCAAGAATAAATAATAACAAGATTTGTCTTAGGTTTCATCCCCCTCAAGTATTTAAGGGGCTTAGTTCATAATAAAGAAAGAAAACATCTCAGAAGTATTAAAATAACAAAACATAAAGAACCCAAAAACCCCTGAAGGAATTTAGGGAGATCCTCTGTCTTGATGTAGAATTCTGGCTTCTAGGATGAATCAATCGGCTTCCCTTGGAGTAATCCCTTGCTTTCACTCCTTGTGTTGGCAGAATTATGGCACTCTTTCTTAAAAGAAGAGAGTATATCCTTAGAGTTGCCTCCTGGGGTCTTTATAAAGAGTTTAGAATGGCTTTCTTAGCCCCTAAGTATCCAAATCCGAGTGAAATTCCTCTTCCTCACGACTAGAACACGCCCGTGTACCACGCCCGTGTACTTCGACAAGAGGCCGTGTGAGATTCTATCAATTGGGGCACGGCCGTGTGGCCTAGCCGTGCTTGTCGGGGCTGGACCGTGTGGTCTTCGTGTGGTACGGTAGTGTGCCACGGCCGTGTGATGATCCTTGGGCCGTGTCAATTATACATTTTGGCCTATTTTCTCCGTTTTTGGTCCATTTTCCGTTCTTTTCTCTTCTATATGCTCTCCTGGGTGTAAGATATGAAAAAGAAATATTAAGAGCACCAATTCTCACTAAATTGATAATAATTCATTCGAAATAAAGGCTAAACATGAGGTAAAAATATGTATAATTTATTGTTTATCAAATACCCCCACACTTAAGCCTTTGCTTGTCCTCAAGCAAAATCTCAATCCCTAATAAAGAATCATTCTTCTCAACTTACAATCTTTATCAATAATATTTCAAACTAATTCACAGGTATTCATACAATGATAACTCAATCAGAAGAACATTAAAGATTCAATTACTCTAAGCTGAGAATTTTATCATTGAAACATAAGTTTTCTCCCTTCTCCTTAGTAATTATCTCTTAATCTTAATTAACAGAAGTTGACATCCTCATTAAAGATTCACTCTATCCACTTAAAGTGTTTAGGGTTCAAAAATTAAGTACTCTCTAGTCAACTTGAAAAGTTATTACCATAGGCTTGTAAGAAAATCACATCTCCACCACTATAGATTGATATGATACATCGATCAAAAGGTCTTTCAATGGTTGTAATGGGGCTTGGTTAGGGGTTTTGTCACAAGCTACAAAAAAGGGGTTATAATCGAGATTGACCCGAAAAATTATCTAGCTAGAAAAATCTTTATCACTAGAACATTTTCTTTAGGCTAATTCTTATGATAACATCATTTCCGCCTTGGTAGCCTTAAAATAGAAATATGCAAAAACCATTTGAACTATTACAGATTACAACTGAACATATATTTTTTTTAAGAACAACTCAAGTACAATATTTACAATCTAGAAAAGAGAATAAATCTAGATAAAAATTTCAACTCAAATCTCGACAAAATAGGGATCAAAATAATTGAATGGAATTCAACAAAAAAATGGGTTATTGGTTAATATTAGGGGTAAGTCAAAGAAAAGGTTGTTAGGTTCAATAGGGTTTACTAGGGGTTAATTTATGGGGGTAGGCTTTTTGTGGAGTAAGTGGGTTAAATCCAAGGTGCCTTTATCATCTCGGTATATTGAATGAATGATGTGGTCTCGACATGTATAATCAAAGCAAGTTCTAGAATAACAAATTAGTGTTGACTCGCTCAAAGCAATAGTAAAAGTGAGCACGAAAGAATGTATACTCAAAAGGCTTAAAAATCTCACTAGAATTATGGCTTTTGATGTCAATCCTGCGAATTTCAAATCTCAAGATAACACTTAGAATTAAGGAAAAGAACTTATGAAAAAAAATCGGGGTTCTCAAAAATTTCAACTTATCATGCTTGATTCCCTAATGTTTTAAAGTTTGAATAATCAAAGTACAAGCACCTATGTCTTCGTTCTTAACATATCAATAAAAATCATAAATCAATCAGAATATATCCTTAATAGGACACTGAAGATGATGCTATTGAGAACAATGCAAAATGTTAGAAAAGTTCAGGGATTTCAAAGATTTTATAAAGATTTAAAGTAAGTTCCCCCCCACACTTAAGATGTACATTGCCCTCAATGTACAAAGATAACATTAGTAGTAATAAAAGTATAAGATCATAAGATAGGGGAGGTATGAAACTCCCTGCTTTGGATGGATTAGTGAGGCGGAGGTGGGAAGAGTTGGCAGTTGTGGCAAGGTGTTCCCTTTTTCGTAGAGATTTGAGCTGAAAAGCTCCTTTGAAACTGCGAAAGTATTTATTAGTCGTGAGGAATTTGGATCAAGAGAATTTACTCGTTAGGGGTTGACCGTTATGAAAAGAAAGAAAATAAAATAAAACAAAATACAAAAAATATTAATATTCAAATAATGAAAAGGAGAAAATGAAAGAAAATAAAAATAAACCTAAAAAAGAAAATAAAGTTAGAAGAAAAAGTAAAAATAAAGATTAGTGTTGAAATAAAAATAAAGATAAAAATAAGAATAAGATAAAAGATAAAAAAATAAGAGGATCTAGTCCTCGGATGGATCACGCGGTGGCGGGGTGATGCTCAGGTGCTGGCATATTTGCACTAAGGTGGCATCGATATAATTGAGGTGCTGGAAGCACTGCTGCTCAAAACAATCTAGGCGCTCGGATATGCCAGCATGTGTGGCTACTGTCTGGGTGGGTCGTCTGGGGCGTGATGGCTCAGCTGGCTCGTCCTCCTCTTGTGGTGGTGGTGGGACATCATCAGTAATGTCCTCTAGGTCCTCTCCCTCTTGGAAGAGTTGAAACTGAAGGGGGTACCTCCTAGCCTCCGCTCTATCATCCTCATGTGTAACATCGTCACGATGCCTTAGGGAGACATCTGACCAATGAAGGTGTAGGAGGATGTCTGGGCTGAAGTGTTGAGGAGCCCAAAATACCGGGCCAAGCATGTGATGTACGGCCTCATGGATAGAATGCCTCTGTAGTGCCTCTCTGTCTGGTGCTGCATGGCATGTGCGATGAAGTATGCGAGGTTAATGACATGTCCGTTCGCCATGCACCACAAGAAGTAGACGTCGTGAGTGTTGACGATGCGTGCTCTCTCGTCTACCTGTCAAAGTGTGAGCAAGAAGAGCATGAATGTACCTCAGAGATGGCACGAGGGCAGTCGCCTTGCTGACGCTGGGGTTATAGGTTTAACGTCCTCGGGCGATCTCATTCCAGCAGTTGACAGCCAAATATGGATGTGACGAGAAAGGGTGGGGAAGTCCTCCTCCATCATAAATTGCTCTGTGTAGAGCCTAAGTGCTGTGCCAAACTCTGGCACACTGAGACATCGCACGAGGCCTTCCAGACGGAACTAGACCGTCCCTGGATCATCAAATCTGGTCATCACCGTCTGGAGGTGGAAGGTGGAGCAGAATTCGAGGGTAAGTTCTAAGTATGTCGGCTCTATGATCTGGAAGAACTGCTCCCATGGCTCTGTCATTAGTAGGGCTCGGACGTCATCCACTAAATTTATGTCCTTAAGTTCGCCCCAATCTATGCAGCGGCCTGTGGATATAGGTCGAGCTTAGAGGAGTTGATAGTGTTCCTCCTACGAGGCTTGAGAAAACATGATGAATGGATGTCGAACCTTAAAGGTGGGCCTCGATGAAGAACTCCCTGGCCTTTTGAGTTTCTTAGAAATGGGAACGGCAGTTTTCCGACTGCATGATGATGACATAGTATCTGAAATAAAATAACAAGTATTAGACCTAAATATTGAAAATAGATAGATAGTAATTTCAAAGACAATGTTCCTAATATGAAATGAGGGTTAACCTGAATAGTAAAAATTAATCATTTTGGAACTTGTAACAAAACTAAGAAATATGAGTGTATATATATACTAAATATATGAGAAAAATGGCATGCAAATATAAATTTAAATGGCATTCAAAAATGAAGTTAAGTGGCATCAATCCTAATGTGTTCTATCTAGATTATTCATCTTAATTTTCCTAATTCCATGCTTGATTAAACATCTAGAAAAAAGTAGAATTACATAATTAGATAATAAAAATGAAATATAAATAAATAAGAGAGAAAAATGAGAGAATAGAACCAAATTTGATGTTGCACGGTCGTGGGTTGGTCGTGGGTTGGGTTTGCACGGGCGTGGGGTGACTGATTTTGGGTATGGTGGTGTTTTGAGGGCTGTGGCGGCGCTTATGGTGGTTAAGGAGAGTTTGGATGAGAGAAATTTAGGGTTTTGAGTGAAGAAGGAAATGAATAGTGGCCCTTATTTATAGTTTTTGGGTCACATGGGCATGTCACACGCTCGTGTGAGTCGTGTTTCGCCTGTGTCTTTCATAATCCGGAGGTTTTAGTGTGCCTGGTTCGCAGTGCACGCTCGTGGGAATGTTGTACACGGCCATGTGAGATCGGTTCCTCGTCACTCACACAGTCGTATGATGAGATACATGGCCATGTGCGATCATGTTCATGCTTTACACGGTCGTGTGACATGGTCCACGGCCGTGTAGAATTTGACAGTGTCTTCCACGGTCTGGGGACACGGGCGTGTGGAGTTGTATGAGCCCGTGTTGTACTGCAGGTTGCCACAGCCATGTCACACGCCGTGGGGTGTTGTTGGTAGCCCGTGTTGAAGTCGAAAGGTTTCCATGGCCATGTCGCACGGCCGTAGGGTTATATCGATGGCCCGTGTTTTGGGAAAATTTGTGCTTTGTTTGTACACGGTCTCAGTACACGAGCGTGTCTGTTTTTAAAGGGTTCACACGGCCTGGGACATGCCCGTGGGCATGGCCTGTGGTCCTAAATCTCTGCATTAAAAAGGGTTAGTGTGATGCATGAAAAAGACTAAAAATAAAATAGATGAAAAATTACTGATTTAGTGCTTGGGTTGCCTCCCGAGAAGCGCTTATTTAGAGTATAAGCTCGACTCTGCTTTGATGTATCATGGAGGGATTTCGTGGAGCTGAAGCTCCTCTCTTTTATCTTTAACATTCTCACATCTATAATGTTTAAGCCTATGACCGTTTACCTTGAACGTACCGTAGTTGGGGTGAGTTACCTCAATTGTGCCATATGGAAAGACAGTTTGAACAGTGAATAGACCTAACCACCTTGACTTGAGTTTTCCAGGAAATAGTTTCAGCATCGAGTTGTAGAGTAAGACAAGATCACCTATTTTAAACTGTTTAAGTTGTTTCAGTCTTTTGTCATGACGTCACTTCATTGCTTCCTTATATAGTTGTGAGCTCTCGTAGGCATTGCAACGCCATTCATCAAGTTCATTTAACTGCATTAATCGCTTCTCACCTGCAAGCTTAAAATCAAGGTTTAAAAATTTGATAGCCTAGAATGCTTTATGTTCAAGTTCAAATGGCAAATGACAACTTTTTCCATAGACAATCTTATAAGGAGATGTACTTATGGGTGTTTTAAAGGCAGTTTTATAAGCCCATAAAGCATCGTCTATTTTCCTTGACCAATCCTTTCTATTTGTTTCTATTGTTTTCTCTAGGATGCGTTTTAATTCCCTATTTGTTAATTCGACTTGGCCACTAGTTTGTGGGTGATAAGGGGTAGCTGTTCTATGGTGTACTCCATACCTTTTCAAGATTCTTTCAAACTGGGTATTGCAAAAATGTGTGCCTCTGTCACTGATAATTATCCTAGGTGTTCCAAATCGAGAGAAAAGTTTCTTCAAAAATTGTACTACCATTCTAGCATCATTAATAGGTAAGGCTTGGGCTTCTACCCATTTTGACTTGTAATCTACTGTTACTAGTATGTACTTATTCCCAAATGAAGTAGGAACTGGACCCATGAAATCAATACCCCATACATCAAATATTTCGTATGAAAGTATATAGTTCTGAGACATTTCATTACATTGAGAGATATTACCTATTCGCTGACATTTATCACAATAGGTCACATACCTGTTGGCATCCCTGAAAAGTGTAGGCCAATAGAAGCCTAATTTGAGTACCTTATGAGCAGTTCTAGCTCCACTGTGATGTCCTCCTGTGGGTCCTGAATGGCAATGATTTAAAATTTTGTACACTTCTGTTTCATCTACGCATCTTTAAATAACCTGATCTGCACAAATTCGAAAGAGGAAAAGATCCTCCCAAAAGTAGTTTTTCACATCAGCGAAGAATCGCTTCTTTTGCTGATGGGTCAGCCCTTTTGGGGCTAACAAGGGGTTATGTTAGCTGCTAAATAATTTGCAAAATCAGCAAACCAAGGAACTGTTGCATCTGCTAAGGCTAGGAGTTGTTCTTCAGGAAACAAATCGTTTATCTTATCAAGGTTCCTAGGCTGCGTGTTTGCTGCTAAGTTTTCATCTCCTTTCTTGTCCTTTATTTCCAAATCAAATTCCTGCAACAATAGAATCCATCTTATTAATCGAGGTTTTGCATCAATTTTAGTTAAGAGGTAACGAAGAGCTGAATGGTCAGTATAAACAATGACTTTTGACAAAATCAAATAAGATCTGAATTTATCAATTGCAAAAATAACAGCTAGCAATTCTTTTTCTGTGGTAGTATAATTTGCTTGAGCGGCTGTCAAAGTTCTGTTAGAATAATAGATCGGTTGAAAGTGCTTGTCTCTTCGTTGTCCCAAAACTGCACCTACTGTAAAATCACTTGCATCGCACATTAGTTCAAAAAGTAGATTCCAATCAGGTGAAATCATAATCGGGGCATTGAATAACTTTTCTTTAAAAGTGTTAAACGAGTCTAAACATTCTTGGTCAAAGTTGAAAAGCACGTCTTTTTCTAGCAACTTTGTTAAAGGCTTAGCTATTTTAGAAAAATCTTTAATAAATCTACGATAAAAACCGGCATGTCCTAAAAAGCTTCGTATAGCCTTAACTGAGTTAGGGGAAGGTAATTTTTCAATGATTTCAATTTTTACTTTATCTACCTCTATCCCTTTACTAGAAATTTTATGTCCTAAAACAATACCCTCTTGAACCATAAAGTGGCATTTTTCCCAGTTTAGCATTAAATTTGTCTCTTCACATCTTATCAAAACACGTTCTAGATTATTAAGACAAAGTTGGAAAGAATTACCAAAAACTGAGAAATCATCCATAAATACCTCCATGATGTCTTCCACAAATTCATTGAAGATAGCTAGCATGCATCGCTGAAAAGTAGCAGGAGCATTACATAAACCAAAAGGCATTCTGCGATAAGCAAACGTACCGTAAGGACATGTGAATGTTGTTTTCTCCTGATCTTCTGGAGCTATCGGGATTTGAAAGTAACCAGAGAGGCCATCTAGGAAACAATAATACATGTGACCTGACAATCTTTCCAACATCTGATCAATAAACGGTAAAAGAAAATGATCTTTCCGAGTGGTGACATTCAGCTTCCTGTAATCAATGCAAACTCTCCATCCTGTAACTGTTATTGTAGGTATTAACTCTTCCTTGTCATTAGACATCACGGTCAATCCACCTTTCTTAGGAACAACCTACACAGGGCTTACCCAAGAACTGTTAGAAATAGAATAAATAATTCCTGCATCTGGAAGTCTAATTACCTCAGCCTTTACAACTTCCTTCATGTTGGGATTCAATCATCTCTGGGCTTGCACTGATGGTTTGAACTCGTCCTCTATTAAAATTTTGTGGGTGCAGAAAGAAGGATTTATTACCTTGATATCTGAAATTTTCCAAGCTATAGCACGTTTGTGTTCTCGTAACACATGGAGTAATTTCTCTTTTTCTACGATGCTCAGATCAGATGCGATAATAACTGGTAAAGTTGATTCTTCCCCTAAAAAGGCATATTCTAAATGATCTGGCAATTGTTTTAACTCTAATTTAGGGGGTTCAGCAATGGAAGGTTCTTGTCTTAATTCGTCACTCATCTTTATATTTTCATAACTTATGTGCCTAGTGATGATTTCATTAGATTCTAACTCCTTCCTTACTTCATCTATCTCAGTGGTGGCTTCATCTTCCCCCCACCTTGAACAAGACACAGTTCCAACGTGTCTGCAAGAGAAAGTTCCTGAAATTTATCTTGAACAAGATGATCAATAATATCAACGAAATAACAGGAATCATCTTGTTCTTTAGAAAATCTTATGGCATCATAGATTTTGAAAACAACTTCTTCATCACCAACTCTAAGCACTAATTTACCATCCCCTACATCAATAACAGCTCTAGTAGTGGCTAAGAATGGACGTCCCAAAATTAAAGGTACCTCAATATCCTCATCCATGTCAAGCACAACAAAATCAACAGGGAATATAAATTTATCTACCTTTACTAGCACATCTTCAATGATTCCCCTAGGATATTTAATAGATCTATCTGCTAATTGAATACTCATTCTAGTGGGCTTGGGTTCCCCTAGACCTAGTTGCTTGAACATTTTGTAAGGCATGAGATTAATGCTAGCACCTAAATCAGCTAATGCTTTATTAATAATTAAACTACCAATCAAACAAGAGATAGTAAAACTCCCTGGATCTTTCAGTTTTGCCTGCAGTTTATTTTGGAGAATAGCTAAGCATTCCTCGTTAAGTTCCACTGTGGCTAATTCTTCCAACTTTCTTTTATTTGTCAGGAGTTCTTTAAGGAACTTCGCATACTTCGACATCTGTGAAATTACTTCAACAAAAGGTAAGTTAATGTGTAATTGTTTAAAAAGTTCGAGAAACTTACCGAATTGAGCGTCTGTATGGTCTTTCTTAAATCTTGCCAGATATGGGACGGGCGGTTTGTATTCTTTGAGTGCTGGCAGAGTGTTTTCCTTGGGTTCCTCTGCCTTTTCTTCTGAAGGTTCTGGAATAGTCTTCTTTTCTGGCTCGGCTAAGACCTTTCCATCTCTTAAAGTAATTGCTTTGACATGTTCTCTAAGATTTGGCTCAGTGTTACTTGGTAATCCACCGTGTGGTCTTTCTGAAATCAATTTCGCAAGTTGACCGATTTGGTTTTCAAGCCCTTGAATTGATGCTTGTTAATTCTTTAGTGCTGTGTCAATATTTTGAAAATGAGTTTTTCAGAGGCGGCCATAAATTTGGTAAACATCTCTTCAAGATTCGGCTTCTTCTCTTGTTGCGGTGGTGGCTGCTGAAATCCTAGAGGAGGCTGTTGTCTTTGATTTCCTTGTCCTCCCCATGAAAAATTTGGGTGATTTCTCCAACCTACATTGTAAGTATTACTATAAGGGTTATTTTGAGATCTAGAATTGTTACCCATATAGTTGGCTTGTTCAGTTTCCATGCTGTGTCCATAGGATGCGAAATCTGGATTAAACGTGTTTCCTTGAGTTGCGTCGCATTGCATCACTGGTTGTGCCTGTGTAGAACTAACAAAATTATCAAACTTTTTATTTAGAAGTTCTACTTGGTTAGGAAGCATAGTAACAGCATCGATGTTAAAAACTCCTGCAGCTTTCGTCGGCTTTGTCCTCATGACTTGCCACAGATAGTTATTCAGTTACATCTCTTCGATAAATTCATAAGCTGCTTCAGGTGTTTTGTTGTTGATTGTTCCTCCTGCGGCTGCATCGATCATTTGTCTGGTTGATAGGTTCAAACTATTGTGGAAGGTTTGAACTTGTAGCCACAAAGGTAGACCATGATGAGGGCACCTTATTAAAAAGATCTTTGTATCTCTCCCAAGCATCATAAAGTGTTTCTAAATCCATCTGCACAAAAGAAGAAATATCGTTTCGTAATTTAGCTATTTTAGCTGGAGGAAAATATTTAAGTAAAAATTTTTCGGTCATCTGCTCCCATGTGGTGATTGAGCCTCGTGGTAAAGAATTTAACCACTGTTTGGCTTTATTTCTCAGAGAGAATGGAAATAGCCTTAAGCGAATGGCATCGTCAGAAACGCCATTTATTTTAAAGGTATCACAAAATTCTAAGAAATTTGCTAGATGCGAATTGGGATCTTCATCCTGCAAACCATCAAACTGCACAAATTGCTGTATCATCTGAATAGTGTTAGGCTTTAATTCAAAGTTATTGACAGCAATAACACGTCAAATAATGCTAGTTTGGGTACCAATCAAACTAGGTTTAGCATAATCATACATAGTACGAGGAGCTTCATCCTGGTTTACTAGTTCTGCTGGTAATGCTGGAGGTGGTGGAATGTTTTGATTCGCGTCCATCTCTTCTGTAGGTTCTGGCTTTTGCTCAGGTTCTTGTTCTGGATAATGTAAACTGCGTCTAATTTCGCTACAATTTCTGTGAACTGTCGCTTCTAGATCTTCGTCAAAAAGCAGTGGTCCTGTTGGGTTGTTTCTAGTCATAAACTAAAAATACCTAAAAAGAAAAAGCAAAGAAAATTCAAAAATTTAAAAGAAAATAAAAATAAATAAATAATAATAACTAAAGTAATAGAAATCGAGTTTTCTTAATATTTCAGCTCCCCGGCAACGGCGCCAAAAACTTGATAACGACTCGCGATATTAAGTAATAAAATTTATAAAAATGATCACACCAAAACTAACTAATATCACAATGTTAAAGGCAAGCGCACCTATCAAACAGAAGTATAGTTTAGTGGCAAGACCGAGTTATCGTACCCAAGAGAACCAAAAGTACTAATACTTACTTCCTTTCTATTATCTAGCCTAAAATAAAAGAGGATTGCTTAGAACTAATTCTAAAACTAACTAAAGTGCACAAACAGTAAATTGGGGAAAACTTTAGGGAAAAGCTAATTGATATGAGCAATACTTAAGGGAGAATCCACCTAGACTTCACTTATTATTGACTTCTTGAACTAGACGATTTATTCACTTGACTTGATCCGTAGAGATCCCTAATTTATGCTAAACCCTCCTTCGAGGCGAAGAGCAATTAGGCCTAGGTTGTTAACTAAAGTTTCTTTATTAATTAACACCCTAGGTTGCATTAATTTGATCTATGGTTCCCCCTATTAGGTTTGACCCTAATCCGGCAGATTTATGTCGCCCTATGTCTAGGGTTGCATGCAACTCCGCTTAATTATGGTAGATCTACTCTTAAAATAGGGACTTTTGCTCCTCTGCCTAAGCACATCAAGTTCTTGAAGTAATACCTAGGATTATTAAATCAAGAATGAAGAACACATAATTAAGAACAATTCAAGTATTTATCATATAATTCAAGAATAAATAATAACAAGATCTGTCTTAGGTTTCATCCCCTTCAAGTATTTGAGGGGTTTAGTTCATAATAAAGAAAGAAAACATCTCAGAAGTATTAAAATAACAAAACATAAAGAACCTAAAAACCCCTGAAGGAATTTAGGGAGATCCTCTGTCTTGATGTAGAATTCTGGCTTCTAGGATGAATCAGTCGGCTTCCCTTGGAGTAATCCCTTGCTTTCACTCCTTGTGTTGGCAGAATTATGGCACTCTTTCTTGAGAGAAGAGAGTATATCCTTAGAGTTGCCTACTGGGGTCTTTATATAGAGTTTAGAATGGCTTTCTTAGCCCCTAAGTATCCAAATCTGAGTAAAATTCCTCTTCCTCACGACTAGAACACGCTCGTGTGCCACGCCCGTGTACTTCGACAAGAGGCCGTGTGACATTCTGTCGATTGGGGCACGGCCGTGTGGCCTGGCCGTGTGGCCTGGCCGTGCTTGTCGGGGCTGGACCGTGTGGTCTTTGTGTGGCACGGCCGTGTGCCACGGCAGTGTGATGATCCTTGGGCTGTGTCAATTACACATTTTAACCCATTTTCTCCGTTTTTGGTCCATTTTCCGTTCTTTTCTCTTCCATATGCTCTCCTAAGTGTAAGATATGAAAAAGAAAGATTAAGAGCACCAATTCTCACTAAATTGATAATAATTCATCCAAAATAAAGGCTAAACATGAGGTAAAAATATATATAATTTATCGTTTATCAACCCTCAAGGAGTTCCAAATTCGGCCAACACCTCCAAGCTCCCCAATCCCTTGATTCTCTCCAACTTTTCCTAAATGATTTTTCCTTCAAATCCTTACCAACCTTCATTCAAATCTCTTTTGACCAAGTCTTCAACCACTTTTGCAGAAACTGCCTCAAACTCCACCTCTCACGCCACAGAGACATAAAATAAAATTCCCTTTTGTATTACTTGGGATTCGAACCCATGCCCTCTCAGATGCCCCACACGCTACATGCCACCAAGCCACCATGCTCTTTTGTGACATAAAACAGACACAAATACTTATAAGCTAACATCCAGGTTCACTTGAGCCCAAAAATTAAAATTTTACAGTAGACCAGACTTGAACCCAAGCTTCCTAAAAACCCACCAAACACACCCAAATCACTTGGCCATCACACTAAACATGCAATTTTGCCAACTCATGGAAAAATTACAGACCCTAAATTTTTTTGGGGCGTTACGAATTTTGCCTCATACTCGGCCACCGAACGGTCCTCCTGAGTGAGATTTAAGAACTAACGTCTCCTAGCATCGACATAACTGACCCTCACATATTTTCTCTGGAAGGCCTTCTTGAATAGATCCCAAGATAAACGACAGGCTGAGTGCCCTCCTTAACCGTGAGCCACCACTGGTATGTCTCGTCACGAAGCAATGATATCGCCCCTTTGAGCTTCTGCTCATCAATGAAATCCAAATCATCCATGATACAATCCGTGGCCTCTATCTAGTACTCAGCCACATTGGGAGCAACCCCAACAATGCCCCTAAATAGCTCAGCCCCATTGGACCAGGGTCATTCTGTAATCGACCCACGGCCTCCAGAACCAGTGTTAGGCCCAGCGACCCTCTTCAATATCCGTAGCATGGCTTGGGACAATGCGTCGTCCCCAACCGCTCGATCATAAGACCCCGACCCAGTCTCGATAACAGGTGACACTGACATCTCGCTAGTGTCCAGATTCAGAATTGTGTCTTATACGAAGGACTCAGCTCGAGCCCTCTACGGCCTCTACCTCGGCTTCTAGTACCCCGTCCATGAATACTGCATGTGCTCATCATAAATATCGAATTAATCTGTATTAACAGTTTTAAGCAAATTAGTTTACAGTTCTGATAATTATTAACAAATATTTTATGCAGTACAGTATCAGAAGTTTAAAGTCTGTTATCGCGAGCAAATAGTCTCACTAAAGTTTTCAGTCTACACTACCTAGACTGTTTTCATTGTAATTACTACCTATGGCAGTCTCAGAATATAATCTCAAATAGATCAAACAGATTTTCTGCATATTCTAAGCATGCTTTCAGACAATTCTAACAGAGTTTAAGAAAACTTACTGGATCGGCGCCGAAGACTCGATGTACCACCTACTTATTATCAAAAATATTTCAAATTGTTTACAAATCATTTCTTGAAAACCATTTTTTTAAAAACCCAAATCCACAGCCAAGTTTTGCAACCTGACTCTGATACCACTAAATGTAACACCCCAAACCCGGCCTAGACGTTATGGTCGAATCTGACGATGTCACATGAGAGTGTTTTGAAAACCGATTCGAATGTAAAAACTTGTTCAGATCATTGTCTTTTACTTTGTCGAAAATTGTGAACGAATTGATTAGCTTAAACCCATATCTTTTACGCGGAAGCTCTTAATTAATTTTAGAAAAACGACAATTTGTGGTGTGATGTTTAAAAATCCATAAAAATAGTTCAAAATCCCCAAATTATAAACTAAACAGTCCAAGTCCAAAATTTACATCAAATATTCCCAAGTAGTATTAAAAGCAATAAAAGCAGAAACCCGTAAAAATGAAGTAAAACTGGCAGTGGTTATCGTCGAGTCCTCTGCTGCACCGATTCGTCTACTGCTAGGGATTACCTGGCAGATAAAACAAATAAAGGGGTGAGTTTTCACAAACTCGGTGTGTACATCCCTACAGTTCAGCATGCATACAGATATATATAACAGATAATAGATAATTCGGGCCTGAGCCCTTTACAGAAACGGTGTGGACCTTAGCCACTCAGAAACAGAATTAGATACAGACTTAGGGCTTTAGCGCATCATATATCTCACATGCATATCATATCAGAATATCAATAACATGCCCACCAACCCTGCACACCATCTCCGTCCAACCCTACACACTATGTGGGGATAAAATCAACTCACCCAGCCCTACACACCAAGTATAGGGATAAAATAAACCCACCCAATCCTACACACTAAGTATAGGGATAAAATAAACCCACCCAACCCTACACACCATAAGGTACCATGAAACGGCACATGTCAGAAATATGCAACATAGCTACCAAATAACAGGCTTAAAAGCCTTTCAGATACTTCATTCTCTTCAACGATAATCCCACCCTAATGCAATACAACATACATAAATGGCATGCTATAATACAGATAAATAGATCATATATACATTTCCAGAACAAAGAAGAAATACATGCTAGGAGCATACATCACAATATCAGATCAGAAAAATAAGGGTCTAAAATATCCTTACTGACCCTACAGCAGGTCATAGTCGACTATGGCGACCCATGCAACCTTACAGTACGTTTCAAAAAGATGGGCTCACACGCCCATGTGGTCTAACCATGTGGCCAACACGGCCCAACTTGGCCCTGGCCATGTGGATCACACGCTAGGCCCAGAATCTCACACGCCCATGCGGCCCATAAGGCCCAATTGGCTGAGCCCGTGTCTCATACAGGGCCTCGTCAACCTCACAAGGTCGTGTTTGTTGCACCCGTGTCACGCGTGCACGGCCTGGTTTGTTTCTCACATGGTCATGTCTCGCTACAAGGCCTTCACATGGTAGTCCACATGTCCGTGTGGCGTTGTCAGTAGGCTTTTCGACTTTTGTCAAATTTTGATTTTTGTGAAATCGGAATACACACCTAGTTTCATTTGCTGTAAAAACACTTTCGAACCTCTCGAGACCTAAAATCAGTATATTCCATCATCAGAAACCCAAAAACAAGTCTAACTCATATAATCGCAGTTACGAAGAGTTCGCTTACCACTACAAATGAACACTACTCTGATTCAAATCGTTGAATTGTTGTTTCTAGCCTCCTAATTACCTTCTAATCAATAATAAAACAAACCTCCATTAATATTCTACTCAACTACAATAACACAAGAGGGAGAAAGATCACTTAGCGAACCGAAAATACAATCATAGCAAAATGAAGACTGTTTAATCACGAAACAATAAAAAGAGAGGATAACAAGGTAGATTTTGACATCCAAAAAGGAAGAAAAAAAGAATACAGAGAGAAAAGAGAAAAAAAAGCACTAAGAAATTTTGGGAAAAGAAAAACACCAGATTTTGCAAAAAGAAATATTATTCACATAACTACCCTATTTCCTCAAATTTCTCCACTAGTCCTTAATTTTCTCCGTCCACAACCCACAACTCAGATTTTCGGTCAAAACCTCTAACCGAAATTTGTAGCAAAAATAATGTCCATTGTCATTTGCCATGAATCGAACTCAGGACCTCATGCGTAACAATCATCCCCCTTAACCACTAGACTAGCAGGCCTATTCTGATAAGCTTTTACACATAAATTCTTATAAGCCTTATACCAAGGGTAAGGCTTTATTAAAAAAAAAAAACCAAAATTTAGCCCAAGACTTGACTTGAACTTGGGACCTCCCTAACACACCCAAAGCACATAACCACTAAAGTATATAGGTAATTGTGTCAAACAATTATAGAAACATATTCATAAATTTTGGGGCATTACATGAATTGGATAGTAAATAAAGATGATCGCTAGGTTTGAATGTTGTTTGTGATGGTGTCTTTTGGCATATTGGTTTGGCATATTGGTTAGAATTAGGCAAATGACATGTTTTGATATGTTTTTTATGTGTTTTTGAATAGACTGAATGAATGGTTAATGGTATGCTTATGGCCTAAGTAAGCAAATTTATGTTAACTTGCATTTCAAAGTACAATTTAGCACACAGAGGCTACCACACTGTTTGACACACAGTCGTATGCTTCACATGAGCATGTGGCATGGGCATGTGCTCTATTTAATTTTGGTGATTTTAGGTAGAAACGACCATAGTTTGTTACACAGTCATGTGACTCCTTTATATACGGCATCAGTTTATGGCACGGTCTGGGAACACGATTGTGTGCCATAGCTCTACACAGCTGTGTGACCCCTGTTTTTTGTTTTTACCTTTATTTTATGTTATGTTTCAAATTAATCCCTACTTGTTTCTGAATTGATTTTAGAGCTTTATAGACTCGATTTAAGCTTTGTTTTTGTATGAATAACATGGTTATTGATTGATTATTGATGAATGATTGTTTTAAATTAAGTTTTGATTTAAAATGTCATATACTTGTCTTATTAAATGTTGTAGCATGCTGTAACCCTAATTGTAACACCCCAAGACCCGTATACGTCGCCGGAGGGTCAAGAGGCATTACCTGATAATCTCACAAGCAACAAACCACCACTCGTACAACAAATTCAAACGTTTATGATTAAGACTATACATACCATTCAAAAACTCAAGCCGAAACTATACATGTCCCTAGGTTCATGTTGCGATTTCGCATCTAGCTACTAAAAACCTTTTCTTCTCAACTTATAAAGACAACTACGGAGTTATCATTCTTTTTATTAGCATATGTAACTAATATCAAGTAATAATCTAATTACTTTTACTAATAGCCGATTATTCCAACTTAGTAATATGACTCATTCAAACTAAAGCATATTTAATTATTCAACTATTAAACTCATTCAACAAATTTCGGAAGTAATCGCTTACCAAAAAAAAATAGCCGGATCTCTTAATGACGAGGTAGCTAGTATTAAGTCATATTAAGCATTATCACCATTTAAAACTTATAGCACTTCATTCAACAAAACATTCATAATTAGTGAATGAGTAAGCCATTTTCGCTTGGCTTAAATATATATACATATTCATAATAAAAGTTCTTAATTCAATGACCACAAGGTACTTCCTATACATGCCATTCATAAAAGTTTAGCTAATTAGGTACCGGACAAGGTTTTGATAGTAGAGATGACTTCAAGTGCAAGATTCCCGAGACCGTAGCTAACGAACAAAATCTATAAAAAACAGAAGGTTAAAAGTAACAAAGTAAGCATTTATGTGCTTAGTAAGTTTAAGTAGTAAAGTTTAAATAAAAAAATAACTAAGGCCAAGCAATTTCAAATACTTAGTTAGTTTACCCGTTTAACCGAATGTAATTAAAACTAAATTTTTCCACCATTATACGATATGCTAAGCAGCCATTAATTACATGCCCACATAAATCAAATGTTCACGTAGAGAAAAGAAGCCATAGACCTTTATACATCTCTAAACCATTGTTAGAACCAACATTACTCATTGGCAAGCTTAATTCAACAGAAACTAGTTCACAATCTGTGTACCGCACATACCTGGCTAGCTTATAATAGTCAACTCACTAATTGAAATTTGCTAAGGCTGAATTTTTAACTCTAGCCCTAAGGCTCTTCGGGATTTTGCCCGGTTATGAACACTAGCCCTAAGGCTCTTCGGGATTTGACCCGGCTCTGAACATTAGCCCTAAGGCTCTTCGAGATTTGACCCGGCTCTGAACATTAGCCCTAAGGCTCTTCGGGATTTGACCCGGCTCTGAACATTAGCCCTAAGGCTCTTCGGGATTTGACCCGGCTCTGAAGTGCAGATACACATATATAGAACTCACCACATGGATTTATCACTAAGTTAGTCACAAATTTTCATTCATTCGTTCACTTCACCCATTGTCACATAGCATGGCACTTTCATTATATATATACATATATATATATATTCAATAGGCATATAAATAAACTTCATATCGATTTGTTTTTTTAAAGGCTTCATAGGTCAAAAGGACCTTCGGGTTATATTACTCATATCTTCCTCAATACGCATGCCTTATGTCACTTGGCTAAATGAATCATCTTCATGAGTAGCCAAACGCATACACCATGTAGCTTAACTCACATGATAGGATTTTAATACTTAAACTTACCTCGAACTTTTCTGTATAATTACGGGTCGGCTATTCCATCACCTTAGCTTTCCCCTTATCCGATGTTGTCCCTCTATGCTCTTGAGCTTGAATTAACAAATTAGATGTATTAACTTTCACATACCTTACTTAAACCAAAGCATGAAATATAAATACCTTCTCTATATGGCACACATATACATTCGGCTTAATTTCAACAAATGTATACCTTCATTTCAATATTACATACACACAAGCATATTTCTTTTATGAATACATTCGGCCAAATACCAATAGGTTCCATTCACTTCTAGCTTACAGATTAGATTAATAAAGCATAATAAAATCCTTTGAATTACTCATCAATCATGACACTAAGGGTATTAAAGGACGAATATGTTACACATAATGAGTTGAGTTCATGGCTCCCATTTGGCACACATAATGCACATATTATTTTCACATAAGCTAATGCTTTAGTATCAAATATGGTACAAGTTCACACAATGTCTACAATGAAATTATAAGGCAAAGACATACAGCACTTATACATATATATATATATATACTACAAGGCACTATACAAATGCTTCATTTAAGTATCATAGCCGAATGCTCCACTAGGATTCTTGTAAACATTTTAATCAATTTCTAAAATGCTCATAGCCGAATATCTTAAATTCTATTAACAAAGGAAAATCTTTTGAGATCAAATCAATATGCAAAATAGCTCAATTCCACGGTTTTCCTTAACCATTAGCTAAAATCACATTCGGCTATTGTACCAATATCTATACAAATTACTACCAATTGCCAAATTGTCATAGAACCTTCAAAATTATCCTCCCGATTTCATAACCACACACATTCGGCAAGACTATACTACTAACTGCATTTTCCATCACTCACATGAATCACACCATTCGGACACATGCCTCCTAAAGCCGAATGCATCATTCAATCATTAGAATAAAATTCTAACTCATGGGCCATACTGGGTACTTAACTATCAACTAATCTCTACCACCAATTCACAAAAACATTTGCATGACCATACCTTGCTTGAAGCTAGGATTTGGCCAAAAGTCTAGACTCTTTTCTTCCCCTTTTTTCAATTGAAATCGGCAATCAAAGAAAGAAAATGAAGAACACTTCTTTTCCTTGTTATTTTCACCACCTTATTTCTATTATTTTATTACCACTAAGATAACCACCAATTACAAAATTTTTAAATAATAAAAAAAATACCATAATAATCATTAAAGGTGCATGGCCGGCCACTAATATTAAAAAGGGTTATTTTAACATGCAAACCCTTCCTAATTTCACCATATAACAATCGGCTACCAAACAATTTATCCATCACATTATAAGGCTTTTCATACAAGTCCTTTTTAATTCAATCCACATTCAAATTGACAAAATCAAAACATTAAAATTTCACACATGTATTTTTCATATAAATTAGACATTGGAAATAAAAGAAATAAAATAAAAAAATCAACTATTTCGTTGACTCGGTTTAGTGGTCCCGAAACCACTTCCCAACTAGGGTCGAAATAGGGCTGTCACACTAATCCAATGATGAAAACGGGTGAGGGGTCTTACAAAGTTGCCTAAGATATTGCTCCCATTATGTAAGAGGGCAAATCCCATATTGATCAATCATATCCCACTACATAGAGTATAGCATACCCAACATCAGTCTTTATAGTACAACCTGTTACGGTAAACGTTTGACTATATCAAAATATACAACTCACGATGTTGGGACAATGATGATCTCAAGTCTAAGGATCGTATACATAGTTATCACTATGAGTAATATTGTGACTATTACATAATAATCCAAGAAACATACCCATAGCGGGTCAGTTCAATATGTTGTTCTCTAACATATACTCATGTATTGATTTTGACATCCTTATGTCAATGACAACACTTTACCATCAATCAACTACACATTAGTCTCAATGCATTATTATTGCCTATACTCATAATTATACTTAACTAAGGACCTTTTAAGAATAATCATATTATTCTCAAGACTTTATTATTAATCAGTTTATTTACATACATAGAAAAAGAAATTGAAATAATAATGACAATACCTTATATTAACAAACAAGGTAAAACAAGTAAGTGATTATAATCATCTCATGATTGGTCTTTAAGTATATTCTAACAGTTTTAGGGTGCTAAAAGATCGGTCTATTCTTCATTGTTAATTTGGGTATTTGTAGAAGAGGTCCCATTATCCATTAGTGTAATGTGGTAGATTATTATAAAGTTATCCTCATCCAATGCATGAAGGATATGCACCATGGGCCCATCTTGTTATTTATTCCATCAGTATAAGGTTGTTATACTTATATAGGTCCTTCATGACCTTGAGGGCTTGTTCACATTTGAGGAGTATTTACATTTAAAAGTAGATGCTTGACCCCTTTCTAAGAGAAGTAAATGGTCTTACTAAAGGGTACTGAGATCAGGTGATTAAGAATAACAGATGTTGATACTCCCTTGATCAAAATGAGTGGTCGAACAAGACATAATTTCAAACAGAGCCAATAGAAAGATCAACATTGCCTTTGATGCTAATATGTATCCTAATGATGGAAGGGTATAACAATAATAAATTCAAGATAATAAGAATTCAAAATTTATAAATAGTTAACCACTAACAATCAAAATATGAAAAAAAATATTGAGACGAATAGAATATTTATATAACATGGTATGACTGATCGTGATGTGATGAAGTAATAAAATTGATCGTAACTAAAAACTAACTATTATCACAATAAAAGGCAAGCGCACCTATCGAATAGTAGTATAGTTAGTGGCAAGATTGGAATATCGAATCCAATGAACTAAAAGTACTAGAAATGACTTTCTTCCTATTATCTAGCCTAAAAATAAAGAGGAGGTTTGTGTAAACTAATTAACTCTAATCTAAACTAAAGATGCTACAAAAAGTAAATTGGGAAATTGCTTTGGGAAAATTGAATGATAAAGACAATACCTAAAGAATAATCCACCTAGACTTCACTTGTTATCTAACTCTGAACTAGACGATTTCTTCATTCGACTTGATATGTAGATATCCCTATATTATGTTAATATCTCTGTCGAGAATAAGAACAACTAATCTTAGTTTGATTAATTGAAATCTCTTTCTAATTAAAACCCCTAGTCTTGCATTAACTTGATCTATGGATCCCCATATTAGATTTGACTCTAATTTGACAGATTTTCGTAGTCCTATGTCTAGGATTGTGATCAACTCCGCTTAATTATATTGGATCTACTCTTAAACAAGGACTTTTGCTCCTCTGCCTAAGCACATTCAACTTAAATTAATATCCTGAAAATATCAATTCAAGAATTAAAAACACAATTAAGAAACAAATCAAATATTTATCATATAGTTTAGATAACAATAACAAGATTCGTCTTAGGTTTCATCCCCCTCAGGTATTTGGGGGTTTAGTTCATGTTTATAAAAAGAAACATCTTAGAATAAAGAAAATAACAAAACATAAGAAAACCCAAAACTCCTAAAAGGATTGAAAGGAGATGGATCAATCGGCTTTCCTTTGAGTAATTCCCTGCCTTTAGCTTTCCATCTTGGCGGGAAGACTGTACCCCCTTGTAGTTGCCTCCTAAGGTCTTTATATAGAGTTTGAAATGTCTTTCTTAGCCCCTAAGTAGTTTTTTTCCGCATGAAATTGAACTTCATCATGACAGGGACACGCCCGTGTGGCACGCTCATGTGAGTCGAGTCTAGGCCGTACTCAAGCCTGTTAATATGGCACGGCCGTGTGGGTTGTCCGTGTATTGAACTCCAGGCCGTGTTGTTTCCTAGCTTTGGCCCTTTTTTCTCCATTTTTGGCCTGTTTCTTGTTCTTTTCACTCTCCTATGCTCTCCTAAGTATAAAACATGAAATTAAAGGATTAGGAGCATCAAATTCCACAAATTCAATGATAATTCATCCATAAATGTGCTAAAATGTGGGATAGAAATATGTATAATTTACAGTTCATACTATTTTATGACTGCATACTTTACTCTTTTTTTCATCTATCTGAATTTGTGTTGGCAATAGTCAAATTAGTATAGACATTAGGTAAAGTGTCTGTTGAAACCATTTTTTTGAAAACGGGGTCGACTTTTTAATAATGAAAGTTTGGAGTCGCCACCGATCCTTCTGATGAGGTGTGATCGGGTTACCTCAAAACGTGGTCGTTTTCAATAAACAGATTGATTTATCAAAACAATGATTTTGGGTCTACGAAATTTGAGAAAAAGGGTTCGGGAGTCGATTACGCATGAGGAAGGATTAGCACCCTCACAACGCCCAAAATTGGTACCTTATTGATTAATTAATGTCCTAATATCGAAAATTTGAAGAGATTTTAGAATACAAATCCTTTAGAAAACGTTTGGATAATTTGAATTGAATATCAAAATTCTTTTGTTCCAAAGGAATGACACATCACACCCAGCACGTTAGGATATGACATTTCAAACCCTCGATACCAAGATCATTTCATGATTTCCAAGATTCATGCATTGCAATTTTAAAAGGATATCTCGTTATTTGGCCAAACGAATAAAAACGAAACTTAACACGTTAGGGCACGATTCCTTGGATTCCCAAAAACAAAATATTGCCTTATTTTTTACATTAAGAAAACAAGAAAAGGAAAAAAAATTAAAAGGATATTTGGTTATTTGGTCAAACGAAAAATCGAAACCCAGCACGTTAGGGCACGATTTCTTGAATTTCCAAACACGAAATATTACCTTGTTTTAAAAGGTCATTTTTATGGGTTTGGGGTAAAAATGTGACATGAATTTGAAAAATAAGTCACGATATCGATATGCCTAATAAAGAACAAAATGTATGAGAATATGAAAAACGATACTAAAACCAAAATAGTTAAATACAAATAAATAAAAAAGTTAATAAAACAATAAGTAAACAAATGAGCATTAAAAAAAATTTTAAAAACACGAAAAAAATGAAATAAATATATAAAATAAAATAAATAAAAAATATAAAAAGTATAATAATAATGATAAAAAGTAATAATAAAAAATTGATAAAATGTTATTATGTTACCAATAATAATAATAATAAGGAAACAGTATTAATGATATATAAGATAATAGTACGGTAAAAAAATAACATAGTAAATATATGAATAGTAAAATATTAATAAATAATAAAAAAATAAGTTGATAATAATAATAATAATAATAATAATAATAATAATAATAATAATAATAATAATAACAGGGACATTGTTGTAAATAATAATGCCAAAAATGATAATAGGTTAGATAGTAATAATATTAATATAGTAAATATAATAATAAATTAATTTTGAAAATGAATAGAAAAATAGCAGAAAAGGACCAAGTCGAAATTAAGACAAAACTTTTAGGGCGAAATCGAAAGTAAACCAAAGGGAATCAACCGAATTGCAATGCGGGTATGTAGTAGAGGGACTAGGAAAGTAAATGTCTCACCCACTAAAATGCAGCACTTTCGCACGGGATTAAAATGTAATTGGAATAAAACAAAGGGTAAAAGTTAAAAAGTATAAAAACTTAATTGCAGGATATTTGAAAACCGGAAGGGCTAAAAGCAATTGGACGAATTTAGAACAAACAAAGAAATTGAAATGAAATGGACAAAATTCTCACGTAATTGAAAGAGAAAAGAAAATAATTCAACTCCAATGGAAATAGGAAAAGAGAGAATAATCCAATTCTAAATTGAAGTAAGAATACCCAAAATCCCCCCATCAAAGAACAAAATACCCCTATTTATATACATGAGGTTTACTAAAAATAACCTAACTAATTTAATAATAAAATAAAATAAAATAAAATAAAAACAAAAATCATATCTTCCTATTTTTAGCCTTTTACCAAGTCAACAAATTTGATAACTCATTGGCTTTCTCCATCTTTTTTATTTGGCCACAATTTAATGATTGTCTTTCAAGTTGGCCCTTTTTTGCTTGTTTTCGACCGATTGCATCCTTTGACTTCGGTTATTATTTTTTGGGGTCCCAGACCAAAATTAGCCTATTACAGCTGCCCCTCTTTGCTCATTGTCATGTAACGAGAATGGAGCAAAGACTATAAAATGGCCAATTTTGCTGGGGCCTGCTGAGTCTCGACGCTTCTTTTCTTCGTCTTCAAGTATCCTCGTTCCAATCCACTATATCTTTAGAGGTATAGGAATTGGTGCTTCGATCTACTCCCATATAATTTCAGGGAAAAGAGATTTGCATCTTCGATCTACTCCGCTGGAACTTCAAGGAGGTAAGAGTTGGTAATTTCAACTTGCTCCACTGCAACTTTAGGAAGATAAGGCTGGTGGCTTAAATCTGCTCCATTGCCAATACATGTAGATAAGATTCACCATCTTCGATCTACCCCCTACTATCTCGAGGAGACAAGATCTACAGTCTTCAGTCTGCTCGATTGCCGATACATGGAGATAAGACTTGTAATTTTAGCCTACTCCCTTGCTATCTCAGGAAGATAAGGCTAACGGCTTAAATTTGCTCCATTACCGATACATGGAAATAAGATTTGTAGTTTTCGATCTACCCCACTGCTATATTTAGGAGACAAGATCTATAATCTTCAGTCTGCTCCGTTGCCGATACATGGAGATAAGACTTGTAATTTCAGCCTACTCCATTGCTATCTCAGGAAGATAAGGCTAGTGGCTTAAACCTACTCCATTGCCGATACATGGAGATAAGATTACCGTCTTTGATCTGCCCCACTGCTATCTCAAGGAGACACAATCTACAATCTTCAGTCTGCTCCCTTGTTCGATACATAGAGATAAGACTTGTAATTTCAGCCTGCTCCCTTACTATCTCAAGAAGATAAGTCTAGTGGCTTAAACTGCTCCATTGCTAATACATGGAGATAAGATTCGACGTCTTCGATCTACCCCACTACTATCTCGAGGAGACACGATCTATAACCTTCAGTCTGCTCCATTACCGATACATGGAGATAAGACTTGTAATTTTAGCCTGCTCCCTTGCTATCTCAGGAAGATAAGGCTAGTGGCTTAAATCTGCTCCATTGCCGATACATGGAGATAAGATTTGTCATCTTCGATCTGCCCCACTGCTATCTCGAGGAGACACGATCTACAATCTTCAGTCTGCTCTATTGCCGATACATGAAGATAAGACTTGTAATTTCAGCCTGCTCCCTTGCTATCTCAGGAAGATAAGGCTAGTGGCTTAAATCTGCTCCATTGCCGATACATAAAGATAAGATTCGCCGTTTTTGATATGCCCCACTGCTATCTCGAGAAGACAAGATCTACAATCTTCAGTCTGTTCCATTGTCAATACATGGAGATAAGACTTGTAATTTTAGCCTGCTCCCTTGCTATCTCAGGAAGATAAGGCTAGTGGCTTAAATCTGCTCTATTGTCGATACATGAAGATATGATTCGCCATCTTTGATCTACCCCACTGCTATCTCGAGGAGACAAGATCTACAATCTTCAGTCTGCTCCATTGCCGATACATGGAGATAAGATTTGTAATTTCAGCCTGCTCCCTTACTATCTTAGGAAGATAAGGCTAGTGGCTTAAATATGCTTCATTGCTGATACATGAAGATAAAATTCGTTGTTTTCGATCTACCCCACTACTATCTCGAGGAGACAAGATCTACAATCTTCAGTCTGGTCCATTGCCGATACATGGAGATAAGACTTGTAATTTTAGCCTGCTCCCTTGCTAGCTTAGGGAGATAAGGCTTGTGGCTTAAATCTGCTCCATTGCCGATACATGAAGATATGATTCGCCAAAATTTGTAATTTCAATCAATCTTGCCACATCGTCCTCTAGGGAACCTACCTGTAGAATTGATTTCATGGGGTCTATGCTTATGCCGAATGATTAGGATGTCATGATCGAAATGAGTCAAATGCTCCTAACTAGATGTATTATGAATGACATTTGTATGAATGCAGAATGTCATGAGAGTGATCCTCTTTCTAACGCTTAAATATCAATTCTCATTGTTCATCAAGGCTGTATCACTGACGTATTATGCTGCCATCTTGTTTAGCTGGTATTTCTAATAGAAAACCCAAAGAAACAATCACATTTGCTCAACTAGTTTACCCCACTATAACTTCAGGGTCCATCCCACTGTACCTCTGGGACATAAGGTTTGTACCATCTTCAAATCATCCCACTACAACTCAGCATTATGGGATTTGTATCAACTTTAATCATCTGATCACTCTCTAGATGACCTGACCAGATATGTATGCATGATATTTGCATGAATACAGAACATCATCTTTCCTCCGATAATGATCCCCTTTTAATGCTTGGGTTGACATTGCTCGTTATTCGTTGAGGCTGTATTACCAACACAATATTTTTCCTCAACCAATCTTCTTGACATAAACTCCGAAGGGACAGTCATAATTTAGACTCCTCTTTTTCAAATCTCTAACCCTTAGTTTTGGCGAGTTTTAAACAATAGTCCTATTTCAAGTTCCTGTACTATTTAGAAGCTTCCAAAGTAATATGCAAAACTTCTTTTGCTCGAATATTATTAGTCCAATAACCATTATTTTAATGAAAAATGCTTGAAAAAGATTATCATAATGGACAATACGAAAATTTATTAGGAGCAAAGCCCGAAAATGAAATAATCAAGATAGAAAATTTTGCTAAGATTCAAAATGAATAAAGTGAAAACAGATGCCCCAGATATCGTAGAATGAGCTTCTCTCTGCAAACTCCTTGAGGACCCTTTTTAGCTCAATATGTGTTTAGGGGATCTAGAGTACTCTGTTGATGCCCCAAGACGTAACATCTCTCTTTCTTGTTAATTCAGAGAATGCGAGACTACTGCATGCCCCCATTTTATCAAAATTTGAATTACCCTTTACTGGTTTTCAATTCAAAACCCCTTTAGTTACAAGGTGCCCTTTGCGGGTTTTCACCTTGGCCTCTCCTTTTCTTTTCTTTTTCATTTATTTTCTTTTTATTCTTTTTTGAAGGTGAAGTATGTCCTGATTGAATCAAAATTCACAATATTAGGCAAGTTCTTGCCATCCATCTTAGTTAATATTAATGCTTCTCTAGAGAATGTCTTCTTTTACCGCATAAGGTTCTCCCAATTTGGTATCCATTTCCCACTAAAATTCTTTTTGTATGGGAAGATTTTTTTAGATACTAGGTCTCCCTTATGGAATTCTCCGGGGCGAGCCTTTATGGTGAGCTCTCATCATTTACTTTTGGTACACTTGACCTTGAAGATAGCCCTTAGCCTCTTTTCTTCGATCAAATTCCCTTGATCATATCGAACTTGGATCTATTCTACTCCAACCAGCTTCATTTCTGACAAAACTTGAAGAGAATAAATCTCGACTTCAATGGGCAAAACCGCCTCCACAAATTAATAAGAAAGGCGCTGCCCCGGTGGGAGTCCTGACAGACGTTCGATAAGCATAGATGAGCCTCAATCATTTTCCCACAATCTTTTTCTTTTTTCACTATTCTTTTTGGAGCGATATGATGTTTAATCTTAAACAGACTACAAACTTCTGACATCGTGCTATTGTTCAAATTTAGTGCATGATCTTTTTTGGCATTCTATACCAATATAGAATTTGCTGACTGTCGATTTTGTGACATCGGTATATGATGTAGCTTCCGCCCACTTGGTGAAGTAATTGATGAACACAAAGATGAATCGATTCTTTTCAGAAGATCGGTCCCATCGACATCCATGCCTCATAGAGAGAAAGGCCAATGGACTCTACTAATTCTTTGTAAAGTAGGATATTGTTCTACCATCCTTAACAAATCAAGAGATAAGCTACAATCTTGATTCTCTTCAAAATCCTAAAGTTCCTCTAGACACATATCTTACTCAAAAGAGGTCCTGAGTCAATGGCAGTCTCACTCATATCATTGATGTCTAGAGACCTATTATAGGGACGAAGGAAGATCTGAAGAACAAAGTAATTTAAGCATATTTATTTGTGTGGTATGATTATGAATGAAATGGATACAATAAAATAATATTTGCTCGAAGTGAGAAACAAAAGATACATTTTATTAAAATAAAAATACTGAACATAAGCCTACTTCACAAAGGGATTCTTATTGCCCCTAGGCTCAGACCAATAAGTGCATTCTGGACATTACTCTGAATTGATTCTAAAAAAATACAGAGATCTCTTCCACAATCTTATTGTTCAAAACACTTTCAGTTATGTAAGGGCGAATGCTTAATGGATTCTCTGCCCCGCATTCTCAATTATCACATTTACCCCATTATCAGCATGGTTGGATAATGGATTTTCTACACAAGACGGGTCATCAAATTTCACAATGCCCATCTTGATGAGTTTTTCAATTAACTTTTTTAAAGTGGTGCAGTTTTCTATCGAGTGCCCTGTTACTCCCACGTGGTACTCGCATTAAGCATTTGTATCGTACCATTTGGGGAACGGAGGCTGTATAGGTTCTGAGTGGAATGGAGATACCACGTGGGCATCGAACAATTTTTGGTACAACTCCCTATATGTCATTGGGATAGGAGTGAACTGGAGTCTTTTTGTATTTGGCCTCTAGTTGAACTCTTATCTTGGTGAGGCTTGATGACCTGTGGCTATCATTTTCGATTGATTTACAGTGATCGGTTTCACATATCTCTTGTTATGCATGCTCACATTATTAATCTCATCTTCTCTTTTCTTTAAGGCCAACCTCATTGTGTTTTCTACTGCCTCTATCTTTCCACACCTGATTGCATTTTCTATCATCTCACCAAACATCACTATGTCCGAGAAACTCTTTGTTGCACTTCCTAATATGTGATTAATAAAAGGTGCTTTCAGGGTATTAATGAAGAGCATGGTTGTTTCTTTTTCCAGTAGCGACGGTTGGACTTGTGTGGCTACCTCCCTTCATCTCTAAGCGTATTGTCTGAAGCTCTCACTTGGCCTTTTCTCCATGTTCTGTAACGTGATCCTGTCAGGCGCTATATCCATTACATGCCCATATTGCTTCATGAAGGCCTGTGCTAAGTCCTTCCATAATTTGACTTGGGTACGACTCAGCTGATTGTACCATCTGCCCACAGCCCCAGTCAAATTATCCTGAAAACAGTGAATCAACAACTAATCGTTCTTGACATATCCCGTCATTCTTCAACAGAACATTGTAATGTGAGCCTCAGGGCAGCTGGTTCCATTATATCTTTCAAACTCTGGCATTTTGAACTTTGGAGGAAGTACCAGATTTGGGACTAGGCTAAACTCTTTAGCATCCATTCTACAATGATAATCAGCGCCCTCCAACGCCTTGAATTTCTCCTCCAGCCATTTATATCGGTCCTCTATTTCTTTTGGGAACTCCGCTCTTGCCTTTCCCACTTCATGTACATCATCGAGATCAAGGACCGTGGGTTTTGCCAGATTATCTCCAGGATTGGAGCTCGAGCCTGTTGGGAAGTTTACTAGTGCTGAAGTACCAGTCTAGTATTGGGGTCTGATATTGACAGATACCCTTTGTGGTTGGGCTTGAGTGTTCGTTAGGGTGAAGCTAGGAGGATAGGCAAGGTCTTCACTGTCGTCTCTAATGTTGAACATAGGGCTTTTCCCTTTTTCTTGCCCCTCAGCTAGCAACTGCGTTAACTGGCTCATCATGTTTCTTTGGGATTCCATCATCTGATCCCTCATATCCTGTTGGATTTTGGCCAACTGTTCTTGCATCTGAGCTTACAGCTGATCCTGCATCTCCTTTTGCATTTGTTCTAATTTTTCCAACCTTTGATCCATAGCTTTTATTTTTCTTCGTATGTAGTAATGGTATTTCAGGGTAATTGAAATAATTTTACCTAATTAGGGTCCCTTTTGTGAAAAACTAATGCAAATGATACAATGCACTGCATATGCATGGAATGAATGTAAAAGAAAGAATGGCATTGATTCTGAATTCAATTCCATTAGAACAACTTTTCCAGAAAGCAAATCTCTTTACATAAAATGGATTACATACGCGGCATTGCCCTCATAGTCTAGGTGGAGACACCGATCCTTTTCTTTATATCCGGATGTTATGATCGAATCATGCGAGCTTTCCAAAAGATGTCTCTATTAGCTCTTCTTTGCTTGATCCGGGCTGTGATCCATTACTCACTTATACTCGTGATGCTCGTTAGCTTCTTTAAGGAAGTTAAGATATTGATGACTCCTTGTCAGCTTGAATCCTCGGGTAATGAAGCAAAGTCGTGCATTTCTTCACGGACTATCAGTCTTCTTTCGTTGTGTTTACCCGGACCATATTCGGACAACCGTGTGATAATCCACTTTATTAAGAAATCTGTTTTCACATGACAAGCTTTTTTTTTATCAATCGAATATGACCCAACACCTCTTTTCTATGATGATGTAATGCAATGCAATCAAAACAAGAGAAAACACGTTAGCACAGGAGAAATAAACAATATAGAACACCTATCCGGGTGACCACTGGGGTTTGACGAGGCTCTACCTAGGGTAAGCTCCTAAGGCTCTCTATATGTGGTTCGGCTCTAAAGTAAAGGTACCTGAACCAGTAGATTCCTCAATCCTCGCCCATTATAGGCTCATATGGATCGGGTTTAGTTTAGGGGAATACATTTCGCTATGGCCATGCGGAGGTGAAAACCTCATGAAGACATAGGTACGGATGTATCCCGGAAGCAGTCCACTAGCCCATGCAGAGGTGAAAACCTCACAAAGGCATAGTTTCTCACTCCCACTTAAAAGGGGTATGACCAAACAGTCATATAATGCCATGTGCACAAAAAATATTCTATGAGGCTCAATCCACAACAAACATATAACCTGACACAAACAAATACGACAAAGAAATCACGATTTTCCAAATCGATTTTCAATTTTCGACAAAAGGACAAAAATTAACCAATTTATGGCCTAACTCTCAAAAGGTACCTAGTGGAGTCGTCAAGCTATCGAAACATTTTTTTGAAAACGGGGTCTACTTTTTAATAATGAAAGTTTGGAGTTGCCGCCGATCCTTCTGATGAGGTGTGATCGGGTCACCTCAAAATGTGGTCGTTTTCAATAAACAGATTGATTTATCAAAACAACGATTTTGGGTCTACGAAATTCAAGAAAAAGGGTTCGGGAGTCAGTTACGCACGAGGAAGGATTAGCACCCTCGCAACGCCCAAAATTGGTACCTTATTGATTAATTAATGTCCTAATATCAAAAATTTGAAGAGATTTTAGAATACAAATCCTTTAGAAAACATTTGGATAATTTGAATTGAATATCAAAATTCTTTTGTTCCGAAGGAATGACATATCACACCTAGCACGTTAGGATACGACATTTCAAACCCTCGATACCAAGATCATTTCATGATTTCCAAGATTCATGCATTGCAATTTTAAAAGGATATCTCGTTATTTGGCCAAGCAAAAAAAACGAAACCTAGCACGTTAGGGCACGATTCCTCGGATTCCCAAACACTAAATATTGCCTTCTTTTTTACATTAAGAAAACATGAAAAAGGAAAAAAAAATTAAAAGGATATTTGGTTATTTGGTCAAACGGAAAACTGAAAACCAGCACGTTAGGGCACGATTTCTCGAATTTCCAAACACGAAATATTGCCTTGTTTTAAAACGTCATTTTTATGAGTTTGGGGTAAAAATGTGACATAAATTTGAAAAATAAGTCACGATATTGATATGCCTAATAAAGAACAAAATGTATGAGAATATGAAAAACGACACTAAGACCAAAATAATCAAATACAAATAAATAAAAAAGTTAATAAAAAAATAAGTAAACAAATGAGCACTAAAAAGAAAAAATTTAAAAACATTGAAAAAATGAAATAAATATATAAAATAAAATAAATACAAAATATAAAAAGTATAATAATAATGATAAAAAGTAATAATAAAAAAATTGATAAAATGTTATTATGCTACCAATAATAATAATAATAATACTAATAATAAGGAAACAGTACTAATGATATATAAGATAATAGTACGGTAAAAAAATAACATAGTAAATATATGAATAGTAAAATATTAATAAATAATAAAAATAAGTTGATAATAATAATAATAATAATAGTGATAGTGATGTAAATAATAATGCCAAAAATAATAATAGGTGAGATAGTAATAATATTAATATAGTAAATATAATAATAAAAAATTAATTTTGAAAATGAATAGCAAAATAGCAGAAAAGGACCAAGTTGAAATTAAGACAAAACTTTCAGGGCAAAATTGAAAGTAAACCAATGGGAACCGACCGGATTGCAATGCGGGTATGAAGTAGGGGGACTAGGAAAGTAAATGTGTCACCCTCTAAAATGCAACGCTTTGGCACGGGATTAAAATGTAATTGGAATAAAACAAAGGGTAAATGTTAAAAGTATAAAAACTTAATTGCAGAATATTTGAAAAGCGGAAGGGCTAAAAGCAATTGGACGAATTTAGAACAAACAAAGAAATTGAAATGAAATGGACAAAATTCTCACGTAATTGAAAGAGAAAAGAAAATAATTCAACTCTAATGGAAATAAGAAAAGAGAAAATAATCAAATTCTAAATTAAAGTAAGAATACCGAAAATCTCCCTTCAAAGAACAAAAGAGTTTACCAAAAATAGTCTAACTAATTTAATAATAAAATAAAATAAAAACAAAAATCATATCTTCCTATTTTTAGCCTTTTACTAAGTCAACAAAATTTGATAACTCATTGGCATTCTTCATCTTTTTGATTTGGCAACAATTTAATGATTGTCTTTCAATTTGACCATTTTTAACTTGTTTTCGACTGATTGCATCATTTAACTTTAATTATTATTTTTTAGGACCCAGGCTAAAATTAGTTTATTACAGTGTGTTTTATTAGCTATAATATAAATGAAAGAGTTTTAAGCGTGGCATACTTTGGTGGTCCAATGAGAGATGTTTCTAACTAACAACAGAAAATAGTTTACTCCTGTCCTCGCGTTACCCTTTTGTGTGGAGTTGGAAGTTATTTTTGGGGTGAATAAAATATAAATCAAACAGCGAATGTCAAGGCACTAATCATGGGAGAACTAAAAGATAAAAGCGGGGCCATGTGACTTATCATCATTCTTCTCACCTATATTTTTCGTCAATGTGGACGTTTAAAATAAGGAAAAAAAAATAATTAATACCAAAATAGACATAAAGGATTTGTTATGCAAAAAATAAAAGAGAAGGTGAGTCTTACCTACGAGAGTATGACCTTAAACTAAAGTGTCACCATCCTTCCTGTTCAAGTGTTGATTTCCCACCATAATTAGCTTTAATAGAGGGAAGAACCCAAAGGATAAAAAAGTCGCTATCTGTGTTTTCACTTAAAATAAATGGCCCAAAATGACAAAAAATATTCATCCAGTTGCCGGCGTTTTACTCCTCCTTTGATCCTCTTTACCATGTTGTTGCCGGCTGTTTGAACAAATCTCTCCGCCGCCTACACAAGTTCACTTCTTTTTCAGGAATGGACATTATATAATAATGCAAAACACTTTATTTTTTTGAGGGAATCTATAACCTATTTTTATAAATTAAAGTGACCATTAAAATAATTTTATCAGGAAACAAGTCCCCATCTTAATGTTGGAATGATCTGTTGTGGCTTCCACCTGGTTTTGCCTTGGCGTAACAGATATCATCTGAAATATGCTTCAACATGTTAAATAAAACCTATAGTTTTGCTAGTAACAATTTAACATTTGGAAAAATATAAATAAATACCGACAAGTTTTTGTAAGATGCAACTTTGGCAGTTCAACCCATGTATGTTTTCTGGAAAAAAAATTGTCATTATGTAAACTTATGTAGTACTAAATTATAAATAGAATTGAGTGATTGATAGTTGGCAAATCCTGATTTTGTAATCCCAAACAACCAATCTATACTAATTATTTTATCTATATTATTGAATTTATGAATCTATAATTATATTATTTAATTTCATCAATCCAATCAATCTGGTTGATTTTTTCCTATATTTAATAGATTGAATCAATTTCTAATTTCGGTATAGAATGTGTTGTCAAAGAAAAAGGAAATTTCAGCGGCGTGGGGTGAGTGCACCACTAGAGCGCGCACTAATAAAGTTAAATTTGGGTGCGGTAAATTTGAAATCAACCTATACAAAGCCCAACCCCACCACTAGGAAAGGCAGGGCCCGATGTCAGCTCCCCCCAGCTTGTCAAAATAAAACTGCCTTTTTATCAAACATGAAACGCTACTCCATCACCAATCAAATCCTTCTTTCTTCCTCCCTCCCCTCTCTCTTCAAATCTTCTTTAAACTTTACCCTTCAAAACTCGTAAAAGATTTTACTACCCTTTTTTTTCTCGGTAGACAACAATGTCGTCATCGCCACCACCAAGGGCTACTCCAGCCCCCACATCACCACCATCTACCAATTCTACCTCCCCTCCTCCGTCACTTGCCGCATCTCCGCCTCCATCTACCTCTTCAACTCCGCCACCTGCCACCCCATCTGCCCCTCCGCCTTCAACCACCCCATCTCCCCCTACTCCCTCTGCCTCATCACCTCCCCCGTCATCCTCTACTTCCCCATCTACTCCAACACCACCGTTATCCTCTAGTCCTTCCCCTCCTTCTCCTTCTACATCAACAACTCCAAGAGGTTCAGGGACTCCATCGCGACCACCACCTTCGAGGAGTTCGGGAAATCCATCGCGACCACCACCTTCGAGGAGTTCGGGAACTCCATCTCGTCCGTCGCCGCCATCTGGATCGAGCAATGGGGTGTCGACAGGACTGGTAATTGGGATAGCAATAGGGGGAGTGGGGATATTGTTGGTTTTGAGTTTGTTTTGTATATGTTGTAAAAAGAATAGTAGAAGAAGAAGAAGAGATGACGAAAGTTACTACATGCCTCCCCTACCTCCTGGGCCTAAAGGTCAGATCTTTTTCTCCATTGTTTTCATATTGGGAAGGTGTTTATTTTTATTTTCATTTGGTTTTATTTATGATGTGATCCCTGAACTATATATGTTTTCAAATTTGGTACTAAATTTAAAAAAAAATTGTTTGTTGAATGTTATTCCAGTTCTCATTTTGCTACCTAAAAGTAAGCAGTTAAAAAAACTGACCAATGAGAATGCGCCGCATCATTGAATGATATAGTAGATGATATGGCATGTTGACAATGACGTGGAACGTTGACAGATGATGGGTAGGTTGATGAAGCGTTGACCAGTGTTGACCGGTCAAAATTATTTAAAAATTGTAAAATTATTTTTTAAAAAATAAAAAATCTTGTAGAATTTAAAAGGTTGCAAAAAAAAAAAAAATTGTGAAAACTATAAATTATTTTAAAATATTTAAAAAGTAGTAAAAAAAATATTGAAGAAGTTAAATTGTATATTTAAGAAAGGGAGGTTAAGCTTCAAAGAAAATTTATGGTAAAGAGAATGAGAATTGGAGATTTCATTTCATTTTCCTACATGCTTTTCGCAACCAAATACCATTGAGTTAATGAAAAAAGAGAAGTATCAGCCGGCAGTAGAGAATCCAACACATTCTTAAAGAGAGAAATAGAGAGTGGAAGGAGAAAGTAAGGTACCTTGGATGTTGGAGATTTAGTTTAAAGAGTGGGTGTTGGTTTGAGTTAGAAAGGGGGAAGCGACTGATTTCCATAGCTTTAGGAGTCATAAACAAAAAAGGTTTTCAGGCAAAACGTTTTTGAAACTCTGCTTAACTGATAAGGGGAGGGGTAAGCCAAGACCGAAACACTCATCCAAACATTTCTGCTGTAGATGATGGAATTTTTTTTTTTTTTTTTGTATTGACTGACTTCACTTAATTAATACCAGTTGTACTCTAGGTATTGAGTATTTTTACCATTTTTCTGATAATAACAGTACCATCGTGCTTCTTTGAGTTTTTTAAATATTTTTGCATTTTAAAAAAATAATATTTACAACCAATTAATATTTTTAAATAATTTTTTTTTTTTTTTACGATTACATTTGTTTAAATAAACTTTAATTGTTCTTTAACCATTGATGCCGGTCACCGAGCAATGTTACACGTCATGGGTCGACATGCCACATCATCAGTCAATGTGTCGTATTATCAATGACGTGGCATGTACTCATTGGCTAAGCGCCTTTAGCTACCACAATGAGACAAGAATATCTGTAAGTTCTAAAATGAGAACATGGATATAATTTAGGGTCTAAATCGTGAATTTAATTTTTGGGTTTCCATTAAAAAGATGGATTATAATTATCTTATAAAAACACTTTTTTTTTATGATAATTTTGAAGTTTGATGTGGGGTGAAACAAATATTTGAGGTTTGAATCATTTGCTGTCTTTTGCAATACGTTGGTTAGTGGCTTTGCATGCGTCTCTTTGATTTTTGGTTGGATCATACGGAAGACACCGGTTTATGTAAATGGCTTTTGCTTCAAGCTAAATCTTTGCGTTTGTTCACACTGCATCCTTTCTCCCATTGTGTTTGTTCACACGGAGATTTTGTTTTTTTTTTTTTTTTTTCCTCTCAGATGATCCGTATGGTGGCCAGCACTATCGGGTGCAACAAAATCCTCCACCGCCTGTGAATCAATCCAGTGCAGTGCCTACAAAGCCCTCACCTCCACCAGTTACAGCATGGCGTCCTCAGGCAATGCCACCACCTCCACTTTTCATGAGCAGCAGTGGAGGTTCTGGCTCTAATTATTCAGGTTCCGAGAACCCACTTCCACCACCTTCACCTGGTATTGTGTTAGGTTTCTCCAAGAACAGATTTACCCATGAAGAATTAGCAAGGGCAACAGATGGCTTCTCAGATACTAACCTTCTTGGACAAGGTGGTTTTGGGTATGTGCACCGTGGAGTTCTCCCCAACGGGAAGCAAGTAGCAGTCAAGCAACTGAAGGCTGGAAGTGGACAAGGGGAGAGAGAATTTCATACTGAAGTTGAGATTATCAGCCGTGTTCATCACAAGCATCTTGTGTCATTGGTTGGATACTGTATCTCGGGGACTACAAGAATGCTAGTTTATGAGTTTGTTCCCAACAACACTTTGGAGTTTCACTTGCATGGTAAGCTTGTCTAAGTTGCATGTCATCATGCTTGTTTGAATTATTGGGCACGGCGAGTAATGTTCAGTTCATCTGGTAAAATGATCTAATACAGAATGTTAATTGCAGGAAAGGGGCGACTTACCATGGATTGGCCAACTAGAATGAGAATTGCTTTAGGGTCTGCAAAAGGACTGGCATATCTTCACGAGGATTGTATGCTTTTTCGCTCTCACTCTCTCCCTTGCATGCGTGCTCTATATTTAGGATTTTAGTCTCTTATTAACCTTATCAAAATTTTCAGGTCATCCTAAGATCATTCATCGTGATATTAAGGCGGCTAATATTCTTTTGGATTTCAAGTTTGAGGCTAAGGTATTGATTTCACTTTAATTTCTTGACACTTTTAAACGCTTGAACCATAAACGAAATCCGAACAAATGCAACCAAAATGTGGGCCTTGACTTGTCTGTGTTATTTCATCTTTACTTAATCGAAAAGGATTTGCTTGTATCAAGCTGTTAACCAACTAGTATAAAAATAACATTCTTTCAGTTTTAACACCAATGTATAGGTTTCATTGCAGTAGTTTTCAATTACTGTCTTTGTTTTTTTGTTTGTCCAAATGTATTTCTCTCTATTGTCATTGAGATGATGGATAAAAATGTTGTTTTCAGGTTGCTGATTTTGGACTGGCAAAGTTCTCTTCTGATGCCAACACTCATGTCTCTACTAGGGTGATGGGTACTTTTGGGTAAGAAGACTTCTGCATTATCTTTCTTGGTATATAGGATTTATGATTAAATTTTTTTGCCTCTAGTTATTTATTTACTTAATTCTCACTCTCTCCAGGTATTTGGCTCCGGAGTATGCTTCCAGTGGAAAACTCACAGACAAGTCAGACGTTTTCTCTTTCGGAGTCATGCTTTTGGAATTGATTACTGGACACAGACCTGTTGGCTCTTCTTACAGGGAAGACAGTTTGGTGGACTGGGTTAGTTATTAACTTTGGTCTATGATTGTCTATGCAATTACACACAAACATGCAAAATATCATCTGCATATTCTTCTCTGACTCTCTGAACCAGTTCCGGAGAGAAATTCTGGATTTACATTTCATAGATTCTTTATTAAGTAAATCTGATTTGGCATTGCAGGCTAGGCCATTGCTCACACGAGCTATGGAGGATGGAAACTATGATAGTCTGGCTGATCCTAAATTACAGAAGGAATATAACCACAATGAGATGACTCGTATGGTTGCTTGTGCTGCTGCTTGTGTGCGACATTCAGCAAGACGTCGTCCCCGGATGAGCCAGGTAATTGGTGTCGTAAATTTTCTTTTAAATGTCATTTTTAGTATTGAGGGTCTGCCATGTCTGGTTGATGGATATGACTCTGAAGATGAATAATTGTGAAAGCAATCCATCTCTATTAATGGAAATTTAATTGTGAGCGACTGCATTTCTTAAGTATCTTGTGGGTATGATGGCTGCCAATCAAGTGGGGTAACCGGTGGTTGATGGTTCATGAGTGAACCGTACTTTCTGTTTGACCTTCTAGTTACTCCTGTGTTCGATTCATAAGTATACTCTTAACCGAAACTTGCAATCAAATAGATCGTACGAGCTTTAGAAGGAGATGCGTCATTGTCTGATCTCAATGAAGGAGTGACACCTGGACAAAGCAGTGTTTACAGCTCTTATGAAAGCTCTTACTACGATACAAACCAGTACAATGAAGACATGAAAAGGTTCAGGAGGATGGCATTGGACACACAGGAATATGCTGCTAGTAGTGAATACAGTGAAGCCACCAGTGAATACGGTTTATACCCTTCTGGCTCAAGCTATGAAGGCCAAACCACCAGGGAAATGGAGATGCGGAAGATGATGAAAAATAGCCAAGGTTTTAGCGGAAACTCAACCTCGTAACGCAACATATACCTCATTACACTGTAAAGATCCCATCCTCTTGTCGTTTTCATACTATAACTTGGATTGGCTTGTATTTCTTGAGATACCCCATACCACTGAAATTTTTAGCCCCTCTAATTTTTAAACCAAGGGTTTTCATTGATTTTTATATTTTTAGTGATTCACACAAATAGTAAATGATGCATACAGTTTGCCTGATTCTTTTATTTGTTGTTTAAATGTTGAAATCAATTTGGTTTGCTGAAAACTAGACTATCCTTTTATTTTGTTGTTAAAATGTTTCCTGTCAGTTTGCTTGGATTGCAAGTTTAGTAGTTAGGTTGGGCTCCCATGGTATATGGGTGGCATTAGTACGTAGCCTGTTTGCATTTAAGTCAAGTTTCAACGTCAGATACACCAACTCAGAGCATCTCCATCAATGAACCATTGGTGGGAAGAAATCGAAGAAACAAAATTTAAGGCATAGAGTGTCAGTATGAGTTAGGTTCAGTTGATGCTGTCATGTTCTTTTTCAAGTTGTGTTAGCTTTGAAAATGAGCAAATTTTGAGGTAAAAAAATAGGATGAAGGGTGTGGCCACCATGGGACATTATTCCAACTTCAAAAATTTGAAAAGCTTAGCTGGGGTTGAGAGCTCCCTTTTTCACATGCATAACAAAGCAAAATTCTGTCCATTAGAAATGACAAAAAGTTGGCAGCTTTTCTTTCTTTTGTTTTTTTTTTGGTGTGTGTGAAGGGCGTGGTCCTCTCCTCCTCAGATAAGTTTTGTTTATGTATCATATTAATTTGTGACAAAAGCAAACTACCCGATTTTTATTAGTATTAAAAAATGTAAATTTAAAATTCTATTTTTCATGAGCCGAATTTGTAAATATAAAATAAAAATATATATGGGTTAATATGAAAATATGCTAAAGAATGATCAAGTAATTTAGTTGATAAAATAGTCAATTAAAGTTCAGGGGTTAAATTGTAAAAGTCTAATTATTATTGAGTTTTAATTAAGAAAAGGTTTGAGGACCTAAATAACAATTAACCAAAGAGGCCAAAATGATAATTAAACCAATTGTTGGCATGAGTTAGTGGATGACAAATCTCGCTTAGACTAAATTATGATTAAAATAAGCTTAATTATCTTAATTATCTAATTAAAAAAGGTTATTAAGTTAAACTAAAACTAATCTGAGTATAAATAAGAGTGTTAGTGGAATTTTTCATCATATTCTCTACTCTTCCAACCGTTTATACTTAAAAAACCTAAGGAAGAAAGCTTTTAATTCATCCAACATTCGACCAATAATTAGGTATGAAAATCAAGCTCTTTTCTTGTAATTTTTATAGATTTATGACCATGGGAGCTTGTTTTAGGTAGCTCACGTACCAATTTGATCAATTGTTGAATTTTAGCAAGTTGTCATTATTGATAAGTTGATGAAATAGGCTTAGAATTGATAGATATTGAGCTTAAATCATAAAAATGACTAAATTATAGACTTAGTTAAGCTTGTTTGTTAACTTTGTAACATTAGGGATCAAATTTAATAAATGTAAAATTTGTCATAAAATTATGTTGGAAATAGAAGGAATAGAGTCCCTAATGAAAAAAATGTGAAATCGAAGTTTAATCTGAATTAAGGAATCGAAAGATATGCTTATCCCGAGTTTAAGGACTAAATTGAATAAAATATAAAATATATGTATAATCAAAAAGAAGATTAGTTGAATCATGCATCTCATGGCATTGTGGTTGTGAGCCACTAAACGACTATTATGTGTTATCATATGATATTGATTGGTATAAATATATATTTGTATAGAACCAGAATTAGATAAAAGTAGAGCTAGTAGAGGAAAGGCAAAAATTGTGGAATAGTCCCCGAAGAATCTACCCATTTTGTGTTTTGAAAAAGGTAAGTTCTTATGGTACTTACTACCCTTAATTTTTTTAATAAGTATGCTTGTGTTTATTTTCACTTTACCTAAGCTTGAATCTAAGTTAAAATTTTGTTGGAAATTGGAATACCTAGCTAGCAAATGTAATTGAATAAAGATGAATTGAAATGATGATTGATATTATATTTAATTATTGTAACTAGAAGTATGATAAGGACCTTGCAATGTGTTGTTAAATATATGTGTAATTCATGTTCAAATTCAACCAATGGAATTCGAAAAATTGATATGTGATAGTTATAGGATATGAAAATGCAAATGTGAATAATTGATGCTCATATGAACTTAGTAAAAAGCTAGTATACAATTGGCATGTCAATAAGGTCATATGCGCGCTTATGTATGGGATAGTTGATGATATAAACATTGTAACAAGTTATTTTGGGATTCAACATCTGTTACGGATCATCAAGTATTCATTGTTTCTACGGAAACCTTAGTGTGGTGGAGAAATGTATTTGAATATGTTTAAACATTTGATGCCTATAGGCTTTGCACTTCGGTGCCGTGGTATGGTGTAGTTTATGCTCAAATGAGCTATCATGGTGTGGTGTAGTTCACCTGTGTGTCTAAGTCCGTTTTACTAGGGTTCCATTAGGCAAAACATTGAAATTGAATCTTGAAATTGAAAAATGAAATGAATCAAATTTGGTAAAGTTTTATGATACGTGATTCAATTGAAATAGCATGGACTTGTGGATTGATGATAGAATATGACATTGAGATAAATATATGTGAATTGGTACAAATTTGTAATGTTTTGAGTTATGTTTATAATGTTTGATACACATGAATACTTATGTTTCTTATGCTCACCTTGTTGTGACATTAAGTGTCATACTCTAGCTAAATGTATGCCAAACCTTTGGTAGTTAACATGTTTACCTATGAGCAAGGTAAGTGTAACAACTCGATTTTTAATAGTACCGAAGAATGTGGTTTCAAAACCACATTTCCATAAATCGAGTTTGTAAATATTAATATTTAATATTTACGAGTCTATTATAAAAATATATAAAAGTTTTGTAGAAGGCCCATTTTGCCCGGGCCCATAAATTATACAAAAAATAAATAAACAAATAAAAAACCAATAAATATACCCAAATTTATAGGCCAATGTCCAATGTCCATTTTTTTTACAAGCATCAGGGCCCAAATTAAACACAAAGCCCGAATTAAGCCTAAATAAACAAAGCCTGATTGGCTTAATTTGTTACAGACTCGAATACAAAACAAAAAATAAACCCTTAAACCCAATTTTAGCCCAAACCCGAATATTAGTCCAAATTTTGGGCTAACCCAATTTCAAAGTCGGCCCAAATGGCTCGGACAAATGAAAGCTGCTAGAAACCCTAGGTTCCCCCCGAGCCGTCGCTTGCACGAGCAACTGCTTCTCACGAACGATTTCTCCTTACTGCCGTACACCTCTATACATCCACGTTATTCGAACCTGTGAGAAGAAAATAACAGAATACAACAGAGCAGAAATGAAAAACATGTATTTGGTTTTTTGTATTTTATCATATTTGGCTATAAAAAGCCTAGTGTAAATAGTGTAAATTTTTTACGCATACACATGAAATCAAAAGCAATAAAAAAAATCAAATTCATTTTGAAGGTGATCTCAGATTCCATTTTTTTCTTTTCAATTTGTTTTTCCTTTTTGGTCATTCGTTTAATTCCTATTGCATGTGAAAACAAAAGAGGGGAAATGAGGGAGTTACCTTGGTGATCGGAGCCTCATCTTCTTCGTTGAAATCGAAGCAAGGATGGGTATTTCGGGGCTGGAAATGGTAATCCCTGAGGCCTGGGGTCTAGTGCAGATAAAATGGGCCTTCTCCCATCTCCGATCACCGAGTATTATGGCGAAAAGGTGGTGACGCGGAGGGTGTTTTTTGGTCGGCCGAATAGGGGGAAGGGTCAAGGGATATTTAGGTTTTTTTTCCTATTTGTCTTTGTTTCTAAAATGGCTAAATGATGTGTTTTAAGTTTATTTTTGGCTTTTATAAAGAATGTGCAACGGCGTCGTTTAAGGCCTGTTTCAGTGGTCTCAAAACGACGTCGTATAGGCCATACCTGATTCGACCCGATCCAATACCCACAGGATCCGCGTGTTTCTGCGGTGAAGGGATATTTGTGCGATTAGTCCCTCCCTTTTGCACCAACCTTTGATTGGACCCTGTTTACATTTTCTTCATTTTTTAATTAATCCCTAGAATTTGTACGCCATTTCAAATTAATCCATGTTTAAACGCTGCGTTCAGGGACTTGGGATAATTGCATTTTTAATCCCCTTGCGTTTGTGCGCATTGTATTTCGGTCCTCAAATCTGTTTCAATGGTTTATTTATTTATGAATTACCCCTTATTTCAATTTATGTTTTTTGTTACTCTTTGTAATTATTTATCATTCATTTTTTAAAATTGTTTTAACATATTATTTTGAAATATTTTCTTAATTTTTACATTGTTTAGGTTGTTTTTTTTTTATACTTTCATTTTTATATATTTTTAAAAAATTGTTTTATTACATAATTTATTTGTTTTAAAATTCTTTCTTATGAATATTTCTTTGATTTAAAGATTTATATAATGTTTTCTAAATACTCTTATACATTATTATTTTTATATATATTATCTATATTAAACTATTTCGTAATTTATGTATATCATCTATTTAGATATATATATATATATATATATATATTATTTTGTTAATTACGTACTTTAATTCATGGCTTACATAATACTTATTTTAAAATTAATTTATATTATTATTTTGCATATGATTTATATATTTTTATTCTATTTATATGATTTATTTTAAATTTATTTATATATATATATATATATATATTACTCACTTTAAATTTTTTAAAGATATAATTTATTTTTAAATGTTTTTATATTGTCAATTTCAAATTCCTTTTCTTCTACATTATTTGTTTTAACATTATTCATGTTTATTTGAAAGCTTGATACATTTTTTATTTGCTTTATTTTTAAATCGTTTTTTATTCATTAGTCTTAAATTATAAATGTTGGTATTTAAATAATGCATGTTGTGAGATTATTAACATTGAGTGTATTTTGATTTATATATTTGTGTCTTTTATATTATTGTCATTCATTTGTATATTATTTTATCTATGTATTATATTCCATGCTCGTTACTATGCCCTTGTTTCTTGTTATTGCATTGTGATTGAAATTCCTACTTTTGTCCGACATCGATTGTTTCATTTTCTTTACTCCAAACAAACCGAATAAATGCATTTCGAGTCGGTTTTTATAATCGCTTTTATTTGAAATCTTCTCAAAACAAGGCAATATTTCATGTTTAGAAATTCGAGAAATTGTGCCCTAACGTGCTAGGTTTTGATTTTTCATTTGACCAAATAACCAAATATCCTTTTAAAATTTTAATGCATGGGTTTCGAGAATCATGAGATAATCTTGGTTTCGAGGGTTTAAAATGTTGTATCCTAAAGTACTGGATGTGATATTTTACTCTTTTGGAACAAGAGAATCCTAAATTCCAACTCGAGTTTTTTAAACATTTCTTAAAGGGAATGTAATTTAAAAGCTTTTCAAATTTTCGACATTAGGACGATAATTAATCAATAAGGTACCAATTTTGAGCGTTACGAGGGTGCTGACCCTTCCTCATATGTAACCGACTCCCAAACTTGTTTTCTTGAATTTTGTATGCCAAAATCAATATTTTAATAAAACAAAATGTTTCATAAGCTGATCCGATCACACCTAAATAAAAAGGATTGGTGGCAACTCCATATTTCTTTTTAAAATCGATCACCGTTTTTCAAAATAAAAATGGTTTCGATAGCTTGGCGACTTCACTGGGGATCAATAAGAGAGTCAGACCGTAAATTGATTATTTTCTATCCTTTTGTTGAAAATTGAAAATATGATTTTAAAAATTTATGATCCTTTTATTGCATTTGTTTGTGTTATTCCATGTTTTTTTGCTGTGGTTCGACTCTCATAGAATACTCTGACATTGCATTGCATGACCGTTTGGTCACACCCTTTTAAGTGGGAGTGAGAAACTATGCCTTCGTGAGGTTTTCACCTTCGCGTGGGATAGTGGACTGCTTCCGGGATACATCCGTACCTATGTCTTCGTGAGATTTTCATCTTCGCATGGCTATAGGGAAATGTATTCCCCTGAACCAAACTCGGTCCGTATGAACCTATAATGGGTGAGGATCGAGGAATTTGTTGGTTCAGGTACCCTTACCTTAGAACCGAACCGCATATAGTTAGCCCTAAGAGCCCACCTTAGGTAGAACTATGCTAAACTCTAGAGGTCACCCAAATAGATGCTTGATTATTTTCTGTTTGCTTTGAATTTTATCATTTGTATATGATACTGACTTGTTGTGTTTTGTTTTGGCTATGATTGCATGTCATTTCATATTTAAAAAAGGGGTCGATTCATGTTCGATTACTAAATTAGAGAGCTTGTCATGGAGAATGAATTTTTTGATAAAGTGGAGGATAATGCGGTTGTCCGTATATGGTCGGAGAAAACGCAATTAGAGAAAGGGGATAGTCTAGCCAAAGGGTATATGTCTGAATTGTAGGATTTCAACCGTATTAGTGTGACGCAAAATGATCTCCAAGAATTGAAAGAAATATGGGCCCATTGGGATGATGAGGTTAAGCAGCTGTTCTACTATAATTATGGTGATCTACCTTATCTACTCGACATCAAGGTGGACAAGCACTTGTTCCGGATTATGACTCAGTTTTGGAATCCTGCCTACAGTTGTTTCACTTTCGGGAAGGTAGACCTGGTTACTATTGTAGAGGAGTATACAACCTTGCTGCACTGTCCAAGGATCCAAGTTGACAAGGATTATTCTAGGGCCACTAATGTCCTGACCTTCGTAAAGAAGTTAATGAACATCACTAGGATGAGTGAGAAGTGGGTTATGGCCCGATTTCAGTAGAAAGGTGATGGTAAATGCATTTCTTGGGTGAATTTGAAAAACCTATTTTAGCACATCCAGATGTAAAGAAGAGAGTTGACGTTTTCGCCTTGAGTATTTATGGGTTGGTGATCTTCCTCAAAGCTTTAAGACATATAGATGAAGTAGTTACCGACTTATTTGATCAACTTGACAAGCGGGTCACACCTGTTCCTGCAATTCTAGCCGAGACATTCAGATCTTTGAACGCATGCTAGAGGGCAGGTGAAGGTAGATTTATTGGGTGTGCGCAATTATTGTTGGTTTGGTTCCATAGTCATTTCTAGAAGGTGGACAAAGTTTCTTATCAAGTGTTCTCTGAGAATTATTCCCCATTAAAGGAGGTAGCAGCTACGCCAAGGAGGGACGATATATTGGAGGAAAAGTGGATGGCGATTCTCCAAAATCTCCAAGAGGAAGATGTTGAGTGGAGAGTTCCAATGATGGTTTCCGATGAGGTCCTTTATTGATGTGGGAATTTTGACTGGGTTCCTCTGCTTGGAATTTGGGGAGCCGTTGGATATGCTCCTTTGCTTGTATTAAGGCAGTACAAATCAAGGCAATTTATACCGGTGATGCACGGGCTAGCTCAATACGAGTTCTCATATAAGGGGGACAATTATAAGAAAAAGGTTCGAGAGATTTCTAATAATTGGAAACAGACTCGTCGGATGAAGAGATTGATTGTAGGTTCAATGGCAACTCCTGAATACAATGGATGGTTGAGTAAAAGGATTAATGATAACATTCTTGGACCGAGTTTAGAGGGCGCTCAATAAATAGAAGAATACTTGCAAGTGGTCCCATCAGAACTAGAGATCATAAGGAAAGATTTCGAAGAGAATAATTCAGAGCTTGGGAAAAAAAATAGAGCAGTTAGAGGAGGAAAAAATGCACTTGAGATTAGATGTGGATGTTTAGAAGTTAGAGGCCGAGAAATTAAGAAAAGGGAAGAATAAGGCCGAAGAAGATTTGGATAGTTTGAAGATAGATTATAAGAAGCTGCGTCTATCAATGAGAACTACCAAGTTGGGGAAAACTTCAGAGCAATGGCGATAAGAGATTCGAGAAGAAAAACTAAAGCTGATCAATGGGAGAGGAAATTCCAAGAGGCTCAAGCGAGAAACAAAGCTCTAGAAAAGAGTTTGTCAAAAAGTCGAAATGAAAAAGGTGAATTAAAGGCTAGAGTGGCTGAACTTGAAAAATCTCTTCATGAGTATCGAAATCGTATTTTGTGATGGAGCTAAAGGTGAGCTTAAACAAGATTGAGGAAATGAAAGGAAAAATAGAAGAATTAGAGACGGCATTACAGAATTGTGAAATCCGGATTGAGCTCCTCGAAGCAAGTGAAGAGCGCTGGAAGGAATAGCTTCACTATTCTCAGAATCAAGTTAGAAACAGAGATTACATTATGGGTGAAGTCGTGGCTCAGATTCGAGAGGTAGCCACTCACTTGCAGACTTTGGTGGTACAGGTTGATATACTAAGTGTGAAGTATGAGCTAGAATCAGACTAGGGGCAAAAGCTAGCTTCACTGCTTAGGAAAATTAAAGCTTTGAGCATTAGGGCAAAGCCATATTTGTAACCTGTTTTATGTAAAGAACTTTGTTTTCTAGTAAAGTTTTCTAAATGGAATTGAACTAGAATCGACTTTTTTTGCATTCATCTCATGCATTTGCATTACATTACATCATATGCATTAAAATCCATAGAATGACCCTAATTAATTAAAATCATTTCAGTTAATTTGGAAACCAACAAAAACTTACATCGTTACGGTACTCGAGCAAAAACAAAAAACATGGACCAAATATTGGAAAGGTTTAAGCAACTGTAAAGGGAGATGCAAGACTAGCTACAGATGCAAATGCAAGAGCAACTGGCTAAGATCCAGCAAGACATGGTGGACCAAATGCTGGAGTCCTAAAGAAACATGATGACTGAATTGACCCAACTGCTCACTAGAGGGAATGGATAAAGGGAAAAGCCCTATGGCCAATGCTGGAAATGATAATGAAGATCCTCTCTATCCTCTGGGTTTCACCCCACCAAATGCTCAAATATAACCTCAGGTGTGCCTGCAAAGACCATCCGTCACGATCAAGCCTCAACAATTTTAGGATGGTGCTTCGATACCAATGCACTTCCAAACTAGACCAGGCTCTAACCCCCCAACTAATCCTGCTATCTCTGATTTGGATAAAGTGGCAGAAAGGGAAAAGGGCAATAATGAAATTGCCAAAGTAGTTAGAGGACCGATGTAAATGGCTGGAGGAAAAATTCAGGGTGATGGAAAATGCTGATAATCATAGGGGAATTGATGCTAAGGATTTGAGTTTGGTTCCAGATCTAGTACTTCCCTACAAGTTCAAAATGCCAGAATTTGAAAGTATAACGGGACTAGCTGCCCTAAAGCTCATATTACCATGTTCTGCAGAAAGATGATTGGGTATGTTAACAACGATCAACTACTAATCCATTGCTTCCAAGATAGTTTGGTGGGGGTAGCATCTAAATAGTACAATCAACTGAGCCGTACCAGGATTTGTTCGTGGAAAGACTTAGCACAAGCATTTATGAAGCAGTATAGTCATGTGACAGACATGACTCCTGATAGAATCACCTTACAGAATATGGAGAAGAAGCCAAATGAAAGTTTTAGGCAGTATGCGCAAAGATGGAGAGAAGTTGCCATACAAGTTCAGTAGCCGCTTTTGGAAAAAGAAACCACGATGCTCTTCATTAACACTTTGAAAGCCCCGTTCATTACTCACATGCTAGGAAGCGCCACAAAAAGCTTTTCAGACATAGTGATGACTGGAGAAATGATCGAGAATGCAATAAGAAGCGGAAGGATAGATGCATGAGAGAGTACTAAAAGGTCAGCCTCGAGGAAAAGGGAAAATGAGGTGAACAACACAAGTACATATAGTAAGGGTTACTCAAAATCAATTACTATAAGTCAACCAAGAATAATAGCTACTGTTCAACAAGGTCTGCCAAGACAAGAATCTAGTGCAAAGTAAAATAAAGAGAAGCTCCAGTTTATGCCAATTCCAATGACGTATAGGGAGTTGTATGAAAGCCTATTTGACGCGCATGTTATGTTTCCTCATTATCTGAAACCAATGCAATTCCCATACCCCAAATGGTACGAGTCAAATGCTCAATGCAAGTACCATGCAGGGATTACAAGGCATTCAATAGAAAATTGCATTGCTTTTAAGAAATTAGTTGAAAGATTTATTCAAATGGGCATTGTGAAATTTGATGATGCACCTGGTGCAGAAAATCTGCTACCCAATCATACCGATACTGGGGTAAACGCGATAAGTGAAAATATGGGGAGAAGAATAAAGATAGATATTACAGAAGTAAAAATTCCTTTGAGATGGGTTTGGAAGGAGATGGTAAAAAAGAGGTTAATCATTTCAGATTCAGAAGGGGGCGATGGAAAGACAGGGAGTTATTGTGAATTTCATCATAGAGAGGGGCATAAGATCCAAGAATGTGTCGAATTCAGAACTCTAGCACAAGGTTTGATGGACAATAAGGAGATGAAGTTTTGTAAAAAAATTAAAGAGGAAGGAAACATCTGTGCGTCAGAATCAACAACAAAGGTCTCAAAAGTCAATTACCTGGTGGTCATAATTTCGCGACCTAAAAGTGACGAAGTTAGGGTACAGATGACATCAAAGATCATAATTCAGAAATCTGCAGTCTTCTCTTATAAGGATAGCAAGAGGGTCCCTTGGAATTATGATTGCAACATGACAATCCCGGGAAAGGAGAACTTAGCCAGCGCTTCAAAAGATGATCAAGATGTAGGTTCTTATACACGTAGTGGGAGACGCTACGATTTGATAAATGCCCGAACAGAACCTGTAAAAGGAAATGCCCTGACGGTGGAGCAAAAGAAGAGAAAACCAGTCGAACCTGAGCTGCTTATTAATGAGTCGTAAAAAATGAGGAAGCTAAGGAATTCTTGAAGTTTTTGAAGCACAGCGAGTATAGTGTTGTAGAAAAGCTGCATAGACAACCGGCTCGCATATCTATATTAGCTTTACTCTTGAGGTCGGAGGTACACCGAAGTGCATTGATGAAGGTGCTAAACGAAACCTATGTAGTCAATACTCTGGACTGGCTAGTTAATAATATAAGTTTCGACAACTTCAACTTCTTCAACGACAATAAAATACCACCAGGAGGTATGGGATCCACTAAAACCCTGCACATAACCACCAGATGGCAAATTCTACTTTCTAAATTTGACATAGTCTACATGAGCCAAAAGGCTGTAAAAGGAAGTGCAATAGCAGATTTTTTGGCCAACAGAGCTCTAGAAGACTATGAGCCTTTGAATTTTGATTTCCCCAACGAGAAGCTAATGTATGTGGCAGTTACTGAAGGAGACGCTACAAAGGATCATTTTTGGAAACTAAATTTTGACGAGGCATCAAATGCTGTGGGTAATGGAAATAGGCAGTCTGGTATCCCCAAATGGTGATCATTATCCATTCAAATGCAAATTGGATTTTGATTGCACAAATAATATGGCAGAATATGAAGCATGTATCATGGGACTCCGTGCAGTCATAGAACACAAAATTAGAATGCTAGAAGTATATGGAGATTCTGCACTAGTGATCTACCAACTTAAAGGTGAATGGAGGATGAGAGACCCCAAATTGATCAAAAAGATAGTTCTAAGGTTAATTGAAGAGTTTGATGATATCACTTTCAATTATCTCCCGCATGACGAAAACCAAATGGCAGATACTTTGGCTACTTTGGCTTCCATAATCAAAGTGAGTAAACAAGAGGATGTAAAACCCATTCAAATGAGTATTTACGAGGCCCCAACTTATTATTACAACGTGGAGGAGGAAGAAAGAGATGACCACCTTTGGTATCACGATATATTGCGATATGTGATAAATCGTGAATATCCTGACTAAGCAACCGAGAATGACAAAAGGACATTGAAAAGACTAGCCTGTGATTATGCCTTAGATGGGGAGATCCTATACAAAAGAAGAAAGGATCAAGCACTATGGAGATGTGTAGACGCTGTCAAAGCTAAGAAAATTTTGGAAGGAGTCCATGAAGGCGTTTGTGGAACACATGTCAACAGCTTCACAATGACTAGACAAATTATGAGATTTGGATACTATTGGTCTACCATGGAGTGAGACTGCATTAATTATGCCAAGAAATATCACAAATGCCAAATTTATGGAGACAAAATTCATGTGCCTTATTCGCCTTTGCATGTTATGACTTCCCCATGGCCTTTCTCCATGTGGGGCATGGATGTCATAGGGCCGATTTCGTCAAAAGCTTTGAATGGGCATCGATTCATCTTTGCAGTCATTAGTTATTTCACCAAATGGGTAGAAGTCCCTACATATACCAGTGTTACTAAGTTTGCAGTCAGCAAGTTCCTAAAAATGGAAATCATATGTCAATACGGAATGCCTAAGAGGATCATATCTGATAACGCATTAAATTTGAACAACAGCATGATAGTGGAGGTTTGTAGGCAGTTCAAGATTAGACACCACAACTCGTTGCCATATCACCCAAAAATGAATGGTGCAGTGGAGGCAGCTAATAAAAACATCAAGAAGATTGTGGGAAAATGACTGAAACTTATAGAGGTTGGCATGAGAAATTACCATTTGCTCTCTATGCTTATCGAATGTCTATCAGAACTTCCACCGGGGCAACGCCTTTCTCATTGGTTTATAGAATAAAGGCAGTTTTACCCATTGAAGTAGAGATACCTTCCCTTCGAGTTCTATCAGAGCTAAAGTTAGATAAAGCAGAATGGATCCAGTCTTGATATAATTAGTTGAATTTAATTGAGGAAAAGAGGCTAAGGACTATTCGTTATGGTCAGATGTACCAAAAACAAATTATGTGAGCTTATGTAAAAAAAGGTTCGTCCAAGAGAATTTCACGAGGGAGATCTGGTATTGAAAAAGATTCTTCCCATACAAAAAGATTTCAAAGGGAAATAGATGCCAAATTGGGAATGACCTTACGTGGTAAAGAAGGCTTTCTCTGAAGGAGCACTGATTTTGATCGAAATGAATGGGAAAAACTTACCCAATCCTGTAATTCGAATTTGGTTAAGAAGTACTACACTTAATGATGGAAAGAGGCCAAAGTGAAATCTCGCAAATAGCATTTTGAGACCTTCTCAAAAAAAAAAAAAAGAAAAACTGCCAAGGTGAAAACCCGCAAAGGGCGTTTTGAGACCTTATATAAAAAAGAAAAATAAAATGAAAAGGAGATGCCGAGGTGAAAACCCACAAAGGCGCCTTGAGACCAAAGGGGTTTTGAGTTGAAAACCCGAAAAGGGCGGCTCAAATTTTGATTAAAGAAGGGGCATGCGGTGATCTTACTATGCCGGAATTAGCAAAGAAGAAGGTATGCTACAACTTGGGGCATCAACAAAGTACTCGAGATCTCCTAAACACATGTTAAGCTCAAAACGGTCTTCAAAAAGATTGTACAGAGAAGCCCAGGCTGCGATATCTGGGGCACCTGGTCTTATTCATATTGAATTTGCTATCTTTGAATACTTTTTTCTTTTCAAGATGTGTATTTTCAATCAATTTCCTTTTTTATTGTTGCTATATTTGATAATTTATTCATTTCAAGCTATACTCCAAATCAATTCTATTCTTGTCCTTGTTGATCTTCTTTTCAAGCATGTTGCATGGAAATAATCATTAATGGGCTAATAACACTTTCACAAAGGAAGTTTTGCATATTACTCTAGAAGCTTCTAAATAATACAAGAACCTGAAACATGACTATTGTTTAGAACTTACCAAACTTAAGGTTCGGAAACATCTAAGAAGGAGGATTCTAAATCGAGACTATCTCTTCAATTTTTTGTCAAAAATGTTGATTGAACAAATCGCCAGAATATAAGGGTGGTGATAAAGCTTCAATGGACTAACAAGCAATGTTCACTAAACATTAGGAGGAGATTATTCTTGGAGAAGAAAACCCTACATTTATGTATAAGTATCTGGTCATGACACCCAGGGAATGGTGTAACAGACCAAAATGATGGAAGAAGATTCAAATCCTATATGCATGAGTTGTAGTGGGAGGGTTTAAAGATAGTACAAACTTTACGTCCAAAAAGGACAGTGGAATAGACCCTGAAGTTACAGTGGGGCAAACTTGTTGAGCAGAATGTGATTGTTTCTTCAGGTTTTCTATCGAAAGTACCAGCCGAACAAGAAGGCAGCTTAATACGTCAGTGATAAAGCCCCTAATGAACAACGAGTGATGTCACCCTAAGCACTAAAAAGGGATAATTCTCATTTCTGCATTCATATATCATTCATAACACATAGTTAGGAGCATTTGATTCATTCCAATCATAACATCCTAATCATTTGGCATAAGCATAGGTACATGAAACCGATTCTATAGATCATGTCCCCAGATGATGGTGTAGCAACATCAGTGAATTCACAGATCTTACCTCCCTGAGCAGTAGTAGAGTAGATCGAAGATGGTGAATCTTATCTTCCTTATGTAGTAGGGAAGCAGATATAACCCACTAGCCTTATCTACTTGAGCAACAGTGGAGCAGGCTAAAGATTGTAGATCCTATCTCCCTGAGCAGCAGTGGAGCAGATCGAAGACGACAAATCTTATCTTCCTGAGGTAGTAGGGAAGCAGATTTAAGCCACTAGCCTTATCTCCCTAAGCAGTAGTGGAGCAAGCTGAAGATTCTAGATCTTATCTCCCTGAGTAGCAGTGGAGCAGATAAAAGATGGTGAATCTTGTCTCCTTGAAGTTCCAGTAAAGTAGATCGAAGCTACAAAGCTCTTCTCCCTGAAATTACATCGGAGCAGATTGAAACCACCAGTCTTATCTCTCTGAAACAACTGTGGAGCAGACTAAATATTGATTTCCATCTGTAACACCCCTTACCCGAGTCCTACACCGGGACGGGGTGTGAGGCATTACCGTGCTAGAACATGCTTAAACTCGTGAGCTTAAGCTAGAAATTTTCTTTTCTTTTAAAGCTAATCATTCAGTCTCTTAATAACTTTGTTATGGGCTTACAAGGCCCAAAACATATATCGAGTATGTTCCAGAACCGATCCGAGAACTTTTAGCACTTATAAAATTTTTACTTAAAACAGGGCCACACGCCCGTGTGAGATGAAACACGCCCGTGTCGGCAGGCCATGTGGTCACACAAGCCTATGTTTCTAGTCCGAGCTGAATTTATTTTAATTTCAACCTATAGGGGTTATAACACGGGTTGGGCACACGCCCGTGTCTATGGCCCATGTCCTTCACACGGCCTAGACACGCCTATGTCAATTTCCCATGGAGTGCTTAAGGGGTATTCTATTCTTATTCCACGGTTACACCACATGCCCATGCGGTGGCCGTGCCATCCCCACGGTAGGGACACTCAGCTGTGTCACCAGCCCATATGGCATTTTATCCAATTCTATTTTGCAACATGAAAGGTGCAGGGGACACACGGTCTATCCACATGCCTATGGGCTGGCCGTGTGTTGCACATGGCCTAGACACACGCCTGTGTGGGTCTACCCGTGTGGGCAATTATAGGCTATATTCCAAGCCAATTGCCACCCTGAAAACACATATAACATAACCCCAATCATCAAACAATAGTTCATGCAAATTCATCTCATTTCATTTAGCAACTGAAAATAGCTTTTGGCCAATTCTAAAAGCCATTTACCAAAATGAAGCTTTGAAGTATAAATGGCCAATACAATTGGCTAACTAACAAAATTTGTGCAACAAAATGACTAAACACCTATGCATGCCATACCAAGAATGACTAACATAATATACCAAAATGAAGGTCTTGATAGTGTGACTTTGAGCTCCGACTATGAGTAATCCCCGAGCTAATTTCGGCAAATCTACATAGAAATGGAAAATGAGAGGGAGTAAGCACATAAAATGCTTAGTAAGTTGCATGAATAAAATAACAATAAAATCATGAAATATCAATTAAATAATTTTCATAAATTTCATGTAGTTCCTTACTCATTCTCATGGCTTACTTAGTCTTATACTTACTCATGCTTTCATGCTGAATTTCTCATACTAAGTACTTTCAATTTCTCATACTTATTCGTACATAAACCTGCAACACTCAACATGAAACTTTAGCCTTTTTCTTGAAACTTAACAACTTGTATACTTTTCTCCTCTAAAAATTATTTTAGAATATCGAAGTATACCCGTAAGTCAATCTCATGATATGATGTCAATGCCATGTCCTAGACATGGTCTTACATGGGATCATAAGTCGATGCCAAGCCATATCCTAGATATGGTCTTAGACGAGATCTCATATCGATGTCAATGCCATGTCCCAGAATGGTCTTACACGAGATTGTACTCTGATGTCGATGCCATGTCCCAGACATTGTCTTATACGGGATCCCATCTAGGATGCCTATGCCATGTCCCAGACATGGTCTTACAGGGGATCCATGTCTTATCTCGGTGCCGAAGCCATGTCCCTAACATGGTCTTATACAGAACCTCATGTCGATTCCAACACCATGTCCCAAACATGGTCTTACATGGGATCACATCTCGATGCCAATACCATGTCCCATACATGGTCTTACATGGGATCTCAATTTGGTGCCGATGCCATGTCCCAAACATGGTCTTACACGAGACCTACAATACTCATGAATATGCTTATGGTATCCCTCGTATCATTTAATCTTGTATATAGATTTACTTTTCATATCTTCATCATTCCTCAACAAAATTTCATATCAATAATTTCATAGTCTCATACATTTTCTTATCATTTCAAATTCATGGATTTTTAGTACATTTCATACAAAGTTTCATCCATAGCTTCATGAAATGTCATAATTTCATAAGAATTCATTATAAAGAATTTATACAACATACAAGCTAAAATTATTTCATACAACTTACCTCGAGTCCAAAATGTGGGAAATTTCTCGGTTTGGTCCACTATCTTGCTCTTTCCCCAGTTTCTATCCGGGCTTCGTGTTTCTTGAGCTAAAATGAAAATTTTGACTTATTTAGTACCCACATTGACCAAATATCTTATAATTCATACTTTGGAAAAATTTATAATTTTGCCCCTAAACTTTTACATATTTGCAAAATGGTCCCTAGGCTCGTAAAATGAAATGCACTTATCCTCTTAAATACCCAAGCCTAGCCGAATACTATATGGGTCCATAATAGCCCACATTGCTCACAATCACACCCTTTTACTACACATTTTCATACTTTACAATTTGGTCCCTATTAGGGACTTTCATGCAAAATCACTTAGAAAAAGGTGTTTACTACACTTTAATCCTTCATTTTCTACCATTAGACATCAATATACTTGCATGTCATGCATGGGTATATTTTTAAAAATGAGCCCTAGCTCAAATTAATGGTAGAAATAGCTAAATTAAGCTACAAGGATTTCAAAAATATGAAGAGCATGAAAAATGGGGCTTAGAGTCACTTACTTGGAGCTTGAAATTGAAGAAAACCCTAGCTATGTAGACTCTTGAATTTTTGGCAGCCTTGGAAAGAAGATGATACCATTTTTGACTTATTTTTTCCTTTTTATTTCATTAATTAACTAAATAACCAAAATGTCCTTATGTCCTTTCTTTGATATTTTTCCCTTCCATGGGCATTTTTGTCTATCATGATAAAAATTGGTCTAATTGCTAAATAATGACTCTTAATAATTTCCCTTATGCTATTTCATACTCAAACCTTCTAGAAACTTATATTTTGCATCTTTTGCAATTAGTCTTAAAGGACAAATTAATCTCTATTTCATAAAATTTCCTTCATAAAACTTTCTCACTATCATGCAATCATAACAATAACTTCAAAATAATCATGAAATAAAATTTTCTACTTTGGATTTGTGGTCTCGAAGCAACTATTTTGACTAGGCTCTAATTGGGCTGTTATAATTCTCCCCCCTTAGGGATTTTCGTCCCCAAAAATCTTATCGGTAAACAAGTTAGGATATTGGTTTCTCATGGTTTCTTCAAGTTCCCACGTTGCCTCTTCCACCCCATGTCTTTGCCATAGTACTTTCACTAGAGATATACTCTTATTTCTTAATTGTTTAACCTCTCGAGCTAAAATTTTGACCAACTCTTCACCATATGTCATATCCAATTGAATCTTTATCTCTACTGGGGTAATCACGTGCGAGGGATCCAATCAGTAACGTCGTAGCATGGAAACATGGAATACATTATGAATCCTTTCCAACTCAGATGGTAAGGCTAACCGATAGGCTACCTGTCCTATCCTCTCTATGATCTCATAAGGTCCGATAAATCGCCAACTTAACTTGCCTTTCCGACCAAATCTAAGAACTTTTCTCCACGGAGAGACTTTCAAGAACACTCTGTCACCGACTCGAAACTCTATCTCCTTTCTTTTCACATCCGCATAAGACTTTTGTCTGTCGAAAGCAGCTTTCAAACAGTCTCGAATCACTCTTACTTTCTCTTCTGTTTCCTTAACTAGATCAACTCCGTGAATCTGATTTTCCTTAAGGTCCACCCAATATAATGGCGTTCTACACTTACGCTCGTATAAAGCCTAATAAGGTGCCATTTTTAAACTTGACTGAAAACTGTTGTTGTATGCAAATTCAACCAAAGGTAGATACTTTTCCCAACTACCTTGGAATTCCAACACACAACACCTGAGCATATCCTCAAGCACTTGTATTACTCTTTCTGACTGACCATCAGTCTGTAGGTGCAAAGCAGTATTAAAGTTCAGCTTCGTGCCCAAAGCCTCTTGTAGCTTCCTCCAAAATCGTGACATAAATCTCAGATCTCTATCCAAAATGATCGACAAAGGTACTCCATGTAATCTCACAATCTCTGAAATGTACAAGTCGACTAACTTAACCAGTGAATAATCCATATGTAAAGGTATAAAATGGGCCGACTTGGTGAGCTTATCAATTACAACCCAAACAGCATCTTTCTTCTTTGGTGTTATTGGTAAACGCTTCACAAAGTCCATGGTGACACGGTCCCATTTCCATTCGGGAACCATGATAGGTTGTAGTAATCCAGAGGGTACTTAGTGTTCTACCTTTACTTGTTGACAAATCAAGCATTTCTAAACATACTAGGAAATGTTTCTTTTCATATTCAGCCACCAATACCATTTCTTCAAATCATTGTACATCTTGGTACTCCCGGGGTGAACTGACATACGACTACTATGTGCCTTAGATAAAATCCTCCGAATAAGCTCATCATCTTTCGGTATACATACTCGATCTTGGAACCTTAAGCAACCATCAGAATCAATATGAAAATCTAAATTGGTACTTAATTCACACTGAGTTTTCTTAGCTTGTAAGTCTTTGTCCTTAGACTGTGCCTCATGGATCTCTTGGACAAACATTGGTCTGGCTCTCATCTTTGCTAAAACCAAACCGTCATCAGTTAAGGACAGTTGAGTGTTCATAGCTCGTAAAAAAATAAAGCCTTCTGAGTCAAAGTGTCCGCAACAACATTAGCCTTTCCTAGATGGTAATCAATGACCAATTCATAGTCCTTTAGTAACTCGAGCCATTGTCGTTGCCGTAAATTCAAGTCCTTTTGTGTCATCAAGTATTTAAGACTCTTGTGATCTGTGAATACTCGGCACTGTTCCTTGTATAAATGATGTTTCCATATCTTTAGTGCAAATACTATCGCAGCCAATTCCAAGTCGTGCGTATGGTAATTCTTTTCATGAGGCTTCAATTGTCTCGAGGCATAAGTGATCGCTTTGCCTTTTTGCATAAGCATGCAGCCTAATCCATTTAAGGATGCTGCAGCCTAATCCATTTAGCATAAGCATGCAGCCTAATCCATTTAAGGATGCTACAGCCTAATCCATTTAAGGATGCATCGCTGTAGATTACAAATTCTTTTCCCGGCTCGGGTTGTACTAAAACAGGAGCTTCAGTCAACAACATCTTTAACCTCTTGAAACTCTGTTGGCACTTCTCATCCCACTTGAACTTAACATCTTTTTGTAGCAATCTCATCATAGGAGTGGCGATCATAGAAAATCCCTTAATAAATCTCCGGTAATAATCGGCCAATCCCAAGAAGCTTCTGACCTCGGACACATTCCTCGATGGTTTCCAATCAATAATCGCTGAAATTTTACTTGGACCCACTCTTATACCATCACTCGAAACAATGTGGCCCTAAAATCTAACTTTCCTAAGCCAAAACTCACTTTTACTGAACTTGGCATAAAGCTGCTTATCTCATAAAGTCTGCAAAATTATTCTCAAATGCTTGGCATGCTTCTCCTCATCACGAGAATAAATCAAAATGTCGTCAATAAAAACTACCACAAACTTATCTAGGTATGGCTGAAAATGCAGTTCATTAAATCCATGAATATTGTCGGGGCATTGGTCAAACCAAACGGCATGACAAGAAACTCGTAATGGCCATATCTCATCAGAAATGCAGTCTTCGGTACATCAGACTCCTTAACTCTAAGCTGATAATACCCCGATCTCAAGTCTATCTTGGAGAACACTGTGGCTCTTCGTAACTGATCAAATAAATCATCAATCCTGGGTAGGGGATACCTGTTCTTTACAGTTACCTTATTAAGCTACTGGTAATCAATGCATAATCTTATCGAACCATCTTTCTTTTTCACAAATAAGATGGGGGCACCCCATGGAGAATGACTAGGTCTTGCGAAGCCTTTGTCTGTCAAATCTTGTAGCTGAGCCTTCAATTCCTTTAACTTGATTGGGGCCATTCTATAAGGAGCAGTAGAAATGGGAGTCGTTCTTGGAGCCAACTCTATACCAAATTCAACCTCTCTAACTGGAGGTAAACTGGGCAACTCCCCCGGAAATACATCCTGATACTCGCAAACCACTAGCACTGACTCTATTTTCAACTTTGATTCTTTAGCATTCATCACAAACGCTAGATAAGCTTCATACCCTTTTCTTATGCACTTTTGAGCAACTAATGAGGAAATAACAATAGGCAAACTTTCTGGTTCATTTGATTCAACTCGAAAAGTATTACCATTGTCACATTTCAATTCAATAAATTTTTTACCACAGTTCACTACCACATCATGAGTGGTTAACTAGTCCATGCCAAGAATTACATCAAATTCATCAAAAGGTAATAGCATGAGGTTAGCTGGGAAACAATGACCCCTAATCATCAAAGGATAATTTCTACATACTTTGTCTATTAGCACACTCTTGTTTAGGGGATTAGATACTTTTATCACAAATTTCATAAACTCTACTGGCATACTCATGCTACGAATTAGTTTCATGCAAATGTATGAGTGGGTAGATCCAGGGTCTCTCAAAGCAATAACTGAAATTTCCTGAAAAGAAAATGTACCCGTTATAACATCAGGCGATGACGCCTCTTCGCGAGCATGAATGGCGTATGTCCTCACTAGTGCTCTACCCTCGGGTCTCGCAGTCTGTTCCCTGCACTCGGCTCCTTATTCTTTGAGGTCTACCTCTAAAAAGGGTATTCCCTAACATTGCACTCGGCTCCTTATTCTTCTCGACCATTTCAGGATATTCTCTAATGAAGTGATCTGGAGAGCCACTCTTAAGACAAACCCTCTCATGAGCTCGACACTTACTGAAGTGACGTCTACCGCATTGAGGGCACTCAGGTCTATTTGGTCGAGTGTTACCCACATTCGCAACCGAGGTGGTCTGAGCTTTGGAGGCTAAATACTGTTTACTTTTGCCTTTACTCGAGAACCCAGCTGCAGTAGCGAATCGTGTAGAGAATTCCTTTGACCTCTTAGAAGAGGATTGAAATGACTTACCAAATGGTCTCTTTCTCGAGTCATGAGACTCCATCTCGGCTCTCCTCTTTTCTTTGGATAGTTCATTAGCCTTATAAGCTTTATCCACTAACACTGCCATCTTTTGTATATCAAGGACACCAACAAACATCTTAATATCCTTGTTCAATCCATCTTCAAACCTCTTGCACATGATGGCCTCAGTGGAAACACATTCTCGGGCGTACTTACTGAGTCTCACGAACTCATGCTCGTACTCTGTCACGGTCATCCGGCCTTGCTTCAACTCGAGAAATTTTTTACACTTCTGGTTTATGAACTGAGGACTGATATACTTTTTGTGAAACTCCTCTTGGAAGAATTCCCAGTTAACTTTCTCCCTTGGTACAACCGACACAAGGGTGTTCCACCACTGATAAGCTGAATCTCGTAACAGAGATACCACACACTTCATGCACTCTTCAGGGGTGCACAATAGCTTATCAAATACCCTGATGGTACTTTCTAGCCAAAACTCGACTCTTTCCGGGTCATCATCCTTAGTAGCTCGGAACTCTTCCGTTCCTTGTTTATGAATTCTATCAACTAGAAGCTTTTCTCGTCTCACTACCTCTACTATCTGAGAAGCTGCTAGGATAGATTAAGGAACTTGAAGGGGTGGAGCTTGATGTTGAGTGGCCGGGTTCGTTCAAATGAACTCAATGAACCACTCATTCATCATTTGAAAGAAGGCCTCTCGGGCCTCTCCCCCTTGACTTATAGTAGCCGGCCTATTTTCGGTCCCGACTGGCACCGTCCCTTCAGCGGGAGCTGGTGCATTACTTTCTACATCATCTGTCGTAGCTCATTCGGGATCCATTGGCTAAATAAAACACATTTAAATCATCTGAAGTCGTCACACTATCAATTTATATATACACATAAATATGGCATGCATGGCTAGACTTATGCATATGCTAGGTTAGTCCTATAATCAACTAAATACTAGCTTTTATACCACTAAATGTAACACCCCTTACCTGAGTCCTACGCCGGGACGTGGTGCAAGGCATTACCATACTAGAACATGCTTAAACTCGTGAGCTTGAACTAGAAACTTTCTTTTCTTTTTAAAGCTAATCATTCATTCTCTTAATAACTTTATTATGGGCTTACGAGGCCCAAAACATATATGGGAAATGAGAGGGACTAAGCACATAAAATGCTTAGTAAGTTGCATGAACAAAATAGCAATAAAATCATAAAATATCACTTAAACAAATTTCATAAATTTCATGTAGTTCATTACTCATTCTCATGGCTTACTTAGTCTTATACTTACTCATGCTTTCATGATGAATTTCTCATACTAAGTACTTTCAATTTCTCATACTTATTCGTATATAAAGCTGCAACACTCAACATGAAACTTTAGCCTTTTTCTTGAAACTTAACAACTCGTATACTTTTCTCCTCTAAAAATTATTTTAGAATACCGAAGTATACTCGTAAGTCAATCTCATGATATGATGCCAATGCCATGTCCTAGACATGGTCTTCCATGAGATCATAAATCGATGCCGAAGCCATATCCCAGATATGGTCTTAGACAGGATCTCACATCGATGTAGATGCCATGTCCCAGACATAGTCTTACACGAGATCGTATTGTGATACTGACGCCATATCCCAGACATGGTCTTATACGGGATCCCATCTAGGATGCCCATGCCATGTCCCATACATGGTCTTACAAGGGATCCATGTCTCATCTCGGTGCCGAAGCCATGTCCCTAACATGGTCTTATACAGGACCTCATGTCGATGCCAACGCCATGTCCCAGATATGGTCTTATATGGGATCACATCTTGATGCCAATGCCATGTCCCAGACATGGTCTTACATTGGATCTCAATTTGGTGCCGATGTCATGTCCCAAACATGGTCTTACACAAGACCTACAATACTCATGATAATGCTTATGGTATCCTTCATATCATTTAATCTTGTATATAGATTTTTTTTATATCTTTATCATTTATCAACAGAATTTCATATCAATAATTTCATGGTCTCATACATTTTCTTAACATTTCAAATTCATGGATTTTTAGTATATTTCATACAAAGTTTCATCCATAGCTTCATGAAATGTCATAATTTCATAAGAATTCATCATAAAGGATTTATACAACATACAAGCTAAAATTATTGCATAAAACTTACCTCGAGTCCAAAATGTGGGAAATTTCTCGGTTTAGTCCTTTATCTTGCTCTTTCCATAGTTTCCATCTGGGCTTCGTTTTTCTTGATCTAAAATGATAATGATAAATTTGACTTATTTAGTACCCACATTGACCAAATATCTCATAATTCATACTTTGGAAAAATTTATAATTTTGCCCCTAAACTTTTACATATTTACAAAATGGTCCCTAGACTCGTAAAATGAAATACACTTATCCTCTTAAATGCCCAAGCCTAGCCAAATACTATATGGGTCCATAACAGCCCACATTGCTCACAATCACACCCTTTTACTACACATTTTCATACTTTACAATTTGTACCCCATTAAGGACTTTCATGCAAAATCACTTAGAAAAATGTGTTTACTACACTTTAATTCTTCATTTTCTACCATTAGACATAAATATACTTGCATGTCATGCATGGGTATATTTTTAAAAATGAGGCCTAGCTCAAATTAATGGTAGAAATAGCTAAATTAAGTTACAAGGATTTCAAAAATACGAAGAGCATGAAAAACGGGGCTTGGAGTCACTTACTTGGAGCTTGAAATTGAAGAAAACCCTAGCTATGGAGACTCTTGAATTTTTGGCAGCCTTGGGAAGAAGATGATACCATTTTTGACTTATTTTCGCCTTTTTATTTCATTAATTAACTAAATGACTGAAATGCCCTTATGTCATTTCTTTGACATTTTTCGCTTCCATGGGCATTTTTGTCTATCATGCGAAAAATTGGTCTAATTGCTAAATAATGACTCTTAATAATTTCCCTTATGCTATTTCATACTCAAACCTTCTAGAAACTTATATTTTGCATCTTTTGCAATATAGTCCTAAAGGACAAATTAATATCTATTTCATAAAATTTCCTTCATAAAACTTTCTCACTATCATGCAATCATAACAATAACTTCAAAATAATCATGAAATAAAATTTTCTACTTCAAATTTGTGATCTCGAAACCACTATTCTGACTTGGCTCTAATTCAGGCTGTTGCACCATCTCCTTGAAGTTCCATTAAAGAAGATCGAAACTACAAATCTCTTCTCTTTGAAACTACATTGGAGGAGATTGAAGCCACCAGTCTTATCTCTTTGAAACAGTAGTGGAGCAGACTGAAGATTGATTTCCATCTCCTTGAAGTTCCATTAGAGAAGATCGAAACTACAAATCTCTTCTCATTGAAACTACATTGGAGCGGTTTGAAGCCACAATTCTTATCTTCTTGAAATTCCAGTGGAGTAGATCGAAACTACAAATCTCTTCTCCTTGAAATTACATTGGAGCCATGATTCTTATTTTAATGAAGTTCTAGTGGAGTAGATCAAAGCTACAATATTTTCTCCTTGAAATTACATTGAAACCACCAGCCTTATCTCCCTGAAGTTGTAGTGGAGCAGGTTGAAATTACCAGTTTTTATCTCCTCGAAATTCCAGTAGAGTAGATCGAAGCTACAAATCTCTTCTCCCTAAAATTGCATTGGAGCAGATTAAAGTCACAATCCTTATCTCCCTGAGGTTGTAGTAGAGCAGGAAAATAAATAAGCCTTATCTCTCTGAAGTTGTAGTGGAGCAGGTTGAAATTACCCGTTCTTATCTCCTTAAAGTTCCAGCGGAGTAGATCGAAACTACAAATCTCTTCTCCCTGAAATTTTATTGGATCGAAACACCAATTCTTATGCCCTTGAAGATGCAGTGGGAGGGAATGAAGCTACTCGAAGAAAAGAAATGCCAAAAAGTCCAGATTAGGTAAGGCCGGGCAAAATTGACCCTTTTAAAGTATTTGCTTTATTCCCGTTTCACGACAAAGAGCGAAGAGGGGCAACTGTGGAAAGCCCAATTCGCCCGGGCCCATAAATTATACAAAAAATAAATAAAAAAATAAAAAACCAATAAATATACCCAAATTTATAGGCCAATGTCCAATGTCTATTTTTTTACAAGCATCAAGGCCCAAATTAAATACAAAGCCCGAATTAAGCCTAAATTAACAAAGCCTGATTGGCTTAATTTGTTACAGACCTGAATATAAAACAAAAAATAAACCCTTAAACCCAATTTTAGCCCAAACTCGAATATTAGTCTGAATTTCAGGCTAACCCAATTTCAAAGTCGGCCCAAATGGCCCGGGCAAATGGAAGCTGCTGGAAACCCTAGGTTCCCCTCGAGCTGCAGCTCTCACAAGCAGCTGCTTCCTACGAATTGTAACGCCTCGAATTTTGGGCTTAGATGAATTGGGCTTTAGGCTTTGAGTCTCATAATTTTTTTTAGTAAGCAAGAAAATGACAAATGACATTGTGGCTTTAAGGGTTTAATAAATTTAGAGTGTCTAGGGGTGTTAGAGAAGTTCTAGGTTCAAACTTTGAGGTGAAGGAATTTTTAATTAATTATTAAAAGAACTAGGGCGGTGAGTTGTTGGGCTTTTAAATAAAAATAGGAAAAAATGGCATCAAAGAGCCTTGTGGTGGAGTGGCTAAGTGATGCCACTTAGGGTATAGGAAGGTGGCGTTATGGGCCAGCAGGGAGATCCTAGGTTCGAGTCCTAGCTTAGTATTTTTTTAGGTGTTTAATTTTGGCCTTCTAGAAGGTTGGAAGTGGTGTGATGATGGACTCTAAGGACAGTGATCAGAAGAGAAAATTTAGGAAAAGGATTGGGGAGTTATCAGGGAGAAAAATGAGGAGATGAGATGGGGAAAAGTTAGAGCCGATTGGCACTTTGGGGGTAGGCAGAGTTTCGATTTTGTGTATAAATAGGGGGTGCCAAATTCCCTCTGTGCTATTTTGGCAATTGGAATTCCCTTTATGCTATTTCAACAGCTATAGTGCTCTACCAAATTCTCCTTCATTTTTTTTGTTCTAAACCTCGCCTCTTCTTTTTGTGTTTTCTCTTCTTCTCTCGTAAAGCCTTAAATCGAATATCATTCTTTTCTTTCCCCATTACTTGTGCCGTCCCACCTTTATCTCAATTGTTGGGGACCGAATATTTTGTGACTTCAAAAGCCAAAAACCTTTACTCTTGGAGTCGATTTCATCATCCCAAAACCTTGTGTCGAATACTCTAGTGACCGAATCTCTGTTAGGCTGTCATCATTCCTTCGATTTTGGTAGATCAGATCTTGGAGAGTTGGAATCAAGCTTGAATCTCCAGATCTCTGCTGAAAAGCTATCCATACGTTTCAGATTTTGGGTAAGTGTTCCTTATTTTGGGTTAAGTTGGCCGAATGGTCTATGGTGAGGGAAAGGGTGACTTGAGTTGGATACAAGTCACCTATTATTTTGTTTTTAACGGTTAAGATTGATGCGAATCGAGAGAATATTCGTGATTAGTAGCTAAGGAAGGGCTATTAGGACCTGGGGCACACGATAAGGTTATGGTAAAGCTTCGGTTTTTGGTAAATATTGCAGATAAGTGTGTGATTAATTAAAGGTTGGTATTGGTTCTAGGTTCAAGGCTGAGGATACTGTAACACGTCTCATTTACCAGGTGTGTACATACACTACACACATGTTAGATCGGTAAATCCTAAAATACCGAAAAGCCGAAATGCCAAAAAGTTGAAAGTTTGGCTACGGTAATCTCGCGAGTGCGCGAACATTCGAACGAGGGTAATCGATACGTTAGCAGAGGCCCCACGAGCGATCTCATGGACTTGGCCCATGTTTTGGCCAACTGGGCCAGAATGGGCCTGACAGACCTGTGAACCCAAATTAGCAAAAGTTGATAATTTGGTAATATGTGATGAACTGATTAAGTTTGATGAATGGTTTGGAATGGATTCGGGCCTGATGGGCCACATAAGTGTGATTGAGCCTAATGAGCTGTATAGATGTGATTGGGCCTGATGGGCCATATGAATGTATAAAAGCCTGTAAACTTGCTAGGGTTTTATCATGGACTTGTAAGCCTAGTTTCTAATAAGTTCTTAAGCAGCATAAAACTTAATTAATTTATCAAATTCGTCTCTGGACAAGTCATAAGGTTAGAGTATGGTAATGGGCATATGCATGTCTAGGATTGGATCTAGGGAGAGCTTGGTACTTAAGCGGTCTTAATGACCTGCCTCCTCTTCTCTAGAATCCTACCTGGTGCATAGTGTCGTTCACTTTGGCCAACGAGGACTTGTTGACAGGCCAAAGTTCGTAATTTAAAACCTATGCTAATAAGAAATTACTGAAATGCCCTTATAGGGTAAAATTACTAAAATGCCCTTGCAGGGTAGAATTACTGAAATACTGTCGATTAGCAAAATCACCAGAATACCCATGGTTTGGAAAATTATCAAAATACCCTTGAGTTGTGAAATGACTAAAATACCCCTATGTGTTAAATGCAGGATTTATGTTACATGTATGATTGTTGCATTCATATGATATTCTGTTTAGGTTGCATATGGGTTGGGAATTATGGAACGGGGGAAGTATATGAGGGTCTCACGGTCGCTTGACGACTGTGGATCCACCGATGCCTTTTTAAGCCTATTATATGATTGGCAGCTCTGCTGCAATGTTAGGTAGTACCGTAATCGGTCTACCATTGATGTATATCAGATGGGTGGGTTGATGTAGACATCCCCATATGATGTGTAACGGGGGACAGAGATGTTGTGTAGCGGATGGATTATTATTTGGGGAGGGTTTCACAGCATTGCATGTATTACTATTTTATTAATATGATATTGGCTTAGGCCAATTGAATGTTGTATGCTGCATGTTTACCGAGGGTTGTACACACTGAGTTTTTGAAAACTCACCCCCTCTTTTATTTTTCTCAGGTGATTCTCAGTAGGTGGTTCGACGGATGGAGGGACTCAGAAGTGGCCAATTAGCAAGACGATTTAGACTTGTTTATATATATAGAGATTTGGAATTTTAAGATATTTTATTTCGAATTGTAATAAGGCCTATCCTCTAGATCTTGTTTCATTGTTATTGCTACGCTTTGAATTTTTGCAACCAAACCTGGATTTATTTCTTTTAAACATATTTCCAGTTTTTGAAAATAGTTATTTTAAAATCAAGCTTCCGCAATTAAAGGGGATTTTTACTAGGTAATAAAGAAAAGTTTTTTTGAATACACCTTATTCCGAATTTATTTACAAATTGAATTTTACTTAATTTTTTCTTAAGAAGGGTTTTCAATGAAAACGAGGTTTTCGCAAAAACACTTCAATGTGACACGCGAGATTCGGGCCTAACTTCTAGGCCAAATTTGGGGTGTTACACGAACGGTTTCTCCTTACTGCCATACACCTTTATACATCCACGTCATTCGAACCTACGAGAAGAAAATAACAGAATACAGCAGAGCAGAAATGAAAAACGTGTATTTGGTTTTTTGTATTTTATCAGATTTGGCTATAAAAAGCCTAGTGTAAACAGTGTAAATTTTTTACGCATACACACGAAATCAAAAGCAATAAAAAAAATCAAATTCATTTTGAAAGTGATCTTAGATTCCATTTTTTTCTTTTCGATTTGTTTTTCCTTTTTGGTCATTCTTTTAATTCCTATTGCATGTGAAAACAAAAGAGGGGAAATGAGGAGTTACCTTGGTGGTTGGAGCCCTATCTTCTTCGTTGAAATCGAAGCAAGGATGGGGATTTCGGGGCTGGAAATGGTAACCCTTGAGGCTTAGGGTCTAGTGCAGATAAAATGGGCCTTCACCCATCGTTGATCGCCGAGTATTATGGCGGAAAGGTAGTGAGGCGGAGGGTTTTTTTTGGTCGGCCGAATAGGGGGAAGGGTCAAGGGATATTTAGGTTTTTTTTTTTCCATTTTGTCTTTGTTTCTGAAATGGCTAAATGATGTGTTTTAAGTTTATTTTTGACTTTTATAAAGAACGTGAAACGGCGTTGTTTAAGGCCTATTTCAGTGGCCTCAAAATAATGTTGTATAGGCCACACCCAATCCAACTCAATTCGATACCCATAGGATCAACGTGTTTCTACGGTGAAGGGATATTTGCGCGATTAGTCCCTCTTTTTTGCGCCGACCTTTGATTGGACCCTGTTTACATTTCTTCATTTTTTAATTAATCCCTGAAATTTGTACACCTTTGATAGGGATAATTGCATTTTTAATCCCCTTACATTTGTGCGCATTGTATTTTGGTCCTCAATTTTGTTCCAATGGTTTATTTATTTATGAATTACCCCTTTTATCTTGTTTTTTTTTTATTTCAATGGAGTCTTTTGCTATTTCAATTTATGTTTTTTGTTACTCTTTGTAATTTATTTATCATTCATTTTTAGAAAGTGTTTTAACATATTATTTTGAAATATTTTCCTGATTTTATATTATTTAGGTTGTTTTTTTTTTATACTTTCATTTTTATATTTTTTTAAAAATTATTTTATTACATAATTTATTTGTTTTAAAATTCTCTCTTCTGAATATTTCTTTGATTTAAAGATTTATATAATGGTTTCTAAATACTCTTATACATTATTATTTTTAATATATATTATTTATATTAAACTGTTTCTTAATTTATGTATATCATCTATTTAGATATATATATTATTTTGTAAATTACGTACTTTAATTCATGGCTTACATAATGCTTATTTTAAAATTAATTTATATTATTATTTTACGTATAATTTATTTTTATTCTATTTATATGATTTATTTCAAATTTATATATATTACTCACTTTAAATTTTTTATACATATAATTTATTTTTAAATGTTTTTATATTGTCAATTTCAAATTCCTTTTCTTCTACATTATTCGTTTTAACATTATTCATGTTTATTTGAAAGCTTGATACATTTTTTATTTGCTTTATTTTTAAATCATTTTTTATTCATTAGTCTTAAATTATAAATGTTGGTATTTAAATAGTTCATGTTGTGAGATTATTAACATTGAGTGTATTTTGATTTATATATTTGTGTCTTTTATATTATTGTCATTCATTTGTATATTGTTTTATCCATGTATTATATTCCATGCTCGTTACTATGCCCTTGTTTCTTGTTATTTCATTGTGATTGAAATTCCTACTTTTGTCCGACATCGATCGTTTCATTTTCTTTACTCCAAACAAACCGAATAAATGCATTTCAAGTCCGTTTTTATAATCGCTTTTATTTGAAATCTTCTCAAAGCAAGGCAATATTTCGTGTTTCGAAATTCGAGAAATTGTGCCCTAACATGTTGGGTTTCAATTTTTCGTTTGACCAAATAACCAAATATCCTTTTAAAATTTTAATGCATGGGTTTCGAGAATCATGAGATAATCTTGGTTTCGAGGGTTTAAAATGTTGTATCCTAATGTACTGGATGTGATATTTTACTCTTTCTGAACAAGAGAATCCTAAATTCCAACTCGAGTTTTTTAAACATTTCTTAAAGGGATTGTTATTTAAAAGCTTTTCAAATTTTCGACATTAGGACGATAATTAATCAATAAGGTACCAATTTTGAGTGTTATGAGAGTGCTGGCCCTTCCTCGTACGTAACCGACTCCCGAACCCGTTTTCTTGAATTTTGTAGGCTAAAATCAATATTTTAATAAAACAAAATGTTTCATAAGGTGATCCGATCACACCTAAACAAAAAGGATTGGTGGCGACTCCATATTTCTTTTTAAAGTTGATCACCGTTTTTCAAAATAAAAATGGTTTCGACAAGTTTGGTCTAGCAATTTTGCTAAATTGATAGTTAATTAATATATAAGGACTAAATTGTAAAAGTCCAATCGCTATAGGTTTTTAATTGACCAAAAATTTACGGACTTATTTAAAGGTCCAAAATGGTTATTAAATAATTTTTAATTATAGGTTATTGTATAATGATGCCAAATTTTTAAGTTAAGCTAATAATTAAATTAATTAAAGTAAAACATGGTTTAATTAAACTACGTTAGATTAATTAGTAGTTACTTATGATATATATATACAAAGTTAGTGGAGGAAAATGTTATCATCTTTCTCACTCCATCATTACCGTCTTAACTAAAAAAAAAATAAAGGGGAAAATTTTTCTAATGTTTCAAACTTTCTGCTAAAAGCAGGTAAGCAATTTCAAGTCATTTTCTTGTAATTTTTATGTTTTTGAGGTTATGGGAGCTTGATTTAGCTAGCCCATGTATCAATTTGCAAAACTGTTAAAGTTTTTCAAAGCTTTCATTGTTGATTTTTTTTAAGATTTTGGTGTTAAATTGATAAATTTTAAGCTTAGATTATGAAAAGAGACTAAATTGTAATGTTTAATTGTTAGTTTTATACATAATGACTAAAGTGAATAAAATGTGAAATTGATGTGAAATTTTGATAATAATAGATAGTAGAGGGTATATAATGAATGTAATTGAGGTTGATTTTCAAATTGAAGCTCAAAATTGAAAGTTATAACTATTTTAGTTTCAGGGAGTAAATTGAATAAAATGTAAAAATTTAGGCTTATCGAAAAATAAAGTTTCATAGGTTCATTCATATCATGATATAGTATATAAATGTTTGATATTTGATGGATTGAATTAAATGATTGTATAGATCAAGAATTGGATCAAACCAAAGATAATCGAGGAAAAGTCAAAATTGTCGATTAGTCCCTGAAGATTCAATTTGTTTGTTTTTTTTATTAGGTAAGTTCATATGAAATTTATTATTTTATTTATATTATGTGATAGTTGTGTTTAAATTTCATCTATATTTTAGATATAATTAGAAATTAGTGAAAATAACATGTGTGACTTATATAGACTGAATTGCAAAGTTATGTGAATATTGGCTAATATGAAATAGAACAAGGTAAACATTTAAATGTTGATTGATTATGGGACTGGTAAATGAAATAGGTAAAAAATATGTTGAGCATGATTTTATAACTTAAGGTGTTCTTTAGTTGAATTATGTTAAGCTTTAAAATTATTGAGTTAATAATTGGCATAGTATGATGAACATGTTGAGATTTGATAGAAGTATTTTGGTATGGATAGATGTAATGGATTTTTTTTTTTTAGATTAAATGTTAAATTTTTGGGGTATATGTTAAAGATTGGTTGGTTCAAATAAATAGATACTTGAATTGGTTATCATTAGCTTGGCTTAATGGCTACATTGTTGTGTAAGGTTGAATGAAACACTTAGAAAATGGTTTAGAATGTCCAAGGCTATAAGTGAGTTAGTTGAAAAATCTAGTTAGATGGATGAACATAGAAATGGTATATATATAGTTAAGCATGTTATATAGTTTGGTATGTGCTTGAACATTTCAAGTCAAGATTATTAATTAACTTGATTCTTAATTGCATAATGAACATGAAAAGATGGTGAGTAAAATGATTTATACATGAAATATTGAATTGGATAGTTTACTATGTTTATATGAATCATATGATTGGTATGTGATGTTAAATGGTTGAATTCAAAATGTTACAAACTAGTTTTGGTATAAGTGAATTGGAAAATGAGTGTGTATATAGTTATATTTGAATGAAAATAAGTAAATAAGTACCAAATGGGATTTTTTACCAAAAATAGGGACAACGTCGCGACCATGGGTTTTTAACATCACAACTTCGTCATCTCAAAGAGTGTCGTCGTGACGTGACAAACTGAGATAACCGCATCGCGATGAGGAAATGGCGAAGTCGCAACGTTGGTCTAGGAATTTTAAAATGTTACAATTTGGTTCTAGTTCAACTTTAGGCTATCAAATGAGTTTTCGTAAGCTCAGATAAAACTTAAAAATGATTACTTAACATAGGAAGAATGTGAAATATATTAAATTTTTTGTGTGAACTTAGTCAAATATTCTTGGATTATATGTATCGTAGATTTAGCCGAATAGGTAACCTCGGTAAAAGTAAACTTATGTGAGCAATTTATTCTCCTGTAAGCCCAAATTCGTATTACTGTAGTCCCATCAGGTGATACTCAATTGATTGGAAATGGAAATTTAATTGTGAATTGGAAATGAAATGGTAAGCATAAATGTTTGATATGTGATTTTCTATATGATTACATTAATGTATTGATATTATTTATGATTGGGAACATGATTAACATAATTAATTGGTAATGTTGTTATATGATTAGCTATACCATTATATGTCAAAAATAGCCATGTTGAGTGCCAATTGATTAGTTGAAATTATGTTTAAAATGATTAAGGTAAGTTTATTGATTCTAATTGAACTTACTAAGTATTCTCAATACTTATTTTTGTTGTTTCTTCCCCGTAGATTGTCACCTTGTGGAAATTGTCGAGCCAGATTAGCAGAGTAGCACATACTATCTTGAGACAATATATACATGTTCAATTTGATGTCTAGACTATGTGGCATGTACATAAGGACTTTTAGGTTACAAGTGGTCATTTTGGAAGGAAAGTCTTATGTTAGTTGTGGTAATAGTTGATTTTAAACATACCATTTGGTGTATATATAGCTTATGGTACATATTTTGGGTTAAGTTTGATGCTAAATGAATGAAAATTTTGTTTTGAATGGCTTTGTATGTTTTAGATTATTAATTAGACTATATGAATTAGTTAAATTAGAATAGTGAGTTGTGAATGGTTCTATAGTGAGTATATGATTGTAATTGTTTTCCAGCGTAGTAGCATCTCGTAGCTTGGGCCAGTTGAACGGGGTAGGTATGATGTGTTATAGTAAATGTTGTAATTTCCATTTGAACTTACTAAGCATTGAATGCTTACTTATGGTTGTTTTCCTTACATGTAGATCCCTAGATTGTGAAATTCTCGAAGCCAGATAATTGCAGATATCATACTATCAACAATACAGGAATTATGTTCATTTTGATTCCAAATATTGTGGCATGTATATTGGGTATTTATTATGTAAATAGTCATATCTAATTGTGAATGCCAATGTCATATTTGTGATTAAGGTTAAGTTTTATATTAAGCTTGATATATAGCCTAGTTTGTTCTTAGTTTGATCATGTTTGATGCCATTTGGATTCATGATTTCAAGCTTGCATAAGTCTTATATGTTAAAACTCGCAAAATGAAGTAACTTGGTATGTTAAGTCGGTAAATGGCTTGGATATGTTTATATTTTGATCATGGGTTTTTTGCCACTTGAATACTTGGTTTCAAATGTATTACAAGCTTGATTCAGCATAGTTTGGCATGATATGATGATTTGGTGAATTTGGCATAGGTTTATGTATGTTGAAATGTATTTGGTAGGAAGCATGAAATGTGTACCAGTGTGATTTTTTTTCCAAAACAACTATAACATTGCAAAGATTAGTCCCCAATGTCATGACTTAAATCGACAATAAGTGGTGTCGTGACGTTGATATATCTGAAGTTGCGATGATACTCATTGATTGATTAGATCACAACGTGAAAGCCATGATGTCGCGACGTCAACCCGTAGATTTTAAAATTTTTTTAATTAAGTTCTTACTGACCTCAGGTTAGCAAAAAAGCTTTCATAAGCTCGTATAAAAGTCAGAAATGATTTTACAACATATCGAGAATGTGTTTTATACTTGTAAGCATGCTAGAATGGTTGAATTGTATTGAAATTTGTTATAGTTGCTCTGACAACGAATGTGACATTAACTCGGACTCGACGATTGGATTGGGTGTTACAGTAATGTTGTTTTATCTCTAAAAAAATATATGAAACAAGTTTGAGATCAAATAAACAAATCTAAATAAGTTTAGATAACTTGAGTTGAATTCAAATTTAAAAAATAATACTTGATGAACTTGAATCGAGAATCAAACTCCTTCGAATTTGAATTATATTCAAATTTATTATTTAAGTTTTATTTAACTCAATTACACTAAGTTTGGTTAATTTTATTTTAGGGGCTCTAAAAGTAACGGAAAGTATTAATGGTAATAGAAAATAACGTTATTTTTATATGGTTAATTTTATTTTTTTTGGTGAAAAAATAGAAACGAATTATATCAAATTCATAAACCGACTCTTAACACTATCGGTTTAAAGTAGATCTATTACTTCCTTAGGAGCTTCGTTAATGACTTGTAAGCTCGATTTCCAATTCAATCCAAATTTCGCAAGGTGATCTGCTACCAAATTCTGGTCTCTTGGGATATGCTTAATCTTCCATTCCCGTTCCGATCATAAGAGTTGTTGAGTTCTGCGTAGCACTGCAATCCTGAAATCTTCCACATCTAAATCCTCCAAATTTTGTGTAACACCCCTAGACCCGTACCCATCGCAGGAGAGTCAAAAGGCATCACCAAACAATCATTTAACTAATCGTAAATTCACTCGCACAATTCATATCATTAATTCAATCATAATTTTGACACTCAATATCGGATCAATGATCACACATAACCATTTCATATAAGACCACTTTTGCATACAATATGACCATTACTATTCATATGGTAAAAAGAATGTCAAAGATTAGCAAAGGGCAAATCCAAAATCAACTAGGCTAACTTACCATGCTCAAAATAATGTACAACATAACATACCACCCTGTTAAACCTCAAACAAATGGTACCCAATTTTATTGCTTGCTTTTCGTATAATTCCATGAACATTTGATCTCCCATGCAAATTTAAAATATCAAACAACTTTACTCCTAGTTCTAAGTTTATGCTACAAAACCATTTCAACGAGTCTCATATAAACTCCATTTAGTCTTTATAAACATATCGAATGGTTTCATTTAAAGTCATCGTTATTCATATTCAAACCAGACATGTTTCATAGAACCTGAATATCAAGATATGACATACTTCGAGCCTAGTTTATAAAAATATTCTTACACTTCCATTCACATGCATCATAACCAAGTTTAACACCATTGACATAGAAGTAAGGTATTTAGGAAGCCATTTTCGCATGCCTATACTTAATTACATCATCAAAAGATATTTGTTTAACAACAAAATGCCAAGCCTATACATGCCATTTTCAAGGTTTAGATACCAATACCCAAAAGATGCTTTGATAGTGTGGATGACTTAAATCTTGAAATTCCCGAGACCGTAGCTAACGAACGAGATCTATAAAATAGACAAACCAAAGCAACGGGGTAAGCATTTATGCTTAGTAAGTTTTAAGCAATGAACTCAGTTGAATTTAAATCATACTTCTATTTAAGCTAAAATTTTTCCCTTTGGCCGAATGCATACATTTTCATTTCACTGCGAAATTTAAAGGTATACTTATACTCACATAATCATGTAGCTTCATACTTTAATCAAATATGTGTATATACTAAGGGTTTGATTTAATACAATTCTACTTGAATTGAAAATTCACATATCATAGATAAGTCATTTGCTTTCATGTAACATTAGGCTATAATCTCGGCATCACTATCCCAAAGTGTGGTTAAAATCTAAAACGAATCAATTTCACAATGAGTATAAGGTACGTACCTGACAGACTTAAGATAATGAGCACTTTTATTGAGATAATTTAGACATAAACCACGAACACTAGCCCTAAGACCCTTCAGGACTTAGCCCGGATGTAACACTGGCACGAATGCCCTTCGGGACATAGCCCGGATGTAACACTGGCACGAATGCCCTTCGGGACATAGCCCGGATGTAACACTGGCACGAATGCCCTTCGGGACATAGCCCGGATGTAACACTGGCACGAATGCCCTTCGGGACGTAGCCCGGATGTAACACTAAAACTTATGCATTTGTATTCATCAAGTATGCATTCCACCAATTCTATTACGTTTTACCTTTACTTACCTCATTCACATATTAGCACATAACATAACATAACATTTTCATTAATGTTCGGACTATAGGCACATATATATATACCACATATCAATCGATCCTCATAACTTCCATTCATAAGGAGTTTTCGACTACTTGCCATACTCACTACTACTTGTATCAATTAAAATCATCATGCCTCCCCTTATCAACCACATATATATATATATATATATATATCATATTTAATCATCTCAAAAACTAAGTTTCCCCTACTTAAAACTTACCTAGTACCCTTCTGAACAAATCTAGGATTGACTATTCCGCGACCTTAGCTTTTCCTTTATCCGATGTTGCCTCTCTATGCTCTTGAGCTTAATATAAACAAAATTCCGTTTATCAAAATCCTATTATGCTAGGTTATGACCGAATGTTCTTTAAGGTAAACAAGGTACATATATAAAACATATACATGTATAAACAATTATCACAAAAAGGTTTCTAAGATATCACATTAATCATGTCCACAATTGTCTTTAAAACATAACATTACTCAATTCATTCACAAAAATAGTATTCGGCCAAAAGTTCATGCCTAGATCAATATTCACATCACATTTTCTAGGCTTTAATAAAACGTTTTACAAGCATAGAAACTAATATCAAATTCTCTCTTTTTGATTACCAAAATCATGACACTACATTTATTCATAAATGTACATTTCAAAACCCCTTTAATAACTAATTAAAACACAACCGCCAATTAGCTAACACCAAGCTCACATTCGGCAAATCATTTAAACAATTCAACCTATTATCCAACTATTTTCCCTGGCACATTCGGCCTTAGCAATTTCCTTTCAAAATCTTATTAGCTAATACACGAACAAATTTAAACATTTACCTTATATTACTTTACTACTCAATCAATTTTAACAATTCAATTAAATTTTAAAGCTAAGCCCACAAGCGGCACAAGGGAATTTCCTTTCCATCATAACACCCTTAAACATATCCATGTATACCTTAAATTCATTCGGTCATTATGGAACAACTAAGTTTACAAATTAACATCTTTACTAACATCAACTAGCATGAATTTCCCAAGCCTTAATTCATCCTAAATTACCATTTTAACAATTTAATACCTCAATATTCGGTCACTGCTCTCACCTAAGCATAAAAGCCGATTTCTCTTTTTGCAATAATAATATATCTAAACATAATTGACTAATTCAATTTCATCTATCCACCATTTCATCCCAATTACAAGAAAACAACAAGCATTTCACAAAATAAATTCCATGACCGAATGATTATAATACCAAAAACTTTCAAATTTTCACTATCACACCTAACAAACTCATAGGCACATGAATTTGACTTCAAAAAGTCTATCAAACACTCAATTAGCAACTTCTAACATAAAACTCAAAAATCCATACTTTTCTACTCATGGCCGACTCCTTCAACAACACAAAGATTCAAAATTTCTTCATGGGTTTAAGGCTAGACTAAAAATGGAACTCAAAAACAACAAATTTAAGCCAATTTACCAAGAATTACCTTGAATTCATGAGCTTCAAATGGCTGAATGGTGCAAGCTCTATTTTCTTAGTCTTTCTTATGGTTTCGGCAAAAATGGGAGAAACAAAGGAGAGATGAAACAAAATTCACTTTGTTTTTATCACCCAAGTAACATATATTATAACATATTCTAATATTTCATTAAACAAAATTATTATTACCTATTATAATATATAAAACACATCTTTTTCAATGATTATTACCCACATGGCCGGCCACTAACTAGAAAAATGTCAAATTGACATGCAAGCCCATTTGTTTCACTTCAATCCATAATTAGTCACATTAATTTAGCCACTTATAATTCAATTTATCTCACATAAGTCATTTTTACTTAATTTCACATCAATTAGCAAGATTCATAGCCAAAGAAAGTTTACACATGCATAAACTCATATTTTCCACACAAATTATTCTATTCAATTATTTCGCGATTCGGTTTAGTGGTCCCGAAACCACTTCCTGACTAGGGTCGAAATAGGCTGTCACATTTTGGGCGACTACAAGGTTGTCAGTCATGATAATGGCCCGTCTATAACCCTTGTTCTGCAAAATTAGGATCCCATCCAAGATACCCCATAGTTCAGCCTCGAATAGAGAACAAACACCTAAAAACGTGTGAAACCCACAATCCACTTTCCATCATGGTCCCGAACTACTCCTCCAGATGCCGTAAAACTAGAATCTCCGACTACAGCCCCATCTGTGGATAAAAACACCCAAGTTTCATCTGGGTTATTAGTGGAATTTGATTTGAGGATGTTGCTTATTTGTGCACCAAGATGAGCTTCGTATTTGTGAATGGTACTGGAAAATAACGTTTGATTATTCATACTATTTATATATAGAGATGTGAGCCTAGAAACTTGTGATATAAAATATTAATGTTATAACGTGACATCAACTACTAAAAATATACTAACTATAACTTAATTTTAAAGTTACCCGTAGTACTAAAAATATACTAACTATAACTTAATTTTAAAGTTACCCGTAGAATTTAAAATTTCTAATTTTCAAAAACAAATTTTGAATTTTGAAGCCCTCGCAACAAAGTTATGGATTTTTTTAATTTTTCTAAAAAAAATCAATTTAAGCTTTTTTTATTCAATTGAACTTTTGAAATAATAAAATTCACTAGTTAGATTGTTTGACTAACATTGACAGTTAGTATTTAATGGCAACGTTGATGTGGCTATTAATAAATAACACGTTAAGCCAGCAAATAAATAAAAAAATAAAAATAATTTTTTTAAAAATAAGCACACAATAAATCTGAACAAATAATTGTCAAGGTTCATTTGAATCTAAACATCCATCTATTTATTTAAATACATTCTAAAATTATAAAAATTATTTAAAAATCATTAAATTAAAAAAATAAAATGGATAAATTTAAAAAAAAAAACCATTTTTAAACTGCTGCTTGCAAACTTTTTAAATACTAATGGTCAACATCAATTAAAAGGTCTACTCAATTAATTTTAATAGTTTATGAGCTCAATTGGGTGTAAAAAATTCGGAGAAACTTAATTGATTTAAATTTTTGAAAAAATTCAAGGACTTATTTTAATAATAACTTTTTTTTATTAAAATGGGGCCAATTAAATAATTTTTTTTTGATAAAGCTATGGAAGCTAATAATAAAGGGGACCAAAACGAGATAATTATGATATTTATAATAATTATAAAAGAATTAGTTCAAAGTTAAAATAAAATGATTATAGCAAATTATGTTAATTAAATTACCAAAAAATTTTAAATTTTATCAAATTAGGGCTTTTTTTTGGAAGAATTACAAGAATAGGTCAATTTTACGAAAACGCTTCTAGTTCGCTTCCAACTGTAAATGTTTTTAGGTGATTTGTAAATGTTTTTAGGTGATTTACAAAAAAAAAAAAAAAAAAAGCTTTCAACTGAAAGTGCTTTCTGCCACATTAACACTAAAAGTAATAGCACCAATATTTTATTTTTCTAATGTTACCTACTAATGTGGAAATAAAACTTACAAAATAGGTCTTTATATAGATCAAATGTCTCATTTTTCTTATTTTCTTAAGCGATGTGGGATATGATTATATATAGTCTAATAATTCATTTGTAGTTTGTTCTTAGATAATGTAGGATTGTTTACCCTTTCAACTAACACCACAAAAATTAAAGACAACTTTCTTAGTTGAAAGAATAAGCAAGCAATCCACATTATTTAGGAAGAAGCTACAAATGGATTATAAGTCTATATATACCCACATCCCACATCACTTAAGAAAACAAGGAAAGTGAGATTGGGGGTCTATATAAAAACATATTTTGTAAATTTTGTTTCTACACTAATAGGTGGCACCAAAAAAAAAAATATTGGTATTGCCACTTTTAGTACGGATGTGGTAGAAAGTGCTTCTAGCTGGAAGCATTTTTCTACAAATCACCTAAACACGCTTACAGCTAGACATGTTTTTCTAAATTTCATTTAAAAATGCTTACAATTGAAAGCGTTTTTGTAAAATTGACCTATACTCATAATTCTTCTAAAAAAACAGCCTAATCTAGTAAATTTTAAAAAATTTCAATTTTTATTGGTAATTTAATTAATTATGTAAATATGAGATAACTTTAAGGAATTATATGAAAGTAATGGGGAATAATTAAAAACACGATAAAACATAAAAACTATATAAACATATAAATATGTAGAAATTTATATATAATAACTTATTCAAGTATAAAAAATTATAAAAATTCATGAAAAGAACACAATCATGATATGAATATATAATTCTTTTTCTCAAATTGAATCACCATTGAAACTTTGTAAAATATGAGATGAATTTAAACATGACAAAACAACAACATACAAATCTTTCTCTAAATTGATTTGCAATATATGATTATAGCTGGTAAAGCAGGTCTGAGCTCTAAAGTTTATCTCTGCTAATTCGAGCCTGTAATAATTAAAATTTGAAAAAATCTGAGTTAGAGAGAATTTAAGTTTAAAAAAATTCGAGCTCGAGAAAATTCTAGCTTGAGCTAATCCAAGCTTGAGAAAGCTCGTGCATAAAATAATACGAGCTCGAAGCTAAACCAAGGCCATGCTTGAGACCGATCTAAAATTTAAGCTCAAGATAGATCTGATCTAAAACTTGAAAAAATCTAAACGTATGAAAATATATTTTAAATATTATATAATTATATTAAAATTTATAAATAACACTACATCATTATGTTGAATTATAATTTTTAAAACATTAATTATGAATATAAAATTATTTTGGTAAAAAGACTTCTCCAGTCCCTCTAAAAAAATCAAAGCAATTTAATCCATATCAATTTCGAAAGTGAGCAATTAAAGACAAGTTGTCTCGACGTTAATGTTTTCCGTCAATTGTACGTAATTTTAATTTGTATAATAATAAATTTAACTCTCAAAATTTAGACATTTTGTCAATATGGTCCCAAATTAACAAATTTAGCCTACAATATTTGTGTAAATGTGTAAATGTTGAGGCTAAATTTGTTGAATTTTTTAGAATCAAGATCAAATTGACCAAGCATGTCAACATTAAAGGCTAAATTTGTTGTTATTCCAATCAAAATTATGCACAATTAACGAAAGAGATTACCACCGTGATTAATTATCCTTAGTTGTTCACTTTGAAATTTGACAGTAGTTAAATTGCTTCAATTTTTTTAGAGGGACCAATTTGCTCAATTTCAAAATTGAGAGAGATTGTAGAGGTCTTTTTACCAATAATTTTTAATGCAATTATTATATATGTATAATAAATATTCAAAGTTAATAATTATTAAAATTTAAAAATTTAAATTGAATGATTATATAAAATATATAATAATGATTAATTTAATGATATGAAAATCAAATTAAGCCTTAAAGAACTCACCTATCAAATTTGCTAGAACTTTTAGCGGATGAAAAATCAAATTTGTATGTACTCATTATACTCATAATTCATATGAAAAATGAATGCGAAAACCTCTTAAAATAATTTTTCTTCTTAATTTGAGACATTTTGATGAATACCAACTTGAATTACGAAATTGATCAAATAACATGACTTTTGTGTTCATTTTTAGCGGGTTTCAAAAATTCAATAGCAAGGCAAAATGGGTTATACAGGGGCACATGGACAAAATTTGGATTTTTTATTATATTTTATTTATATTTTAACATTTTATAATATGTTATGATTTTTGTAGTTTGTTAGATTTTTTATTAATTATTGATATTATTATAATTTTATAATATTTTAAAACTTTTAAAATAATAAAAATTATTTCTATTAATTTAAAAGTTTTTCTAAACTCACGGTTTATATCTATATATTCTAGATAATAATTCAAATAAATAAAATTTCTATACCTATCATATAACCATAAATATTATATACAAATTTATATATATATATATACATATACATATACATATAATAATATTAATTATGTTAATAAAAGTCTTATAGATTATATAATTATAAACATTTGATATGATAAACGTTATTTCAATTACAATAAAACATCTATATAAAATTTTTGATTTATATGAAGCGAATTTTTATTGTATTTCATGCAAAAGTAAAATTAATTATTACATTTTAAATATAATTTATAAAGCATCAAAATTATTTGAATTTATTTAAATCCGTCCAACTCGACCTGATCAAAATTCAAAAATTTTGAGCTCAAAATTTCTAACTCAAAAAAAATTCAAGCCCAAAAATATTTTAACTGGAGTTAACACCTCTATGATAACTTATGTAAAAACACAATTTATTACAAAAACTTAACTTATACATGACATGTATTCGAAAACGTGTCAAACTCTGGATAAAATAAATTATTAGCATGTAAGATTATATTTATAATATTCTGAACCCACAAAAATTAACATGAATGGATCATGAATACATGAATGTGGCAAAATGGACACTATTACAATAACTCTTAATTTTTTGTTTCATGTAGCTTCGAGATATATATATATATATAAAATATCTTATATAAATTTTAGCACATTAATAATTTTTATGTAGATTTCAACAAATTTGTTTATTTACATTATTTTAGTCAAATTATGTTATTTGTCCCTATATTCTACATAAGTTGTGTATTTCATCTTTATATTTTAATTTGATAAATTTTAGTCTCTATAACTTTAGGATTTTGAAATTCCAGTCATGACATAAATGATTGCAGTTAAATTCATTTAGTTTTATTCTACTGTCAATATTATACTATGCGTAAAGTTGTAAATTTAGTTCATATTCTCTAATTGGATTATTTTTAATTTTCTATACTTTTCAAATTTTAGTTTTGACGCAAACGATAACCATCCATTAACTGTTTTTTTTTTTTTTTTGTGAATAGCATGTGAAAATAAAAAATTGCACGGTGTTACACATGTAATAATATATTGGCCCTATTAAATTTTAGAAGTAGTAAAATTTAATAAATTTAACATCAATCATTCGGATCAAGATTAGAATTTCAAATTTTAAAAAATATAGGAACTAAAAATGACCAAATTAAAATACACAAACTAAATTTACAATTTACACTAATAATAGAATTTAATTTGATTATTTCTCGTATTGAATTTCTATTGTATAATTATGATAGATTAGAATTTGTAAATTCTAATTAACCATAAATTGTGTCATACATCATACAATAAATAGAGTAGAATTTCCGATTTTAAACAAAGGTCTCCCACGGGTTTCTCCAACTCAATGCCGGTGGTTCATCCTTTGGAAATTCGGAAACAGAGGGGCAGGTTGCATCATTCGAGACTAGGAGGGTCTGGCATAGCCCGAAGGTCAAGCCCTTCAAAATGGTCTCAACCGACGCTATTACATTTATTAATTTCATTAATAATGATAATCAAATGCTCATGCAGGACGCTCCTTGATGATTTCCAAAGTGCAACATTAAAGCATATCATTAGAGATGGAAATCGGACATTTTGGCTTAGATTGGAGCCTCCGATTACTAAAATGTTGGATTTTAGTTTTGCTACTAACTGCCATGAGCCCCCATTATGTAGTAAAGATATTTTATTTTCTGATGATGTAGGGAGAAGCTACTCCCGTACTGTGGACTTTTAATTTCAATTTTACTTGCTCCTCATCAGAAAAAAAAAAAGTTATTAAACATTTAAATTAAAAACATTCTTTAAGTTTATTGCAAATTATCAGTTCAAATATAGTAACATGCAAGGCATTCATATTGGATTCAACATGAACTGCATATTTGAGTGAAGATTTGGTAGCAATAGCAGCGAAAAGCTTAAACTAATCCAATCACACTCCAAATCCCAATATCTAAAACCCCTGGTTCGGGGTTCTTCATTAATTCTTTCAACAGTACATGTATATTCTGTTGTACACTTGGGAATCTGATCAGTAAGATGTAAAAGAAAGTGAAAAGATAAAAAAAAATCATAACCTGCCTTGGCCTCCACCTTCTTTCATGGAGGTAAAAGAAGTAAACCTTTGTTTCCAGGGAGCATCCTTTTGTTGTTCAATCCATGACAAAAAGGCACTGTCTAACAAGCAGAAGATATTAACATAAAGGAGTTGGTATCTAACTGGAACGTATCGGAAATTCGCAACCTGAACGATTGGCCAAACACCACCTTCCAATATCAAGGCTGGGAGGAAGTCTCTCTTCACGTCTTCCTTCACTTGAGCAGTGCTTTTTCCGGCTGAAAACCCCATATATGTGAAAAACACAAACAAGTCAAAGGGGCCAAAGATAAGGCCATCCATTGCAACTTTTGCAGCAACAAACCTTGCTGACTTTGGGCGCAGTAGAAGCCTCATCTTTATAAATTTGTCCAACCCTTCATACCTACATGAAGAAAAGATTACAGTTGTAAGCAGCTGCAAGATTCACTTACCAATCTTACAAATCAAAACCCAGTTCTAAGAGTTTGGTAGAGTCCAGCAGGATTTTATCAAATGTATCAAGGCAACATGTTTGGAATCTCCTAGATGTAGAATTTTACTGTTCCTATTGGGGACCGACCAATATAAACAACGAAAAAGAAGGAATAGAGGAAATTAGACACATAAATTTATGTAGAAAATCTTCTCCAAATCAAGAGAATAAAAAATCACGAGCAAAAGAGTCTTCACTAATGAACAAACAAATCAAATAGTACAAGATGAAATTCAAAACAAACCTTAGACCCGAATACAAAGCTCTCTGGCTAAAACACAAAATTCCCTTAAAGCTATCTAAAACTATAATATTACGTTATGATCTTAACTTTTTCTAGGGTTACCAAGGCCCTTTAAATAAGTTAAGATTAGAATTCTAATATAACTATAATATCTCTAGTGTAACCAGAGTTTAACTGGGAAAAGTAACTCTGCTGAGAGTTTAATTACGTAGCTGTTTTAAGTCGGAATTCGTCGCGTCATCCCAGACTCCTCGCTGCAACGTCACCTCTGTTTCAAACGTCATCGCGTCATTGCAATGTCGTGTGATTCCTCGTCACGACATCGTCTCTACTTTGACTGAAAAATGCGAGACACACTCCACAAATCTCCACCTTGACTCATTTTTTAATATGTCTCATTTGCCGAATACTGTCATGGGCCTAACTCGATCTTTGCAAGATACTAACCAAATCCAAACGATGTTTGAACTTGAAAACTAGAAGACTCTTATTCAAAACGATCATACCTTTCTTACTCATATAACCAAGTCACATATGCCACAACCGAGTTGACTCCAACTTTGCAATAGACGAGGAAATTGCTGCTGCACCAGTCACTATTGAACCCTGTAGAATATATAAATTGTTGGTATTCTGACCTTTCATCAAAACGAAAGCTCCACGAGATATCTTAATGTCGCTTGACTTGACAGTGATTCTACAATCGTTCGAGTCTAACATACTTAGGGAGATAAGATTTTTCTATCAGGCACATGCCTAATATCTGATCGAATCATGATAATCCCGCCATATATCCTGATTTGAACGGTACCAATACTGATTATCTTATAGGGTGAATTATTTCCCATAAGCACAACTCATCTTCAACTAGACTATATGTGGAGTAGCAATCCTTATTTGGACACACATGATAAGAACACCCCAAATCCAGAATCCACTTAGATGAAAATTTGGACCTTTCAATTGTAGACACCAGCAATAAATCATCACCCTTGTCCTCAGCCACACTAGCATCGACTACCTTAGTTTTTCGCTTTCCTTTCTCGTTACTTTCAGCAGCCCTTCTGTTTTTATTTTGTAACTTATAACACTCTGCGTTAAAATGACCCAACTTTTTATAGTAGCCACAGGTCTTGTCTCGATTTCTTGACCTTGATTTCAACCTACACCTACTCTGACTTGAAACCTTGGACTGTTGTCTACCTCTTGTAACCAAAACCAAGGCTTGCTCAACTGACTTACTATTTGAATCTAGCTCATTGTCGAGTTTATCTTTACTTAACAAGTTTCTTTTCAAATCCTCGAATAAGAGTTTATCTCTACCATAAATCAAAATTTTCTTGAAAGTCTTGTATGAATGGGGCAAAAAGCACAATAATAACATAGTCTAATCTTTATCATCTATATTAGTCTTGATATTTTTTAGATCATTCACAAGAGTAACAAATTTATTGATTTGAGCCCTAATGGATGCACCTTCGGCTATACAGAACATGTACAGGTGTTGTTTCAACACTAATCAATTAGCTAGAGGCTTTGTCATGTAAAATGTTTCTAACTTTCTTCATAAGCCAGATGCTATTTTCTCCATAAGCACCTCCTGCAACACATTGTTCGTGAGACATAACTAAATTGCAGACAGAGCATTCTCATCAAGCTCATCCCATTCCGATTGATCCGAATCTGCGAGCTTTTGCCCTATAACGACTTTCTTTAGGCAATTCTAAACTAGTATTGCAGTCATCCAAACTTGTTATAAACTGAAATTTGTGATCCCATCGAGCTTCTCGATATCGAATCTCATTGTCATCATCTCTAAACGGGTTAATTGCGGAACCCTAACTAAATTCTGATACTAATTTATTGAGGATCGACCTGTATAAACAATGAGAAAAGAAGGAATAGGGAAAATTGGGTACACAAATTTACGTAGAAAAACTCCTCCAATCAAGAGTATAAAAAAACGAGTAACAGAGACTTCGCTAATGAGCAAACAATTGAAGAGTACAAGATGGAGAAATTCAAAACAAACCCTAACCCCGAATACAAAGTTTTTTCTCTTTAATGTTATGTTATGATCTTCACTTTTTCTAAGGTTACTATGACCTGTTAAATAGGCTACAGTTAGAGTTCTAATATAACTATAATATCTCTGTTGTAATCAATGTTTGACTGAGAAAGGTAACCTTATTGAGAGTTTAATTATGTAGCTACTTTAAGTTTGGAATTCGTCGCGCCGTTGCGACGTCCTAGACTCCTCTTTGCAATGTCACATGATTCCTCATCACGATGTCGCCTTTGCTTTGACTTTGGTTTGACCGAAAAATGCGACACACTCCACAGTTTCAACATAGAAGTTTGGATTCAATAGAGACCTTGAATTTCTTGGATGCATCGCAATCATCAGAAAATAACATAATTTGATCCATCACCACATATAGAAACATAAGCTCTTGCTAACCATCAAATGCTCCACAATAACTCCTTTCAAGCTTTTAATTTTTTGATGTTTGAGAACAAATTTTGTCTAATTTAACAGTGTTCTATACGCAGCCAAGTATAGTTCAGCAGAAAAACAAAAATAATGTTGATTAATCAACAGGAAAGATAAAAAAAAAGATGAGAACAGACCAGAAGTGTCCAACCGGTCCAACAAAGCCAAATCCAAACATACTTGTGACGGCTACCCTTTTCCAGTTGACTTTAAATTCATTATCCTTATCCTGTCAAATGAAACACCAATCATTGTCTTAATGGTGCAAAAGGAACTGTTTTATTCAGAATGCAGCTTCAGCAGAGATGCAATAGAAACTATAATTTCTGAAGATGCAATCATGGTGCTAACAAAATAATGGACAATGGGAACAAGGATATAATATGCAAAATGTATGACAATTAGTCACTCGTCAATTAGGAATAATATTTATTACTTGATATCATGACACAAGAACCATCAAACAGAAGAAATTGGATGCTTAAAGTGTATGAAATAATTCGAAAGCACAAAACATGCACTGATTACTTCTATTGCCTTTTATGTGGTTCTCCTATGACCTAATGGAATACCTTATAAGCAAACAGTAAGCATTAAGTGGAGAGTGCTGATCAGGAATTTGCCATTAAATTACGAATACCCCAAAATTAGTTAACCCGAAAGTATGATAGCAACCGCCGAAGAAAACCCTTAATATCGACAGCTTAACCAAGCTGATCTTGGTACAGAAGTAGGAAATTATTTCGACATTTCAATTAAGTAAACTTATAAGCAAGTATTTTTTTTATGCTTGCTATGAAACTTGAGGAAACTGTAAACTGTTATGAGTCTGTAAGATGCATGAAACACAAGCATCAACCAACTCTTATAAACAAGTATTTGGGAAAAAAAGTCAACTGCTCAGAACAACACAAGTTTTGAAGAACTCTGTCACAGCAAATTCTATTCATATTGCCAACCAGATATGGTTGAATTTTCTAATGTCGGAATAAACTAAAAAATGAGTGAGGAAAACCTCGAACATATATCAAATACTAAGAAATGCACACCATGGCATCATTAAATCCATTTTGACCATAAACCATCGGTATGCACAATGCAGTGATGCTAAGTAAGACAAATTTCAGTTTATGAGCAGTAGAACAGTAGGAAAAAAATTGGAAACCACAACAGAAAGAGGGAAGAAAACAGTGGGCATGCTTTTCTTAACAGCTCTATCTCAAGTGAATCCTTGTAGCTCACTAGGATGTCTTATGGACGTAAATTGCACACAGCATCCAAGACAAATGTTAGCTTAGTTTGCATTACTGAAACGGAGCCAATTTACCATCTCTTCTGGTAATGCCATATGGAACATTGCCATTACAAGATTGAATTTTCATTACCACTTGAAAATCAACGCTTTAATTATCCCTCAAACATTATCAACCAATAGCCCTCAATCAAAGATGAGCTATGAACATCAATAAAGCATTTGGGGGCAATAATGCTACAGCTATATGAATAAAATGGGAATATATCCCAAACAAAAATCATCATCAAAGATCGAAATAACCCACAAGAAATCAACATAAAATCAGAACATGCAGACACCCAATTCCAAAACAAAAGTGAGAATAAAGTGTACCCAATAGCTCAAATAGATACAATCAGGCATAAGGGAGAAAAAGGTAAAAACAAGAGGAAAATGAGAGGAGAAAAAAAAGAGGGCTGTTGGGGATTGGAAAAAGATGCGCACTTTATGATATTGAAGGCGTTTCTTTGTGGTGGAATGGGTGATGTATTGAGCAGCAACATCCCCAATGCCCCAAAGGAAACCTGAGCTGATAATTTGTGTTTTTACAGGATGAAGAGATAAACAGCTCTGGTACCATTTCCATATCCTCAACATTTTATCCAAAAAAACCCACAGAAATTGAAGAAGTAAAAGAAAGGAGTTATTATTAGAGGGTAAAGGGAGAAACTGGGGACTAAAACAGAGAAAATTTGGAACCCATGTCCTACTGACGACCACCATGCCTATCTCCATGACTCATCATCTCATTCATTTCAATGAATTTCTCTTCTGGGTGCTTTTGGCTGACTTGGACGGCTATTCAAACATAAAAGGTTGGGATTTTTCTTTTTTTCATTATTTTGTATTAATAACACAACTAATCTGACCGATTATCAAAATAATAATTAAAGATTCCTTTTATTTTTATAAAGATTGTACTCGTAATTTGTTTTTATCCGATTAATTATTAATTTTTCTTTTCCGCTGAAATATTATTCAAAGCGCGCATAGACAGTAATATAAAATCAAAATGGGGTATTAAATTGAAAATAAATATTGTTTCTAGTAATGGTTTCTGTGTATATTCAATTGCAAGTGATGTGGGTTCACCTATTCCCGGTGGCTAACAAAAGGAATTCAATGCATTTCTTAATTTAATGTTTTCAATTTTTATTTTGAATATGTTAATTAATCAGGTTTTTTTTTTTTAAATATATACCCCTTTAATCAATTTTTTAAATACTTACATATTGGATAAGGCATGAGATTAATAGGAGTTATTTATTTATATTTTTTTGATTTGTAAAATTTGTTATATCCTCATCCATGCTAGCACGTGTAACAAGTCAAGAAAATGTACGAAAAAATAAGTCAGTCATAGATAGTTGGAAGGTCACATTTGAGCTCACCTTTCCAACATGACTATCTGTGTAATGGATGGTGTAATCTCCATTGGAAATATGAAATTGTTGGTCACCAAACACCACGTAAACGTTTGCCCCATCAAAAACAAAATGAATGACAATATTTGTCCAGTCACAGACATCTCCCCATCTAGATAGCAAATTCAACATGTTAACATCATCTTACACGAGATTTTTACCTATAAATATATCTAAAAACGATAAAGAAAGAGATTGACCCTTTAAAAATACTAAATCTACACTATCAACACTCTTTCAATCCTTAACCTTTGCGTCATCTTCATTATCACTCTTCATAACATCTAAATCTCAACCCTAATTGGGTAAACCCATCCTTATAATAATCACTATCCTCTTCTCATATTCAACACAGTATCAACAAAGAGATAACACCTTATGATTCCACCTAACTATGGATATATCCACCACTTCAATCAGTATTTTAATTGATGTTTTTGTAAGCTTTTGGCCCACAAATATTAGCAAAAAGAAAGTGGGTGATAATACTACTTTGAATTTTTTTTCTTCTTTTTTAATGATTGATAACTCATTTACAATCTTTAATTTTGATTTAAAAACAATTAAAATAATCAAATGCTATGCTAAACTGTGGACATGCGTATTTTAGACATTAAGTTTTGGGTTTGTTTGTATGATCAAGGGAGAAATTAGGGTAACTGGTATGATAGTCTAAAAATTTTAAATTAGTAGAAGTAAAATTATATTTTATTCCTTTCAAAAAATATAAAAATTTGATTCAGTCTTCTAAAAATTACAAAGATATAAATTATTAAAATGATAAAATTTTATCATTGTAAAAATTACAATTTAACTTCACCCCTAAAAAATTTTTCTAACTTCGTCTTTATGTATGATCAAAATAATTCTCGGAATTTTTTCAAAGATTAATATTTTTACTGTTTGGATAATTATAAGCAATTCATTATGTTGGACAAATTTTCTAAAAATATATGCAGTTCTTTAAAAGATTAATTTCGTTAACGTGCAATCAACATTTTGTTCTGCCACTGTGAAAGAAAATCTGCCTAGACTTGAGAAAATACCGATTAAATTAAATCCACCTGTATTTGAACTATTTATAAAATACAAGTTAGAAAGTTATGGTTATTCAAAATCGAGTTGAGTTCTATTTTTTATTTAATATAAAATAAATTTTAATTTTTTATGATATAAAAATTAATATTTTGTATTTGAAATAGTGAAATGATTTAAAAATTGTTGAGTTTTTTTTAATATTTGTAAAAAAGACTTTGATTTTTTTTTTAAATATTTAAAAGCTCATAAAATAAAGATCATTTTATAAAAATAAGTTAAAAAATTAAAATAAAATATTAATATAAAAAAATCGAGAATCGAATTAAACCAATTTATAATAGATGATTCAAAATATCTATAAAATTCAACCGAATTGTATTGATATTATTTCTAATCTACATTTAAAACATAGCAATACTAAAATACTTAATTATCTCAAAAACAATCTAAAACGGTTTGATTTAAGGAAATTATTTTATTTTATTTTTAGAAAATAATTTTCATTGATTTTTTAAAATTGGGGGACGTGTTTGTTAAATGAAAAAGAACTCAAAAATGAACATATTAAAATATGTTTGGCACTTATTTTTCATAAAAGAAGTATGCGAAAATAAAATAAAAAATTATTTCATTTATATAAATTCAAACCACAATGAAATATTTGACATTTAAAAATTTTTGAAAAAAATATTTTCTTTTTTAATTTCACACATTTTTTAAATTTATAAAATTAGTTTTTAAAATTTTAACCAAGCATTTTTTAAACGTTTTTCATTTTCTCGAAAATGAAAATGAAAACAAAAACAAATTTTATTTTTTGAAATCAAATACTTTTTTTTTCTTTTGGAAAAGCTTAATCTAAAATGCGACATAAGGTGGTTAGTTAAAGAATAGAAAAGGAATTAGTTAACCTTAAATTCTTAATTAGGTGAATAAGGTGGATTTTATTTGGAAAAAAAAAATCAATCCTAACCCAACCAAGAAATTACATAAAAGAAAATAGAATAAAAACAAAATTATACAGTAACTTTGGTTCTATGTGTAATATCATACATAAACTTTAATTTTGTGTGATTTTATACATAAAATTTTGATTTAATTCAATTTTCACAAATTACTAATAATATTATCTAATTAGCATCGTTTTATGTTGATATAATACATGCACAAATAATTATATTAATATAATATGCAAATAAATGTAGGGTATTCGTTTCTTTAAATGTGTATAATTGAATCAAAATCAAAATCAAAATCAAAATCAAAATCAAAATCACAATTGAAGTTTCATGTGTACAATTATACTAAATCAAAGTTCGTGTAACAAATTATACATTTAATCAAAGTTCATATAAAAATTTGATATTCATCCCAAGAAAATACAAACAAATTATGGAATGAAACCTTTTAGGTTATCGAGTGAATGTGAGATAAAATCTCACAAATATTGATGAGTCGGGTAAATTCAAAATATCAATCAATTTGTAATTTTGGATGAGATTTGGGTATTTTTAGATTGAACTATCTTCTTATAGATCAAAGAGTTATCTTTTAGCTTCCCAATGCCTTTTAAAACGCGTCAATTCGAATTCGGAAGCTCAAGTTATAGTCACTTAGTGAAGATTGCACGAATAATTTTTTTTTGAAGCATCAAGCAAAAATCTCTAAATGAGATAATACATGTTTTTTTTAGTAGAAGCCTTTGGAAATCTTTTTAGCCATCAATTGCTATTTTTTGTCTAAGTTTTAAAGCTGTATATTATTTAAAAGTTTATTTAAGATATTCATTACTTTTTTGAATCTAAGATATTCATTATTTTTTTATTCAATAAATTGAGATTAAGTTATATAAGACTTGTAAAATCGAATATTTAATTACTTTTAAGAGTTTCTTTATATTAGATATAAAAATAGTAAAAATACAGAAGACCAAAGTTCAAACTAATTGTAGGAAAGTCATTCTAATACAATCATCACACAAAATATTAAGAATTTTAATAGGTAGGCAAAAGAAAATATGAAGTCCAATAAATCGACTATATGCCAGCAACACCATACCATTAGTAACTTGGTTTCTTCCCTAAACATGTGCACAATACATCCTGACGCCGTTGTAGCATCTCTTAATGAAGCGAAGGATATGTTTGTTGTTCTGCAAATTGATTGCAGAGAAATTGAGTGCATCTGAACTATCCATTTCAAGTATGATTTTCCTCAATCCCATATCCCATGCTTGAAATGACCTATCATAAGCACTCCATATTACATCCTCAATAACAAATCACTTACCTATGTTTCGAAGATTCTCGTTAACCAAACCCCATTATGGTCTCGTAAAACTCCACCTAAGGTTTCCTGGAGAATCCTACTAACCAAATGTAACACCCTAAAATTTTTTGGTTTACCGCACAATACTTTTTTGAGAATTTTGTTCGTAATCCGATATGAAATTTGATTTTCTTTAGAATTATTTCCATTGAACACTTGGAGTGTCGTATGTTAGCTTTCTAACTTTTTTTAGACTTTTTCATTGGCTTACCTCTTATCAATAAGATCACTGATCCTTCTCATCATGAAAGTTATCTAGTCATCCCTTTCTTTGAAACGTACAGTAAGACTCCTAATGGGCTTGGCCAAAAATGCCACATGTTCTTCCAAGAATGTGACACTAGTTGCAATGACATTCATCGCTTCAAAATTTAGCTTTAGGGGAGATGTTGGAATGAAGTTGTCACTTGATTGACTATCTTTCTCCTCGAATGATAATTGACAAGCTACATGATCCATGAGTGGAATGACGAAAATGTGCAAGTGTACACAATCATAATAAGTAATAAAGTTAAAGTATATAGAATTATTGTCTCCACAGGGACTGTACAAGCAAAGATTTATGAAATATAAACTTAAGCAAATTGGTAGTGGTAAAAATTTTTTAAGGAAGTGAGCTATTTCCTAAATTAATGAAGTATTAAATGTAACTAGGTTGCAAACACAAGATAAAAGCAAGCCTTTAACAAGTTTAATTAATATGACATAGGTGTGTTAGTTTGGTTTTATTCTATAATCTAATTTTACATTAGTTTGGTTTTATTCTATAATCTAATTTTACACTTAAAAAGATTAAGCATGCACCATTTAGATATTATGTCAATTAATTATAATTTTAATCTGTTTAAATAATTAATTCAATTGCAATATTAAAATTATAATGCAAGAATAGCATAAGTATGATTTTATCTAAAGGAATAACTAACCAAGGCCTATAACATCACAAACATAATTTCAACAAGTTAAGTAGACAGAATGCAATCAATCTAACATAAACAAAATTTAAGTCATTTTAATTAAATTAGAAGCATCAAAACAATTAGCATTCATGTTCATAATCTCAGAGCAAATAAAAAGAAATAAGAGGAAACTAGAAGACAAATCCATTATTCTTTGAAGTCAGGCTAGTGTACGTGCCTTTCTTCTTTCTGCTTTGTTCTGTTGACTAAAGGCTCCAAGATGTTGATTGTTGCTGCTCCAAGGACTTGCAAGACTCTTTTTCAATAGGGAAATATCATAAATGGGAAAAAGGAATATTTGAGAGAGCAAAGGGGAGAAGAGATGAGAGGAATGGATGAATGATAAATGAAAGGCAAGGAGAGTGGCTATTTATAAAAGCTTGGGACGGTTAAAAATATCATGGGAAAAAGCCTTGATTTCTCCACCCATGGTCGGTCATTGATTGTAGGAAGAGAGGGTTGAATGGCTTTGCTAAAATTAGCTTGATGTCATAAAGAGAAGGCTTAAAAAGTGGAAGGGTTGGAACGACCTTGTTAAGAGGTTAGGGGCTGTTCTGCAATTATTTTTAATCAAATTTGGAAGATGATTTGGGCAAGGGATGGACGGTTTTGGGTTATATCGGTTCAGTGCCTGATAGTTTCTAAGTTATGTATAAGGACGAGAAAGAAAGTTATTGTGTAGCTTCCGGTAAGGTAGCTGTAATGCTAATCGGACTGGCAGATCACGAGATAAATCTGTGGAAGTCCATGGCTATGGCATCATATGATAATATGCTAAAAAGGTGAAAGGGTTTTAGACCATTGGGAAAAGCCTATGGCATCTACCAAAATAGTCCGCTGGGACAATAAACATGGAATTCTCTAAAAAGCCTTTGTGGCGATTTATCTAGAAAGCCTTTGTAGTAAATCTTCTAGAAAGCCTATGTGGTCACCTCTTTCTAGAAGTCCTTGAGGTGTGCTACCTTGGAAACCAGTGGAATGAATTTTGTAACGTTCAAGTGGAGAGATGCTAGTTTGTTGTGTGTGAGATCTGAGTATGATGCTAAAGCATTTCCCGGTAAAATACTTGACAAAATAACTTGCTGTGGAATTCGCCACGGTGATCTGCCATGACAAGGAACTTGAGACATATAGGATGTTGGTAGAGTATGAGTCACCATACCTAAGAACTATTGAATCTTGTATTCTAGTAATTGCTGTAACACCCCCTAACCCTTATCCGTCGCCAGAACAGGGTTACAGAGCATTACCGAACTTTTCAGATCATATACTAATATTTCATACCTTTTAACGTCATATTGTCCCTTTTATGAGCCTTTGAGGACCAAAATATGTGCTAGAAATAATTCGGGACAAAACCGGGTATTCAAAAAATTTTTCCAAAAAATAAAAAATTTTCATAGAATTAAGGGACACACGCCAGTGTGTTAGCCGTGGTCTCACACGGTCCAGTCAGACCCCCGTGTGTTTGGCCGTGTGGACTTAAAATGAACCTTCAGTATCAAGTTTACCATACCTTGAAATTTTGAACTCCAAGCAACTCAAAAACCATTCATTCAACCAATCCAAAACACAATCATATACATTTAAAACATGTCAAATTACTCAACATAGATGTCTATCCAATGTTTCTCCATAAATTCCATATTTATATTATCAAAACATATCATCAAAACTTAAATTTAATCCAAATTATAAGCATACTAATATAAAACATTTATACTCTAATATAAAACATGTCATATTATAGTTTTAACATAACACATACTGTAATAGGGCAATTTTGCCCGGGCCCAATGAAACCAAATAAATATTAAAAAATAATAATAAAACCAAAAATGTCCCAAAGTCCAATTTACAAAACCAAATTAACCTACCCAAAATACTATACCCGAAGCCCAATATCAGTAACCCAATTTACTATCCAATTCACCCATTACCCACATCAATTACCCAAGACCCACCAAACCCACTTCCTATACCCGTTACAAACCCAAACCTGGAGCCCAACTACTCAGGCCCAAATCCGACAGCCCGTGCTCCAAATCTGACTAGGGTTTTAGACTTTCTGAAACCCTAGCCACCTGCTCCCCCTAGCTCGGCGCCGCACCTAACCTTCGGCCATTAACTCCATGTCCCATCGTTCTAGCACCTGCACACACACGCAAAAAGGACTGAAGCAGAGACGGGAAACATGGAAGCAGAAATACGCAAGGAGCAGTAATAGCAGAAATAGCACGCAAACAAGTACGAGTAAACAACAAAAATTAGACAGTGATTTCAGCTATTAAAGCCCAAGAATAAAGAAGAAAGGGGGGGTTTTCAGAGAACTAGTTTGTAATCGAAATTTTTTTTTTTCTGTTTTTTCTATCTCATTCGACTAAAAACAAAGGCGGAGAACAACCGCACAAAGGACCCGATTCCTACCCTTGTACATACGTTTAGAAATCAAAAGCCGAGAGAAGAAAAAGGTTGATTTTAGAGTTCATTGTCTTTTTACATTTTCCTTTTATTATTTACACTCCATTTTCGAATCTAATTCAATAACGAAGAGAAAGAGAAGGGATTACCTCTGATTTGAGCCGACCACACCCATTTTCTCGGTTGAAATCGAAGCAAAGAGTGGCTTCGGGGTGGCGAGCATCGAGACCTTCGGGCTCGGCCTTAAATGGAGGTTAAAGGGAAGCTCTTCTCGTCACCGTGAGCCGATAACCGTGGCCAATAGCGGTGAGATGGGGATGATTCGTCCGATTAGGAGGGGGCTTTAGGGTTCCGTCTTGAAAGAAAAAAAAGAATAGGGGTGGTCTCCTAGGGCTTATTTCCGACTGAAATAGGGAAGGGGATGAAATCTGTTTGTTTTGGCTTTGTAAAGGTACCAAACGGCACCGTTTAGAGCCTTTCTTAATGGCCTGAAACGGTGCCGCATAAAGGGCTCCACCCGTGCACTTCTATCGCCTGAATGGGCCTATTGCTGTTTCAGTCCTTCCCTTTTGATAACACCGCTCAATTGGACCCAGCTCTCTGCCTTATTTCTTTCTTAAATTTGGCCCTTCAGTTTTATTAGTTTCCAAATCGGTCCCTCGACTTGTCGGATGGCATGTGCGCAGGGAAGCTAGGGATATTTCCCATTTTGGCCCTCCAACATTACGCGAGTACCTCATTTTGGTCCTTTTATCTTATTTTATTTCTGATTTCGCCCTAAAATTTCATTTTATTTTGAATTTAGTCATTTTTTTTTTACATTTTGCTTGTTATTTATTTTCAATATTATTTATCATTTTATTTACCATTATTTTTACCAGATTTGTATTGGTATTTGTATTCGTATTTCATCTGGATGTATACTTTTCAAACAACATTACTTCTAAAATGCTATCATTATATTTACATATATATAAATATATATACGTATTTTAATGTAATATATTAATAGTTATTTTATATTATTATTTCTAACATGCAATGTATTATTCTTATATATTTGAAATATTATTTACTTGAACGTATATGTACGTATATGTACTTATGTAGTATTATCGATGTCTATACGTACTATATGTTATTTTAATATGTATGCGTTGTGTATATATTTTTAGCATTACCTTTTATTTCTACATATTATATATATATATTTTGGTGTTACCTTATTATCTATATTATGTACATATCTTTTTAATATTATATACTTTTTACACATTATAGATATTTTAATACCATTACGTACATACATTTTTCGTGTATTTCATATATATTTTAATGTTGTATTTTATTTTTTTTTACATTATATATATTATATATTATATTATGTATTTGTCATTCTTTTAGTCACATACTTTTTGTATTACACCATGTATATACTTTAAATACTATATTATGTATATATATATATATTATTTACATACGTTAAACATTGTTAGTAATTTTTTTTTATATATAATCTTTCACGCATACATTTATAAATACCATGTTTTATATTTTTTAATGCCATTATTATTTGTTCATATACTATGTATGCATTTTGATGCTACATTATGTATATTTTATACACTATGTATGTATATTTTTAACATTATATTCTATATATTATATATTTTAATATCATAGTATTCGTATATTTTCGTGCTTTCTCACGTGTATACTTTAATACTATTACATAAATATTTTCATGTGTTACGTATATATGTATATATATTATTCAAATGTTTTATGTATACTATACTTTTATATATATTATTCATGTATGAATACTTTCATATATTACGTACATATATATATTAACATTTTTTATATATTATGTTTATTTTTCATATTATGTATTTTTCCATTCTTTTGCATATTCTCATGAAATACTATGTGAATATTTTAAATATTATGTATGTATATACACATAATTTGTTTATATTAAAGACCTTGTCTTCTATTAGTATAACATATTATTTGTTTAAATTTCAATTTGACTTTTTATAGTTCTAAATCTTTTAATCATACATCCTTATTCGTTGAACACTTATCAGATTTCACTTATTTTAATTCGTTTCATACTTCTTTTAATTTTGTTTTCTGGCCTTTCAATGTTAATGTTATTATTTACATTTGATGACATGTTACATAGTCGTTGTTATTATACATCATTTGTATTCATTGATTATTATGATTCATCGGTGAAATATCTATTGTTTCTTGGCTTTGTGATTCCGTGTTCGTATTTTATAAAAGTCGTGCCTAACCCCATTTTGTTAAGAATTTTCAAAGGCTTTCAAAAGCATAACTCACGTTTGGATACCTCGAGGAAATCGAGCCTTAACTTACTAGGTTCCGATTTTTCTCATTAAGCCCAAACTATCAAGTGTCACTTTCAAAATCAAAACGCGTTAGTTTTCAAATAAAACCTATTCTCGAAACCTCGAAATGCTACATTCTAACTTACTGAATGTGGCGTTCAGTGTCCCGAGATAGGAATTTCAAAATTAAGGTGATATTTTATGTTTTAGAGCTTCGATAAATCGAGCCCTAACTTACTGGGTTCTGGTTTTTTTGTTCGATCTAAAATAATTAAATATTCCTTTTCGATTTAAATATATGAACCTTTTAATAAAAAAGACGAGCTTAATTTCAAGAAATTGATATGTTGCACCCTAACTTACTGGATGCGACATTCTTATTTCCTTGAGATGAGCGAGTCTCGATTTTTACGTCATGTTTAAATGTTCTTCAAAACAAAAGAATCGTATTTTAAAATCTTTTCAACCGTTTGGTAATAGGACATTAATTAATCAACCAGGTACCAATTTTGGGCGTATCGAGGGTGCTAATCCTTCCTCGTGCGTAACCGACTCCCGAGCCCATTCTTTGATTTTCGTAGACCAAAATTAATTGTTTTAATAACTCAATGTTTTATTAAAATAATTTAAGGTGATCCGATCACACCTTGAAAAAGGTCGGTGGCGACTCCATTTTCAAATTTTAAAGTCGATCCACCATATTTTTCAAAAAAATGGTTTCGACAGCTTGGCGACTCCACTGGGGATCTAAAAAGAGAGTCAAGCCACTAGTTGATTAATTTTTGTCTTTTTGTCGAAAATCGAAATTTTTGATTTTAATATACGATCTTTCTTTTGCATTTCATCTGTTTTAAATTTTGATTTCCATTATTGTGTTCCTATTTTTTTATTTATTTCGAGTTTTGTATATACTTGTGCATTGCATTGCATGACCGTCGGGTCACACCTTTTAAGTGGGAGCAAGAAGCTACTCCTTCGTGAGGTTTTCACCTCCGTGCAGGATAGTGAACCGCTTTCGGAATACATCCGTACTTATGTGCTTCGTGAGATTTTCATCTCCGTGCAGCCATAGGGAAATGTGTTCCCCTGAACTGAACTCGATCCATATGAGCCTATAATGGGTGAAGATCGAGGAATCTGCTGGTTCAGGTACCCTTACTCTAGAACCAAGCCTCATATAGCGAACCTTAGGAGCTCACCCTAGGTAGAGCCACGTCGAACCTTAGTGATTACCCTGATAGGTCCTTGATTGTTTCTCTGTTTCCATACGTGTTTTGAATTTCATTTTACACATTGTACTGACATTCTGTGTTTTTCGTGTTCTTTCTATAATTTGCATATCATGTCGCATTTAGAAGGTATCGATTCACGTTCAATTTCTAATTTAGAGAGTTTTATTTTAAAAAAACGAGATCCTTGATAAAGCGGGAAACAATACGATTGTCCGTAAGCGATCAAAGGAAACAAAACTAGCAAAAGAGATTGCCTAGTTGAAGCATATACATCAGAACTATAGGGTTGCATTTGCATCAATGCAGTACAAAATAATCTGCAGAAGTTAAAGGCGATATGAGGTCAATAGAGTAACGTAGCCAAGCAGTGGTTCTACAGCAACTGTGGGGACTTACAGTATTTGCTTGACATAAAAATGATTGAACAATTTAAAGTAAGCTCAGAGAGTACGGACGGATACTTCTACCATTACAGCATTTCCATTTCATATGATGATGGTTACTCTGTGGATGGTAAGGGTGTTGGAAGGAAAGTGATTGACAGAGTTCATGAGGCCTACCAAAATGAGTTGGTTGGAAGGAATTTGTCCTAGGATGGTGAAAAAAGCTCATTTACTATAACACTACTACCAAACGACGAGCTTGAGCCAACCGCGGCATTTCAAGATGGCGCACCTATGGAAATGCAAACCCTGATAGCCTAGACGGCCCAAATGAGCACGAAAGAAAGAAATTAAAGAAGATCATATTGTTCAAAGACCTTTAAGGTGGAGATTAGCTATGCTGCGAAAATACCCATGTGAGCATTTCAAAAATGTTCTGTGTGGGCAAGAATCTGAAGACTCTCAAGAAGCACTGAAAGTGTTGGACATCTTTTTAAAGGCAGTATGCTGCGAAGTAAGGATGCTTAATTGTTCACCAATCTTTTCTACAGATAAGCAAGATAGCTTCACAGACAGTGGAGAAGGTGTCCTTGGCTGTAGGGATTACCTCACGGGTGAAGATATGGCTTAAATTGAGCACAGTAAGCACCAATGTGAGCTAGAATCCGATCATGGTCGAAAGTTACTTTGTTAAAACTTTGAACGTGAGGGCAAACGCATATTGGTAGCCCGTTTTGTGTAAAGGATTTTATTTTTCAAATAAAGTTCTCTAAAAAAAACTGAATCGAGATCGATGCCTTTTTGCATTCATACATTTGCATTACATTGCATCGTTATAGAAAGGAGGTGTTGATTCATATTCGATTCCTAAATAGGGGAGTTCGTCATAAGGAGACGAATTTCTTGATAAAGTGGATTATAATGCGGTTGACCATATATGGTCTAAGTGAGCACAATGGAAGAAGGATGATAGCTCGCAAAGGAATGCAAGATTTTGCCCAAAAAGGACTCAAATTGATGAAGATTATGCGGGAACTGTCAAGTCTCGACTTTCCTAAAGGAGCAAGCGAGCATCGCGAGGAAGAATGAACAATGAGTTACAGCCCAGACCAAGCAAAAAGGCACTGATGAAGACACCTTTGGCAAATTTACGAGAGTCGACCATAGTATTCAGACATGAAGAGAAAGATCGGCATCTTCGCTTAGACCATGAGGGCAAGATCGCATATGTGATCCATTTTATGTGAAGAAATCTGTCTTCTAGAAAAGCTCTTCTAATGGAACTGAATATAAGGTCGACGCTTCTTTTCTTGCATTCATTTGCATTTGTATTTCATGCATTTGCATTGCATCAGTTGCATTGCATTATTTACATCGCATCATTTGCATCAGGTTTTTACAAAATGACCCTAATTAGATAAAAATTATTTCAGTTAACCTAAAAGCCATGGAACGAAGGTTAGAGAGAATAGAGCAAAGGCAAATACAGATGCAAGAATAGTTATCCAGGATTCAACAGGATATGCAGAGCCAAATGGTAGAACTCCAAAGAAATATGATTAGCCAGCTTAAACAGTTATTAGCCGAAGGGCTTGGAAGGAGAAAAGACCCAGTGGACAACAGCGAGGATGATAACGAAGATATCGTTTATTCCCCAAGTATCACTCCAATGAGCGGCCAGATTCAACCAGACGCACCTTCGCGAGGGATACCCGTTACCACTAGACCCCAACAGCGTCAGACTGGGATGTCAGCACCAGCAACCCTTTCAGTAGGCTCAGGTCCCCATCTGGGAGACAATTCAGGCAACCTTACTATCACTGAAGAAACAAAGAAGGCCAGTATGGAGCATCTGAAACAGTGTGAAGCTTTCAAAAAACGAGAGCGGAGTTCCCGAGGTAATACTTCGCAGGCATTGAAACTGGTTACCGTAGGTCAGCCGGGAATAACAATTACTAGCCATCAGGTTCCTCAAAAGCAAGAACCCAATCCAAGGCCAAGTATTGAAAAGCTCTCATTTACGCCAATTCCAACGTCGTATAAGGAGCTATATCGAAGTTTATTTGATGCACACGTGGTGTCCCCATTTTACATAAAACCGTTGCAGCCCCCATACCCCAAATGGTATGATTTGAACGCTCGATGTGAGTACCATGGGGGAAACACGGGACATTCGATTGAGAACTGCACCGCTTTCAAAAAGATAGTCGAAAGACTTATCAAAATTGGAGTTATAAAATTAGATGATCCCTCTGAGGAAGAAAATCCGTTACTCGACTATTCTGTTCAAGGGATGAACATTGTGAGTACCACGATGAATAGGGGCATGGGATCCAAGGGTGCATCAAGATCGGGGCTCCAAAGCAAGGCGAGATATTGGGGAATTTGAATATTAATGACGCATCTGAAAAGGGAACCAAGGACTTAAAGGTTTCCAAACCCTTGTGTACTAGGATGGTTTTAAACAATGGGACTGTGGAAGAGGTCCTTGTCTTTTTAGAGCTAACTAAGGATAATACCCAGAACACGCTTACTGCTTTAAGCCTAGAGGCAGTAAGAATCCTTTTGTGAAAATAGGCTTTTGTCTAAAATCTTTATTTCAATAAAAATACATCTTTTTGAGTAAATTTTCATTTCATACTATACAATGATTATTCTTATATTCTCTTATTCTTTTATTTGTTCATAACCATACTGCACAATTGTTCTTAGATCCTGTTGTTCTTCGAACTCTTTCAAATATTCTTCTATTCCTTCTTCATGATCATGACACATAAATAATCATTCTTAAATTCATTTATTCTTTGAAATCTTTCTCTGTACCTATAAAAAGGGTCTCCAGATATCGATAACACGAGCAACACTGTTACTAAACTAGAATCTCTTTTGGAGTGAAATATACGCCTAGGGGAGTCTCAGGACTTTGAAGACGGCAAAGATTGTGACCTATCTCCCGATTTGTCAAGGATGGTAGGACAAGATGAAAATAAATCCCACAAGGTCAGTGGATATCGCGAGCAAACAAAGATTGAAGCCTAGCTCACTACCAAAAGGGCAAGACATCATTGAGTGATTTCAAAATTCAAATGTCTTCGCACAGCCATATCAAGACATGCCTGGGCTACCGAGACACGGGCACACCGAAATTTTAAAAGAGGTCCACAAGAATATCTGTAGGACACATGCTAGTGGTTTTAAAATAGCCAGGCTGATCAGAAGGTTAAGATATTGCTAGCCCGCCATGAAAGAGGACTACATCAATATGTCGTAAAAGTCAAATTAAGGGAGATAAGATTTATACTTCTTTAAAGACTCTCCATGTGGGGGCACGGATGTCACTGGACCAGCTTTACCGGCTTCAATTCACCTTCACTATGGTCAATTACTTCACCAAGAGAGTAAGGTCGCTTCATGTGCCAAAGTTACCAAGTAAAGTGTCATCAGATTCAAATTCAAATTCAAAATCCAAAGCTGAATCCAAATTCAAGTTTGAATTCCAAAAAAAAAAAAAAACAAAACAAAACAAAACAAAACAAAAAAAAAGGAAAAAGATCATATCCAACTGCACGATGTCAAAAGTTTGCAGTCTGCCAAAAGAAAAGAAAAAAGAAGAAGAAATAAATTACAGAAGATGACCGAGACTGGTGAAAATTGGTATAAGAAACTACCACTTACTCTCTATGCTGACGCTGAAGCAAACGCCTTCAAATCCCTATGATTTCAAAGGTTCCAACTATTATCCTTAGAATGAATATATTATATGACCCCCAAGCAATCTGATGTGCCATCAATAGCTGCGGTAGTTAGCTTCAGGCAATGGCCATTGATTTTTCGCTATAGGGCATCAGTCCGTACACAGTTTCTGAAGCTCGAAATGATAGATTTTCCCTTCAAACTAGTGTCTGACAAAGTCGATGAAGGTATTGCGAGGGAAGACTTCTATACAGATTCAGGGAAGAAGAAGCCTGATCAGCTCTTTATCTCCAAAGATCGAGTTAGCGAGTCTCAGTTCAATCAAGTGTTAAACAAAGAACTTGATCAAGTTCCTTGACGAGAATGGGAACCTCAAGTTCATGGTCATTATGGCACAGAAAAAATATCATACTAAGTTTTTCCAGCAGAGATTTCCTGACAACATCCCGCCTGGAACCGTTATAGACAACAAAGTCTATCATCCTAAGAACAATGATTTCTATCTTTGAGCCCATGCTGGAATGATTGGAACCGAGAGGCATATTCATTATCATGTTCTCTTAAGATCAGATTGGGTATTTCGACTAATGATCTACACGAGATAGTCCATTCTCTGGTATATGTATATCAAAGAAGCACCACTGTCATACCTGAAGATATTCCTATCTACTTTAGTAACCTCACAGTTGGAGAAATATATGAAGTTCAATAACACTTCAAAGACATCATCGAGCCATGGTGAGGTGACTGCTCCGGGAGTTATTTACATACCTCAGCTTTCTAGGTTGAAGGATAACGTCAGCAACTTCATTCTTATCTGCTGAGAATCATTGAACCATCTCTTTGCATAAGGCTTGCCAAATGACAAGACTGTTACTGGGGCAACCCCTTTCTCATGGGTTTATGAATTGAGATTTCTTCCTTCAAACCTCGATAGAGTCAAGATTTGAGTATCCCTAGTGAACTTAACTTGAGAGTATTCATCCTAATCAAACATGCCAAAATGGGTGATACAAATTTATGTCGCGAAGAATCCGTCCACAAGAATTTCTCGAGAAAATCAAGATGAAAACTCGTAAATGGCGTCTTAAGACCTTCTGAGAAAGTTGATCAAAAAAAAAAAGAGAGAAAAAAGAAAAAAAAAGAAGGAGAAAAAGAAGAAAAAGAAATGAAAAAGAAAAAATAGCCAAAGGAAAGAAAGAAAAAGGAGAGGCCAAGGCGAAAACCCGCAAAGGGCGCTTTGAGTCCAAAGGGCATTTGAGTTGAAAACCCGAAAAGGGCGGCTCAAATTTTGATCCAAAGTGGGGCACGAGGAAGTCTCGCCATGCTTGAATTAACGATGAAGAAGAGTGCCACGTCTTGGGGCATCGACAGAGTACTTTGAATCCCCTAGGCACACATTGAGCTTGGAGGGGTTCTCAAGAATTAAAACAGAGAAGCTTAGGTTGCGATATTTGGGGCACCTAGCTTTCATCTTTCTTAGTATATTTGCTATCTTTGAATCATGACGGGCTGTGCTCCCGATCAATTTCCTTCTTATTGATTAATTTATTCGTGTCGAGCTATACTCCCAATAAATTATTTTTTTGATTGCATTTGCTTAACTTGTTTGTTTCAAGTTATGCTTTCATTCAATTTCCTTCTTGTCCATTGTCATGATCCTTTTCAAGCATTTTGTATTGAAATAACGATTAGTGGACTAATAAGACTTTTATGAAAAGAGTTTTGCGTATTACCCTGGAAGTTTCTAAATAATAAGGGAACCTAAAATAGGACTATTGTTTAGGACTTTCTGAGCTTAAGGGTTGGAAATTTTTAAGCCCAAATTGAAATCATCTCCTCAGATTTTTAGTCAAAGATATTTGCTGAACGAAAAGGTAAGGTATTGGGACAGTGATACAATCCCGATGAAAAACGAGTAATCGAGATTATTCTCAAAAAGATATTCTGCATCTACGCGAGTATCAAGCATACACATCTAGTCAAGTCACCTAGAGCATGATCAGTTGATGGAAAGAGTCCTTATACCCTTGATTTGCAGCGGGTTGGATTGAAGAGTATGCAGATCCTATACCTCTGAGTCATGATGGATAGGGTACAAACCTTATGGTACAGTAAAATAAAGCTCAAAGTTACGATGGGGCAAGCTGACTGAGCAAAATGCGATTATTTTGGACAAAATACCAGCTGAGCAAGAGGGCCGCGTATTACGTCGATAATAGAACCCTGATGGGCAACTAGTGATGGTGCCCTAAACATTAAAAACACCATATTCTCATGACATTTTACATTCATACAAGCGTCATACATGATACATTTAGTTAGGGGCATTTGATTCATTTCGATCACAGCATCCTAATCGTTTTACATAGGCATAAGCATATAAAACTGGTTGTACAGGACAGGTTCCTCAGAGAACAATGTAGCAATGCCAGTAAATTCACAGCCCTATCTTCCCAAGCAACAGTGGAGTAGGCTAAAAAATTCAGATTCTGTCTCCTCGGGATGGTAGTAGGACAGACCGAAGATTGAAGTCTTCTTGAAATAACAAGGAAGCAGATTGCAAATTTCAGATGTTATCCCCTTGAGATGGCAATGGAGCAAATCTAAAATAATGAAGTATATTTCTTTGAAGTTTCAGCAGAGAAGATTGAGGTTACGAATCTCTTTTCCCTGAATTTTCATTCTCCTCGAAGTTCCAAGTGGAGTAGGTTGAGGCTACAAATCCCTCCTCCCAGATTTTACGATGAGGATCAATCCTTGTTCAGCAGAGAAGATTAAGACTACGAATCTCTTCTCCCTAAATTTTCATCTCCTCGAAGTTCCAAGTGGAGTAGGTTGAGGCTACAAATCCCTCCTCCCAGAGTTTACGATGAGGATCAATCCTTGTTCAGCAGAGAAGATTAAGACTACGAATCTCTTCTCCCTGAATTTTCATCTCCTCGAAGTTCCAAGTGGAGTAGGTTGAGGCTACAAATCCCTCCTCCCAGAGTTTACGATGAGGATCAATCCTTGTTCAGCAGAGAAGATTAAGACTACGAATCTCTTCTCCCTGAATTTTCATCTCCTCGAAGTTCCAAGTGGAGTAGGTTGAGGCTACAAATCCCTCATCCCAGAGTTTACGATGAGGATCAATCCTTGTTCAGCAGAGAAGATTAAGACTACGAATCTCTTCTCCCTGAATTTTCATCTCCTCGAAGTTCCAAGTGGAGTAGGTTGAGGCTACAAACACCTTCTCCCAGAGTTTACGATGAGGATCAATCCTTGTTCAGCAGAGAAGATTAAGACTACGAATCTCTTCTCCCTGAATTTTCATCTCCTCGAAGTTCCAAGTGGAGTAGGTTGAGGCTACAAACACCTTCTCCCAGAGTTTACGATGAGGATCAATCCTTGTTCAGCAGAGAAGATTAAGACTACGAATCTCTTCTCCCTGAATTTTCATCTCCTCGAAGTTCCAAGTGGAGTAGGTTGAGGCTACAAACACCTTCTCCCAGAGTTTACGATGAGGATCAATCCTTGTTTAGCAGAGAAGATTGAGGTTACGAATCTCTTCTCCTTGATTTCTTTCTCTTCAGTGGAGTAAGTTGAAACCACAAATCCCTCCTCCCTGAGTTTACAATGAAGATCGAGTCTTATCTCCCTGAAGTTATAGCGGAGCAGACTGAAGATACAAGATCTTATCTCCCTGAAGTTACAGTAGAGCAGGTTCAAGTTACAAGTCTTATCTCCCTGAAGTTACAGCGGAGCAGACTGAAGATACAAGATCTTATCTCTCTGAAGTTACAGAAGAGCAGATCACAACAAACCTTATCTCTCTGAAGTTACAGTGGAGCAGGTTGAAGTTACAAGTCTTATCTCCCTGAAGTTAGAGCGGAGCAGACTGAAGATATAAGATCTTATCTCTCTGAAGTTATAGAAGAGCAGATCGCATCAAACCTTATCTCTCTGAAGTTACAGTGGAGCAGGTTGAAATTACAAGTCTTATCTCCCTAGAGTTATAGCGGAGCAGACTGCAGTTGCAGAGGGGCAGATTGAGGTTACCATAGCAAGTCTCATATACCCGAGGTTACTAGAGCAGATCGAAGATAGAAGATTTGGCCTACCTGAAGATGCAGGAGCAGATCGAAGATTCGAGCCTAGTGAAACAGCCTAAAGCCACAAGTCTTATACCTCTGAAGATGCAGTGGGATGGAACAAGGCTAATTGAAGAGAAGAAGCGCCAAGAGATCAAGACTTGGCAAGACCGGGCAAAATTGGCCCTCTTTAAGTCTTTGCTCTATTCCCGTTACACGACAATGAGCAAAGAGGGGCAGCTGTAATAGGGCAATTTTGCCCGGGCCCAATGAAACCAAATAAATATAAAAAAATAATAATAAAACCAAAAATGTCCCAAAGTCCAATTTACAAAACCAAATTAACCTACCCAAAATACTATACCCGAAGCCCAATATCAGTAACCCAATTTACTATCCAATTCACCCATTACCCACATCAATTACCCAAGACCCACCAAACCCACTTCCTATACCCGTTACAAACCCAAACCTGGAGCCCAACTACTCAGGCCCAAATCCGACAGCCCGTGCTCCAAATCTGACTAGGGTTTTAGACTTTCTGAAACCCTAGCCACCTGCTCCCCCTAGCTCGGCGCCGCACCTAACCTTCGGCCATTAACTCCATGTCCCATCGTTCTAGCACCTGCACACACACGCAAAAAGGACTGAAGCAGAGACGGGAAACATGGAAGCAGAAATACGCAAGGAGCAGTAATAGCAGAAATAGCACGCAAACAAGTACGAGTAAACAACAAAAATTAGACAGTGATTTCGGCTATTAAAGCCCAAGAATAAAGAAGAAAGGAGGGTTTTCAGAGAACTAGTTTGTAATCGAAAATTTTTTTTTCTGTTTTTTCTATCTCATTCGACTAAAAACAAAGGCGGAGAACAACCGCACAAAGGACCCGATTCCTACCCTTGTACATACGTTTAGAAATCAAAAGCCGAGAGAAGAAAAAGGTTGATTTTAGAGTTCATTGTCTTTTTACATTTTCCTATTATTATTTACACTCCATTTTCGAATCTAATTCAATAACGAAGAGAAAGAGAAGGGATTACCTTTGATTTGAGCCGACCACACCCATTTTCTCGGTTGAAATCGAAGCAAAGAGTGGCTTCGGGGTGGCGAGCATCGAGACCTTCGGGCTCGGCCTTAAATGGAGGTTAAACGGAAGCTCTTCTCGTCACCGTGAGCCGATAACCGTGGCCAATAGCGGTGAGATGGGGATGATTCGGCCGATTAGGAGGGGGCTTTAGGGTTCTGTCTTGAAAGAAAAAAAAGAATAGGGGTGGTCTCCTAGGGCTTATTTCCGACTGAAATAGGGAAGGGGATGAAATCTGTTTGTTTTGGCTTTGTAAAGGTACCAAACGGCACCGTTTAGAGCCTTTCTTAATGGCCTGAAACGGTGCCGCATAAAGGGCTCCACCCGTGCACTTCTATCGCCTGAATGGGCCTATTGCTGTTTCAGTCCTTCCCTTTTGATAACACCGCTCAATTGGACCCAGCTCTCTGCCTTATTTCTTTCTTAAATTTGGCCCTTCAGTTTTATTAGTTTCCAAATCGGTCCCTCGACTTGTCGGATGGCATGTGCGCAGGGAAGCTAGGGATATTTCCCATTTTGGCCCTCCAACATTACGCGAGTACCTCATTTTGGTCCTTTTATCTTATTTTATTTCTGATTTCGCCCTAAAATTTCATTTTATTTTGAATTTAGTCATTTTTTTTTACATTTTGCTTGTTATTTATTTTCAATATTATTTATCATTTTATTTACCATTATTTTTACCAGATTTGTATTGGTATTTGTATTCGTATTTCGTCTGGATGTATACTTTTCAAACAACATTACTTCTAAAATGCTATCATTATATTTACATATATATAAATATATATACGTATTTTAATGTAATATATTAATAGTTATTTTATATTATTATTTCTAACATGCAATGTATTATTCTTATATACTTGAAATATTATTTACTTGAACGTATATGTACGTATATGTACTTATGTAGTATTATCGATGTCTATACGTACTATATGTTATTTTAATATGTATGCGTTGTGTATATATTTTTAGCATTACCTTTTATTTCTACATATTATATATATATATTTTGGTGTTACCTTATTATCTATATTATGTACATATCTTTTTAATATTATATACTTTTTACACATTATAGATATTTTAATACCATTACGTACATACATTTTTCGTGTATTTCATATATATTTTAATGTTGTATTTTATTTTTTTTTACATTATATATATTATATATTATATTATGTATTTGTCATTCTTTTAGTCACATACTTTTTGTATTACACCATGTATATACTTTAAATACTATATTATGTATATATATATATATATTATTTACATACGTTAAACATTGTTAGTAATTTTTTTTTATATATAATCTTTCACGCATACATTTATAAATACCATGTTTTATATTTTTTAATGCCATTATTATTTGTTCATATACTATGTATGCATTTTGATGCTACATTATGTATATTTTATACACTATGTATGTATATTTTTAACATTATATTCTATATATTATATATTTTAATATCATAGTATTCGTATATTTTCGTGCTTTCTCACGTGTATACTTTAATACTATTACATAAATATTTTCATGTGTTACGTATATATGTATATATATTATTCAAATGTTTTATGTATACTATACTTTTATATATATTATTCATGTATGAATACTTTCATATATTACGTACATATATATATTAACATTTTTTATATATTATGTTTATTTTTCATATTATGTATTTTTCCATTCTTTTGCATATTCTCATGAAATACTATGTGAATATTTTAAATATTATGTATGTATATACACATAATTTGTTTATATTAAAGACCTTGTCTTCTATTAGTATAACATATTATTTGTTTAAATTTCAATTTGACTTTTTATAGTTCTAAATCTTTTAATCATACATCCTTATTCGTTGAACACTTATCAGATTTCACTTATTTTAATTCGTTTCATACTTCTTTTAATTTTGTTTTCTGGCCTTTCAATGTTAATGTTATTATTTACATTTGATGACATGTTACATAGTCGTTGTTATTATACATCATTTGTATTCATTGATTATTATGATTCATCGGTGAAATATCTATTGTTTCTTAGCTTTGTGATTCCGTGTTCGTATTTTATAAAAGTCGTGCCTAACCCCATTTTGTTAAGAATTTTCAAAGGCTTTCAAAAGCATAACTCACGTTTGGATACCTCGAGGAAATCGAGCCTTAACTTACTAGGTTCCGATTTTTCTCATTAAGCCCAAACTATCAAGTGTCACTTTCAAAATCAAAACGCGTTAGTTTTCAAATAAAACCTATTCTCGAAACCTCGAAATGCTACATTCTAACTTACTGAATGTGGCGTTCAGTGTCCCGAGATAGGAATTTCAAAATTAAGGTGATATTTTATGTTTTAGAGCTTCGATAAATCGAGCCCTAACTTACTGGGTTCTGGTTTTTTTGTTCGATCTAAAATAATTAAATATTCCTTTTCGATTTAAATATATGAACCTTTTAATAAAAAAGACGAGCTTAATTTCAAGAAATTGATATGTTGCACCCTAACTTACTGGATGCGACATTCTTATTTCCTTGAGATGAGCGAGTCTCGATTTTTACGTCATGTTTAAATGTTCTTCAAAACAAAAGAATCGTATTTTAAAATCTTTTCAACCGTTTGGTAATAGGACATTAATTAATCAACCAGGTACCAATTTTGGGCGTATCGAGGGTGCTAATCCTTCCTCGTGCGTAACCGACTCCCGAGCCCATTCTTTGATTTTCGTAGACCAAAATTAATTGTTTTAATAACTCAATGTTTTATTAAAATAATTTAAGGTGATCCGATCACACCTTGAAAAAGGTCGGTGGCGACTCCATTTTCAAATTTTAAAGTCGATCCACCATATTTTTCAAAAAAATGGTTTCGACACATACTAATAAGTATAAAACCAACCAATATCAACTTATAAATCTTATTTACAATCAATCCGTATAATACTTAACGTTTAGACACCCTAGGTACATGCTGACACAAAAGGAAAAACACATCACCACAATTTGAGTTTGGGATCGTTTATGGATGCTGAATCTGCAATTTGACTTTAGCCTAACCTGCGCACAAAAAACAATCCGTACACTGAGTATAAACTCAGTGGTATTTCTATAGTCCTAATGCTTAAAAGTAAAATAATATAACATCCAATAACTATAGTCATATAATTATTCAATTCATAAATAAGGTATTTATGACACATTCAATTTTTATCATTTGCTATCCCAAATAGCTTTTCACAATATGAACACAAATCATTTGAACAACAATATTGTTTATTCATATTCAATTCATAAATACACAAATCATGTGTCTCTAACCATATTTCAAATCACCACTTAATATCAATCATAACACTATTTTATTCAATAACCCCTATTAACATGATACAGACTCGGATGGATACACGGATCCAACCAAAACACACCAGTTTGGCACCTAGTGCCTCATCGAATAATTCGAAATAATAAGTTGAAACCCAATGTCTCATCGGCCATGCCGAAGTAAATTGGTACCTAGTACCTCATTGAATTTTATCCGAAGTAATAATTTGACACCCAGTGTCTCATCAACTCGAAGCTGAAGTATCCTTGAACTCTTTTAATCCTATGGCATGCCATCTATATCCGACTCAGCCCAATACAGTTAATAGGGTTTCAATTCACTTTTCTAATGCCACAATTATCCAATACTCAATTATCACATAAATCACAATTTTACATACATTTAATTCAATATAAAAAAATGCTAACACTTACCTTATTTAATTACCATAAACATTTAAATCAAAATACAACAATTAATAATTAAATTCAGATTATAGAAATACAAACCCGAATTTCCGAGCTACTCCTCGTCGACTTTATCTTTTCCTTTCTTAGTCGAAGTTTTTGATATAGCGTTAGCTACGGAAATTAAAACAATTAAAATTTATCAATACAATACAATTTCACATTGAATATTTTAATTTTTATTCAACTTTTGTCTAAATTCCAATTTAGTCCCTAAACCGAGACTAACTTTATTTCTTCAAAACTAATTCCATATTTTCATTCAATTTTCACTTTAGACTAATTTCAATTCTCTAATTTCACTCAAATCCCTAAGTTTTAAAATTTTTATAATTTAGTCCCTAATACTCAAAACTTATAATTTATTTTACAATTCAATCCTTTTTTTATTTCTAACTTAAAATTCTATTAATTTAATCCCAAATACTTAAATTATTCAACATGAACAACATCTAAAAATTTAATATTTTCTAAAATTTCAACATAGGTTAAGTAATATTTAATACTAGAATTCGAAAAACATAAAAATTACTAGAAAATGGACTAAATTAACTTACGAATTAAGCTTTGAACCCTTGAACCCTAACTTTTTCTCCTTTCTTTCCTTTTTTCTTTTCTTTTGTTTTGCTTCTCTGTTTTTATTCTTTTGTTTTTTTTCTATTTTATTTAATTATTATAATATAATATAATATAATATAATATAATATAATATAATATAATATAACTTAACTTTTAAGTAATATTATTATAATATTATAATATATATTTTAACTTTAGATTTTTAAATAAATATCTACTTATGCCACCTCAATTTATATAATTGGCCTAATTGCTTATTTGGCCTTTTTAACTTTCTTTAATCTATAATTCAATTTCCAAACTATATGCAATTTAGTCATTTTACCTAATTATTCTTAATTCAAGCTAATTTACTTAATAAAAACCTAATTAACTCCACAACTAACTTCGTAAATATTTTTAATAAATATTTACGAGTTCGTTTTACGGAAACGTAGACCCAAAAATACACTTTCCGATATCTATGACTATCGGGTCATTACAATTCTCCCCTTTAATAAATTTTGTCCTCGAAATTTAACTGAAAAAAGGTAGGGGTACTGAGATCTCATTGTCTCTTCCGGTTCCCAAGTTGCTTCCTCAACACTATGACTACGCCATAATACTTTCACTAACGGAACTCGCTTATTACGCAATTCTTTTACTTCTTGTGCTAAAATCTTAACGGACTCTTCTCCATATGACAAATCAGGTCGAATTACAATATCTTCTATCAAATAACATGAGAGGGGTCTGATCGATACCTTCTGAACATTAATACGTAAAAAACATCATGAATTTTCTGTAATTCCAAAGGCAAGGCCAAACGGTATGCAACTGGTCACACTCTTTTTGTAATCTCATAAGGTCCAATAAAACGAGGACTCAGTTTCCCTTTTCGGCCAAATCTCAAAATTTTCTTCCAAGGCAAAACTTTAAGAAATATTTTATCGCCAACAGAATATTTAATATCTCTATGTTTCAGATCTGCATATGATTTCTATCTATCAAAAGCTACCTTCAATTTATCTCGAATTTTCTTAACAATGTCTTTCGTTTCTTGGATCAATTCCGGCTTGATCATTTTTCTTTCACTTAATTCCATCCAATAAATGGGTGATCGACACCTACGACTATATAAAGCTTCATACGGAGCCATTTGAATTCTTGGTTGAAAACTATTATTGCATACAAATTCAGCCAAAGGTAAGTAACGCTCCCAACCTGATTCAAAATCAATAACACAAGCACGAAGCATATCTTCCAAAATCTGAATAACACGCTCAGATTATCCATCAGTCTATGGGTAAAAATCTATACTAAAATTAAGTCACGTACTAAGAGATTCATGCAATTTTTTCCAAAATCTCGAAGTAAACTGCAGATCCCGATCAAAAATTATCGACATAGGAACATCGTGCAATCTCACAATTTCTTGAAAATAAACTTCAATAAGCTTTTGAAGTGACCAATCAGTTTTGACTGTTATAAAATGAGCCGATTTCGTAAGTCGATCAACAATTACCCAAATAGTATTTTTCTTACTTGCCGATAATGGTAACCCTGTTACAAAATCCATCGTGATACAATCCCATTTCCATTCAGGAATATTAATAAGCTGAAGTAATCTGGTAGGAACCTGATGTTCTGCCTTAACTCGTAAAAAAGTTAAGCATTTAGCCATATACTCAACTACATCTCTTTTCATTCCTGACCACCAATAAGATTCTCATAGATTACAATACATTTTCGTTCCTCCAGGATGAAAAGCAAAAGGACTATCATGAGCTTCGCGAAGTATTAACTATTTCAATTAAGAAACATCTGGAACACATATTCAATTATGAAATCTTAAACAACCATAATCATTAATGCTGAAATTTTCTAATGTACCATTCTAAACCATTTCTCTTTTTTTCACCAACTTGTCATCTTCTAATTACACTTACTTGATCCGATCAAACATCATTGGTTTGATTTTTAATTTAGCCAATAAGCTTTTATTGTCATTGATACTGAGTTGAACAAACGTTGCTCACAATTCAATCGCTGCTTTTCTACTTAACGCATCAGCTACAACATTAGCTTTACCAGGGTGATAATCAATAACACAATCAAAATCTTTCAAAAGCTCGACCTAACGATGCTGTCTCAAATTCAACTCTTTTTGAAATAGCAGATACTTGAGACTATTATGATCAGTATAGATATAACACTTTTTTCTATACAAGTAGTGTCTCTATATTTTTAGAGCAAAAACCACAACAGCTAACTCTAAATCATATGTTGGATAATTACGTTCATATGCTTTCAACTGACGAGACGCATAAGCAATCACTTTCCCGTCTTGCATCAAAACACAACCAAGACCGCTCAAGGAAGCATCACTATAAACAAAAAAAATCCTTTCTCGATTTTGGTAAAGTCAATATCGACTCTTCAGTCAACATCTACTTCAATTTCTGAAAACTTTTTTGACACTGATCATCCTAGATGAACTGAGCATTATTATGCAACAACTTTGTCATCGGCAATGCTATCTTTGAAAATCTACTTACAAATCTTCGGTAATAACTAGCTAATCCAAGAAAACTACGAACCTCTAACACATTCCTCGGTGCTTTCCACTAAACAATTGCCTTTATCTTTTTTGGATCAAATCTAATTCCATCTATTGAGATAACATGACCCAAAAATACAACCTCTAATAACCAAATTTCACACTTACTAAGCTTTCCATTTAACTCTTTCTCTCGTAACACTTGTAAAACAATTCCAAGGTGTTGCTCATGCTCGGATTTAAATTTCGAATAAACCAGAATTTCATTAATAAAAACTACCACAAATTGATCCAAATAAGGTTAAAAGATGTGGTTCATGAGATCCATAAATGCTGCCGGAGTATTTGTTAACCCAAAAGGCATTACTAAAAATTCATAATGACCATACCGTGTACGAAATGTTATCTTTGGTACATCACTTTCTTTCACTTTCAATTGATAGTAACTCAATCTCAAATCAATCTTTGAAAAGACAGAAGCTCCTTTTAGTTGATCAATTAAGTCATCATACGAGGTAAAGGGTATCGATTCTTAATCGTCACCTTATTCAATTGTCGATAATCAATACAAAGCCACATCAAACCATATTTCTTTTTGACAAAAAGCACTAGAGCTTTCCAAGGAGATACACTAGGGCATATAAAACCATGATCCAATATGTCTTGCAATTGTACTTTTAATTTTTCAATTCCGTAGGTGACATACGATAGGGGGCATTGACATCGGAGCCGTACTAGGAAACACTTCAATTGCAAACTCAACATTCCGATCTGATGGTAATTCTAGTAATTCCTCGAGAAACACATTAGGGAATTCAAAAATAGTTTAAATTTTACTGTCACAACATCATTTGCATCACCATCGTCACGAGTTCGCCCAACATAAGCTCGAGTTGGTGTTCTGGCTTCTGACTGTTGAGGAACAACATCATTTCCCTTTCTAGCACCACCTCTCAAAAATGAATTATTACATATACCTCTGAGAATAAATGAACATATAGAATACCTAGAAGAGATCATTACAAGATACTTGACTATAATAGCTGCATTAGATATCTTTGCAATTTCAACACTATCCCACTCACTACTACAGTCATCAATGATCCCACATTACCCCAATCACTAAAAAAATCAATTCTGAAGAAATTCTAATTAACCCGTTCTTTAAATACCATACCTGAATAAGTCGATTACTTGTGAATAACTTCTTCCTTAATAGCGACATTGCGTGTCCTGAATAATCTTTAGAAAAATCTGATATCTCTTCTAGAACTCTCTTTACTTGCTAACCCATCCTCGGCTCTAGCTACATTATTATTCATTCAGCCATTGAACTCTTTCGTTTCACACTTGTAAGATTAATGAATATAAATCTTGTAAATTCTATTGTATAAGACTGTACAGGTAAGAGAGTAAAGTTCGTAAAGTCTTAAAATTTGACTCTCATATATACACACATATAACGTAACATTTATCATCAACATGATCATTATAATCATTCAACATTTTCAACTATAAAAAAATAAATATATCAGCATCCAAATCCTGACTCAATTACGGAATGTACCTCGAGACTCGATTACGAACTTGATTTAGTCTGAGAATCGGCTAAACTTGCAAAACTCTGATACCAATAAGTGTAACACCCCTTAACCTTTATCTACCGCTAGAACAGGGTTACGGAGTATTACTAAACTTTTCAGATCATATACGAATATTTCGTACCATTTAACAAAAAATATTGTGAATAAATCATATTATCCCTTTTATGAGCCTTCGAGGCCCAAAATATGTGCTAGAAATAAATCGGGACAAAACTAGGTATTCAGAAAAGTTTTTAAAAACATAAAAAATGTTCATAGAATTAAAGGACACACGCTAGTGTCTTAGTAGTGTGTCTCACAGGATTCAGTCACACACTGGTGTGTCTGGCCGTGTGGACTTAAAATGAACCTTAAGCATCAAGTTTACCATACCCTAAAATTTTGAACACCAAGCAACTCAAAAACCATTTATTCAACCAATCCAAAACATAATCAAATACATTTAAAACATGTCAAATTACTCAACATAGATGTCTATCTAATGTTTCTCCATAAATTTCATATTTGTATTATCAAACCATATCATCAAAACTTAAATTTAATCCAAATTATAAGCATACTAATTTTAATCAAATTTTACCCTATTCATGAACATTTATACTCTAATATAAAACATGCCATATTATAGTTTTAATATAACATGTAACACCCCAAATTTTATATTTCTGTTTCCGTTAAATTGTTATACAAATATTTTTCTGCTTTAGTGGTTATGTGTTATGGGTGTATTTGAGAGGTCCCAAGCTCAAGCCTTGTCTTGAAATTTTTTTTTTATTTTTCTGAATAAAGCCCTAACCTTACTCAGTAGGCTTAAGTTAAATTATTTGTAAAAATATGTCAGAATGGGCTTGCTGGTCTGGTGGTTAAGTGGAGTGTTGGTGTGATAGAGGTCATGTGTTCGAGTCTCTGTGTATGCAAATGAACCTTTTTGCTACAAAAATTTGGCTAGAGTTTGTGTTTTACCAAAAATCTAAGTAGTGGGGGGTTGGTGGAGAGAATTAAGGGGAAAATTTTAGGGGTTAACAGTTTCTGTTGAGTACTGCTTTCTCTTTTTGCAAAATTTAGCTATCCTTTTTCCTTTTCCTCTCTACCTGTTGCCGATTTTCCCTTCTATTATCTCTTTTACTGCTGAAATTCCACTACTATCCCTCTTATTCCAGTTCTTCTTTTTAATCATTTCTTATATTCATATTTGGGACGCGCACTTGGTAAGTTATGGTTTGGATTAATCTTAGCTGTTCCTTTTGAATGTTTAAGTTTTTAAAAAGGGTTTTGTTGTTATTTAAAAGTTAATCAAGAGGTGGGAATCAACGTTGCGTTGATTTGATTCAGAGTAGTGATCGATTTAGTAGTGGTAAGTCGACGTTACGTTGTTGGAATTAATCGAGTTGGACTTATTTTTGGTTTCTAAGAGATGGAATATTCTAATTTTATGTTTCAAGAGGCTCAGGACTGGTTTCGTGTCGAACCAATACCAGGTGTGTGACTAAAATGTAGAAAACGAGATTTGATGAAAAGCCAAAAAAGTAATCTGTCGATGCCACACAGGTGTGTGGTAGGCCATGTGAGGGGACATGACTTTGTGATCGACGAGGCCAGGCCGTGCATGAAGGATACGGCCATGTGATGACTAGACAGGCCATGTGCGAGACACGGGTTAGACCGAATTGGGCTGTGTGGGCCACACGAGCATGTGAGTCCATACGGATAGTCCACACGGGCGTATGGGATTCTAGGCCAGGCCGTGTGATTTATTTGACCAAGGCTAATTTGGGTTGTGTGGGCCACACGGGCGTGTGAGTCTACACGGGTAGTCTACATGGGCATGTGGGATTCTGGGCTAGGCCGTGTGATTCTGTAACGCCTTAAATTTTTGTTTGTTGTGCACAAAAATATCTGAATAAGGTTCTGTAATAATTTGACACAAATATATGTCTGTTTTAGTAGTTTTGTACTCTGGGTGTGTTGGGGAGGTCCCAAGTTCAAGCCATGTCTTTGGGAAAATTTTGGGTTTTTATTAAGTAAAGTCTCATCTCTAGTTATTAGACTTATAATTAAATGTGGGTAAATTATATTAGAATGGGCCTTTTGGACTAGTGGTTTAGCGAAGTGTTAATGTGGTGGAGGTCCTGTGTTTGACTCGTGGTGTGGGCATTATTTTTTATGCTTGGTTACTCAGGTGAGTTTGAGTTGGATTAGAAGTCTGAGTAGTGAGGAGTGGGTTGTAGAGAAAATTAAGGGGTTGAAAGAATATCCCCTTGTGTTTCAAATTTTCGGTTCCTCCCTCTTTTTCTCAAACTTTTCTCTACCGATTTTCTCTATTCCTAAACCCTCTTTGGTGCCGAAATTTTGCCTCTCCCTTTCTTATTTTCATTTTGTTTTTCTTTCAATTTGTTCTTGTGTACGACTCTTGGTTCTATCGGCTCGGTGACAATCTGAATTTGGTAGACTGCTAGACGGTGTTCTAATCAGTGAGGAATTGCCGTTATTAGATATAGGTAAGTTGTCGTTAGTTTTGATATTTATTCATTTTTAACGATTTAGATTAAGTGATTGATTTTGGTCTCGAGATTGACAATTCTAGGTTCCAGAGTACTCAGGAGTGCTTAGGCATAAAAAATGAACCAGGTGTGTACTCCGATTGCACTGAAATCTCATTTCAGCGAAAGGCAAAAAGCTTACTGTCGACGCCACACAGGCATGTGGACTGCCCGTGTAGAGGCCGTGTGGTAAGACATGACCGTGTGATCGATGAACTAGGCCGTGTGAGGTTGTCGAGGCTATGTTAGAGACACGAGCTCAGCCAATTGGGCCGTATAGGCCACACGGGTATGTGGGTCCACACGGGTGAGCCACACGGGCGTGTGAGATTTTGGGCCAGACCGTGTGATCCATACAGCTAAGGCCAATTTGGGCCGTATAGGCTACACGGGTATGTAGGCCCGCACGAGTAGGCCACATGTGCGTGTGAGCCCATTTTTCTAAAATGTTCTGTAAGGTTGCACAGGTCGCCCTAGTTGACTGTGACTTGATGTAGGGTCGGTAAGGAAATCTTAGACCCTTGTTCTGTGATATGACACTGTGTTGTATAACTTAACATGTTACTACTAGCATGTAAATTTGATCTGCTCTGAAAATAAGTGTTTGATATGTATATTTGTATATAGCATGCCATATTTGTATGTTGCATTACATTGGGGTGGGATTATTGTTGAAGAGAAGGAAGTATCTGAAAGGCTTTTAGCCTGCTATTTGGCAGCTATGCTGCATATATCTATTATGTGCCTTTTTACGGTAACGTAGGGTGTGTAGGGCTGGACGGGTTGATTTTATCCCCATACTTAGTGTGTAGGGCTGGGTGTGTTGATTTTATCCCCACATAGTGTGTAGGGTTGGACGGAGGTGGTGTGCAAGGTTGGTGGGCATGGTTTACTGTTATCTGATATGTTCTGATTCTGTATCTGATTGGGCTTAAGGGCCCTGTTATATATCTAATTCTGTTCTGGAAGGGCTAAAGCCTATATTGATTTTGTAAAGAGCTCATGCCCGAACTGTGACTGTTAGCTGTTATCTGTCTATTTGCATGCTATACTGTGGGGATATACACACTTCATTTGCGAAAACTCACCCCTTCATTTGTTTATCTTCTAAGTAATCCCCAACAATAGATGGATCCACTACTATTCATATTCTGGTTTAAGTTGTTACTGTTTTATTTACTACTTTTTTTTGGGAAATTTTGTATGTAATCATTTTTAGACTGTTTTGGTTTTAATTTGGGGATTTTGAGCTATTTTATGGATCTATGCTGCTATAACACTGAGCACCGTTTTTCTAAAATTAACTAAGAGCTTCCGCGTAAAAGAAATAGGTTTAAGTTTGAGCAAATCAATTAATTCACGTTTTTTCAAACTTAAGTAAAGATAATACTCTGAACGAGCTTTATAACTGAATTGGTTTTGAAAACACTCTCATGTGAAGTTGCCAGATTCGGCCATAACGTCTAGGCCGGGTTTCGGGTGTTATATTTAGTGGTATTAGAGTAAGGTTGCAAAACTCGGCTGTGGTTTTAAGTTTTAAAAGGATAGTTTTGAGGAATGATTTATAAAATGATTTGAAATGGTTTTGATAATGAGTATGTGGTACACCGAGTCTTCAGCGTCGATCCTATAAGTCTTTGAAACTTTATTTAGTACTGTTTGAAAGCATGCTTGGTATATATTGAAATACTGTTTGATTTGTCTAAAAAATACTAGTAGTGTGTTATGAGACTATTTAGGTAGGACTCTACTAAAACACTTTGGGTAGGGTAAACTAAAATTGTAGTGAGACTATTCTTTTTCTCGCAAAAACAGACTCTGAAAACCCTACTACTGTACTGCATAAAATATTTGTTAATAATTATTGAAACTGTAAACTGATTTGCATAAAACTGTTAATACAAATTAATTTGATATCTATGATGAGCGCTAGAGGTACTCGTGGATGGGGTACTAGAAGTCGAGGTAGGGGCCGTAAAGGGGCTCGAGCTGAGTCATTCACTTATGATACTATACCGGTTATGGATACTAGTGAGATACTGGTATCGCTTATGATTGAGACTGGGTTTGGGTCTCACGATCGTACGGCTCGGGACCCCGCACTATCCCAAGCCATGCTTTGGATTTTGGAGAGGGTCGTTGGGCCCAATACTGGATCTGTGGGCCGTGGGTTGGTTATGGAATGACTTCGGTCCAATGGGGCTGAGTTATTTAGGGGCATCGCTAGAGTTGCTCTTAATGTAGTTGAGTACTGGATGAAGGCTACAGAATGCATTATGGATGATTTAGATTTTTCTGCGGAGCAGAAGTTTAAGGGGGCGTATCACTGCTTCGTGATGAGGCATACCAGCCTTTTAGAGGTTTATGTGGGAGGCCAGTTATACTGATGTTAGGAGGCGTGAGTTCCTTAATCTCACCTAGGGAAATCGTACAGTGGCCGAGTATGAGACCGAATTTCTGAGGCTTAGCCGTTATGCGTGAGGCATGGTGGCGACTGAGTATGAGTGTTGTATCCAGTTTGAGAATGGTCTCTGTGACAGCCTGCAAGTTTTGATAGCTCCTCAGAGGGAGCGTGACTTTTCAGCTTTAGTGGAAAATGTGAAAATCGCCGAAGAGGTGAAGAGCACTAAGAAATCGAGACAAAGGGAAGGCCAAGAGGGATTCTAAGCCTTCAAATGTTGGGATGAGGCCTAAGAAAGAGGCTAGGACTGATGGGCTCGTGAGAGTTGGGCCTACTGTTGCACCTACTGGGGTGATGATGTGTCAGCACTGTAATAGACGCCATCTGGACGAATGTTGGAGAGCTACTAGGGCTTGTCTTAGATGTGGGTCAACTGAGCATCGTGTGAAGGATTGTCCACTAAGGGGAGCTCCAGTTAATAAGACTGCATAGCCGCCGAGGGTAGTTCAGCAGCCACTTAGGGGCCGAGGACAGGCTAGGGGTTGTAATGGCATGGGCCGAGGACAGAGAGCACCAGGCAGAGGTGCTGGATCGACTGAGGCGAGGCAGCCTATGCTGGTTTATACCCCAGGTCACCGTGAGGATGGAGATGCTCCGGACGTCGTCACGGGTACGTTTTTAATTTGTAGTGTACCTTACTATGCATTGATAGACATAGGCTCTGCACATTCTTACGTAGTTAGCACTGTGTCTGAGACTTTGGGAATTCTGTATGAGAGCACTTCTAGTGAGACATCAGTGGTGAGTCTATTAGGGCAATCCATTCGGGTTAGTAAATTATTCAAAGATGTACCGTTAGAGGTTCAAGAACTATGTTCTTGGCTGATTTAATGGAGCTTCTGTTTGGGGAGTTCGATTTGATTTTAGGTATAGACTGGCTAGTTAAACATCGAGGGACTCTGGTTTGTGCTACGAAAATGGTTGTTCTGAAGACCGAAAGGGATGATATGGTAGTCGTGATTGGGGAACAACGAGACTATTTGAGTAATGTGGTATCTGCGTTGGTGGCAGAAAAGTTAGTAAGGAAGGGATGTAAGGCATTCTTAGCCTACATCAGTGTTTTGGATTCTGTGGACTTTTCGGTTAAGGACATCTAAATTGTGAGGGATTTTTCAGATTTTTTCCCAGAGGAACTACCCGGTTTACCTCTGAGTTGAGAGGTGGAATTTGGGATTGATTTGAGTTCTGGTACGACTTTGGTGTCTATTGCCTCTTACCGAATGGCACCAAAGGAGCTTATAGAGCTTAAGGTTCAGATATAGGAGTTGTTGGATCGAGGACTTATTCATCCTAGTTTGTCTCCATGGGGAGCACCTGTTCTATTCGTAAAGAAGAAGGACGATACGATGATGTTGTGTATCGACTACCGTCAGTTGAGAGTTAAGAAGGCTGATGTGTATAAGACAGTATTCAGGAGTCGTTATGGACATTACGAGTTCCTCATTATGCCATTTAGGTTGACTAATGCACCAACGGCATTTATGGATCTGATGAACCGTGTGTTCCAACCCTACTTGGATTAGTTTGTGGTAGTGTTCATTGATGATATTCTAGTGTATTCTAAGTCAAAGGATGAGCATGATGAGCATCTCAGGGTTGTTCTGTAGATTCTGTGCGAGACACGGCTGTATGCAAAGTTCTCTAAGTGTGAGTTCTGGCTACAAGAGGTTACCTTTTTAGGCCACATTGGCGTGTGAGCCCATTTTTCTGAAATGTTTTGTAAGGTTGCACGGGTCGCCCTAGTCGACTGTGACCTGATGTAGGATCGGTAAGGAAATCTTAGACCCCTGTTTTGTGATATGACACTGTGTTGCATAACTTAACATGTTACTACTAGCATGTAAATTTGATCTGCTCTGAAAATAAATGTATGATCTATATATCTGTATATAGCCTGCCATATTTGTATGTTGCATTGCATTAGGGTGGGATTATTGTTGAAGAGAAGGAAGTATCTGAAAGGCTTTTAGCCTGTTATCTGGCAGCTATGCTGCATATATCTGTTATGTGCCTTTTTATGGTAACGTATGGTGTGTAGGGCTAGATGGGTTGATTTTATCTCCATACTTGGTGTGTAGGGCTGGGTGGGTTGATTTTATCCCCACATGGTGTGTAGGGTTAGACGGAGATGGTGTGCAAGGTTGGTAGGCATGGTTTACTGTTATCTGATCTGTTCTGATTCTATATCTGATTGGGCTTAAGGGCCTTATTATATATCTGATTCTGTTCTGGGAGGGCTAAGGCCCATATCGATTCTGTAAAGGGCTCAGGCCTGAACTTTGACTATTATCTGCCATCTATCTGTTTGCATGCTATACTGTGGGGATGTACACACTGAGTTTGTGAAAACTCACCCCTTCATTTGTTTATCTGTCAGGTAATCCTCAATAGTAGATGGATCGGTGCAGTGGAGGGCTCGACAGTGACCACTACTATTCATATTCTGGTTTAAGACGATACTGTTTTATTACTGCTTTTTTTGGGAAATTTTAGATGTAATCATTTTTGGACTGTTTTGGTTTTAATTTGGGGATTTTGAACTATTTTATGGATTTATACTACTATACCACCAAGCACCATTTTTCTAAAATTAACTAAGAGCTTCCGCGTAAAAGAAATAGGTTTACGTTTGAGCAAACAAGTTAATTCATGCTTTTTCAGACTTAAGTAAAGATAAAACTCTGAACGAGCTTTATAACTGAATTGGTTTTGAAAACACTCTCATGTGATGTCGCCAGATTTGTCTAGGCCAGTTTTGGGTGTTACAAATTCACACGGCCAAGGCCAATTTGGGCCGTGTGCGCCACATGGTCTTGTGGGCCCACACGGGCTGGCCACATTGGCGTGTGAGACCATTTTCGCCGAATTGAATTCTAAGGTTGCACGGGTCACCCAAGTCGACCGTGGACCTACTTAATGGTCGATAAGCACTACCTAAACCTATATATGCCTGAATTGTCTGTCTAATTTCTGTACTTAGCATGAATAATGATTTGTATGTATAAACTATTGACTGCATATTAGCATGACATTTATGATATGTTGCATTGCATTGGGGTGGGTTGATGGAGTTTGAAGGAAGTATCTGGATGGCTTTTAAAGCCTGTTATCTGGTAGCTAAGCTGCATATTTCTAATTATGTGCCACATTTCGGTACAGTATGGTGTGTAAGGATGGATGGATATTATAAACCCTATATGGTGTGCAGGGATGGGTGGGTGTTTTAAACCCCACATGGTGTGTAGGGATGGTCGGAGATAGTGTGTAGGCTGGTGTGTAAAATTTCTGATTTTTGGTACTACATGTTATATCTGAGATGGGCCAAGGTACTAATGTATATCGAGACTATATTTGTATGGGCTAACGCCTAAATTGAATCTGTGATGAGCTTAGGTCCCAGACTGGATATGACTGATTTATGTTATTAAACTCTGTGCATGTTTTCTATGGGGATTACACACTGAGTTTGCGAAAATTCACCCTTTTCTATTTAATCTGTACAGGTAATCCCTAGACTTTACAGGTCGATATAGCGGAGGACTCGATGGTTGCCACACATAAAGTAAAAACTATTTTCTGATAGTTTTTCAGATTTATTATTTATTTGGGTAATTTTTATGTAATTTAGATTTTATGGACTGTTTGTTTTTAATTTTGGGATTTTAAATGCTTTTATGATTTTACAACTTTGATCACAACAAAATACGGTTTTCTAAATAAGTAAAACTAAGATTTCATCAAATGGAAACGATTTTCATAAAATAAACGGTTTTTAAAGCTTCCGCTAAAAAGACATGTATCAAGACAAATCGATTAATAAATGTTTTACTGAACTGAACCATTTTTTACTTGATAACTCAATTTTAAACCCCATTCCATGTGACATCACCAGATTCGACTGTAATGTCTAGGCCGGGTTTGGGGTGTTACATAACACATATTCATAAGTATAAAACCAGCCAATATCAACTTATAAATCTTATTTACAATCAATTCATGTAATACTTAACGTTTAGACACCCTAGGTGCATGCCGGAAAAAAAGGAAAAACACATCACCACGTTATGAGTTTGGGATCGTTGATGGATGATGAATCGACAATCTGACTTTAACCTAACTTGCGCACGGAAAATAAATTGTACGTTGAGTATAAACTCAATGGTATTTCTATAATCCGAATGCTTAAACGTAAAATAATATAACATACAATAAATATAGTCATACAATTATTCAATTCATAAATAAGGTATTTATAACACATTCAGTTTTTATCATTTGCTATCCCAGATAGCTTTTCACAATATGAACACAAATCATTTGAACAACAATATTATTCATTTATATTGAATTCATAAATACAAAAATCATGTGTCTCTAACCATATTTCAAATCACCACTCAATATCAATCATAACACTATTTTATTCAATGACCCCTATTAACATGACACAGACTCGGACGGATACACGGATCCAACCAAAACACACCAGTTTGGCACCCAGTGCCTCATCAGATAATTCGAAGCAATAAGTTGACACCCAGTATCTCATCGGCCATGTCGAAGTAAATTAGTACCCAGTACCTCATTGAATTTATCCGAAGTAATAATTTGACACCTAGTGTCTCATTGGCTCAAAGTCAAAATATCCCTGAAATCTTCCAATCCTATGGCATGCCATCTATATCCGACTCAGCTCGATACAGTTAATAGGGTTTTAATTCACTTTTCTAATGCCACAATTATCCGATACTCAATTATCACATAAATCACAATTTCACATACATTTAATTCAATATAAAAAATGCTAACACTTACCTTATTTACTTACCATAAACATTTAAATCAAAATACAACAATTAATAATTAAATTTGGATTATAGAAATACAAACTAGAATTTTCGAGCTACTCCTCATCGACTTTATCTTTTCCTTTCTTAGTCGAAGTTTTTGGTACAGCGTTAGCTATGGAAATTAAAACAATTAAAATTCATCGATATAATACAAATTCACATTGAAAATTTTAATTTTTATTCAACTTTTGTCTAAATTCCAATTTAGCCCCTAAGTCGAGACTAACTTTATTTCTTTAAAACTAATTCCATATTTTCATTCAATTTCCACTTTAGACTGAATTCAACTCTTTAATTTCACTCAAATCCCTAAATTTTAAAATTTTTATAATTTAGTCCCTAATACTCAAAACTTATAATTTATTTTACAATTCAATCCCCTTTTTTTAATTTCTAACTTAAAATTCTATCAATTTAATCCCAAATACTTAAATTATTCAATATGAACAACATCTAAAAATTCAATATTTTCTAAAATTTCAACACAGGTTAAGTAGTATTTAATACTAGGATTCTAAAAACATAAAAATTGGAAGAAAAAAGACTAAATTAACATACCAATTAAGCTTTCAACCCTTGAACCCTGGAACCCTAACTTTTTCTCCTTTTTTTCCCATTTTCTTTTCTTTCATTTTGCTTCTCTGTTTCTATTCTTTTGTTTCTTTTTTATTTTATTTAGTTATTATAATATAATATAATATAATATACTTAACTTTTAAGTAATATTATTATTATATTATATTATATATTTTAACTTTATATTTTTAAATAATTATCTATGTAATGCCCTGATTTTTGGAATTTTTTGGGATTTTTGTGATTTTGGTGAAATCTTGAAATTTTGATGATTTGGTTATTAAATTTGTTTTTAAGTGTATTAGTGGGCCTTTAGAAGGCCTAAGCCTAAGATTGAACCCAGTAAAAAAAATCAACTTTGGATTTGAAGTGAATGGGACTTGGTTAAGTGGGCTTTTAAGAAAAAAGTAAGTAAAGTAAGGCACAAGTGAGCCTTTGGTAAAGTGGCAGGGTGACGCCACTAAGTTCCTAAAAAAGTAGAGTGTGAACTGAGTGCTAGGCCAAGGTTCTAGTTGCATGGTAAGAAGTATGGTGTTTTTATTTTTGTGCATGTACTGGTCATGTGATGGAACTCAAGTAGAACTCTGCTGAAGAGAGTTGGAGTTGTCCATGAGATTAGATTAGTTAGATTAGGGAGAGAAATTATAGGAAATTCGAATAGGAGTAAGTGATGGCCGGCCAAGGGACTTGTGTAGTTGCAATTTCAGCATTTGAATCTAAGTTTAGCATTTTTGGCATTTTGGTTTTTGTGTGCCGATTTCTTTAGGTGGCTGAGCCTTTGGGATTTAGTAATTGTAGGTCCATTCTTTTCTTTTTCCGAATAGGTATAGAACATTAGGGTTTCTTGTTATTCTTTCGACTTCTTTTCTTTTGTGTCAAAAGCCGAAAAAGCTATCCCCCTCCACTTGTGCCGATTTGCCATAACAACCTTTCCTTCTCCTCTCTTTTTCAATCTTCATTCTTTTCTATTCTCTTTTCAAGCCTTATAGCCAATTTCATAATAGCCTAACCCTAAAGATAGTCTGCCGAATTCATCTTAACTAAAAATTCCTTTCCCTTTTGCGATTTCTTTCAAAGAGCCAAATCTTAAATCCCCTCATCTCTTGGCCGAATACCTCTTTGATTGATATCCTCTCTCTCCTCTTCTCTTCTTCCAAATCTTTTAAGAAACCGAATCACAAACCCCTCATTCCTTTCTTTGCCGATAGTTTTGTCACCTTGTGAACTCTTTCTATCCAATCTTCTCTAAAAGCCGAAATAAACATTATATGATAGATCCAAAAGCCGAAATCATTTGTATTTGATCTCTGCTCATGTTCAGAGGCTAGATCTACGTTAGATCTGGATAGAATAGGATTGGAAGCATTCGTGATCAGTAGATCTTCGGTAAGTGCTCAGATCTCTACTCTACTTGGTTATTTCGGGATTTAAGAAAAGCCAAAAGTCCCTAAATGCTTTAGGGAGGCTGTTGACTGTAGTAAAAAGTTTTGTTAGTCTTTTTAATCTGTTTTATTTGTACTTGTTGTGAAAAGGGCGATCTAGCAAGGAGCGTAGGAGGCTTGGATCCTTGGAACGACTAGATCTAGATCTAGTCACTAATTTCGGCAAAGGTAAGAACTCAAGGGCCTTAGGTGATGTTGGCCGATTATGGTAAGCAAGATTATATTGGTTGTCATTGAATCTTGGATCTAAATTGTTAAGTGATCAATTGTAGGAGAAATCGCATAGGAGATCTCATCGGTAAAATCGCAAATCAAGTGTGTAACAAACACCCTTCTGTAGTTTAAATCAGCAAAAGCCGAAAAGCTGAAATACCGAAATTCTGGCATTTAGTGGGCTTGTGAACATACGAGCACTCGTGGGTCAGTTGGAAACAGTAGATCTGTAATCAGAATCGGTAAATTTGGTGAGTGCGCGATTTCGTGCACTTTGGTAAATTTGGGCCTCGATAGGCTGAAATTGGGCTCAATGGGCTTACGGGCCCATATGGGTAAAAGTAAGCGGTAAGTGTGTTCTGATATACTGTAGGGTAAATCTGTAAACTAGACTTAGAATTTGGGCTAAACGGGCTTAAAGTAGATGGATGACACTGTAGGGCCCATTAAGGGTTTTAGGGCCCAATAACTAAAGACTGCTAAAATAGGCTAAATTAACTACTAGGATGTAAGTTGGACTATTAGGGATTGAAATAGGTATAAAACCCTAAAAACTAGAATATTTACTGAAATACCCCTTAAAGGTGAGAAAAATTACTATTTTACCCCTAGGTGCAAAATGACCGTTATACCCCTAGGGCTAAATTTGACTGAAATGCATGTTTTATTGTTTCTGTTCACTGTATGCCATGACATGATTATCTGTTGTATGGGACTGGGTATATTGATGGAGGAAGTGCAAGTGACATTGCCACAATTTCTGAAAGAGGCTTTGCCTCGTACTGATTACTGAAAGAGGCTTTGCCTCGTACTGTTTACTGAAAGGGGCTTTGCCTCGTTATACTATTAGTGGCTTGGCCATATTATCTGAGTAGCTATGCTACAACTGTGGAGTGTAGCGGCTGGGTGGGTTGAGTTGTTTCCCTACATGGTGTGTAGGGCTGGTACAGGTGGAGTGTAGCGGCTGGACTTAGGATGGGCTTTGGGCTTTGCATACATGCATGATATCTATTCTGTTACTGAAATGGGCCTATGGACCGTATTGTTACCTGAAAAGGGCTAAGGCCCAGTTGTATTGTTTACTGAATAGGGCTAAGGCCCAGTTAACTGATTACTGAATAGGGCTTCGGCCCAGTATTTACTGTTCTGGATAGGGCTTAGGCCCAGTGGGCTTGAGCTGATTTGGGCTCTGGATGGGCTTCTTTACACACTAAGTTTCCAAACTCACCCCTTTTTCTTCCATCCATGCAGGTGAGCCTTAGATTGGTGGACTTGGAGCTGGAGGGATTCGGAGTGGCCACGCAGACTGCATTTATGGTTTAATTAAGTTATTTAATTTATTTTATTATTTAATTTAATTATTTTTATTCTGATGGGTTTGTAATAAGGCCGCTCTAATTATTTTAATTTGAGTTTTAAATTATTATTTATTTTTACTTTATATTACAAGTTGATTTAAATGATTTAAACAAGGCTGCGCGGGTTTTCTCAAAATCAATCAATGTTTTCAAAACAAAGCACTCGTAACAAATGAATAACAAATCAACGAAAAATATAAATTTTAAACGGTTAGTGGATAGGACAAACAATAATTAAACTTGGATTTCTTCCCAAATTACAAGTACGGTTTTACAAAACTCACCCTAATCATAGTAACTAGGATATGTGATTAGCCTGTTGTTGATGTGACACACCAGATTTGGCCGTAACGTCTGGGCCGAGTTTGGGGTGTTACAATCTACTTATGCCACCTCAATTTATGTAATTGGCCTAATTGCTTATTTGGCCTTTTTAACTTTCTTTAATCTATAATTTAATTTCCAAACTATATGCAATTTAGTCATTTTACCTAATTGTTCTTAATTCAAGCTAATTTACCTAACCAAAACCTAATTAACTCCACAACTAACTTCGTAATTATTTTTAATAAATATTTATGAGTCTGTTTTACAAAAATGTAGACCCGAAAATACACTTTCCGATACCTGTGACTATCAGGTCGTTACAATTACAAAAGTATGTAAAGAATCAGTTAGGAATAGAACCTATTGGGTAGTGATCTAAAAGCGTAACTAGCTACAACTGCAAGGGACTTGAGTAAAGTAGTTAATGTTAAATGAGTATAAGATGGTTAAGTGCAGTATTTGACTTATAGATTCAGCCGACTAAGAATTAGAATTGTATCTGCCATTATCTAAGCAGGAAACCTAACTCAGAGAGTAAAAGGCATCTACATCTTTGTAAAAAAGGTAAATCTGAGTGAGACTCGCAAAGTTTCTTGGAAACTTATATACGTGTTTTTAGGTTGTAGGTCTATGGGTGGAACCTGTATGCCACAAGGGACCAAGCCAAGATTGTGTCAGGGTAATAGTACGAGTTGCATTATTATGCATATAAAGGGTACCTTAGAGGTATGGCGCTTAGTACACTGCATCATGAAAAATTTATTTTTAGCAAAGATTTAAGTTGTAACATCTTATACAGCTTTGAAGGATTTAATGTACGATAAATATTTTATGTACTTAATCTTTTGTGTTAGATTAGAATGATTAACTTGAGATCGTCGATAAGGAGGGTGAATTGACCTTTGAGAAATTGTGGTGGAAGTAATGAAAAATATGCAATAAAGAACACAATAATTTATAGTGGTTCGACCCTAATTGCCTACTCCACTACCTTAGCTAACCACAACTAAGGATTTCTCCAAATTCACTAATTTGGCAACCTTTGAGGACAAGGTTTAACCTTACAATCTCTTTTAAGATTTATTCCCCAAAATCAGAAGATACAACTCCCTTAAGGTTTCTACCCAAACCTTAAGAATTAACCCTCTCTCAGAAAGAAACAAATAAGCAAGTAAAGAAATAATCCTTACAAGATTACGATGTTTTCCAATGAAGTACAAATACAAAGAACAACATTTGAGCTAAATGGATACAATGAAAGCTCAGAAGTGTTTACAAGAAAAGTTATGAGAAAATTAAACTCTAGGTTGTTTTGATTGATCTTTAAGCTTTTCACATTACTCTTATTCTTGTTAAACGTTTGGAAGATGGTATTTATACCCTCTAATTGATTTCCAATAGTTGTGGTTGTTGTAGAAGTGAATGTAGTCGTTAGGGATGAAATACCAGGTTATTAACTTTACATGCAGCAACGAGTATCGATACCTACTAAAAGGGTATCGATATTTTTTGTAATTAATGTTGATTTCAGTGACCGTTGGAGCAGGAATGTTGATACCTTAGGGAACATATTGATACCTTAAGAAAAGTATCAATACTGGATCAAGGCCTACCAGGGTTTGAAAATGGCAGAATGTCAATTTGGTATTGATTATCAAAGGGGTATCGATATCATGTAAAATATCGATACTTAGACAAAAAGTATCGATACTTTTTTTTTCCTAGAGCAATTCTGTAATGCCCCAAATTTTGGGCCTAGATGATTTGGGCTTCGGGTCTAATAAAATTTTTAAGTGAGCAAGAAAATGACAATTGGCATGTGGGCTTTAAGGGTTAATGAATTTGGAGTGTCTAGGGGTGCTGGAGATGTCCTGGGATCAAGTAAGGGTATAAGAAAAATTTTGGTTAGCCCCAAGGGATCTGTGACTTCAGTTAGTAGGCCTTTTAAATAAATGAAGAAGAAAAATGGCACAAAAGGAGTTGTGGTCTAGTGGCAAAGTGGTGCCACTTAGGGAGCAATGAGGTGGCGTCATTAGTAGGCAGGGAGATCCAAGGTTCGAGTAGTGGCATGGTATTTTATTGGGGATTTATTTTTTCCTTCTAGATGGTTAGTAGTGGCGGTGAAGTTGAACTCTTAGAGAAGTGATCAGAAGAGGAATTTGAGAAAGGGATCGAGGAGCTTATCGTGGAGAAAAATTAGGAGATGAGATATGTGGAAGATGTGGAGCCAAATTGGGAATATGGGGATAGGAAATTCGGCTATAAGCTATATATAGGTGCTGATTTACGAATTATAGGGTAATGCAAATATTGTTTTTTTCCTTTAGCTGAATTCCTCATTTTTGAGTTGTCGAAACACTTTTTCTCTCTAAGTACTCAGAAGCCGAATTCCTTCCTTGCTTGCCGATCTTCCATTACTTTCTCTTTTCAATTTCTCTTTTGATTCACCTTTGGTTTTAGTTGATTCCGTCTTCTCTTCTTCTTCTTATTTGTGCCGAATAACCCATTTTACCATACTAATCTCAAAAGCTGAATACCTCTTGGGGCGATTGCTTCTTGGGTAAGTATTCTCTATTTTGGTTAGGTGTTGGCCGAATGGTCATAGATAGGGAAAGGGGGACTTTTGTTGGATACAAGTCACCTTTTATTCTATTTTTAATGATTAAGAATGATGCAGATTTAGGAGATACGCGTGATTAGTGATTAAAGAAGGGCTATTAAGGCTTGTTGTTCAAGGTAAGACATAGGTGAGATTTCGGCTTTTGGTGATAGTATTTGATAAGTGTGTGTTTAATTATTGAGTGGCATCGTTTGTAGGTTCATGGCTAAGGGGATCGCAGCACGTTTCACTACCAGGTGTGTACACACACTACACACACATAGATCGATAAATCCCGAAATGCCAAAAAGTCGAAATGCCGAAAAGCCTAAAGTTTGGGTTCGGTAGTCGTACGAGTGCGCGAACACTCGTACGAGGGTAATCGATATGATAACAGAGACCCCATGAGCGATCGCATAGACTTGGGTCATGTTTTGGCCAACTGGGCCAGAATGGGCCAAATGGGCCTGACGAGCTCGTGGGCCTAAATAAGTAAAAGTTGATAAATTGGTAATATGGGATGAGTTGATTAAGTATGTTGAATGATTTGGCATGGATTTGGGCCTGATGTGCCACATGAATGTGATTGGGCTAGGGCCACATGCATGTATGTGGACTTGTTTGAGCTTTGTAAGGGGGTTTTGGGCCTAGTATCTGATAACTGCTTTAACAGACATAAAACTTTAATAATTAATTAATTGTAACCATGGACAAGTCATAAGGTTAAGGTGTGGCAATAAGTATGTACATGTCTAGGATTGGATCTAGGGAGAGCTTGGTACTTAAGCAGTTTTAATGACTCACCTCTTCTTCTCTAGAAACCTACCTGGTGCATAGTACCCATTCACTTTAGCCAAACGAGGACTTGTTGATGGCCCAAGGTACATAATTAGACCCACAGTGTTAAGAAGTTACTAAAATACCCCTGTAGGGTAGAATTACTAAAATACCCCTGTAGGGTAAAATTACGGAGATACTTCTGTAGGGAAGAATTATTGAAATACCCCTGTAGGGTAGAATCACTGAAATGCCCCTGTAGTGTAAAATTACCAAAATACCCTTGATTAGAAAAATTACCAAATTACCCCTGATTTGTGAGATTACCAGAATACCCATGTGTGTTAAATGTAGGATTTATGTACGCTACATGTATGTTTTCTACATTCATATGATATTCTGTTTAGGTTGCATATGGGTTGGGAATCATGGAACGGAGGAAGTATATGAGGATCGCATGGTTGCTTGACGACCGTGGATCCATCGATGGATTTTTAAGTCAATATTTGATTAGCAGCTTTGCTGCAACATTAGGTAGTACCGCAACCGAGCTACCATTGTTGTGTAGCAGATGGGTGGGTCAATTTAGATATCCCCACAGTTGTGTTTTGGTTGGACGGAGATGTTGTGTAGCGGATGGACTATTTGGGAGGGTTTTTTCACAGCATTGCATGTATGATATTACTATGTTATTATGATGTGGGCTTAGGTCAAGTGAATGTTGTATGTTTTTTTTTTTTGTTTGACGAGGGTTGTACACACTGAGTTTTGAAACTCACTCACCTCTTTTATTTTTTTCAAGTGAACCTTAGTAGGTGGTTCGACGGAGGATGGGACTCAGAGGTGGTCAACTAGCAAGACGATTTAGACTTGTTTTATATAATTTCTAGTATTTTAATTACTTTAGTCTGGATTGTAATAAGGCATTTTTCTCTGATTATTATTTCATTATCATTGTTATGCTTCACATTCTAGGAACGAAACATGGATTTAATTCTTCCAAACACTTTTCAAATTTTTTTCTAAAATCAAATGTTATTTGAAAACTTAAGCTTCCACGAATAAAGAAAACTTTTCCAAAATAACTATTAATTTAAATCAAAGAAATAACTTTTGGGAAACACTTCGTTTAAAAAGGAAAACTGGGTTTTTACTTGAAATTACTTTTAGAAGGGTTTTAAATGAAAACAAGGTTTTCGATAAAACACTTCAATGTGGCTCACTGGATTCGGCCATAACGTCCAGGCCGGGTTTGGGGTGTTACAAATTCTGTAACACCCCTTACTCGTATCCGACGTCGAGACAGGGGTCGAGGCGTAACCGTACTTGAACATACTTAAACTTCTTAAATCGGGCCATAAAATTTCTTAAAATTTAAAACTTTTCAATTTCCCATCTTTAAGTCTCTTATACGGGCCTACAAAGCCCTAAAACATACACCGGTAATGATTCGGGACTAAACCGAGAACTTTTAAAACTTTTGAGTCACAATTAAAATCTCCCTATTTTGGAGAGTCACATGCCCGTGTGGGCAGGCCATGTGGTCTCACACATCCGTGTGGTTCCGAACAAGCCCGTGTCCTCCACCCGTGTAACTCTCTGTTTATGACATCATCAAATATTTAGGGGCACAAGGCCAAGTCACACGCTCGTGTGCTAGATCATGTCCTCCTCACGGTTGAGACACACGGCTGTGTCTCTGCCCATGTGTCCAACACCTAGGCTATTTTCCAAGCCCTTTGTGTTGCCTTTAATTATTTACACACTTATACATTCAAATACATGTAATATATCACTAAAAATTCATGAAAAATAAACATAATTTACTCATATCACACAAGGTCTTAACACATGAGTGTATAAATAAGTTTACATAATCATAACCAATTTGAGCCACATCTCATGGCCACTTACAATGAAGCAATATAAGCTAATACCTTTAGCCAACCTTAAGAATACATATTATCTATATCTAAGTGTCTATACATGCCACTCACTTGAAAACACCTATGGTTTGTCATTACCCAAACTTACAATTTGATAGTGTGATGTTGCCTCCGACGATCTCCAACCACGAGCCAACCTGACAACACTATGAGGAATGGGAAGAAAGGAGTATGCTTTATAGCTTAGTAAGTTGACGCATAAAAAGAAACAATTAATTTATATGACTTTACCAATCCTCACATTGTAATTTAAAAACAATATAAACATTAATTTATAAGTTTACACTTTTACTCATGTTCATTTTAGATTGTTTTCTTGAGTCATAGTCACTAAATTATTTATATCTTAAGCTATGAAGCTTCCAATTAAGTTTTGTAAATTTTCCCTAAAACTAGACTCACATATCTTCTTACCATAAAATTTCTAGAATTTTTGGTTTCGCCAATAAATACAATTTATTCTTTAAATTCTCCCCTATTTTGCTATCCGATAGTTCTAACCTCTCTTCACTAAAAATTGATTATCTCATTATACACAATTGAGATAACATTTTTGTTTGTTTCTCTTGAAAGTAGACTCATTTAGGAGTTTAATAATATAAATTATACCCCATAAAAATATTTATATAATTTTTGGTGATTTTCCAAATTTGGAACAGGGGATTTTCGAACTCATTCTGACCCTGTCTCCCTTTAAATATATCATAATATAAAACTCTTTTGCTTACTCTGTTTCTTTTATAAGAAAATAGACTTAATAAGATTTCATTTCATACCTCATTTAGTCTCTAATTCAATTTACACTATTTTTAGTGATTTTTCAAATTCACGTCACTACTGCTGTCCAAGACTGTTTGACAGCTAATTTCACTCATTCATGATTTCATTGTTTCTAACTTCTTTTTGGATATACATATCATTAATAAAATTTATCACATTCTGATACATCATGGGTATTGAATTATAATCACATGGTCATCATAAGATCATATTTATATGCATTACTTACTCATTTGTATTCTCGCTAGAATTCATTCACATACCGAACACATTACTCATTCACCACCTTACCGATGGTCTATCATGAATTTATCTCATTACAAAACTTTTGCCTTTCTCGTTAATTTCATCAACTCGAATGGTTTTCCCGTTAACTTATTTAGAATATTGAAGGATACCTAAAATGTCATCCTTATGATAAGATGCCAAAACCATATCCTATATATGGTCTTACATGGGATCTCTAGTCGATACCGAAGCCATATCCCAGATATGGCCTTACACGAGATCTTGTATCCATGTCGATGCCATGTCCCAGACATGGTCTTACACGAGATCGTAAACTGATGCCGAAGCCATGTCCCAGACATGGTCTTATACGGGATCTCTATTAGTTGCCAACGCCATGTCTCAGACGTGGTCTTATAGGGGATCTAAGTCTCATCTCGGTGCCGATACCATGTCCTAGACATAGTCTTATACGGGACCTCATGTTAATGCCAATGCCATGTCCTAGACATTATCTTACATGGGATCTCTGTTCGGTGCCGAAGCCATGTCCCAGACATGGTCTTACACGGAACCTACATAACTCATGTCATGGCTTCAGTATCCCTCGTATTCTTTAACATTCAACAGGGATTTCTCTTTTATTTCTTCATTGTTTCTTTGTAAACATTCATGTCAATACATTTCATGGAAATATCATGAATATCAATTCATTCTTATGTGAATATGTATCATAGACCTATTTTTCAATCAATTCTTATACATAACACCTTGAACATATAATTCAACATCATCAAATTAATATGCCAATTTAGGCTTTACGTATGAAATACAACAATATGGCATTATTATTATCATACCAATTTAGATTTCAAGCAAAATCAACAAAAAACATTGCTTTATTATTACACCAACTTACCTCGGACGCGAAAATAACTAATTTTCTCGACTTGGTCCATAACCTAGATCTTTCCTGATCTAAGCCCGAATCTCATTTTCTATGATTATTGAGCTTGAAAGCAGGAACAAAACCCTAGCCATGGCTTCCATGTAACATTCGGCCAACATGAAGAAGATGGACACTTTTTTTCTTTTATTTACTCTTTTAGTTTATTTAAAAGCCAAATGACCAAAATGCCCTTCATTTAAAACTTTGATATTTTACCCTTCCATGTCCATTTTTGTCCAAAATTTTAGAATTTGGTCAAATTGCTATTTAAGGACCTCTAATTAAAAATCCAATTCAATTTCATGCTAAAAGCTTCTAGAACTCAACTTTTACAACATATTCAATTTGGTCCTTAAAATCAAATTGGACACTTTTCTCATAAAATTTCTTCATGAAATTTTTACACATGTAACACCCCTTATCCGGGTTCAATGGCGGAACCGAGTACGATGTATTACCAGACAATAACATGATCAACCATACAAAAAGCGGGCCATAAAAATTTCATTCTAATTTAAAACTTTTCATAGTATAGCTTACAATCCTTAAAATGGGCCTACGGAGCCTAAAACATAGTTTGGGAGAGGTCCGAGACCCAACCGAGAACTTAGGAAAATTTTAGAAAATTTAACTAAAAACAGGGCGCACGCCCGTGTGTAACAGGGACACGCCCGTGTGGGTAGGCCGTGTGGTCACACACGCCCGTGTCCCTAACCCGTGTGGAATTATTGTAAATTTATTTTTCATTTCGAACATACAGGGGTTTTCACACAGTCAAGCACATGCCCGTGTCCTTGGCCCGTGTCCTTCACACGGCCTCGACATACCCGTGTGGTCACCCCATGTGCAAAACTGGGGATATTCTATTTATGACGTCAACACACATTCAAAGTCACACGGCCAGGGCACACGCCCATGTCATAGGTTGTGTGGATCCAATTGAGGCTATTTACCAAGCCTTTCTGTCATTCAAAATCACTTATACACTTAGGCCAATTTCATCAATACACAACATGACTTATTTAGGCCTCCAAGTAGCCACTATTGAGGCATAAATTCATTACTCAAACGACATAAGTTCAATGTACCACCTCACTCTTACCTTGCCATTAACCACCTACAACATACACTTGCATGATCATTCACATGACACAATTATGAAGTCCATATTATAAACAAATTCATTCACCCTTATGCAAACATACTCATTCATGTATTGACTCAATATGACTTATAACATAGCTATTATTAGCCATATCAAATGGCCTTATACAACAATAAAATTTCCATTGACTTAGGCCAACATTCTAGGCCAACTCAATAACATATACCCGTATATTCAGTTCTCTATACATGCCATAAATTATAAATAATTGGTACTCTTTTGATACCGTTCTTAGCTTGATGGTGTGATTGAATCTCCGGCGACCTCCAACTCGAGCTAGCATCTGAAACACTATAAGAAAAAAGAAAGGAAGGGAGTAAGCATTATAGCTTAGTAAGTAAGTATGTAAATAGTAAATAATTTATTAAAATGCCTCAATAAAACCTCTCATTATGATCTAAAAACAATATGGTTGTAATTGCACATAGTTTTCACTTTTCACTCTTGTCCACCCTAAGCTATCTACTCACACCACAATCACTAAATTATTTTTATCTAGAGCTATGGAACTCCAAATTTGGATCTGCTAATTTTTCCCAAAACTAGACTCACATATCTTCTTACCATAAAATTTCCAAAATTTTTGGTTCAACCAATCAATACAGTTTATTCCTTAAAGTCTCCCCTATTTTGCTACCTGATGGTTACAAACCCTCTTCACTAAAATTTAATTATCTCATCATACAGAATTTGAAATATGTTGCTGTTTGTTTCCTTTGAAAGTAGGCTCACTAAGAAATTCAAGCATATAAATAATATCTCACAATTATTTTTTTTTTACAATTTTTAATGATTTTCCAAATTTGGAATAGGGGATTTCTGAACCCATTCTGAACCTATCTCACTATAATTTAAATATTTCATAATATATAAATTATTTGCTCACACTGTTTCTTTTATGTGAAAATAGACTCAATGAGCTTTAATTTCATAATTCACTCAGACTCTAATTAAACTTCCACCATTTTTGGTGATTTTTCAAAATCACGTAACTGTTGATGTTTCAAACTGTTTTGTTGAAAATTTTACTCTTCCATGTTTTCCTCATATTATTTTCATTTATGAACACATAACACCAATTGTGTTCAATATTAGCCATTCCAATGGATAATCATCATCAATATTTCCAAGTATTCATGTTAACACTTACACCATATCAACCTTACCACAAGTCATTCACATATCGAGCACATTACTCATATGTATACACCTGCACTTACATACCACATCACCACACTAGTCTCTTTTAGTAAGCTTTCCCCATTGAACCTTTCGAAATAACATTCGATTCCCGATGGTTTCAGCACATAGCTCCACCAACACATAATCTGGCTTTCGTGTACACATGGTGTATACTCGATATCACCCATATGACCTAGCTAATAAATCCCGTAGCTCTCGTGTCTACATGGTGTTCAACACTCAGAACCACACATGTGACCTAGCTATTTAGTCTCGTAGCTCTCGTGTCTACATGGTGTCTAACACTCGGAACCACACATGTGACCTAGCTACATATAACATAGCTCTCGTGTACACATGGTATACACCCAGTATTACACATGTGACCTAGCTACCCTTAATCTGTAGCTCTCGTGTACACATGGTATACACCCATTATTACACATGTGACCTAGCTACCACATTGTATCTCATAGCTCTCTTGTACACATGGTGTCCTATCCTCGAAACCACATATGTGACCTAGCTACACAATATCCGTATCTTTTGTTTTCCGAAGGTTCAATCGAGAATTTCACTTTCCCACATCTCGCTAATCATAATATCATACAATTACATTTCATAATATGCATTAAAATATTACAACACAAATGAAAATAATGAATTATTTACATACAAACTTACCTCGGTCTAAATTATTGAATTATTGCACTTTAGTCCGAAACATTTTTCCTTCTCCCATTTTAAGTTCGAATCTTGTTTTCCATGATTATTGAGCTTGGAAGCTTGAAAACCCTAGTCATGGTGTCTTGGAGAGTTTCAGCCAAGGTTGAAGAAGCATGGACACAATTTTGGCTTACTTTTCCCATTTTATTCTTTTATTTACCTAATGACCAAAATGCCCTTCATTAAAAACCCTTGGTATTTTGTCCACCCAAGGGTACTTTTATCCAAACCAAGTTATAATGGCCTTATTTCCATTTAAAGACCTCCACTTTAAAAACCCATTCCAATCAAGTACCTTTATGAATTAGAATACACATTTTTCACCTATTGCAATTTAGTCCCAATTATCAAGTTGGACATCCAATTGATAAAATTTCTTAACGAAAATTTCACACGATTATTCTATCACCCTATAAACTTTAAAACTTAATCGCAATAAATTTTTCTACTTCAGATTTGTGGTTTTCAAAACCACTATTCTGTTTGGGCCCTAATTCGGGCGGTCACAAAAGCATACCTACATATCATAAACCTTATAATAATCATAAAATAGTTATTTCTACTTCAGATTTGTGGTCTCCAAACCACTATTCCGGTTAGGCCCTAATTCGGGATGTTACAAATTCTAACTAGTTTGAAAATAGTTAAAATATATTTGAAAATATTTGACTCAGTTGAAACCATTTCAACTTGATTTTATGAAACTACTCAACTTCACTTTTATTCAAAAACACTTTAATTTGTTATATCAAAATATATTATCCAATAAGGCTTAGTTTAACATTTTGTTCTAAATATAATTAATAAAAATTCATATGAAGTACGTTTTAAAATGGTTATATACTAGTAGTAAAATTTTTGCTAAGTGTTTAAGTGTTGTAACATTGGATATCTAGATCCGGTAAATCGGGCATGGTAAAGGGTGCTATAGACCTCTAGTCGATGCAACTCTCGCTTTGCCCAAGGCTTCAGCCCATTTTTGAATCAGTAGAATGTCTCTTTCTTACTCACATCAAGGATTTAAAGTAACAACTTAGTGAACTTTCGAACATACTCCTGAATTGTTCCTTGTGTTAGCCGATACAACCTAGCTCGAGCTTCTTCCTCAGCATACTTGAGGTAAAACTACTTCCTAAATTTATTCTGGAATTTCACCCAAGTCTCAATAGTGGTGCCACCTCATCTCACATCCGTGGACCTACGACGCTACCATAAAAGAGTAATATCAATCAAATAAATTGAAGTAGTGTTTACCTTAGTGGCATCATTCTCAATGCCCATCGAACGGAAGTATTATTTCATCCTCCAAAGAAAATTATCCACATCTCTTGCAGACATTGTCCCTTTAAATTTTTCAGCTTGGGGACATCTAATTTACGTTGCTTTGGAATCGAAGCCAGTATCCCTTTACCCACAACAACTCTGCACACATCGAGCTCCTCAATTCTTGATATCATGGCTTTAGTTTCCTTCTTCAAAGTTATAATCATAAATTTGAGAGCATCATCTCTCTTATTTAGCTTTTTATTCTGATCATCCATAGTGGTATTGAGGGGCCCTTTCATCACATCCAAATTGGAATTGAGAGCCTCCGCCATATATTCCCTAAGCCGCTCTATCATTGAGTCTGACTCATTAGTGTGTCCCTCAACTACTTCCACTATTTCTTTCACACTACCCATGGATTACTCGAGATTGTCACTCAACTTTCCAAAGCTGATAGAATATATTGTGATCTGCTAGTTTTCCTACCCTTCTCACGGTTTCCCTAGGCTCAATCTGCTCGTCTACTTCTTTCATCATCTCAAGTGATGTTTTACCAAACACTGACTTTGATACCAACTATCATAGGGCTAGAACTTTAGTCTAACAAACTGCAATACCTTAGGTGATTTCTTTGCTTCAAATCTGCCAAAGTCAGTCTTACTCTTGAAAATGATAATTCACAAAGGAAAAATTTTAAGGTACCAAAATAAAATGGAAGTAGAACTTGAATCGAACATAAAAGCCATAAGAAAATAATGGTAGACCTAGTGCTTGAGTAAATTCTCTCAAAATTATTCTATTACTCAAGAATGGGAAAGGCCTATATTTATAGTTGAGCTCTCCCAAATCCAATGGTGCAGTATAAATCACATCGACAGTCAATTCTAAAGTCTATCTACAAGATGAGAGTCTGAGGGATTTAAATTTTATACAATCTTATCCCTTAGGGTTTACAATATTCACTGTGGTAACTCTAGTTTTACTAGAGTGTTCTAGTGGGCCACTAAGGCTTCAAGTAGATGGGCTTTTCCATGTGTTTCACAAATCGGGATAGTTTAAGCGGGTTAAATGAGTCTTATTTAATTAGATGGCCTCCACGGGACGTTTCGTATACATTTTTCACGGATTTTAATTTGCAACACGTAAGAATAGAACCAAAGGAAGAGGTACGAAATATATAAAACTAAGCTAAATAATATAGGAACGCTTTTCAACAACTCTCTTAACCTTTTTACATACTCTAAACCTCCATCCTTAATGTTCCTTCACACTACTTACTATATGAACCACCATTATTATACACCTTAATACCTTAAGTAGCTTTGTAATTAATGTTATATGTTATAAGCAATTTGATGTAGTTTTAGACCGAAGTTGAAGTGTAACTTGAATGGTAAATGTTGTTTGTTTATTAAACTGTATTTGAATCCTTTAAAAGTAAAATAACTTACATTTTGTAATTAAATATAGTGTTACACCCCCATATTTGACCCAATCGTCGAGTCAAAGCACCAGGTTGTCACATTCGTTGCCGGAGCAACTACTGAAATTTCAGATCTGTAACGCCTCGAATTTTTGGGCTCAGGTAAAAAGGCTACGCATAAATGCTTAGTTGTGCAAGAGAGTGACACAAATAATTGCCTACTTGAGTGGTTATATGTCCTGAGAAGTACGGGAAATCCTGGGTTCAAACCTAGGCTTTAGCAAAATTTTTTTTATTTTAAGTGAATAATACCCTTGGTTCTAGATAGTAGGTTCTTAAATAATTATGGGGATATCAAGTCATAAAAAGCCTGTTGGTCTAGTGGTTAGTGGCGTGTTGTTGCTACCAGGAGACTTGGGTTCGAGTCTCATTGTGCACAAGGAGTGTTTTATTTTGCTTCTCTTGCCATGTGAGAAGCAGAAGTTGACTGAAACACCGTTGGGTGGAGTTGATTTGGTCATGGAGGGATATATGGAGAAAATCAAGGAGAGGATATGGGGATTTGAGGGAGTGTTTGTTGTGGAGAGATTATGGGAGGAAAATTAGAAAGTTTGAGTTAGAGGAGGTGTTGGTGCCGTATAGGGACATTAGGAACTCAAGGGAGTTTGGTTTGGAGTGTTAGTGGGGAGTGAGTACCGATTTTTCTCTCCATCACAAGTTTTACCGATTTCCTTGTACTCTTTGCTGCTGTGCCGAATTTTGCTAAGTATCCTTTCGATTTTACCTTTCTTTGGAGCCTTGAGATATTGATTCTCTTTGCTGCTCTCTCTTCATTCTCTTTTCCCTCTCTCAAATTACTTAATTCTTCTTCTCTTTTCATTTTGCTTTTGGCCGAACTCACCATCTTTCCTCTCCTCTATTTTCTTTTCTCTCTTCCCCTCGATAGTCCCCTCTCATCTTGTAACCTTGACTGAATACAACTTCTCTCTTCTCTTCATTTTTTGTCAGCTTTTGGTTCCTGTTTCTTGGACCAATTTCTGTCTTATCCTTTGTATTCTTTCTTTTTCAAATCACTTCCTATTATCATCTCTTTCTTTTAGTACCTAGGCCAAATACTATATCCCTTCTTTGTTTTCATTTTTATTTCGAACAACTAGTCTCTGACAATCGGCCGGTTACTTCACCACATACTTTCAATTCTATTGTGTGATTTTAAGGGTGAGGGTACCATTTCGTGCCTCGATTAGGGTGAACTTTTGTGGCCGATTAATGCATCTCTCCGCTTTTAGACAACATTTCGGTAAGTGATCTTTTGGGTCCAAGTTATTACGTTTTGAGTGTTGGCCGATTACTTTATGTTTCCTTATCTCGGGTTTGTGTTGCAATAAGTTTATATGTGTGGATTTAAGCCATATGTTTATGTGACCATTTCTAATAGTCTTCGCTAATAATACAGCTGTTCGATAATGAGGGAGTAGTCAACCTTCATTAATGTTTTAAGCGAGCTAAACCACATTCGTTCAATCAAGGCAAGTATCAACATTGTTTCGATTTAAGTGTTAAAAGAGGGTGATTAACCCTATGTGTTATAAGATTGACTGTATGCGTTGGATGAATGTATGTTGTGTGCTCATGGATCTTAGCACGTTTTCGAAAATAGGTGTGTGTTCACACTGCCTTAACTATAAATTAGCAAAAGCCGAAAAGTCAAAAAATACGGCGTTTGATGCCACATGGGCATGCAATCGCTTGTGTGGTAATCTGAGCCCACAAAACATGGGGGTTTGACCAGAAAGGCCACCATGAGCGACCTCATGGGCTTAGGCCGTTTTGGGCCATGTTGGGCCAGAAATGGGCCACGTGGGCCCAATGGGCTTGTGGGCCCCACGCAGATGAATCGCACAGATGAGTGTACGATATTGGACCTGACTGTGTCGTTCACACGGCCAAGGTCATTTTTAGGCTTAGTGGGCCACATAGGCATTTGGGGCCACATAGGTCGCATAATGGGCCTTGGGCCGATTTACACTGTTTTGACTGTTAAGGTTACACAGGTCGCCCGAGATAACTGTGGACCTTCTGATGGGTTGGTAAGTGTACCTAGACCTTATGTTGATAAAAATGACTGTTTTACCCCTGTAAGGTGAAAATGATTGATTTGCCCTATGATATTTGTGACTGTAATTGAGCATGACATTTTGCATTCACGTATGATATTATGACACGACACATTATATGGGGACGGGTCGCCCAAGATGACTGGACCTACTGATGGCCTTAAGCCGTTCATATTACTGGCAGCTTTGCTGCAATACTGTTTAGTGCTACAACCGGTGCTAATCTTGGTGTGTCTGGCTAGGTGGGTCGATTTTATACTCACATGGTGTGATTGGCAGGATGGAGTGGTGTGTCTAGCTGGATTGGGTGGGATTTCTGATTGCATTATTGCACTGCTATTGTTATTGTAATGGGCTAAAGCCACATTGATACTGTTACTGTAATGGGGACTATTACTGCATACTGTATGATTGACTGCTTGATAAGGGATTACACACTGAGGTTTCATAAACTCACCCTTCTATTTATCTGTACAGGTAATCCCCAGCCATAGATGAATTGGTGCCGTGAAGGACTCGGAGGTGGCTACACGATTGCATCTATTTTATACTTGATTTTATTTACTATTAAATTTTGATTTGGGTATTTATTTTTATGATAAGGCCTTTCTATGGTTTTAAATTTTAAATTGGGTTTTTACTTGCTTGGTATAAACTGCTAGTGTAGGAAAAAGATGAGTTTTCAAAAGATAACTGTTTCTCAAAGACACCACGTTTGCGCAACGAGTTTTGAAAAGCTTCCGCAACAAACCTAGTTTTAACATAATAATGGCGATCTAATATGGCTAACAATTTGTCAAGATGATTTGAGATTTAACAAAGAACATGATGACCTAAAGTGTGGATAAGATCACAAAGAGACGTTAATTTTCAAATGGATTTATTTTCAACGAGATCATGTTTTCGAAAAACACTTCAATGTGACACCGCCAGATTCGGCCATAACGTCTAGGCCAGGTTTGGGGTGTTACAAGATCAGATTATCATATTATTTAATTAATGTATATTATTAACGCATTTTAGTAATAATTGAAATTACGACAGAACTAATTATGAATTAAATGAGCTCATTAAAAAATCCACAATTGATCCAAGACCAAATTGCAAAGTTTATAAAAAGTTTTAAACTGTAGTCGTGACATTGGGGTTCCACATTGTGACATGACAAACTTGATGTCGTGATGTTGTCTCCATTTTCCTACAAACTCCACGCTTTATTTTTATTTATTTATATCATTACCTAAACTGTATTTAGATGTCATAACCGCCATTTATCATCCACTTGCATCTATTTCTAATCTCAAGTCCTCATAAAAACATGATATTTAATCAAAGATAACAAAGTTTATAAAATTAACACAAATTAAAGTTTTACAAATAAGACCATTGGAGGACTTGCACTTTCAAAAGTAGGTTACCCACTTTCTATATATTTCATATTTATTTCTACATTGTGTCAATCAATTTAATTCTTCATAAAATTTTAACAAAGATTTCAATCTCACATCAATTAATAATTATTCACTTATTATTTTATCAATTCGTTTAAACATACTCACATGCATTAATCATTCCATCACTTACAACCATTTCGAAACATTTCAAAATCATCTACTATATATATTTCCTCCTCCTCCTCTTCATTACAAATACTTTATGTATATATTTATTATAATCACTCGCTTTTAGTATATAACATGCTTATATGTAACACCCCTAACCCACATCCGTCTCCAGAATAGGGTTTCAAAGCATTACTGAAGCTTATCGATCAAACTAACATAAATTACATTTCTTATCATAGTATATTCAGGTAAAAAAACCAATTAAACTCATAAATGTTGTCCCTTATTCGAGTCCTTGAGGCCCAAAATACATGTTTGAAAAAAATTGGGACTAATTCAGAAACTCACAGAATTTTTCAAAAAATATTAAAAAATTTCAAAGCTATAGGGTTCACACGGCCGTGTAGTCAGGTCATGTGACTCACATGGCCAAGAGACATGCCCGTGTCTTAGACGTATGGGCATTCGAAGTAGGGACACACGGCCGTGTCTCAGCCCGTGTCTGTACCCATGTAACTCTCTAACTTGGGTTACACAGCCAAGCCACACGCTTTTGTGCCAGATCGTTTACCCTTTCAAAATGCCCTAGTACGCCCGTGTGTTAGCCGTGTGTCTCACACGGCCCAATCACACGCTCGTGTGTCTGACCGTGTGGACTCAAAATGTACCTTAAATAACAAGTTTACCATTCCCTGCAAGCTTGGACAATAAGCAACTCAAAAATCATTCGCTTGACCAATTCAAAACACAATCAAACACATCCAAATCATATCAACGAACGTCCTAGGTGCCTAAACAATGTACCCTCATAGGTACCAAAATTATATCATCATTTCATATCATTAAAACATCATTCAAATCATCATTTTAAATCATGCCTAATTAAATTTATTTTGCCTAATTCATGAACACTTAAACATTAATTTAACATACCATAATAAGGCTTCAAACACAAACACATACTTATAGATATATGCCAACCAATATTAAACTTTTAATCCCACTTACAATCAATCCACAAAATAATTATTATTTAGACACCCTAGGTACATGCCAACACATTTCAAAAGGATAAACATCACCACGTTTGAGTTCGGATTGTTGTTGGATGCTGAATCGACGATCAAAATTAAGTACCTAACCTGCACACGGAAAACAAAAATGTACATTGAGTAAAACTCAATGGTATTTCTATAATCCGAATATTTAAAAACAAAACAATATAACATTCAAAATTAAATGTTAAGCACAATTACATATTTAAAACCACATTTATTTATACAATAGCATTAACCATTCAATACTCAAATCATGAATACATCATTTTATACTCTACTCAATTTTCATCAGTTGCTATACAATAGCTTTTCACAATTTGATCCATATATCATTTAACAATAACATTACTCATTTCATATCCAGTTCATGAATACATAATTCATGTATTTCATTTGCATATTTCAATTCACATACCATATCAATCATAATACTGTTTTATTTAATTACCCTTATTAACTCGAATCGGACTCAAACTTGGAGGGATACACGGATCTAACCAAACACACCAGATTGGCACCTAGTGCCTCATCAAATAATTCGAAGTAGTAAATTGACACCCAGTATCTCATCGATTAAACCGAAGTAAACTGGCACCCAATGCCTCATCGAATAAATCTGAAGTAATAAATTGACACCCAGTGTCTCATCGACTCGAAGTCAAAGAAATCCTTGAACTCTTCCAATCTTATGGCATGCCATCTATATTCGACTCAGCCCGATACAGTTAATAGGGTTCCAATTCACTTTTCAAATACAACCAATATTCATTTCAATTCAAATAATCAATATATTTAATATATATATACCAATTCAATCCATTCAATTAACTTAAATTCAATTCAATGACAAAGTGTCAAATACTTACCTCAACACTTATGATATGCATTAAATAAAAAATACAACAATTAATAACTAAGTTCGGATTATAGAAATGCAAACCGAAAATTTTGAGCTATTCCTTGTCGACTTTATCTTTTCCCTTTTTAGTTGAAGATTCCGGTACAACTTTAGCTACGGAATTAAAACAATTAAAATTCATCAATACAACACAATTGAATTTTATATTGAATATTTCAATTTTTGCTCAATGTTTGCCTAAATTCTAATTTAGTCCCTAAACTGATACTAACTTTCATTCTTCACATTTAATTCTTTCATTTCTAGCTTAAAAATCTATCAATTTAATCCCTAATACTAAAATTATTCAACATTAACAACACTTAAAAACTTAATAATTTCTAAAATTTTGGCATGGGTCGGGTAGTATTTAATACTAGGATTCCAAAAACATAAAATTACAAGAAAAATGGACTAAATTAACTAACCAATTGAACTTTGAATTTTTGAAGCCCCCTAAGGCCTTCGTCTCCTTCTTTCTCCCTTTCTTTTTTCTTTCTTTCTTTCTTTTCTATTTTGTTTCTATCTTTCTACCTTTCTTTCTTTTTATTTCTTATTTTATTATAATATAATATATATACTTAATAATTAAGATATAATATTATAATATTATAATATATATTTTAACTTTAAATTTTTATAATAATATATACCTTATGCTGCCTCATTTTAAGACAATAACATAATTGTCTTTAGTCCCTTTAATTTTTCTTTAATCTATAATTCAACTTTCACACTTTATGCAATTTAGGCTTTTTACCTAATTACTCTTAATTCATGGAAATTCACTTAACCAAAACCTAATTAACTACACAAGATACTTCGTAAATATTTTTAATAAATATTTACGAGTCTAATTTAAGAAAACGAAGTCCCAGAAATGCAGTTTTCAACATCCATGGCTATCGGGTCATTACAATTCTCCCCCCAAAGTAAATTTTGTCTCTGAAATTTACCTGAAAAGAGGTAGGGGTATTGAGATCTCAGTGTCTCTTCTGGTTCACTAGTCGCTTCCTCAACACTATGACTACGTCACAACACTTTCATTAATGAAACTCGCTTATTACGCAATTCTTTCACTTCTCGTGCCAAAATTTTAACTGGTTCTTCCTATGACAAATTAGGTTGAATCTCAATATCTTCGTCGAAATAACATGATATGGATCTGATTGATATCTTCTAAGCATTCAAACATGAAAAACATCATGAATTTTCTATAATTCGACAAGCGAAGCTAAACGATATGCAACTGGTCCCACTCTTTCTATGATCTCATATGGTCCAATAAAACGGGGACTTAGTTTCTCTTTTCAACTAAATCTCAAAATTTTCTTCCAAGGCGATACTTTAAGAAATACTTTATCGTAAACAGAATATTCAATATCTCGACGTTTCAAATTTGCATATGATTTCTGTCTGTCAAAAGCTGCCTTCAATCTATCTCAAATTTTCTTAACAATGTCTTCCATTTCTTGAATTATTTTCGACCCCATCATTTTTCTTTCACTCAATTCCATCCAACAAACAGGTGATCGACACCTACGACCATATAAAGCTTCATACAGAACAATTTGAATACTTGATTGAAAACTATTATTGTATACAAATTCAGCAAAAGGTAGGTAATGTTCCCAACCTGATTCAAAATCAATAACACAAGTATGAAGCATGTCTTTCAAAATCTATGCTAATATTAAGTCGTGTACCAAGAGATTTATGCAACTGTTTCCAAAATCTCAAAGTGAACTGTAGATCTCGATCAGAAATTATCAACATAGGGACACTGTACAATCTCTCTTTCTTGAATATAAACTCCAGCAAGCTTTTGAAGTGACCAATCAATCTTGACTGCAATAAAATGAGTCGATTTCGTAAGTCGATCAACAATCACCCAAATAGCATTTTTCTCACTTGCCGATATAGGTAGCCCTATTACAAAATCCATCGTGATACAATCCCATTTCCATTCAGGAATAGAAGTAGGCTGAAGTAATCCGGTAGGAACCAGATGTTCTGCCTTAACTCGCTAATAAGTTAAACATTTAGCCACATACATGACCATATCTTTTTTCATTCCTGGACCATATCGTATTTCATTCCTGGCCACCAATAAGATTCTTGCAGATCATAATACATTTTCATTCCTCTAGGATGCAAAGCAAAAGGACTATCATAAGCTTCGTGAAGTATCAACTCTTTTAATTAAAAAAATCTAGAACACAGATTCGGTTATGAAATCTCAAGCAACCACAATCATCAATGCTGAAATTTTCTAATGTACCATTATGAACCATTTCTCTTTTCTTCGCCAACTTGTCATCTTCTAACTGTGCTGACTTGATCTGATCAAACATCACTGGTTTGATTTTTAATTTAGCCAATAGGCTTCCATCATCATCGATACTGAGTTACATTACTCGCAATTCAATCACTGTTTTTCTACTCAACGCATCACTTATGACATTAGCTTTACCAAGGTGGTAATCAACAACGCAATCAAAATCTTTCAAAAGCTCCACCCAATAATGTTGTTTCAAATTCAACTCCTTTTGAGATAGAAGATATATGAGACTCTTATGATCGGTATAGATATAACACTTTTCACTATACAGATAATATCTCCATATCTTTAGTGCAAAAACCATAACAACTAACTCTAAATCATGTGTTGAATAATTGCATTCATGCGCTTTCAACTATGAAATGCATAAGCAATCACTTTCCTATCTTACATCAAAACACAACCAAGACCGATCAAAGAAGTATCACTATAAACAGCAAAATCCTTTCCCAATTCTGGTAAAGTCAAAACTGGCGCGTCAGTAAACATTTGGTTCAATTTCTCAGAACTTTCTTGACACTGATCATCCCATATGAACTTGTAACACCCCAAACTCGGCCCAGACGTTATGGCTGAATCTGGCAGTGTCACATTGAAGTGTAAAACGTAAAACTCGATGTTGTTGGAAAACCTCGAAACCATCTAGTCAATCCGCTATTAAACAGTAACTTCAGAAATAGGTTGTTCATTTACAAAACATAGAAGGGTTATTTTCTTTAAAATGTAATTTCGTTTGAGTAACCCAATCTTTATTTAGTCTCATTGAGTGTATACAAATATAATTGTAAACCTGCGTTATTGTCAAAAGTCACTTCCTTTATTACGTTATTAAAATTTAAAGAAAACTTGTTTGTAGCGAAAGCTTTTTAAAACTGTTGCATATTTGCATTGTTTTAAAAAAGAAAAAAATGTTGTTCTTTTAAAAACCTGAGTTCTAGTACTAGCAGCTATAACTAAAACGAAAAAATCCCCAAAATTAAAAATAAAATTCAGAGAGGCCTTGTTACAACCGAAAACCCAAATACTGAAAATAGAAATAGTATAAAGTACTAAAATTTTAGTTATCAATAGTGTGGCACCTCTGAGTCCTCTGATGCATTGAACCGTCTAACGTTGGGGATTATATGTACAGTTTAACAGAATGGTGAGTTTACAAAAACTCAGTGTGTAATCCCTTATCATAGAGTCAAACATACATTATACAGTAACAGTCCGGCCCTGAGCCTATTACAGAATAGTATCGGCGTGGGCCTTAGCCCACAACAGTATCAATTGGGCTTTAGCCCACAACAATATCAGTTGGGCCTTAGCCCATAACAATATCAGTTGGGCCTTAGCCCATAACAGTATTAGAAATCAGAATGCATGATGCACATAAGCCCAACCAACCCTGCACACCATCTCCTGTCCAACCCTGTACTCCTGTGGAGAATAAATCGACCCACCTATCCCTGTACTCCAATGTTAGCACTGGTTGTGGCACTAACCAGTATTGCAGTAAAGCTGCCAGTAATATAAGTAGCTTAAAGCCATCAGTAGGTTCACAGTCGTCTTGTGCGACCCGTGTGACCTTATCAGTATAGTACACTTCCTCCAAATATCATAACCTATCCCCATGCAATGCAATATGTCGTGACATAATATCATATGTGTATGCAAAATGTCATGCTCAAATACAATCATACACAAGTAAGGGCAAAACAGTCATTTGTCACATAGGGGTATAATAGTCATTTTACACTATATGGGTATTTCGGTCATTTCACTTTATAGGGGTATATCGGTTATTTTATCCTATAGGGGTAGATTGGTCAATGTATATCGATCATTTTACCCTATAGGGTATTTCAGTCATTTTATCCTATGGGGGTATTTAGGTCATTTTACCCTATTAGGGTATTTCGGTCATTTTATCTTATGGGGGTATTTCGGTCATTTTACCCTATGAGGGTATTTCGGTCATTTTACCCTATAGGGGTATATCGGTCATTTACTTAGCTTGGGGTCTAAGTATTCTTACCGACCCAACAACTTAATAGTGAAAATGGGCCCAAAGCCCATTATGCAGCCCAAGTGGGCCCATCTGCCCGTGTGGCCCACGAAGCCTAAAAATGACCTTGGTCGTGTAAATGACACAGCCGGGTCCAATATCCTACACTCATCCGTGTGATTTATTCGCGTAGGGCCGACAAGCCCGTTGGACCTACACGGTCATATCCAGCCCAACATGGCCTAAAATGGCCTAAGCCCATGAGATCGCTCATGGTGGCCTCTATAGTCAAATACCCCTGTTTCGTGGGCTCGAATTACCACACGTGCGATCGCACGCCCGTGTGGCAACAAATGCCATATTTTTGGCTTTTCGGCTTTTGCCAACCAACGGTTAAAACAGTGTGACTACACACCTGTTTGCGAAAATGTGCTAAGATCTACAAGCTCCGAACTTATATTCAATCAAGAGGTACAGTTAGTCTTCCAATTGTTAGGGTTCACAAAACCTTTAATCCCAAATCGTTAATTAATACCCACCTTGATTGAATAACAAATGGCTTATCCCTCTCTTAGATTACTGGCTAGAATTGACCACTCGTCCCTTGTCGATTATCTACAATATAAGAGTAATTGATAAACGCTAATTTATACATATTTTTACCTCATGTTTAGCCTATATTTTGGATGAATTATTATCAATTTATTGAGAATTGGTGCTCTTAATCCTTATTTTTCATATCTTATACTCAGGAGAGCATAGGGAAGAGAAAAGAATAGGAAATGGACTGAAAATGAGGAAAATGGGCCAAAAATGACATAACACACGGCCCAAGGAATTACCACACGGCCGTGCCACATGAAGATCACACGGTCCAGCTCTTGACAAGCACGGGCAGGCCACACGGCCGTGCCAAATCACACGGCCTTTGTCGAAGTCACACGGACGTGGCACACGGGCGTGTTCTAGTCGTGAGGAAGAGGAATTTCACTCGAATTGGGATACTTGGAGGCTAAGAAAGGCTCCCCAAAGCTCTATATAAAGACCCTAGGAGGCAACTCTTAGGGTGTGCTTATTTCCCCACAAAGGGAAGTATTCTTTGCTGCCAACATAGAGAGTGGAAGTAGGGATTACTCGCAGGGAAGCTGATTGATTCATCCCAGAAGCCGAAATTCTGCAGCAATATAGAGGATCTCCCTAAATTCCTTCAGGGGTTTTCAGGTTCTTTTATGTTTTGTTATTTTCTTTCTTCTGAGATGTTTTCTTTCTTTATTATGAACTAAAACCCTCAAATATTTGAGGGGGATGAAACCTAAGACAGATCTTGTTATTATTTATTCTTGAGTTATATGATAAATACTTGAGTTGTTCTTAATTATGTGTTCTTCATTCTTGATTTAATAAACCTAGGTATTACTTCAAGAATTAGATGTGCTTAGAGCAGAGGAGCAAAAGTCCCTGTGATAAGAGTAGATCTACCATAATTAAGCGGAGTTGCATGCAACCCTAGACATAGGGCGACATAAATCTGCCGGATTAGGGTCAAACCTAATATGAGGAACCATTGATCGAATTAATGCAACCTAAGAAGTTAATTGATAAAGGAACTTTAATTAACAACTTAGGCCTAGTTGCTCTTCACCTCGACGGAGGGTTTAGCATAAATTAGGGATCTCTACGGATCAAGTCAAGTGAATAAATCGTCTAGCTCAAGAACCAGTACAAGTGAAGTCTAGGTGGATTCTCCCTTAAGTATTGTCCATATCAATCAGCTTTTCCCCTAAAAGTTTTCTCAATTTACTCTTTGTGTCTTCTTAGTTTAGTTTTAGAATTAGTTTAAACAAACCCCTCTTTTATTCTTAGGCTAGATAATAGAAAGAAAGTAAGTAATAGTACTTTTGGTTCCCTTGGGTACGATAACTTGGTCTTGCCACTAAGCTATACTACTGTTCGATAGGTGCGCTTGCCTTAAAGCGTCGCGATATTAGTTAGTTTTGGTGTGATCAAGTTCTTTATAAATTTTATTACTTAGTATCGCGAACGCGGATACCAAGTTTTTGGCGCCGTTGCCGGAGATCGAACCCGGGTCGCCCGCGTGACAGGCGGGAATACTCACCACTATACTACAACGACAACTCAAACAAGGAGCTTGAGGTGAATAAAGGTAAAGTAGAGGTAAGCAGGAACAAGCCAGACATCAACGAACACAAGCCTCGTATCCCATACCCAAGAGCGCTTCAGAAAGACCGCACAGATGAACAATTCGGTAAGTTTCTTAAACTCTTAAAAAAATTACATATTATCTTACCATTTGTTGAAGCAATTTTGCAGATGCCAGACGCGGTTAAATTCTTAAAAGAACTCTTGACAAACAAGCGGAAGCTAGAGGAGAAATCTCATGTGGAATTAAATGCAATCTGCTCAGCTATTCTTCAAAATAAACTACCAACCAAACTGAAAGATCCAGGGAGTTTTACTATTCCTTGTTTATTTGGTAGCCTAGACACAAAAAATGCTTTAGCTGATTTAGGGGCTAGTATAAATGTCATGCCTTATACACTGTTTAAACAACTAGGTCTTGGAAAACCGAAGCAAACTAAGATGAGCATTCAACTGGCTGATAAAACTATTAGGTCTCCTAAAGGAATAGTTGAAGATGTGCTCGTCAAAATTGATAAATTTATATTCCCAGTTGACTTTGTTGTTTTAGACATTGTTGCGGATAGCAATGTACCCTTAATTCTAGGGCGACCCTTTTTAGCAACTGCAAGAACAATAATTGATTTAGGAACAGGTAAACTTACACTACGTGTGGGTGATGACCAAGTTACCTTACAAGCTCGAAACTCGATTACGATTGTTGATAATAATATAGTTACGAGTCCTTGTAAAAAGAATAATCTCACCACCCAACCTTCTGTGCAGGATACACTCTACATAAAGGCAACCCAATCACAAACAAGTCCATCTAAGGGAGATGCACCTGAAAAGCGAACGCTTCAGATCGAGGAACTAGATGAGTGGCTGAACTATCATGAAAAACCCAAAACAGGTCACACCAACCCAGAGCATCACCAAGACGACCCCCAGGTACAAACGAATCAACTCAAGGTAGGGGATAAGGTAATCTTAGGGGAAGACGATCCTCGAATCTTGAATTCAAAAGAGCATACAAGTGACACACCTTACTTCACGGTAATGAAAATCTTTCCCTATGGTACAGTCGAGATAAAACATGAGTCACTCGGTACTTTTAAGGTAAATCACACTCGACTCAAATCTTACGTTGATAATGAAATTGTAAGCAGGATAGAAGAGTATCAACTCTTCAAACCACCGTGAACGTACAAGCTCGAGCAAAGTCGAGCTTAGACTATAAATAAGCGCTTCTCGGGAGGCAACCCGAGCACTAACTTAGTAACTTTTCTTCTATTTTGTTTTCAGTCTTTTTATACAGCAACTAACACCTTTGATGCAGGAAATTAGGACCACACGGCCTTGAACACGGGCGTGCCTAAGGCCGTGTGACATCTTAAAATAGAGACATGGTCGTGCACTCAGACCGTGTACAAACAGAGTAAATTTTTCCCAAAAGCACGGGAGGTCGACAAATCCCCACGGTCGTGCAACATGGCCGTGGCAACCATGAAGTATCAACACGGGCTCGCACAACGCCACACGCCCGTGTCCCCAAGCCGTGGCCAACACTGTCAAATCAGACACGGCGGTGTGACTACCTACACGACCGTGCAAAAAAGCGAACAAGTTCTCCACGGTCGTGCAATATGGCCAACACGGGCTAACCCCGAGCCACACGGGCGTGTGCCTCTATTCTCCCATACGGTTCTATTTTTCTCATTTTTTTCTTTTTTTAGTCTCTTTTTTTATTTCAAATTTTATTTTTATTATACTTAATCCTTTTAATTCATTACAGTATTAGTTCTAGAACTTAGTTTATTATTTTTCTGTTATTTAAATTTCGATCTTTCATATCGGCCAAGCCCTAACGAGTAATCTCTGTCAATCGAAAATTCCCATGACTAATTAATATTTTCGCAGTTTCAAAAAGGAGCTCTACAGCTCATATTCAAACGGAAATGGGAACACCCTGCCACAATTGCCGACTCTTCCTCATAAATTCATCCTAAATTCAGGAAATTTCAATTCTCTCCCTATCTTATGATATTATACTTCTCTTGCTATTTATGTATCTTTGTACATTGAGGGCAATCTACATCTTAAGTGTGGGGGGGAAGCTTACTTTAAATTTCTACATTATCTGAAAAATCCCTGAATTTTTTTCCTTATGCTTTGTTCTCAAATAATTCTTAGTCTCTTATTAGGAATTAATTTTGATTGATTTATGATTTCTATTGATATGTTGAGAATTAAGATATAGGTACTTGTACTTTGATTATTCAAACTTTAAAACATTAGGGAATCAAGCATGATAAGTTGAAATTTTTGAGAACCCCCAATTTTTGCATAAGTTATTTTCCCTAATTCTAAGTATTATCTTGAGATTTGAAATTCACAGGATTGACATCAAAAGCCATAATTCTGGTGAGATCTTGAGCCCTTTTTGAGCATACATTCTTTCGTGCTCACTTTTATTATTGCTTTGAGTGAGTCAATACTGAATTGTTATTCTAGAACTTGTTCGATTATACATGTCGAGACCACATCATTGATTTGATATACCAAAATGATAAAGGCACTTAGGATTTAACCCACTTACTCCACAAAAAGCCTACCTCCATGAATTAGCCCCTAGTAAACCCCATTGAGCCTAAACAACCTTTTCTTTGACTTACCCTCTAATTATTAACCAATAACCCATTTTTGTTGAATTTTATTCAATTATTTTGACCCCTATTTTTGTCGAGATTTGAAGTGATTTTTTATCTAGCTTTACTCTCTTCTCCATTTTTAAATTTTCAAGTTATTTAGTTTGAATTGTTCCTAAAAAAAAAAAAGAAAAGAAAACCGTACATACAGTAAAATTCGATTGTAAATTGTAAATAGTTCAATAAATTTTTGCATAATTCTATTTTAAGGCTACCGAGGCAGAAATGATAGTATCATAAGAATTAGCTGAGAAATATGTTCCATTGATAGAGATTTTTTCTAGCTAGATAATTTTTCAGTTCAATCTCGATTCTAACCTTCTTTTTGCAGCCTGTGACAACACCCCTAACCAAGCCCCGTTACAACCATTAAAAGACCTTTTGATCAATGTATCATATCAAACTATAGTGGTGGAGATTTGATTTTCTTGCAAGCTTATGGTAATAACTTTTCATGTTGATTAAGGAGTGCTTAAATTTTGAACCCTAAACACTTCAAGTGGATAGAGTGAACCTTTAGTGAGGATGTCAACTCCTGTTAATTAAGATGGAGAGATAACTACTTAGAAGGAAGGAAGAGACTTATGTTTTCAATGATAAAATTCTCAACTTAGAGTGATTGAGTCTTTAATGTTCTTCTGATTGAATTACTCATTGTATGATTACCTGTGGACTAGTTTGAAACATTATTGATAAAGATTGTAGGTTGAGAGGAATAATTCTTATTTAGGGATTGAGATTTTGCTTGAGGACAAGCAAAGGTTTAAGTGTGGGGGTATTTGATAAACGCTAATTTATACATATTTTTACCTCATGTTTAGCCTATATTTTGGATGAATTATTATCAATTTAGTGAGAATTGGTGCTCTTAATCCTTATTTTTCATATCTTATATTCAGGAGAGCATAGGGAAGAGAAAAGAATAGGAAATGGACTGAAAATGAGGAAAATGGGCCAAAAATGACATAACACACGGCCCAAGGAATTACCACACGGCCGTGCCACACGGCCGTGCCACATGAAGATCACACGGTCCAGCTCTTGACAAGCACGGGCAGGCCACACGGCCGTGCCAAATCACACGGCCTTTGTCGAAGTCACACGGGCGTGGCACACGGGCGTGTTCTAGTCGTGAGGAAGAGGAATTTCACTCGAATTGGGATACTTGGAGGCTAAGAAAGGCTCCCCAAAGCTCTATATAAAGACCCTAGGAGGCAACTCTTAGGGTGTGCTTATTTCCCCACAAAAGGGAAGTATTCTTTGCTACCAACATAGAGAGTGGAAGTAGGGATTACTTGCAGGGAAGCTGATTGATTCATCCCAGAAGCCGAAATTCTGCAGCAATATAGAGGATCTCCCTAAATTCCTTCAGGGGTTTTCGGGTTCTTTTATGTTTTGTTATTTTATTTCTTCTGAGATGTTTTCTTTCTTTATTATGAACTAAACCCCTCAAATATTTGAGGGGGATGAAACCTAAGACAGATCTTGTTATTATTTATTCTTGAGTTATATGATAAATACTTGAGTTGTTCTTAATTATGTGTTCTTCATTCTTGATTTAATAAATCTAGGTATTACTTCAAGAATTAGATGTGCTTAGAGCAGAGGAGCAAAAGTCCCTGTGATAAGAGTAGATCTACCATAATTAAGCGGAGTTGCATGCAACCCTAGACATAGGGCGACATAAATCTGCCGGATTAGGGTCAAACCTAATATGGGGAACCATTGATCGAATTAATGCAACCTAAGAAGTTAATTGATAAAGGAACTTTAATTAACAACTTAGGCCTAGTTGCTCTTCACCTCGACGGAGGGTTTAGCATAAATTAGGGATCTCTACGGATCAAGTCAAGTGAATAAATCGTCTAGCTCAAGAACCAGTACAAGTGAAGTCTAGGTGGATTCTCCCTTAAGTATTGTCCATATCAATCAGCTTTTCCCCTAAAAGTTTTCTCAATTTACTCTTTGTGTCTTCTTAGTTTAGTTTTAGAATTAGTTTAAACAAACCCCTCTTTTATTCTTAGGCTAGATAATAGAAAGAAAGTAAGTAATAGTACTTTTGGTTCCCTTGGGTACGATAACTCGGTCTTGCCACTAAGCTATACTACTGTTCAATAGGTGCGCTTGCCTTAAAGCGTCGTGATATTAGTTAGTTTTGGTGTGATCAAGTTCTTTATAAATTTTATTACTTAGTATCGCGAACGCGGATACCAGTAATCTATCAGTTATGATTGCCCAACCCAAGGGTTGAACATGCCCGAAACCATAGAAAACACAATCCCTAGAGTAGAGAAAGCAGTATTCGACCACACTCTAACACAAACCAACCTACCCTCAGTCGAATAAACTAATTGTAAATAGAATTACCTTCTATCAAAAGACAATAGATAGATTTCAAACGATTCAATATCTCTAGCAAACTCCTTTACTTCCCCAGAATCCGGAAAACATTACACCTAAGGGAAGAGAACAAGTATCGGCAGTAAGAAAAAAAAAAGAGAAGGAGGTATTCGATTACAAACAGTACAAGAAAGGGGTGTATAGAAACAAAACTTAATAGAAAACGGAAAGAGTCCTGTATACTCACCGGTTGCCAGAGAGAAGTCGTCGAGCTCAGAACAATCAAGAAGGAGTAAAGGATGAAACAGAGAAGAATCGGCCAAAACCAAGGCTGAATTCGAAAAAAGTCTGAGTGAAAAGAAAGAGGAGGGTATTCGGCCACAGTTCTAAATGAAAGGGAGAAATGTTGAGAGGAAGAAAGAAAATGTGTTAACACAGAAAGGCTTGAGAATTGGGGAAGACAGTAGAGGAAAGAATCGGTAGACAAGGGATTTGAAGAGAACACAAATACTGAAGGCAAACAAAACCGAGAAGTACCCCTAGTCCCTAGTAAGAATTCGGCACAAAAGCAAAAAGGGTAACAAAATGTGCTTGGCAAAACCGATGTGGAGAGAAAATCGAAATGAAGAACAACCCCAAACTTTTACTCAGCCATCGAAAATAGAATAAACAGAGTGAAATTCGATTTCTAAGTCTCCGCAAATCGGCAACAACCCCAATCCCTATAATCTCCCCTACAATTTGGCTACACAAACCCTACATTCCCTCAAACACTCCAGCCATCCACTCCTTTATCCATATCCCCTATTTTCTCCTACATATCCTCCATGACATCCACTCCCTCACAACCACTCAGCTAACCAATTCAAACTCCCCAATTTTAGTCAAACTAGGACACTCCCATGAACTTACCACAAAAATAAAACATTTCTCTTTGCATTGCCAAGCCTCGAACCTCAGACCCCAAGGAACATCCATATGCCACTTACCATTGAATCATCAAGTTTTCTTGTGTCATATCTTACCCATAATTAATTATAAGCTTATTGGCCCAAAGCTAGGGGTTTATTTAATAAAAAAAATTTATGCTGAAGCCTAGGTTTGAACCCAGGACTTCTCAGACACTCCCAAACACTCCTAAATCACTTAACCATTAAAGCAAACATACCATTGTGTAACTTTCTTGCACAACTAAATATTTATGTACAGTCTCCTAACCGTTCCCTTGCTCAAAGCCAAATACTTCTAGGCCCATATCGAAGGCGTTATAGAATTGAACATTGTTATTTAACAACTTTGTCATCGACAAAGCTATCTTCGAAAATTCATTTACAAATCTTTGGTAATAACCAGCTAATCTAAGAAAACTACGAACCTCTAACACATTCCTCGGTGCTGTCCACTGAGCAATTGCCTCGATCTTTTTTGGATCAACTCTAATTCCATCTGCTGAGATAACATGACCCAGAAATACAACCTCTGATAACCAAAATTCACACTTACTAAGCTTCCCGTGTAACGTCCCTAACCCAAATCCGTCACCGAAATAGGGTTATGAGACATTACCGAAAATTTTTTAGAACAAATTTAGATAATTTGTTTTATAAGAGAATTTCATAACTTAAAACACATTTTACCATTTAACCAGCAATTTGGCACTTGTCTAAGCATCATCAACAACAATAATAACACTTGTTAATATACTTGAACATATTTCCTATAAATTCAATATTGATAAACTTATTTTATCAACATATTACATTTGAGTGTATTGCTCAACACAACTTACATAATTTCCATATATCACGTATTAGAGACAGTCACATTTTTACATATCATGATGCATATCATTCTCTTACCGTTTCTTCATAAACATAAATCATTCAATTCATTATATCAATATTTCATGTGCCATCATTTTCATGAATTTCGTGTGACAGTTCATAATCCTGAATATGCATAATTATATGGTAAGTTTCACATACATGTATTTTCCATGTCATATTTCAATATATCAAATAAATATGATTTCCATGTATTTCAAGTGTAATTTCATAATTAATTATCTCATGCTTAGATTATTCCATGTCATAACTTTATTCATCAAACGATTTGAAATATCATCGTTATACATGTAATACTTTCAAGGTATATAATTTTATAATCATGGATGCACGTATCCATAAATAAATTCCATGTACAAATACCATCATCATCATAATCAAATTTATTTCCACTTAGTCATTTTTAATTCAATTTCCGTTGAACACATCGGAATAATAATAGATACCTTAGGACATCTCACATAGTGCCACACTTGTAGCTAAAGCTACTTTATTTCACATAGATAACATAGGCTCATTCTCGAGCTAATCACATTTAGCACAATGCCATGGACTTATTTCACTTAGATGCCATGGATTTATATCACTTGGCACAATACCATGGACTTGTTTCACTTAGGTGCCATGGGTGTATTTCACTTAGATTTCCACACAGGTCCCTAGTATCCACTTTTTATTCCTAATGTTCAATCTAGAAATTATTTTACTTTCCGATACTTTATCAATTACATCAAATATTCAGCGTTATTTCATAAATTATATCAAAATATGAAAATGTAATTAAAAACGATACATTACTTACATGCAAACTTACTTGCCACATCATGAACTCAAATAACATATACAAGACATATTAATGTATTTCAAATACATTTCATAATATTTCATTCCAAATTCATATTTTTTCATATTAGAACTTTTCTCATTAATTCATTTGAAATACAATTCATACAGAAGGTACACTCAAGGTGTACAAATATATAATCACAAATGAACTCATTCATTAGACATATTCCATGTTTATAAATCATAGTCTCATATTTCCATGTATCAATTACCATCATTTTCTCGTATTTCAGACAAATATGTGTAACAATTTATAAACATGTAATTCACTAACTCTTCCTGCCAATCACAATCTAAATTGACAAATCACTTATTCAGTCCAATTTCAGTATTCACTAAAATTTAACCATGTAAACTTACAAGATCGATTTTTTGTATTATAAAGATAATCATAACTTAATAATAAATATTCCAAATAAAATATCATCTCATTTCTAATTCAACATTTATTGATTATAAGCGAGCATGTGATCGGTTTATAAACAAGTCATTCATATATTTTTTTCCTCCTCCTCCACTCCATCCCACATCCTTAATATAAATAATACACTTGTAAATAACATTATCTATAATTTTCACTATTTACTGTTGTCCATCCGTGTATTAGTTACTAAATTATTTTTATCTTGAGCTACAGAACTCAAAACTAAGGTCTGTTAATTTTCCCTAAAATAGACTCACATATCTTCTTACCATAAAATTTCCAGAATTTTTGGTTTAGCCAGTTAGTATAGTTTATTCATTAAAGTCTCTCCTATTTTGCTGTTCGATAGTTCTAACCACTCTTTGCTAAAATTTAATTATCTCTTTGTACAGAATTCAAATGATGTTCTCATTTGTTTCTTATAAAAATAGACTCATTAATGAATCTACTAAATTATGTCACAAAATTATTTTTGTACAATTTTTAATGATTTTTCCAAGTTAGAACAGAAAATCTCGAAATCATTCTGAACCAGTCTCACAAAAATATAATTCTCTCAGAATACAGAATTTCTTTACTTACTCTATTTCTTTTATATGAAAATAGACTCAATAGGCTTTAATTTCATATCTCACTCAACTTCTAATTCAATTTCTACCATTTTGAGTGATTTTTCAAAGTTAGGCTACTGCTGCTATCCAAAACTGTTTTAGCAAGAAATTAATTACTAAGTTTATAACACCTTTATTTCCTTTCTCTACACCATTTCCCATCACTTTCTCTTATTTTCTCTTCACTAACACATCAAGAACATAGAGCTATATATAAGAAGACTCTACATTAACATCATTTCCATACTTTTTCAATAATATCAAACTTAAAAATATATTGAAATCTTGATGTACTTACCTTGTCCTATTGATTTCAATCTTTAACTTGATTTTCTCTCTCCTCCAGCTTCTATTTCTTGAATCCAACTTGATATACTAACTCCATATAGTCTCCTTAACATTTTTCTCTCTTGGTAAATATGGAAATTCTTTTGATTTCTAGATGGAAATTCTTTTGATTTCTCGATGAAAATGGTGAATTTTTGGTGGAGGGACCAAATTGTAAAGAAAGTAAAACTTTCTTTCTTCTCTTCTCTTCTAACGTGAAATGCATGGAAAATGATGGATCGTGTGTTCTTTTTCTTTTCCACACACACTCACATATATATAGACTAAATAAAATAATAAAATATCTTATTAAAATATTAAATAAATAATAATTATCTAATTAAATAATTATAAAATATCACCAACATCATCATTACTTTCTAGATTTCTCTCTCTTTCAATTGACCATTTTGCCCTTCGTGATCTTTTAAAATTCCCTTCTTGAGTCATCACTTAATTTGATAAAATTATAATTTAGTCTCTCATAATTCTTCACCTATTCAATTTGGTCCTAATTCATCAATTTTCCTTAGTTTCTAGATCATTCCACCCATAAAATATTTGCACTACTGGTCCTTTAAATTTTTCATATTTACACTTTAACCTCTCAAATTTTGAGTATTTACCCTTGGGCAACAAAACTTTTCTCACCTTTACAATTTAGTCTCTTTTATTTAATTAACCACCCGAACGCCAAAATTTTCTAACGAAATTTTAATACTACTTTATTGACACTCTGTAGACATTCATAAAAATATTTATGGCTTGGTTTATAACGTCGAGATCTCAATTCCTCTTTTTCTCAATTTCTTGACCAAATAAATCTTTATAAAATAAAATTTACTATTTCAAAAATCTTTTAAAAGCTACATTTGGCTCATAAATATTAAATAATATAATCTACGAGTTCATTTGTTAGATTTGGTGGTCTCGAACCACTATTTTCGACGTCAATGAAATTTGGGTTATTACATCCCGTATAACTGTTTCTTTTGTAACACTTACAAAACAATTCTAAGGTGTTGTTCATGCTCGGATTCAGATTTTGAATAGACCAAAATATCATCAATAAAAACTACCATAAATTGATCCAAATATGGTTAAAAGATACGATTCATGATATCCATAAATGCTGCTGGAGCATTTGTCAATCCAAAAGGCATTACTAAAAATTCATAATGACATACCGTGTACGAAATACCGTTTTCAGTACATCACTTTCTTTCACTTTCAATTGATAGTAACCCGATCTCAAATCAATATTTGAAAAGATAGAAGCTCTTTTTAGTTGATCAAATAAGTCATCAATACGGGGTAGAGGATATTGATTCTTAATCATCAACTTATTTAATTACCGATAGTCTATACAAAGCTGCATCGAACCATCTTTCTTTTTAACAAAAAGTACTAGAGCTCCTTAAGGTGATACATTGGGGCATATAAAACCATGATCGAATAAGTCTTGCAATTGTACTTTTAATTCTTTCAATTCTGTAGGTGACATATGATAGGGGGCATTAACACCAGAGCCGTACCAGGAAACACTTCAATTACAAACTCAACTTCCAGATCTGGTGGTAATCTCGGTAATTCCTCGGGAAACAATTCAGGGAATCCACAAACAGATCAAGTTTTACTACTCTAATTTTCACTAATATTTGAATTGATAGCATAGGCTAGAAAAGCTTCACAACCTTGATTAAGAAGTTTATTAGCTCAAATTGTTGAAATGATATGAATTAAACCACTTGTTCTAATACCATTCACCTCAATCATATCACCACTTTCACTCTGAACAATAAGCTTCTTTTTATAGCAATCTAGAATCACCCCTTGCTTCGTAAGCCAATCTATTCCCAAAATCATTTCAAAATCACCAAACAACATTAACAACAAATTAACAGGGAATGTTATATTTTGTATCATGAACGAACATCTCTTACACACCTAATCCACTAACATAGATTATCCCAATAGACTAGACACCACTATTGATACCCTAGATGTCTCATATTTTAAACTTCCTGACTCAACCAATTTAGTATTAGCATATGAATGCGAAAATCCCAGATTTATCAAAGCATAAATAGGTTTTGAATGTAATAAAAATATACCTGTCATAACATGATTAGCATCATTATCCTCATGAGTCCGCACAACATAAGCTTGAGCTGGAGTTCTAGCCTCTGACTGTTGAGTAATAGCATCATTTCCCTTTCTAGCACCAACTTTTAAAAATGAACCACTTCGACTTGACTGCGACCTCTAGAAGCAGGCATAGATATCTAAGAAGTAACGGGTGTAGCATTTTCATTTTTTGGACAATCTCTAATAAAGTGTTCTGTAGATCCACAATGAAAATAGCCTCGAGTTATCTTCCAACATTCACCATAATGTTTTTTCCCGTAATGCTCACAATTTGGAATATTAGTATCCCTCGATGGACCTCATACACTACCTATAGATTTTGGATCTCCAACTACCACGAAATTCTTCTGATCTCTTCGGTTGTGGATTTGAACTAGTAGCTCCAAGATGCTTATTCTCAGTCTTTTTATCAAAACCCAGAACTTGCTCTACCATTCTTGCCTGTTCCACCAAATCTATAAACTCAGTAATTTTGTGCGATACTAACTGTACTTGTAACTAATTGTGTAACCCACGCAGAAATCACTTACAACTATCAATTTCAGTCGGCACAAATTCAATAGCATACCTACTAAGTCGTGAACACTATCGTTCATAATCAACCACGGACATTTTGCCTTGTTTCAGCATCAAAAACTCTTGTTTTCTGTCTTCGATATACAGTTCACCCACATATTTCTTTTAAAATTCCTTTTGGAAAAATTCCTAATTTACCTGATCTGCGAGTACATAGCGTGTTACTGATTGCCACCAAGTATATTCTTCTCCTTGTAGTAGAGAAACAACACATATTAAGCTTCCTCGCAGGTTGCGCTTAAGTTGTTGCAAGATACGTTTAGTAGATTCAATCCAAATTTTAGCTATAGAAGGATCAACTCCTTTCAATCCTAAGAATTCTGTTGCACTATATTTACGCAATTCTTTTATCAGAGCTCAACGAATAGTAGGGGTAGATGTAGTAGCAGATGTGATTCTCGCCACACGCTGAATAGCATAAGCGATAGCTTTAAGTAACTGTGAATCATCTCTTTCCCCCATATTACCTCGTTCAATATTAGGTTGTTGAGTATTAACTGGATTAACACTTGGTGTTGCCGATTCAGTTTCATCTAACTTATTAGAGACATCGTCTTCGGTATACATCTCTTAATCAACATAATCATTATAATCATCTGACATTTTCAACTGTAAAACAAAAACAAATATATATATATATATATATATATATATATATATCAGCATCTAAATCCTGACTCAATTCGACTTAATTATGGCACGTACCTCTAGACTCAATTCCGAGCTCGATTTAGTTTGAGAATCAACTAAACCTGTAAAGCTCTAATACCATTAAATGTAACACCCCTAACCCATATTTGTCACCGGAATAGGGTTTTAGAGCATTATCGAAGCTTATAGATCAAATTGACATAAATTTTAAACATTTCTTATCATATTATATTCAGGTAAAAAACAATTAAACTTATAAATATTGTCCCTTATTCGAGCCCTCAAGGCCCAAAATACATGTTTGAAACAAATCAGGACTAATTTAGAAACTTAGAGAATTCTTCAAAAAATATTAAAAAATTTTAAAGCTACAGGGTTCACAAGGCCATGTAGTTAGGCCGTGTGACTCACACGACCAAGAGACACGCCCGTGTCTTAGACCATGTGGGCATTCGAAGTAGGGACACACGGTCATGTCTTAGCTCATGTCATTACCCGTGTAACTCTCTAACTTAGGTCACACGACCGAGCCACATACCTGTGTGCTAGACCGTGTGCCCTTTCGAAATGGCCACACATGCCCGTATGCTAGCCGTGTGTCTCACATGACCCAGCCACATGCCCGTGTGTCTGGCCGTATAGACTCAAAATGTACCTTAAACAACAAGTTTACCATTTCCTGCAAGCTTGGACAATAACCACCTCAAAAATCATCCGTTTAACCAATTCAAAACACAATCAAACACATCCAAATCATATCAACGAACATCCTAGATGCCTAACAAATGTACCCTTATAAGTACCACAATTATATCATCATTTCATATCATTAAAACATCATTCAAATCATCATTTTAAATCATGCCTAATTCAATTTATTTTGTCAAATTCATGAACACTTAAACATTAATTTAACATACCATAGTAAGGCTTCAAACACAAACACATACTTATAGATATATGCTAACCAATATTAAACTTATAATCTCATTTACAATCAATCCACAAAATAATTATTATTTAGACATGTAACACCTCAAATTTTGGGGCTAGAAGTCTTGACTTATGTGGTTAGGGTCAGAGAGAGAGAGAGAGGTGTGTTATTGTGATCAGTTGTGCGTTTAAATGGTAGAATGGTCTTGTTGATATGGTGGTTGAGTAAGTGTCAGTGAACCTTTGGGTTTTGGGTTCGAGTCTTGTGTGTGTATATTGGAGAACCATTTTATTTCGTTTTGTTTTGTTAAGTAGCATGTTTGTTTTATATTAATTTATAAAACAATTATTATTACTTTTTAATTATTTATTTTTATTGGTTTTTATTATTTTTGTTGGGTTTCTGGTTGTTCTCCTTTTTCTTTTCTTTTACTCCTGTTCTTTTTGCTTCTTCTTTAATTTCCTTTAGAAATAGATCTTACTGGTGGATTTTGGAGAGCATCGCTTCCTCGTCGTTGAGCCAGGTGTGGGTTTTGAACTTTTCTTTTTTTGTTTGAATACTAAATTGATTCTAGGTAATTCGACATAATGAGTGTGTTCTGCACTTGGCTTTGAAATTCAGCAACTCTTCTTGTGTGATTTGGTAGCGAGCAATTGAGGTTTGTATTGGCTTTATATGGTGTAAAATCAACTTATTATGGTGTGATTCAAAAATTGTAACACCTCCTTACCCGTATCCGATGCCGGGACGGGGTTTGAGGCATTACTATACTTGAGCATACTTAAACTTCTTAAGCCAGCTATAAATGTTCTTTCAAAATTAAATTTTTTTTAATTTCTATCTTAAAGTCTCTTTACACGAGCCTATGAGGCCCAAAACATATACCGATAGTGGTTTGAGACTAAACTGGAAACTTTTAAAACTTTTGAAGCACAATAAAAATTTCTAAATTTTGGAGAGTCACACGCCCGTATGAGCAGGCCGTGTGCTCTCACACGCCCGTGTGGCTCAGGACATGCCCGTGTCCTCCACCTATGTAACTCTCTATTTATGATGTCATCAAACAATTAGAGGCATACGGCCAAGTCACACACTCGTGTGCTAGGCCGTGTCCTCCACATAGTTGAGACACACGGCCGTGTCTCTACCCGTGTGGTCAACACTTTAGGCTATTTTCCAAGCCCTTTATGTTGCCCTTAATTCGTTACACACTTATACTTTCAAATACATGTACTATATCACTAAACATTCATGAAAAATAAACATAATCATGTCACACAAGATCTTAACACATGAATGCATAAATAAGATTACATAATCATAGCCAATATGAGCCACATCTCATGGCCATATACAATGAAGTAATATAAGCCAATACATTGGCAATTTCACAAGATTACTTATCACTAATAGCTAAGTCTCTATACATGCCACATCACTCATACATATTTAAAATTATCCTTAATTCGAATCAACAATTTGATAGTGTGACGTTGCCTCCGACGATCTCCAACCTCGAGCTAACTTGATAACATTAAAGGAAATGGAAGGGAGGGAGTAAGCTTCATGGCTTAGTAAGTTGGCATGTAAATAATAATGAACAATCAATCAATATGAATTTTACCAATACTCACAATGTGATCTTAAGGAAATAAAATCATTATTTCACATGTTTCCTCTTTTTACCCATGTTTATCTTAGGTTGTCTTCCTGAGTCAAGGTCACTAAATTAATTATATCTTAAGCTACAGAACTCTAAATCAAGTTTTGTAAATTTTCCCTAAAACTAGACTCACACAAATTCTTTCCATAAAATTTCCAAAATTTTTGGTTTTGCCAATAAGTACAGTTTATTCTTTAAATTCTCCCTTATTTTGCTATCTGACAATTTTGACCTCTCTTCACTAAAAATTGATTATCTCATCATACAGAACTAGGATAACATTTTTGTTTGTTTTTCGTAAAAATAGACTCATTGAGAAATTTAATGATATAAATTATACACCATGAAAACTTTTATAAAATTTTTGGTGATTTTCCAAAGTCGAAATAGGGGATTCTGAAATACTTCTGACCCTATCTCATAAAACTTTAAATATCTCATAATATAAAATTTTTTTCTTACTCTGTTTCTTTTATAAGAAAATAGGCTCAATAAGTTTTCATTTCATATCCCGTTCAGTCTCTAATTCAATTAACACTATTTTTGGTGATTTTTCAAAATCACATAACTGCTGCTATCTAATACTGTTTGACAGCTAGTTTCACTCTTTCATGACTTCATTATTTTCACTTCTTTCTAAGCATACAAATTATCAATCAAACTTGTCACATTCTCATACATCATAGATATTGACTTATACATACAATGTCATCATAAGATCATCTTAATATACGTTACTTACTTGTTTATAATCTCACCAAAATTGATTCATACATCGAGCACATTGCTCATGAGTTTGCATACAAACCTGTACTGTCTCATAACACTTCATTCATAAAATCATAACATTATCTTCATAATGCATAATGCTGATTTACTATATACAACTTGTATACTTTTCCCATTAAAGTACTTAGAATACTGAAGGATACTCGATTGCCATTCTCATGATACGATGCTAATGCCATATCTTAGATATGGTCTTACACAGGATCTCATATCGATGTTGATGCCATGTCCCAGACATGGTCTTACACGAGCTCATAAACTGATGCCAACGCCATGTCCTAAACATGGACTTAGACAGGATCGTAATCTGATACTGATGCTATGTCCCAGACATGGTCTTATACGGGATCACTCTTAGATGCCAATGCCATGTCCCAGACATGGTCTTACAGGAGATCTAAGTCTCACCTCAGTGCCGACGCCATGTCCCAGACATGGTCTTATACGGGACCACATATCGATGCCAATGCCATGTCCCAGACATGGTCTTACATGGGATCTTAGTGCAGTGCCGATGCCATGTCCCAGACATGGTCTTACACGGGACCTACAAATACCCATGTCATGACTATGGTATCCTTCGTATTCTTTAACATATATCCAGGATTTCTCTATAATAACTTTATCATTTCTTCATAAAAATCACATTGGTAATTCTCATGGAAATGACATGAATTTCAATTCATTACAATGTCGTCTAGTATCATAGGCATATTCTAAATTATTTCATATGCATAGCATACCACGTGACTTTCTTGGAGTAATTCAATATCAAATACATACCATCATAATATTTAATCCAACAAAGTATAATTAACATAGTAATTTAGGTTTCAAGCATCAACAACAGTAACATCACATTATTATCATATCGACTTACCTCGGACGTGAAAGTAGCTAATTATCTCAACTTGGTCCATAACCTCATTCTTTCCCGATCTAACCCCGAATCTCAATTTCCATGATCTATAGTATCACAATTAGCTCATTTATAAGTCATATTATTCAATGTGACCCAAAAATCACGTTATGGAAAAATTACATTTTTACCCCTAAACTTTTACATAATTACACTTTTACCTCTAGGCTCGTAAATTGATTTTCATTCAATTTCCTTATATTTTGGACTTAGCCGAACCATTTTCATAACTATGGCAGTCCACATTCTCATTAAACACATACTTATGACCAATTTATAACTTTTACAATTTAACCCGTTTTAAGCGTTTTCATCAAAAATCACCTAGTAAAACTCGTTTCTCTCATCATAGACATGCATAATCTACCATCAATCATCAAAATACAGAATTATCCAACATGGGTAAATTTTTAACCTCAAACCCTAGCTCAAAATAAGGGTGGAAATAGCTAAATTGAGTTACCGAGATCTAAAAAAATGTAAAGAACATTAAAAACGGGGCTAGGATGCACTTTCTATTGAGTTTGAAAGCTTGAAAATCCTAGCGATGGTGTCCATAGCAATATTCAGCCAACACATGAAGAAGATGATCATGTTTTTGGCCTATTTTCCCTTTTATTTCTTTTAATCACCAAAAGACCAAATTGCCCTTTTGTCCTTTCTTGAGATTTTTTTCTACTCATGTCCATTTTTGTCCAAATAAAAGTAAAATGGTCTAATTACCATTTAAGGACCTCCAATTTAAAACTTCATAACAATTAGACATTTCTAACATGTAGAACTCAACTTTTGCACTATTTACAATTTAGTCCTTTTGACTAAATTGAGTGCCCAAACGTCAAAATTTTCGAACGAACTTTTTGTGAAATTGTTCGGTGAAATTGTAGACCATAAAAATATAATAAAAATAAATTTTTCCTCGTCGAATTTGTGGTCCCAAAACCACTATTCTGACTAGGCCCAAAATCGGGCTATTACAGAAATACTTGATCAGGGGTCATTTTACTTATCAGAAAATGAGACTTTCTTGTCAATTTTAGAAGTGGTTTTATGACCACACGGGTGGCCACACGGGCGTGTGCCCCCACACACGACCATGTGCTTTTGAGATTTAGGGTATCTGGCTGGTTTGGGTGTGATAACGGCTCGCGATATTAAGTAATAAAATTTATAAAACTGATGACACCAAAACAAACTAATATCACGATAGTAAAGGCAAGCGCACCTATCAAACAGTAGTATAGTTTAACGACAAGACCGAGTTATCGTACCCAAGGGAACTAAAAGTACTAATACTTACTTCCTTTCTATTATCTAGCTTAAAAATAAAAGAGGTTTGTTTGAAACTAATTCTAAAACTAACTGAAAGTGCACAAAAAGTAAATTGGGGAAATTAGGGAAAAGTTGATTGATATAAGTAATACTTAAGGGAGAATCCACCAAGACTTCAGTTGTTATTGGTTCTTGAGCTAGACGATTTATTCACTTGACTTGATCTGTAGAGATCCCTAATTTATGCTAAACCCTCCGTCGAGGCGTAGAGCAACTAAGCCTAGGTTGTTAACTAAATTTCCTTTATTAATTAACACCCTAGGTTGTATTAATTTGATCTATGGTTCCCCATATTAGGTTTGACCCTAATCCGGCAGATTTATGTCACCCTATGTCTAGGGTTGCATGCAACTCCGCTTAATTATGGTAGATCTACTCTTATCACAGGGACTTTTGCTGCTCTGCTTTAAGCACATATGTTTCTTGAATTAATACCTAGGCTTATTAACACAAGAATTAAGTACACAAAATTAAGAGCAACTCAAGTATTTATCATATAACTTAAGAATAAATAATAACAAGATTCATCTTAGGTTTCATCCCCCTCAAGTATTTGAGGGGTTTAGTTCATAATAAAGAAAGAAAACATCTCAGAAGAATTAAGATAACAAACATAAAGAACCCGAAAACCCCTGAAGGAATTTAGGGAGATCCTCTATCTTGATGTATAATTCTAGCTTCTAGGATGAATCAATCGGCTTCCCTTGGAGTAATCCCTTGCTTTCACTCTTTGTGTTGGCAGAAATATGACGCTCTTTCCTGAGAGAAAAGAGTATATCTTTAGAGTTGCCTCTTGGGGTCTTTATATAGAGTTTAGAATGGCTTTCTTAGCCCCTAAGTATCCAAATCCGAGTGAAATTCCTCTTCCTCATGACTAGAACATGCCCGTGTTCCACGACAAGAGGCCGTGTGAGAGTCTGTCGATGGAGGCACTGTCGTGTGGCCTGGCCGTGCTTGTCGAGGGCTGGACCGTGTGATCTTCATGTGGCATGGCAGTGTGCCACGGCCGTGCGATGATCCTTGAGCAGTGTCCATTACACATTTTGGCCCATTTTCTCTGTTTTTTGTCCATTTTCCGTTCTTTTCTCTTCCCTATGCTCTCCTGAGTGTAAGATATGAAAAAGAAAGATCCGAGCACCAATTCTCACTAATTTAATAATAATTCATCTAAAATAAAGGCTAAACATGGGGTAAAAATATGTATAATTTATCATTTATCAAATACCCCCACACTTAAGCCTTTGCTTGTCCTCAAGCAAAATCTCAATCCCTAATTAAGAATCATTCCTCTCAACTTACAATATTTATCAATAATGTTTCAAACTAATTCACAGGTAGTCATACAATGAAAATTTAATTAGAAGAACATTAAAAATTCAATCACTCTAAGTTAAGAATTTTATCATTGGAACATAGGTTTCTTCCCTTCTTCTAAGTAATCATCTCTCAATTGAAATCAACAGATTTTGACATCCTCACTAAGGGTTCACTCTATCCATTTAAAGTTTTTAGGGTTCAGGAATTAAGCACTCTATAGTCAATCTGAAAAGTTATTACCATAGACTTGCAAGAAAATCAAATCTCCACCATTATAGATTGATACGACACATCGATCAAAAGGTCTTTCAATGGTTGTAATGGGGCTTTGGTTAGGGGTGTTGTCACAAGCTAAAAAAGAGTGTTAGAATCGAGATTGAATTGAAAAATCATCTAGCTAGAGAAATCTTTATCACTGGAACATATTTCTAGAGCTAAGCCTTATGATGACATCGTTCTGGATTTGGAAGCTTGTAGAAATATTCAAAAACTATTAAACTATTACAGATTATAACTGAATTAACTGTATATACACTTCTTTTTTTTTTTTAAGAACAATTCAAGTACAATATTTTGAATATTGACAAACTTTACAACTGAAAAAAAAAGAACAAAGCTAGATAATAATTTTAACTCAAATCTCGACAAAAATAGGGATCAAAATAATTGAATGGAATTTAACAAAAATGGATTATGGGTTAACATTAGAGGTAAGTCAAAAAAATGGGTTGTTAGGCTCAATGGAGTTTACTAGGGGTTAATTTATAGAGGTAGGCTTTTTATGGAGTAAGTGGGTTAAACCTAGGTGCCTTTATCATTTCGGTGTATCAAATCAATAATGTGGTCTTGACATGTATAATCGAAGCAAGTTCTAGAATAAAAAATCGGTGTTGACTCACTCAAAGCAATAATAAAAGTGAGCACGAAAGAATGTATGCTCAAAAGGCTAAAAAATCTCACCAGAATTATGGCTTTTGATGTCAATCCTGCGAAGTTCAATTCTCAAGATAACACTTAGAATTAAGGAAAAGAACTTATGAAAAAAATTTGGGGTTCTCAAAAATTTCAACTTATCATGCTTGATTCCCTAATGTTTTAAAGTTTGAATAATCAGAGTACAAGCACCTATGTCTTAATTCTCACATATCAATAAAAATCATAAATCAATCAGAATTACTTCCAAATAGGAAACTGAGAATTATTTGAGAATAAAGCATAAAGAAAAATTTTAGGGCTTTCACAGATAATGTAAAGATTTAAAGTAAACTTCCCCCCACACTTAAGATGTACATTGCCCTCAATGTACGAAGATATAAATAGCAAGAGAAGTATAATATCATAAGATAGGGAGAGGATTGAAACTCCCTAAATTTAGGATGAACTTGTGAGGAAGAGTCGGCAAATGTGGCAGGGTGTTCCCATTGTTGGTTGAATATTAGCTGTAGAGCTCCTTTTTGAAACTGCAAGAATATTAATTAGTCGTGGGAATTTTGGATTAATAGAGATTACTCGTTAGGGATTAGCCGATATGAAAGATAGAAAAATAACAGAAAAATAATAAACTAAGTTCTAAAAATACTAATATTGTAATGATTAAAAGGATAAAAATAAAATTCGAAATAAAAAGGAGACTAATAAAGGAAAAATAAAAAATGAAAAATGAGAAAAATAGAACCGATTTGGAGAATAGAGGTGCACGGCTGTGTTCATCGGGTTTAGCCCATGTCGGATATATTGCACGGCCGTTTGCGAACTTGTTCGCTCTTCAAATGGTCGTGTGATGGTTTACACGGACGTATGCAATCGTGTTCGTTTGTCACACAGTTATGTGATATGTTTCACGGCTGTGTCTTAATTGACAGTGTTGGCCACAGTCTGAGGACACAAGCGTGGGGGTTTGTGCAAGCCCGTGTTGATACTGTAGGGTTGCCACGGCCATGTCGCACGGCCGTGGTGTGTTGTTGGTAGCCCGTGTTGAAGTCGAAAGGTTGCCACGGCCTTATCGCACGGCCGTGGCTATTTATCAGTAGCCCGTGCTTTGGGAAAAATTTTTGCTCTGTTTATACACGGCCTCGCTACACGACCGTGTCTCTGCTTGAAGTGTTCACACGGCCTCGGACACGCCCGTGGGCATGGCCGTGTGGTCCTAAATTTCTGCATTAAAAAGGGTTAGTTGATGCATAGAAATACTAAAATCAAAAATAAAAGAAAAGTCACTAAGTTAGTGCTCGGGTTGCCTCCCGAGAAGCGCTTATTTATAGTATAAACTCGGCTTTGCTCGAGCTTGTACGTTCATGGTGGTTTGAAGAGTTGATACTCTTCTATCCTGCTTACTATTTCATTATCAACGTAAGATTTGAGTCGAGTGTGATTTACCTTAAAAGTGCCGAGTGACTCATGTTTTATCTCGACTGTACCATAGGGAAGGATTTTCTTTACCGTGAAGTAAGGTGTATCACTTGTATGCTCTTTTGAATTCAAGATTCGAGGATCATCTTCCCCTAAGATTACCTTATCCCCTACCTTGAGTTGATTCGTTTGTACCTAAGGGTCGTCTTGGTGATGCTCTGGGTTGGTGTGGCATATTTTGGGCTTTTTGTGATAGTTCAGCCACTCATCTAGTTCCTCAATCTGAAGCATTCGCTTTCCAAGTGCGTCTCCCTTGGATGGATTTATCTATGATTGAGTTGCCTTTATGTGGAGTGTATCCTGCACAGAAGGTTGGATGGTGAGATTATTCTTTTTACAAGGACTCGTGACTATATTATTATCAACAGTCTTATTCGAGTTTCGAGCTTGTAAAGTAACTTTGTCATCACCTACACGTAGTGTAAGTTCACCTGTTCCTAAATCAATTATTGTTCTAGCAGTTGCGAAAAAGGGTTGCCCTAGAATTAAAGGTATATTGCTATCCTCATCAATGTCTAAAACAACAAAGTCAACTGGGAATATAAATTTATCAATTTTGACAAGCACATCTTCAATTATTCCCTTAGGAGACCTAATAGTTTTATCAGCCAGTTGAATGTTCATCTTAGTTTGCTTAGGTTTTCCAAGACCTAGTTGTTTAAACAGTTTATAAGGCATGACATTTATACTAGCCCCTAAGTCAGCTAAAGCATTTTTGGCGTCTAGGCTACCAAGTAAACAGGGAATAGTAAAACTCCCTGGATCTTTCAGTTTGGTTGGCAGTTTATTTTGGAGAATAGTTGAGCATTCCTCGTTGAGTTCCACTGTGGACAGTTCTTCCATCTTCCTTTTATTTGTGAGAAGTTCCTTTAAAAATTTTGCGTATTCCGGCATCTGCGTAATTGCTTCAACAAATGGCAAGTTGATATGTAATTTCTTTAAGAGTTTAAGAAACTTACCGAATTGCTCATCTGTGCGGTCTTTCTTTAGCGCGGTTGGGTATGGGATACGAGGTTTAAATTTTCATCTTTGTAACTTACTTCATTCTTTCCTTTACTTACCATAGGCTCCTTGCATGGCTCCGGGTTGGTTTTGGTTAACCCCTCATTATCTATCGTATCGACAACATTAAGTTGCTCTTTGGGGTTAGTCTCAGTATTGCTTGATAACCCACCTTGCGGTCTTTCAGAGATTAGCTTGGCAAGCTGGCCTATTTGAGTTTCAAGTCCTTGAATAGATGCTTACTGGTTCCTTAGTGCCGTTTCGGTATTTTGGAAACGAGTTTCTGACATGGCCATAAATTTGGTGAACATCTCTTCCAAGTTTGACTTTTTCTCCTATTGTGGTGGTGGCTGCTGAAATCCCAGAGGAGGCGGTTGTCTTTGATTTCCTTGTCCTTCCCATGAAAAATTAGGGTGACTCCGCCAATCTGCATTATAAGTATTACTATAAGGGTTATTTTGAGGTCTAGAATTGTTACCCATATAGTTGGCTTGTTCAGTTTCCATGCCATGTCTATAAGAGGAGTAATCTGGATTGAACATATTTCCCTGGTTTGCGTCACACTACATTACTGGATGTGCCTGCGTAGAACCAACAAAATTATCAAACTTTTTATTTAAAAGTTCTACTTGGTTAGTAAGCATGGTGACAGCATCAATATTATAAACTCCTGCAGCTTTTGTTGGCTTTGTCCTCATGACTTGCCACTGATAGTTATTCAATGACATCTCTTCTATAAACTCATAAGCTGCTTCTGGTGTTTTATTGTTGGTTGTTCCTCCGGCGGCCGCATCAATCATCTGCCTTGTTGATGGATTCAAACCGCCGTGAAAGGTTTGAACTTGTAACCACAAAGGCAACCCATGGTGAGGGCACCTTCTCAAAAGATCTTTGTATCTCTCCCAGGCATCGTAAAGTGTCTCTAGATCCATCTGCACAAAAGAAGAGATATCGTTTCGCAATTTAGCTGTTTTAGCTGGAGGAAAATATTTAAGTAAAAATTTTTCGGTTATCTGTTCCCACGTGGTGATTGAGCCTCGTGGTAAAGAGTTTAACCACTGTTTGGCTTTGTTTCTCAAAGAGAATGGAAATAGCCTTAGACGAATGGCATCATCAGAAACGCCATTTATTTTAAAGGTATCGCAAAGTTCAAAAAAATTGGCTATGTGTGAATTTGGATCTTCATCCTGTAAACCATCAAACTGCACCAATTGCTGTATCATCTGAATAGTGTTAGGCTTTAATTCAAAATTATTAGCATAACAGTAGGCCTAACAATGCTAGATTCAGTGCCTGCTAAATTAGGTCTAGCATAATCATACATAGTATGTGGAGCAGGATTTTGCTCAACAGGATTTGCGGCTACTACAGGAAGTAGCTGATTATCCTGATTTGCTTCCATCTCTTTAATAGGTTCTGGCCTTTGTTCTTGTCCTTGTTCTGGATATTGTAGGCTTTGTCTGATCTCTGCGAGTTCTGTGAACTGTTGCTTCTAAATCTTCGTCAAAAAGCAATGGTCCTGCTGGATTGTTTCTAGTCATAAACTAGAAATAACTAGAAGAAAAAAAACAAAGAAAAATAGAATAAAATAAAAATAAATAATAAAATAAAAAATAAAAATAAAAGTAAAAATAAATAAATAAAAATAAATAAAAACTGAAAATATAGTAATGGCTAAAGTAATAGAAATCGAGTTTTCTTAATATTTCAGTTCCCCAGCAACAGTGCCAAAAACTTGATAACGGCTCGCGATATTAAGTAATAAAATTTATAAAACTGATCACACCAAAACTAACTAATATCACGATAGTAAAGGCAAGTGCACTTATCGAACAGTAGTATAGTTTAACGGCAAGACCGAGTTATCGTACCCAAGGGAACTAAAAGTACTAATACTTACTTCCTTTCTATTATCTAGCCTAAAAATAAAAGAAGTTTGTGTGAAACTAATTCTAAAACTAACTAAAAGTGTACAAAAAGTAAATCGGGGAAAACTTTAGGGAAAAACTGATTGATATAAGTAATACTTAAAGGAGAATCCACCCAGACTTCACTTGTTATTGGTTCTTGAGCTAGACGATTTATTCACTTGACTTGATCCATAGAGATCCCTAATTTATGCTAAACCCTCCGTCGAGGCGAAGAGCAACTAGGCCTAGGTTGTTAACTAAAGTTCCTTTATTAATTAACACCTTAGGTTGCATTAATTTGATCTATGGTTCCCCATATTAGGTTTGACCCTAATCCGGCAGATTTATGTTGCCCTATGTCTAGGGTTACATGCAACTCCGCTTAATTATCGTAGATCTACTCTTATCACAGGGACTTTTGCTCCTCTGCTTTAAGCACATCTGTTTCTTGAATTAATACCTAGGCTTATTAACACAAGAATTAAGCACACATAATTAAGAACAACTCAAGTATTTATCATATAACTCAAGAATAAATAATAACAAGATTCGTCTTAGGTTTCATCCCCCTCAAGTATTTGAGGGGTTTAGTTCATAATAAAGAAAGAAAACATCTCAGAAAAATTAAGATAACAAAACATAAAGAACTCAAAAACACCTAAAGGAATTTAGGGAGATCCTCTGTCTTGATGTAGAATTCTGGCTTCTAGGATGAATCAATCGGCTTCCCTTGGAGTAATCCCTTGCTTTCACTCTTTGTGTTGGCAGAAATATGGCGCTCTTTCCTAAGAGAAAAGAGTATATCTTTAGAGTTGCCTCTTGGGGTCTTTATATAGAGTTTAGAATAGCTTTCTTAGCCCTTAAGTATCCAAATCCGAGTGAAATTCCTCTTCCTCATGACCAGAACACGCCCGTGTGCCATGCCCGTGTGCCACGACAAGAGGCCGTGTGAGAGTCTGTCGATGGAGGCACGGCCGTGTGGCCTGGTCGTGCTTGTCGGGGGCTGGACCATGTGATCTTCGTGTTAGGCCATGTCAATTACACATTTTGGCCCATTTTCTCTGTTTTTGGTCCATTTTCCGTTTTTTTCTCTTCCCTATGCTCTCCTGAGTGTAAGATATGAAAAAGAAAGATCCGAGCACCAATTCTCACTAATTTGATAATAATTCATCCAAAATAAAGGCTAAACATAGGGTAAAAATATGTATAATTTATCATTTATCAGGGTGCCACCCAGCCTGGTCACATGGTTGTGTGGCTAATTTGGGGATTTAGGGTTTCCACATTGGCGAGTGTTTTGGACACACAGCCATAGCTAGTGGGCACACGGGTGTGAGGCCCTCACACGGCTATGTTTGCCTTGCACTCATTTTTAACACAAATGGATAGTGAGTTACATAGCCAGTTCACACGGCCGTGTCCTTGGTTTACACGAGTGTGTGCCTCTATCACACTGCCGTGTGACTCCCTCTACACGGGTGTTTTGACCCCCACACGGCCTAAGTTTTCCCAGAAGGCCGGAGCACAAGGCCGTGTGGCTCTAGGTCACTTATTTTGGTTCTTTGTCTGTGTTTTGATCTGAGAATGTGTCTGCGTGTTTCAGGCTTGGCTGATCTTTAGTCAGGGTGGCTAAGAATTCTAATCTGGGCTTTGGTTTGTGTGTTATCCATGACTTTGTGTGAGATGTTTGATTTTGAATCTGATCTACTGGTGTGTGTGTGTGTGCATATCTACTTCTGTCTAATTGTCAATTGATGTGTTCATTATTTCTATGGGTTTGAATGCATTCATGCACTTGCATAAAGTATTTTAGGATTGGTTGTGAAGAAAAGGAAGACAAATTCTGTTCTGATCTGGCAGTTTAACTGTAAGCTTATTCGTACAGCGGTTTACCATACTATACTGTATGTACGTTAGCTTTACTGCATACCACTATCTAATTTGGCAGTTTAGAATGTAATATGACTGTACGATGGACTACCGCATTGCATTGTACTGCTTATACACTAGCCCTGCTATGTATTATATTCTAAGTGGCTTAGACCACATTCTTTGAGTGTAGGGTTGGATGAGCCTTCGAGGTCCTAATTGGTGTGACTGGTTTGATGAGCTTTAACAACACTTTTAGGGTGTGATTAGGGGATGGAGAGGTGTGTTGGCTGGATGGGTGAGTTTTGGTACTTGACTACATTTATGTGCATCTATTTGGGTGTAAGATTATCTGATCATATTTTGTTCGTCTGAACAACGCGTGTGTTAAATGTTCTATGTGTACTTGGTGTGCTCTGTTATGATTGCGTGTTGAGGGTTGGTTCCTTATCTGATATCTGTTTCTGCTTACCTCCGTAATTACATTTTGTTTTGAATTGCCATCTGGTGTTCTCTTTTGAAATCTATTTTTGATAAATCGTAATTTATACATATTTTTAGCCCATTCCTAGCATAATTTTGGATGAATTATCCCTTGAATTATGGAATTTGATGCTCCTAATCCTTTAATTTCATGTTTTATACTTAGGTGAGCATAGAAGAGTGAAAAGAACGAGAAACGGGCCAAAACGGAGAAAATGGGCCGGAGTAAGAAATCAACACTGCCTGGAGTTCATCACACGGGTAAACCACATGCCCGTGCCAAATTTGTAGACTTGAACATGGTCTGGGCCCGATTCATACGGGCGTATCTCTGTCGTGACGAGTTTCAATTTTATGCGGAAAAAGCTACTTAGGGGCTAAGAAAGGTATTCTGGAGTCCATATAAACACCCTAGGAGAGGACTTAAAGCGTGGGATCCCGACACACAGAGTAGAAGGCAGGGAATTACTCAAGGAAAGCTGATTGATCCATCTCAGAAGGAAGGATCTACATCAAGACTAAAGATCTCCCTGCAATTCTTTCAGGAGTTTTGGGTTTTCTTTATGTTTTGTTGTTTCCTTATTTTGAGATGTTCTCTTTTATTATTATGAAGTAAATCCCCTAAATACCTGAGGGGGATGAAACCTAAGATGAATCTTGTTATTGTTTTCTGAATTATATGATAAATATTTGATTTGCTCTTAATTGTGTTTTTAATTCTTGAGTTGATATTTCAGGATATTAATACAAAGTCGAATGTGCTTAGAGGAGCAAAAGTCCATGCTTAAGAGTAGATCTAATGGAATTAAGTGGAGTTGATCGCAATCCTGACATAGGACGACGAAAATTTGTCGGATTAGAGTCAAATCTAATAGGGGGATCCATAGATTGAGTTAATGCAACATTAGGGTTTTAATTAGAAAGAGATTTCAATTAATCAACCTAGGGTTAGTTGTTCTTAGTCTTGACGGAGATATTAACATAATTTAGGGATCTCTACGGATCAAGTCGAATGAATAAATCATCTAGTTCAGAGTTAAATAACAAGTGAAGTCTAGGTGGATTCTTCCTTAGGTATTGCTTTTATCGATCAGTTTTCCTAAAGTATTTCCCCAATTTATTCTTTCTCGCGTCTTTAGTTAGTTAGAATTTTTAGTTTACAAACAACCTCCTTTATTTATAGGCTATATAATAGAAAGAAAGTTATTACTAGTACTTTTAGTTCCTTGGATTCGACATTCCGGTCTTGCCACTAACTATACTACTATTCGATAGGTGCGCTTGCCTTTTATCATGATAATAGTTAGTTTTTAGGTACAACCATTATTATTACTTCAGCACAATCACGATAAAGTTTTTGGCGCCGTTACCGGGGAACTAAAATATTAGGAACACTCGATTTCTATTACTTTAGCTATCTTTATTTTTATTGCAATTTATTTCTATTTTTATTTTTAGGTTTTATTTACTAAAATTTTCTTTTTGTTCTTCTCTGACAGGTGTTTCTAGTTTATGGCTAGAAGAAACCCGTCAGGACCACTATTACTTGATAACGATTTAGAAGCCACAGTTCGCAGAAACCAAAGAGACATAAGGCGAAGCCTACCGTACACAAAACAAGGACAAGAAGATGAAACCGAATCTACTGAAGAGATGGAAGCAAACCAAAATAATCAGCTACCTCCTATGGTAGCCGTAGATCCTGTGAATCAAAATCTTGCTCCTCTTACTATGTATGATTATGCTAAGCCTAATTTAGCTAGTACTGAATCTAGTATTGTTAGGCCTGCTATTGCTGCAAATAATTTTGAACTGAAACCTAACACTATTCAAATGATTCAAAAGTTTGTTCAGTTTGATGGTTTGTAGGATGAGGATCCTAACGCACATTTAGCTAAGTTTTTGGAATTTTGCGACACATTTAAAATCAATGGCATTTCTGATGACGCCATTCGCCTTCGGTTATTTCCCTTTTCTTTAAGAAATAAGGCAAAATAGTGGTTAAATTCTCTACCTAGAAGGTCTATCACTACTTGGGAACAAATGACTGAAAAGTTTTTACTTAAATATTTTCCGCCAGCTAAAATGGCAAAGTTGAGGAATGATATCTCTTCTTTTATGCAGATGGATTTTGAGGCACTTTACGACGCTTGGGAGAGATACAAGGATTTATTGAGAAGGTGCCCTTACCATGGGTTACCTCTATGGTTACAGGTTCAAACTTTCCACAACGGTTTGAATCTCTCAACAAGACAGATGATTGATACAGCTGCCGGTGGAACCATAAATAAGAAAACACCTGAGAAGGCTTATGAGTTTATAGAGGAGATGTCACTGAATAACTATCAGTGGCAAGTCATGAAAACAAAGCCCACGAAAGCCACCGGTGTTTTTAATGTTGACGTAGTCACAATGCTGTCAAATCAGGTAGAACTCTTAAATAAAAAGACTAAAGATTTAGTTGGTTCTACGCAGGTACATCCAGTGATGAGGTGCGATTCAAATGGAGGAGGAATGTACAACACAAATTATTCATCCCACGATCCTAGCATAGAAAATGAACAAGCCAACTATATGGGTAATAATTCTAGATCTCAAAACAACCCTTATAGTAACACTTATAATGCAGGTTGGAGGAACCATCCCAATATCTCGTGAGGTGGTCAAGGAAATCAGAGACCACCACACCCTCCAGGAGTCCAACAACCACCTTACCAACAAGAGAAAAAGTCGAATCTTAAAAAGATGCTCACAAAATTTATCTCAGTGTCAGAAACTCATTTTTAGAACACCAAAATGGCACTTAAAAATCAGCAAGCATCAATTCAAGGCCACGAAACCCAAATAGGTCAGCTTGCTAAGCTGATATCTGAATGACCACAAGGTGGCTTGCTAAGTAACACAGAAACTAACCCAAGGGAGAAACTCTATGCCATCACTGTGCACGACAAAGAAGGGGTAGCTGAACGTAAATCTAAAAAGAGGCAAGAAAATGTGGTAAGTAATGGTAAGATTGAGGTAAGTCATGGTCCACAAAAACTGGTAAGTAAGGAGTATAAACCTCGTGTCCTATACCCGAATACGATAAGGAAAGACCGCACAGATGAACAATTTGGTAAATTCCTTAAACTTTTAAAGAAATTACATATTAACTTACTGTTTATTAAGCTCTTTCGCAGATGCCAAATGCGGTTAAATTCTTGAAAGAGCTCTTAGCCAACAAAAGGAAGCTAGATGAGTCGTCGCATGTAGAGCTGAATGCAGTTTGCTCGGCTATTTTGCAAAACAAGCTACCTAACAAACTGAAAGATCCAGGGAGTTTTACAATTCCTTGTTTAATTGGTAGCTTAGATGTTAAAAATGCCTTGGCTGATTTAGGGGCTAGTATTAATGTAATACCTTATAAATTGTTTAAACAACTAGGTCTTGGGAAACCCAAACAAATTAGGATGAGCATTCAATTGGCTGATAAAAGCATTAGATTTCCTAAGGGTATAATTGAAGATGTTCTTGTTAAAATTGACAAATTTATATTCCCAGTAGATTTTGTTGTTCTAGACATAGATGAGGATAGCGATGTGCCATTAATTTAGGGTGACCCTTTTTAGCAACTGGTAGGACTATCATTGATGTAGGCACAGGTGAACTCACACTTTGCGTAGGTGATGACACAATTATTCTGCAAGCTCGTAATTCTAATAGAACTTTTAATGATAAAGATGTTATTACAAGTTCTTGTAATAAGAATAATCCCACTGTTCAACCTTTGTTGCAGAATATTCTTAGCAAAAGTACAATTGAGCCACAATCGAGTTCATGCTACAATAAGGGAGCAGTTCATGAAGAGGGAATATTACGGATTGATGAACTAGACGAGTGGTGAAACTATAGCAAGAAGGAAACGAAAATATGCCACCCCGAACCAAAGCATCACCATGATGACCCTAAGGTAAAGAAAAATCAATTCAAGGTAGGGGATAAGGTATTATTAGAGGAGGACCCTTCAATTTCGAATTCAAAGCTTCATACAAATGACGCATCTCCTTTCATGGTAATAAAAATCTTTCCCTATGGTACAGTCGAGGTAACATATAAAGAATTTGGCACTTTCAAGGTAAATTATACTTGGCTTAAACCTTATTTTGAAACCAAAACTGATAGCAGAGAGAGGAGTTTCAACTCCTCAAACCACCGTGACTGTGCGAGCTTGAGAAAATTCAAGCTTAGACTCTAAATAAGTGCTTCTCGGGAGGCAACCCGAGCACTAACATAGTTAATTTATTTAACTTAAGCTTTTACCATCTAAATCATAAACTAAATTTTTGAATTCAGGTTTTTTAGAACCACACGGCCAGGCACACGGGCATGCCTAAGGCCGTGGACACACCACGGGTGGAGGCATGGTTGTGTGACACAGCTGTGTGAAAATAGGGCAATAATCTTCCCAAGACACGGCTTCCAAAAAATTGCCACGGCCGTGCGATGTGGCTGTGGGTGAACCTGCTAAATCAACACGGGCGTGCGACACGCCCGTGTCCCCAAGTCGTGTTTAAAGCTGGGAAATTAGCATAGGAGTTTGACACACCTGTGCTTGAAGCCCTTGGTTGAAACCGCTAAATAAACACGGGCATGTGACTTAATACACTTCCGTGGGAGAAGCGAACAAAACAGGACACAACCGTGTGAACCAATATGCCCAAAGAACACGGGCGTGGGTCAAGTATCAGGCACGCTAAAACCCTAAAATCACGAACCACATGGGCTGCACGTAGGGTACACGGGCGTGCGACACGCCCGTGTGTCCCAAATCCTATTTAAACCCCTTTTTACTATTCATCTCCTCCCTCAATCTTTCACCCTAACCTTAGCCGCCGCCGTGCCTTTCCATGCCCGCTGCTCCACTTCCGGCCACCAGCCTTAATGATTCACTAGCGAACTAACCTCTCTTCAATCTTCTCCCTCACTATTCCTTCCTTTTGTCTTTCTCTTCCTCCCCACGCCCATATCCATCACTACCACGCCCTTGCACCACCATAATCGCTGACGACCCACCATCACCCAAACACTAGCCCACATAGACCACGCCCGTGCGCCACTACCACGCCCGTGCACCGACCTCATGTAAGAGTATGCCCAAAGATCAATCACGAGATGGTTGTAACAACATACTTGATTTATCATGTTTATTAATATAAGGCTTTGCCATTATTATTTCAGTTTCATTTCTGTGTGCATAAATAAACTGTTTTATAATAATGTCCTAAGAATAATATGATTATTCTTAAAAGATCCTTAGTCAAGTATTATTGTTGGCTAGGACAATAATAATGCATTGAGACTAACATGTAGTTGATTGATGATAAAGAGTTGTCATTGATATCGAGTATCAGAATCAATGCATGAATGTGTGTGTTAGAGAACAACATATTGGACCGACCCGCTATGAGTATGTTTCTTGGATTATTATGTAATTGTCACAATATTACTCATAGTGATTAATATGTATATGATCCTCATACTTGAGATCATCATCATTCCAACATCGTGAGTTGTATATTTTGATATAGTCAAACGAACACTGTAATTGGTTGTTCTATTAAGACTAATGTTGGATATACCACAATCTATGTAGAGGGATATGGTTGATCAATATAGGATAAGTCCCTCCTACATAATAGGAGTAATATCTCAGGCCACTTGATTGAGTGAGACTAGAAATGCATGGCCATGCTCAAATAAGTTGATATGAGATGTCATACTTATTTGTATATCATAGTCTACTCAAGGTATCAAGAAACATAGGATGGACTATGCAAGTGTGACTATTCCATGACTTGTGTCTATTCTAAAGATATTGGACTTAAGGGTTAATGCATGAAAAGTTAATCACAAAAGGTTATGTCGAATCATGACTTCTTGTAACTTAGGTAGCAATGATGCATTGCTAGATGCCACTCATTGTTTGTAATATTAGAATAGTTCTAATATTACTGCTAATGTTACAAGAACCTATAGGGTCACACCTTTTAATTGAAATGAACGGAGTAAAACATAGTTGGTATTGTGTCTGGTTGTCGCATGAATTAAATTAATTATAGAATTAATTAAATTCGGCAATCAAATTATTGAACATACTATATGTACAAGGATGTTGTACACATAATCAAGAACATAATTTTCTAATATATGATTTTGGTTCATATATATATAAATTTAAATAAATATAGTTTACCGAAATCTTTATTATAATTAACGTAATTATAATTTTCGGTTAAACGTTATTATATTTATTTAATAACGATTATTATGATTCGGATTATTTATGGTAATAAATATTCATTATGAATATATATCAATTAACACAAAGTTTTAAATATGGCAAGGGTAAAAACCCTAAAGGGTATATACATAGGCAATCCCGAAACCATAAAAGTGAGGCCTAGCAGCCGTCAAAAGTGATACTCTCTGAAAATAGTTTCTGAGAGATTTCCGTTCATTGTCAATTGGGTGGACTACGTAGAGGCCGACATCGTTAAAGGTTGCGGCTTGGTTCGATAGTGCTTCAGGATTCCCGTTGCCTTGGCGTCGCTGTCTACTCAGATTGAAGTTTCGGTAATTTCGAAACCTTTATCACCCCGATTCGTTCCTTACACATGGATCCATGGTATGGATCGCCGGTAAAATTTATTATTCTAATTTTCCGCTGCACCTTGGAGGCACCGGGCGATCCTACACCTCACACCACCTCCAGCCACCATCACCTACCCTATTGGTTTCTATTTTTCCCCCTTCTTTGAATTTTTATTTTTATTTTTATCTTATTTATTTATTTATCTATATATTCTCTTATTTTTCATTACTTATTTACCTCTCATATGTTTCTCATGATCTATTAACTTAGATTACTTTCATGCCATTTTGCACTCTTCTTTTATTGACATTCTTAACTATCTCATAAGAAGTTACTCTTAATCACGATATTCTTGTGCAAATTGCTTACCATAACAGCCATCATCTTTATTGTTTTGTTAGTTCTATGCCTAGGATACTTCGAACACTTAATCGACTTATTGAAATTAACTCTTGCATCGAGTATTTGTTAGTTCTTGATTGAACATACTACTAGAATAATTTTTGTTAGCTTTATTCGTTACTTGATTGATTAACTCATGAATATTGATAGTCTTCGTCCATTTTTTTCATTTGTTAATCCTTTGCTTTTTCAGGTACATAATGTCAACTTCACATGGCAAGAAAACTGTCGTCTCTGCTTCCAAAAAGCGTAAGGGACCCGGCGGTACCTCGTCTAGCTCCACCACTGAAATCCGACACCCATTCCTCTAGTTCCCACAAGGTTCCCAAGAAGAACTATTCTATATTCTTAGGGCGCGACCTCTTGGAGTGGGGCGGTGTATCGATTGGTCCGCCTTAGAGCAGGTCCAACTCGCGAACACGATTTGGGCCCTATTGTCCACGGATCTATGGGACCAATTCTTCGAGATCGTCGAGTCCACATATCTTGAGCTCACTTTAGAGCTCTGTTCCACCTTCCACCTATAGACGGTCATGTCCCAGTATGATGATCCCAGAACGGTCCAGTCTGTCTCAGTGGTTTGGTACGCCAACTAAGCGTACCTGAGTTCGGTGTCGCTTTAGGGCTATATACCGACAGATTTATGGAGGAAGAAGACCTATGTAACACCCCCACGCCTGAGATCGTCGCCGGATTCGAGCTTGAGGTGTTACCGAACATAATTTATCATTTAAACAACTTTACATCATTTATTTTGACTTTTGAAATAAGCAGTTTTTCTGCATCATGGTCGCTAAAAAAATCATATCTCGAGTTATGAAACTCAAAATCAAGATCCGTAAATTTTCCCTAAATCTAGACTCACATATCTATCTACTAATTTTTTTCTAAAATTTTTGGTTGGGCCAATTAGTACAGTTTATTAGTTAAAGTTTCCCCTGTTTCAGGACTTGACTGCACTGACCTCTACTTACTTCGAACCACTTTTCTCCATGTACAAAATTCATATAACTATACTGTTTATTTCTATTAACATTAGATTTAATAAGGATTCTGAGCATATAAATTACACCTCCTAATTTTTTTTTACAATTTATAGTGAATTTTCAAATTTGGAACAGGGGATCCAGAAATTGCTCTGGCCCTGTTTCACTAAAACTCAAATATCTTATAACATATAACTCCTTTACCTATTTATCTTTTTCCATTTTAAAGTAGACACAATAAGCTTCAATTTCATAGTTAATTCTTCACCTAATTCATTTTCTACTATTTTTGGTGATTTTTCAAACTCACGTCATTGTTGCTGTAGTGTTCTGTTTTATGGCAAGTTTCATCTTTTTATGAATTCTCATGAACTATATAACATATTAAACTCACAAGGCATCCAACATTATCTAGGCTAGCCATACCAATCACTAAGCATTATCAAGCATTTTCTCAACCAAACCACAACCATATCACAAGATTATTTACACAAAACAAGTATATTGCTATACATGCCATACATCAAAACATACAAACCAATATACCAATTCTTCCTCAGATAGTGTGAGCGTTTCTTTGACCTTCCCGATATCCAAGTTGGCTCACTAAAAACTACAATGAATGAAAAGGAGGGAGTAAGCATAAATGCTTAGTAAGTTCACATGCAAATAACAAGTAACATAACAAAGCAATTATATCAACAACAATAGCATGATATCACCAAGATACAAACCACATTTCTAGCTATCGTGTATCATCTTACCACCTTATTTCTGTTATATCAAGTTTCAACCCGAGGGTTAAGTACATACCTGTCCAAATTGTCCATTTCACAACACTTACCAAAATATCATTTTCATCTTGAGTATTCTTCCATTCCGCTAGAATTTTACCCGTTGAACACATCGGAATATAACTCGGATACACGGATCATTTGCACATAAGTGCCACATATGTAATCAATCAATCATGTAACCCGCCCATAAGTGAACTCGGACTCAACTCAACGAGCTCGGGCGTTCGCATCCATAAGTGAACTCGGACTCAACTCAACGAGCTCGGATGCCTAGTTACATCTCACGGACTCGAACTCAACTCAACGAGTTCGGACACTTGCATCCATAAGTGAACTTGGACTCAACTCAACGAGTTCGGATGCCCAACCATCCTAGTGACATGTCACTTGTATCCTAATCTATTCCCAAGGTTCAAACGGGATTTTCCTCAGGCACACATTTCCCAGTCGTTCTCCTCGGAATATTGGAACCAATACGTTGCTTGCATCTCATACTTATCAATTTAATCACATACTTTTCATACCAATACATAATATTTCACAAAGCATAATATTCATAATAACAAGTATCATATCGCATAAATAGCATTAAATCACTTAAAATAGCAATTATGTTACATTATTTACACATGAACTTACCTCGGTACAAAATATAGCAATTTTGCAATTTAGTCCAAAATCTTTTCTTTTCCTCGATCAAGGTTGATTCCAAGTCTTTCTTGATCTAAAATAACATATTTAGCTTATTTAATACTCTCATTATCAAAATAGTCCTAAATTCAAATTTTGACAAAATTATAATTTTGCCCCTAAACTTTTGCATATTTACACTTTTGCCCCAAAGTTTGGAAATTAAATTTTATCACAAATTCTTATGTTTTAGGACATACTGATCATTTATTTACCATTAGCAAGCTCAAATTCCCACTAAAACACATACTTATGAACAATATGTACTTTTACCGATTAAGTCGTTTTACTCGTTTTTACTTAAAACCGAGTAGCACAAGTTGTTAAACATAATTTAAAACCTCATATTCTATCATAAAACATCAAAATACACAAATTTCACCTATGGGTATTTTTCCAAATATGAACCCTAACTTAAATTATTGCTAACATAAGCTTTATCGAGTTACCGGGACTACGAAAACGTAAAGAACATTAAAAACGGGGCTTGGAATCACTTACTATGAAGCTTGGAAGCTTGAAACAAACCCTAGCTATGGAGAACCCTTGAAATTTCGTGGTAATGAAGAAGATGACCAATTTTGTGTTATTTTTCCCTTTTTGTTTCATGTTAATATCCAAAAGACCAAAATGCCCCTCCTTACTAAACTTTCAAAAATTCCATCCATGTCCAAATTTTGTCCATGAACTTAAAATTGGTCAAATTGCTATTTAAGACCTCCTAATTAATATTCCAAAGCAATTTCATACTAGAAACTTCTAGAATGCAAGTTTTGCAACTTATTCGATTTAGTCCCTAATTTCAAATTAAGCACTTTACGCTTAGAATTTCTTCACGAAATTTTCACACCATCATAAAATCATATCATAAACATCAAAATAATTATAAAATAATTATTTCTACCTCGAATTTGTGGTCACGAAACCACTATTCCGATTAGGCCCTAATTCGAGATATTACAACATATCTGAACTCTATCATCATATCCACTACTCTCTATCAAAATGTTGGAGGGCCTTGGTCCCTGTTTCAGCCACCTACGATCCTAGCCACTCTAAGGCGACGGCTCTCTCCTCATCACTGAGGTACCTACACGCCATCCTTGCACACACCTTGACGGGTTGACAAGAGAGCACCGGCGTCGTCAACACCCACGACGCCTATTTTCTATGGAGTATGGCGCACGGGCACGTGTTCGACCTTGCCTATTTCATCACTCTTGCCATTCAACATCAGATAGAGCGACATCGGAAGGGGGTAATTTCTATGGGCCCATATGTGATGTGCCCCACCAGACACTTCAGTCTCCTCAACACCACAGCGCAATCATCATCTCTCACTCTTATAGGCCAAATGTCCCCACAGGGCATCCAAAGCATACTCCACATGAGGATGATCAAGTGCCGATGTGGGACCGATCCTCCTCAATACCGTCTAGCTCAATCTACTGAGTAGGAGGACCTAGAGGACATTACTAATAATGTCCCTCCATCTCACGAAGAGCCACCGTCTCAGCCACCGTCCATTCATTATCCAGTTCATGCGGCTGCTTCATACTCTAACATATCTGAGCGCCTTATACGATTCGAGCAGCAGTGTTTTTAGCGCTTTGATCACATTGATGCTACTCTACAGCAGATATGTCAGCACCTCCACATCTCATCACCACCCCTACCTCACGAACCATCTAAGGATTAGGACCTTCGAGTCCTCTTATCTTTTTCTTTATTTTCCTTTTTATTTTGTTCTTTATTTTTATTTTTCTTTTTCTTTTTCTTTTTAGGTTTCTTTAGCTTTATCTTTTTCTTTATTTAAACTTCAATATTCTAATATATTTTGAATATTTTATATCGACTATTTCTTAACGAGTAACCATGCTAATTTATATTACCTAAAGTCCTATTAATGTTATCGCAGTTACACAGAGCCTAAAAGCTTAATAGTACTCTACCAAATCCAACTCTAATGGTAAAACTACTCCACGACTGCCATGTTCTACTCAACCACGACTATAGCCACCAAGTTTTTCACACAGCAATTGTGGATAGGCAATCTTTGCAAACCCAGAATACCCTCCTCCAACCTCACTGTTGCCCTAGCATCCGAATCAAGTTTCCACACTTCCATCATCCAATTTTCAGGGAGTTTCACTTCTCTCCTTATCTTATAATTTTATGCTTATATTTAAAATGAATCTATCCCTGTACATTGAGGGCAATGTATATCTTAAGTGTGGGGAGGACTCACTTTCACTTTTTGCATTATTCTCAAATCCCTAAATTTTCTCAAGTCACTTTCTCATATCACTATTAGAATGAATTTTGATTGATTTATGATTTTTACTGATATGTTTATGATTAAAACATAGATATTTGTGCTTTGATTATTCAAACTTTAAGACATTAGAGAATCAAGCATGATAAGTTGAAATTTTTGAGAATTTAAAATTTTCTAGGTTGTTTCCCCAAATTTAGATATTATCTTGAAATTTGAAATTCACAGGATTGACATCAAAAGCCATAATTCTGGTGAGATTTTTGAGCATACATCCTTATATGCTCACTTTTATTGTTGCTTTGAGTGAGTCAATATTGATTTGTTGTTCTAGAACTTGCTCCGATTATGCATGTCAAGACCACACCATTGATTTGATATATCAAGATGATAAAGGAACTTAGGTTTAACCCACTTACTCCATAAAAGCCTACCCTCGTAATTAACCATTAGTGAACCCCCTTGAGCCTAACAAACCATTTATTGATTTACCCTTAATATTAACCCATAAACCTATTTTTGATTTTTTAGAATTTCCCTCACTCTAATTTGATCCCTATTTTTATTGAGATTTGAATTGAATAATTATCTAGCTATGTTCTCCTTTTCAGTTTGTAAATTTATAAAATATTTGATTTGTTCTTTAAACAAAAAAAAAAAAAACCAGTTGTAATTTAAATGTTTAGCATATTATTATGTAATTATGTACTATGGATCTTAAACGATGTTATTCATGAGGAAAAAGCTCAAATTTAAGAATATATTTTAGTGATAGAGATTTTTCTAGTTAGATGATTTTTCAGCTCAATCTCGATTCTAACCCTCTTTGTCAGCTTGTAACCACACCCCTTAACCAAGGCCCCGTTACAACCCTCTAAAGACCTTTTGATCGATGTATCATCACAATCTATAGTGGTGGAGATTTGATTTTCATGCAAGCATATGGAAATAACTCTTCATGTTGACTAATGAGTGCTTAACTTCTGAACCCTAAACACTTTGAGTGAATAGAGTGAATCTTTAGTGAGGATGTCAACTCTTGTTGATTCTGAATTCAAGGTAATTACTTAGAAGAGGGGAGAATACCTATGTTTCTGTGATAAAATTCTTAACTTAGATTGTTTGAGACTTTGATGTTCTTTCAGTTGAATTCTCGATGTATGATTACTTTTGGATTAGTTTGAAACATTATTGATAAGAATTATAAGTTGAGAAGAATGATTTTTAATTGTGAGTTGAGGATTTTGCTTGAGGACAAGCAAAAACTTAAGTGTGGGGGTATTTGATAAACCGTAGTTTATACATATTTTTACCCCATGCTTAGCATAATTTTTGGATGAATTATCCCTTGAATTGTGGAATCTGATGCTCTTAATCCTTTAATTTCATATTTTATACTTAGGTGAGCATAGGAGAGTGAAAAGAATGAGAAACGGGCCAAAAACGGAGAAAATGGGCCGGAGTGAGAAATCAACACAGCCTGGAGTTCATCATATGGGTAAACCACATGCCCATGTTGAATTAGCAGACTTGAACATGGCCTGGGCCCAATTCACATGGGTGTGCCACACGGGCGTGTCTCTATCATGACGAGACTTAATTTTACGCGGAAAAAGCTACTTAGGGGCTAAGAAAGGTATTCCAGAGTCTATATAAACACCCTAGGAGAGCACTTAAATAGGGGGATCCTGACACACAGAGTAAAAGGCAAGGAATTACTCAAGGAAAGCCGATTGATCCATCTCAGAAGGAAGGATCTACTTCAAGACTGAAGATCTCCCTTCAATTCTTTCAGTAGTTTTGGGTTTTCTTTATGTTTTGTTGTTTTCCTTATTTTGAGATGTTCTTTTTTATTATTATGAACCAAATCCCATAAATACCTGAGGGGGACGAAACCTAAGAGGAATCTTGCTATTATTATCTGAATTATATGATAAATATTCAATTTGTTCTTAAATGTGTTTTTAATTCTTCAGTTGATATTTCAGGATATTAATTCAAAATCGAATGTGCTTATTCAGAGGAGCAAAAGTCCCTGTTTAAGAGTAGATCCAATGCAATTAAGCGGAGTTGATCGCAATCCTAGACATAGAACGACGAAAATCTGCCAGATTAGAGTCAAATCTAATAGGGGATCCATAGATCGAGTTAATGCAACACTAGGCGTTTTAATTAGAAAGAGATTTCAATTAATCAACCTAGGGTTAGTTGTTCTTAGTCTCGACGGAGATATTAACATAATTTAGGGATCTCTACGGATCAAGTCGAATGAATAAATCGTCTAGTTCAGAGTTAAATAACAAGTGAAGTCTAGGTGGATTCTTCCTTGGGTATTGCTTTTATCGATCAGTTTTCTCAAAGTATTTCCCCAATTTATTCTTTGTCGCGTCTTTAGTTAGTTAGAATTTTTAGTTTACAAACAACCTCCCTTTATTTATAGGCTAGGTAATAGAAAGAAAGTTATTACTAGTACTTTTAGTTCATTGGATTCGACATTCCGATCTTGCCACTAACTATACTACTATTCAATAGGTGCGCTTGCCATTTATCGTGATAATAGTTAGTTTCTAGGTACAACCATTATTATTACTTCATCACAATCACGATCAGTTTTTAACCGTTTAAAACTCACATTGAGCTCATGTAGCTCACCCCCTCGTAGTGTTTCCCTTGCATGTACATTTTTGAATTCTGACACTGGACTCGGCATGCGAAGGTCTCGGACAGTCTCGGTGAATAATAAATTATCAGTTTTTATTTTCAGTTACTATTTTTTATTCGGATTTTGTACCGTAAGGTTTTTTTAAAATTGTGGAACAAGTTCTGTTTTTGTTTTTCAGGCAAATCTTGCTTTGTTCGTAAATTAAACTTAACCGTAATTTTGTAGATTGAGATATAGAAGATTAAATGTTCGTGGTTCGTATAGAGATAAGCATGAATATAATGGAACTTGAGATAATTTGTTTTGTAGATTTTCTTACAATCACTTTGGCGATCAATGTAACCTCCAAGATCCAGTCTAAACTTTGAGGCTAGTTTTTGGGGCGTTACATTTAGTGGTATTAGAGCTAGGTTTGCAAAAAATTGGCCTATGTTTTTACATAAATGTGTACGCGTGTGTTCATTTTTTTGAAAAAAAAATTGATAAACTATACCACAGTATTTTGAAATGTTATGTGTTTTATTGGTATGAAGAGATAAAATGTTTGAGACTCTGATGCTAGTCCAAGTGGAAATTCGAAACTGTAGGATTAGAAATGTAGGTTCTTGTATTGCAAATGTGTTTGTGTTCTAAAAATGTAGATATTCTAAGTCAGAGACAAGATAGATATGGATTCTGAAGGTAAGCTGTAACACCTCCTAACCATAAACCATCGTTAGAACCAGGTTACGGAGCATTATCGATCGTTTCTGATCAAATACAAATATTTTACAAATAATTAACAAATATATAATAAAAAAATTCATATCTTCCCTTTAATGGACTATCAAGGCCCAAAATATACATTAGAGAACAATAGGGACTTATTCGAGTGCTCCAGAAATTTTTCGTGAAATTCTAAAATTTCTCTAAATGCAGGGTCACACGCCCGTGTGACACGCCCATGTGACTATATGACACACCCATGTGGTCAGGCCATGGACATGCCCATGTCCTAGGCCGTGTGGTAGCACACGTCCGTGTCCCTTACCCGTGTAACTCTCTAACTTGTAACTCTCTTTATTGCTTGGGTCACATGACCAAGTCACATGCCCGTGTGCTAGGCCGTGTACCTACATGGCTTAGACGCACGTCTCTGTCTCTACCTGTGTGCCTAAACCTGGATATTCCATTTCTTAAATTTAAGGTGCAGGGGACACAGGACCAAAACCACACGCCCATGTGTTAGCCGTGTGTCTCACACGATCTAGACACACGCTCGTGTGCCAGCCCATGTGGACTCAAAATGAGTTGTTTTTATCAAGCTAACTAACCCTGAAATTCTTAAACATCAAGCAACTAAAAATGCAATCTTTCAACAAATTCAAAATACATTTAAATGTACCTAAATCATGTCATAACATCAGCTTAATGGCCTATTCAATGTTTATTCATAAGTTTTTCTCTTATAATGACCAAATCTATTCAAATAGCTTCAATCAATCCAAATTCAATTTCATACCACAATATGCCATTTCTTTAACTCAATACTTCGAATATATGTCATATAAAACCATTCAAAGTATTAATATAACATCATTTACAAACTTAACTCAAAATTGACCTATACAACAACCTAGGTACATGCCATTTACCAAAAGTGTAACACACCAAACCTGGCTTAGATGTTATGGCCGAATCTGGCAATGTCACATGATAGGTTGTTTGAAAACTAAGTCGTCACAATAAAACCATTCCCATTTAATTACTTTTCTTTATCTCTTATTAACTCCAAAATTGTTTACTCATTAATCGATTGTTTTAAAAATAGTTCGTTGTGGAAGCTTAAAAAACTATTTTAAGTAAACCGTGTGTTTAGGGAAAACTTTTGCTTTTTGAAAACTGAGTTTACCACATCTAGTAGTTGGAAATCCACAAAACACCATATAAATCCCAAATTTAGGCAAACAGTCCAAAAGTCCCGAATTACAATAAAAATGGACCAAATTAAATTAGAAACCATAAATATAAATAAAATAGTCTAATAACTGTGTGGCCATCGTTGAGTCCTCTGCCGCACCGATCCGTCTAATTCTGGAGATTACCTATACACATTAAAAAGAAGGGGTGAGTTTACGTAAACTTAGTGTGTAATCCCCGCAGAAAATAATCATACACTAAAACACAGTAAATAGTCAAATGCAGTCTGGGCCTAAGCCCATTTTAGTTTCAATAGCAGTTTGGGCCTTAGCCCATTTCAGTTTCAGTATCAGATATGCATTAGGGTCTTAGCCTATCACAGTAATAGTCATGTATGCAGTGATCAGAAAATAGAGTCCTACCCACCAGCCTCTAATATACCATCTCCATCTATCCCTACACTTCCTGTGGGGTTTAAAACACCCACCCAGCCCTACACTCCAAGCTGTACTGAACGCGACACATATCAGTATAATGCAACTGAGCTGCCAGTCAATAGGCTTAAGAGCCTTTCAGTATATATATTGCAGTGGAGTTACCAGTCAATAGGCTTAAAGCCTTTCAGTACACTTCCTTTAAATATTATCATCCTAACCCAATGCAATGCCAATAAATGACATGCTATCACATGGTTTTCAGTTACACATACAGTTCAGTATACATGCATATAATCATCCTGCTTAGTACATATATCATACACTCAGTTCACACATTTAAAGGTCTAAGTAGTGCTTACCGACCTTACAGTAGGTTAACAGTTGACTTGGGCGACCCGTGCAACCTTGGAAAACATTTTAATTAAATGGGCCCACACGCCCATGTAGCCCACACAGCCCAATTTGGCCTTGGCTGTGTGGATCATACGTCTTGGCCCAAAATCCCACACTCCCGTATGGACTACCCGTGTGGATCCACATGCTCGTGTGGCCTACACGACCCAAATCAGTCTAGCTCGTGTGTCGAACACGGCCTACCTAGCCATCACACGGTCGTGTCTTACGCGTACGGCCAGGCCTCGTAGAACACACGCCAGTGTCAGAGCACGTGGCCTACCATACAGGCAACCATACGCCTGTGTGGTGTCGACAGTGGGGTTTTTGGCTTTCGCTAAAACCTTGTTTTCCACGTTTTTGGGTACACACTTGTATCGTTTTTTATGTCTAAACATTCTCGAGCACTCCAGTACCTTTGATTGAAACGAAAAATCCACACACTCAACTCGTCGATTGGGAACGATTTACAGTCCCTTGATTAACTCCTAAACACCAAAAAGGAACCCCTCTTAGAAAGCAACCAGAAATGTTTAAATTAGTAAGAACTGGAACTTACCGATAACGTGCAATAGTCGAATTAACGAGCCACAAAATATTCAGAAGTGGATGGGGAATCAAAAACATGAAAAATAGCAGCATGGGAATGGAGAATAGAGTTTGTCAATAGAAAATCGAAAGAAGATGAAAAAGAATGGAGAAGAGATGGCGTTAAAGAGGAGGAGAACTGTGGAAAAATCCAAAATTTTCCAAAAAGAAACGATAATGCTCAGAAAATTTGATAACCCCCAAATCTTTCCCCATAATTCTCTCTACCAAACTCCCTACTACAACCACTATAACACCCCAAACTCGGCCCAGACATTACGGCCAAGCCCGGTGTGTAATATTACCTATACCTAACCCCGTTACCTAGTTACTAATATGAAGGTGAATTTGGCAAAATGGATATTGCAGTTTTTAAGAGAAATTCCCAGTTTATTACGTGATCGTCCTATTCATTTCATTATAAAAATTAACTCGTTGCTTATGGACTTGAGTGACCGATTAAAAATGTTTGATTGATTTTAGGAACACTCGCGTAAATAATTTCGAATAAATTTTAAGTAATGTGAAAATAGAAAATCCCATAAGAATAACTTTAGCGGCCTTATTACAAACCCAAATAAAAATATTAATGAATAAAATAAGTAGTAAATTAAAATAAAATAGTTAAACCAGTGTTTTTGATTCTCGTGGCCACTCTGAATCCCTCCCAACTCCAAGTCCACTGTCTAGGGCTCACCTGCAAGGATGGAAAGAAGAAAGGGTGAGTTTGAAAACTCAGTGTGTAAAGAATCCCATCCAGAGCCCAAATCAGCTCAGGCTAAGCCCTATCCAATCTCAACATTAACTGGGCCGAAGCCTTTCATATATCCATATTGGGCATTAGCCCTTTTCAGATACAATATCGCTGGGCCGAAGCCTTTCATATAATAGTAGATGGTATGGCCCCACAGGCCCATTTCAATATCACATATAATATCAATGCATGTATGCAACCCATATTACTGTGGGGAAACTATCGACCCACCCAACCGCTACTCTTCACCCGTACCAACCAACACACCATGTGGGGAGAACTACTCAACCCACCCAACCGCTACTCTCCACTGGCAGCATAGCTACTTTATCATATAACTGGAGGCCTAGCCTCTTTTAATAATTGGGGCAGAGCCCTTTTTTGATAACTGGGGCAAAAGCCCTTTTCAGTAAACTGGGGCAAAAGCCCTGTAACACTTCCTCCATTCATATAAATCCCAAATCCCATGCAACAGATATCATGATATGGCATACAATAATCAGAAACAATAATTTATGCAAATCAGTCCAATTTAACCCTAGGGGTATAACAGTCATTTTACACCTAAGGGTAAAACAGTAATTTCTCACTTTTAGGGTATTTCAGTAATTAATCCACTTTTTAGAGTTTTATTCCAAGTTTATGCCACTAATAACTCTACTTCTGTCATTGTAACTTATTTACCACGTTTTACCAATTTTAGTCACTAGGCCTTAAAACCCCTAATGGCCCTACTGTGTCTTTTTTAGCGATTTAAGCCCATTAAGTCCAGAACTTATAAATTAATTATTAATTTAACCCATATTAAGCCTACAGTCTACAAGGATACGTTTATTACACATTTTCACCTCTATGGGCCCGTAAGCCCATTGGGCCCATATTCAGCCCATCGAGGCCCAACTACCAAATTCCACGAAATTACACATGTAACAAGCTTACCACTTGCGATTTCCAAACCAATGATTTCTAACCGTTTTGTGAGCACTTGCATACTCACATGCCCACAAAATGCCCAAATTTCGGTATTTCGGTATTTCAGCTTTTGCCGATTAAGACTATAGAGGGGTGTTCGATACACACCTGTTTGACGATTTCTCCGGTAAGATCTCCTCCCAAATGATCCTACAATCGATTAAAGCACATTAATATCTAAAACCCAAATCGAATACTTACCTCTAAGCAATACACACATTCGGCCACCCTCCTACAGTGGCTCCTTAACACTTACCTTTGTCGAAGTAGGAACTAGATCTAGATCTCGCTGTTCCCCCTTGCTCAAGTCTTCAATCAACCGTCTCTATAACATAATAATACCAAAAGAAATCGTTCATTAATGACTCCCAGAGCCCCATGCCAAAATCGGTAATCTCCCTAGATTTTAGGGACTTCGGCTTTTACTTAAATCGCAAAATATACATAGATCTGAGTTGATAAGCACTTACCACCATTTTCTCTTCAGTTTCTACACAGATCTAGCATAGATCTAACCCTTATTTGCTTAGCAGACTTCGAAACCCAAAGATCTTAAGATTCGGCTATCTCCCTAAAACTATGGTGATTTCGGCTTTTAGAACTGTAAGGAAAAAGATGATTCGATAAGGAGGTTTAGTAAAGGTGTTGTCGACAGGGATTTAGAGTTTAAAGGGTGTGAGATTCGGCCAAAAGAATGAAAGGAATTGAGGGATCTTACCTTGGAGAAATCGGCACAAAAGGTAAGTTTTCGGGATTTCGACTTTTTGGTAGTTGACTATAGTGGTTTTGAGAAGGTTGGAGTTGAACAAAAAGATGAATAGGGTGATAGGGAGGTTTCGGCTAGAGGAGATAGCAACAAGAAAAGAAAAAGAATGGAGAAGAAAGAAGCAAAAGAGATTTCGGCACAAAGAAGAAGAAAGCTGCGTTTTCGGTCACTTTTGTGAAGTGGAGAAAAGAATGACTTAAAGTGGCTAACCCTAATTGTCAGTACAAAAGAAAAGGAAAAAAAGTTTCCCTAAATGCCACTTAAACATTCAGCCCACACTCCTCTAAGGCCCTTGCCGATTTCACTTAAGTGATCACATGCCCAACACATGCCTAAAAATTAAAAATAACCATACGCTTACCTTACAGCTTGAACCCTGGACCTGTTATTCCTTCCCAGGCGCCACTTTTTTAGGAACCTAGTGGCACCACCTTGCCACTTTGCCAAAGCTCCTTTTTGTGACATGTTTTACGAAGTTTTCTTAAAAGCCCCCTTGAACAGGTCCCCTTTTCACTAAAAATCCAAACTTGATATTTTGCCGGGTTTTAACCTAAGCTTGGGCCTTCTATAGGCCCACTAACACTCTTAAACATATTTCCAACAATCAAACACCAAAAATTCCAAAATTTCACCAAAAATCACAAAAACTCAAAAATTCCCAAAAATTAGGGCGTTACAACTCTACCGTCCTTAAAGAAATTTCAGCCTCGAAATTTACCTGATCCAAACAATTGAGGATACTACTGACGCATCATCTCTTCTGGCTCCCACGTGGCCTCTTCTCTGCCATGGTTACGCCATAGCACTTTCACTAACGGAACTGACTTCCTTCTTAAAACTTTAATCTCTCGATCTAGAATTTGCACAGGCTCCTCCTTAAAGGTTAAATCAGTCTTTACCTCAATTTCCTCCACTGGTACAATATTCGATGGATCCGACCAATATCGTCTTAGCATGGACACATGAAAAACATCATGGATACAGTCCAACTCCGGCGGTAACTCCAACTGATATGCTACTGGTCCTATTCGCTTAAGAATCTGATAAGGCCCAATGAATCGTGGACTCAACTTGCCCTTTCTACCAAATCTCAAAATCTTTTTCCATGGCGAAACCTTCAGAAAAATCCTATCCCCAATGGCATACTCGATTTCTTTACGCTTAAGATCTACATATGACTTCTGCTTATCAGACGCCTCCTTTAATCGGTCTCAAATCAGTTTAACCTTACTTTCAGTATCTGCCACCAACTCTGGTACAAGAACTTGGCGCTCCCCTAGCTCGGTCCAACATGTAGGCTACGACATCTTCGCCCATAAAGTGCCTCATACGGAGCCATCTGAATACTCGCTTGGTAGCTGTTGTTGTATGCAAATTCCACTAACGGGAAGTAGTCCTCCTAACTGCCACAAAAGTTGATAACACAACCTCTTAACATATCTTCCAAAACTTAGATAACTCTTCCTGACTGTCCATCTGTCTGGGGATGGAAGGCAGTGCTGAGATCCAATCGCGTACCCAACGCCTCATGCAGTTTCTGCCAGAATCGAGACGTAAATCGAGGATCTCGATCAGAGATTATCGAAACTGGCACCCCATGCAAACGCATTATCTCTGCCACATACAACTTAGCCAACTTCTGTAGTGAGTAATCGATCCTAACCGGTATGAAATGAGCAGACTTCGTCAATCTATCCACGATTACCCAAACAGAATCTTTCTTTGAGGGTGTCAAGGGTAACCCACTCACGAAATCCATAGTTACTCTTTCCCACTTCCATTGTGGAATTTTCATTGGCTGTAACTATCCAGAAGGCAATTGGTGCTCAGCCTTAACTTGCTGGCACGTCAGACATTTCCCAACGAATTCAGTCACATTTCGCTTAAGTCCAGGCCACCAATACACCTTTCGCAAATCATGATACAACTTATTACCCCCAGGATGCATAGCACAAGATCCACCATGAGCCTCATTTAGAATCATTTGTCTCAAGTCAGAGTCCTTCGGCATGCACACTCTTCCACGAAAACATAAAACTTCATCAGAATTTAGTCCAAAATCTCCGCTCTCATCATCCTTAACTTGCTGAAATCGCGAAGCCAACGACTCATCCTTTAATTACTTCTCCTTAATCTGCTCAGTCCAAGTGGGTCTCACTTGTAATTCCGCCAACAAGCTCCCATCGTCGTACAAACTTAAGTGAGCAAACATAGCTCTTAACTCAGCAACAGCCCTACGGCTCAGTGCATCAGCAACTACGTTAGCCTTGCCTTGGTGATACTCAATCGAGCAGTCGTAGTCCTTAAGCAACTCTATCCATCTTCGTTGCCTAAGGTTTAGCTTCTTTTGAGTCAACAGGTACTTGAGACTTTTATGGTCAGTGTATATAATACACTTTTCCCCATAAAGGTAATGTCTCCAGATTTTCAATGCAAAGATCATCGCTGCCCACTCTAGATCATGCGTAGGGTAATTTGCTTCATGAGGCTTCAACTGCCGCGAAGCATAACCGACTACCTTACCCTCTTGCATCAGTACACAGCCCAACCCTACAAGGAACGCATCACTGTACACTATGAAGTCCTTTCTAGACTCTGGCTGAATTAGCACTGGTGCTTCAGTCAAAACCTTCTTCAACTTGTCGAAAGCTTCTTGCTATTTCTCAGTCCACACAAAAGGTACTCCTTTCCTTATCAGTTTCATCAACGGCGCTATGATAAGAGAAAACCCCTCTACAAATCTTCTATAGTAGCCTACCGGACCCAGGAAACTCTAAATTTCCGACACTGACCTCGGTGGCTTCCAATCCAAAACCGCAACCAAAACTCACACTTACTAAACTACGCATACAGCTGCTTCTCTCTCAACACTTGCAAAACAATTCAGAGATGCTCATCATGCTTCTCCTCAGTTTTCGATTACACCAATATATCGTCAATAAAGACGACCACAAATCGATCCAAGTACAGCTGGAACACTCGGTTCATTAAATCTATAAAAGTTGTAGGCGCATTCGTCAACCTAAAAGGCATAACCAGAAACTCGTAGTGACCATACCGAGTTCTGAACGCTGTCTTATGAACATCCACCTCTTTTACCCTTAGCTGATGATATCCAGACCGAAGGTTGATCTTGGAAAACACTAAAGCTCCCCTAAGCTGGTCAAACAGATCATCGATTCTCGGTAGAGGATACTTATTCTTTATCGTCAGTTTGTTCAACTGGCGATAATCAATGCACATTCGCATCATCCCATCCTTCTTTTTCATGAAAAGCACAGGTGCTCCCCATGGAGACACGCTCGGTCTAATGAAACCCCTATCCAATAATTCTTGAATTTGGGCTTTTTGCTCCAGTAGCTCATTCGGTGCCATCCTATAAGGCGCGATGAACACTGGAGCCGTTCCAGGCAACAAGTCGATTCCAAACTCGACTTCCCCATTTGGAGGTAATCCAGGAAGCTCTTCTAGGAAAACATCTTAAAACTCCTTAACAGTCCTGACTGCTTCCACTATCACATCCTCAGACTTAGTTTGGCTTACGTACATCAAGTACCTCGCAACTTTTGCGAATTAGCTTTTCAGCCCTTAAGGCTGAAACCACACTAGACAAATAATCCCTCCGCTCTCCAATAACCATCACTTCCTCGTCCTCGGCCATCCTCAACACCACTCTCTTAGCCGCACAGTCCAAAGTTACCCTATGCTTAACTAACCAGTCCATTCCCAAAATCAAGTCGAACTTTCCAAATGACAACTCCATTAAGTCTCCAGTAAAGATCTTACCTTGTGTCTCTAAAGGCACCTTCCTAAAGAGTTTATCTACCCTAACCGAGTGACCTAGTAGACTGAATACAGTTACCCCACTCACAGTTTCCTTGGAGTGCACACCCAACGACCCAGAAATGTTACATGCAACATACGAGTATGTTGATCCCACATCAATCAAAGCAGTGTACAGTATGCTAGAAATTAAGAACGTACCCGTTATAACGTCAGGTGCATCACCCTCCTCTCAGTGATGAGCAGCATACACCAAGCTGGTTGACGAGCCTCAACATTACCAACACCCCTGCTAGGTGTTCCACATCCACATCTATTTCTGTTGTCACCTCTTCCTTGACCACGGCCCCTAGGCGGTGGCAGTCCTCCTCGCACTGGTTGAGCAACCCTTTCTCCACAACCTGATTCTGATTTTGATCCTGTGTTGATCTCCTAGGACACTCTTTGAACTTATGCTCCTTAGACCCACATCAGAAACACGCCCCAGTCCGTTTCCAACATTCCCCCAAATGAGTCTTACCACAGTCTCCACAAGCTTGTGGCCTAACTGTATTCACCGAAATTGCTCGAACCGGTTCCTCCACTCTAGCCCTCTTGGCATTTCGGTTTGCAGTACCAGCAGGCCCAATATCCCTCCTAAAGCGGTTTTGATCTTTCTCACGGTTTTGTCGCTCAGTTTTCTTTACCTCCTCAGCTATCTTGGGCTTCTCCACCAAAGCAGCAAAGTCGCGCTCCCTCTGCGGAGCTATCAGCACCCTCAGCTCATCTCTGAGACCATCCTCAAAATAGACACTACGCTAGTACTTAGTAGAAACTATTCTGCTGGCGTATCGACTCAACCTCAGAAATTCCGCCTCATACTCAGCAACAGATTTATTACCCTGGGTCAGATTCAGAAATTCCTTTCTACGAGCATCCACGTAGCTTGCTCCAACATATTTCCCCTGGAAAAATGCCTTAAATAACTCCCAAGTTACCCGCTCAGCTGGGGTACCTTCCTTTATAGTGATCCACCATTGGTACGCCTCATCTCGCAGTAGCGACACAGCTCCATTTAGCTTCTGCTCCTCTGAGCAGTCCAAGTCATCCATAATCCTCTCCGTGGCTTCCAACCAATACTCAGCCACATTTGGGGCCACTCCAGATACGCCCCTGAAAACCTCCGCCTCGTTAGCCCAGAGTCACTCAGAAATAGATCCCCTATTCATGGGCCCAACATTAGCTCCAGCTACCCTTTCCAGAACTCTTAACATGGCCTGGGACAGGGAGTCGTCCCCTGCGGTCCGATCGTACGGCCCATTTTCTACAACCGGCGGTGGTCGTGCCTCATTAGCTGGCATGTATTCCGAAGACGAAGACCCAACTTGAACACTGCCTCGGCCACGTCCACGGCCTCGTCCACGAGCAACTCTCATACTCATAACGTCTTATCTGATTATAAATTTTATGACATTAGTTAATGTTTCAGTTATTTATTACAGGATGTTTTATGCTCAGATAAAGTTTCAAGTTTTGTTTCCACGTAGTCGTAGCCTAGCTACTGTCTCAGTCTTCTAGGGTTTAGCTACCCCTACAGTCTCAGTTTTGCAATCATATTACTATCTTATTCACAGTATCGTATCAAAGGCTTAGCTCTATCTACAGTATTGTTTCAACTACAGTACAATATATAAACAGGAATACTTACAGACTTGGTGCCGGGGATTCAGTGTGCCACTTCTTCAGCTATCAACTTCAGAAAACTCAAAACTTTTCCAAGTTAAACGTTTAAAACATGTATACTTGAAGCAAACGAGTCTTGAAAAGATTTTCTAAATTTTCTGAAAAATTGTGATTTTTTTTTATTTTTTAAAAGAAATACCCTCTTGGGCTTAAGTTGTAAAAAAAATTGAAAAGCTTATTGGACCTGATCCACAGTCGAGTTGTTGTAACCGGGCTCTGATACCACTAAATGTAACACCCCAAACCTGGCCCAGACGTTACGGCCAAGCCCGGTGTGTCACATTACCTATACCTAACCCCGTTACCTATTACTAATATGAAGGTGAATTTGGCAAAACGGGTATTGCAGTTTTTAAGAGAAATTCTTGGTTTATTACGTGATCGTCCTATTCATTTCATTATAAAAATTAACTCGTTGCTTATGGACTTGAGTGACCGATCAAAAATGTTTGATTGATTTTAGGAAAACTCGCGCAAATAATTTCGAATAAATTTTAAGTAATGTGAAAATAGAAAATCCCATAAGAATAACTTTAGCGGCCTTATTAATAACCCAAATAAAAATATTAATGAATAAAATAAGTAGTAAATTAAAATAAAACTAGTTAAACCAGTGTTTTTGATTATCGTGGCCACTCTGAATCCCTCCCAACTCTAAGTCCACTGTCTAGGGCTCACCTGCAATGATGGAAAGAAGAGAGGGTGAGTTTGAAAACTCAGTGTGTAAAGAATCCCATCCAGAGCCCAAATCAGCTTAGGCTAAGCCCTATCCAATCTCAACATTAACTGGGTCGAAGCCTTCCATATATCGATACTAGGCCTTAGCCCTTTTCAGATACAATATTGCTGGGCCGAAGCCTTTCATATAACAGTAGATGGTATGGCCTCAAAGGCCCATTTCAATATCACATATAATATCAATGTATGTATGCAACCCATATTACTGTGGGGAAACTATCGACCTACCCAACCGCTACTCTCCACCCGTACCAACTAACACACCATGTGGGGAGAACTACTCAACCCACCCAACCTCTACTCCCCACTGGCAGCATAGCTGCTTTATCATATAACTGGAGGCCTAGCCTTTTTTAATAACTGGGGCGGAACCCTTTTTCGATAACTAGGGCAAAAACCCTTTTTAGTAAACTGGGGCAAAAGCCCTTTAACACTTCCTCCATTCATATAAATCCCAAATCCCATGCAACAGATATCATGATATGGCATACAATAATCAGAAACAGTAATTTATGCAAATCAGTCCAATTTAACCCTAGGGGTATAACAGTCATTTTACACCTAATGGTAAAATAGTAATTTCTCACTTTTTAGGGTATTTCAGTAATTAATCCACTTTTTAGGGTTTTATTCCAATTTTATGCCACTAATAACTCTACTTCCGTCATTGTAACTTATTTACCACGTTTTACCAATTTTAGTCACTAGGCCCTAAAACCCCTAATGGCCCTACTGTGTCTTTTTTAGCGATTTAAGCCCATTAAGTCCAGAACTTATAAATTAATTATTAATTTAGCCCATATTAAGCCTACAGTCTACAAGGATACGTTTATTACACATTTTCACCCCTATGGGCCCGTAAGCCCATTGGGCCCATATTCAGCCCATCGAGGCCCAACTACCAAATTCCACGAAATTACACACGTAACAAGCTTACCACTTGCGATTTCTAAACCAATGATTTCTAACCGTTTTGTGAGCACTCGCATACTCACATGCCCACAAAATGCCCGAATTTCGGTATTTCGGTATTTCGGCTTTTGCCGATTAAGACTATAGAGGGGTGTTCGATACACACCTATTTGACGATTTCTCCGGTAAGATCTCCTCCCAAATGATCCTACAATTGATTAAATCACATTAATATATAAAACCCAAATCAAATACTTACCCCTAAGCAATACACACATTCGGCCACCCTCCTACAGTGGCTCCTTAACACTTACCTTTGTCGAAGTAGGAAATAGATCTAGATCTCGCTGTTCCCCCTTACTCAAGTCTTCAATCAACCGTCTTTAGAACATAATAATACCAAAAGAAATCGTTCATTAATGACTCCTAGAGCCTCATGCCCAAATCGACAATCTCTCTAGACTTTAGGGACTTCAGCTTTTACTTAAATCGCAAAATATACATATGTCTGAGTTGATAAGCACTTACCACTATTTTCTCTTTGATTTCTACACAGATCTGGTGTAGATCTAACTCTTATTTGCTTAGCAGACTTCGAAACCCAAAGATCTAAAGATTCGGCTATCTCCCTAAAACTATGGTGATTTCGGCTTTTAGAACTGTAAGGAAAAAGATGATTCGGTAAGGGGGTTTAGTAGAGGTGTTGTCGACAGGGATTTAGTGTTTAGAGGGTGTGAGATTCGGCCAAAAGAATGAAAGGAATTAAGGGATCTTGCCTTGGAGAAATCGGCGCAAAAGGTAAGTTTTTGGGATTTCGGCTTTTTGGTAGTCGACTATGGTGGTTTTTAGAAGGTTGGAGTAGAACAAAAAGATGAATAGGGTGGTAGGGAGGTTTCGGCTAGAGGAGATAGCAACAAGAAAAGAAAAAGAATGGAGAAGAAAGAAGCAAAAGAGATTTCGGCACAAAGAAGAAGAAAGCTACGTTTTTGGTCACTTTTGTGAAATGGAGAAAAGAATGACTTAAGGTGGCTAACCCCAATTGTCAGTACAAAAGAAAAGGAAAATAAGTTGCCCTAAATGCCACTTAAAAATTCGGCCCACACTCCCCTAAGGCCCTTGCCGATTTCACTTAAATGAGCACATGCCCAGCACATGCTAAAAAATTAAAAATAACCATACGCTTACCTTATAGCTTGAACCCTGGACCTTTTATTCCTTCCCAGACGCCACTTTTTTAGGAACCTAATGGCACCACCTTGCCACTTTGCCAAAGCTCCTTTTTGTGACATGTTTTACGAAGTTTTCTTAAAAGCCCACTTGACCAGGTCCCCTTTTCACTAAAAATCCAAACTTGATATTTTACCACGTTTTAACCTAAGCTTGGGCCTTCTATAGGCCCACTAACACTCTTAAACATATTTCCAACAATCAAACACCAAAAATTCCAAAATTTCACCAAAAATCACAAAAACTCAAAAATTCCCGAAAATTAAGGTGTTACAACCACTACTTAGATTTTTAGTCCAACACAAACTCTTCTGGACGAACAAGCAAAAATAATGCTCATGTAAAGACTCGAACACAAGACCTCCAATGCACCAACGCTCCACTTATCCACCAGACCAGCAGGCCCATTCCGATATATAGTTACAAACATTTAGATAAAAGCCTACTGAGTAAGGTTAAAGCTTAATTTAGAAAAATACCAAAATTTTCCCAAGTCATGGCTTGAACTTGGGACCTCTCACACACACCAAGAACACATAACCACTGAAGCAGACAGATATTTGTGTCACACATTTGGAAAAACAAAAATAAGAATTTTGAGGCGTTACAATTCTATCCCACTAAAAGAAAATTTTGTCCTCGAAATTTACCTGATCAAAACAGATGTGGATACTGTTGACGCATTGCATCCTCAGGCTTCCATGTGGCCTCCTCAATGTTATGATTTCACTATAGGACCTTTATCAAAGGGATAGACTTTTTTCGCAGAACCTTGATGTCACGATCCAGTATCTGAACCTGCTCCTGCTCTTAACATTAAGCCATAGAACATATTATGTATACAATCTAACTTCGGAGGTAGCTCCAACTGATCGGTAAGGCCCAATAAACCTAGGGCTCAACTTGCCCTTGTGACCGAACCTAAAAACCTTTTTTCCGCGGTGAGACCTTGAGAAATACGAAGTCCCCAACAGAATACTCAATCTTGTGTCTCTTTAGATCTGCATAAGATTTCTACCTATTAGAAGCCGTTTTCAGATGATCCTGAATTAGTCTAGCCTTATGCTCTATCTCAGAAACCAATTAAGGACCCAGAACAAGTCGTTCACCTAACTCAGTCCAACATAAGGGAGTGCAACACTTATGACCGTAAAGAGACTCATAAGGTGCCATTTGAATGCTAGATTAGAAGCTGTTATTATAGGCAAATTCTGCTAGCGGCAGATAATCCTCCCAATTGCCTTGAAAATCAATAGCACAGCTCCTCAACATATCCTCCAGTATTTGAATCACCTTATTAGATTAACCATCGGTCCGAGGATGGAATGAAGTACTGAAGTCCAACTATGAACCCAAAGCCTCATGCAACTTTTTCCAAAACTGAGATGTGAAACGAGGATCCCTATCAGAATGATCGAAATCGGTACCCCATGCAGTCTCATTATCTCTGATATATAAAGGTTCGCCAGCTTTTGTAGAGAATAATCCATCTTAACTGGGATGAAGTGTGCAGACTTGGTCAATCGATCCATGATGACCCAAACCAAATCTTTCTTAGTGGGTTTTAATGGTAACCCACTAACAAAGTCTATTGTTAGTCTCTCCCATTTCCATAGAGGAATCTCAACTGGCTGTAGCAAACCCGAAGGCAACTGATGCTTAGCCTTAACCTGCTATCATGTTAGACATCTAGCCACGAAGTCAGTAACCTCTCGTTTCAATCCCGGCCACCAGTATAACTCGCGAAAATCTTGGTACATCTTATTCCCACCAGGATGCATAGCGTAAGGGTTACTATGTGCCTCTCTCAGTATAGACTGCCTCAAATTATATCATTCGAAACACAGATCCGTTCATGAAAACACAACACACCCTCAAAGTTCAACCCAAAATCCGTAGTGCTACCACTCTCAAGCTGTCGGAACAGAAGACCCAAAGACTTGTCCTCTAACTGCTTACCCCTAATCTGCTTAATCCAAGTCAGTTTAACCTGAAGCTCAGCTAATAAGCTACTATCATCAAATAAGTTAAGGCGAGCAAACATCACCCTCAGATCAATCATAGCTCTACGGCTCAATGCATCGGCCACCATATTGGCCTTGCTAGGATAGTACTCAATAGTACAGTCTTAATCCTTAAGCAGTTCAATCCATCTACGCTGCCTAAGATTTAACTCCTTCTGAGTAAGGAGGTACTTGAGGCTTTTGTGATCAGTGTAGATGATACACTTCTCACCATACAGATAGTGCCTCCAGATTTTTAGAGCAAACACTATGGCAGCCAATTCTAAATCATGCGTCGGATAGTTTGCCTCATGTGTCTTAAGCTGACGAGACTCATACGCTACCACCTTACCATCCTGCATCAAAACACATCCCAAACTGACATGTGATGTATTATTATAAACTGTGAACTCCTTTCCAGGTTCAGGTTGTGTCAGAACAGGTGCCTCAGTTAGTACAGTCTTGAGCTTCTCAAAGCTCTCTTGCAGTGCATCAGTCTAGTCAAACGATACACCCTTACGTAGCAGCTTAGTTAAGGGTGTTGCAATCAATGAGAAGCCTTCCACAAACTGCTGATAATAACCTACCAGTCTCAGAAAACTATGAATCTCAAACACAGTCTTAGGTTGCTTGCAATCCAACACAGCCTCAATCTTTTAAGGATCAACTTGAATCCCCTCAGCCGAAACCATGTTACCTTACGTAACCAAAACTTGCACTTGCTAAACTTAGCATAGAACTGCTTTTCTCTCAAGGTCTGAAGAATAACTTTAAGGTGCTTATCATGCTCATCCTCAGTCCTTGAATACACCAATATGTCGTCAATGAACACCACCACAAACCGATCCAGATAGGGTGAAACACTTGGTTCATCAGATCCATGAAAGCTATCGGATCGCAAATCAATCTTAAAGAACATAAAAGCACCTTGGAACTAGTCAAATAGATCATCAATCCTCGAAAGTGGATACTTGTTTTTAATGTTCAACTTGTTCAGTTGCCGGTAGTCAATACACATCCTTATGGATACATCCTTCTTCTTAACAAACAGTACCGGTGCTTTCCATGGAGACACATTAGGGCGGGTGAACCCACAATCCAACAACTCCTAAATCTGAGCCTTAAGCTCCGTAAGCTCCTTTGGTGCCAATCGATAGGGAGAGATAGACACTGGAGCTGTACCAAGAAGAAGCTCAATCCCAAATTCCACTTTTCGATTCGGAGGTAAACCCGATAATTCCTCAGAAAAAACATCCAGAAAGCCCCTTATACTCTTGATGTCCTTAACAGTAAAGTCCCCAGAAATAGAAACACTTACATAGGCCAAGAATGCCTCACATCCCTTACGAACTAGTTTCTCAGCCACCAGTGTAGAAATCATATTAGATAGATAGTTCTGACGTTCTCCAATCACGACCACCTCATCATCCTCCTTACTTCTCAAGATGACCCTCTTAGTCGCACAATCCAAGCTGACACGGTGCTTGACCAACCAATCCATTCCCAAAATCGAATTCCCCAAACGGAAGCTCCATTAAGTCAGCCATAAATATTGTCCCTTGAACCTCTAAAGGAACGTCTCTATACAATTTACTAACCTAGACAGACTGCCCAAATAGACTTAGTATAGTAACCTCACTCGTAGTGCTCTTAACCGAAATCCCCAACTTTTCAGATATGGTGCTAGCTACATAGGAATGTGTGGAACCTATGTCTATCAATGCAAGATAAGGTACATCACAGATAAGGAACATACCCATGATGACGTCCAGAGCATCTCTGTCCTCTCGATGACGTGCAGCATATACAAGAGCAGGCTATCTCGCCTTAGTCTGTTCAACACCTCTGCTCGGTGCTCTCTATCAACGACCCACACCATTACCACCCCTAGCTAGACCACGACCTCTCGGTGGCTGCTGAACTACCTTTCATGGTTGTGCAGTACTAGTACCCGGAGCTTGCATCTGATCGGCCCTCAGTGGACATTCCCTAATGCGGTACTCCAATGACCCACATCTCAAGCAAGCCCTAGTCCTCCTCCAACATTCACCAAGATGGTGTCTACCACAGTCTACACATGGCTGCAACCCAGTAGTAGTAACAGGGGACCCAACTCTAACTAGCCTGTCAGGTCTGACATTTTTCTTAGGCCTCTGTACAGGACTCGAGGGTTTTGAATCTCTCTTGTTCTTACCCCTCTCTCTATCTCTATTCTGGTGCTTAGCGTGCTTAACATCCTCGGTGATCTTTGTCTTCTCTACCAAAATCAAGAACTCTCACTCCATTTGTGGAGCTATCAACACCCTCAAATTATCACTGAGGCCATCATCAAAGCAGACACACCTCTCATACTCAGATGCCACCATACCTCGCACATAGCGGCTCATTCTCAAGAATTCGGCCTCATACTTGGCCACTAATCGATCTCCCTGTGTAAGGTTCAGAAACTTCCTCTTACGAGCATCCACATAACTGGCTCTCACATATTTCCCTTGGAAGGCAGTCTTAAAGAACTCCCAAGTCAGACGTTCGGGCTGAGTGCCCTCCTTAATGGTCAACCGCCACTGGTATGCCTCATTGCGAAGAAGCAAGACTGCACCCTTCAATTTTTGCTCAAGAGTGCAAGCTAATTCATCTATAATCCTCTCCGTGGCCTCAATCTAGTACTCGGCCACATTAGGGGCAACTCTTGTGACACCCCTAAATATCTCAGCTCCATTGGACCGGATTCATTCCGTAACCGAACCTCGGCCCCTGGATCACACCCAAATCCAGTATTAGGCCCAGCGACCCTCTCTAGTATCCTTAGCATAGCCTGAGACAGTGCGTCGTCCCCAGCCATATGATCATGAGACCCAGTCTCAGTTGTTGGTGAAACTGGTGTCTCACTAGTGTCCAAATTTGGTATACTACCCCGAGAAGAGGAAGGCTCAGCTCGAGCCCCCTACAGCCTCTACCACGCCTCAGATACCACGTCCACAGGTACCACGTGTGCTCATTATGTAATCAGATTTAACTGTATTACAAATTTTATGAATCAGTTACAGTTCAATATTTATTAGCATATGTTTTATGTAAAGAGTTTCAGTAGTTCAGAGTTTGCTTTCGTATGTCGCAGTCTCTATTAGTTATACTACAATTTCAGTTTTTCTCTACGGTTTCAGTACACACTAACTAGAGTGTTTTCACAGTATACTACCTACAGTAGTTCAGTATGTACTATCTATAGCATTTTCATATTAAACCCATCAAGGTTTCAGAATACTTACAAGATCAGTGCCGGAGACTCATTGTACCACATACTCAGTCAAATCATTTTAAATCATTTGAAAATTAGTTTTTAAAAACCAAGTTTTAAAACCCAAAATCTACAGCTGAGTTTTACAACCTGGCTCTAATAGCACTAAATGTAACACCCCAAGCTCGGCCTAGACGTTATGGCCGAATTTGGCAATGTCACATGATAGGTTTTTTAAAAACTAAGTCGTCACGATAAAACCATTCCCGTTTAATTACTTTCCTTTTTATCTCTTATTAACTCTAAAATCGATTACTTATTAATCAATTGTTTTAAAACATAGTTCGTTGCGGAAGCTTAAAAAACTATTTTAAGTAAACTGTGTGTTTACGAAAAACTTTTGCTTTTTGAAAACTGAGTTTACCACATCTAGTAGTTGGAAATCCATAAAACACCATATAAATCCCAAATTTAGGCAAACAGTCCAAAAGTCCCAAATTACAAAAAAAAATGGATCAAATTAAATTAGAAGCCATAAATGTAAATAAAATAGTCCAATAACCTTGTAGCCACCGTTGAGTCCTCTACCGCACCGATCCGTCTAAGTCTAGGGATTACCTGTTCACATTAAAAGAATGGGTGAGTTTATGTAAACTCAGTATGCAATCCCCACAGAAAACAATCATACAGTAAAACACAGTAAACAGTCAAATGCAGTCTGGGCCTAAGCCCATTTCAGTTTCAGTAGCAGTTTGGGCCTTAGCCCATTTCAGTTTCAGTATCAGATAAGCATTAAGGCCTTAGCCCATCACAGTAACAGTCATGTATATAGTGATAAGAAAATAGAGTCCTACCCACCAGCTTCTAATACACCATCTTCATTCATCCCTACACTTCTTATTGGGTTTAAAACACCCACCCATCCCTACACTCCAAGCTGTACCGAATGCGGCACATATCAGTATAATGTAGCTAAGCTACCAGTCAATAGGCTTAAGAGCCTTTCAGTACACTTCCTCCAAATATCATCATCCCAACCCTACAATAAATGACATGCTATCACATGGTTATCAGTTACACATATAGTTCAGTATACATGCATTTAATTATCATGCTCAATACATATATCATACATTCAGGTCATACATTTAAGGCTCTAAGTAGTGCTTACCAACCCTATAGTAGGTTCATAGTCGACTTGGGCGACCTGTGCAACCTTTGGAAACATTTCAGTTAAATGGGCTCACACGCCTATGTGGCATGCCAGTGTGGGCCCACACACCTATGTGGCTCACATGGCCCAATTTGGGATCACACAGCCTGGCTCAAAATCCCACATGCCCATGTGGACCCACACGCCGGTGTGGCTCATACGGCCTAAATTAATCTAGCTCTTGTGTCGCACACGGCCTACCTGGCCATTACACGGTCATGTCTTACACGCACGACCTGGTCTCGTTGAACACACGTTGGGTTAGAGCACACGACCTACCACACGAGCGACCACATGCCTGTATAGTATCGATAATAGGGTTTTTGACTTTTATCAAAACATCGTTTTCTATATTTTTGGGTACACACATGTATCATTTTTTATGTCTAAACACTCCCAAGCACTCCAATACCTCTGATCAAAATGAGAAATCCACGCACTCAACTTGTTTATTGGGAATGATTTATAGTCCATTGATTAACACCTAAACACCAAAAAGGAACCCCTCTTAGAAAGTAACTAGAAATGTTTAAATTAGTAAGAACTGAAACTTACCAATAATGTGCAATAGCCGAATTAACGAGCCATAAAACATTCAAAAGTGGATGGGGAATCAAAAACATGAAAACTAGCAATATCGGAATGGAGAATAGGGTTTGCCAATAGAAAACCGAAAGAAGATGAAAAAGAATGGAGAAGAGATGGCGTTAAAGAGGTGGAGAACTGTGGAAAAATCCAAAATTTTCCAAAAAGAAACGATAATGCTCAGAAAATCTGATAACCCCCAAATCTTTCCCCATAATTCTCTCTACCAAACTCCCCACTACAACCACTACTTAGATTTTTAGTCCAACACAAACTCTTTTGGATGAACAAGCAAAAATAATGCTCATGCAAAGACTCGAACACAATACCTCCATCGCACCAACCCTCCACTTATCCACCAGACCAGTTTTGGGCCTCGTAGGCCCTTAATAAGGACTTTATGAATATGTTTGAAAAGTTTTAAATTTTAACGTAAATTTTATGACTCAGTATGGTATGTTTATGTATCTTTAAGTCCAGTAATGCCTTGAACCCTGTCCCGGCATCAGATACAGGTAAGGGGTGTTACATTTTAGTGGTATCAGAACTATGGTTTAGTCGGCTCTCGAACTAACCTAGCATGTGTATGTGTCTAGCTATACATGCCATATATGAATTGTGATAGTGTGACGACTCCTGACATTTTAAATTGTGGTTTCATATAGTAAATGGATCTCGATCGAGTTGTAGCCAATAAGGCAGAAAGTAATGCGTAGGCTCCCGCCTAAGGGACCGCGCCACTTGATAGTAGACAAGTGACAACTAGTCAGGAAAAAGAGCTCAGGAAGCCTTCCTCCATATGATGAACGAGTGGTATACAGGTTTATTCAGGTGAACCTGAATGCTCAACCTCTTCCACCCCATCCCATTCCTCAACCGGTTCCCATAACTCCCCAAGGTGTGGAGATGGTAAGATTGAATAAGCCTCTAGTTGATAAAATTTATAAGTACAAGGCCAAAAAATTCAGGGCTAATGTATATGATGACCTCGAGAGGGCAGAGTTCTGGCTAGAGAATACTATCAAGTATTGGATGAGCTTTCATGCACACTTGAAGAATGTTTAAAATGTGCTATATCTTTGCTAAGGGATGCGGCATATGTAACACCCATAACACACCTCCGTCGTCGGAATGAGTTACGAGGTATTATCAGACAAAACACATCTTATAAACAATCAATGTCCAATATAACATTGTGATACATAACATATACGAAAATCATAGTCATTACAAATAATCTAATTTAACTAATACAAGCATAAATTTTATACATGAGCACATGTTTTAAATTTTTATCATATTGTTACAAAATCCATTACTACATGTGACTTCAATTATAAAAGTTACGCATCATACTAGTAAGTGTACTATCCATTTAAACACATTATAAGAGAACATATAAAAGGAGTTTCTCAAAGTACATATAACTTGACACATGCATCAATTTTTGCATGCAACCATCAAGACCTTATAAAACTACAAAACACTATTCATTTGGTCATTTCTAATGCTTTGGCCGAACACACTCATACTTAGACCATATAATTCAATTCAATAATCACATAATAATTCAATCTAAATCTCAAACATCGAATATATTTATATATCCATCATTCATGTCTAAAACTTACTAGTATCCAAACTTAAATAACCATATTAGCATTACTCAATACCATACCACCATCATTCACACAAAACACACTTAAAATTTTACTTAAGATAGCATATACTAATAATTCAACTTAGCCATTTTCGTATAGCTTAGTAAACAAAAGGGTTCGACTTGTCTAGTCATGTTACAAACTATAGCTATTACATGCCATAATGCTTGATATTAAACTTTTATAAAATACCAATCTATAGTTGATAGGTGCGATGACTTCAAAAGGAAATGGCCCCGAGCTTCCAACGGATCTTTAATCTATCCACAAAGGAAAAAAATGAACACACGTAATAAGTTGTTAACTCAGTAAGTCATAAGCCATTTGACAAAAATGATTAACTAGTATAAATAATAAATAACAAGGATCAAAGTTTTTGTCTATTACTTTATTTTAGGAACCAACTAGCTCCATAAATCACATAGCCTAATTCATCTCATTTCAAACTTAAAACGAGAATCTCAATTCGAATAGCAAACACTTTCATGAGGTCCTTTCGGCAAAAATTATAATTTATACAATCCTCTATCCAATTAAACTATCTCTCTATAGTCATCTTTATCACATATTCAATAGAATCTTTAACTTAAATAACCATAAGAATAGAGTCAAATTCTTCACGTATACGAACTAATGCAATTAGGCAATTGTATTCAAATGCATCCAAATTTAACTACAAATTTCATTCCACAAACCATAATCATCAACTTACCTTCCATTTACACATAATGAGCCATTATTCTTCATATACTTTATTCACCCAATTGGTTACATCTTTCTATCATTCTCACGTATGTGATGTTATATCCATCTAGCGAATGTATGCACACATAGTGCCATTCAAGCTCGAAAGCATACGCATACATAGTGCCATTTGAAGCTCACGAATGTACGCACACATAGTGCCATTCAAGTTTATCAATACACGCACACATAGTGCCATTTGAACTCATGAATATATGCACACATAGTGCCACATATTATCGCATACATAGTGCCACATTTTATCTCATTACTTATACATCAAAATGACTTAGTTAAGTAGATAACATTTCATCCGATCATCAAAGCTTATTCACATAATAATATTTCTTATCGAAAATTCTTTGTATCATTTATATGCTAGAATATCCATATATTAAATTGCTTAACGACTTACCTTGTTTTGGATAAACTCCGATCAACTAGTCAACCACCTTCGCTTTCCCTTTGGCCGAGCTTTGCTCATTATGATCTTGAGCAAATTCAACAAATGAACTAATTTAACATCCTTTCAATTATTTAACTACAATTCTACTTATTTCTCAAAGAAGCACACATACATATGAATTCGGCACTTCATCTCATATTCACAAAGCCACAACCTCAATAGTTTAGCAAATGTACACAAGTTCTTATATTTCCAAATGCACAACCATATACATCCAAATGTCACTATGTACATGATAAGGGTGTAATCAAATTTTTACATGTACTTATTACGGGCACTTATAACTTCATAACCACAATATCAATGTATACAAATCAACTTCCTTAAGATAAATTTTCAATACACATATATGCTCATTAAACTAGCTTAACTCTCATATCCGAAAATTACATCAACAAGGCATTTACTCACTTTAAACACAAACCATTTGTCAATTATTTAATCAAGTTAAATTTCGGCTATCACTCAACTAGGTGCTACAAATTATACACCAATTTAGTAAAATTCCCATTAGTCGATTGCCATAATTTAAAATTAGCCACAAATATTAAACATTACCAAGTTCAATTCATTAATTATCTATTCCCAAACACAAAATATCAAACAACATCAAGAATATGCAGCTTAATGACCGAATGGTCATTATTCTCCATTAAGCTACAACAAGCACATAGTGTCCAATTAAACTTATAAACTTTCAAAATTTCATGAGTTTAACACCTAAATGCTCATCTAAATACTCACAGCTTCAAATCTACAAGCTCCAAACTTTTTTAGTAAAATTCAAGACATGGGCGAATGTCCTATGCCTCAAGAACTTAAAAATTCATTCATGGGTCATACAAAGAACCTCATTATCATCAAATTTCCAGAATTTTAAAAAGAAATTTCAAGAATTCACATACCAAATTCAAGCTATGGATGACCGAATGCTTTGTTTTCTTCTTCTTCTACTTACGGCAATGGAAGGAAAAAAATGACATTTGTTCCTTGGTTTTTCCTTCCACTTACTATATTTCTTTATTTAATTATGTTTTATGTATATAATATTTACATATATTCCACACAATCATTACAAATAAAGCAAAAATGACATTATTATCTAGTTGGCCGGCCATGTGCATTGATTTTGGGATATTTGACATGCAAGTCCTTCCTTTGTAATTCAATGCATTATTAAATCATTCCTATTCTTTCTAGTCTATAATTAGATTTTTAACACATAAGTCCTTAATCAAACTTCCACATTCTAATGACATAATTAAACATCAAGATTTCACACATGCAAAGTTCACATATAATAATCATAAAATTTAACATTTAATTATTTTTGTGACTCGGTTTAGTGGTCTCGAAACCACTTCCCAACTGGGGTCGAAATAGGGCTGTCACAGCATATCACTGGTAGAAGACATTAGTATCTATGGTTCTGAGAAAGAGGGTCATATGGGATTTCCTCCAAGAGGAATTTCAAAAGAAGTATATAAGTCAGCAGTTCATCGATCAAAAACGTAAGGAGTTTTTGGAATTGAAGCAAGGTCGCATGACCATATACGAGTGAAAGTTCGTCAGACTTAGTAAGTACGCTCCGGAATGTGTGTCTACAGAATCTATTATGTGTAAGAGGTTTGAGGATGGGCTGAATAAAAATATTAGAATGTTTGTTGGAATTTTGGAACTGAAAAAATTTGATATGCTAGTAGAACGAGCTTGCAAAGCTGAAGATTTAAGCAAGGAAAAGAGAAAAGTTAAGCTCGATGCTAGAGATTCGAGGAAGAGACAAATGAGTAAGTCCTTTCAGTCATCGTCGAAGAAATCAAGGGATATACACGTTCATTCAAATTTTTCAGCTGGGAATCCTAATAGAGATTATGGGAAGCAATATTCGGGTTCTAAAGCCCAAACTACATCCATAATGAGTGTTGGGAATGTGAGATCTAAAAAGTCTGAATGCCAATACTATGGTAGGTGACACCCCGGTGAATGTTGGGTGATCACCCCGGCTTGTTTTAAATGTGGCTCCTAAGACCGTTTTATTAAGGATTGTTCTAAGATGATTGAGAAAGATAATTCCCAAAATGTTAGATCGAGTAATATTATTACTAGAGGGAGGCCAGTGAAAAATATGAGAGATGAGGCTAGTAGCAAAGGCGTATCCAAGGATTGGGCTGTGAGATCAGAAGTTAGAGCACTTGCGAGAACCTATGCAATTCGTGCTGAGGAAGATGTGTTATCCCCTAATGTGATTATGGGTACATTTTCTCTTTATTGTACTAATATAATTGTACTAATCGATATTGGATCGACGTATTCTTATATTTGCTTGAATTTGGTAACTAGTATGAATTTGCCCATTGAGCCTACTGAGTTTGTGATTAAAGTGTCAAACCCTTTATGCAAGTGTGTGCTAGTTGATAAGATTTGTAAGAATTGCCCTTTGATGATTAGAGGTCATTGTTTCCTGGCTAACTCAATATTGTTGCCATTTGACAAGGTTGATGCTATTTTGGGTATGGATTGGTTGACATCACATAATGCCAAAGTGAATTATAGGTAGAAAATTATTGAATTGAAATGTGAATATGGTGAGGTTCTTCAGGTTGAAACAAATAAATCAAGTGAGCTGCCTGTTGTAATTTCGTCTATGTTGTCTCAGAAGTATATGGGAAAGGGTTGCGAAGCATTTCTTGCATATGTATTGAACACCAAAGTTTCTGAATTGAAGATTAAATCAGTGCCGGTAGTTTGTGATTTTTCAGATGTGTTCCCGGAAGAATTGCCAGGGTTGCCACCGGTTAGAGAAGTAGAGTTCACAATTGATTTGTTACCAGTGACTACTCCAATATCGATTGCTCCATATAGAATGGCTCCGATTGAATTGAAAGAGCTAAAAACCCAATTGCAAGAGTTGACAGATAAGGGATTTTCGAGACTGAGTTTTTCTCCCTAGGGTGCTCCGGTGTTATTCGTTAAAAAGAAAGACGGATCCATGAGACTTTGCATCGACTACCTACAACTCAACAAGGTGACCACAAAAAATAAGTATCCCTTTCTGAGAATTGACTATTTGTTCAACTAGTTTAAAGCAGCGATAATGGTTTCAAAAGTATATGTGAGATCTGGGTACTATCAATTGAAGGTTAAAGAGTCAGATGTGCCAAAGACCGCATTCAGGACGAGGTATGGACATTATTTGTTCCTTGTGATGCCATTTGGCTTAACTAATGCTCCGGCTGTTTTTATGGACTTAATGAACCGAATTTTCTGACCGTACTTGGATAAATTTGTGGTTGTGTTTATAGATGACATTTTGATTTATTCTCGAGACGAGTCCGAGCATGCTGAGCACTTGAGAACGGTTTTGCAAACTTTGAGAGAATTAGTTGTATGCAAAGTTTAGTAAAAGTGAGTTTTGGCTCTGATCGTGATCTTGAGTGACGATGATAAAGTAATAAAATCTGATCGTACCTGAAAACTAACTAATATCACGACAGAAAGGCAGGTGCACCTATCGAATAGTAGTATAGTTAGTGGCAAGACTGGAATATCGAATCCAATGAACTATGAGTACTAGTAATAACTTTCTTCCTATTATCAAGCTTAAAAAATAAAAGGGGGTTTTGTTTCTAAATTAACTAATCTAAACTAAATTAAAAAGAAACGGCAATGAGTAAAGAGAGAGATTGCTTATGGGAAAACTGATTGATTAAGGCAATACCTAAGGAAGAATCTACCTAAACTTCACTTGTTATCTAACTCTGAACCAGATGATTTCTTCATTTGATTTGATCCGTAGAGATTCCTAAATTATGTTAATACCTCCGTCGAGGATAAGAACAACTAATCCTAGGTTGATTAACTAAAATCTCTTTCTAGTTAAAACCCCTAGTCTTGCATTAACTCGATCTATGGCTCCCCATATTAGATTTAACTCTAATCCGGTAGATTTTTGTCATCCTATATCTAGGATTGCGATCAACTCCACTTAATTGTGTTGGATCTACTCCTATGTAGAGACTTTTGCTCCTTTACATAAGCACATTTGACTTAAATCAATATCCTGGACATATCAATTTAAGAGTTAAAAATACAATTAAGAACAACTCAAATATTTATCACATAGCACAGATAACAATAACAAGATCTGTCTTAGGTTTCATCCCTCTTAGATATTTGGGGTTTTAGTTCATAATTATAAAAGAAAACATCTCAGAAGAAATAAAATAACAAAACATAAGAAAACCCAAAACTCCTGAAAGGATTGAAGAGAGATCATCTGTCTTGATGTAGATCTTGGCTTCTAAGATGGATCAATCGGCTTCCCTTCGAGTAATTCCCTACTTTAACTCCTCGTCTTGGTGGGAATAAAGCACCCTTGGCGGGAATAAAGCACGCCCTTGTAGTTGCCTCCTAGGGTCTTTATATAGAGTTTTGGAATGCCTTTCTTAGCCTTTAAGTAACCTTTTCCGAATGAAATTGACCTTCCTCACGACAGGGACACGTCCGTGTGCCACGCCCATGTGGATCGACTACCAGGCCATGCTTGAGCATGTTAAAGTGGCACGGCCATGTGACACGGCCGTGTGGCGAACCTGCAGGCCGTGTTGATTCCTGAATTGAGCCTAATTTGCACGTTTTCGGCCCGTTCCTTGCTCTTTTCCCTTCATTATGCTCACCTAAGTATAAAACATGAAATAAAAGGATTAAGAGCACCAATTTCCACAAATTCAATGATAATTCATCCAGAACTTAGGCTAAGCATGAGGTAAAAATATGTATAATTTACGGTTTATCAGGCACCGAGAAGTCAGATTTTTGGGACATATTGTTTCAGGTGACGGCATTAGAGTTGACCTGAGTAAGATTTCGGCTATTGTTGATTAGAAACTGCCAAAAAATGTATTCAAGGTTAGAAGCTTTTTGGGCTTAACCGAATATTATTGATGCTTTGTTAAAGGATTTTCGATGATTACTTCTCTTATGACCAAGTTGCTGCAAAAGGATGTTAAGTTCGAATACACTGAAAAGTGCCAACAAAGTTTTGAGGAATTGAAAGCGATGTTGACTGAGGCACCAGTGCTAGTGCAGCCTAAGTCTGGGAAAGAATATGTGATTTATAGCGATGCGTCTTTAAATGGTCTTGGATGTGTACTAATGCAAGAGGGAAAAGTGGTAGCTTATGCCTCGAGACAGTTGAAACCACACAGAAGAACTATCTGACGTATGACTTAGAATTGGCTGCCATTGTGCTTGTTTTAAAGATTTGGCGTCACTATTTATACGATGAGAAATGTCGTATCTTTACCGATCATAAGAGCTTGATGTACTTGATGTCCCAAAAGGATTTGAATTTATAGCAACAAAGGTGGCTTGAACTATTAAAAGACTATGAGTTGTTGATTGATTATCACCCGGGAAAGGCGAACGTGGTCGCCGATGCTTTAAGTAGGAAATCCTTGTTTGCTTTAAGAGCTATGAATACAAGTTTGACCTTGTCTAGTGATGGTTCAGTCTTGGCTGAAATGAGAGTTAGACCGACCTTTAACAAATATACGAAGCTCAAAAAAGTGATAGTGATTTGCAAGCTAAAAGAGCTCAGTGTGAATCAACAAGTGAGTCAGATTTTCGAATCAGGACCGATGACTGTTTTATGTTCTGAGACAGAGTTTGTGTTCCAAAGGATGCTAAGTTGATTCAAAAAATTTTGCACGAAGCACATAGTGGTTGCTTATCAGTTCATCCAGGTAGTACCAAAATGTACAATGATTTAAAGAATTTGTATTAGTGGCCGGGTATGAAAAAGGATATTTCTGAATTTGTATCAAAGCGTTTGATATGTCAGCAAGTGAAAGCTGAGCATCAAGTGCCCTCGGGTTTACTTCAGCCAGTAATGGTACTCGAGTGGAAATGGGATAGGATTACTATGGATTTTGTAATGGGGTTACCTTTGACTCCGAAGAAGAAAGATGACATTTGAGTTGTCATTGATCGATTGACGAAATCAACTCACTTTATCCCAGTACGTACCGACTATTCACTTGATAAATTAGCGGAGTTGTACATTGTTGAAATCGTGAGATTGCAAGGAGTACCTTTGTTGATCATTTCGGGTCGAGACCTGGGATTTACTTCGAGGTTTTGGAAAAAGTTACAAGAAGCCTTAGGTACAAAGTTGAACTTTAGTACTGCATTTCATCCGCAAACCGATGATCAATTTGAAAGAGTAATTCAGATCCTTGAGGATATGCTCTGATGTTGTATATTGGAATTCCAAGGTAATTGGGAAAAGTACTTACCGTTGATAAAGTTTGCCTATAACAACAGTTTTCAGTTGAGTATAAAAATGGCACTATATGAGGCATTATATGGCCGTAAGTGTCGGACTCCTTTGTATTGGACCGAACTTAGAGAAAGACAGATTCACGGGGTCGATTTGGTGAGAAAAACCAAGAAGAAAGTAAAAGTGATTCGTGATTGTTTCAAAATCGCTTCAGACAGACAAAAATTGTACGCGGATTTGAAAAGAAAAGAGATTGAATTTTAGACTGGTGATAAAGTGTTTCTAAAGGTGTCTCCGTGGAAAAATATTTTGATATTTGGTCGAAAAGGCAAGTTAAGTCTGCATTTTATTGGTCCGTATAAGGTTATCAAAAGAATTGGGCCAATCGCATATCGGTTGGCTTTACCGGTAGAATTAGAAAGGATTCACAATGTGTTTCATGTGTCGATGTTACTACAATATCGTTTCGACCCATCGAATGTAATTTCTTCGGTAAAGGTTAAGATTCAACCGGATATGACATATGAGGAAGAACCAATTAAGATTTTGGCTCGGGAAGTCAAACAATTAAGAAATAAAAGCATATCATTAGTGAAAGTGTTGTGGCGTAGACATGGGGTTGAAGAGGCTATGTGGGAACCCGAAGAAGCCATGAGAAAATAGTACCTAAACTTCTTTTCCGGTAAGATTTTCGGGGACGAAAATCCCTAAAAGGGGGAAAGTTGTAACAGCTTGAATTAAGGCCTAAACGGAATAGTGGTTTTAGAACTACGAATCCAAAGTAGAAAAAATTATTGCGATAAAGTTTTACGGTTTATAATGTGATTGAATACATGTGTGAAAATATTGTAAAGAAATTTTAGCGATAAAGTGTCCAATTTGAATATTAGGACTAAATTACAAATGTTGCAAAGTAGGTGTTCTAGAAGCTTTTAGTGCTTAATTGAAATGCATTTTTAAATTGGAAGTCCTTATTTAGTAATTAGACCATTAAATGTCATGATGGACAAAAATGGACATGGAAGGGTAAAATTTTAAAGAAAAGCTATAAGGGCATTTTGGTCATTTGGTTAATAAAAGAATAAAAAGGGAAAATAAGCCAAAAATTATGTCCATCTTCTTACACCTTGGCTGAAATTCTTAAGCTCTCCATAGCTAGGGTTTCTTCAACTTTCAAGCTTGATAGTAAGTGCATTCTAGCCCCATTTTTAATGTTTTTTACATTTTTGAAGTTGTTATCGCCTGATTTACTTATTTCTACCACTAATTTGAGCTAGAGTTCATGTGTAAAAATTTACCCATGTATGAAATACATGTATTTTGATGTTTAATGGTAGAAAATGAATGTTAGTTATGTAATAAACGACTTTTACTAAGTGATTTTCGGTGAAAACGTCCATATGGACCTACTTGTAAAAGTTGTAAAATTGGTGGTAAAAATCTAAATTGAAAGAAAATGTGGGCTATTATAAGCATAAGATAGGTTCACTAGGCTTGGGTTTTGAGAAAAATGAATACATTTCATTTTACGAGTTTAGGGACTAAAGTGTAAACAAGTGAAAAGTTAGGGGCAAAAATGTAAATTTTCCTTAATATAAATTTTGGGTCAAATTGAATAATGTGAGTAATAAACGAGCTAAATGTGTTATTATAGAGCAAGAAAGACGTGGGATCGACCTTGATCGGGGGAAAGAAAAGCTCGTGGACTAAATTGCAAAATTTGCCATTTTTGTATGAGGTAAGTTTGTATGTAAATAACATATCATTAAATTTATGTTATATGTTGTTATATTGTATGAATGTGTAAATGACTCATTGAATGTATTTGACAATGCTTCAATAAGTGTTAAGTGAGAAATCCCAGTTGAACCTTAGGAATAAAATAGGATACGAGTGACATGTCACTAGGACCTTAAGTCTGATTATGTGATTATGTGACGTCTGAGTGCTGGTCTTGTAAGACTACCAGTGGCTAGGTAATCCTGCATATGTTGTGGATACCTGTCAGCTTGTGTGACCAGCACTGAGTAGCTACGTTCTAACCGTCAGTTTGTGTGAGCAGACCCGTGACTAGCTCGAGAATAAGCATATACGTGAAATGTGAAGTGGTAGTTTTGGCTACATATATGTGGCACTAATGTGCAAGTTTTCTGAGTATCCGTTAGTATTCCGATGTGTTAATAATGAAAGATATGAAAATGTATGTGTGTTTGTATGATGATATGGTATAGGTGTGCACAAGAAATTTGTAAGTATGAATGTTATAAGTGGCCATATTGTGGTAAGTTGTGCTTGAGTAAGTTAACATAAATGAGCTCAACGGTAAATGTATCAACTCTCCTTACATTAATTTGTATGGTTACGATCCTATTTATTTGCATATAAACTTACTAAGCTATATAGCTTACCCCTCCTTTCTTTTCCTTTGTCTTATAGTGTCACCAAGCTAGCTCGGGATTGGGACTTGTCAAAGGCTTGCATCACACTATCAGAATTGTTATTTTGGGTATTTGACATTAGTGATCTTTTTGTAAGTATGGCATGTACAGGAACTTGGTCGTTTTACTTTATGTCATATTTGGTTTGGCCTAAAAGTTGGTCTAAGTTAGATGAAAGTCCATTTTGTGTATGGTCATTTGAAATTGGAAATGGTGGTTTTTGGTATAATCAATTCAAGATGTCTTTCATGAATGAGTTGATAATTGTGTAATGTCCATGAATGGGAATTATGGTATGTGAATGATGAGTGGATGCTTTGATTGTGAAATTTGGTTGTTCAAATGTGTTACGATAAGAGTTGTTGAATGGACATATGTGCTATTATGTATCAGAGTGGCAAATGGATTGGAAGATAACCTATATTTTGTCCACACGGATAGGCACACGGGTGTGTGTCTAGGCCGTATGTGACACACGGTCAGCCCTATGGGCATGTTGATAGGTCGTGTGTCCCCTGCACCCTAATTAGGCAAAATAGAATGCCCAGTAGTAAACACATAGGTAGAGACATGGTCGTGTGTCTCAGCCGTGTGAAGGACACAGCTTCAAGACATGGGGGTGTGCCCAAGCCGTGTGAAGTCTGCATATTAATTGCAAGAAATAAGTTTGCCACACAACCTAGCACACAAGTGTGTGACTTGGCCGTGTAATCCTTAATTGTTGATGACGTCATAAATAGAGAGTTACACGGGTTGAGGACATGGGTGTGTCCCAAGTCACACGGGTGTGTGTGACCACATGGCTTACCCACACGGGCGTGTAACTCTCTAAATATGAAAATTTTCTAAGTTTTTATGAAATTTTCTAGAGTTCTCGGTTTAGTCCCTGAAACATTTCCAAAGCATGTTTTGGGCCTCGTAGGCCCTTAATAGGGACTTTATAATATATTTGAAAAGTTTTAAATTTGACACAAATTTTATGACTCAATGTGGTACATTTGTGTGTGTTTAAATCCAGTAATGCCTTGAACCATGTCCCGGCGTTGGATACGAGTAAGGGATGTTACATCAAAACTCAATCAAAACCATTTCTTATCAAAAACACATACCAAACTAGCATAATACATTAACGATGATTCACACATATTAGTCAACTTAAATTCAACCAATTCACCATTTCAAATCCATATTATATAGCAACCAATTTGACCTATAAAATCATGCCACAATAAGACCTTTCTCAAGCATTCATACACCATTATTCAACTAACCATTTAAACATCCATAATGACATAACCACAAGCATACCAAAACATGCCATTTCACAACACATTATATACATCAAACCATAATCATTATCAAGCCATTTCTAATGACCAAATACACACAACATTTACATTATTTCTAAGCCAAATCTCATGGCTCATTTTTCATTACTCAAACATGCCAAAATATGACAAAGTGACCATAGCCTATACATGTCATATACTATACATGCCATATACTATATATACATAGGCTTAAAAGTACCACAATAGATGTCCGATAGTGCGATGATGTTCTCGACGATCTCTGGATCTGAGCTAGCTTCGATTCACTATAAAACATGGAAAGTAAAAACACAGTAAGCTTTATAGCTTAGTAAGCTTATATTTAATAAACTTAGAATAACATATAAGTACCATTCAATAAACTAAGCATAATAAGGCATAATATACTATGCCACATATCAAAACACAAACCTTTCATATGCTTACCACATAGTTACATATGAATTACTCCTTTGTACTTATTTTTATGTCTTATATATACTTCGTATGTACTTGTGACACTTAGATCCTTCATACTTTATTCCTCGTCTCGACTATACCCATTGAACCATTCAGAATACATTTGGATATTCGGGAGTCTTATATACACAGTAACAATGCCATATCCCAGATATGGTCTTACATGTAATCTCGTATCGATGCCAATAGCCCAACTATTATCTTACACGAAGTCTCATATCGATGCCATATCCCAGATATGGTCTTACACGTAATCTCATCTCGGTCACCCTAATGTCATGACATTTGTATCCTAACTATTCCTAAGGTTCAACAGGGATTTCTCAACTGTCATATCTCTATCAATTGTTGCTCGTATTCATATCTAATCAGCATTATATTTCGATTGAACAATAGCAGTGCATTTAAAACATAATTTAACAATATTTATTAACATACGAACTTACCTTGAGTATGAAAACAATGAAATGAGTCAACTACTCGATAATCTTGCCTTTCCCCCGATCTAAATCCAGATTCCGCTTTTCTTGATATGCTTAATCAAACTTGGCCGAACCCTTAAGAACTCAAAAATGGTTTTCTTTGTTCTTATTTTCGATGGAGAAGATGAGAATTAATGAAAAAAAAGTTGTTTTATTTTATTAATATAACCTTAATCCATATTTTACCATTTTACCCTTAATGAGAACATTATAAAATCACTTAATATCAGTCCAATTATGTCCATTCCCACTATCAATGGTCTAATATCATCATAAGGACCTCCACTTTAATAATTCATATCAAATAAACACTTAATCAAATAGAACATCAATTTTACATTTTATGCGATTTAGTCCTTTTATCAAATTAAACACACAATCAGTAAAATTAATTCACGAAACTTTCACACATACTTACCAACATGCTATAAAACATATAAAATAATATTATAATAATTTTATGACCTCAAATTTATGGTTCCAAAACCACTATTCTGATTAAACGAAAAACGGGCTGTTACACTACCACATTGAACTGTACTGCTTATACGCTAGCCCTGCTGCATATTATATTCTGAGTGGCTTAGACCACATTCTTGGAGTGTAGGGTTAGATGGGCCTTCAAGGTCCTAATTGGTGTGACTGGTTGCATGAGCTTTAACAACTTTTTTGGGGTGTGATCAGGGGACGAAGAGGTGTGTTGGCTGGATGGGTGGGTTTTGGTACTTGACTGCATCATGTGCATCTATTTGGGTGTAAGATTGTCTTATTGTATTTTGTTTGTCTGAATAACACATGTGTTAAGTGTTTTATGTGTACTTGGTGTGCTTTGTTCTAATTGCGTGTTGGGGGTTCGTTCCTTGTCTTATATCTATTTCTTCTTACCTCTGTAATTACGTTTTATTTTTAACTACCATCTAATGTTCTCTTCTGATATCTATTTTTAACCGTTTAAAACTCACACTAAGCTATGTAGCTTACCCCTATTAGTGTTTCCCTTGCAGGTACATTTTTAAATTTTAACGCTGGACTCGGTATGCGGAGGTCTCGAACAGTCTTGGTAACAATAAATTATCTATTTTTATTTGCGGTTACTATTTTTTTATTCGAATTTTGTACCGTAAGGTTTTTATAAAAATTGTGGAACAAGTTATGTTTTTGTTTTTCACGCAAATCTTGCTTTGTTCATAAATTAAACTTAACCGTAATTTTGCAGATTGAGATTTAGAAGATTAAATGTTCTTAGTTCGTAAAGAGATAAGTATGAATGTAATGGAATTTGAGATAATTTGTTTTGTAGATTTTCCTACGATCACTTTGGTGATCAATGTAACCTCCGAGATTTGGTCTAAAATTCTAGACCGAGTTTTAGGGCGTTACATTTAGTGGTATCAGTTAGGTTTGTAAAAATTCAGCCTATGTTTTTACATAATTGTGTGCGTGTGTGTTCCTTTTTTTGAAAAAAAAATTGATAAATTGTACCACAGTATTTTGAAATGTTATGTGTTTTATTGGTATGAGTCAAAACTGTGAGATTAGAAATGTAGGTTCTTGTATTTCAATTGTGTTTGTGTTCTAAAAATGTAGATATTCTAAGTTAAAGACAAGATGGATATGGATTCTGAAGGTAAGCGAGATCACGAGGAGTCGTCTGCTTCTCCGAGGTGTGTGTCTGTTCAAGAGGAGAAAGTCAGTGCAATTCCGCCAGCTTCAGTTAGCGATAACCCGGAAGTGGGTACCGAGGCGTTAACTCGGGTAGTGAAAAAGGTTCTAGAAAAAGTTTTTGGGGCTAGTTTAGAGAGAAATAGAGAATTGGCTCAAGGTAGGTGTGAGGATTGTAAGAAGAAAAGAGATTGCAGTTCTCCGAGGTTAGTGCCTAGTTCTACGAAATGTGTTACAACGCATTTGAGTGACAGTAAAGGTAGTGCGAAAGGTGCTAGTAGTAGTGCGAGCGTTTCATTTTGTGAGCATTGTAAGAAGCGCCGTCTAGGCAATTGCTGGAAAAATATAGGAGCATATTTTCGATGCGGTTCCACAGAACATCGGATTAGGGATTGTCCTTGGCAACATTGAGTTAGGTATAGTTGTGAATGTTTTGATATTTTAATTAGAGCAAATAAATTGTGTGTGATAGGATAACTCTGTATTTGTTTCAGTGATCAAGTGTTCTAGGTGTGTGTATGAGATCTTAAGTTTGGTATGGCATTGTTTGGGCTAGAGTGTGCAGCGGTGTAGCCTATGTTATACCACTGTTCTGTTAGTTGGAAATTTCGAGGACGGAATTTCTTTAAGGAGGGGCGAGTTGTAACACCCCAAATTTTGGGGCTAGAAGTCTTGAGTTATGTGGTTAGGGTCAGAGAGAGAGGTATGCTATTGTGATCAGTTGCACGTTTAAGTGGCAAAATGGGCCTGCTGGTCTGGTGGTTAAGTAAGTGTTAGTGAACCTTAGGGTTCTGGGTTCGAGTCTTGTATGTCTATTTTGGAGAACCATTTTATTTCATTTTGTTTTGTTAAGTAGCAGGTTTGTTTTAAGTTAATTTATCCAACTATTATTACTTTTTATTTATTTTTATTGGTTTTTATTATTTTTGTTGGGTTGTTGGACGTTCTCCTTTTTCTTTTCTTATGCTTCTGTTCTTTTTTCTTCTTCTTTATTTTCCTTTAGAAATGGATCTTACTGGTGGATTTTGGAGAGCATCACTTCCTCATCGTCGAGTCAGGTGTGGGTTTTGAACTTTTCTTTTTTTTTTTTTGGTTTTGAATACTGAATTGATTTTGGGTAATTCGACATAATGAGTGTGCTCTATATTGAATCGATCTGAAATTCGGCAACTCTTCTTGTGTGATTTGGTAGTGAGCAATTGAGGTTTGTATTGGCTTTATATGGTGTAGAATCGGCTTATAATGGTGTGATTTAGAAATACTTGATTTGTGACAGCCCAAAAATCGACCATAGCCGAGAAGTGGTTTCGGGACCACTAAACTGAGTCGTTTAAATCAATGGATGTTAAATTCCGTGCCTAATATATGTGTAAAATGTATGTGTGAGATTGGGGTGTTTTGATTTTGGCCAATTGATGCGAAATTTATTTATATGGACTTGTATGAGATTTATGAAAAACATGATAGGTAAATGTGAAATGGCCTAGTTCTATATGGTATAAATTCAAAGGGGTTTGCATGTCAAATTTGCCATTTTTCTTAAAAGTGGCCGGCCATGTGGTGTAATCATGAAAAGTTTGCATGTTTTATATATTTATATAATATATATTCATGCATTATTATAAGAAATATTTATTTTATCTTATAATTAAAAGAAAAGGCATAAAATGAGTTAAAAGGGTGACAAAAACAAGGTGTTTTCATTTTTGTTTCTTCTCTCCTTATTTTCTTCATCTTTGCCGAACCATGAGAGGAACTAAGAGAGGAATTGAAGCTTGAGATATTCGGCCATTGAAGCTCACATGGTAAGAAATTCTTGATTCTTTGGTTTTGTTTTGGTGTTTTTGAGCATCATGGTCGATTATATCCTAAAACCATGACCCATCCTTTGGGAATTTCTTCGTTAAGTTGATATACGGCAATGGTGTTTTAAAGTTATGAAATTCACAAAAAAATTGGGTGTTAGAATTTAGTGAATGAGTATTAGATAGTTAATATGATGTTTGATTCCATGAGGTTCTCTTCTTTGCCCATCATGAAATTCTTTGAGTTTTGAGTAGTTGAAGCATTTCGGCCATAGTAAATTTTGCTAGAAATGAGAGTGTGATGTTTGTACCTCATATTTTGAATAAATAAAGCAAAATTCGGATATATATATATATATATGTTTATATCAAAGTTTAGTCCATGTGTGTATCCTTGAGTGAATTTCTAAGTTTATAAGACATGGAGCTTTCGGTTTAGGTTGGAATGTGCTAAGGGGTTGAAGTTTAGAAATTTTAAAAGCTATGGGCGAATTTAAGGGATTGTGTTGTTAAATTCATGGAATGGTTAGACTAATTGGTCAAATTGTGCTTGTGGTAGTTTCTTGGCTAAAGAAATGGCCTATTCGGCCATGTACTTAAATTCTTTGATTTTTTTTGTTTTGACAATTGGTGTCTTGAGAGTGGTTGATTGATCAATTGAATTTGGATAATTTTGGACTTATGGCAAGGGTTGATTAGGTCAATCGGCTAAAATATTTATGTTTATGTGTGGTGCCGAATGTTTTCTTGAGGTATTGATAAAATTAGCTTTGAAAACAAAATGTGAAATATTTACATTGGTTATAAGTATTCAGCCAAAAGTGAAATTTGGGTAAAATACATTGAATTGTGATTGTTGAATGTGATATGAGGATTGTATGTATATTCGGTTATATGATATTTTTTTTAATAGGGAAATAAGCTCAAAGAAATGTGAACTATCTGTGTTCCCTTATAAGTTGCCGCATAAATCTATATGTGTTTCATTGTGAAGATTTCTGCATTTCTGTTTATAAAGATTTGGCAAGGCTATTAAACTAGTTAGAATTTGGTTTTGAATTAGCTTAAGAGCAAGGAAACAGAGTCGGATCGAAGTTAAGCAAAGCTGGTCGAGTAATCAGAATATATCGTACGAAATTGTTGAAGTAAGTCTTTAAGTGTTTGGTTGATTTTTTTTTGCATGCTTTTTGGTCTAATGAAAATAGCTAAGAGATTATCGTCAAAATTTTACTATTAAGCCGAATGAAATTAATGGCATATATGTATGTTATGTATATATTGAACGATTAATGTGAGTCATGTGAATGTGTTTGTAAAAGAAAAAAATAAATAAATAAATAAATAAAGATGAATGACTAAGGTGGAAAATACATATATATTTGCGTATATGTAGGACGGCCGTAATAGGTAAATGTGATTCGCATATATGCTTATGTGCTTGTGGCGTAGCCGAATAATCAAATTGTGAATGAGAAGTGAGAAGTAAATGAGAATTGGTTGTATACTCTTATATTCGGCCTAATGGGATTTTATATGTGAATAAATGTTACATGTAAGTATGTGTTTACAAATTGAGCTCGGATAGTTGATTCAAGAACCACATGGTAAGTTTTTGAGTAATGGATTTTAGTCCATGACATGATGAAATTAAAGTACATATGCATAATATATAGATTCAGACTTAAAGGTCATACTTGAATGTTGTAGTGGAAATGCTAATTTGTGCAAAGGTTGGAAGTCGAGTATTACCTTGAATCTGGTCATCATTTGAAATGAAATTTTACCCTTTGTTTATGATAAGTGAACCGAATGACCTATGATTTGTAAACATGCCATGATTGTATTCGAGTAAAGGGAATAATTTTTGAATGTGATATGATATATATATATATGTGAATAATACGCATAAGTAAGTTCTTAAGTATTTGAGTTGATTTTTTTCTAAAAGCTTTAAGTAAATTAGCATGTCTAGTATCTTTATCAATTGACGCTACTTGCATGAATGATCTTGGTTGAGTGTCAGATTATAAACGAAAGGTACATAAATAGATATGTTCCTTTTGGTTAATAGTATGCGTAAGATTAAGGTAAGAGTCTTATATGTGCTAAGGTGTATCAAAACTAATTTACTAAATTGTTTATTAAGGAAGAGACTAAGATATGTATTAAGATCACATGTGTTAGTGTGCATATGTGATAAGGCCGATTGGTAAATATTAGATATGTGTAAGATGTGTATTAATTTATGTATACAAAGTGAGAATGAATAACTTATAGAATACGGGGCACGGCCTAACGGCTATTACAAAGAATAAAAGTGAATTATGTAATCTATGAGTTAGTCTGAATAGAAGCATTATTCTGTTAATATGTTGTGATATGTAAATACAACCAGCGTATATATGTTGTGATATGTAAATACAACCAGCGTATATCATAAAGTGTAATAAACCTTCTGAATAGATTATGGTACAAAATTATTTGGGATATGGACTTAGTAAGCTTCAAAGCTGGTAAATTGGATCGGGTTTTATAACTTGCCGGCCAAGTGCCTTTGATTACAAGATCCCACAGTAAGATGACAAATGAGGCTTATAGTATGCATTAAATGACTCAGGTATGTGATACTTATCTTTTGACGTAAGAATGACTCGAATTGGATTTGTTTATGTTCAACTGTAAAACTATTCATTTGAAGGTATGATATTTATGCATCTGTGTCTTCGGTTATCGGAATTTAATGATGATGGAATCCCTTATGTTGGCCAGGTATGTATCCCCCACTCAGAATTAAATCTACTCTGGATTGAATCATAAGAAGGAGTTATAATATAAACTTATAGAAATGAGTACAGATTACTATGCGATTGAGCCATGCTCGCTTGATGTGAAGAGTCATGTGAAGTTACCGATTTTAAATTGTTGTTTGAGCCTAAAGTTTAAATGACTTATAAATTTTAAATAATGTGCATCGTGTGCTTGGGTATATTTTGGTCATCTATGAAAAGAACTCGGAAGTAGATATAGCCCCGGGAAATTTGAATTGTGGTTGAGTACCTTTACAAATGGCCATTGTGGTAACGACATATTGAAGTGGTTAGGTGATATAAATTTCTAGTAAATGAGTCGATGAGTAAAGTATGTGTAGTTGTGATTAGATTCATTCACCAAACGATTTTTCATTTACCAATTTGAATAGGAAATTATGACTTTAAATTCAGTAAAGTTAATTGTATTACTTAAAGACTTACTAAGCTTATGAAAGCTTACTTCGTTGTTTTGTGTCTTTGTTTTATAGATTGTGGATTCTGACTACCAGCTCGGGGATTTTCAGCTCTTCGTCACACTATCTACTATTGTGGTAACCCAGAAATTTGGATTTATCTTATGGCATGTATAGGATAGACTATAGTAAAATGATAATTTGACTATTGTATATAAGCTATGCGAAAATGGCATCTTTTGAATGTTCACTTATAGAAGTTTAAATTTTATCCCTGGCAGTGTTTAGTACTTATCTAAATGAATGTTCTTTATTTCAAGAAAAAGTTCAAATTTTTACTGTTCTGATATGGGTTTCAAGTCCGGTAATGCCCTTTTACCTATTCCGGCGACGGTTACGGGATAGGGGTGTTACATGATTAGGGGTCATTTTCCTGATCAGAAAATGAGACTTTCCAGTCAATTTTTGGAGTGGTTTTGTGACCACACAGGTGGCAACACGAGCATGTGCCCCCACACACGGCCGTGTGCTTTTGGGATTTAGGGTTTTTGGGCTGGTTTGGGTGCCACACGGCCGTGTAGCCAATTTGGGGATTTTTTTAGTTTACACATGGTCGTGTCGCCTGGGTACACGGTTGTGTGTGATTGGGAATCAGGGATTTAGTGTTTTGGTGCCACTCGGCCTGGCCACATGATCGTGTAGCTAATTTGGGAATTTCAGGTTTTCACACTGGCAAGTGTTTTGGACACACAGGCGTGTGAGACCCTCACACAACCTTGTTTGCCCTACACTCTATTTTAATACAAATGAATAATGAGTTACATGACCAGTTCACACAGCCATATCCTTAGTTTGCACGGGCGTGTGCCTCTGCAACACAACCATGTGCCTCCCTCTACACGAGCGTTTTGACCCCCACACAGCCTAAGATTTTCCATACTGCCAGAGTACATGACCGTATGGCTCTAAGTCACTTATTTTGGTTTTGTGTATGTGTTTTGATCTGAGAATGTGTCTGTGTGTTTTGGCCTTGGCTGATCTTTAGTCAGGGTGGCTAAGAATTCTGATATAGGTTTCGGTTTATGTGTTATCTATGACTGTTTTGTGAGATGTTTGATTCTGAATCTAATCTGCTAGTATGTGTGTGTGTGTGTGTGTGTGTGTGTGTGTGTGTGTGTGTGTGTGTGTGAGTGCATATCTTCTTTTGTCTAATTTTCAATTAATGTGTTCATTATTTTTGTGGGATTGAATGCATTCATGCACTTGCATAAAGCATTTTAGGATTGGTTTTGAAGAAAAGAAAGGCTTATTCTATTTTGATCTGGCAGTTTAACTGCAAGCTTATTCGTACAGCGGTTTACGATACTGTACCGTACGTATATTAGCTTTACTGCGTACCACTATCTGATCAACGAACTACCACATTGCGCTGTATTGCTTATACGCTAGCCTTGTTGCGTATTATATTTTGAGTGGCTTAGACCATATTCTTGGAGCGTAGGGTTGGATGGGTGATATCCTCGTGATAAGAAGTAATAAAATTTATAAAGAACTTGATCAAACCCAAACTAACTAATATCACGACGTTTAAAGGCAAGCGCACCTGTCGATAGCAGTATAGTCTAGTGATAAGATCGAGTATCGTACCCAAAGGAACCGAAAGTACTATTACTCACTTCCTTTCTATTATTTAACCTAGAAATTAAATGGGGATTTGTTTAAAACTAAATTCTAAAATCTAAACTAAGAATAAAACAAAAGAAAAAGTAAATTGGGAAGACTTTTTAGGGAAAGCTAATTGATATGATTAATACTCAAGGGAGAATCCACCTAGACTTCACTTGTTATTATCTTCTTGAATTATACGAGTTATTTACTTGACTTGATCTGTAGAGATCCCTAATCTATGCTAAACCCTCTGTCGAGGTGAAAAGCAACTAGGCCTAAGTTGTTAATTAAAGTTCATTTATTAATTAACTCCCTAGGTTGCATTAATTCGATCTATGGTTCCCCATATTAGGTTTGACCCTAATCCGGCAGATTTATGTCGCCCTATGTCTAGGGTTGCATGCAACTCCGCTTAATTATGGTAGATCTACTCTTATCACAGGGACTTTTGCTCCTCTGCTCTAAGCACATCCAATTCCTGAATTAATACCTAGGATTATTAATTCAAGGATTAAAACACATAATTAAGAACAATTCAAATAATTATCATATAAATCAAGAATAAATAACTAGATCTGTCTTAGGCTTCATCCCCCTCAAGTATTTGAGGGGTTTAGTTCATAATGATAAAAGAAAACATCTCAGAAGTTATCAAATACAAATCATAAAAGAAACCAAAAACCCCTGAAGGAATTTAGGAGAATCCTCTATGTTGATGCAGAATTTCGGCTTCTGAGATGAATCAATTGGCTTCTCCCTTCGAGTAATCCCTTGCTTCTACCTGTGGTGCGGCAGAAAGACGAGAGGAAACGAGTATAGAGGGTATGTAAAAGTGGGAAGAAGGCCCCCTCTATGTTGCCTCATGGGATCTTTATATAGAGAAGTTTTGGGGACTCTTTCTTAGCCCCTAAGCATCCCAATTCGAGTGAAATTCGTCTTTCCCACGACTAGAACACGCCCGTGTGCCATGCCCGTGTGGGTTTTGACAGAGGCCGTGTGATTTAGCACGCCCGTGTATATTGGCCGTGCTTGTCGGGACTTTGTCCGTGTGAGCTTTGTGAGGCACGCCCGTGTGGCACGGCCGTGTGGCACCTCTTGGCCCGTGTGATTCATGCATTTTGGTTCATTTTTCACTGTTTTGGGCCCGTTTTCTGTTCTTTTATCTTCCCTAGGCTCTCCTGAGTATAAGATATGAAAAAGAATGGTTAAGAGCACCAATTCTCACTAATTTGATACTAATTCATCCAAAATCTAGGCTAAACATGAGGTAAAAATATGTATAAATTAACGTTTATCAATGGGCCTTCGAGGTCCTAATTGGTGTGACTGGTTGGATGAGCTTTAACAACTCTTTTGGGGTGTGATCTGGGGACGGAGAGGTGTGTTGGTTGGATGGGTGGGTTTTGGTACTTGATTGCATTCATGTACATCTATTTCGGTGTAAGATTATCTGATCATATTTTGTTTGTCTGAACAACACTTGTGTTAAGTGTTCTATGTGTACTTGGTGTGCTCTATTCTGATTACATGTTGGGGGTTGGTTCCTTGTCTGATATATGTTTCTTCTTACCTCTGTAATTACTTTTTGTTTTGAACTTCCATCTAGTGTTCTCTTCTAAAATATGTTTTTAACTGTTTAAAACTCACACTAAGCTCATGTAGCTCACCACCTCTTAGTGTTTCTCTTGCAAGTACATTTTTGAATTTTGACGCTGGACTCGACATGCGGAGGTCTCGGACAGTCTCGGTGAATAATAAATTATCAGTTCTTATTTTCAGTTACTATTTTGTTATTTGGATTTTGTATCATAAGGTTTTTGTAAAAATTGTGGAACAAGTTCTATTTTTATTTTTTACGCAAATCTCGCTTTGTTCATAAATTAAACTTAACCGTAATTTTACGAATTGAGATTTAGAAAATTAAATGTTCTTGGTTCGTAAAGAGATAAGTATGAATGTAATGAAATTTGAGATAATTTGTTTTTTAGATTTTCCTACGATCACTTCAGTGATCAATGTAATCTCTGGGATTCAGTCTAAAATTCTAGGCCGGATTTTAGAGCATTACAAGACACCCTAGGTACATGCCTACACATTTCAAAAGGATAAACATCACCATGTTTGAGTTTAGGATCATTGTTGGATGCTGAATCGACGATCAAAATTAAATACCTAACCTGCGAACGGAAAACAGAACTGTACACTGAGTAAAACTCAATGATATTTCTATAATCCGAATATTTAAAAACAAAGCAATATAACATACATAATTAAATGTTAAGCACAATTACATATTTAAAACCACATTTATTTATACAATAGCATTAACCATTTAATACTCAAACCATGAATACATCATTTTATACTTTACTTAATTTTCATCAGTTATTATATAATAGCTTTTCACAATTTGATCCATATATCATTTAACAATAACATTACTCATTTCATATCCAGTTCATGAATACATAATTCTTGTATTTCATTTGCATATTTCAATTCACTATTTCATTTTCAATTCACATACCATATCAATTATAATACTGATTTATTTAATTACCCCTATTAACACGACTTAGACTCGAATGGATACACGGATCCAACCAAACACACCAGGTTGGCACCTAGTGCCTCATCGGATAATTCAAAGTAGTAAACTGACACCTAGTGTCATATCGATTAAACCAAAGTAAATTGGCACCCAATGCCTTATTGAATAAATCCAAAATAATAAATTGACACCCAGTGTCTCATCGACTTGAAGTCGAAGAAATCCCTAAACTCTTCAAGTCCCATGGTATGCCATCTATATCCGACTCAGCCCGATACAGTTAATAGGGTTCCAATTCACTTTTCAAATACAACCAATATTCATTTCAATTCAAATAATCAATATATTCAATATATATATACCAATTCAATCCATTCAATCAACTTAAATTCAATTCAATGACAAAGTGTCAAATACTCACCTCAACACTTACCATATGCATTAAATAAAAAATACAACAATTAATAACTAAGTTAGGATTATAGAAATACAAACCGGAAATTCCGAACTATTCCTCGTTGACTTTATCTTTTCCCCTTTTAGTCCAAGATTCCGGTACGACTTTAGCTACGAAATTAAAACAATTAAAATTCATCAATACAACACAATTAAATTTTATATTGAATATTTCAATTTTTAATCAATGTTTGCCTAAATTCTAATTTAGTCCTTAAACCGAGACTAACTTTTATTCTTCACATTTAATTCTTTCATTTCTAGCTTAAAAATCTATCAATTTAATCCATAATACTAAAATTATTCAACATTAAAAACACTTAAAAACTCAATAATTTCTAAAATTTTGGCATGGGCCAAATAGTATTTAACAACGGGATTCCAAAAACATAAAATTACAAGAATAAGAAACAAAATTGACTAACCAATTGAACTTTGAATTTTTGAAGGCCCCAAAGTCTTTGTCTCATTCTTTCTCCCTTTTCTTTTTTCTTTCTTTTCTTTTTTTTTTCTGTTTCGTTTGTATCTTTCTTTCTTTCTATTATAATATAATATATATACTTAATAATTAAGATTTAATATTATAATATTATAATATATATTTTAACTTTAAATTTTTATAATAATATGTACCTTATGCCTCCTCATTTTAAGACAATGGCATAATTCTTCTTTAGTCTCTTTAATTTTGCTTTAATCTATAATTCAACTGTCACACTTTATACAATTTAGTCTTTTTACCTAATTACTCTTAATTCAAGCAAATTCACTTAACCAAAACCTAATTAACTACACAAATAACTTCGTAAATATTTCTAATAAATATTACGAGTCTAATTTACGAAAACGGAGTCCCAGAAATGCGCTTTCTCGCATTGACTATTGAGTTGTTACATTATATGTAACATTATTTATAATTCCATATTTACTTATGTATTCATATTAAAGTTGTCCACTTGAGTCATAGTCACTGAATTATTTATATCTTGAGCTACAAAATTCGAAATTAAGATCAGCTTGATGTTTTTGAAACTAGCTCAAATATATTTTTACCATTAAAAGTTCAGAATTTATAATTTAGCCAATCAGTACAGTAAATTCTTCAAATTTGCTCATGTTCTGCTGCTTGAACGTTTCGACCTTTCTTTACTAAAAATTAATTATCTCTTAGTATGGGGTTCGAATGATGTTTCCTTTTGTTTCTCTTGAAAATAAACTTATTAAGAATTTAAAAATATAAATTTAAACTCATAATAATTTTTTTATAATTTTTTTATTATTTTCTAAAGTCAAAACAGGGGAACCCAAATCCACTCTGACCTTGTTTGACGAAAACTAATATATCTCAAAATATAAAACCTCATTTCTTTCACCATTTCTTCCATATGAAACTATACTTAATAAAATTTAATTTCATGTTTAATTCAATCTCTAACTAAATTTTTATAAATTTTTGGTGAATTTTCAAAGTTAAGTCACTACTGCTATCCAAACTGTTTTAATGAAAATATTTTTTTTCACGGTTCTTTACACTATCTTTCATTGAATCACACATAATTGCCATACTTTTGATTACTATAAAATTTAATCACTTAAGTTTATGTGTAGATTACATATTCATTTCTTAATCTTAGTATTTTTCACCATACAAATCACATTCTCTCTTACCAATTTAGTGTTTTAAGTCTCTATTCTTCATCAAATACTTTCTATTTCTAGTATTTAGATTAGATACATGTTTCATAGATCTTACTCAAAATATCTTTAACTCAATCTATTGAAATACAAGTAGGTTTAGTATGAAATTTACCTCCTTTGTCAAGAATTTCTTCATTTCTTCTTCATTTCCATACATTTCTCATCTTCTCCACATTCCTTTCTTTTTCTTCTCATTTTCTCCACTTTCATCTACTATTTTCTTGCTTCTAAATTGATGAACATATTCTCTAGAATCTCTACTTCATCTTCTCTTTAATATCTAAGGAAATTTTCAAAATTTTTGGGTAAAAAGATAGGTTTTCATGGCAAATGACTAAATTCTAAAAAATAAAAAACTTCCTTTCTCATCCTTTCATTCACGTTGGGAGGATGATAAATTTCCTCATCCTTTTCTTTCTATTTATACTATCATTTTCTAAATAAAATAATAAATATTTAAGTAAAATATTAATAAAATAATATTTAACTAATTAATTAATTAAAAATATCATCAACATCATCATTACATTCTAGAATCCTCCCTCTTGCTAATTGACCATTTTACTCTTTATGATCTTTCAAAATTCCATCATTGAATCATCATTTAATTTGGTAAAATTGTGATTTAGTCCCTCACAATTCTTCACCTATTCAATTTGGTCCTTGCATGCCAATTCCATATCATAGTAAATTGGGTTATTTTCACATTTAGTCTTTCAAATTTCACATTTTTACACTTCGATCCCCTAAATTTTGAATATTTACTCTTGAGCCAAAAACTTTTCATAGTTTTATAATTTAATCCTTACTTTAAATTAATATACTAAAACTTACTTCTTAATTATTATTATTTTTTCAATACTCCTCAATATTCTCTTTTATTATCTTTATATCATTTTCTTATTTTACCGAAAAATCAATTATACATTATTCAATTTATTATACTTTTATTATATATTAATTTTAGGATATTTTCCTTTAATACATCATGTCATACTTCTTAATTTAACTTTATTTTGATATTCTGCAACTCATTTTCTTTGATCTTATACCTCATTTCGCTAAGATTTTATCTCATATTATTTATGAACAAGAGAGTTTCGAGGAAGTTACATATAAGGTTAGTATTTGGTACACTAATAATGTACTTTTTTATTCTACAAACAACCTTGAAAATTTACTTTATTTTTTTTAAATATTATATTATACCTATGGAACACTGATTAAAATATGAAAAGTATATTAACAATCTACCAAATATTTTCTCTCCTATTCATAATAAAAGGAAGACATCTTTTTGTTTCCTATCAATGAAAACTGAAAAGCAAGAGCAAAAGGTCATCTTTTCACGCTGGATTGATGTATGGGTATCTAGGTTCTGAACACCCACGCTATAATTCATTCCCATTCATCTCTGTTGGAGCAAAAGACAAAGTATTACCGATGTTGGTAAAAGGTTTTGTGTAAACCTTAATATTGAGAGAATGATTGCCAACAATAAAAGAAGGTAATTACCGATGATGGAAAACAGAAGGGAATTACCTATGTTGGTAAACCGTTTTGTGAAACAAAAAACAAAGAAATTCTTTGTGTTTTTGAACTCAAAGAACAGAGACAAAAAACGATGATGGTAGAGAGAACAAATTGGCAACTCTCCATACATTTTTGTTTTACATACATAATACATAAATAGAAGGATTACCTAGGGAGAAACTAAAGCTTGCTTGTGCAAGTATCTAAGCTGTAAAATCAGCATAATTACAACCTAAAAAGTAGCTAAATCAGCTAAGTATCAAACTAAACCTTAGCTAGTACAAAAAATTATATTTAAACAAAAGTCAACTATCACATGAGATAGTTTGTTGAATTGCTCCTTGGACAATAGCATGCTTCAGCTGTGATGATCGGTCACTTGCTTGCTCCTGCATGTTTGCATGGCTGCATGTACGTTGCTGCTATAGTTGCCACCTTCAAACACTCCTCCTTGGCTACTAAGCAGCTAACTCCAATTTCCTTTCTTAAATACTCAAACCTTGCTCCAGCTAATGGTTTGGTCAGAACATCAGCAAGTTGATCCCTCGAACAACAATGCACCAAGCAGATTTCCTTAGCCAATTCTGCTTCTCTAACAAAGTGATACCTTATCTTGAAATGCTTTGTCTTTCCATGGAACACCGGGTTCTTGGCAATGGCAACAGCAGATTGGTTATCAACCTTAATCTCAGTTGATTCTGCTTGATTGAAATTCAAGTCATCAAGTAGTTTTCTAAGCCAAATGGCTTGGTTAACTGCAGCAGCAGCTGCAATGTACTCAGCTTCTGCAGTGGATTGAGCCACTGTTTGTTGCTTTCTTGAACTCCAGCTAATTCACATCTAAAGTGAAGCTTCGATCATTCATGGCTACTGTTGCTAGCACTTGATCAGTAGCATCTTTGATTATACAGACCTTGCCTTCAAAAATAAGAGAATACCCCTTCTCGAGTAGCTGACCAACACTCAGCAAATTTTGGTCAATGTCAAGTACATAAAGAACCTCAGAGATGGTTTTGTTACCTGACCTTGTGCTGATCACTGCCTTGCCCTTGCCTCTGGCCTCTATGAGTTCACCATTCCCTATTCTGACCTTGGACACAATAGTGGTGTCTAGCTCCTTGAACATGCTTCTGTTTGAAGCCATGTGATGAGTACATCCACTATCAATCAGCCACATTTTGCTGACTTTGCTCGAGCTTGCAAAGCAAGTAGCTGTGAAGACATGCTCTTCTTGTGTTTCAACATCTTCAGCAGCCTGAGCTTGACTTTGGTGGTGTGGCTGTGTCTTTGGCTTGTTCTTACACACCTTTTCAATGTGGCCTAGCTATTTGCAGCCCCTACACTGGATGTCAGGTCTGTACCAGCAGTATTTTTCAAGGTGAGTGGTCTTCTTGCAATGAGAACAGGGTGGAAACTTCTTCTTTGCAGCTTCTTTCTTTCCTTTGTCTTTCTTCTCTGCCCACGGCTTCTTTCCCTTGAAATTTGAGCTCGAACCTGAACCTTCTCTGCTTCTAGCTTGAAAGGCTCCTTCAGAGTGGTCCTCCATTCTGTTTGCTCTTCTTTGCTCTTGTGCATAGAGAGCATTTATCAAATCTGTCAAAGGGATTGTTGATAGGTCCCTCGAATCCTCCAGGGAAGAGATCTTTGATTCATACTTCTCTGGCAGAGTTGTTATGACTTTTTCAACTACCCTTTGGTCACTAAAATCATCCCCAAGTAGTCTTATATTGTTGACTGTGGCCATGATTCTGTCAGCATACTGCTTGACAGTCTCAGACTCCTTCATCCTCAGATTTTCGAAGTCTCTCCTTAAGTTTATCAGTTGTTGCTGCCTTGTCTTCTCCGATCCTTGAAACTCCTCCTTGAGTTTATCCTATGCCTGCTTTGGAGTGGTACAAGCCATTATTCTTGTGAAGATCACATCTGAAACTCCACTTTGAAGGCATGACATGGCCTTGTACTTCTTTGCACAGTCTTCATTATACTGCCTGATTTGAGCAATGGTTGGATTTGCTCTCAAGGGAGGTGGTTCAGTGTCATTTTGAACAACATTCCACAGGTCATGTGCCTGTAGATATGTCCTCATTTTGACAGCCCAAATGTTGTAGTTTTCACCAGCAAAAACCGGTGGTGATGGAGGTGAGAAACTCATGCTTGCAACAACCAAAAAAATAGGCCAACAACAACAGCTCCTGCTTCTTTCTTTCAAACACAAATCAACCACAAAAACCAAGGCCCTCAAAGACAACCAGCTCTTGATACCATTTGTTGGAGCAAAAGACAAAGTATTACCGATGTTGGTAAAAGGTTTTGTGTAAACCTTAATATTGAGAGAATGATTGCCAACAATAAAAGAAGGTAATTACCGATGATGGAAAACAGAAGGGAATTACCTATGTTGGTAAACCGTTTTGTGAAACCAAAAACAAAGAAATTCTTTGTGTTTTTGAACTCAAAGAACAGAGACAAAAAACGATGATGGTAGAGAGAACAAATTGGCAACTCTCCATACATTTTTGTTTTACATACATAATACATAAATAGAAGGATTACCTAGGGAGAAACTAAAGCTTGCTTGTGCAAGTATCTAAGCTGTAAAATCAGCATAATTACAACCTAAAAAGTAGCTAAATCAGCTAAGTATCAAACTAAACCTTAGCTAGTACAAAAAATTATATTTAAACAAAAGTCAACTATCACATGAGATAGTTTGTTGAATTGCTCCTTGGACAATAGCATGCTCCAGCTGTGATGATCGGTCACTTGCTTGCTCCTGCATGTTTGCATGGCTGCATGCACGTTGCTGCTATAGTTGCCACCTTCAAACAATCTCTCCAAAACAGGTGAAAATGGATAAAATTTTGTTGTTCTGTGTTTGAAGAATTTCCAGGGAATGCCTGCCCATTATAGGCTATGAATACATTGTTATTTCTCGGTTGATTTACCGTCAACATTGTCGACGTTTTTCCCCGGCGTTAAATTTGTCTCCCCGGAGAAAATGTTGGCTACAGAAACAAAGATCATAGAAGCAAATGAAGTGTTAAATTTTTATTTCAGTTATTTCAGTTTAATTTTAATAAAACTCAAAGACAAAAGGAAACTAAAAGTCATTAACCTCTGGTCGGGGAAGACTCATCTTTGGTATAAATATAAAATATTTAGAAATTTTCCATGTTCTAAAATGTTGGCCATTTGAGCAAAAGCTATCGTGGCAGCATCTGGTTCCACAAATAATGTACAAAGTACTGTGGCAACCAAAATTTGACACCCTTTGCAAAAACTTGCACAGAATCTGTTTGTGATAATATTTTGTGGATAAGGATCTCTGTTGGACGTCTAAAACACAAGCACCACTCACCCTCTCCCCACTACACTCCAACACACTTCTTCCCTATTTCAACTCTATTCGGCTGCCTGCATGTTTACACACTCTCAAATCTCTCTACTCTTAAACATGCAATACCAAACCCCTTTTCTCCTTCATCGAATTCTCTAGAGGTATGATCAACTCTTCTCCAAATGTTTTGGGTTCTTTTTTTTTTTTTTGTTTATTTGTTTCAATCTAGATTCTTGCTATCTGTAAACATTTTCAGGATTTGATTTTAGTCCCAGGGTCTGGTTTTGCTTATTGAACTTTGCTTGATGATGCATGGTAATTGCATTTTAATCTGTTCCTTTAGAGTTCTCTCTTTTTTTTTTTTTTTTGTATTAGTTAGTGGACTAAAACATGAATTAATGTAGAGTGGACTGTTGAATTGGATGTTCTCAACCTATGTTCTCATATGTCTCTGACTCTCTGTTAGTATGTTTTATTGGAATTGGATGATATAATATTACCTGAGTTGGGTGGGTAGAATTATGATGAATATTTGAATCTTTATGAATACCATTTTTGAAGTACTGATATTTGTCAAATGCCTCCTGTCATTCTTATTTTCTCTTATGTGTGTTTATAATGGGATGATTAGATTACTGGATTCTTATTTGCTGGCAGTCCAACCTTTGAGCTATTAGAACTTAGAAGCATGGACTTGCTAGATATATTCATTGACTTAATGGGAAGAATGACTGTACAAGCAGGTTTTGCTAAAATGGAACATAAAACTTGCCAGAATCTTCAGTACTTGGCACTACAAGGAAACTAACCTTAGTTTAAAGGTGTTCACATAAAGAGAACTGCTTAAAGTTGAAAATGCTACAAACTTATATTCCATGCTATTTGTTACATTTTTACTGTTCCTTCTACACATTTAAAATTCACTTTCATGGACTAAGTTGGGTGTATTTAAGAATCTTCTCATGTGATTCTTCTATTCTTAGAGTTTCCTTTTGGTGCCGTCAGGCAAACCTACTTCTTGCTGAAAATCATTCTTTGCTTTACTTATTTTAATAATGCATAACATGTTGATTTTGCTGCATTCCTCTCTGGTTCTATTTAGGATAGGCTCTTCAGGCTTAACCTTCAAGCAGAGAAAATTGAGTTAGAAAACAAGTTCCATATGGCCCGGAAATGATCATCTCCAATCTGAAAAAAAGTCAAGTCTGGTTTATTAGATGGTGAAAAGCGGAGAAGAAACTTTGGACAGTGTGACCAACAGGAGGTCCATTGCCATGGGTAAGCATCAAGAGGGAACAATCATGAGCAAGAAGCCAGTCAAAGCTTCAGCAGTTGTGGTATTGTTGCTTCAACTTGTTTATTCTGTAATTATAATTGGCTAAATTATAAAATTGGGACATTGTTCAATTTCATTTTAGATGAGTCATTGACAAGTATTATTGAAGCCTGAGGAGTTGTCTTTGCTAAAGAACTTGGTCCTAGTCTACTAGTTAGATTGAATTCGTACACTTAATAAGTTATACTTTAAATAACTATCGCGAAAGTGAAAACTAATGCTTCCTTCATGCCTGCCTCAGAGTGGGAAATCCTGTTTCTCTAATAGATCAAGTTCTTTACTAAAGAATTTGCACCCTGGTTCCATATTTTCATGTGTCTTTCTGTAATCGTAATTAACTCGAGAATGATGCTGTTCAGATTGATAAAAGATTTTCTATTAGTTCAATTTTTTTATCTTGGATCTCTACACAGTAAATCAGCCCATTTTCATCATATGTACAGCAATGATCACATAATGATAGCTTTGAATGTCACAGGTATCACATGTTGATGAGAAGGAACAATCACATCCAGGTACAGGTTCTGCAGATTCTGAAGTTAGCTCCAAATGCATTGTTTGCTCAGGAAACAACAGTTGCCAGACTGTTCGTGCAAGAACAAAACTAATGAACATTTTGATTGAGAAGGGGAAGCCTCAAGAAGCTCAATTTATTTTCAACAGCTTAACAGAAGAAGGACATAAACCAACTCTTGTGACCTACACGGCTCTTGTGTCTGCATTAACCCGCCTGAAACGTTACAAGTCCATTATTTCACTTATCTCCAAAGTGGAAGAGAATGGCATGAAGCCTGATTCTATTCTCTTCAATGCTATGATCAATGCCTTTTCGGAGTCTGGAAATGTGAAAGAAGCAATGAAAATCTTTCAGAAAATGAAGAAGAGTGGATGTAAGCCTACAACCAGTACTTTTAATACCCTTATGAAAGGATATGGAAATATTGGAAAGGCTGAAGAGTCTTCAAAATTACTAGAGTTAATGTTGCAGGATGAAAATGTCCAACCAAATGATAGAACATACAACATTCTAATTAGAGCATGGTGCAACAAACTGAACATAGAAGAAGCATGGAATGTGGTGCATAGAATGGTAGCATCTGGTATGCATCCTGATGTTGTCACCTACAATACAATAGCAAGAGCCTATGCTCAGACTGGGGAGACTTATAGGGCAGAACAGATGATATTTGAGATGCAAAACAACGAAGTGGCTCCCAATGTGCGTACTTGCGGTATCATTGTGACCGGATATTGTAAAGAAGGTAATATGACAGAAGCTTTGAGGTTTGTGTACAGGATGAAGGAGCTAGGAGTTCAACCAAATCTTGTTGTTTTCAACTCTCTGGTAAAAGGTTTTCTAGATGTTACAGATACAAACGGAGTTGATGAGGTGAGTTTCAGCCTTAGTTGTTTTTTTTTCTCCCAAAAGAACTCTTCTCTTTCATCTAGTCAATTGTAAAATGTTCAAAGAGCTTAAATACGAGTGGAGTCATGCACTAGGAATTCTTTTTTGTTCTGTCCCAATTTTAAAATGATAAGAGTAGGACTAAGTAGAATAAAAGGTCCTTGATCTGTCCCAATTTTGGGAAATTTTAAACACAGGCTTCACATGGTTTTGTTAGCCTCTTGTATGGCATTTGAAATCACCTCTTTTACCATATTCTTTTGTTACCATTTGCCAACAAGAAGCATAATTTGGCAGGCACTAACACTGATGGAAGAATTCGGGGTCAAACCAGATGTTATAACATTTAGTACGATTATGAATGCCTGGAGCTCAGCAGGGCTGATGGACAAATGCCAGGAGATCTTTGATGATATGATAAAGGCTGGTATAGAACCTGATGTCCACGCATTTAGCATCCTGGCGAAAGGTTATATTCGTGCTGGGGAGCCAGGAGAGGCTGAGTATCTCCTCAACTCCATGGGCAAATTCAGCGTGCAACCAAATGTTGTAATCTTCACAACTGTCATTAGTGGGTGGTGCACTGCTGGAAAAATGAATCATGCAGCCAGAGTTTATGAGAAAATGTGTGAAATTGGCGTTACCCCCAATTTGACTACTTATGAGACACTGATATGGGGATATGGGGAAGCAAAACAGCCATGGAAAGCTGAAGAACTCCTGCAGATTATGGAAGAGAAGGGTATCTCTGCTGAGAGGAGCACCATACAGCTAGTAGCGGATGCTTGGCGTGCCATCGGTTTACTAAATGAAGCAAGAAGAATTATAAAAAATGTAGATCGAGGAATTGCGTCGAATACTATATATGACATACCAGCAGAGGGTATGGAGAAGATGTACAAGAAACAAAGCCTAAGTGCTTCTTATTCTAATGTTTTGCAGATGCCTGGGGTAGCCATGAATGAACAAAATGGATCGTCTAGTTCTAAAGCAAGAAGCCAAATGGTGTTGAAGAAATACAATTCGTCATCTGTGTTTCCTGCTCAAGCAAGTGTTTTTGGGGTGCAACCAGGGATTATATGCCAGAAGCTGTTAAAAACAACCAGGGAATATAGGATGCATGGGCAGTTTGTAAATTCATGTAAATTGGTGTTCATAAACTGATGAGAATTTGAGAAAGGTTGTCCGGATATCATATGTGTATCCTGAATTTTCTGGCACCGTGGTGTTCTGATTTCAGAAAAGCTGATGACTCAAAAGCTGATGACTCAAAATCTGTAGATATCAAACGTGTTCTTCAACACATACTTTATATTTTTTGGATCATTGATTATATAATCCTTTTGTTTAGGTAACTCAATGTGGCTGCCTACAGTGTTATATACACATTGTTTGTATCAGACACCAGACCAGAACATAGGCTACTGTTAATTCGTCTGTGAAAGTAACACAGTTTTATTTTAATAGCTCAATACTCATACCTTGTTTTTCTTGATTGATAGCTCAATACCCATGCTTGGTTCCTATATATATGTGTGTGTGTATTATATATGTGCTTTGTTTGATACTATAAAAATGATTCACTAGTCCCAGAAAATTGTAGTCTTCTTCATGTTTGTTCTTGTTGTCTGAATCAACCAAATATGTCAAAGGCAGCATAAACAAGCTTAATTCCTCAATATAGTTGTCTCATCAGTTAAAATATGGACGTTTTTTCATTGTTAAACAATATGGTCATAATTTTGGCGGAGTATCAACTAGTAAAGATCTTCTTGACTGTAAAAGAGTGCAAGTGAGGCTCATGCAGCCATGGTATTAAATTGCGGCCGCAATTCAGTGTAATGGCCGCATCGTAACGGTTTTAAAGGTCTCCGTGACGCAATATTGGCGCAACGCGATGAGGGAATTGCATCACGACTTTTGCGGTCTGAAGCCGTTACGTAATGCCGCAACATGCAATATATTGCGCCGCAACTCTGCAACGCCACAACAAACTTTCAAATTATCTAAAATATGAAATCATATAGATGAAACACTCAAATATTTTTAGACTTAGCAAAAAAGAGAAAAATGATGTTAAATAATAACAAATATTTAACTTATGAAACATCCTTGTTTGATCCTTGGAACATTATGAAAATTGTTTGATCATTGGAACTTTTAACAAACTTCCAACATTATACTTACATTAAATTAACAAATTGCATGTCTATTATCACTTTTTTCTTAGCAGTGACTATCGGGTAAAGCTTTATTTGTGATTACTTTAGGATTTGAATGGCATACACATACTTTTCTTTTACATATACTTGATATATAAACACATACTTTTCTTTTACATTTAAGTTTTGTGTTACAACTTACAATTTTATAGCTTTATTTATGATTACTTAAGGATTTTAATGGTAGAATCTGCTGATGGCATTGTGTTAATTGGTTATTGTCCTGATTTTAGACTTTTTGCACTGTTATTTTTGTGGTTGCTTTTTTTAATAATAAAATGGATATTGACTAAGCAAAAAAAAATTGTAAATAGGAATTGTTTCGAAGTGTTTGAAAAACTATGATAGAATATTTTGGTACAATCATTCAACAAATACAGAAAAAAAAAAAGGGTAATATGTAAGTAAAGGACTAAAGTAAATAGTGTAAATTTTGTTTTGAAGTGTTTGAAAAAATTGAAAAACTGTGATAGAATCTTTTAGTACAATTATTCAACAAATAAAGGGGAAAAAAGAGGTAAAATATAAGTAAATGACTAAAATAAACTGTGTAAATTTTGTTAGTATTTGAAAAAATTGAAAAACTATGATAGAATCTTTTGGTATAATCATTCAACAAATAAAGGGAAAAAATTGAGTATGAAATGAATAAGTGTGTGTATATATATATATATATATATATATATATATATTATTTTATGTACTTTTTCTCTTAAAAATAGTTAACAAATTTAAAAGAAAATTTGAAATGTGTCAAAAAAAAAGTTTACACCACTACATAAACCACCAACAGGTAGAAGAGGCAAATAGAAACTTTGAGTTCCAAATTTCACTTATCCTTCTCCACCATTTCAAGTGTTCACTTCTTTTTCTTTCTTTTTTTTTTTTTTTTTTTCCATTTCAAGACTTGTTCTTAACTCTATAGTTATTACAATAGGTATGATATAAAATTATTATTATTTTATTAATTGCGGTTGATTAGCATGGGCAACTAATTTAGGGTTTATTACCTAGTTTAAAAAATCTATTTATCCTAGTTTATTACATGAAAGTTGAAAGAACTAAATAAAAGATACAATAGATCTGGAGGCATTTAGTTACAAAGTTGTTTATAGGGTATTTTTGTGAATCATTTTGTGGTGTTAGTTATAAGTATTATGATTTATGTTTCATTTTTTGAATTTTTTATTTTATCTTTAAGTTTTATAATTATTATTTTATTTTTGAATATTTTACTATATGGTTTGATCTCATGTAATGAATGATAATGATTTATGTGCAGCTATAAAATAATGCCACATTCGAGAAGTAAAGAAGGTGAAGCACTTAGTGATGATTACGGTTGGAGGTGGGGAGAAACGATTGGAGGTGTTCATAAGAATGTCAAATGCAAATTTTATGAAAGAGTCATCAAAGGAGGAATAACACGGTTGAAAGAGCATTTGGCAGCAAAAAAAGGGAATGTAGCACATTGTCTAAATGTCTTGGCAGAAGTTAGAAAAAACATTGCTCAATAGCTTAATGAATATCATAATAAAAAAAATTGTGAAGCATAGGAGGAAAGAAGAATTGGAGGAAAGAATAAGATTAGGAGATTATGGTGATAGTGATGTTGATGATGAGGAGTTAACTATTGCAAGACGTAGGAGTATAAAATTCAAAATTGAATGGGAGGAAAGACAACATCGAAGAGCAAAAACTAGTCAAGATTTAGTTTATGAAACTGAGAGAGGTAGTAGTTCTGAAACTCAAGTATTTAGCAGATCATTCAGTATCCATAATTCTAAAGGAAGTGGGAGGGAACATTAATGGACTAATTTTAACTCTCCTGGAGCTAGATTAGCAAATATAGATCCTTTTCTTGAAAGATTAAAAAGTTCGAAGCAACCAAAACTCACTACAAGCTTCTTGAAAAATAAAAAAGCAAAGCCGGGGAAAGCAATGTCAAAGTTAATATTGCATTTAGCTTTACCTGCAAGAATTGCAGAGTCACCATTTTTACAACCAGCACTTCAAGTTGCAACTGAAGTTGGAAAATCAATTAGGGGCCCTTCAGCTTCTGAGGTGACAGGAGTGTATTTGGAAGAAGAGTATAAGGAAATACAAGAATAGGTGAATGCCTTTAAGCCTATCTGGGAAGAAAGAAATGTGACCATTATGTGTGATGGATGGAAAGGGACTAGAAATCAACATATAACCAATTTCTTGATTTATTGTCCTAAAGGTACTATATTTAAAAAGTCAATTGATGCTAGCAGTGTTACCTCTTGTACTGCCTGAGTATTATTTTAATATAATGGAAAAAATGGTGGATGAAATTGGTGAAGAATTTATTGTTCAATTTGTTATAGATAATGAAGCAACGATCAAAGCTGGTGGTAAAATGTTGATGCAAAAGAGAAGGCACTTGTATCAGTCAGCATGTTTTGCTCATTGCTTGGATCTTATTTTGGAAGAAATTGGTAACAGAAAAAGTGTGAGAAGGGTCCTAGATGAAGCAAAAAAGATTATTTCTTTCATATACAATCATACATGGACGATTGATTACATGAAGAGATATACCCAAGGAAGAGAACTCTTGTGACCTGGGATTACTAGATTTGCTACCAATTTTGTTGCTTTGGAGAGTATTGTTAGAAGCAAACAAGCACTAAAAGAAATGGTGACTTCTTCAGAATGGAGAATGTCCACATATGCAAGAAAACCAGCTGGATTAGACATGATGGAAGTCATTAACTTCAACCAGTTTTGGGAATAGGTTGTTGATGTCCTAAAGATCCAAGAATCGTTGGTTAAAGTATTAAGGATGTGTGATGGTGATGAAAAACTGACTATGAGTTTTATTTATGAAGCTGTGGATAGAGCAAAGTTGGTGATTCAAAGAGATTGCCTCTATTACAAGAAATATTGGGAAATAATTGATAGGAGATGGAGTAATCAACTTAATAGTGATTTACATTCTGCTGGTAAGTCGTAAAACTTTTAACTTTTTAAACTGTGAAGTATTTTGTTTAGATATTTATTATATTATTTTTTATATAGGATATTTCTTAAATCTGCAATTTCTATATGGAGGCAATTCCGCAAGTGATGTGCTTAATGAAACCATTAATGAGGTTAGAAATGTTATACAAAGGATAGAGCCTAACATGAATGATCAAGTTTTGGTAATGAACAGGTATGTATTTATATCCTTAAATTTTTAAACAAACTTACAAATTATCATGTTGTAACTACTAATTCATTTATTTTTAGTTGTTGCTATATTGAGATAAAATGGATTATTTTGGAACACCGTTAGCCCAAGTTGCAATTCTAAAGACTAATCCTAGTAAAAAAGAATTTCACCTCTATAGTTTTGTAGATAATGAAGATATATTTATGAATACTTTATGAATTGTATCCTATTATTTATGTTTTTTGAAGTTGAATGGTGGATTAATTATGGAAGTTGTGCATCTCAACTTCAACGCATTGCTATCAAAGTTTTGAGTCAAACAACTTCATCTTCAAATTGTGAGCCTAATTGGAGTACTTTTAGTTTGATCCATAAAAAGAAGAGAAATAGGCTTAAGCATATAAAGCTTCAAAAATTAGTTTATGTGCATTATAATATGAGGTTGAAGCTAAGACACATGCGAAGAAAAAGTGCACAAGAGTTGGAAATGACTTTAAATCCAATTAATCTTGGTAATACTTTTAAAGAGGATGATCCATTAAATGCATGGATTAAAGAAACAGAAGATGCTACGCTTGATAGTGAACATAATTTTTCATGGTTGCCTCAAGAGTTACTTAATGAAACTAATGAAGAAACTCAATGTGAAGATATGAATGACATTTCACCTGCTCCATCTAATGAAGAAAGTATTCAACTATTGACGTTAAGTGGTGATGATGGTGTTGATTCCAGTGGCAATAATGAAGGTGCATACCAAACAACACATGGCCACATTTATTCTAGTAATTTTCATGGAGACTAAAGTGTGAACCCTTATGCTGCTAATCCAGGTTTGTATGAAACAAATGCATAAATTAGTTTACAAAATAAAAGAAAAGGGGGTGATAGAACTCATGGGAGGATGAGAGAACACTTTCATGATTCATTTTCAGGTTCATAATCACATAGTTTAGCTACAAATGATAATGAAATGAGTGAATCATCTCAAGGTTTTCATTCCTACTAACCAAATGCATATTATCCACCTCATTTTGAACAAAATCCAAGCTATAGATTTATTGGTTATCATTTACCATACCACATGTTTCCTATGAATGATGCATCTTATGGTGCACACAATGTGATGTCTTTTTAACATGGAATGGGAAGGGATCAAAACCAAGGTAGTGATGAAATGGAGATGCTTTAGATCCTCCATGTCATTCAGTTTGGTGGTGAATTATAAGAAATGAAGTTTTCGTATTTGTATCTATGTATTTTTTAAGTTATGTAAAATGAAGTTTTTCATGTTAAAATGTGAGAATACTAATATGCTTTTTCTAATATGGGACTATTTATATGTTACTCATTAAAATTATGGTTGTTATTATCAATTATTTAGTATGATAATATTTGTATAGTCCATATTTATTTTCAATAAATTTTTATCTATAAAATTATATTTTTATTTTTAAAGTAAAACATATAAAAAGTATATTAATATTAGAATATTAAAATATAGTTGCAAAAATATGTAAATATAATATTTTAGAAATATTGTGATTTTTTAGAAACAAATCACGTCTGCGATAGTTGTTACGCATTACATAACATCCGCAACCGCGATAGACACCGCAACTGCAACCACGATAGACACCACAACCGCAATTTGGTACCATGCATGCAGCTCATAATCTGGAAGATAGGTCCTATGGACAACTGCCTAAATAAGGAATCTTGAAGGATGAGTTATTATGGGCTTCTTGCATGTATGTTTAGATGCAACTAAGGAATCACATGTCATCCTCTTAAGGCCTTTTACTATGCATTCCAGTTGGTTTGTGTGCTATACAAGTGGAAACCAATGTTTGTTAGTGAGATTCATTTGCTATGCTTAGTTTTTCAGCTAGCAGGATTTTGCTGGATGAGGTTACGAACATATAACAAGCTTATTACATTAGAATCTAACTTAGTATGTGCATTGTAAGCTTGGAAATTGATTGTTTTCAAAAGATAAGATAATTGAGTTGTAAGGGAACTAAACTACAGTGATGATTGAGGAAGGAAGTAACTAATAGCATATTTGGTTGTCTAGAATAGAATAAAATAGGAATTGAGTAGCAATTCGATTAGAACTGTAACACCCCTTACTCGAAACCGTTACCAAAATTGAGTAATGGGCGTTACCGAACTTACCAGAGTACAGACTCATATTTTCAACCAAATCATTACAAGTTTTACCCTTATCGAGGGTTTTCTGACTCAATACAGACATCTCGAATCATTAGGATTCGAATCCTATCACATCAGAAGCCTGGAAAACTTTTCACTTTTGAAACTACGTCACACGCCCGTGTGACACAAAACACGACCGTGTGCTAAGGCCGTGTGGCCTTCAGACGCCCATGTCCAGGACTGTGGTCGAGTCTGTCAAATTGGCCACGGTCACCCCACACAGTCGTTTGGGGGTCGTGTACCCCACACGGTTGAGACACACGGCCGTGTCTCGTACCCATGTGGTACCCAAAATTTAAAATCAAGGTGCAGGGAAGGCACGGTCCAGAGACACACCCGTGGGGTCAGACCATGTACCACCCACGGCCTAGACACGCCCGTGCCATATGCCTGTGGAGCATTCTGTCAAACCCCACACGGTCGTGTCACACGACCGTGTGCCTTGCCGGGTAGACCGTGTTAGGCTATTTACCAAGCCTTTGCCTCCTTGAAATTCCCTTTCACATACAAAACATTCATTTCAACCAATTCGATGACACATACTCAGAATAATTTCATTTATAACATCATTTACAAAACAAGTATCACATATACACCTATTCTATTTGACTTACAAAACCATGCTTATATAAAGACTAGCCACCTATACATGCCAAACTCAAAATATCAAAACCATGTATACATACACCAAGGTAGCTTAATAGTGTGAGACGAGCCTCCTTTGATCACCAATCCCAATATGCTCTATGCTCGACAATCTAAAAGGAATAGGAAAGGGAAGAGGAGTAAGCTACAAGTAGCTTAGTAAGTCATAGGTAAATCAATAGCAAATGCATAATAATTAGCTAAGGCATTTAATTTCTTTATGTCATAATGCAACATCCATATACTTACTCATGCACATTCTTACCAAAATGTCCAAATATAGACATTCACACACAAAACATGATCAATTCATTTTCAATTGCTTAACCTACACAAATGCTTTACATAACCAAGTTAATTCCCGTTGAACATTCAGAACAGAAACGGATATACAGAGGTTAGCACCGAAGTGCCTCACAGATATGTGGCCGAAGCCAGTATAGAGGTATGGCAAATGCCATCAGAGTATGTAGCCGAAGCCACCAGAATATGCAGCCAAAGCTACCTCAGATCACAGAAATACAGACGTAATCCACAGGCCTGCTCACATAAGCTGACAGGTGACTGCAACACATGCAAGTGCACCCAGCACCCGGGATACGGAATCAGACAGAATCAGAACCCTCAAGCAACATGTCACCCACATCCGGAATCATTCTTACTGTTCAAACGGGATTTACCAGAATGTTCACAAACATACAATTGCATAATTCAAAAATTCATATCCATATATTTTCATATAAAGATCATCAAATGGATAGCAATAAGGTAAATATGCTATAATTTACTCATGACTTACCTCGATAACAAAACGACTAAATTTCGAATTAGTCGACTATCTTTTCTTTTCCACAATCACGATCGCTTTCTCTTCTTTCTTGATCTAAATAAACACATTTAACACATTTTATCAATTTCTTACTCAAATTCGTTCACAATTCAGACCTTTAGCAAAATGACTGTTTTGCCCTTGGCCTCGTAAACTAAATTTTCATTCTATTTTCTTAAGCATTTACACTTAACTAAATCTTTTTCATAGCAACAATATAAAAACCACACATTTTCATATACTTACGAGTAAATTTCTATTTTTCTCATTTTAGTCCCTTAGGGACGTTTCTATCGAAAACTACTCGGAAAAACCCGTAATTAACACATCAAAGACTCATTTTCTACCATTACTCATCAAATCACAATTTTCTCAAGAATGGGTCAAATTTTTGAAACTCATTATCTCTTCAAATAAATAGCAAAATCATGAAATTTAAGCTTAAAGGAACTCAAAAATATGAAAATAATCGGAAACGGGGCAAGATTGCACTTACAATTTACTTGACAAAGTTCAAAACCCCTTTGGCTATGGAGGAGAGAAAATCGGCAAACATAAAAGAAGAAGATGAACACTTTTCATCTTTTTCTCATCTTTTTATTTGTCTTTTAGCAATTTGGACAAAAATGCCATTAGCCATATTACTTAGAAATTTTTCTAGAACTACCCTTTTTGTCCATGCCACTAACTCATGGTCTATTTGCCATTTAAAGACCTCTAGTCCAAACCCCCATTTCAAATAGGTACTTACACATTATAACTCACATTTTGCAATTAATGCAATTTAGTCCAAGAATAAAATTAAGCACTAAATTAATAAATTTTCTAAACGATTTTCACACAGAGCATATTTAACAGAGCAGAAAACATAAAATTTTCAAAATTTAACTATTTTAATTCGAATTTTGTTGTTACGAAACCACTGTTCCGGTTAGACCCTATTTTGGGCTGTCACAAGAACGAAATAGAAAAGTAATAGTATTACATAGCTTGGTTGATTAGTTGAATATAATAAACTAGTAATAGTTGGTTGAAGGGAAAAATAGTAGGAATATATAATGAATAAATTGCAAATGACAATTTTACCCTTAAATAAAAATATTTTATTTATATTATTAATATATTATATAAATATTTAAATAAATTATATTTTGCAATAAATTTAACAATTAAAAGATAATTTTAATTTAAAAATTATACTTAGATAATAAAAAATAATACAAAATATTATTAACATAATAAATGACCACAAACTCTCTTAATTTATGTTTGCTTTAATGGTTTATTATGAATATAATAAATGTTTGCTTTGGGTTTCAAAAGGTTCCTAATCTTGGGAAATATTTGGGGGTTCCACTTCTTCATGAACGAGTTAGTAAAAGCACTTTAGATTTTATAATTGAGAAAGTGAGGAATAAGCTCCAGAATTGGGAAGCCAGGAAATTATCTTTTGCAGGGAGGGTCACGCTTGCTCAATCTGTTCTTCTTGCTATACTGAATTATTTCATGCAATCCCTTTTGGTTCCGAAAGGGGTTTGTAATGATATTGAAAAGATTGTCAGACAGTTCATTTGGGGAAGTTCTGTGATAACCCTATTTTGACCCTAATCGGAACATTGGTTTCGGGACCACAAAACCGAGTCGGAAAAAAATATTTAAATATTATTTCTCTATGTTTTGAATGTGCGTGCTTAGATATGTGAAGTTCGTACTTAAATTTAGAAGTTTGAGTGTTTAATTAATTAAAAAGGATTTGTTTGATAAACTTCGAAAATTTTATGGATAGTTTCAATAGGGCTGAATAGTATGTGGTTTATAAACATGAAGTGCTTGCATGGTTATTAAACCATTTTATTATAATGTACGGTAAGACCATAATTTAAATGGTTTATGCATGTGTTTTATATTGGGTAAATTGGTAAATCAATATTGAGTAATTATATGTTAAATAAAATAAAACAAAAAGCATTTGCATGTTCATATTTTGGGGAGCCGATAGTGGAGAAAATAAGGAAGAAACATTTCTTTGGGGATTTTGGCATTTTTGCAAGCTTAATTAAGGTAAAATTTCATGTTAATTTTTATAAATTTTGATGAATTTGTAATCCTTGTTTAGATTGATGTAAAGCCCACTTTGAAATTCTTGTTTTGGTTGTTATTTGTATGTTCGGCTATGAAGGAAACATATGAGATTTTGAAATGGAAGCTGGAATTTAAAGTACATATGTTAGATGGATGTTTTATATAATGTGATTTAGTAGATTTGGTAAAATGGAGTTAATTGTGTATTATATTGAATTGAAGAGTGTTATAAGTACATTCGGCCTAAATGTTTCTTTGATAAAAATATTTTTTATTAGCTTGTTGTTTATGAATTTAGGATTGATGGTAATAATAACAAATTGTAATAGGTGAAGTGTATGAAATGGGAAAGATGGTGGCTGATATGGGATTATTCGGTTGAGGTTATCATGAAGAATTTTTTTATTTTTTTATTTAATATAATTTGATTTTGGGGATTAAAGTGCCAAATGTAAAAATTTGTAGGGGTTAAATCGGTAAAATTGTCTAAATGTTTATTTGGGATTGAATTTCATAAATCAATGTTGTTAAATATTTCTTGAACTTGGATTTAGTTAGCAATGTGCTTAATAAAGGGGTTTATGTCAAATTTCGTATATGTGATATATTTGAATGAAAATAATTTGGTTAAGTGATTAAACAAGTTGATTTGTTTAATTTAGCTCAAGAACAAAGGGAAACAAATTCGGATAAGGGGAAGGCAAAAATGGTCAAATAGTCGATTCGTAATCATTCGACAACATCCGAGGTAAGTTTAAGTAATTAAACATAGGTTATGCTTGTTTATAATATGATGCATCATGAAAATTTAACTTACATTATATATATATGCACAAGGCCGAATATGAGATTGATTTGAAAGAAAAATAGTTGGTATGTTTCATGGTCAAATGTAAGTATGAAATGAAGGTGAGTATTTGATATGCTTTATAGCCGAATAGTAAATTTTGATATGGAGAAAAGGATAGTTGATATATGTCAAAGTCGAATGGCAAATTTTGGAATGAAATAAAATGTTTGGTAGATGTTAAGTTCGAATGATGTTAAGTTTTACTATGTATTTGTACTATGTGAAAATTAGAACTATATGAATTGAGGTATGTGAAATTTTGTGATTTAATTATCATATTGTGTTATTCGGGCCTTTGGCATAGCAAGCTTTAAGCTGGTGATTATTAACGGGCTTCGAGCCTAGCAGGCGTAATGCCGGTGAATGAGTATCGGACTTAAAGTCTAGCAGGCCTTGTGCAGTGATGAATTCAAGCTCATGCCTAGTAGGTTATATACCGGTGATTTGTTCCAAGTCTATGAAAACAAGATTTTGAGTTGTGATAAATAGAAGATCATGGAAATTGAACTAAGTGATAGGGTAAGATTTCGGTATTAAAAAGGTAAGCAAATATTAGTGTACGTGTTAATATATATATAGTTTTGCTATAAGTGAACTATGTTATCTTTCAATTATGGTTTAAAAGAAATTTATTGAATGTATGAATGTGGTGAGTAATATTATCTTTAGATTAAGCTACGTGTGGCTAGAAAGGCTTATTTAGTTTTCTTGTTATACTCGACCATGTGTAAGAACATTTAGTTAGTGTTATAAATAATATTATGTAATAAAGATGTTATGTGAAGCATGTGAGTGTTGCTAACTAAGAGTGTTATGCATTCGGCCAATATAGCCCTTGTGTGGTTACATTAGGTTATTGAATAAATGTGATATTTTGAATGTTATGTTTCATGATTTGAGTTGCTTAAATTACTTAATACTTACTAAGCTAATTAGCTTACTTTGAGTGTCTTTGTTAATCTATTTTATAGATTTTTGGCTGAAACTTACGAGCTCGGGGATCAAACAAATCGAAGTCATCCACATTATCGTCACCATTTTGGTACTTTTAAAAGACTATATTTCGAATGATGGCATGTATAGACTAAACTCTTTTGAAAACAAGTTTATTTTGGAATATGTATATATTCAAGCCATGCGAAAATGGCTTGCTCATTAGCTAATATGAACTCATGGTATGATGGAATTATGGGGTTGTTAATTACGTGAATAATTACATGAATGACCATGATATTAATCTTGATATATGTTTTGATTATTTTTTGTCCTTGAAGATGCATGTTTACTTGTATATGTTAGGAAAGATAAAAGTTTTAAAGTAGTTAACTATTGCGTATGAATTGAGTTTAAATTCGATTATCGTAATAGTATAAGTTTTGATTAACAGTGAAGTTTATACGCAACATGTGGTCGTATGTATATATATGTTTCATTATAATGTTTGATATGTGACCATTAATTCATAACCGAATGCATAAGGATAGATAATTTGGTTTTTGTCTATATGAACTATTGAATAGACTTATGATTTTGGCTTGCTACATTCGAAAGTGAGAGTTGATTTTTAGTCATTAAGTGATCTAAGTGTAATGAAATGAAATAGTTTGAGATTCTAATAATAGGTATTTGGCCAAAATGGTATTTTATGTGTGAAAGGCATTTGAATTGATAAGTGTTATATCTTACTATGTATGAAAAGTAGGACTATTATAGGACATGATGCATTTGTTATTTGAACCATTTGTTTTATAAATGAAATTGCCGTATGGACAATTTGTAAAATGAATAGTGAAGTTCTTGTAATGTTTTTTATATTCATATATGCTATGTTACGTGATGTTATTACTGAGATTGTATGCTTATAATCTAGAAATTAATTAAACATTCTTTTTAATTATAATTAGGTTAATAAATAAGCTATAATTATGAATATGTTTATATATGATAAAAAGTTGTGCTTTGGGTGGTAATGCCTTATAACCCTTTCGGCGACGGATAGGGGTTTAGGGTGTTACAAGTTCTCTCGGACATCCCAAAAGTGCTGTAGTCAGTTGGGATTCTATTTGTCAACCTAATTCTCGGGGAGGACTTGGGATTTGGCATCTTCATGATCAGAACTACTCTTTTCTTATGAAAATTGGGTTTAATCTTGTCTCTCAAAAGGATGCTTTATGGGTCCGGGTTCTCTGTTCGAAGTATGGTTGGAAAAATCAGATTCCTGATTCCATTCATAGAAGTAATTTTTCTCATTTATGGCGCTCCCTCTCTAAGGTATGGCCTCTCTGCTGTGAGAATCTTATTTGGTCAATTGGTGAGGGTAAATCGATTCGTGGTTGGAAAGACTCTTGGATACCTGATGTGGGACCACTTTGTTCTTATTTCCCTACCCATCCTAATATTGACTTAGAGTGCACTCTGAAAGATTGGGTATTTCCTGATGGTACTTGGAATCTGGAGCTGCTTCGCTTATAGTTAAATGAAGATATGATCAAGTGAATAGTGAGTATTCCCCCTCCTCATCCAGATGAGGGTGTGGATAGGATCATTTGGGCTCGATCAGGTTTAGGGTCCTTTTCAGTGCGAAGTGCTTATTGGTTCCTAAAAGAAAATTCATGGAATCCTAATGATGAAGTTTGGAAATCCGTTTGGAAGTATAAAGGTCCGTAGAGAGTTCATCTTTTTTTATGGCTGGTGGCAAAACAAAAGCTTTTAACTAATTCAGAGTGTACTAGGAGAGGTATGGGCCAAAGCAGTGCATGTATGATTTGTGGGCATGGCACCGAAGATATTCTACATGTGATTCGAGATTGCTCGCTTGCAAAGAAAGTTTGGAGACTCGTTGTTCTCGCAGAGAAGTTATCCAGGTTTTTTTCTGAAACCTTTCTAATTTGGTTTTCCACTAATCTGTCTTGTCTTCATAAGTTACCGGATAAGGAGGTTTCTTGGTCATGTTTAGTTGGGATAGTCGCCTGGAGACTTTAGAAGAATAGGAACCTGTTCATTTTTCAAAACATTACTTGGATGGCTTGTGAGATCATCAAAAACTCTATCAGTTGGGCTCAACATTTTGAACCACTTCTCATTGTCACCGATCCTACTAATTGTTTTTCTAGAATTGGTCAAAATTTGATGCATAATTGGGTCCATCTGCATTCTGATGGAGCGATCACCAGAGACTCAGGATATGCTACAGCTGGGGGATTGATCAGAGATAGCAGTGGGAATTGGATTGTGGGATTCACCCACTATTTGGAAAGCTATTCACCTTTGGAAGTAGAGTTCTGGGGCATTCTTGATGGAGTCCTCATTGCTTTAAGCAAAGGTTATAGTAATGTACGGATTCAGACTGAAAATCTCGAAGTGATCAAGGCATTATCTTCGAAGATTGGAGTGGACTCTGGCATCACCGTACTTAGAAGAGTTAAACGGCTTTTGAGATCTGAGGGCTAATGAGACATTAATTATATCAATAGGGAGAGAAATCTTATAGCTGATCATTTGGCAAAGCTCAGTCTCTCTTGGAAGGCTCCTCTCCGGCTTCTTGAAGTGCCTCCCGATTCGATGGTTACGTATATTCAGAATGATAAAGCTTTTAGTTTATCCTAGGATTTGTTAAGCTTTCAATTTGTTTTCTCTCTTTTTCACCAAAAAAAAAAATGCTAGTGATGTGGTTGAAAACTACTCATAATTGTCTTAAATTTTAGAATATGAAACAAAAAAGATGAAGGCATTATTTATGAGCACCGAATGAGCCATTTTAAGGGGTAAGTTTAGAATAGAATTGCAATAGTATTCTACAGAATAAGAAACATTTGAATAAAAAAGCCTAACGAATAGTGTTGGCTATTACGGCCAACCAAACAGTAAGGAGACAGTTGTAGATTCGAAGTTGAGGTATGAAACAAGGCTAAATGTTTTGGTTATTAAGTTTCGACACTTATTCCACTAATTTGCTGGTTTGAGATAAGGTTAACATCATGTTTGGCGTTGCATTACAAAGAGTTACGAACTCATTTTCAAGATATAAAAAATAATACATTTTGTTAAGGAAATTATGCGAGCAATAGCTTATAGTGTCATTATACATAATTTATCATATTTGAAGTTGGCAATTTTTGTTATAAAATCTTTGGGCTATGAATATTGTTAATATTCTGGAAGTACAATAGCTTATTTATGAAGACCGGTTCATTTGGAGCAAAATACCTTGAGGATTGAATTGGATCGTATCAAGCAATTGGATCCCTTAAATTGAGAGATTGGTTTGTGTTGTATTGAAGACTAGTCTCTAAATATTTTCTCAGTATCATGTACTTTATTATAATATTGTATACGTTTGATTAATTGAGTTTTAGTTAGGGAATTGATTGTAACTGATTTACTATGTTAGCAAGCCTTGAATGCTTATATATTTAGAGACTTATATAAGTTTTGTATTGAGAGTTTTTAGCACTTATCTTGTATTTGAGAATGAATTAGAGTGTAAACAAGTTTATTGTTTGGTTTATAGCCTAAGTTTAAGTTTTTATGAAAAATACTTTGTAACTCCCCTTGCTCGACCCGACCGCCAGATCTAAGCTACGGGATGCTACATTCGTTGTTGGAGCAACTGCAGTCAATTAGGCATTATTTAATCATTCACACATATAATTAAGTATTAAACACATTCAATTTATGTTATACATTCATTTATAGGCCTTATACGAGCTTACAAAAGCTCTTTTGTAAACTCGAGCATGAAATAGGATGAAATTGTAAATTTAGAAAATCTTGAGTCGATGTTACGACCTTAAAATTTTCATTTCGAGACGTTGCCAACACAATAAATCACGTCATAACTTCATGCATACTGACATCACAATGTCACATACTGTTGGTTGACGTTGCGATATGGGATGTTGGACGTCGAGATGTGGCCACTATTCTTGGCAAAATGCACATTTTGGTACCTATTTCATAGCTTCTAACCAAAACCTTTCAACATTAAAAACCACTAGCAATTCTACCTAACCAAAACATGCCAAACAAGTTTAACATAATTTTAATTAATCATTTAACATGATATTCAATACACATTCATCATTTAGACCTAATCAATTTTTCAATTCAATCATTCATGCATTAATAATTTCATTTGTCATCTCAAACCTGTTCAATATGCAATTAAGAACCAAGCAATTTAATAAACTTGACTTGAAATGATCAAGCACATACTAACTATATAACATGCTTAAATATATATATATATATATATACATACACCATTTCTAAGTTCATTCACCCAACAAGATATTTCAACTAATGTACTTATAACCTTTAGCATTCAAAACCATACCAAAAACTTATGTTCATCAATCAAAAAGGCATCAACCTTGACCATTTACTCAACAAGATACTACAGTATACATGCTATAACGTCTAAGCTAAAAATAGACACTAATTTACTGTCTTTTGATAATATTGATTCGATTATTGATCTATACAATTAATCAATACTAATCATTTTCATATTATGTCATGACATGAATGAATCTATACAAACTTATTTTTCAATTCCCTTAAAATTTTACATTTTATTCAATTTAGTCCTTGAATTTGAAATAGCCATAATTTCATTCATAGTTTTGGATTAAAATTTGATTCCACTTACTTTCATTAAAGACCTTATACTTTTTACTTCTAACATAATTTCTTGATAGGTTTTACATTTATTCAATTTGGTACTAATGTCTAAAGTTAGCAATTAGACTATGCTAACCTTACAATCTAGTTTTTTTCATAATCTAAACTTAAAGTCTATCAATTTCAAGCCAAAATTTTCAAGAAATAAATAATGGAAACATTCATAAACTTTAACAGGTTTACAAATTGATACATGGACTAGCTAAATCAAACTCTCATGACATCAAATCTTTAAAAATGACAAGAAAAAGGATTTGATTTCACTTATAAATTATTGGCCAAATATGAAAGCTCTAAAAATGGTTTTATTCCTTCCATGAACTGTATGAAAGAGTTAAAAAACGAAGATGATGATTTTTTCTCACAATTTAGCTTATATAGGTAGGTTAGAATTTAATTAGGCTAATTTAGTTAACATAATCTCTAACACCCCAGAATTTGAGGGTTAGAAGTTTGAGGTATGTGTTTAGGGTCAAAAAGTAGGTTGAGCAATTGGGTTTGTAGTCGTGTTTTGATGCTAGTATGAGCTTGCTGGTTTGGTGGTAAAGGGTGTGTTAGTTTATCTTTAGGTCTCGAGTTTGAGTTCTCATGTGTTTTAGGGAAATAATTTTACTTCATTTTTTATTTTCATGTTTAAAATACTTACTCATTATTTTTTATTTTTTATTAATTTGAAGAGAGGAAAATATCTCAAAAATTTTTCCTACGTTCTCCCCTTTCACGTCTGTCTCTTCCTTCTCTTCTCTCACCACTGTATTTTTTCTTTCCTGGGGATATTTTTTTTTTTATTGTTTAAGAAAATTTCTGTTCCCTTGTCATCAAGTTAGTGTCTATGTGCTACCCAATTTTTGTTTGTTTTTGTTTGCTAGTTTGTTTATACTTTTCATTGACAGAAGTTTTGGGTTCGAATTGTGGTTATTTTCATGCATCGATTGATTTCACGGTACCTTTTATCGCGAATTAGGTGTGTTTTTAAACCATTAAATTTTGATATTGGATTGTTGACGAATTCTATGAAATTCAACGATTTTCGTATGTTTCTGAAAATAAATTGTATGTTTCTGAAATTAGAGCGGGTAGGGGTCGTTTGATGTTGGTTTACATGATTTCCAATCGATTTCAGTATGGGTTTTTAGAACTTAATGATATTAGCAATTCATTTTTTTGAGGAAATTCATGTTTTTAGCCTATTTCGGTGTGATTTTGTGACCACACGGGTGGCCACACAGGTGTGTGCTGCGCATGGGTGGCTAACACGGCCGTTTGAGTTTGGGAATTAGGGTTTTTGAGTTAATTTTGGTGCCACAAGGCCTGCTACACAGCCATGTGGCTGTAATTTATGGGTTTTTATCGATTTTCACACGGGCGTGTGCCTTGGACACACAGCCGTGTCCCTTAGCCACATCGGCGTGTGAGATTTCTACACAGTTGTGTATTGCCTGTACCCTATTTTATCATTTTTGAACAGAAAGTTACACGGGCTACTCACACAGCCATGTAACTGGGTCACATGGACGTGTGTCTCCCCCACACAGGCATGTGCAGCTTGTACACGGGCGTGTAGACCACCACATGAGCGTGTCGACCTCTATACCTTCTTCGTAAATTTTTACTTTAAGTCATAAACTGACCCGTTTTATGTATCTATGTATCCGACTCTCGGTTAGACCTTTGTATGTGTGTTGGGACTTTACTTTCAACTTATATTTGTGTGTGTATTTATAATTATTAGGTGTATGTTAAGTATTAATATGACTTGATAAATGAGTTTGAGATGCTACTTGTTATCATATTTGTGAAAGTATACCAACATTATTAATTTTGAAACTGTTCATCCGAATATGTGTAATATGTTCTGTATAATTGTCTTAAGTTGTGTGCATTGAGCATTTGCATATAAATTCTAGGATTTAGTTATGAAGAGAAGGAAGTCTAATACGACAGTTTAACTGCAATACTTTATAACGGTGATACCATAACATATACTTATGGCAGCTCAGCTGTATATTGCTATTTGAGTGGCTTTGTTCCACATTATGGTGTGTAGGGTGGAAAAGCCTATTATGGTTCTATGTGGTGTGTAGGGTGGATGGGCTTCATATAGCTTATATGTGGTGTGCAGGGTGGTCAAACTAGTGTTTGGATGATTGGGGTGGGTTTTTGACTTGTTGCATTCGGTTTGCATTTGAGCATATGTGTCTGGTTATGAATTTGTTAAAATTACTTGCTAATATTTATACTTATTTGAGGTGTCGTACCCTTGATTATCACTTCAAGGTGTTTGTACATTAATTATGGTTTGTGTTTTGGATAATTGTTTTGGAAACCTCGTCTTTTGCCATTTGTTACGTTTTGGACTCACACTGAGCTTGTGTAGCTCATCCTCTAGTTTTTCCACTTTCAAGTACTCTCGCGTTTTGAAGCTGGACTTGGCATGCCGGGGGTCTCGAGGTGATACTGGTGTGGTCGTGATAAGTTTTAAATTTATATGATTGTAGCTAGACAATAACTATTATCACGAATAAGGCAAGCGCACCTATTAGACCGTAATATAGTTTAGTGGCAAGACCAGAATGTCAAATCCAAAGGAACTAAAACTATTAGTAATAACTTTCTTCCTATTATCTAGCCTAAAAATAAAGGGGAGTTATTTTTAATCTAAAATCTAACTAAACTAAAGAAGCGACAAAGAATAGATTGGGGAAATACTTTGGGAAAACTAATCGATTAAGGCAATACCACCTAGACTTCACTTGTTATTCAACTCTGAACTAGACGATTTATTCATTCGACTTGATCCATAGAGATCCCTAAATTATGTTAATATTTCCATCGAGACTAAGAACAACAACCCTAGGTTGATTAATTGAAATCTCTTTCTAATTAAAACCCCTAGTGTTGCATTAACGCGATCTATGGATCCCCCTATTAGATTTGACTCTAATCCGGTAGATTTTCATTGTCCTATGTCAAGGATTGCAATCAACTTCGCTTAATTGCGTTGGATCTACTCTTAAACAGGGACTTTTGCTCCACTGAATAAGCACATTCGACTTGAATCAATATCCTGAAATATTAACTCAAGAATTAAAACACAATTAAGAACAATTCGAATATTTATCATATAGTTCAGATAACAATAACAAGATCCGTCTTAGGTTTCATCCCCCTCAGGTATTTGAGGGATTTAGTTCATGTTTATGAAGAAGAACATCTCAAAATAAGAAAAATAACAATACATAAAGAAACCCCAAAACCCTTGAAAGGATTGAAAGGAAATCTTTAGTCTTTATGTAGATCCTTGCTTCCGAGATGGATTAATTGACTTTCCTTGAGTAATTCCTTGCCTTCTACTCTGTGTCTCCTTTAGCCCTCTCCTAGGGTGTTTATTTAGACTCTGGAATACCTTTCTTAGCTCCTAAGTAGCATTTTCCGTACAAAACTAAAATAAGTCACGATAGGGACATGCCTGTGTGACACGCCCGTGTGACTCGGGTTCAGGCCGTGTTCAACACTGTTAAATTGACATGGGCGTATGGATATCTCGTTTGTGAAGGTCCAGGCCGTGCTGCACTTCTAATTTTGGCCCATTTGGTCCGTTTTTGGCCCGTTTCTCATTTTTTTCACTTTCCTAGACTCACCTAGATATAAAACATGAAAATAAAGGATTATGAGCATCAAATTCCATAAATCAATTGATAAATCATCCATAAATGTGCCAAATGTGGGATAAAGATATGTATATATTATGGTTTATCAGATACGTTTTAAAACAAGCTAATAAGTTTTATTTTAGTTCTTATTTTGTTAAGCTATTTTGGATTGTAAATGTTTTATATGAACTATGGTATAAATTTTATTTTGGACGGAATTTTAGAAACTATAGAATTATATTTTTGAATTTTTTATCGTAACTTAAATTTTATGTTTTGAATTTTAAATAGTTAAACGATTTAGTTCAAATTTAGCAAACTATGTTTGAAATGAGATTTAACAATTCATCTTGTCAAATTGCTTTTGGATCACTTTGATGGTCAATGTAACCTCCGGGATTCAGTCTAAACTTCTAGGTCAGGTTCGAGGTGTTACATTTAGTGGTATCAGAACCAGGTTTCCAAAAACTCTACCTGTGTTTTTACGTATTTGTGTGCACATGTGTTCGTTTAAAAAAAGGGTTTAAATAAATCATACCATAGTGTTTTGAAATTATTTGTGTTTTGGAAAAAGTTCTGTGAAAATGGAATGTCTTAAACTCCGATGCCGGTCTGTACGAAACTTAGGAAATTGTAAGATTAGTACTGTGAGATTATAATTGTACTATTTAGATATTTATGTTGTGTTCAATTTTTGAAAATATAGATTTCTTAAGGTTAATTTTGAGGTTCGATATGGTTTCGTGAGGATCAATCTGGTGAGACTCTCAAGGAGCTGTCTACTTCTTTAGGACGTGTGTCTATTCAGGAGTCAAAAGTCAATGCGGTTTTGCCAGCTTCAGGTAGCGATAACCCAGAGGTTGGTACTGAGGTATTGACTCAGGTAGTGAGAGAGGTTCTAGGGAAAGTCTCCAAGGTTAGTTTAGAAAGAAATAGAGAGTTTGTTTAAGGTAGGTGTGTGAATTATGGGAAGAAAAGAGATTGCGGTCCTTTGAGGTTGGAGCCTTGGCCTGCGAAACATGTAAAATCGTAGTTGAATAATAGTAAAGGTAATATAGAAGGTTCTAGTAGTGGCGCAGACGTTTTGATTTATGGGCACTATAAGAAGCGCCATTTGGACGAATGTTGGAAAAAGTCAGGAGCGTGCCTTAGATGCCGGTCCACAGGGCATCAGATTAGGGAGTGCCCTTATCGGCATTAAGTCAGGTATGGCTGTGTAATACTGTTGATTATATGTGCTATTATTTAGGAATAAATTGACTTTCTGAATAGGGCATAGTATATGTGTAACACCCCAAATTTTGGGCCTAGAAGTATTGGGCCTTGGTTAAGTTTTGGATCCTAGCTTAGTATTTTTAGGAGTTTAATTTTGGCCTTTTAGAAGGTTGGTAGTGGCGTGAAGCTGGACTCTCAGAGAGGTAATCAGAAGAGAAAATTTAGGAAATAGATTGGGGAGTTATTAGGGAGAAAAACGAGGAGATGAAAAGGGGGAAGTGATGGAGCTAAATTGGGAATTGAGGCTATGGGCTATAAATATGTGCCGAATTTGGGATACTAGGCTAATGCCAAATTTCTCATCTTTTCCTCAAGTGCCGATTTGTATTTTTTTCTTCTTCTCTTCTTTCTTCTTTTCTTGCCGAATTCTCTTCTCCCTTTCATCCTTTTACCAAAAATCCATAGAGTTGTGTTTTTTTCTCTGCAAAAGCCGAACACCATCCCTAATTTCTTAAAAGCTGAATACCTATAGTCCTTACCGACTTCTTCCCTTAAATCTCTTAAAAGCCTAATACCCACGTCCTCTTGCCAATTTCTTTTGTTTTCTTTCATTACAGACCTGATTATGTAATTTGCAACCCTTAATCGAGTTGTTAAAAGCCGAGGGTACACTCAGTAGATATCTAGGCCACGAGATCAGAGACTAGTTTCGGTAAGTACTTAGTTAACTATCATTTGGTACATTTTGATAAAAGCCAAAGGGCTATCTAATCTTGTTCTTGTTGTTAACCCTGTATTAACAAGGGGTAGGGTTCAAAGATTTCAAGCGGTGTAAGGATTCCTAGCAAATGGTAAGCGTACTCACTTTAAATTTCGGTTTCATAGGTGGCCGAATATAAATATGGTTGATAGGGGTGACTCGTGTGGAATACGAGTCACTTGATGTTGATAATATGTGTATATTGGTGCAGATCTAAGAATATTCGGGAATATTTGCTAAGGAAAGGCTAGAAAAGCCGAAGGTGCACGATAAGGCTTCGAAATTTGATTAAGTTGTAGTTTAAGGTATAGAATTGATTCGAAAGTGGTTTTGATTGTAGGTCGAGGCTGAGAATAGTGTAGTGCGGGTCGTCAATTAGGTGTGTACATACACTACACACACGAAAATCGACAAAAGCTGAAATCCCGAAATCCCAAATGGGCTCGACGAACTTGTGGGCCAAAAGTGGCAAAGTTGTGATATGAAATTGTATGATGAATTGACATGCATGATTGTATGATTGGATTGTGATCGGGCCTAATGGGCTACATAAGCATGTTTGGGACTTAATAGATTAAATTAATATGATTGGGCCTAGTAGGCCTTATGGGATCATAGAAATGTATGTTAGGGTTTTTTATGGACTGTAGGCCTAGTTTTGATCTCTCAAATTTTACATAAGACTTAGTTAAATAACTAAACATGTCCGTGAACAAGTCGCTAGACTAAGGTGTGGCAATGGATGTGTGCATGTCTAGGATTGGATCTAGGAAGAGCTTGGTACTTAAGCGGTCCGAGTGACCCACCTCCTTTTCTCTTGAATCCTACCTGGAGCATAGTGTTCGTTCATCTTAGCCGCGAGGACTTGTTTGATGGGCCAAAATCCATAATTAAAATATGTATCATTAGGAAATTATGAAAATACCCTTCTAGGATAAAATTACGAAAATATCATTCTAAGGTAGAATTACGAAAATGCCCTGTAAGGTAGAGCTACTAAAACATCCTCGTAGGGTGGGAATACCGAAATACCCCTGTAGGGTAGGTTTATGAAAATACCCTTAGGTAGTGAAATGACCAAAATACCCCTAAGTGCTTAATATGTGAAAATGTGTGAAAATGTGTATGTTGCATTCATGAATTGTTTGTTGCACTTGGGTGGGTTTGATGATACGGAGGAAGTGTTTTGATGATCGCATAGTCGCTTGATGATCGTGGATCCACCGTAGGCTTTTAGGCCACCGAGTAGCTTTGCTACACCGCACATATATAGCAGCCTTGCTGCAATGTGAGTAATGCCGCAACTGGTGCTACCTTTGGAGTGTAAAGGATGGGTGGGTTGATGTAGACATCCCCACATGAGTGTAGGGTTGGTACGGGTGGAGTGCAGGGTTGGATTTGGGATGGGAACATTTGCATTCATGAAATTCTGATATGATATGAGGTCATTGTGGGCTAAGGCCCAGACCACCGATATTGTTAAGGCTTAGGCTTAATGTGATATGTGTATATTGAATTGATTTGATTGACAATGGTCGTACACAATGAGTTTTGAAACTCACAGCCTTATTATTAATATTTTAGATGATCCACAATAGACGGCTCGACGCGGGAGAGGACTCGGAGATAGCCACACTACAAGTTACTTAGGAATTTTCAATATAGATTTAAATGAATTGTTTCCTTTTAATTACTTAGTTTTATTACTTTATTTTCAATTGATGTAATAAGGCGTTGTGTCTCTGATACGATTGTATTTAGGGTTTATTAATGTTTCGACTGCCCAGTTTTATATTTACTTAGATAAATTTCTCAAATTAAACGTGGTTTGAAATAGCATTATTATGTGGGCATTTTCGTTTAAATATGGGCTTTCATTTTTGGACTTAACATGAACTTGAATTTCTAAGTCTCAAACTTAAGTTTGTAGAAACAAGTAAATTTTCTACGGAACATGTTCTTAAATGAATAAAGTCGTTTTGAAAAAAATAGTCCTTTCAATGTGATATCGCCAGATTCGGCCATAACGTCTGGGCTGGGTCTGGGGTGTTATATTTAGTGGTATCAGAGCCCAGTTGCAAAGCTCAGGCTGTGAAATGGGCCTTAGATTTTGGGTTTTTAAACAAGTAGTCTAAAAAGTTTTTACAGGATTCTTGAAGTGTGGTTCATCGAGCCCTCGACGTCGAACCAAGTAAGTTTTTCTGTTATTATACTTGTTTAAATTTCTGAACTATATTTAGATATTAGAATACTTTAAATAATAGGTTCTTAGAGACTAAAGCCCATAGGAAACTTAAGTCTGTAGTGGATTTGCGACGACGAAATAACATTTAAATTATTAATTACATAAGATATAAGCTTTAAATAGTGGAACTATGAGCTAAAATTTCATAAAATTTCTAATCCAGAAATACGTACGCAATGATGAGCGCTAAAAGATGTGCAAGAGGCTGCGGCAGAGGCCGTGGAAGTGTTAGGGCTTTGTAAACATTTGAATCGGAGTTTGGTACTCATTCTGTGTATGTTTGAGAATGTTTGCGATAGGTGGATGTCTTGGGTGTGTATTAAACTAATTTAGATCAGAGTGCGCAGCGGTAGCGTAGTGGATGCACACCACCGTGTTATTTAGAAATTTCGAGGACGAAATTTTTTTAGGAGGGGTGAATTGTAACACCCCGAATTTTAGGCCTAGAAGTATTTGGCCTTGGTTGAGTTTTGGATCCTAGCTTAGTATTTTTAGGAGTTTAATTTTGCCATTTTAGAAGGTTGGTAGTGGCGTGAAGCTGGACTCTCAAAGAGGTAATCAGAAGAGAAAATTTAGGAAATAGATTGCGGAGTTATCAGGGAGAAAAACAAGGAGATGAGAAGGGGAAAGTGATGGAGCTGAATTGGGAATTGAGGCTATGGGCTATAAATATGTGCCGAATTTTGGATCCTAGGCTAATGCCAAATTTCTCATCTTTTCCTCAAGTGCCGATTTGTATTTTTTTCTTCTTCTCTTCTTTCTTCTTTTCTTACTGAATTCTCTTCTCCCTTTCATCCTTTTACTGAAAATCCATAGAGTTGTGTTTTTTTTCTCTGCAAAAGCCGAACACCATCCCTAATTTCTTAAAAGCCGAATATCTATAGTCCTTGCCGACTTCTTCCCTTAAATCTCCTAAAAGCCAAATACCCACATCCTCTTTCCAATTTATTTTATTTTCTTTCATCACAGATCTATTTTTGTAATTTGCAACCCTTAATCGAGTTGTTAAAAGCCAAAGGCACACTCAGTAGATATCTAGGCCACAAGATTGGAGACTAGTTTCGGTAAGTACTTAGTTAACTATCGTTTGGTACGTTTTGATAAAAGCCAAAAGTCTATCTAATCTTGTTCTTGTTGTTAACCCTGTATTAACAAGGGGTAGGGTTCAAAGATTTCAAGTGGTGTAAGGATTCCTAGCAAATGGTAAGCGTACTCACTCTAAATTTCAGTTTCATAGGTGGCCGAATATAAATATAGTTGATAGGGGTGACTCGTGTAGAATACGAGTCACTTGATGTTGATAATATGTGTGTATTGGTGCAGATCTAAGAATATTCGGGAATATTTGCTAAGGAAAGGCTAGAAAAACTGAAGGTACATGGTAAGGTTATGGTAAGGCTTCAGGATTTGATTAAGTTGTAGTTTAAGGTATAGAATTAATTTGAAAGTGGTTTTGATTGTAGGTCAAGGCTGAGAATAGTGTAGTGCGGGTCGTCAATCAAGTGTGTACATACACTACACACACGAAAATCGACAAAAGCCGAAATCTCGAAATCCCGAATGGGCCTGACGAACTTGTGGGCCAAAAGTGGCAAAGTTGTGACATGAAATTGTATAATGAATTGACATGCATGATTGTATGATTGGATTGTGATCGGCCCTAATGGGCTACATAAGCATGTTTGGGACTTAATGGATTAAATTAATATGATTGGGCCTAGTAGGCCTTATAGGATCATAGAAATGTATGTTAGGGTTTTTTATAGACTGTAAGCCTAGTTCTGATCTCTCAAATTTTACATAAGACTTAGTTAAATAACTAAACATGTCCGTGGACAAGTCGCTAGACTAAGGTGTGGCAATGGATGTGTACATGTCTAGGATTGGATCTAGGAAGAGCTTGGTACTTAAGCGGTCCGAGTGACTCACCTCCTCTTCTCTTTTATCCTACCTAGTGCATAGTGTCCATTCATCTTAGCCGCGAGGACTTGTTGATGGGCCAAAATCCATAACTAAAATTTGTATCATTAAGAAATTACGAAAATACCCTTCTAGGATAAAATTACGAAAATATCTTTTTAAGGTAGAATTACGAAAATGCCTTGTAAGGTAGAGCTACTAAAACACCCTCGTAGGGTGGGAATATCGAAATACCCCTGTAGGGTAGGTTTACGAAAATACCCCTGGGTAGTGAAATGACCAAAATACCCCTAAGTGCTTAATATGTGAAAATGTGTGAAAATGTGTATGTTGCATTCATGAATTGTATGTTGCACTTGGGTGGGTTTGATGATACGGAGGAAGTGTTTTGAGGATCGCATAGTCGCTTGACGACCATGGATCCACCATAGGCTTTTAAGCCACCGAGTAGCTTTGCTACACCGCACATATATAGCAGCCTTGCTGCAACGTGAGTAGTGCCGCAACCGGTGCTACGTTTGGAGTGTAGAGGATAGGTGGGTTAATGTAAACTTCCCTACATGAGTGTAGGGTTGGTACGGGTGGAGTGCAGGGTTGGATTTGGGATGAGAACATTTGCATTCATGAAATTCTAATATAATATGAGGTCATTGTGGGCTAAGGCCCAGACCACTGATATTGTTAGGGCTTAGGCCCAATGTGATATATGTATATTGAATTGATTTGATTGACAAGGGTCATACATACTGAGTTTCGAAAATCACACCCTTATTATTAATATTTCAGATGATCCACAATAGATGGCTCGACGCGGGAGAGGACTCGGAGATAGCCACATTACAAGTTACTTAGGAATTTTCAATATAGATTTAAATGAATTGTTTCATTTTAATTACTTAGTTTTATTACTTTATTTTCAATTGATGTAATAAGGCCTTGTGTCTCTGATACGACTATATTTAGGGTTTATTAATGTTTCAACTGCCCAGTTTTATATTTATTTAGATAAATTTCTCAAATTAAACGTGGTTTGAAATAACATTATTATGTGGGCATTTTTGTTTAAGTATGGGCTTTCATTTTTGTACTTAACATGAACTTGAATTTTTAAATCTCAAACTTAAGTTTGTAAAAACAAGTAAATTTTCTACCGAACATGTTCTTAAATGAATAAAGTTGTTTTGAAAAAAATAGTCCTTTCAATGTGACCTTGCCAGATTCGGCCATAAGTCTGGGCCGGGTCTGGGGTGTTATAATATGTGTGTGTGTGATAGACAAGTAAATGATTTGGTTCAGTGGTTAGGTGTTCGGGAATGTGTGTGAGACTTAACGTTAAGTTTAGCATGGTGGTGTGTTAGGATCAAAGTAATGCAATGGGAGCGTAGTGGTGGGTTTTCGTATTTAGGCATTTGTTCTATTAGTGGAAATTTCAGGGACTAAATATTTTTAAAAAGGCGTAAGTTGTAACACCTTGGAATTTGGGGGTTAGAAGTTTTAGGTATGTGTTTAGGGTCAGAAAGTAGTTGAGTAATTGGGTTTGTAGTCGCGTTTGGATGCCAGAATGAGCCTGCTGGTTTAGTGGTAGAGGGTGTGTTAGTTTATCTTTAGGTCCTAGGTTCAAGTTCTCATGTGTGTTTGTTGGGAAATAATTTTACTCTAGTTCTTGTTTTCATGTTTAAAATACTTATTTATTATTTTTATTTTTTATATTTATTAATTTGAAGAAAGGAAAATATCCCAAAAATTTTTCCTATGTTCTCCCCCTCTCACGTCTGTCTCTTCCCTCTCTTCTCTCACCATTGTATTTTTTCTTTTCTGGGGAAATTTTGTTTTTGTTTGTTGTTTCAAAAAATTTATGTTCCCTTGTCGTCAAGTCAGTGTCTATGCGCTACCCAATTTCTATTTGTTTTTGTTCACTAGTTTGTTTATACTTTTTTGTCAACAGAAGTGCCGGGTTCAAATTATGGTTATTGTCGTGCGTCGATTGATTTCTGTGTGCTTTTTACCGTGAATCAAGTGTGTTTCTGAAAATAAATTATATGTTTCTGAAATTAAAGCAGTTAGGGGTCATGTGACGTTGGTTACATGATTTCTAATCAATTTCAGTATGGGTTTTTAGAACTAATGATATCATTAATTTATTTTGTTGAGGAAATTCATGTTTTCGGCTTGTTTCGGTGTGGTTTCATGACCATACGAGTGTGTGCCGCACATGGGCAGCTCACAGGCCATGTGACTTTAAGAATTATGGTTTTTGGGTGAATTTTGGTGCCACACAGCCGTGTGGCTATAATTTGAGGTTTTTTCGATTTCCACACGAGCGTGTGCCTTAGACATATGGCCATGTCCCTTAGCCACACAGGCGTGTGAGATTTCCACAAGGTCGTGCCTACTCAGCACCCTATTTTATCAATTTTGGACAAAAAGTTACATAGGCTACTCACACGGCCGTGTAACTAGGTCACACGGCCGTGTGTCTCCCCCACATGGGCGTGTCGACCTCCACACAATCAAGAAATGCAACACCCCAAGTTTTGGGGTTAGAAGTTTGAGGTTCTAAGTAAGTGTTAGTGAATAGGTCGTACATTTGGGATAGTGTCCGCGCTTTAATATCAGAATGGGCCTGTTGGCCTAGTGGTTGGTTGAGTGTTAGTGTACCTTTGGGTTTTGCGTTTGACTACTTGTGTGTGCATGTTGTGAGAGGTATTTTTATTTTGTAACTATTAGATTTGCTTAAGTAAAAAAATAATTATTTATTTATTTTTCTTAATGTTTATATTATATTATTTTTCTTTTTCTTTTCTTTTCTTTTGGCATGTTCTCCATCATTTTTTTCTCACTTTTCTTGCTTCTTTCTTTCTCTTTTTTTTTTCTCTTTTTTTGGCTTTTCTTGCATCTTTTGAAAAGAAAAAGAAAAAACCGGTTTTGTTTTTGGTTTCGAAAAGCTTTGGGTTCGTATCGAGGTCGTCAACGTGTGTCGATTGGTTTCTAAGCGTCTCAATAGCGAATCAGGTGTGGGATTCAAAGCTTTTCGTTTTCTTTTATTTTTTTAATTCAATTCAGTGTAATTTGGTATGGGTTTGCTGTGAAAACTTGTCGATCTCTTTGGGTGTGATCGGTTAATTGAGCATTTGGGGTTTCTGCTATTTGCAATTATCTGAAAGTTGGTGGGTTATAGATGGGTTCTGAAATACTTTGAGTAGGGGTCATTTTAGTGATTGGAAAATAAGACTTTCAGTCAATTTCAGTGTAGTTTTGTGATCACACGAGCGTTTCACATGGCTATGTGTAATTATGATTTAGGGTTTCTGGGATAATTTTGGTGCCACATGGCCTTGCCACATGGCCTAGCCGCATGGCCGTGTGACTGATTTGGGGAAATTAGTCAATTTTCATACGAGCATCTATGTTGGGAATTAGGGTTTTAGTGATTTGGTGCCACATGGTCGAGTGGCTAATTTGGGGATTTAGGGATCCCATACGAGCATGTGTTTTAGACACACGACCGTGTTTGGTGGGCACAAAGGGATGTGAGACCCTCACATGGCCATGTCTGACCTGTACTCTATTTTAGCACAAATAAATAGAGAGTTACACAGCCTGTTCACACGGCCATGTCATTGGCTCATACGGGCATAAGCCTCAGCCACACGATCGTGTGCCTCCTGCCGCACGGCCGTGTGGCCCTAAGCCACCAATGTAACGCCCTAATTTTCGGGATTTTTGGGGCTAACGAGATTTTTGGTGAGGCTGGGAAATTTTGTGTTCTGATTGCTAAAATGGTGTTTGGATGTGTTAGTGGGCCTGTAGGAAGCCCAAACTCGGTTAAAAATCGATAAAAATAGTTAAGTACGTTTTAAGTAAAAAGGGGGAACTGGGTCAAGAGGGCCCTTAAGAAAAATTGTGTAAAATATGTCGTAAAGGGAGCCTTGGTAGAGTGGCAAGGTGGCGCCACTAAGCTCCTAAAAAAATGGTGCCTAGATGGGTATTGAAGGACAAGGGTTCGAGTTGCAAGGTAGGCTTATTGCTCTTCTTAATTTTTAAGCATGTGCCGGACATGTGACTAATTTAAGTAGGAAATTCGGCAAGGGGCTTTAGGGACTTGGGCCGATTGCTTTAGGGAGATTATTAGGGTTTCGTCTTTTTCTATTTTCTGTCATGAGAGTTAGGGTTAGCCACCTTAGGTGTTATTATTCTCTTTTCAGTCAAAAAGCCGAAATTTGCCTCCCTAAGAGCATCTAGCCGATTTCTTCATATTCTTCTTCTCTATCATTGTTTTTCCTCTTTTCTTTTTACCATGTTGATCTTCTCCTTAGCCGAACACCCTATCATACTCAGCTCTGTAATTTCTTTCGATTCCATCCCTCCAAAAATAGCCATAGCCGATTGCTCAAAGTGTCAGAACTCCCGAAAACTGCTTCCTTTTTGCTCATTTCTTGTAAGCCAAATTACCCCTATTCCTTTCACCTGTTGTGGCCGATTACTACATTCCCTTGAGCCACATCATTGTCGACACCATCACCCAAACTCATAGCCCAAATCGCCATCTTCTTCTCTAGTTGAAAAGCCGAAACCACCATTAGTATAGGGAGATAGCCGAATAGTTCAGATCTCAAAAATAGGGGTTTTACTAATGTTCAAGGGGCAGATTTACATCAGATCTGTGTAGGAATCGAAGAGAAACCATTGGTAAGTGCTTAATACCTCAGATCTGTTCAATATTTCATGTGTTGGAAAAGCCGAAAGTCCCTAAAGTTAGGGACTTTGTCGATTTGGACTTTTAGTAAATCAAGTGGTATTTTTCTTTGTTCTTTTGAGTGATAGTTAGCGAAGAAGGTGATCAAGCAAGGAGTTGAAGGCATCGGTATCATCAGATCTAGATTTTGTGCACCTAGGTCGTCAGAGGTAAGTTTTCATGGCCATTAAGGGTATGGCCGAATGTGGTAAGGGATTGTGGCTTTGGTTTTTTTGTGAATCTACTGATTAATTGATTAGATATTGGGCTGTAGGAACTGTCGCATAGGAGATCTCGTTGGTGAAACCACAAAACAGGTGTGTGATTCTGAACCCCTTCATTGTGCATGTTGGCAAATGCCGAAAAGCTGAAATGCCGAAGATCTGGCATTTCAAGGGCTTGTGAGAGTGCGAACGCTCACAAGTTGGTAGGGAAACGTTGGATATGAAATCGATACTGAAGGGAGAGCTAACCACGGAATTTTGGGCATTACGGTAAGTTGGGCCTTGGTGGGCCGAATATGGGCCCAATGGGTAATTTGGGCCCATTTGGGTAAAAATGGGTTTAAAGGTAATAATATGAACTGTGGGCGTAAAAACAGTTAAAACAAGGTAACTGAATATGAAATTTGGACTAAACGGGCCTAATTGGCTAAACGACGTAATAGGGCCCATTAGGGGTTTTAGGGCTTAAAAGCTAAAACTATTAAACTGAGTTAGCTAAATTTCGGTAAAGACTATGGGATTAGTAGAGACTGTAATAAGCATAAAAACTATAATATGAGAGCAAAAATTACTGCAAAACCCTTAGGGTGAGAAATTACTATTTTGCCCCTAGGTAGAAAATTACCGATATACCCCTAGGGCTAAAACCGACTGAACTGTTTGACATGACTATTACTGATACTGCATATCATTATGTATGTATGTCTGATGCATGGGATTGGGTTTGATATTGGAGGAAGTGTGAGTGGCACTGCCACGTTACTGAAAGGGGCTATGGCTCATATTGTTTCTAAAAGGGGCTTTGCCTCGTATACTGTTTATCTGAGCAGCCATGCTGCAACTATGGTGTGTAGGCTGGGTGGGTCGAGTTATTCCCCACATGATGTGTTGGCTGGTACGAATGGTGTGTAGCGGTTGGTGGGTTGAGTAGTCTCCCCAATTGGGTTGCATTCATACTGTTATACTGTACTGTACTGTTATGGGCCTATGGGCCAAACTGTTATCTGAATAGGGCTTCGGCCCAGTATCTGTTATAGGGCTTTGGCCCATTTTACTGTTATCTGAATAAGGCTTCGGTCCAGTATCTGACTGAGACTGGTTAGGGCTTAGGCCTAGTGGGCTTGAGCCAATGTGGGCTTTGGATGGGTTCTGCACACACTGAGTTTTCCCAAACTCACTCTTCTCTTTCCATCCTTGCAGGTGAGCCCTAGATCGTGACTTAGGTGCTGGGAGGGATTTAGTGTGGCCACCAAGACTGAACTCGTATTCTAGTTGGTTATTTATTTTAATTACTTTTTTACTATTGGTTTTATTTTGGTTATGGGTTGTAATAAGGCCGCTATAACTATTTTATTTGGGATTTTCAACTGTTTTATTTTTATCACAAATATACACTGTTTTCAAAAATTAAACAAATAATTTCTTAATCAACCTGATATTACCGATGGCTAAATAAGATAATAAGGTTAAAATGAATCGCGTAACAAGGGGAATAGAGATTAAAGTTAAATAATTATTAAAACGGGAGTTTTCAAAATAATCGAGCGTTGCTTTCCAAAACTCACCAACGGACTTAGTAAATAGGGCAGCGTAGGGTAGTCTAGGTAATGTAGCACACCGGACATGGCCATAACATCTGGGCAGGGTTTGGGGTGTTACGTTTAGTGGTATCAGAGCCAGGTTGCAACAACTCGGCTGTGGATCGGGTCTGAAAACAAAGGGTTTCAAAAATTTAGAGTCCAGAAGGGTATTTTTGGAAAAAAATCAGATTTTCAAAAATTTTCTTTTGGTTTTAAACAAATTTGTAGCTTTTAAATCAAGTTGTTTGAAACATTGATTTTTAAAGAGGCCTCAAACTATTTGATTTGATAAATCGGAAGGTGGCACACTGAATCCCCGGCTCCAAGTTGTAAGTATGTTCTGCTTTAAATTCTTACTATACTAAAAATAAAACTGTAGATAGTACTGAGCCTTAGATATAATACTATAGGTGAGGTAGTATTAAGGCTATAAAACTGAGACTGTAGGGTAAACTAAACCCTAGGAAACTGAGACAGTAGTTAGACTACGTTTGCGCGAGAACAACTCTGAAACTTTATTTGTTCATAAGATATTCTGTAATAAACAACTGAAACATTAAACTAATGTCATAAAATTTGAAACTCAGACAATCGATATGAGTACGAGAGCTGCTCGTGGTCGAGGCCGTGGACGTGGCCGGGTTAGTGCTCAGGCAGGATCTTCGTTTTCTGGGTACATGCCAGCTGGGGAAGAGTGAGCTCCACCAGCGACGGAGACTGGATCTTATGACAGGGCTGTAGAGGACGATGCTCTGTCCCAAGCCATGCTGAGGGTATTAGAGAGGGTCGCTGGAGCAAGCACTGGAACTGTGGCTAGAGGGTCGATATCTGAGCGACTTCGAGCCAACGGAGCTAAGATTTTCTGGGGCATATCTGGAGTAGCCCCGAATGTGGCTGAGTATTGGTTGGAAGCCACCGAGCGAATAATGGATGACCTGGACTGCTCGGTGGAGCAAAAGCTGAAAGGAGCAGTGTCCTTACTGCGAGACGAGGCGTATCAGTGGTGGATCACTGTGAGAGAGGGTGCCTCAGCTGATGGGGTAACTTGGGAATTATTTAAGAAATCCTTCAAGGCAAAGTATGTTGGAGCTAGTTATGTGGATGCACGCAGGAAGGAGTTCTTGAACCTGACCCAAGGTGGTAAGACTGTTGTTGAGTACGAGGCAGAATTTCTGCGACTGAGCCGGTAAGCCAGTGGTATTGTTTCCACTGAATATGAACGCAGTGTTCATTTTGAGGATGGCCACAGAGATGAGCTGAGAGTGTTGATAGTGCCACAGAGAGAGCGCGACTTTGCTGCACTAGTAGAGAAGGCTAAAATAGCCGAAGAAGTGAAGCGAGCTGAGCGTCAGAACCGCGATAGAGATCGTAATTGCTTTAAGAGAGATTCTGGATCGACTGGTGCTGCAAACAGAAATTTTAAGAAAGCAAGAGTGGAGGAACCAGTGCGAGCTGTGCCAGTGAATGTTGTTAGACCGCAGGCTTGTGGAGACTGTGGCAGAGTTCATCGAGGAGAATGCTGGAAACGCATTGGAGCTTGTTTTCGTTGTGGGTCAAAGGATCATCAAGTTAAAGACTATCCACAGAAGCCAGCTCAGGCTCAAGCTGTTGACCAGAGGGTTGCTTAGCCTGCGCGAGGAGGACCAACACCGCCAAGGGGCCGTGGACTAGGTAGAGGAGGCAATAGTAATAGACGTGGTCGTGGAGCACCTGGTAGGGGTGCCGGTAATGTTAAGGCTCGTCAGCCAGCCTTAGTGTATGCTACTCGCCGTCGTGAGGAGGGTGATGCACCTGATGTTATAACTGGTACGTTCTTGATATCTAGTATACCATACACTGCTTTGATTGACGTGGGTTCAACACATTCATATGTTGCTTGTAAGATTTCTGGGTCATTGGGTGTGTATTCTGAGGAGACTGTGAGTGGGGTCACAGTAGTTAGTCCTTTAGGTCACTCTGTGAAAGTAAACAAACTATTTAGGGAAGTGCCTTTAGAGACTTAGGGTAGGATCTTTACTGGAGATCTAATGGAGCTACCTTTTGGTGAATTCGACTTGATTTTGGGCATGGACTGGTTAACTAAGCACAAGGCAATGCTGGATTACACGGCCAAGAGAATGGTCTTGAGAACAACTGAAGGCGAGGAGGTAATGGTTATTGGTGAACGTAGGGACTATTTGTCTAATGTGGTTTCTGCCTTAAGGACTGAAAAGTTGATGCGCAAAGGTTGTGAAGCATACTTGGCGTTCGTAAGTCAAACTAAACCCGAAGGAGTGACAGTGGAGACAGTGAGGACTGTTAATGAATTTCAAGATGTATTTCCTGAGGAGCTTCCTGGATTACTTCCTAACCTAGAAGTTGAATTTGGGATCGATCTGTTGCCTGGAACGGCTCCAGTGTCCATTGCGCCCTACAGAATGGTACCAAAGGAGCTAGTGGAATTTAAAGCTCAGATTCAAGAGTTGCTAAATAGGGGCTTCATTAGACTGAGTGTGTCTCTGTGGGGAGCACCGGTGCTGTTTGTGAAAAAGAAGGATGGAACGATGCATATGTGCATCGACTATCGCCAGTTGAACAAACTGTCGATTAAGAATAAGTATCATTTGCCGAGAATCAACGATCTGTTTGACCAGCTTAAGGGAGCTTCAGTGTTTTCCAAGATCGACCTTCGATCTGGATACCACCAGTTAAGAGTAAAGGAGGTGGATGTGTATAAGACAGCATTCAGAACTCGTTATGGCCACTACGAGTTTTTGGTTATGCCCTTTGGATTGACGAATGCACCAGCAGCTTTTATGGATTTAATGAACCGAGTATTCAGCCGTATTTGGATCGTTTCATGGTCGTCTTTATTGATGATATTTTGGTGTATTCAGAAACAGAGGAGAAGCATAACGAGCATCTTCGAATTGTTTTGCAAGTGTTGAGGGAAAGGTAGTTGTATGCGAAATTTAACAAGTGCGAATTTTGGCTTTGAGAAGTGACTTTTCTGGGCCATGTTGTTTCTGCTGAGGGGATTAGGGTAGATCCTCGCAAAGTTGAGGCAGTTCTGGACTGGAAGTCTCCAAGATTAGTTTCAAAAATTCGTAGTTTTCTGGGTCTAGCAGGTTATTACAGAAGATTTGTTGAGGGATTTTCGTTAATCGCGGCACCATTGACGAAATTGTTAAGGAAGGGAGTAGCATTTGTATGGACTGAGAAACAGCAAGAAGCTTTTGATAAGCTGAAAAAGGTGTTGACTGAGACGCCAGTGTTGATTCAGCCAGAATCTGGGAAGGACTTTACGGTTTATAGCGATGCTTCGCATGTGGGATTAAGTTGTGTACTGATGCAAGAGGGTAAGGTGGTTGCTTTTGCTTCGCGGCAGCTTAAGCCTCACGAGGTGAATTACCCTACGCATGATTTGGAGTTGGCAGCGGTGGTATTTGCGTTGAAAATCTGGAGACACTACCTTTATGGAGAAAAGTGTATTATATATACTGACCATAAAAGTCTCAAATACCTGTTAACTCAGAAGGAGTTAAACCTTAGGCAACGGAGATGGATAGAGTTGCTTAAGGACTATGACTGTTCGATTGAGTATCACCCTGGCAAGGCTAATGTCGTGGCTGATGCACTGAGTCGAAGGACTGTTACTGAGTTAAAGGCGATGTTTGCTCGTTTAAGTTTGTATGATGATGGGAGTTTGATAGCATAGCTGCAAGTGAGACTGACTTGGACCGAGAGGATTAAAGAGTTACAATGGAAGGATGATTCGTTGGCTCCTCAATTTCAGCAAGTCAAGGAAGGTAAGAGTGGGGATTTTGGACTGAATTCTGATGGAGTCCTATGCTTTCAAGGAAAAGTTTGTATTCCTAAAGACTCTGACTTGAGGAAGTTGATATTGAGTGAGGCTCATGGTGGAGCCTATGTTATGCACCCTGGAGGTAATAAGTTGTATAGGGATTTACGAGAAGTGTACTGGTGGCCTGGACTTAAGCGAGAGGTGACTGATTTCGTTTGGAAATGTCTGACGTGCCAGCAGGTTAAAGCTGAACACCAATTACCTTCTGGATTGTTGCAGCCAGTAAAGATTCCGCAGTGGAAATGGGAAAGAGTAACGATGGATTTTGTGAGTGGCTTGCCTTTGACACCTTCAAAGAAAGACTCTGTTTGGGTAGTTGTGGATAGATTGACGAAGTCTGCTCATTTTATACCGGTTAGAACTGATTACTCACTTCAGAAGTTGGCCAAGCTGTCTGTAGCAGAGATAGTGCGTTTGCATGGGGTGCCAGTTTCGATAATTTCTAATCGAGATCCTAGATTTACATCTCGATTCTGGAAGAAGTTGTGTGAGGCGTTAGGTACGCGATTGGACTTCAGTACTGCATTTCACCCTCAGACAGATGGTCAATCTGAAAGGGTCATTCAAGTGTTGGAAGACATGTTAAGAGGATGTGTTATCAACTTTCGTGGTAGTTGGGAAGATTATTTACCGTTGGCAGAGTTTGCATACAACAACAACTATCAAGCAAGTATCCAGATGGCTCCATATGAGGCACTTTATGGGCAGAGATGTCGCACTCCTACTTGTTGGACAGAATTAGGAGAACGTAGAGTTCTTGGACCAGAGTTAGTGGCAGATACTGAAAGCAAGGTTAAGCTGATTTGAGATCGGTTAAAGGAGGCGTCTGATCGGCAGAAGTCTTATGCTGACCTTAAGCGTAAGGAGATTAAGTTCGCTGTTGGGGATATGGCGTTCTTAAAGGTGTCGCCGTGGAAGAAGATCTTGAGATTCGGTAAAAAAGGCAAGCTAAGTCCGCGGTTTATTGGGCCTTATCGGATTCTCAAGCGGATTGGGCCAGTAGCCTATCAGTTGGAGGTGCCGGCAGAGTTGGATCGTATTCATGATGTTTTTCATGTGTCTATGCTGAGACGGTATCGGTCGGACCCATCGCATATTGTACCAGTGGAGGAGATTGCAGTAAATACCGATTTGACCTTCGAGGAGGAACCTGTGGAGATCTTAGATCGTGAAGTCAAAGTCTTAAGGAGGAAGTCTGTTCCATTGGTTAAGGTGCTGTGGTGTAATCATGGTAGAGAAGAAGCTACGTGGGAGCCAGAAGAAGCGATGCGTCAACAATACCCTCAGTTATTTGGATCAGGTAAATTTCGAGGCCGAAATTTCTTTAAGGGGGGTAGAGTTGTAACGCCCTGATTTTTGGGATTTTTGGGGCTAACGAGATTTTTGGTGAGGCTGGGAAATTTTGTGTTCTGATTGCTAAAATGGTGTTTGGATGTGTTAGTGGGCCTGTAGGAAGCCCAAACCTCGGTTAAAAATCGATAAAAATAGTTAAGTACGTTTTAAGTAAAAAGGGGGAACTGGGTCAAGAGGGCCCTTAAAAAAAATTATGTAAAATATGTCGTAAAGGGAGCCTTGGTAGAGTGGCAAGGTGGCACCACTAAGCTCCTAAAAAAATGGCGCCTAGATGGGTATTGAAGGACAAGGGTTCGAGTTGCAAGGTAGGCTTATTGCTCTTCTTAATTTTTAAGCATGTGCCGGACATGTGACTAATTTAAGTAGGAAATTCGGCAAGGGGCTTTAGGGACTTGGGCCGATTGCTTTAGGGAGATTATTAGGGTTTCATCTTTTTCTATTTTCTGTCATGAGAGTTAGGGTTAGCCACCTTAGGTGTTATTATTCTCTTTTTAGTCAAAAAGCCGAAATTTGCCTCCCTAAGAGCATCTAGCCAATTTCTTCATCTTCTTCTTCTCTATCATTGTTTTTCCTCTTTTCTTTTTACCCTGTTGATCTTCTCCTTAGCCGAACACCCTATCATACTCAGCTCTGCAATTTCTTTCGATTCCATCCCTCCAAAAATAGCCATAGCCGATTGCTCAAAGTGCCAGAAATCCCGAAAACTGCTTCCTTTTTACCGATTTCTTGTAAGCCGAACTACCCCTATTCCTGTCACCTGTTGTGGCCGATTACTACATTCCCTTGAGCCACATCATTGTCGACACCATCACCCAAACTCATAGCCCAAATCGCCATCTTCTTCTCTAGTTGAAAAGCCGAAACCACCATTAGTATAGGGAGATAGCCGAATAGTTTAGATCTCAAAAATAGGGGTTTTACTAACGTTCAAGGGGTAGATTTACATCAGATCTGTGTAGAAATCGAAGAGAAACCATTGGTAAGTGCTTAATACCTCAGATCTGTTCAATATTTCATGTGTTGGAAAAGCCGAAAGTCCCTAAAGTTAGGGAATTTGTCGATTTGGACTTTTAGTAAATCAAGTGGTATTTTTCTTTGTTCTTTTGAGTGATAGTTAGCGAAGAAGGTGATCAAGCAAGGAGTTGAAGGCATCGGTATCATCAGATCTAGATTTTGTGCACCTAGGTCGTCAGAGGTAAGTTTTCATGGCCATTAAGGGTATGGCCGAATGTGGTAAGGGATTGTGGCTTTGGTTTTTTTGTGGATCTACTGATTAATTGATTAGATATTGGGCTGTAGGAACTGTCGCATAGGAGATCTCATTGGTGAAACCGCAAAACAGGTGTGTGATTCTGAACCCCTTCATTGTGCATGTTGGCAAATGCCGAAAAGCCGAAATGCCGAAGATCTGGCATTTCAAGGGCTTGGGAGAGTGCGAACGCTCACAAGTTGGTAGGGAAACATTGGATAAGAAATCGGTACTGAAGGGAGAGCTAACCACGGAATTTTGGGCGTTACGGTAAGTTGGGCCTCGGTGGGCCGAATATGGGCCCAATGGGCAATTTGGGCCCATTTGGGTAAAAATGGGTTTAAAGGTAATAATATGAACTGTGGGCGTAAAAATAGTTAAAACAAGGTAACTGAATATGAAATTTGGACTAAACGGGCCTAATTGGCTAAACGACTCGGTAACGACTATGGGATTAGTAGAGACTGTAATAAGCATAAAAACTGTAATATGAGAGCAAAAATTACTGCAAAACCCTTAGGGTGAGAAATTACTGTTTTGCCCCTAGGTAGAAAATTACCGATATACCCCTAGGGCTAAAACCGACTGAACTGTTTGACATGACTATTACTGATACTGCATATCATGATGTATGTATGTCTGATGCATGGGATTGGGTTTGATATTGAAGGAAGTGTGAGTGGCACTGCCACGTTACTGAAAGGGGCTATGGCTTGTACTGTTTCTGAAAGGGGCTTTGCCTCGTATACTGTTTATCTGAGCAGCCATGCTGCAACTGTGGTGTGTGGGCTGGGTGGGTCGAGTTATTCCCTACATGGTGTGTTGGCTGGTACGGGTGGTGTGTAGCGGTTGGTGGGTTGAGTAGTCTCCCCAATTGGGTTGCATTCATACTGTTATACTGTACTGTACTGTTATGGGCCTATGGGCCAAACTGTTATCTGAATAGGGCTTCGGCCTAGTATTTGTTATAGGGCTTTGGCCCATTTTACTGTTATCTGAATAAGGCTTCGGCCCAATATCTGACTGAGACTGGTTAGGGCTTAGGCCCAGTGGGGTTGAGCCAATGTGGGCTTTGGATGGGTTCTGCACACACTGAGTTTTCCCAAACTCACCCTTCTCTTTCCATCCTTGCAGGTGAGCCCTAGATCGTGGCTTGGATGCTGGGAGGGATTCAGTGTGGCCACCAAGACTGAACTCGCATTCTAGTTGGTTATTTATTTTAATTACTTTTCTACTATTGGTTTTATTTTGGTTATGGGTTGTAATAAGGCCGCTATAACTATTTTATTTGGGATTTTCAACTGTTTTATTTTTATCACAAATATACATTGTTTTCAAAAATTAAACAAACAATTTCTTAATCAACCTGATATTACCGATGGCTAAATAAGATAATAAGGTTAAAATGAATCGCGTAACAAGGGGAATAGAGATTAAAGTTAAATAATTATTAAAACGGGAGTTTTCAAAATAATTGAGCGTTGCTTTCCAAAACTCACCAACGGACTTAGTAAATAGGGCGGCGTAGGATAGTCTGGGTAATGTAGCACACCGGACATGGCCATAACGTCTGGGCCGGGTTTGGGGTGTTACAACCAATTTTAGTGATGTGTATGTTTTTTATTTAAAAATATGTTTGTGTATTATGACCCGTGACTAGGCTTTAGTGAGCGTAGTTAAGACTCTGATCTAGGCTTCGACTTATGTATTATTTGTGATATTGTGCGAGATATTTGATTCTGAACCTAGTTAACTGGGTGTGTGCATGCTTATTTCTATCTAACTCTCTATCGATGTGTTCATTGTTTCTATGAGGTTGTAAGCATACATGCACTTGCATAAAGTAATTTTTGGGTTGGCTGTAAAGAGAAGGAGGACTGATTTTGATCTGATCTGGTAGTTTAATTACAACTTATTGGTACAACAGTTTACCACACTATACTGCTTGTACATTAACTTTGCTGCGTACTATTATTTGATCTGGAAGTTTAACCGTAACTTATTGATACAGCGGTTTATCACACTCTACTGCATGTACATCAGCTTTGCTGCATACTATTATTTGATCTGGCAGTTTAAACTACATGTCTGTACAGTGGTTTACCACAATGCACTGTACTGCATATACATCAACCTTGCTGCGTATTATTATCTGAGTGGCTTAGTCCACATGCATGGTGTGTAGGGTTGGATGGGCCTTTCGAGGTCCTATGTGGTGTGTTTGGTTGGATGAGCTTAAACAGCTCTTTTGGGGTGTGATCAAGACACGAAGAAGTGTTTCGGCTAGATGGTTGGGTATTTAATACTTGACTGCATTCATATGCATTTGGATGTGAGCTACTTGTCTATAATCTGTCTGTTCTCCATAACATTTTTGACTGATTTTGCACACATTGAGGTGTTCGAGTAGTGACATTTTGGATTGTGATGATAAGTATTATTGTATCGACCCGTTGACGGGTTTATCTGTTGAATATTCTGTGTGTGATTTGGTGTGCTTTGACTATTATGTATTTTTGGGATGTTGGTTCCGAATTTGCTTTCTGTTTCTACGTATCTTCGTAAATAATTTTCATTATCGAACTACTATTTGGTTTCTGATCTGTAATTTCGTTGTTAGATATGTTTTGAACTTACACTGAGCTCGTGTAGCTCACCCTTTAGTGTTTCCCTTATAGATACATTTCTTAATTCTGATGCTGGACTCGGTATGTGGAGGTCTTGGATGGTCATGGTTAAAAATAGGCTTTAATAGTATACTAATAATTTCTGAGTTTATATTTAAACACCTTGAATTGTAAGTACTATAACACCCCTATCCCGTAACCGTCGCCGGAATAGGACGGGGCATTACCGGAAGGTCAGAAAATAGATCAGAACAGAACCATCATAGAATACATCAGAATTCAGAACCAAGAGTCCCTCATAAGGCTTAATAGACTTTAATATGAATTAGATAGGGTTCGGGACTAAACCGATCACATACAAAAGTAAAACTAAATTCAAAAAATCTTTCACATTTTTAGTCCGTGCACACGCCCGTGTGGCTTGGTCGTGTGGTACACATGGTCATGCCTCCTACCCGTGGTCGAAACTGACTAACTCCCCACGGTCACCAGACACGCCCGTGTGTTTAGCCCGTGGGCAACACTAATCATATTGGCACGGCATGACCACACACCTGTGCCTTATGCCCGTGCATGAAACTGACCAAAATGCTACAATGCAGGGGACACATGGTTGGAGTACACGCCCGTGTCTCCTGGCCATGTGGCACAATATAGGCTTGGTTTAATCCAAATTGCCACCCCTTCTTAGGATCATTCAACAAGCATATAAGAACAAAAAATTTACCGCAATTACTAACCAAATCAAACTCAATTCATACTTCATTATAGCTACCTCAACATCATTTAATCACAAGTACAAATGCATGATAAACACTTCTAAATTTCATACCATTATCAACATTATGCACACATGTAAAACTTATGCTTAAAACTTACCACTTCCTCATATTAGTATGTTCCAAAATGACCAAAACAATTTAGGCCATATGATCATTACAAACTTGACCAACTTGGCATCATAAGCTATAGGCCCAACTTAATCACCACATACCATTCCATCCAATTCACAAGCATTATAAATCATCACATTCAAGCTTAAAACACAAACACTCTTGCCTATACATGCCATAATTCAAATATTTACAAATCCAAAAGTACCAAAAACAAGTTCGATAGTGTGTGACGATCCTAGACTTGTCCCGAGCCCTCGTAGCTACGATATCTGTAAAATAGTTGAAAACACAAACAGAATAAGCTACAAAGAGCTTAGTAAGTCAAATACAACAATTTAACTATTAAGTCACATAATGTACCAAACATAAGCAAATAAACCTAGCCATTTCCAAGCTAGTTCATAAAACAAACCATCATCCATTTCTCATATATATATATATATATATATATCCTTCATTCCCGCAATTTAACACATACTTCTCACATGACCAATCACAGAACACAAGTCTCTATTCTCGAAAATACTATATGATATAAGCGTACCTGAATCAGACACATAAGGTAAGCATATATTCGTTTAACAGACTTTCTCTTCAATTGTTCAGAAACCTACAGAGTTCAGACAGGCCTTATACAATGCCGATGTCCCAGACGTGGTCTTACATGTTATTCAAAGTCGATGCCACTGTCCCGGATAGGGTCTTACATGAAACATAAGTGATGATAGTGTCCTAGACTCGGTCTTATACACTATCTCAAATCAATGCCTTCGTCCCGGACAAGGTCTTACATGATATCGTCTTAACATTTCTCAACCAAATACGATTCTGAATTTCTCAATCAGGCTCTCAAGGCCGTCCATTGCAGTTTATGGTTCAAGTAATATTATCATACAGTTAATATAACACATATTTGTATATTGACTTACCTCGTACGGAGTTAACGGATATGAGTCGACTATTCGACGACTTTGGACTTCCCTCGATCTAAGTCCGTTTTTCTTTATTCTTGATCTAAATCAATTCAAATTCAACCATTTAATTATTTATTTCATTCAATTTAATCCATAAACACACAATTAGGGAAATTTGCATTTTAGCCCACACATTTACACATTTTGATACTTTGGTCCCTAATTCATAAAAACATCAAATATGCACAATTCATGTTTACCTTTAATGTAATTTAACCCCTTTTTATAATTAAGCACAGAAACAGTCAAATTAAACCATAGAAATTTATCAAATGCTAATTCATATCGAACAGAAACAGAAAAATAATATCAAAAATATTTTCAGACTCTGATATGTGGTCCCGAAACCACTTTCCGACTAGGGTATAAACTGGGCTGTTACAACTCTCCCCCCTTAAGGGATTTTTGTCCCTAAAAATCTTACCGTTAAACATATTCGGATATTGATTTCTCATAGCATCCTCAAGCTCCCAAGCCACTTCTTCGACCCCGTGTCTTTGCCATAAAATTTTAACTAATGGAATTCTTTTGTTTCGTAATACTTTAATCTCACGAGACAGAATACAGACTGGCTTTTCATCGTATGTCATATCAGACTGTAATTCAATCTCAGAAGGGGCTAACACGTGAGTCAGATCAGACTTGTATAGCTATGTGAAACACGTTATGTATCTTTTCTAGTTCAGACGGTAATCTTAATTTATACACAACTGGTCCAATGCGTTCAATGATCTCATATGGCCCGATAAACCTCAGACTCAGTTTACCCTTTCTACCGAATCGGAACAATTTCTTCCACGGAGATACTTTCAGAAACACTCTATCGCCGATTTCAATTTCAATATCTTTTCGCTTCAGATCAGCATAAGATTTTTGGCAGTCAGAAGCCGCTTTTAAACTATCTCGGATTACTTTCACTTTCTGTTCAGTTTCTTGTATTAGATCAATACCGTAAATCTTACTTTCACTGACTGAGCTTAGACTAATATAACGAAGTTCTACACTTTCTACTGTATAAGGCTTCGTACGGAGCCATTTTAATGCTCGATTGAAAGCTATTGTTGTAAGCGAATTCAATCAAGGGTAAATACTGATCCCACGTACCTTCGAATTCCAGAGTACAACATCTTAGCATATCTTCGAGTATCTGAATAACTCGCTCAGATTGGCCATCCGTTTGAGGATGAAAAGCAGTACTAAAATGTAGTTTCATACCCAAAGCGTCTTGCAACTTCTTCCAAAATCGTGAAGTAAACCTTGGGTCTCTATCAGATACAATAGACAGTGGTACCCCATGCAATCTTACAATATCAGAAATGTAAAGCTCAGCTAGCTTATCAAGTGAGAAGTCAGATCATACTGGAATGAAATGGTCTGACTTTGTCAATCTATCAATCACCATCCAAATCGAATCTTTCTTTCTCGGAGTTAGAGGTAATCCCAAAACAAAATCAATAGTTACACGATCCCATTTCCATTCGGGAATCATGATTGGCTGTAGCAAACCAGACAGTACCTGATGTTCAGCTTTAACTTGCTGACAGATCAAACACTTCATAACGAAGTCAGAAATATCTCTTTTCATTCCCGACCACCAATACAACTATTTCAAATCGTTATACATTTTCGTGCTTCCCGGATGAATAGACAGCTTACCACTGTGAGCTTCATTTAGAATCGTCCGAATTAATTCTGGATTTCTTGGAACACGAAGTCTATTTCTGAATCTCAAACAATTACTATCATCTATTCGGAACTCAAAATTAAAATCAGAATCACACTGAGCTCATTTCTCTATCAACTCATTGTCAAACTTTTGAGCCTCACAGATCTGTTGTATAAACGAAGATTTCGTTTTCAATTCAGCTAACACTGAACCATTATCAAATTTATCAACATTAGCACTTAAAGCATATAATGCAGATAATGATTTTCGACTTAAAGCATCAGCTACCATATTCGCTTTACCCGGATGATAATCGATAACCAGTTCATAGTCTTTTAACAGTTCTAACCATCTTCGTTGTCGCAGATTCAAATCTTTCTGAGTCATCAGATATTTCAGACTTTTGTGATCCGAGAACACATGGCATTTCTTGCAAAACAGATAGTGACGCCAAATTTTTAGTGCAAAAACAATGCAGCCAATTCCAAATCATGTGTCGGGTAGTTCTTCTCGTGCGGTTTTAACTGTCTAGAAGCATATGCAATAACCTTGCCTTCTTGCAGTAAAACGCAACCTAATCCATTCAATCAAGCATCACTATACACAACAAATTCTTTTCCTGATTCAGGTTGTACGAGTACTGGAGCTTTAGTTAGCAAAGTTTTCAATCTATCAAAACTTTCTTGACACTTTTCGGATCACTCAAAACTTGCACTTTTCTGAAGTAATCGAGTCAAAGGGGTTGCTATCACAGAGAAATCTTTTATGAAACGACAGTAATAACCAGCTAGTCCCAGAAAACTACAGACTTCATATACATTTTTTGGAGGTTTCCAATCCACAATAGCTGAGATTTTACTCGGATCTACTCGTATACAAGATGCAGATACAATATGGCCCAGAAAACTAACTTCGCGTAACCAGAATTCACATTTGCTGAATTTTGCATAAAGTTGTTTGTAAATCAAGATGTCATCAATGAAAACAACAAAAAATTGATCTAAATACGGTTTGAAGATTCTGTTCATCAGATCCATAAATACAGCAGGAGCATTCGTTAATCCGAAAGGCATAACTAAAAACTCATAATGCCCATACCTTGTTCTAAAGTGTAACACCCAAAACCCGGCCTCGACATTATGGCCGAATCTGGCAATGCCATATTGAAGAGAATGATTGCTTCTAAAACAATTTTATGAAATTGAGAACATGTTTGATAGAAAGTTTACTTGGATAAAATTTAAGTCAAAATTTAGAAATTCAAGTTCTAGTTAAGCCCAAATTGGAAGCCCACGTTTAAAGGGAAACGCCCAAAAAGCAATGTCATTTTAAATCCACATTAAATTTGAGAAAGTTACCTAAGTAAAGATAAAACTAGGCAGTCAAAACAGAAATAGACCCTAATTACAGTCTTATCGGAGATACAATGCCTTATTACAACCCATTTAAACAAAAACGATAAGTAAAGTGAAGTAATTTGAAAATTATTCAAAATTCCTAAGTAGCTTGCAGTGTGACCACCTCCGAGTCCTCTCCCACGTTGAGCCTTCTATTGAGGATCACCTGAAACATTAAATTAAAGGGTGTAAGTTTCGAAACTCAGTGTGTACGACCCTTGGCAATCAAATCAACATGCACCTTAACATATTGGGCCTAAGCCCTACTCAATATCGGTGGCCTCTAGGCCTTAGCCCATGATAGCCTCAGTTGGGCCCGAGCCCACATTCAAATATCAAGATGTTCATGCCATATGCAGTAACCCATAACCAACCCTGTACACCCCCTTCCAACCCTACACTCCTGTGGGGAGATACTCGACCCACCCATCCTTATACACCCATTGTGACACCAGTTGCGGCACCACTCGTCATTGCAGCAGAGCTGCTCGTGGCTCAAAAGCCTTCGTTGTAGCACCGGTTGCGGCACTACTTATCGTTGCAACAAAGCTGCTCGTGGCTAAGAAGCCTTCGTTGGGTCCACAGTCGTCAAGCGACCGTGCGACCCTCCTATACACTTCCTCCAATCAAAACCCAGCCCACATGCAACATAATATCTCATGAATGCATCATCGTCACATACAACATATACAAGTCATACTCATAACACATAGGGGTATTTTTGTCATTTCACTACCCAAGGGTATTTTGGTAATTTCTACCCTACAAGGGTGTCTTGGTAACTTTACCCTTCGAGGTGTTATAATAATTCTACTGTACAGGGGCATTTTAGTAATTCTACCCTAGAGAGGTATTTTTGTAATTTCCTAAAGATACAGATTTTAATTATGGATTTTGGCCCATCAACAAGTCCTCGTGACTAAAGTGAACGGACACTATGTACCAGGTAGGATTCAAGAGAAGAGGAGGTAGGTCACTCGGACCGCTTAAGTATCAAGCTCTTCCCAGATCCAATCCTAGACATACACACATCCATTGCCACACCTTAGTCTAACGACTTGTCCACGGATATGCTTAATTATTTAATTAAGTCTTATGTAAAATTTGAGAGATCAGAACTAGGCCTATAGTCCATTAAAAACCCTAGCATGCATTTCTACAATCTCATAAGGCCCACTAGGCCAAATCATATTCATAAAACCCATTAAGCCCCAAGCATGCTTATGTAGCCCATTAGGCTCGATCATAATCCAATCATACAATTCCATATTACAACTTGCCAGTTTGGGCCCACAAGTTCGGCAGGCCCATTCAGGATTTCGGGATTTTAGCTTTTGCCGATTTATCGTCTGTGTAGTGTATGTACACACCTGATTTGCGATTACTACCGCGAGATCTTCCATGCAATTTTTCCTACAATCGTTTGAAACCATATTATTAATCTATCATCTAACCGAAATTATCATTACCTTAATCCATATACTATCAACAATCACCCATAAATCACTTGAATACTTACCTTTTGCCGAGAACAGTGACTAGATCTAGATCTAGTCGTTCCTATGATCCAAGCCTCCAATACTCCTCGTTTGATCACCTTTAATCCACACTAACACATAACAAATCGATAAGTGAGACCAATAAACCCTTTAGTCGACAGCCACCCTATGCAAATAAGGGTTTTCAGCTTTTCTTGAATCACTAAATAATGGAAGATAAGATCCAAGTACTTACCACCAAAGACGTACTTGTCAAAAACGTTTCCAACACTTTTCCAATCTCAGATCCGCTGTGAATCTAACTTGAACGCGAGTAGAGAAGAGATCTAGAAACTAATTCCCGAATCCCTAAGAATATGGAGATTTTGACTTTTCTCAAATACTTAAAAGATACGAAAAGAATAGAATACTTACTAAGGTTTAATCTTGTTTATCCCGAAATCACCGTGCCTTGAAAGAGAATACCCACTTCGAGAATAACAAGAACAAAGAGGAAGAAGTATACGAATGGATGAAAGAGATGTAAATTTTCGACTTTTTTGGCAAGGAGAAAAGACCCTATATTCGGCTATTATGGAAAGAAATTCAAAGGGAAAAATTAAGAATAGGAGTAGAAGATTAGAAGATTTAGCGAAGGGATGAACAAAAGAATGAAAGTTGATAAAAATATGATAAGGGAATTTAAGCAAAAGAAAACAATTCATCCCACCAAAATTTGAAAGCTATTTCTGCATTTAATTACCTATAGCCGAATAGATACCACCAAAAGTCTTATTCCGGCACAAAAATTCTTCCCAAAATCAAATACCATGTTTTGCTCCTTAAATTTTGCTACTACCGAATTTAAATTCCATCCAAATACCTCCCCACCGACTAGCAGCCCTTTATGTGCCGCCTGCACCGCTTCACAATGCTGCTAGGAGAGTTTCAGTCCAGCCTGCTTACTTTTCCCCATGCATGCAACAAAAACAAAGCTCTTCACGTGCAGAGCAGCTCGAACCCAAGACCTTCAAGCACCCACACACGCTACTGGCCACTACGACGCATCTTTACTTTCAATATAATAGCGTCGCATTTAATTTTAAGGCTTATCTGTTGAAGCCTCTGCTGTTTAAAAATAAAACTAAAATTTTGCCTACATCTGGGTTCGAACTCGCGCCCGCTCGGACCCCCTTAGCGTGCTGCTGCTATTGCGCCATAGGTGCTCTTGTGGCATACTCCGTTAACAAATTCTTTTAAGGCCTTCTTGCGACGATCCCTGCTTGTAAAAAAAACCACACTTGCGCACGCTGGGAATCGAACCCCAGCTCCTCTTCCTGCTGCCTAACGCATCTCACCACTGGGCCAGGCACTTCCTTTGTGCCTAAACCTAGCCCAACTTATATATAAGCCCTACTGCCTAGTTTCCCCTAAAGAAGCAAAAATTTATTTTTTTTCTAGAGCCCTAGGCCGAGCCCAGGACTTTTCCCACACTATAAGTCCCTCCTAATTTATTTAATTACTAAACACCAAATTAATAACAATAATATATATTTTTTATTTTTTATTTATTTTAATAATAATATTTAAAACATCTAAATCATTCAGGCCGTCTTCTATCCGAAACCAGACTCAAGGCCCAATACTTCTAGGCCCAAATTCAGGGTGTTACATAAAGGCTGTCTTCAGAATGTCAGAATCTTTCACACGCAATTGATAATAACCTGATCTCAGATCTATTTTCGAAAATACAGAAGCATCTTTCAATTGATCAAACAAATCATCAATTCGGGGCAGAGTGTATTTATTCTTCACAGTCACTTTGTTAAGCTAACAGTAGTCAATACACATTCTCATCGTGCTATCTTTCTTTTTCACAAACAGGACAGGAGCACCCCATGGTGACAAACTCGGTCTAGCAAACCCTCGATCAGTTAATTCTTGTAATTGGGTCTATAATTCTTTCAATTCTGTAGGTGTCATCCTATACGGAGCTTTCGAAATCGGAGTAGTTCTAGGAACTGGCTCAATGCTAAACTCGACTTTACGAATCGGAGGTAAACCGGGAAGTTCTTCAGGGAATACATCAGAAAATTCACAGACAACAGTTACAGATTCAATTTTCCTTTCAGACACTTTGGAATCTATTACATATGCTAAGTAGGCTTCACAACCTTTTCTTACATATTTCTGAGCTTTCACTATGGATATCACAGCTGGTAAACCATTCAGATCACTAGATTCAATTCAAATAATCTCATCATTCTTGCATCTCAAATCGATAACTTTTCGCTTACAGTTTAAAACCACATCATGCAACGTTAACCAGCCCATTCCTAGGATTACATCAAATTCATCAAAAGGCAAAAGTATTAAATCAGCTAGAAAACAGATATCATGAATCATTAACGGACAGTTTCTGCAGACTTTATCAACTTGGACACTTTTACCTAAGGGGTTCGATACTTTCACTACGAATTCAGTAGACTCTACTGGCAAAGTCTTACTATATACTAAATTCATACAGATATAGGAATGCGTTGATCCATGATTAATCAAAGCAATTACAGAGGTATCATATAAAGTAAAAGTACCAGTGATCACATCTGGAGATGAAGCTTCCTGATAAACGCTAATTTATACATATTTTTACCTCATGCTTAGCCTATATTTTAGATGAATTATTATCAATTTAGTGAGAATTGGTGCTCTTAATTCTTCTTTTCATATCTTATACTCAGGAGAGCATAGGGAAGAGAAAAGAATAGGAAATGGACTGAAAATGAGGAAAATGGGCAAAAAATTGACATAACACACGGCCCAAGGAATCACCACACGGCCGTGCCACACGGTCGTGCCACATGAAGATCACACGGTCCAGCTCTCAACAAGCACGGGCAGGCCACACGGCCGTGCCAAATCACACGGCCTTTGTCGAAGTCACACGGGCGTGGCACACGGGCGTGTTCTGGTCGTGAGGAAGAGGAATTTCACTCGAATTGGGATACTTGGAGGCTAAGAAAGGCTCCCCAAAGCTCTATATAAAGACCCTAGGAGGCAAGTCTAAGGTCGTGCTTATTTCTCCCAAAAGGGAAGTATTCTTTGCTGCCAACACAGAGAGTGGAAGTAGGGATTACTCACAGGGAAGCTGATTGATTCATCCCAGAAGCCGGAATTCTGCAGCAATATAGAGGATCTCCCTAAATTCCTTCAGGGGTTTTCAGGTTCTTTTATGTTTTGTTATTTTATTTCTTCTGAGATGTTTTCTTTCTTTATTATGAACTAAACCCCTCAAATACTTGAGGGGTATGAAACCTAAGACGAATCTTGTTATTATTTATTCTTGAGTTATATGATAAATACTTGAATTGTTCTTAATTATGTGTTCTTCATTCTTGATTTAATAGTCCTAGGTATTATTTCAAGAATTGGATGTGCTTAGAGCAGAGGAGCAAAAGTCCCTGTGATAAGAGTAGATCTACCATAATTAAGCAGAGTTGCATGCAACCCTAGGCATAGGGCGACATAAATCTGCCGGATTAGGGTCAAACCTAATATGGGGAACCATAGATCGAATTAATGCAACCTAAGGAGTTAATTAATAAGGGAACTTTAATTAACAACTTAGGCCTAGTTGCTCTACGCCTCGACGGAGGGTTTAGCATAAATTAGGGATCTCTACGGATCAAGTCAAGTGAATAAATCGTCTAGCTCAAGAACCAATAACAAGTGAAGTCTAGGTGGATTCCCCCATAAGTATTGTCCATATCAATCAGCTTTTCCCTAAAAGTTTTCCCAATTTTACTCTTTGTGCTTTTCTTAGTTAGTTTTAGAATTAGTTTAAACAAACCCCTCTTTTATTCTTAGGCTAGATATTAGAAAGGAAGTAAGTAATAGTACTTTTGGTTCCCTTGGGTACGATAACTCGGTCTTGCCACTAAGCTATACTACTGTTCGATAGGTGCGCTTGCCTTAAACGTCGTGATTTAGTTAGTTTTGGTGTGATCAAGTTCTTTATAAATTTTATTACTTCATATCACGCGAATATCAAGTTTTTGGCGCCGTTGCCGGGGAACTAAAATATTACGAACACTCGATTTCTATTACTTTAGCCATTAATATATTTATTTATTTATTTATTTATTTATTTTTATTTTTCTTTTTCTTTTCTTCTTATTTTTTTCCTAGGTTTTTCTAAATTTATTATTATTATTATTATTTTATTTTCGTTTCTTTTTTATTTTTTTTTTGTTTTTAGGTTTTTCTAGTTTATGACTAGAAACAACCCAACAGGACCATTACTTTTTGACGAAGATTTAGAAGCTACAGTTCGCAGAAATCGCAGAGAGATGAGACGAAGCCTACAATATCCAGAGCAAGAACCTGAGCACGAGCCAGAACCTACAGAAGAGATGGAAGCAAATCAAAATGTTCCACCACATCTAGCGCTACAAGCAGAACTAGTAAACCAGGATGAAGCTCCTCGAACTATGTATGATTATGCTAAACCTAGTTTGATTGGTACTCAAACTAGCATTGTTAGACCTGCTATTGCTGCTAATAATTTTGAACTAAAACCTAACACTATTCAGATGATTCAGCAGTTTGTGCAGTTTGATGGTTTACAGGATGAAGATCCCAACGCTCATTTAGCAAACTTTTTAGAATTGTGTGATACTTTTAAAATTAATGGCGTTTCTAATGATGCTATTCGACTAAGGCTATTTCCGTTCTCTCTGAGAAACAAGGCCAAACAGTGGTTAAATTCTCTACCATGAGGCTCAATCACCACATGGGAACAGATGACAGAAAAATTTTTACTTAAATATTTTCCTCCTGCTAAAACAGCTAAATTACGAAATGATATTTCTTCTTTTGTGCAGATGGATTTAGAAACACTCTATGATGCCTGGGAGAGATACAAGGATCTTTTGAGAAGATGTCCTCATCATGGACTACCTTTATGGCTACAAGTTCAAACCTTCCACAACGGTTTGAATCCATCCACACGACAAATGGTTGATGCAGCCGCAGGAGGAACAATTAATAATAAAATGCCAGAAGCAGCTTATGAATTTATTGAAGAAATGTCATTGAATAATTATCAGTGGCAAATCATGAGGACAAAGCCGACAAAAGCCGCAGGAGTTTATAATATTGATGCTGTTACTATGCTTACTAATCAGGTAGAACTTTTAAATAAAAAGTTTGATAATTTTGTTGGTTCTACGCAGGTACAGCCAGTTATGCAATGCGACGCAACTCCAGGAAATATGTTCAATCCAGATTACTCCTCTTACGGACATGGCATGGAAACTCAGCAAGTCAACTATATGGGTAACAATTCTAGACTTCAAAATAACCCTTATAGTAATACTTATAATGTAGGTTGGCAGAATCACCCTAATTTTTCATGGGAAGGAGAAGGAAATCAAAGACAACCGCCCCCTCTAGGATTTCAACAGCCACTATTCCAACAAGAGAAAAAGCCGAATCTTGAAGAAATATTTACCAAATTCATGGCCATGTCAGAAACCCTTTTCCAAAACACCGAAACTTTATTAAGGAACCAGCAGGCATCCATTCAAGGACTTGAAACTCAAATAGGCCAGCTTGCCAAGCTAATCTCTGACAAACCGCGAGGTGGGTTATCAAGCAATACTGAGACTAACCCTAAGGAGCAACTCAATGCCGTGGATACGATAGATGATGAGGGGTTAACCAAAACCAACCTAAAGCCATGCAAGGAGCCTGTGGTAAGTAAAGGAAAGGATGAGGTAAGTCCCAAAGATGAAATTGTCAAAGAATTTAAACCTCGTATCCCATACCCAAACGCTTTAAAGAATGACCGCACAGATCAGCAATTCGGTAAGTTTCTTAAACTGTTAAAGAAATTACATATTAACTTACCTTTTGTTGAAGCAATTATGCAGATGCCGGAGTACGCAAAATTTTTAAAGGAACTTCTCACAAATAAAAGGAAGTTGGAAGAATTGTCCACAGTGGAACTCAACGAGGAATGCTCAGCTATTCTCCAAAATAAGCTGCCAACCAAACTGAAAGATCTAGGGAGTTTTACTATTCCTTGTTTATTTGGTAGCCTAGACACCAAAAATGCTTTAGCAGACTTAAGGGCTAGTATAAATGTCATGCCTTATACACTGTTTAAACAACTAGGTCTTGGAAAACCTAAACAAACTAAGATGAGCATTCAACTAGCTGATAAAACTATTAGGTCTCCTAAGGGAATAATTGAAGATGTGCTCGTCAAAATTGATAAATTTATATTCCCAGTCGACTTTGTTGTTTTAGACATTGATGAGGATAGCGATATACCACTAATTCTAGGGCGACCCTTTTTAGCAACTGCCAGAACAATAATTGATTTAGGAACAGGTGAACTTACACTACGTGTAGGTAATGACAAAATTACTTTACAAGCTCAAAATGCAATTAAAACTGTTGATAATAATATAGTCACGAGTCCTTGTAAAAACATTAAACTCATCACTCAACCTTCTGTGCAGGATACACTTCATACAAAGGCAACCCAATCACAGACAAGTCCATCCAAAGGAGATGCACCTGAAAAGCGAACGCTTCAGATCGAGGAACTAGATGAGTGGCTGAACTATCATGAAAAACCCAAAACATGTCACACTAACCCAGAGCATCACCAAGATAACCCTCAGGTAAAAACATGTCAAATCAATATATGGGATAAGGTACTCTTAGGGGAAGACGACCCTCGAATCTTGAATTCAAAAGAGCATACAAGTGACGTACCCTACTTCACGGTAACAAAAATTTTCCCTTATGGTACAATAGAAATAAAACATGAGTCACTCGGCACTTTCAAGGTAAACCACACTCGACTCAAACATTCTTTTAATATTAATCCTGAAAACAGGCCGGAAGAGTTCCAACTCTTCAAACCACCGTGAGATACCCAGCTCAAGAAGAGTCGAGCTTAGACTATAAACAAGCGCTTCTCGGGAGACAACCCGAGCAATAACTTAGTAACTTTTCTTTGTTTAAAATTTTTCTAGTATTTTTATGCAGTAACTAACATTTTTTTATGCAGAAATTTAGGCCACACGGCCAGCCACACGGGCGTGCCTAAGGCCGTGTGACATCTTAAAACAGAGACACGGTCGTGCACCCAGACCGTGTACAAACAGAGCAGAAGTTTCCCAAAAGCACGGGAAGTCGACAAATCACCACGGCCGTGTGATATGGCCGTGGCAACTTTACGAATTCCACACGGGCTCATACAACGCCACACGCCCGTTCCCCCAAACCATGGCCAACACTGTCAAATCTGACACGGCCGTGTGAATACCTACACGACCGTGCAATATGGCCAACACGGGCTAACCCCGAGACACACGGGCGTGTGCCTCTATTCTCCCATACGGTTCTATTTTTCTCATTTTTTATTTTTATTTTTTCCTTTATTAGTCTCCTTTTTATTTCGAATTTTATTTTTATTATATTTAATCCTTTTAATTCATTACAGTATTAGTATTTCTAGAACTTAGTTTATTATTTTTCTGTTATTTAAATTTCGATCTTTCATATCGGCCAAGCCCTAACGAGTAATCTCTATCAATCGAAAATTCCCACGACTAATTAATATTTTCGCAGTTTCAAAAAGGAGCTCTACAGCTCATATCCAAACGGAAATGGGAACACCCTGCCACAATTGCCGACTCTTCCTCATAAATTCATCCTAAATTTAGGAAGTTTCAATTCTCTCCCTATCTTATGATATTATACTTCTCTTGCTATTTATGTATCTTTGTACATTGAGGGCAATGTACATCTTAAGTGTGGGGGGGGAAGCTTACCTTAAATTTTTACATTATCTAAAAAAAAAACCTGAATTTTTTTTCTTTATGCTTTGTTCTCAAATAATTCTCAGTTTCCTATGAGGAATGAATTCTGATTGATTTATGATGTCTATTGATATGTTGAGAATTAAGATATAGGTGCTTGTACTTTGATTATTCAAACTTTAAAACATTAGGGAATCAAGCATGATAAGTTGAAATTTTTGAGAACCCCCAATTTTTTCATAAGTTATTTTCCCTAATTTTAAGTATTATCTTGAGATTAAAAATTCGCAGGATTGACATCAAAAGCCATAATTCTGGTGAGATTTTTGAGCCTTTTTTAGCATACATTTTCTTCGTGCTCACTTTTATTATTGCTTTGAGTGAGTCAATACTGAATTGTTATTCTAGAACTTGCTTTGATTATACATGTCGAGACCACATCATTGATTTGATATACTGAAATGATAAAGGCACCTAGGATTTAATCCACTTACTCCACAAAAAGCCTACCTCTATAAATTAACCCCTAGTGAACCCCGTTGAGCTTGAAAACCTATTCTTTGACTCACCTTCTAATTAGTAACTAATAACCTATTTCTTGTTAAATCCCATTCAATTACTTTAACCCTTATTTTTGTCGAGATTTGAATAGAATTATTATCTAGCTTTACTCTCTTCTCTAGTTGCAAAATTGTAAATTTCCAAGTTATCATATTTGATTTAATAGTTCCAAAAAAAAAGAAAAAAAATGAATACATACAGTAAAATTCAATTGTAAATTGTAAATAGTTCAATGAGTTTTTGCATTTTTCTATTTTCAGGCTACAAAAACAGAAACGATATTATCTTAAGAATTAGCCTTAGAATTATGTTTTAAAGTGATAGAGATTTTTCTAGCTAGATAATTTTCCAAGTTCAGTCTCGATTCTAACCCTCTTTTGTAGCCTGTGACAACACCCCTAGCCAAGCCCCGTTATAACCCTTAAAAGACCTTTTGATCGATGTATCATATCAACCTACAGTGGTGGAGATTTGATTTTCTAGCAAGCCTATGGTAATAACTTTTCAGGTTGACTAGAGAGTGCTTAATTTTTGAACCCTAAACACTTCGAGTGGATAGAGTGAACCTTTAGTGAGGATGTCAACTCCTGTTAATTAAGATGGAGAGATAATTACTTAGGAAGAAGGAGAAAACTTATGTTTCAATGAAAAAATTTTCAGCTTAGAGTGATGGAATCTTTAATGTTCTTTTGATTGAATTTTCATTGTACGACTACATGTAGATTAGTTTGAAACATTATTGATAAAGATTGTAAGTTGAGAGGAATAATTCTTATTTAGGGATTGAGATTTTGCTTGAGGACAAGCAAAGGCTTAAGTGTGGGGGTATTTGATAAACGCTAATTTATACATATTTTTACCTCATGCTTAGCCTATATTTTAGATGAATTATTATCAATTTAGTGAGAATTGGTGCTCTTAATCCTTCTTTTCATATCTTATACTCAGGAGAGCATAGGGAAGAGAAAAGAATAGGAAATGGACTGAAAATGAGGAAAATGGGCAAAAAAATGACATAACACACGGCCCAAGGAATCACCACATGGCCGTGCCACATGAAGATCACACGGTCCAGCTCTTGACAAGCACGGGCAAGCCACACGGCCATGCCAAACCACACGGCCTTTGTCGAAGTCACACGTGCGTGGCACACGGGCGTGTTCTAGTCGTGAGGAAGAGGAATTTCACTTGAATTAGGATACTTGAAGGCTAAGAAAGGCTCCCCAAAGCTCTATATAAAGACCCTAGGAGGCAACTCTTAGGTCGTGCTTATTTCCCCCAAAAGGGAAGTATTCTTTGCTACCAACACAAAGAGTGGAAGTAGGGATTACTCGCAGGGAAGCTGATTGATTCATCCCAGAAGCCGGAATTCTGCAGCAATATAGAGGATCTCCCTAAATTCCTTTAGGGGTTTTCGGGTTCTTTTATGTTTTGTTATTTTATTTCTTCTGAGATGTTTTCTTTCTTTATTATGAACTAAACCCCTCAAATACTTGAGGGGGATGAAACTTAAGACGAATCTTGTTATTATTTATTCTTGAGTTATATGATAAATACTTGAATTGTTCTTAATTATGTGTTCTTTATTCTTGATTTAATAGTCCTAGGTATTATTTCAAGAATTGGATGTGCTTAGAGCAGAGGAGAAAAAGTCCCTGTGATAAGAGTAGATCTACCATAATTAAGCGGAGTTGCATGCAACCCTAGACATAGGGCGACATAAATCTGCCGGATTAGGGTCAAACCTAATATGGGGAACCATAAATCGATTTAATGCAACCTAAGGAGTTAATTAATAAGGGAACTTTAATTAACAACTTAGGCCTAGTTGCTCTACGCCTCGACGGAGGGTTTAGCATAAATTAGGGATCTCTACGGATCAAGTCAAGTGAATAAATCGTCTAGCTCAAGAACCAATAACAAGTGAAGTCTAGGTGGATTCTCCCTTAAGTATTGTCCATATCAATCAACTTTTCCCTAAAAGTTTTCCCGATTTTACTCTTTGTGCTTTTCTTAGTTAGTTTTAGAATTAGTTTAAACAAACCCCTCTTTTATTCTTAGGCTAGATAATAGAAAGGAAGTAAGTAATAGTACTTTTGGTTCCCTTGGGTACGATAACTCGGTCTTGCCACTAAGCTATACTACTGTTCGATAGGTGCGCTTGCCTTAAACGTCGTGATATTAGTTAGTTTTGGTGTGATCAAGTTCTTTATAAATTTTATTACTTCATATCACGCGGATATCACTTCCTCTCGAGCTCGGATTGCATAGGCTCTGGCGGGTGCACGAATCTCAGATCGAACAGTAGTATCTCTGTTGGTTCTTTGACCACCACTCACATTACTCGAGTTTCGGGAAGGTCTACCACGAGTCGAAACATTACTCAGTTTTGCACTTGGTATCATTTCTTGATCAACAGATTTAGGGCAGTCTCTCACAAAGTGATCTAATGATCCATATCGGAAACAGGCTCTATCATTCAATCTACAATTTCCCGGATGCCTCTTTCTACAGTGCTTACACTCAGGTCTATCAGATCAAACATTACCCACACTGGTAACAAAAGTAGCAGAGTTTCTAAAGCTTGATCACGATCTATCACGGTTTTGATTCGAATGTCCCAGATTAGCTTTCGATCTACCATAATCGTCTCAGAACTTTTTCGACGTAGTCTGAATTAATTTACCAGAAGATCTCTTTAGGGCTTCTCTGGTCTCAGAATCAACTTTCTTCTTTTCTTTAATCAGTTCTTCAGCTTTGCAAGCTCTTTCTACCAATACCACAAACTCATTCAGATCAAGTATACCAACCAGAAGCTTTATATCTTCATTTAAGCCTTCTACGAACTTTTTGCACATAGTAGTCTCTGTTGCAACATATTCTCGAGCATACTGACTTAGTCGAACAAATTCCCGTTCATATTCAGTAACAGACTTATTTTCTTGCTTTATGTCTAGAAATTCTTTTCATTTCTGATCAATGAACCGTTGACTTATGTATTTCTTTTGGAATTTGGATTGGAAGAAATCCCAAGTAACCCGTTCACTCAGAACCATAGAAATTAGAGTCTTCCACCAGTGATACGCTGAGTCTCTTAACAAAGAAGCAGCACACTTTAGACACTCATCAGGAGTACATAATAACTCATCAAATACTCTCACAGTATTCTCAAGCCAGAATTCTGCTCGTTCCGCATCATCATCCGTTGTGGCCCTGAACTCCTCGGCCCCAAACTTACGGATTTTATCTACCGGAGGTCTATTAAGTTGGTGTGGCTCATTTACAGGTAGCACATTCGGAGTTTGTGGGGGTAAAGGTTGCTGAGGAGCTGGATTTGTACGAACAAATTCCAAAAACCACTCGCTCATCACGTGAAAGAAGGTTCTCTTTGCCTCTGCACTATGATCACTAACAATTGGTACAGATTCAGCAGGCACTGTCCCTTGAGCGGGAGCAGGCGCGTTACTTTCGACATCGTCAACTACGGCTCTTTCGGGATCCATTGCTATAAGAAAAACACATTTAATAGTCAGGATTTCATCACATTATCGCAGTTCAGATATATGGCATGTATAGCTAGACTCAGACACGCTACGTAAGTCCTAAAACCGGTTAAACCGTGGCTCTGATACCAATCAAATGTAACACCCCTATCCCATAACCATCGCCGGAATAGGACGGGGCGTTACCGAAAGGTCAGAAAATAGATTAAAACAAAACCATCATAGAATACATCAGAATTCAGAACCAAGAGTCCCTTATAAGGCTTAATAGACCTCAATATACATTAGATAGGGTTCGGGACTAAACCGATCACATACAAAAGTAAAACTAAATTCAGAAAATCTTTCACATTTTTAGTCCGGGCACACGCCTGTGTGGCTTGGCCGTGTGGTACACATGGCCATGCCCCCTACCTGTGGTCGAAACTGAATAACTCCCTACGGTCACCAAACACTCATGTGTGTCTAGCCTGTGGGCAACACTGATCATATTGGCACGGCATGGTCACACGCTCGTGCCTTATGCCCGTGCATGAAACTGACCAAAATGCTACAATGCAGAGGACACACGGTTGGAGTACACGCCCGTGTCTCCTGGCCGTGTGGCACAATATAGGCTTGGTTTAAGCCAAATTGCCACCCCTTCTTAGGGTCATTCAACAAGCATATAAGAACAAAAATTTTACTGCAATTGCTAATCAAATCAAACTCAATTCATACTTCATTACAGCTACCTCAACATCATTTAATCACAAGTACAAATGCATGATAAACACTTCCAAATTTCATACCATTATCAACATTATGCACACATGTAAAACTTATGCTTAAAACTTACCACTTCCTCATATTAGTATGTTCCAAAATGACCAAAACAATTTAGGCCATATGATCATTACAAACTTGACCAACTTGGCATCATAAGCTATAGGCCCAACTTAATCACCACATACCATTCCATCCAATTCACAAGCATTATAAATCATCACATTCAAGCTTAAAACACAAACACTCTTGCCTATACATGTCATAATTCAAATATTTACAAATCCAAAAGTACCAAAAACAAGTTTGATAGTGTGTGACAATCCTAGACTTGTCTCGAGCCCTCGTAGCCACGATATCTGTAAAACAGTTGAAAACACAAATAGAATAAGCTACAAAGAGCTTAGTAAGTCAAATACAACAATTTAACTATTAAGTCACATAATGTACCAAACATAAGCAAATAAACCTAGCCATTTCCAAGCTAGTTCATAAAACAAACCATCATCCACTTCTCATATATATATATATATATATAAATACACTTCATTCCCGTAATTCAACACATACTTCTCACATGACCGATCACAGAACACAAGTCTCTATTCTCAGAAATATTATATGATATAAGCGTACCTGAATCAGACACATAAGGTAAGCATATATTAGTTTAACAAACTTTCTCTTCAATCGTTCAGAAATGTATAGAGTTCAGACAGGCCTTATACAATGCCGACGTCCCAGACGTGGTCATACATGTTATTCAAAGTCGATGCCACTATCCCAGACAGGGTCTTACAGGAAACATAAGTGATGCCAGTGTCCCAGACACGGTCTTATACACTATCTCAAATCAATGCCTTTGTCCCGGACAATGTCTTACATGATATCGTCTTAACATTTCTCAACCAAATACGATTCTGAATTTCTCAATCAGGCTCTCAAGGCCGTCCAATGCAGTTTATAGTTCAAGTAATATTATTAGACAATTAATATAACACATATTTGTATATTGACTTACCTCATACGGAGTTAACGGATATGAGTCGACTATTCAACGATTTTGGACTTCCCTCGATCTAAGTCCGTTTTTCTTTGTTCTTGATCTAAATCAATTCAAATTCAACCATTCAATTATTTATTTCATTCAATTTAATCCATAAACACACAATTAGGGAAATTTGCATTTTAGCCCACACATTTACACATTTTGATACTTTGGTCCCTAATTCATAAAAACATCAAATATGTACAATTTCATTTCAAAATGGCCTAGCCGAATCTTCATAGCTCTCATATAAGCCCATATAACATATTTTTTTCACAATTTAGTCCTCCCAAAGTCTCATTTTTACAAATTAGTCCATATAGCTTAATTTGACCAAAATTTCATGGTAAAATATATTTATTCACTCCTATCCATCATAATTCAACTAAATTCATCACAAAGCTTCAAAAATCAACAATGACACTATTCATCAACTTCATCAAAAACAAAAATTGAGACATGGGCATCAAAGATTTTGAAGCAACAATTACAAAAACGTAGAAATTATCAAAAACCGATCAAAACTCGTACCTTAATCATTAATCCAAAGTGCCAAAATTGAGAAAGCATGAACTCTTCTTCTTTCTTCTATTTTCGGCAAAAACAAAGTGGAAATGGCCATTTTTTTGTTTCATTTATTTTAGTATAAAACATATAATATCAAATTTCCAATTTTAACCTCCATTAAACATTAATAAAAACATATGTAATAAGGTCATTTATGACCACTCATGCTTCAAATGGGTAAATTGCCACATAAGGCCATCACATTAAAAAGCCACATTCAATCGGCACTTTTCATATATGGAATCCTATCTTTACCTTTAATGCAATTTAACCCCTTTTTATAATTAAGCACAGAAACAGTCAAATTAAACCACAAAAATTTATCATATTCTAATTCATATCGAACAGAAACAGAAAAATAATATCAAAAATATTTTCAGACTCGGATATGTGGTCCCAAAACCACTTTTCGACTAGGGTATAAACTGAGCTGTTACAAGTACTGTTTTGAAAACTGTGGTAGGAAATTTTGTATTTTACACACGTAAGTGTCACTGGAACTGTATTCTCTTTGAAATATCAAGATTTTATAAATGAGAATTTTACATAACTTAAATACTACAATGTTTTTCGATTTGTTAAACTAAAATTTTTCTATGATCACTTCGGTGATCAATGTAACCTCCGAAATTTGGCCAAAACTTCTGGGCTAGTTTGGGGAGTTACATCTAGTGGTATCAAAGCCAGGTTTGCAAAAACTCAACCTGTGTTTTTATGTAACCGTATGCTGGTGTGTTCGTTTTAAAGAAAATTTGCGAAAAACTATACCACAGTTTTTTGAAATGACTTGTGTTTGGAAAATAAAACTTTTTGCGAAAATGAGATGTTCAAGACTTTGATCCCGGTTCGTGCGAAACTTAGGAAATTGTAAGATTAGTTTGTAAGTTTATTAAACATTTATGCTTATGTTCGATTTTGGAAATTGTATATGTAACACCCCTTACCCGAGTCTGACGCATGGACGAGGTACGAGGTGTTACCGTACTTGAACATGCTTGAACCTATAAACTCGGGCTATAAAATCTCTTTCCTATTAAAACTTTTCACACTTTCTCTTAATATCCTTATCCTAGGCCTACGAGGCCCAAAATGTACATCGAGTGTGTTCTGGGACAAATCTGAGAACTTTCGCGCATTTAGAAAACTTTTTGCTTCAAACAGGGCTACACGCCCGTGTGGGATGGTCGTGTGGTCAAACACGCCCATGTCCCTGGCCTGTGCTAAATTTTTTTTTATTTCAAACCTACAAGGGTTTTGACATGACTTGAGCACACAACCGTGTCTATGGGTCGTGTCCCTCACACGGCATAGACACGCCCGTGTCCATAACCCGTGCGTCAATCTGACTTAACTCAAAGAATAACTTGAATTTTCACACGGCCAGAGCATATGCCCGTGTGCTCATCCTGTATGCAACACTTACTTAGCTAATCTAGATGCAAGAGACACACAGTCTATCAACATGCCCATGAGAGCTGACTGTGTATCACACACGGCCTAGGCACACGCTCGTGTGCCCAACCATGTGGACAATTATAGGCTATTTTCCAAGCCTTTTGCCACCCTGAAACTTAACTAAACACAAGGCCAATTTAATACCGCAACCCATGGTATAAATAAACATCCAAACATTCTCAACATGAAATTCATACAATGATCTCATATCGCACTCGTTATGCAAGGATTTCATTCATAAAGCTTCATTAACACTAATTAATCATGCTTAACTAGTATTGGCCAAATTCACTTTGCCATTTACAAAAGAAGTGTATATCAACTTTAGCCAACACACATATGGCTACTCAAAATGACATATCTCAAAACGAAAAATTTTTCGTATACATGCCATACTTAGAATAACTAACTTTACTATACCCAAAATGGACGGCTTGATAGTGTGACTTCGAGCTCCGACTTTAATCGATCCCGAGCTAATTCGACAAATCTACAAGGAAGAAGGGAAAATGAAGAGGTAAGCATAAAATGCTTAGTATGTTGCATGGAATAATATAGCAACATAAGTCATGAAACATCATTCAAATTAAATATCATAAAATGTCATATACTTCCTTACTCCTTTTCAAACTTTACTCAATCTCATGACTTACTCACTCTCATAACTTACTCGTTCTCATGGCTTACTCGTCCTTATAGCTTACATTTACATTTTTCTTGTAACTTACTCATGTGCACCTGTAACACTCATCATAAAACTTTAGTCTTCTTGTTAACAGATCAACTTGATCACTTTCTCTGTTAGTATACTTAGAACATCGATGGATACCCTTAATGTCAATCTCATGGTAAGATGCCAAAGTGATATTCCAGATATGGTCTTATATGGGATCTCAAGTCGATGCTGAAGCCATATCCCAGATATGGTCTTACACGGGATCTCATACCGATGTCGATGCCATGTCTCAGACATGGTCTTATACGAGATCGTAAGATGATGCCGATGCCATGTCCTGGACATGGTCTTATACGAGATCTCTCTTAGATGCCCACGCCATGTCCCAGACATATATTTCATCTCAGTGCCGAAGCCATGTCCCAAACCTGGTCTTATACGGGACCACATGTCGATGCCAATGCCATGTCCCAGACATGGTCTTACATGGGATCTGAATTCAGTGCCGATGTCATATCCCAGATATGGTCTTACACGGGACCTACATAACCCATGACCACGGTATCCATCAAATTCATTAACACATAATCAAAATTACTCAACTATAGCTACATTTTGTCTTGGTAAAATCATCACAATAAATTTTCATAAATCATACAAGGCTAAATTATCACATACAACTTACCTCGGGTCCATAACAAAAGTGAATTTCGATTTAGTCCACTACTTTGCTTTTTCCCTAATTTTGACCCAGGCTTCGTGTTTCTTGATCTAGAATGACAAATTTAACTTATTTAGTACTCACATTGGCTAATTAGCCCAAAATTCCTACTTTGGCAAAATTTATAATTTTTCCCCTAAACTTTTGCATATTGCAAAATGGTCTCTATGCTTGTAAAATGAAATGCACTTATTTTCTTGACTACCTGAGCCTAGCCGAACCTTTCATGTGCTCATAACAGCCCACATTTCTCATCAATTTGTACATTTACTACACATTTTACTAACTTTTCAATTTAGTCCCTATTAGGGACTTTCATGAAAAATCACTTAGAGAAAGGTGTTTACTACACTTTAAACTTTCATATTCTACCACTAGACATCAAAATACTTGCATGTCATGCATGGGTATATTTTTTAGCATAAACCCTAGCTCAAATTAGTGGTAGAAATAGCTAGATTAAGCTACAAAGACTTCAAAAATATGAAGAGCATGAAAAACGGGGCTTGGAGTCACTAACTTAGAGCTTGAAAATAAAAGAAACCCTAGCTATGGAGGACTCTTCAAATTTGACACAAGCATGGACAAGATGGAAACTTTTTGCTTTCTTTTTCCCTTTTTATTTCATTAATTTACCAAATGACCAAACTGCCCTTATGGCCTTTCTTTAAAATTTTACCCTTCCATGGGCATCTTTGTCCATAGTGCCCAAAATTGGTCTAATTGCTAAATAAGGACTCCTAATATTTTTTTCAAATGCTAATTCATCCTTAAAGCTTCTAGAAACTTAATTTTGCAACTTTTGCAATTTAGTCCTTAAGGACAAATTAATCACATTTTCTCAAAATTTCTTTCCTGAAAATTTCTCATTATTATGAAACCATATCATAAACTCAAAAATAATCATGAATATATTTTTCTACTTCAAATTTGTGGTCTTGAAACCATTATTCTAACTAGGCCCTCATTCGGGCTGTTACAGTATATTCTTTAAGCTTAGGTACAAGATCGATACGGATTCTAAATGTAAGCGAGATCGCGAGGAGTCGTCTGTTTCTCCGAGATGTATGTTTGTTCAAGAGTTAGAGGTCAATGTGATTTCACCAACTTTAGGTAGCGAGGGAAGTGCTGGAGAAAGTGTTTGAGGCTAGGTTGAGAGGACTAGAGAAATGCTTCAAGCTAGGTGCATAGATTGTGGGAAGAAAAGAGATCGTAGTCCTCCGAGGTTGGAGCCTCGATCTACGAAGCATGTTAGAACGCATTTAAGTGGCAATAAAGGTTTTACGGAGGATGCTAGTAGTGGTGCTAGTGCTCCATTTTGTGAGCACTGTAAAAAGCCCCATCCGAGCAATTATTGGAAAAAGGCGAGAGCATGTTTTCGATGCGGGTCCACCAAACATCGGACCCATGAGTGTCCTCAACATCATTAAGACACGTATGGTTGTGAATGTTTTAATACTTTGATTAGAGCATAGTAGTTGAGTGTGATAGGACAAATGCTTTTGTGGCTAAGAGTTTTGATTGTATGTTTGAGGTCTTAGATTCAAGTCCTCATGTATATCTGTGAGATTCTTAAGTCTAGTATGGTAGTGTTTTGGGGATCAAAGTGTGTAGCGAGAGCGTAGTGGTAGGATTAGTATAAGATGATTGTACTGTTGTTTGGAAATTTTGGGGACAAAATTTCATTAAGGAGAGGTGAGTTGTAACACCCTGATTTTTGGGGTTAGAAGTTTCAGATTCTATGTAAGGGTTAGTAAGTAGGTTTTGCATTTGGGATAGTGTCCACACTTTAGTGTCAAAATGGGCCTGTTGGCCTGGTGGTTGGTTAAGTGTTAATGTACCTTTGGATTTTGGGTTCGATTCCTCGTGTGTGTGTGTTTTGGGAGAGGTTTTTTATTTTGTAACTGTTATATTTGTTTAAGTAAAAAAAAAAAATTATTTACTTTTCTTAATGTTTATATTATATTATTTTTTATTTTTATTTTATTTTTCTTTTGGCACGTTCTCCATCATTTTTTTCTCTTTTTTCTTTCTTCTTTCTTTCTCATTTTTTCTCTTTCTTTTTCTTTTTGGCTTTTCTTTCGTCTTTTGGAAAGAAAAAGAAGAGAACAGTTTTGTTTTTGGTTTCGAAATGGTTTGGGTTCGTATCGAGGTTGCCAACGTGTGTCGATTGGTTTCTAAGTGTCTTGATTGCAAATCAGGTGTGGGATTTGAAACTTTTCATGTTTTATTTTTTTAATTCAATTCAGTGTACTTTGGTACAGGTTTGCTGTGAAAACTTGTCGATCTCTTTGGGTGTGATCGGTTAATTGAGCATGTGGGGTTTGTGCTGTTTGCAATTATCTGAAAGTTGGTGGGTTATGCATGGGTTCTGAAATACTTTGGGTAGGGGTCATTTTAGTGATCGAAATGTAACACCCCTTACCCGAGTCAGACACCGAGACAGGGTACGAGGCATTACCGGACTTAAACATAACCAATCGTACAAAACCGGGCCATAAAATTGCATTCAATTCAAAACCATTCATATACATACATATCGTTCCTTATGCAGGCCTACGAGACCCAAAACATACATCGGGAGTGGTTCAGGACTAAACCAAAAACCTTGGAACTCTTAGAAAATTTTCATGTTCACACGCCCGTGTGAGTAGGCTGTCTGGTCACAAACGCCTGTGTGGCTAAGGACACGGGCTCTGCTTATGACGTCATCAACAAAATAGGGTCACAAGGCCAAGTCACACACCCGTGTGCTAGGCCGTGTAGTGAATTTAATCTTCGCATTTATGGTGCAGACTTCACACGCCCTGGGCACATGCCCCTGTTCCAAGTCGTGCCGTTCACACGGCTTAGACACACGCCTGTGTCTCTGCCCGTGTGTTCTATAATGGGCATTTTGTTTCTTGAAATTAAGTTGCAGGGGACACACGGCCTGTTCACACTTCCATAGGGCTGACCATGTGTCACACACAGCCTAGACACATGCCTATGTGTCTACCCGTGTGGACAATGTATGGGCTATTTACCAAGCCTATTGCCACCTTGAAACTCATAAACACTTATACCAATTCAAAGACACAAATCATAGCATACTTAAGTAACCAAACATCCATAATTATCAACTCAAATCATGCAAATGCCATATCCATGCAAAGCATCAACATATGACTATACTTATAATTAACATTAGCCAATTTCAAACGGCCTTATACAAAATAATCACTTAACCAATATGAGCCAATATCATTATCCCAATCACTATGACACATATACAAAATGACCAAGTCCCTATACATGCCATACTTTCAAAATATCAAAATAAAAAATACCCCAAAATAAAGCCTTGATAGTGTGATGCAACTCCGATGATTCCCGATCCCCGAGCTAGTTTGGTGACACTATAAAACAATAGAAAGAAAAGGGGGTAAGGTATTTAGCTTAGTAAGTTTATATGCAAATAATAAACATCATATTTATAACTTAATCATACGAGATTCATAATGGAAATTTTATAAACATTACTAAACTCTCATAGCCATTTCTTACCCAACCATAACCTTACTATAAGAGCATTACTAAACATCACATTTTAACTCTTTGTTATTCTTCCCTCCAATAGTCATATGGACTTCGTACGTACCTGTACTACTTACCTAGCATGTACTTTCATTCTCGTTTAGACTAGGCCCGTTGAACCATTCGGAATCACTAAGATACTCAGGATTCATACATAGGTCATACAATGCCATATCCTAGATATGGTCTTACATGCAATTCAATATCGATGCCAATAGCCCAGCTATGGTCTTACATGAAAACTCATATCGATGTCATGTCTTGGACATGGTCCTACACGAAATCCCGTACCGACGCCATGTCCCAGACATGGGCTTACACGTACTACTGTACTGATGCCATATCCCAAATATGGTCTTACACGAGAACACATCTCGATAGCTTCCACGTTATGACCCTCGTATCCTGTAATGTCCAAGGGTTCATACCGAACTTTCACGTTTATCGAATTATCGTCTATCTCACTCATGCGATTAAACTCATCCACATAGTCAATTACACAAATTCAAGATAATTAAACATTTAACATAATATAACAATGTATTATTTACACATAAACTTTTCTCAGTACAAAAATAGCTAATATTTACGATTTAGTCCACAATCTTATTCTTCTCGTGATCTAGGTCAAAAATTCGTCTTTCCTGATCTATAATAACAAATTTAGCCTGTTTAATTACCACTTGATTCAATTCAACCCAAAAATCATATTAAGGAAAAATTACATTTTTGCCCCTAACTTTTCACTTATTTACACTTTAGTCCCTAGGCTCGTAAAATGAAATGTATTCATTTTTCTCAAAACCCAAGCCTAGCCAAACCTCTTTCATATTTATAGCAGCCCACATTTTTCTTTTATTTCACATTTCTACTACATATTTTACAACTTTTGCAAAAAGGTCCCTTTTGACATTTTTATCGAAAATCACTTAGTAAAAGTCGTTTATCTAACACTAAAATTTTATTTTTCTACCATTAGACATCAAAACACATGCATGTCACACATCATTAAATTTTTAAACATGAACCCCACTTCAAAATAATGGTAGAAACAGGTAAATTGAGTGATAACGACTTCAAAAACGTAAAGAGCATTAAAAACGGGGCTAGGATGCACTTACTATCAAGCTTGGAAGTTAAAGAAACCCTAGCTATGGTCTCCTTGTGGTTTTCGGCAAAGGTAGGAGAAAGATGGACAAATTTTTACTTTAGTTTTCCCTTTTATTTCTTTTATTAACCAAATGACTAAAATGCCCCTAAAGCCTTTCTTTAAAATTTTGTCCCTTCCATGTCAATTTTTGTCCATCATGATATATAATGGTCTAATTACTAAATAAGGACCTCTAAGTTACAATTTCATTTCAATTAAGCACCCAATGCTTCAAAAACACATATTTTGCACTTTTTGCAATTTAGTCCTAATATTCAAATTGGACCCTCTATCGATAAAATTTCGTAACGAAACTTTCACATATGCATTCAACCATACTATAAACCTTGAAAATTTATCACGATAAATTTTTCTACTTTGGATTTGTGGTCCCAAAACCACTGTTCTGACTTGGCCCTAAAACGGGCTATTACACAAAAAACGATAATTTCGATGTGGTTCATCACCACACGGGTGGCCACACTGGCATTTCACACAATCATATGCAATTGGGAATTAGGGTTTTTGGGCTAACTTGGGTGCCACATGACTTGGCAACACGACCGTGTGGCTGATTTGGGAAAGTTAGTCGATTTTCACATGGTCGTGCCCTCTGGGCATACAACATAGGCGTGTGTGTTTGGGAATTAGGGTTTTAGTGATTGGTGGCCACAAGGCCTGGTCGACACGACCGTGTGGCTAATTTAAGGATTTAGGGATCCTACACGGGCGTGTAAGGCCCTCACATAGTTGTGTCTGCCCTATACTCTATTTTAGCACCAATGGACAGAGAGTTACACGACCTGTTCACACGAGTGTGTGCCTCAGCCACACGATCATGTGCCTCCTCCCATACGGCCGTGTGGTCCTAAGCCACACATTTTAGTTTTGTGTATATTTTTTATCTAAAAATGTGTGTGTTACGACCCTTGACTAGCCTTTAGTGAAGGTAGTTAAAAATCTAATCTAGGCTTCGACTTATGTGTTATTTGTGACTATTGTGTGAGATATCTAATTTTGAACCCGATTAGCTGGGTGTGTGCATGCTTGTTTTGTCTAACTCTCTGTCGATGTGTTCATTGTTTCTATGAGGTTGTAAGCATACATGCACTTGCATAAAGTATTTTTTGGATTGGTTGTGAAAAGAAGGAAGACTAATTCTGATCTGATCTGGCAATTTAACTGCAACTTATCAGTATAGTGGTTTACTGCACTATACCGCTCATACGTCAGCTTTACTGCATATTATTATATGATTTGGCAGTTTAACTATAACTTATCCGTATAGTAGTTTACCGCACTGTACCACATGTACGTCAGCTTTGCTGCATACTATTATCTGATCTAGAAGTTTAAACTATAACATGTCTTAAACTATAACATGTCTGTACAGCAGTTTACCGCTATGCACTGTACTGTATATACGCCAGCCTTGCACGTATTATTATCTGAGTGGCTTAGTTTACATGCATGGTGTGTAGGGTTGTATGGGCCTTTCAAGATCCTATGTGGTGTGTTTTGTTGGATAAACTTAAACAGTTCTTTTGGGGTGTGAACAAGAGATAGAGAAACGTTTTGGCTGGATGGGTGGGTATTTAATACTTGACTGCATTCATACGCATCTAGATGTGAGCTACTTATCTGTAATCTATCTGTTCGTCATAACATTTTTGACTGATTCTACGCATTCTGAGTTGTTAGCGTAGTGACATTTTGGATTGTGATGATAAGTATTATTGTATCGACCCGTTGAGAAGTTTATCTGTTGAATATTCTGTGTATGATTTGGTGTACTTTGACTGTTACATATTTTTTGGATATTGGTTCTGAGTTTGCTTTCTATTTCTGCATATCTCTATAAGTACTTTTGGTTATCGAACTACTGTTTGGTTTTTGATCTGTAATTCTATTGTTCGATATGTTTTGAACTCACACTGAGCTCGTGTAGCTCATCCCCTAGTGTTTCCCCTTGCAAATGCATTTTTGAATTCTGATACTAAACTCGGTATGCAGAGGTCTCAGACAATCATGGTTAAAAATAGGCTTTAATAGTATTTTAATAATTTCTGAGTTTATAATTAAACACCTTGAATTGTAAGTACTGTTTTGAAAATTATGGTATGAAATTGTGTTTTACACATGTAAGTGCCATTGGAATTGTATTTTCTGTGGAATATTAAGATTTTATAATTGAGAATATTACGTAACTTAAATACTGCAATGTTTTTAGGTTTGTGAAACTAAAATTTTTCTACGATCACTTCGGTGATCAATGTGACCTTCGAAATTCGGCTAAAACTTCCAAGCTGATTTTGAGGCGTTACAGGGCACAAGGCCATGTGGCTATGTTTCGCAAATTTTTGCTCTATGTCATAAACTGACCCGTTTTATGTATCTATGTATCTGACTCTCGGTTAGGCCTCTGTTACTGTGTTGGGACTCTACATTCAACTTATATTTGTGTGTGTATTTACAATTATTGGGTGTATGTAAAGTGTTAATATGATTTGATAAATGAGTTTGAGATGCTATTTGTTATCGTATTTGTGAAAATTGTACCAACACTATTGATTCTGAAACTGTTCATCCGAATATGTGTAACCTATTTCTGTATAATTGTCTGTACGTTGTGTGCGCTGAGCATTTGCATGAAAATTTTGAGATTTGGTTCTGAAAAGAAGGAAGTCTAATACGGCAGTTTAACTGCAACACCTTATAGCAATGATACCGCAACATATACTTATGGCAGCTCAACTACATATTGCTATTCAAGTGGCTTAGTTCCACATTATGGTGTGTAGGGTAGAAGAGCCTATTATGGTTCTATGTGGTGTGCAAGGTGGTCGAAATGGTGTTCAGATGGTTAGGGTGGGTTTTTGACTTGTTGCATTCGGTTTGCATTTTAGCATATGTGTTTGATTATGAATTTGTTAAAATTACTTGTGAATATTTATACTTATTTGATGTGGCATACCCCTGATTATCGCTTCAAGGCATTTTTACATTAACTGTAACTTGGCATGTCAGGGGTCTCGAAGTGATACATTTTAAAACAAGCTAATAATTTTTTTTTTTCATTTCTTATTTTGTTAAGTTCTTTTGGACTGTAAATGTCTTATATGAACTATGGTATAAATTTTATTTTAGACTGAATTTTAGAAACTGCAAAATTATATTTCTGAATGTTTTTATCATGACTTAAATTTTCTGTTCTGAATATTAAAGTTAAACAGTTTAGTTCAAATTTAGCAAACTATGTTTGAAATGAGATTTAAACAATTTGTTTTCTCAAATTGCTTCTGGATCACTTCGGTGGTCAATGTAACCTCCGAGATGCGATCCAAACTTCTAGGTCGGGTTCTAGGGTGCTACATATCTATATTTAATTAACTAAATTTAATTTAATCGACTATAATGGATTCCACCATCACCATCCACTTTCCCCTATTGAAAAATGGTCCAATTGTCATTTAGGATTTTTGGCTAATTGCCATAGAAGTCCTCAAACCTTTTGACAATTAAAACCCTATAGTGCTTAGACTTTATAATTTACTCTCTGTACCTTAATTAACTATTAATTCTATCAAATTACTCAACCAAATTTCAATATATTTTTGTATTAGCCACGTAAATATTACGAACTAGGTTTATGAAAATAGAGTTTCGAAACTGCATTTTTTTAGGCCACTGAATTGAGTCGTTACCCACTAACAAGTGAGGGATTTAGATCTTTTAGTACAAGAGTGAGATGGCTATACCAGAGTATGATAGGATTTAAATTCACTTGTTGCATTGGGTTAAAAGATACTAGATTATCTCATTGAGTTAGGCTCCGCGAATGTAGGGAAACTAAATTGCATAAACTTGTTTGTGTTGTTATCTTTTTGTTCTTATCATAGTGTCTACTTCAGTAGGTATTGCAGGTAACACTTCTCTTAGCCCTATTTATTTTCTTTATGATCATTGATGGTAGGTTCCAACACATTTCTAATCTTATCCGATTATATTAACCCTATAAAAATAAGATATTTTATCATTTCTTTCTAATAACCATTTATCTTATTATACATTAAAATTAGTTTTTTTGTCACGTATGATCTATAGATTAATCATATTCATTAATATAAGTATATTAAATCATTTCATATTAAAATTTATTTATTTTTATAATTTTACTTAAAATCTAATAAAGAAGATTATTAACAAAGATGGTGGGTAATTCCAAACAATATGTTAACAAAAAAAATTTTAAATGATGAAATCCAAATCACAACACTAGTTTTTTCTCATCACTTGACATTTGATATAAAGGAGTTCGATGGTTGTTGCTTCCTTATTCATTTTACACTTGATATTAATGAACATTATATAAATTAAATTTTAAGCACCTTTTGATTTAATGACTTAGCAAGGACGGTATCAAATCAACACAACAAATGTTTGTTGGAATACTTTAAAAATATTTATAATGTTTCAAAAGTTCTAATTGAAAAGTTACAAATGATACAAAGGTTTCTATCTTTTTTACTTGTAGCAATACATTTTCATTTGGCTTTTCTTGCCGCAATGATGACATTCAAGATTCTTGTATCTTGATCTTGACTTGCTTCAATTTTTATCTTTACTCTTTTCATCTCCTCCTATTTTCAGTAACTAGAATCTCGAATTGTAATGAATAACCTCGAGATCTTCTTCTCACTTCTTCATTCAACACACCTCTTAGCAATTTCCAAGATCATAATACCCTTTAAAATAGCTTTAATAAGATAAACTCAAAACGTTTCCCAAGAGTTTGGTAGAGTAACAACCAACCAAAGCCCCATAATCTCATCATCAAATTTAATTCTCATACCAAATAGTTGAGTCAATAAACCTTAAAACTCAATCAAGTGGTCAACTATAGATGTCTCCTCCTTGTAACTCAAAGTCATCATTCTCTTGAGCACGAACAACTTGTTATTACCAAACTTTAAAGCATACAAATTTTCAAGCTTGTTCCACAATGTGCCCGCATGTGTCACTTGATCAAAGTAATTAAAGACATTTTCTTCAACAATTTGCCAAATAAAATTGCATACTTGCTAATATTTAAATTTCCACTCTTCATCAGTTTTCAACTCGGGTTTTTTAGTAGAAAAACGTGAAGGTGCAAAACTTTCATAAACTGAAGATCTTTCACTTTGTTTCGCCAAAGTTGATCATTTGTATCATTCAACATAATCATCTTACTAATGCTTATTTCCATGATTACCAAACATAAGAATCAAGCTTTGATACCAGTTTGCTAGAATGATACCAAATACGATGAAACATTGTGAAAGTACAACTGGTATTCTTTCACTCCTGAAAAATCAATTCGACAATTATGACAATCCTAATAACACAATATATCAACAATCGATGCAAATATACCACAATATCGTAAGTAAAAATAATAAATTGAGACACATAAATTTTACGTGGAAAACTCTTTAAAGCAAAGGGTACAAACCACGAGACTTTGAATGTCCACCAAAAATTCCATTATAATAAAATTCTTACTACATATCAAAACCAAGTCACAATAAAGAGTATACAACTCAAACAAAGCTATCAACAAATAATCTCAAGCAAACTTTAAGACAAAAGTTGAGAACTGTTGGAAAAATAGATTTTTGAAAACTTTGAGGCATATTCTCGATTAGTAAAGCTAGGGATTTGACTAATAAAATTATGATTTTATATTCTACTCCATGAGACCTTTACAATGGTATATCATATGCTTAAAATAGTTGAGTAATGAACGACAAATCAATGCTCAAAGTAAGCCACTTGTGAATTATGTTGAGGAAAATAGAAAGCTTAGTCTAACATCGATTAGATACCAAGTGGGGAATATGTTTATATATATGAACCAACTTGGTGGTTATTGAATGACTAAACTAATACTCTCCCTCATGCACAAGGGGGTGCAAATCCAAATCCGCTGGGGTTGGAAGCACACCCGCATGACGTAGGCAACACGAAATGTCCAGATCGGTAGGGCCTTTCTGAGCCTGTGAATATTTTAGCCCAGTACATAATCTTATTTTTTCCTCAAAGAAGCTTATCTGTTTGGAATTAAAACGAGTTAATGGATCTTTTAATTTAAACATTAATTTAGGCTAATTGCTCCTTAATTCACGAACGATATTGGCTCCACGAGTCAAAATTTTCAAGAATTCTTTCTTTTAAATTTTATTTAAAACCAAATAATCTGTAGGAAAAGACACACACTAAATTTTCCAAAATTCTGAGACATATTTTCCCTGCATATTTTTCAAACCGTTTTCGGTGATAGACAAAGGCAATGCTACAGTATGTTGATCACTGTAGTTATGCTACTGTCACACTCAACTCGTTGTTGTATCTTGGGAGACAGTTGATGTAACACCCCAAACCTGGCATAGACGTTATGGTCGAATCTGGTGGTGTCACAATGAAGTGTTTTCTGTAAAACATAATATCGTTTGAAAAGCCCAATTGTTATTTAGCCTCTTTGTGTGATCTATCTGATGGTTTTAAGTCTTGCGTCATTATTAAAAGTTCTTTCTTTAAAACATTATTAATTTCAAAATCCTGTTTATAGCGAAAGCTTTTTAAAATAGTTGCATACTTATGTTTGTTTTGTAAAAAATGTTGTTTCTTTTTAAAACTCGAGTTCTAATACTAGCAGTTAATAGCAAAGCAAGTAAAAATCTCAAATTTAAAGTTAAAACTTTAAAGAGTCCTTATTACATAATAATACCCAAATCAAAAGATAATGGTAAGTAAAAGTTAAATGTAAAGGCAGGAGCAGTCGTGTTGCCACCTCCAAGTCCCTCACAGTACCAATCCGTCTAAGACTAGGGATTACCTGCACAGATAAACAGAAGGGTGAGTTTACGAAAACTCAGTGTAATCCCCCAACGAGCAACAGTCAGTCATACAATAGATGAATGTGGTTTGGGCCTGAGCCCATTACAGTATCAATATCAGTGTGGGCCTTAGCCCATTACTGTAACAGTAACAGAATATCAGAAACAGATAACATATAACATGCCCACCAACCCTGCACACCAGCTCCGTCCAACTGATCACACCATGTGGGGATAAAATCGACCCACCCAACCCTACACACCAAGATTAGCACCAGTTGCAGCACTAACAGTATTGCAGCAAAACTGACAGGAATATAAGTGGCTTTAAGCCATCAATAGGTCCAAAATCGTCTTGGGTGACCCGTTCAACCTTATCAGTACAGTACACTTCCTCCGAAATAATAATCCCATCCCCCTGCAACATGTCATGCATCGTGATATCCTCGTGATAAGAAGTAATAAAATTTATAAAGAACTTGATCAAACCCAAACTAACTAATATCACGACGTTTAAAGGCAAGCGCACCTATCGATAACAGTATAGTCTAGTGATAAGATTGAGTATCGTACCCAAGGGAATCGAAAGTACTATTACTCACTTCCTTTCTATTATTTAACCTAGAAATTAAATGGGGATTTGTTTAAAACTAAATTCTAAAATCTAAACTAAGAATAAAACAAAAGAAAAAGTAAATTGGGAAGACTTTTTAGGGAAAGCTAATTGATATGATTAATACTCAAGGGAGAATCCACCTAGACTTCATTTGTTATTATCTTCTTGAATTATACGAGTTATTTACTTGACTTGATCCATAGAGATCCCTAATCTATGCTAAACCCTCTGTCGAGGTGAAGAGCAACTAGGCCTAAGTTGTTAATTAAAGTTCCTTTATTAATTAACTCCCTAGGTTGCATTAATTCGATCTATGGTTCCTCATATTAGGTTTGACCCTAATTCGGTAGATTTATGTCGCCCTATGTCTAGGGTTGCATGCAACTCCGTTTAATTATGGTAGATCTACTCTTATCATAGGGACTTTTGCTCCTCTGCTCTAAGCACATCCAATTCCTGAATTAATACCTAGGATTATTAATTCAAGGATTAAAACACATAATTAAGAACAATTCAAATAATTATCATATAAATCAAGAATAAATAACCAGATCTGTCTTAAGCTTCATCCCCCTCAAGTATTTGAGGGGTTTAGTTCATAATGATAAAAGAAAACATCTCAGAAGTTATCAAATAACAAATCATAAAAGAAACCAAAAACCCCTGATGGAATTTAGGAGAATCCTCTATGTTGATGCAGAATTTCGGCTTCTGAGATGAATCAATTGGCTTCTCCCTTCGAGTAATCCCTTGCTTTTACCTGTGGTGCGGTAGAAAGACGAGAGGAAATGAGTATAGAGGGTGTGTAAAGTGGGAAGAAGGCCCCCTCTATGTTGCCTCATGGGATCTTTATATAGAGAAGTTTTGGGGACTCTTTCTTAGCCCCTAAGCATCCCAATTCAAGTGAAATTCGTCTTTCCCACGACTAGAACACGCCCGTGTGCCACGCCCGTGTGGGTTTCGATAGAGGCCATGTGATTTAGCACGCCCGTGTATATTGGCCGTGCTTGTCGGGACTTTGTCCGTGTGAGCTTTGTGAGGCACGCCCGTGTGGCACGGTCGTGTGGCACCTCTTGGCCCGTGTGATTCGTGCATTTTGGTTCATTTTTCACCATTTTGGGCCCATTTTCTGTTCTTTTATCTTCCCTAGGCTCTCCTGAGTATAAGATATGAAAAAGAATGGTTAAGAGCACCAATTCTCACTAATTTGATACTAATTCTTCCAAAATATAGGCTAAACATGAGGTAAAAATATGTATAAATTAACGTTTATCAAATACCCCCACACTTAAGCCTTTGCTTGTCCTCAAGCAAAATCTCAATCCCTAAAGGAAACCATTCTTCTTAATCTACAACCCTTATCAATAATATTTCAAATTAATCCACAGGTAGTCATACAATGAAAATTCAATCTAAAGAACATTTAGGACTCAATCACTCTAAGTTGAGAATTTTATCATTGAAAACATAAGTCCCTTCCTTCCTTCTAGGTAGTTATCTCTCCATCTTAATTAACAGGAGTTGACATCCTCACTAAAGGTTCACTCTATTCACTCGAAGTGTTTAGGGTTCAATTTTAAGGCACTCCTTAGTCAACCTGAAAAGTTTTTACCATAGGCTTGCAAGAAAATCACATCTCCACCACTATAGTTTGATATGATACATTGATCAAAAGGTCTTTTCATGGTTGTAACGGGGCTTGGTTAGGGGTGTTGTCACAAGCTGCAAAAAAAAAGGTTAGAATTGAGATTGAACTTAAAAAATTATCTAGCTAGAAAAATATCTATCTCTGGAACATATTTCTCAGCCAATTCTTGTGATATTATCATTTCCGCCTTGGTAGACTTAAAATAGGAACATGCAAAAACTTTGACGAACTATTTACAATCTATAATTTACAATCGAATTTCACTGTATGTACTTTTTTTTTGAACTATTAAATCAAATATGATAACTTGGAAATTTACAATTTTACAACTAGAGAGGAGAGTAAAGCTAGATAAAAATTCACTTCAAATCTCGACAAAAATAGGGGTCAAAATAATTGAATAAAATTCAACAAAAATGGGCTATTGGTTAATAATTAGAGGGTAAGTCAAGGAAAAGGTTGTTAGGCTCAACGGGGTTCACTAGGGGTTAGATTTATGTAGGAAGGCTTTTTCTGTGGAGTAAGTGGGTTACATCCTAGGTGCCTTTATCATTTCAGTATATCAAATCAATGATGTGGTCTCGACATGTATAATCAAAGCAAGTTCTAGAATAACAATTCAGTATTGACTCACTCAAAGCAATAATAAAAGTGAGCACGAAGAAAATGTATGCTCAATAGGCTCAAAATCTCACCAGAATTACGGCTTTTGATGTCAATCCTGCGAATTTCAAATCTCAAGATAATACTTAAAATTAGGGAAAATAACTTATGCAAAAATTGAGGATTCTCAAAAAATTTCAACTTATCATGCTTGATTCTCTAATGTTTTAAAGTTTGAATAGTCAAAGTACAAGCACCTATATCTTAATTCTCAATATATCAATAGAAATCATAAACTAATCAGGATAAATTCCTAATAGGAGACTGAAGATATTGCTATTAGGAAAAGTTTAGGGGTTTCAAAGATAGTATAAAAAGTGAAAGTACGTTACCCCCCCACACTTAAGATGTGCATTGCCCCCAATGCACAAGGAAAATATTAACAACAATTAAAGCATAAAATCATAAGATAGGGGAGGGTATGAAACTCCCTGCTTTGGATGGATTAGTGGAAGAGCTGGTGGGTTTGGCACTGTGTTCCCTTTTTCGTAAAGATTTGAGCTGTAGAGCTCCTTTGAAACTGCGAAGGGGTTTATTAGTCGTGGGAGGTTAAGATGAAGAGGGATTACTTCGTTAGGAGATAGCCATTATGATAATAAAATAGAAAATTTACGAAAATTCAAAATAAAGAAAGATATAAGAAAATTAAAAAGCTGCAAAAGGAAAAAGAAAGACTAATATTAAAGGTTAAGATTAGTGTATACTAAGTAAAGAAAATAAAGAAAAACAAAAGATAAAATAAAATAAAATAAGATAAAAAGTAAGACTAAAATAAAATAAAAGAGGATCTAATCCTCTGGTGGGTGTCATGGTGGTGGGATGATGCCAAGGTGATGACATATGTGCGCTAAGGTGGCGTCGATGTAATCGAGGCGCTGTTCAAAGTGGTCCAGACGCTCGGATATGTCAACACTGGAAGCTGCCGTCTGGTGTGATCGTGTAGGGCGTAGTGGCTCAGCTGGCGCATCCTCGGCTGGTGGTGGCGATGGGACATCATCAGGAATGTCCTCTGGATCCTCGCATTCTTGGACAAGGCGGAAGTGAAAGTGGTCGCCACCGAGTCGTCTCTCGACCATCCTCATCGAAAGCATGCTCTGGAGGCCCTAGGAGGACATCTGGCCAAGTAATGTGTAGGAGGAGGTCTGGGCTGTGGTGTTAAATAGGCTGAAGTAACGGCCTAGTCGAGTGATATACGGGCCCATGGATACGACTCCCTTTCGGTGCCTCTCGGTCTGATGCTGCATGGCGAGGGCGATGAAATATGCAAGGTCGATGGGGCGGCCATTCGCCATGCACCATAAAAAGTAGACATCGTGTGTGTTGACGACGCCTATGCTCTCTCGGCGGCCTGTAATAGTATGAGCAAGAAGTGCATGAATATACCTGAGAGAGGGAGGGAGCGCGGAGGCTTTGCTGACGCTGGGGTTGTATAGTTGTCTTCTTGGGGCAATCTCTTTCCAGCAGTCAAAGGGTCGGATATGGATGCGCCTAGAGAGGGTGGGGAAGCTCTCCTCAGCCATAAACTATGCGGTGTAAAGCCCGAGTGCCACACCGAACTCTGGGACGCTGAGCTGTCAAACGAGTCCTCCCAAACGAAACTGGACCATCCCAGGATCGTCAAACTGTGTCATCACCGTCTGAAGGTGGAATGTAGCACAGAACTCGAGAGTGAGTTCAAGGTATGTGGGCTCTATGATCCGAAAGAACTGGTCCCAAGGGTCGGTGGCGAGCAGGGCCCGGACATCATCTGCCAAGCGTACTTCTGCGAGGGCACTCCAGTCGATGCATCGGCCCATCGTGATATTGCGTGCGCGCAGCAGCTGGTAGCGCTCTTCCTGAGAGTCTTGTGGAAATTGAAGAAATGGGTGGCGCATCTCGGAAGTGGGCCTAGTTGAAGAGCTCCCTGGTCCTTTTCGTTTCTTAGATGCGGGGACGGCAGCTTTCTTGGCTCGGGAAGATGACATGGTATCTACAAAAATTTATTAGGAAAAGATAAATAATATAAAAGAAATGTAAATATTTAAAATAAAGAGGCTGAGGAATAAAATGAAGATGTTCCTAATATGAAAATTTACCTTGGTAGTAAAATCTAATCATTTTTGAAGTTGGGGATAAAAATAAAAAAATCTTCTATGAATGGATGTATATATACTAAACTAAATAACAAATGGCATAATTATGTGCGTTTAAGTGGTCTATTTACAAGGTATATTAAGTGGCAACTAACTATGATGTTAAATGGCAGGAAATTGTGAAATGGAATCTAAAATGGCAAGCAAAATTAGAATTCCAAACTATTCTAGATTATTCTCTATTTCCTAATTCTCTAATAGCCTAAATCAATAGTATTAATAAATAAATAAAATAATAAAAGAATGTAATGTAAAAACAAAAAAATGCAGTAAAAATAAATAAATGAGAAAAAGGAAGAAAAATAGAACCAAAATTGGTGTCACACAGTCGTGGGTACTGTTGCACGGGCGTGTGGATCGTGGAAATCTAGTATGGTGGCGGTAGGAGGGCTGGGATGGTGTTTGTGGAGGTTTGGGGAAGGTTTGGGGAGAAAATCTTAGGGTTTGGGTGAAATAGGAGGGTAGAAATGGCCCTGTATATATACATTTTGGGTCGCACGGGCATGTCGCACGCCCGTGTGAGTCGTGTTTAGCCCGTGTTTTTCGAAAATTGGACGTTTTGGCTTGCCACGCTCGATGAGCACGCCCGTGTATAGTTTGAGCACGGCCGTGGAGATTGATCGTTCGCTAAGCGCACGGGCGTGTAATAAAGTGCACGGGCGTGTCTGAATTGACAGTAGCTTCCACGGGCTTATGGAACGGGCGTGTGTTGCTATGTTTGCCCGTGTGGAAGGTGCAGGGTTGCCACGGCTATTTCGCACGGCCGTGCGTTTTCCTGTCTTACCCGTGTGGATTGTGATGAGTCGCCACGGCCATATCGTACGGCCGTGGGAGTTTATCAGAAGCCCGTGTTTTGGGGAAACGGTGCTCTGTTTGCACACGGTCTGCCCCCACGACTGTGTCTCTGCTTTTTAGTATACACACGGCCTTAGGCACGCCCGTGTGCCTGGCCGTGTGGTCCATATTTTCTGCAGGAAAAACATTAGTTTATGCAATAAAATTATGAAAAAAATTTTAAAAAAAAAAAGAAACTTACTATGTTAGTGCTCGGGTTGCCTCCCGAGAAGCGCTTATTTAGAGTTTAAGCTCGACTCTTCCTAGAGGTGTCAAGAAGAAACGGGATAGAGACTAAGCTCCTCCTTATTTTCTGTAAAGTTCTCACCTATATAATTTTTTAGCCTATGGCCATTTACCTTGAAAGTACCGTGGTTGGGGTGAGTTACCTCTACAGTGCCGTATGGAAAGACTTTGAGAACGGTAAACGGACCTGACCACCTTGATTTGAGTTTTCCAGGGAATAGTTTCAACCTTGAGTTGTAGAGTAGGACAAGATCACCTGTTTTGAATTGCTTGGGTCGTTTTAGCCTTTTGTCATGACGTCGCTTTACGGCTTCCTTATATAATCGTGAGTTCTCGTACGCGTTGTAGCGCCATTCATCTAGCTCGTTTAGCTGCAGAAGTCTCTTTTCGCCTACACTTTTAAGATCAAGGTTTAGAAATTTTATAGCTCAGAATGCTTTAGGCTCGAGTTCAAATGGTAGATGGCAATTTTTTCCATAAACGAGTTTATAAGGAGATGTTCCTATGGGTGTTTTAAATGCAGTTCTGTAAGCCCATAATGCATCATCTAATTTCCTAGACCAGTCCTTCCTATTTGATTCTATTGTCTTTTCTAAGATGCGTTTTAGTTCTCTGTTCGTTACTTCGACTTGACCGTTAGTTTGTGGGTGGTAGGGGGTGGCTGTTCTGTGGTGTACTCCATATTTTCTTAGGGTTTTTTCAAATTGGGTATTGCAAAAATGTGTGCCCCTATCACTTATGATTATCCTAGGTGTTCCAAATCGAGAAAAAATTTTCTTCAGAAATCGTACTACCATTCTAGCATCATTTGTGGGTAAGGCTTGAGCTTCTACCCATTTTGACATGTAATCTACTGCTACTAGTATGTACTTATTTCCGAATGAATTAGGAAAGGGTCCCATGAAATCTATACCCCATACATCAAATATTTCACATGAAAGCATATAATTTTGAGGCATTTCATTAAGTTGGGAGATATTACCTGTTCGTTGGCATTTATCACAAAAGGTCACATACCTGTTGGCGTCTCTGAAAAGAGTAGGCCAGTAAAAACCTGATTCGAGTACTTTGTGAGCGGTTCTGTTTCCACTGTGATGTCCTCCTGTGGGTCCTGAGTGGCAGTGTTCCAAAATTTGATATGCCTCTATGTCATCCACGCATTTTCGTGTAACCTGGTCTGCGCAAATTCAAAAAAGAAAAGGATCTTCCCAAAAGTAGTTTTTCAAATTAGCAAAGAATCACTTCTTTTGCTGATGGGTTAGCCCTTTTGGGGTTATATTGGCTGCTAAATAATTTGCAAAATCGGCAAACCAAGGAAGTGTCGTACCTGTTAAATTTAGGAGTTGTTCCTCAGGGAACATATCGTTTATATTCTCAAGGTACCTGGGCTGTGTATTTTCTAATCTTGAGAGGTGATCTGCCGCTAAGTTTTCAGCTCCTTTCTTGTCTTTAATTTCTAAGTCGAATTCGTGTAAGAGTAAAATCCATCTTATTAAACGAGGTTTTGCGTCAGGTTTGGCTAAGAGATATCAAAGAGCTGAATGGTCAGTAAAAACGATGACTTTAGACAAGATTAAATAAGATCGGAATTTATCAAAAGCAAAAATAACGGCTAGCAGTTCTTTTTCCGTGGTGGTGTAGTTGGCTTGAGCGGCTGTCAATGTTCTGCTAGCATAGTAAATCGGTTGGAAATGCTTGTCTCTTCGCTGTCCAAGAACTGCACCTACGGCAAAATCACTTGCATCGCACATCAGTTCAAAAGGCAAATTCCAATCAGGTGAAATCATAATTGGCGCATTAACTAACTTGTCTTTAAGGGTGCCAAAAGACTCTAAGCATTCTTGGTCGAAGTTAAAAGGTATGTCTTTTTCTAGCAATTTAGTTAAAGGCTTAGCTATTTTAGAAAAGTCCTTAATGAATCTACGATAAAAACCGGCATGTCCTAAAAAACTTCTTATAGCCTTAACTGAACTGGGAGGGGGTAGTTTCTCAATAGTTTCAACTTTAGCTTTGTCTACCTCTATTCCTCTGTTAGAGATTTTATGTCCTAGCACAATACCTTCCTGAACCATGAAATGACATTTTTCCCAATTTAGCACTAGATTTGTCTCTTCACATCTCATCAAAACAAGCTTTAAATTATTTAGACAGTGTTGGAAAGAGTTACCAAAAATGGAGAATCATCCATGAATACCTCTATGATAGCATGCATCACTGAAAAGTAGCAGGAGTGTTACATAAACCAAAAGGCATTCTACGATATGCAAACGTACCATATGGGCATGTGAACGTCGTTTTTTCCTGATCTTCTGGAGCTATCGGAATTTGGAAGTAACCGGAGAGGCCATCTAGGAAGCAGTAATACCTGTGACCGGCTAATCTTTCTAACATTTGATCGATAAAGGGCAGAGGAAAATGATCTTTTCGCGTGGCGTCATTTAGCTTTCGGTAATCTATGCATACTCTCTATCCTGTGACTGTTCGTGTTAGAACGAGTTCTTCTTTGTCATTGGACACCACGGTTAGCCCACCTTTTTTAGGAACAACCTGCACGGGGCTTACCCAAGAACTATCAGAAATAGGATAAATGATACCTGCATCAAGAAGTTTAATTACCTCAGCTTTTACGACCTCCTTCATGTTAGGATTTAATCGTCTCTGAGCTTACACTGCTAGTTTATCTTCATCTTCCATTAAAATCTTGTGGGTACAGAAAGAAGGATTAATTCTTTTGATATCTGAAATTTTCCAGGCTATGGCTTGCCTATGTTTTCTTAAAACCTGGAGCAGTTCTTCCTTTTCTCTAGATCCTAAATTTGATGCAATAATGACCGGTAAAGTTGAGTTCTCCCCTAAAAAGGCATATTCTAAGTGTTCTGGCAGTTGTTTTAACTCTAGCTTAGGGGGTTCCTCAATGGAAGGTTTCTGCCTTAGCTTATCATGCATCTTTAAATTTTCATAGCTTATATGTCTGGTGATAGTTTCGCTAGAGTCTAACTCTTTTCTTACCTTCTCTACTTCTAAGGAGGTTTCACCCTCCCCCTGAATGAGACATAGTTTTAGAGTGTCGGTGATAGAGATTTCCTGCAAATTATCTTGAACATAGTGATCAATTATATCGACAAAATAACATAAATCATCTTGCTCTCTAGAAAATTTCATAGCATCATAGATTTTGAAAATCACTTCCTCTTCCCTAACTCTAAGAACTAATTTACCATCTCCAATATCAATAATAGCTCTAGCAGTGGCTAAAAATGGGCGTCCTAAAATTAAAGGTACGTCAATGTCTTCGTCCATGTCAAGCACAACAAAATCTACAGGGAATATAAATTTATCGACTTTAACTAGCACATCCTCAATGATTCCCCTAGGATACTTAACAGATCTATCGGCTAATTGAATGCTTATCCTAGTGGGTTTAGGTTCCCCTAGACCTAGTTGTTTGAATATTTTATAAAGCATGAGATTAATACTTGCACCTAAATCAGCCAATGCTTTATTGATAATTAAGCTACCAATTAAACAAGGGATAGTAAAACTCCCTGGATCTTTTAGCTTTGTTGGCAGTTTATTTTGGAGAATGGCTGAACACTCTTCGTTGAGTTCCACTGTGGCTAACTCTTCCAGCTTCCTTTTGTTCGTCAGGAGTTCTTTTAGGAATTTCGCGTATTTCGGCATCTGTGAAATTGCTTCAACAAAGGGTAAGTTAATATGTAATTGTTTGAAAAGTTCAAGAAACTTACCGAATTGGGCGTCTGTTTGGTCCTTCTTTAATCTTGCTGGGTATGGGATGCGCGGTTTGTATTCTTTGAGTGTTGGAATAGCGTCATTCTTAGATTCCTCTATTTTATCTTTTGGCAGTTCGTGGGCATGCTTCTTTTCTGGTTCTGCTAGCATTTTACCATCTCTTAGGGTGATTGCTTTCACATGTTCTCTGGGATTTGGTTCAGTGTTGCTTGGAAGCCCACCCTGAGGTCTTTCCGAGATTAACTTTGCAAGCTGACCAATTTGGTTCTCGAGTCCTTGGATAGAGGCCTGTTGATTCTTTAATGCTGTTTCAGTGTTTTGGAAGCGAGTTTCTGAAGCGGCCATGAATTTGGTGAACATATCTTCAAGGTTCAACTTCTTTTCCTGTTGAGGTGGTGGCTGCTGAAATACCGGAGGCTGTTGTCTTTGATTTCCTTGTCCTCCCCATGAAAAATTTGGGTGATTTCTCCAACCTGCATTATAAGTGTTACTATAAGGATTATTTTGAGGTCGAGAGTTATTACCCATGTAATTGTCTTGTTCGGCATCCATGTTGTGTAGATGGTCTGAATTAAACGTATTTCTTGGGGCTGCATCACATTGCATCACTGGTTGAACCTGCGTAGAACCAACAAAATTATCAAATTTCTTATTCAATAGTTCTACTTGGTTAGTGAGCATAGTAACAGCATCAATATTATAAACTCCTGCGGCTTTTGTCGGCTTTGTCCTCATGACTTGCCATTGATAGTTATTCAATGACATTTCCTCAATAAATTCGTAAGCTGCGTCTGGTGTTTTAATATTGATGGTTCCGCCTGCGGTTGCATCGATCATTTGCCTAGTTGATGGGTTTAACCCATTATGGAAAGTTTGAACCTGTAGCCGCAAGGGTAATCCGTGGTGAGGGCATCTTCTTAAAAGATCTTTGTACCTTTCCCAGGCATCATAAAGTGTTTCTAAATCCATCTGCACAAAGGAAGAAATATCGTTTCGTAATTTAGCAGTTTTAGCAGGGGGAAAATATTTAAGCAAAAATTTTTCAGTCATTTGGTCCCATGTGGTAATAGAGCCTCGTGGTAAAGAATTTAACCACTGTTTTGCCTTATTTCTCAAAGAAAAAGGAAATAGCCTTAGACGAATGGCATCATCAGTAACGCCATTGATTTTAAAAGTATCACATAGCTCCAAAAAGTTTGCTAAATGGGCGTTGGGATCTTCATCCTGTAGACCATCAAATTGCACAAACTGCTCAATCATCTGAATAGTGTTAGGTTTTAGTTCAAAATTATTAGCAGTAATAGCAGGTCTAACAATGCTCGTTTGAGTACCAATCAAACTAGGTTTAGCATAATCGTACATAGTTCGAGGAGCTGCTTCTGGTTCGGCTGGTAGTGCTGGAGGTTGATGAACATGTTGATTTGCGGCCATCTCTTCAGTAAGTTCTGGCTCTTGCACAAGTTCCTGCTCTGGATATGTAGACTTCGTCTAAGTTCTCTACGATTTCTGCGGACTGTGGCTTCCAAATCTTCGTCAAAAAGTAGTGGTCCTGTCGGGTTGTTTCTAGTCATAAACTAGAAAAATCCTAAAAAGAAAATAAAATAAAATAAAATAATTAAAAGGAAAATAAATAAATAAATAAAAAATAATAAAAGTAAAAATAATTAAATAAATAAATAATGGCTAAAGTAATAGAAATCGAGCTTTCGTAATATTTCAGTTAGTTCCCCGGCAACGGTGCCAAAAACTTGATATCCTCGTGATAAGAAGTAATAAAATTTATAAAGAACTTGATCAAACCCAAACTAACTAATATCACGACGTTTAAAGGCAAGCGCACCTATCGATAGCAGTATAGTCTAGTGATAAGATCGAGTATCGTACCCAAGGGAACCGAAAGTACTATTACTCACTTCCTTTCTATTATTTAACCTAGAAATTAAATGGGGATTTGTTTAAAACTAAATTCTAAAATCTAAAGTAAGAATAAAACAAAAGAAAAAGTAAATTGGGAAGACTTTTTAGGGAAAGCTAATTGATATGATTAATACTCAAGGGAGAATCCACCTAGACTTCACTTGTTATTATCTTCTTGAATTATACGAGTTATTTACTTGACTTGATCCGTAGAGATCCCTAATCTATGCTAAACCCTCCGTCGAGGTGAAGAGCAACTAGGCCTAAGTTGTTAATTAAAGTTCCTTTATTAATTAACTCCCTAGGTTGCATTAATTCGATCTATGGTTCCCCATATTAGGTTTGACCCTAATCCGGCAGATTTATGTCGCCCTATGTCTAGGGTTGCATGCAACTCCACTTAATTATGGTAGATCTACTCTTATCACAGGGACTTTTGCTCCTCTGCTCTAAGCACATCCATTCCTGAATTAATACCTAGGATTATTAATTCAAGGATTAAAACACATGATTAAGAACAATTCAAATAATTATCATATAAATCAAGAATAAATAACCAGATCTGTCTTAGGCTTCATCCCCCTCAAGTATTTGAGGGGTTTAGTTCATAATGATAAAAGAAAACATCTCAGAAGTTATCAAATAACAAATCATAAAAGAAACCAAAAACCCCTGATGGAATTTAGGAGAATCCTCTATGTTGATGCAGAATTTCGGCTTCTGAGATGAATCAATTGGCTTCTCCCTTCGAGTAATCCCTTGCTTCTACCTGTGGTGTGGCAGAAAGACGAGAGGAAACGAGTATAGAGGGTGTGTAAAGTGGGAAGAAGGCCCCCTCTATGTTGCCTCATGGGATCTTTATATAGAGAAGTTTGGGGACTCTTTCTTAGCCCCTAAGCATCCCAATTCGAGTGAAATTCGTCTTTCCCACGACTAGAACACGCCCATGTGCCACGCCCGTGTGGGTTTCGACAGAGGCCGTGTGATTTAGCACGCCCGTGTATATTGGCCGTGCTTGTCGGGACTTTGTCCGTGTGAGCTTTGTGAGGCACGCCAGTGTGGCACGGCCGTGTGGCACCTCTTGGCCCGTGTGATTCATGCATTTTGGTTCATTTTTCACCGTTTTGGGCTCGTTTTCTGTTCTTTTATCTTCCCTAGGCTCTCCTGAGTATAAGATATGAAAAAGAATGGTTAAGAGCACCAATTCTCACAAATTTGATACTAATTCATCCAAAATATAGGCTAAACATGAGGTAAAAATATGTATAAATTAACGTTTATCACATCGTATCATAATATCATACATGGATGCAACATAAATACAACATGGAAAACTCAAATATAGTCATACAAAATAAGGGCAAAATAGTCATTTTACCTCTTAGGGGTATAACAGTCATTTTACCTCTTAGGGGCATATCAGTCATTTAATTAGTTTGGGGTCTAGGTATACTTACCAACCTAACAGTAGGTTCACAATCGTCTCAAGCGACCCATGCAACCCTTAACAGTCAAACAGTGTAAATGGGCCCAAGGCCCATTATGCGACCCAAGTGGTCCCACACGCCCGTGTGGCCCATTAAGCCCAAAAATGACCTTGTTCGTGTGCATGATACAGCCAGGTTCCATATTTTCCACACATCAGTGTGATTCATCCGTGTGGGGCCCACAAGCCCGTTGGGCCCACACGACCCATTTCGGTCTAAGTGGCTCAAAACGGCCAAAGCCCATGAAATCGCTCATGGTGGCCTCAACATTCAAACGCTTATGTTTTACGAGATTAGATTACTACACGAGCGAGCACACGCCCATGTAGCGCCAACAATCCTATTTTTCAGCTTTTGCCGATTTACGGTTAAGGTAGGTTACACACCTGTTTGTGAAAACGTGTGAGAAGTCCACGAGCACCAATCCTACCTTTAATTGAGATACTTAATTAATCATTTCCCAAAAAGATTAACACCTCTACTAAAACTTAACCCACAAAAATCACCAATACTTGCCTTGGTTGAACGAAAAGAGATCACCCACTTGAACCGTTACTCAAGACCGATATCGATCCCTTTTAGAGATTTCCTACATCCCAAACGCACTTAATAACTAACACAGTATATGCACAAAGGTTGAACCAAGGGTACAACTACTTACCGAAAGTGTACTACCAAAAACAGGAGAGGAACAATCGGCCCATAGTCCTTACTTAAATACCCACTATGACAGAAACTGAGCTAGCACCACCGCAACCTAGTAATCGTTGATAGCAAAAGAAAGTGTTAAGAAAGCATTATTCATACGGTAGAAAGGAAAAGAATGCGAAGAACTGAGTTACAGCCTTTACTACCAACAAACAGAGGAGAAGAATGAAGAGTCGGTACCGAGAGGAAAAAGAAAAGAGTAGTACTCGGCTAAACCCCACCGATTGCGAAAGGTAGAGGAAGGAAGAAATAGCCGGCCACTGAGAAACCGATTAGAAAAGAAATGAGAGAAGAGAATCAGCCAACAACTGAAAAGAATTGAGGGAGAAAAAAAAGATATTCGGCCAAGCCCAAGGTAACAAGAACAAGGTGAACCAGCCAAAATAGCTAGGCACCCAAAAAAGGGAAATCGATTGGCTCAAAAGAACTGAGAGAGAAGAGGTGTATTTGGCTAAGAAGTGAAGGGGAAATAATAAGCAAAATTGACCAACAAGGGACTTGAAGGATAGTGCAAAATCTGAAACAACCACAAATAATAAGACTGTAACACCCTTTACACGAAACTGTCGCCAGAATCGAGTAATAGGCGTTACTAACTTACCAGAGATCAGATTCATTTTTCAATCAAATCAATGAAATATTACCCTTCCCTAGGGTTTTCTATGGTAATACTAACCCTTCAGATGGTTAGAATTTGAATTCTATTGCATCGGAAGCTCGAAAAATTTTTCACTTTTAAAATAACGTCACACGCCCGTGTGACATAAGGCACGGCCGTGTGATAAGGCCGTGTGGCCCTCACACGCCCATGTCTAAAAGCCGTGGAACATTCTGACTTATTCGACACGGCCACAAACTATATCGCACGCCCGTGGGAACAGACCGTGTACTTTCACACACCCGTGGGGTTGGCTCGTGGCTCGACCACGGCCTAGGCATGCCCGTGCCCCTACCCCGTAGAGTATTCTATCAAATTCCACACGGCCAAGACACACGCCCGTGTGCCCTACCATGCAGGCCGTGTCAGGCTATTTACCAAGCCTTAGCCTCCCTGAAACACCATCACAACTACATTTCATTCATATTAACCAATTCCAATGACATACATTCGAAAACTACATTCATATCCCATTTACAAAACGAGTTACGCATATTCATCTTTTTCATTCTAACCATTAAATAACATTTGTACAAAAACTAGCCAACTATACATGCCAATCTCAAATTATCAAACCATAGCACATACTCAACGGTAGCTTGATAGTGTGAGACGAGCCTCCTTGGATCACAAATTCCAAAATGCTCTTCACTTGATAATCTAGAGGAAAAAGGAAAGAATAGGGGAGTAAGCTACAAGTAGCTTAGTAAGACATAAGCCAATCAATAGACAAATGCACAATAATTAACCAAGATGTTGGTTCTGAACATAATAAAGGTGCAATAGTGGTGTACTTACTCATGCATAATCTTACCAAAATATCCAAACATAGACATTTACAATTATTTTGTATTCAACTGATTTCTAATTCTCAACCTGCACAATTACTTCACATAATCAAGTTAATTTCCCCATTGAACATTCAGAACAGAAACGGATATACAGAGGTTAGCACCGAAGTGCCTCACAGATATATGGCCGAAGCCAATAACAGAAATATGGCATAAGCCAACAGAATATGTAGCCGAAGCTACCAGAATATGTAGCCGTAGCTACCTCAGATTACAGATACATAGACGTAGTCCACGGGTCTGCTCACATAAGCTGACAGGTGACTGCAACACATGCTAGTACACCCAGCACCCGGGATACGAAATCAGACAGATTCAGAGCCCTCAAGTGACATGTCACACATATCCGAAAACATTATTACAGTCCAACTGGGGTTTATCCAAATAACCACAATTACACATTTACTTAATTCAATATCATATTCACATATTTTCACATCGGAATCATCAAATAATTAACAATGATGCAAATAAGCTATAATTTACTTATGACTTACCTCGATAACAAATCGACTAACTCGTGCTATTCTACTATCTTTTCCTTTCCTCGATTTCGATCACCCTCTCTTCTTTCTTGATCTAAATAAATGCATTTAACACATTTTATCAATATTCTATCCAACACATTCATAAATCGGACTTGTTGGGCAAATGACCATTTTACCCCTAGTCTCGGAATTTAAATTTTATTTCATTTTCTTGCATTTTAGACTCAATTAGCTTCTTTTATCAATAAAATCATCCAAAACTCACTCACATTCATCTTATTATGAGCAAACTTTTCTCTTTTCTCATTTTAGACCCTTAGGGACGTTTTTATTAAAAATCACTTGTAAAAACACGTAAATAACACATCAATAACTCAATTACTACCAAAATTTATCAAATAACAACATTTCTCTAAAATGGGTAATTTTCAAACCCTAATTTCTTTTCAAATAAATAGTAAAATCATGAAATTCAAGCTTCAAGGGACTCAAAAATACGAAAATAATTGAAAACGGGGTTAAAATACACTTACAATTTGATTGACAAAGCTCAAAAACCCCTTTAGCAATGGTGGAGAGAAATTCGGTAGCTCAAAGAAGAAGAAGATGAACATTTTCATTTTTTTCTCATATTTTATGACAATTTTTATCAATTGGACAAAAATGCCCTTAACCATGTTTCTTGAAAATTTCTCTAGAATTACCCTTTTGTGTCCATCCTATTAACTTATGGTATAATTGCAACATAAACACTCCTACATTCATATCACAATTCAATCAAGTCCCTATTTCATCTAATACTCATAATTTCCCCTATTTGCAATTTAGTCCATATTTTCCAATTAATCACAAAAATAATAAATTTCAAAAAAAAATTTCTCACAGAACTTAATCGATAAACCTATGCAGTATAAAATTCACAAAATTTAACTTATTCCTCTCGGATTTGTGGTTAAGAAACCACTGTTCCGATTAGGCCCTATTTCGGGCTGTCACAATCCTCCCCTCCTTTAGGGATTTTCGTCCCCGAAAATCTTACCAGTAAACAAATGTGGATATTGAGTCCTCATAGCCTCTTCCGTTTCCCATGTTGCCTCTTCCATTCCATGACGTTGCCATAATACCTTTACCAACTTAATCTTCTTATTCCTCAACTGTTTTACTTCTCGTGCCAGAATCTTAACCGGTTCTTCATCATATGACATATTTGGTCGAATTTCAATTTCAGTAGGTGAAATTAGATGCAATGGATCCGACCGGTATCGAAGAAGCATAGAGACATGAAATACATTATGAATTCTCTCCAATTCCAGAGGCAAGGATAACCGATAGGCAACTAGACCTATTCTTTCAATTACTTCATACGGACCAATATAGCGCGGACTTAATTTACCCTTACGGCCAAATCTCAAGATTTTCTTCCACGGTGAGACTTTCAAGAATACCTTATCTCCTACTTGAAACTCAATTTCTTTCTTTTTTAAATCTGCATACGACTTTTGTCGATCGGATGCTGCTTTTAAACAATCCTGTATTACTTTCACTTTGTTCTCTGTCTCTTTTATCAAATCTGTCCCATGAATATGCCTTTCACGGAGTTCAGTCCAATACAATGGAGTCCGACATTTTCGCCCATATAGAGCTTCATACGGTGCCATTTTAATGCTTGACTGATAACTATTATTATACGCAAATTCAATCAAAGGCAGACATTTGTCCCAACTACCTTCAAACTCTAAAACACAACATCGTAACATATCCTCTAACACTTGAATCACTCTTTCCGATTGTCCGTCTGTCTGAGGATGAAAGGCAGTACTAAAATTTAACTTGGTACCTAATGCCTCTTGTAATTTCTTCCAAAACCTTGAAGTAAAACGGGGATCTCTGTCGAAAATGATAGACACAGGTACACCATGCAGTCTAACTATTTCAGAGACGTACAACTCCGCTAATTTGTCCATAGAAAAGTCCATTTTCACCGGAATAAAATGAGCTGACTTAGTTAATCGATCAACTATTACCCAAATAGCATCTTTCTTTCTCAGAGTTAGAGGCAATCCAGAAACAAAATCCATTGTAATTCTTTCCCATTTCCACTCGGGAATCATAATTGGCTGCAATAATCCAGAAGGCAATTGATGTTCTGCTTTCACTCTCTGACATACTAAGCATTTTAACACATATTCAGAAATATCCCGTTTCATCCCCGGCCACCAATACACTTTCTTTAAATCCTGATACATTTTCACACTACCAGGGTGCATTGACCATCGACTATCATGAGCTTCATGTAGAATCTTCTGAATCAGTTCAGTATTTTTCGGCACACATACTCTATCACGAAACAATAAACAACCATCGAAATTTATTCGAAAATCAGAATTATTATCAGTTTCACACTGAGTCCGTTTTGCTAACAAATCACTGTCAAATTTTTGAATTTCACAAATTTCTTGTAAAAATAATGGTTTTGCCACTAATTCGACTATCAACAAACCCTTATCAGCCAACGACAAATTCGCATTCAAAGCCCTCAAAGCAAACAGAGATTTTCTACTTAAAGCATCCGCAACCACATTTGCTTTACCCGGATGATAGTCTATTATGAGCTCATAGTCTTTCAGTAATTCTAACCATCTCCGTTGTCTCAAATTTAACTCTTTTTGAGTCATCACATACTTCAAACTCTTATGATCGGTGTACACTCTACATTTTTCACCATACAAATAGTGTCGCTAAATCTTCAAAGCAAAAACTATTGCGGCCAGCTCTAAATCGTGAGTCGGATAATTCTTTTCATGTGGCTTTAGTTGCCGAGAAGCATAAGCTATTACCTTTCCTTCTTGCATCAAAACACACCCAAGTCCATTTAAAGACGCATCGCTATAAACAACAAATTCCTTTCCCGAATCAGGTTGCACTAATACTGGTGCCTCCGTTAAACACCTTTTTAACTTTTCAAAACTTTGCTGACAATCATCCGTCCATATAAATTTGGCTTCTTTCCGCAACAATCTCATAATCGGTGAAGCTATTATTGAAAAGCCCTCTACAAAACGACGGTAATATCCGGCAAGGCCCAGAAAACTCGTGACTTTAGACACAGTTTTCGGAGGCTTCCAATCTACAATTGCAGAAATTTTACTCGGATCCACTTGAATACCATCTCTTGAAACTACATGTCCCAAAAATCCCACTTCATTAAGCCAAAACTCACTTTTACTGAATTTAGCATAAAGCTTCTTTTCCCTCAAAATTTGCAATATTATTTTCAATTGCTCCGCGTGCTCGGTCTCGCTTTTAGAGTATATCAGAATGTCATCAATAAAGACTACCACAAATTTATCTAAATAAGGTCTGAAAATCCTGTTCATCAGATCCATGAAAATGGCTGGAGCATTAGTCAATCCAAATGGCATTACCAGAAATTCATAGTGACCATACCGGATTTTAAAAGCAGTCTTGGACACATCAGATTCCTTAACCCTTAATTGATAATATCCAGACCTCAAATCAATTTTTGAAAACACTGAGGCATCTTTAAGCTGATCAAATAAATCGTCAATTCTAGGTAACGGGTACTTGTTTTTCACTGTCACTTTATTCAGCTGACGATAATCAATACAAAGTCTCAATGTTCCATCTTTCTTTTTGACAAATAAAACTGGAGCACCCCAGGGAGAATAACTTGGCCTCACAAAACCCTTATCAGTTAATTCTTGCAACTGTGTCTTTAACTCTTTTAACTCGGCTGGCGCCATTCTATACGGAGCAATCGATATCGGAGTAGTACCCGGAAGTAATTCAATACCAAACTCTATTTCTCTGTCCGGAGGTAATCCAGGCAATTCATCAGGAAATACATCCAGATATTCACATACTATCAGCACAGATTCAATTTCTCTTTTTGACACTTTAGTGTTCAATACATAGGCCAAATATGCATCACAACCATTTTTCAAACATTTATAAGCAGACATTGCAGAAATCATTGACGAAACACAATCTGATTTATCCGTTTCAATTCGGAGTATTTCACCATCACCACAATTCAATTCAAGGATCTTTCGTCTACAATCTATCTTAGCACCGTGCATGGTTAACCAATCCATCCCCAAAATGACATCGAATTCATCAAAAGGAAGCAACATCAAATCAACAGGGAAATAGTGACCATGAATCATCAAAGGACAGTTCTTACAAATTTGGTTTACTATCACATGTTTTCCTAATGGATTCGACACCTTAACCACGAATTCAGTGGACTCGATACACAAATTCTTGTCAGACACTATTTTCACACATATATATGAATGAGTTGATCCCGGATCAATTAACGCAAAAATAGAATCATCACAAAGAGAAAATGTACCAGTAATTACTTCAGGCGAAGAAGCTTCTTCACGAGCCTTTATAGCATATGCTCTTGCTGAAGCTCTCTGTTCAGATCTTACAGTAATATCTTTCTTTTCACTTCTGCTGCTATTTCCAAATCCCACATTCTTCGATGGTCTTCCTCTGCTCACATTACTTGGTTTCACATTTTGAGATCTCTCCAATTCTTCTCTTTCGGGACAATCTTTAACGAAATGATTTTGAGACCCGCATCTAAAATAAGCTCGATTATACAAATAACATTCACCCATATGTCTCTTTCCGCAATGCTGGCATTCGAGCCTATCAGATCTTACACTACCAACACTTGTTGCCGAAGTGGTTTGTCCCTTTGGTTTAAAACGTTGCTTACCACGGTCTCTCTAAGAAAAATTTACCGAAGCATTTGATCGAGAACTCATCTCTCTTGATTTCTTCGATTGTGATTGAAATGATTGGCCCATCGACCTCTTTCTAGCATCTCTAGCTTCATTCTCAGCCTTCTTTTTATCTTTGCTTAAAGCTTCGGCCTTGACGGCTCGTTCAACTAATACTACTAACTCTTTAATTTCCAAGATTCCCACAAGTAGTCGGATGTCTTCGTTCAGTCCATCTTCAAATCTCTTACAAAGCATTTCTTCGGTGATTACCAGCTCTTGGGCATACTTGCTCAATCTAACAAACTCTCTTTCATATTCGGCTACTGACACACTCCCTTGCTTCAAGTCTAAAAATTCCTTCCACTTTTGATCGATAAAGTACTGACTAATATACTTTTTACGGAATTCCCCTAGAAAGAAATCCTATGACACTCTTTCTCTAGGCACAATGGATGTCAAGGTCTTCCACCAATAATAAGCGGAATCTTTCAGCAATGAAACAGCACATTTCAAACTCTCATCGGGAGTACAACACAATTCTTCTAACACCCTGACTGTGTTTTCTAGCCAAAATTCAGCTTTCTCCGGATGATCATCCACATTAGCTCGGAATTCTTCAGCTCCATATTTTCTGATTTTATCTATCGGAGGCTTAGATAATCTTACCACTTCTGATTGTGGAGGAACTATGGGAACGACTTGAGGAATAGGAGGGGGCGGAGGAGGTTGAGCATTCGGATTCGCCCGAATAAACTCTGTATACCAATTACTCATTCTATGGAGAAAGGCTTCCCGAGCCTCATCTCCCTGACCTTGGGTCTCGGGTCTACTCTCAACAGGCACTGTCCCTTGCGCGGGAGCAGGCGCATTACTCTGAGCATCATCAACAGTATCTCGATTGGGATCCATTTACTATAATAAAAACATTTCAAAATCAGTAGGAGTCGTCACACTATCAAGTCTAAAAATTGGCATGTATAGACTGACTATTACACTGACTTCACTAATCCGAGAATCGGCTAAACCATGCTCTGATACCAATTAAAAATGTAACACCCTTTACACGAAACTGTCGCCGGAATCGAGTAATAGGCGTTACTAACTTACCGGAGATCAGATTCATTTTTCAATCAAATCAATGAAATATTACCCTTCTCTAGGGTTTTCTATGGTAATACTAACCCTTCGGATGGTTAGAATTCGAATTCTATTGCATCGGAAGCTCGAAAAATTTTTCACTTTTAAAACAACGTCACACGCCCGTGTGACATAAGGCACGGCCGTGTGATAAGGCCGTGTGGCCCTCACACGCCCATGTCTAAAAGCCGTGGAACATTCTGACTTATTCGACACGGCCACAAACTATATCGCACGCCCGTAGGAACAGACCGTGTACTTTCACACACCCATGGGTTTGGCTCGTGGCTCAACCACGGCCTAGGCATGCCCGTGCCCCTACCCCGTGGAGTATTCTGTCAAATTCCACACGGCCAAGACACACGCCCGTGTGCCCTGCCATGCAGGCCGTGTCAGGCTATTTACCAAGCCTTAGCCTCCCTGAAACACCATCACAACTACATTTCATTCATATTAACCAATTCCAATGACATACATTCGAAAACTACATTCATATCCCATTTACAAAATGAGTTACGCATATTCATCTTTTTCATTCTAACCATTAAATAACATTTGTACAAAAACTAGCCAACTATACATGCCAATCTCAAATTATCAAACCATAGCACATACTCAACGGTAGCTTGATAGTGTGAGACGAGCCTCCTTGGATCACAAATTCCAAAATGCTCTTCACTTGATAATCTAGAGGAAAAAGGAAAGAAAAGGGGAGTAAGCTACAAGTAGCTTAGTAAGACATAAGCCAATCAATAGCCAAATGCACAATAATTAACCAAGATGTTGGTTCTGAACATAATAAAGGTGCAATAGTGGTGTACTTACTCATGCATAATCTTACCAAAATATCCAAACATAGACATTTACAATTATTTTGTATTCAACTGATTTCTAATTCTCAACCTGCACAATTACTTCACATAATCAAGTTAATTTCCCCATTGAACATTCAGAACAGAAACGGATATACAGAGGTTAGCACCGAAGTGCCTCACAGATATATGGCCGAAGCCAATCACAGAAATATGGCATAAGCCAACAGAATATGTAGCCGAAGCTACCAGAATATGTAGCCGTAGCTACCTCAGATCACAGATACACAGACGTAGTCCACGGGTCTACTCACATAAGCTGACAGGTGACTGCAACACATGCTAGTACACCCAGCACCCGGGATACGAAATCAGACAGATTCAGAGCCCTCAAGTGACATGTCACACATATCCGAAAACATTCTTACAGTCCAACCGGGGTTTATCCAAATAACCACAATTACACATTTACTTAATTCAATATCATATTCACATATTTTCACATCGGAATCATCAAATAATTAACAATGATGCAAATAAGCTATAATTTACTTATGACTTACCTCGATAACAAATCGACTAACTCGTGCTATTCTACTATCTTTTCCTTTCCTCGATTTCGATCACCCTCTCTTCTTTCTTGATCTAAATAAATGCATTTAACACATTTTATCAATATTCTATCCAACACATTCATAAATCGAACTTGTTGGGCAAATGACCATTTTACCCCTAGTCTCGGAATTTAAATTTTATTTCATTTTCTTGCATTTTAAACTCAATTAGCTTCTTTTATCAATAAAATCATCCAAAACTCACTCACATTCATCTTCTTATGAGCAAACTTTTCTCTTTTCTCATTTTAGACCCTTAGGGACGTTTTTATTAAAAATCACTTGTAAAAACACGTAAATAACACATCAATAACTCAATTACTACCAAAATTCATCAAATAACAACATTTCTCTAAAATGTGTAATTTTCAAACCCTAATTTCTTTTCAAATAAATAGTAAAATCATGAAATTCAAGCTTCAAGGGACTCAAAAATACGAAAATAATTGAAAACGGGGTTAAAATACACTTACAATTTGATTGACAAAGCTCAAAAACCCCTTTAGTAATGGTGGAGAGAAATTCGGTAGCTCAAAGAAGAAGAAGATGAACATTTTCATTTTTTTTCTCATGTTTTATGACAATTTTTATCAATTGGACAAAAATGCCCTTAACCATGTTTCTTGAAAATTTCTCTAGAATTACCCTTTTGTGTCCATCCTATTAACTTATGGTATAATTGCAACATAAACACTCCTACATTCATATCACAATTCAATCAAGTCCCTATTTCATCTAATACTCATAATTTCCCCTATTTGCAATTTAGTCCATATTTTCCAATTAATCACAAAAATAATAAATTTCAAAAAAAATTTTCTCACTGAACTTAATCGATAAACCTATGCAGTATAAAATTCACAAAATTTAACTTATTCCTCTCGAATTTGTGGTTACGAAACCACTGTTCCGATTAGGCCCTATTTCGGGCTGTCACAAAGACACTCCAAAAAAAATGCTATATTCGACCTTTGAAAGAAAAGAAAGAAAAAAAAAAGCAAAACTAACTGGAACTAATGGTGAATTGCTCAGCCGAAACTGTGAATGCCTCCACCTCGAATTTGGCACAACCCCACTATACCTCAAACTTCCCTTTTTTTCTCCAAAAATCTCTTCTAATATCCCTCCACTGATCACTCCTCAATTCCCTCAACTACTCAGTTTGAACTACACTCCACCATCTTAGTGTTTCGGTCAACCTCTACTACTCACGGCAATGAAGCAAAATGAATACTCCTTTCAGCAGCACCATCACTTGAACCTCAAACCTCAGATAACCATAGCATGCCACTTATCCCCTAGGCCAGCAGGCTTTTTATGCAATGTTTTAACCATAATTATTTAAGAAGCCTAAAGACTAGAGTCAGGGTTTATTCAAGTAAAAACCAAAAATTTTTGCACAAGCCAAGGCTTGAACCCAAGACTTCACAGCCACTTCCCAGATGCACAACCACTCAAGCAGTCAATTATTTGTGCCAAAAATATACAAAATTAAAAACATAGATTTTTGGGGCGTTACAGTTGACCAACGTTTCTCCAGCACCAAAGGAGCGATCGAATCTGTCTTAAGGAAACTATGAAAATAGGCCTCAACTACCAGTCTGTTTTTCCTGCCTACCTACGAGTATAATATTTTCATCCAATATTTATTTCTGTTTTTTCATGTTATATATATATGTATCTATATTGTTCTGGTTTGATCTTGTGATTTAAATAAATATTTTACAATACTGTTTATTTAACTAACGTGATTGCAACAATCTTAAGATAGATTTCTTTAACACTTTCCAATTGAAGACGAACAAGATACCGAGGAGAAATTTTCTTTTGTTTGTAAACAAAAATCAACTGAACAATTCTCTTTTAGGATTTCATTCCTGTCGTTTAACAAGATTTGTTCGATTTTTTGTTTCAAACAGAAATCAATTGAATAATTTTGTTTCAGGATTCTTTTCCTGTCGTTCAACAGAATTCATTCGATTTCCATTGTTAACAGTAATTGTTTGAGAGTAACAATTCTGTTATCAGAAATAGGTTATTGATCTTGTTTCAAAATTTTAATTCTGTCTCAAACACCCCTTACCCATGTTCGTTGTCGGGACAGGATATGAGGCGTTACCGAACTTAAACACATACATACAAACATTTCTGGGTCATAAAATTTTGTACAAATTTAAAACTTTTCAAACTTGATCTTAAAGTCCCTAATATGGACCTACGAGGCCCAAAACATACTTTAAATTGGTACGGGACTAAACCAGGCACTTTAGAAAACTTTAAAAAATTTAATTGAAAATAGGGGCACATGCCCGTGTGGTAAGGGACACGCCCATGTGGCTTTATTTTCATTTTGAACCTACAAGGGTTTTCACAAGGCCTGGCACACGCTCGTGTCTATTACCGTGTCCATCACACGACCGAGACACACACCTGTGTCTTAACCCGTGTGCCAAAACCTTAGCATTCTGTTTCTGACGTCATCAACAATTTAGTGTCACACGGCCAAGTCAAACACCCATGTGCTAGGTCGTGTCGCGAATTTAATTTCACATTTAATGTGCAGACTTCACACGGCCTGGGCACATGCCCATGTGCTATGGTCGTGCCTTCCACACGGTAGAGACACACAACTATGTCTCAGCCTATGTGTCTACCCATGTGGACAAATACAAGGCTATTTACCAAGCCATTTGCCACCCAAAAAAGCAACACATTTGTGCTGAATTCAACAACATATAGCATGACATAAATACACCTCCAAGTATCCACAATCAAGACATCCACACCTCAAACACATACTACATTCATCATGCACACAAATCACACTTTACTCTACTTAAACATGCAAGCTTACACTTTCATGAACTTTATCATCATTGTATAAATATAACTTAACCAATATTAGCCAATACCAAATGGCTATTTACAAAATGAATCAAATAACATCAGTAGCCAGCACATTTGGCCAAAAAATATGACAGATATCAAAAAGACCAAGTCCCTATACATGTCATACTCAAAATAATGGAATTTACTATACCCAAAAGATTAATTTGATAGTGTGAATCGAGCTCCAACTTCCTTTGGTCCCCGAGCTAGCTTGGAGATACTACAAGGAAAGGGAAAAGAGAGGGAGTAAGCATAAAGCTTAATAAGTTGGTATGTAAATAATTTAACAACATGAATCTTGTAATAACATTCACATATCATATTATGAATTAATTTATATAGTCATCAAGTGATCATAAGCATAACTTACGCATTCACATCCTTATCGACAACACATCATAAACTGAGCTTATTTCTCAAGAGTTTCGTATATGCACCTGTATCACTTCATCACATAATCATAGTTTTTTTTACATCTTTGACATAAATTCTAAATTACCCGTTGAACCATTTGGAATACTAAAGGATACTCGGGAAATGTCATACACATAATAAGATGCTGATGCAATATCCCAAATGTTGTCTTACAATGGATCACATATCGATGTTGATGTCATATCCCAGATATGGTCTTATACGGGATCACATATCAATGCCAATGCCATATCCCAGCTATGGTCTTATACGGGAACACATATCGATGTCGATGCCATATCCCAGATATGGTCTTTTATGGGAACACATATCGATGCCGATGCCATATCCCAGGCATGGTCTTATACGGGAGCACATATTGATGCCAATAGCCCAGCATTGGTCTTACACGATGACTCATATTGATGCCATGTCCCAGACATGGTATTACACGAAATCATATGTCGATGCCATATCCCAGATATGGTCTTACACGATCTCGTACCGATGCCATATCCCAGACATGGTCTTATACGAAATAACATGTCGATGCCGATGCCATATCCCAGATATGGTCTTATACAGGATCTCATTATCTCTAGTGTCACGACATTGGTATCCCTTTCTATTCCTCAGGTTCAACCAGGATTTCAATAATACACATATTCATCGAATCATTATCGAGACCTCATTAATCAAATTCATAAAAACAAACATACATTTTATGCAATATCAAAGCATTAAATACATAATAACATAATGTTGAACTATTTATACACGAACTTACCTCGATACACAAAATATGAACTTTTAATTCGGTTTAGTCCAAAAGCTTGTTCTTTCCCCGGTCTAGGTCCGAATTCCATTTTTCTTGATCTATAATAACAAATTTCACTTATTTAATCATCACATTGATCAAAACAGCCTATATAACATAATTTGGAAAAATTATAGTTTTACCCCTAAACTTTCACATATTTAGAAATTTGCCCCAAGGCTCGTAAAATGATTTTCATCAAATTCCTTCATTACTGAAGCCTAGTCAAACCTATTTTATAATTGCAATAGCTTACATTTTCAATTATGTCACACATTCACCACACTATTTTCACTTTTCTCAATTTAACCCCTAGTTGACATTTTCAACGAAACTTACTTAACAACCAAGATTCATTTTCTTACATAAAAATTCGCCAAACAACATTAATGCTCTTATAGAAAAACCCTAGACTTTTAACCATATTACAAAATAGCCCACTTATTAGCTAGCTTAAGCTACAAGGGTTCCAAAAACATAAAAATCAACAAAAACAACCATCAAAATTACTTACTTGCAAGGGTCTTATGTTGCTAAAAATTTTCAAGCTTCCACGACTATTCTCTTAGGAAAAATCAATAGAGAAGAAAGAGAAATAAAAAGATGATAGCTAGCCTTTTTTTTTCTCTTAATATTTTATCTTTTCAACACCTAATATCACCTAACCATGATCTTTCATGATAAAATAAATTCCATGTACATCCACTACTCTTTTATTTGTCTATTTACTCAATGAAGACCTCTACTTAAAGTTCTTTAGCTATTTAGCACTTTTAGCTAATAGAACAAAACTTTTACACTTTATGCGATTTAGTCCTTTTTCGTAATCAAGCATTCAATCGCTAAAATTAATTCACAAAAATTTCAAACATTCATATAATCATGCTGTAAACACGTAAAATAATATCAAAAATATTTTCTCCAACATCGGATTTGTGATTCGAAAACTACTATTCTGACTAGGCCCAAAGTCAGGTTGTTATAATTCTCCCCCTTAAGGATTTTCGTCCCCGAAAATCTTACCAGTGAAAAGTTTTGGGCATTAGACTCTCATGGCTTCCTCAGGCTCCCATGTGGCCGCTTCAACCCCATGTGTATGCCATAATACTTTCACAAGTGCTATACTTTTATTCCTCAATTGCTTGACCTCCCGAGCCAAAACCTTAATAGGCTCTTCGCCATAAGTCATATCAGGTCGAATCTCAACCTTCGTAGGTTAAATCACTTGTGAAGGATATGATCGGTAATGGTACAACATAGACACATGGAATACATCATGGATCTTCTCTAACTCAGACGGCAAGGCTAATCGATATGCTACCAGCCTAATTTTCTCAATCACCTCATATGGTCTAATAAAACGTGAACTTAATTTACCTTTCTTACCAAATCTGAGAACTTTCTTCCACGAGGATACTTTCAAAAATACCTTATCACTGACTTGAAACTCAATCTCTTTACGTTTCAAATACGCATAGGACTTTTGTCTATCTGAAGCGGCCTTCAAACAATCACGAATCACTTTTACTTTCTCTTTAGTTTCCTTGACTAAGTCAACCCCATGAATTTGATTTTCTTTGAGTTCATTCCAATACAAAGGTGTTCGGCATTTACGCCCATATAATGCCTCATAAGGCACCATTTTCAAACTCGACTGAAAACTATTATTGTACGCAAACTCTACCAACGGTAAATACTTTTCCCAACTACCTTGAAATTCCAATACACAACATCAGAGCATGTCTTCAAGTATCTGAATTACTTTCTTCGACTGACCGACAGTTTGTAGATGGAAAGCGGTACTAAAATTCAGCTTTGTCCCCAGCGTTTCTTGCAAATTTTTCCAAAATCGTGATGTAACTCAGATCTCTATCTAAAATAATCGACAAAGGTACCCCGTGAAGTCTCACAATTTTAGAAACATACAAATCAACCAACTTCTCAAGTGAATAGTCAGTAGGCACTGGTATAAAATGAGTCAATTTTGTAAGCCTATCCACCACAACCCAAACAGCGTCTTTCTTCTTCGGTGTCAAAGGCAACCCAGACACAAAATCCATAGTAATACGGTCCTATTTCCACTCGAGAACCAATCACAGGATGAAGTAAACCAGAAGGTACATGGTGTTCGGCTTCCACTTACTGACAAATTAAGCATTTAGAAACAAACTCTAAAATGTCTCTTTTCATTCCCGACCACCAATACATTTTCTTCAAGGCATTGTACATTTTCGTACTACCTAGATGAACAGACGAACAACTATTATGTGCCTCACATAAATTCCTCTGAATCAACTCGGTATTTTTAGGAACGCAAATCCTATCTCGGAACATCAAAAATCCATCAAAACTAATCCAAAAATCTTATTCTACACCCGATTCACATTGGACTCTTTTAGCTTGTAAATCACTATCGCATTTTTTAGCTTCATAAATCTCTTGGAGAAACATCAGTCTAGCTCTCAACTCAGCTAGAATAGAACCATCATCTGATAAAGCCAACCGTGTATTCATAACCTTCAATGTAAATAAGTATTTCCTACTCAAGGCATCAGCGACCACATTTGCCTTTTCTGGGTGGTAGTCAATCACTAGCTCATAATCTTTTATCAACTCTAGCCATCTCCATTGCCGTAAATTCAAATCCTTTTGAGTCATCAAGTACTTTAGGCTTTTGTGGTCAGTAAATACCCGGCATTTCTCACCATACAAATAATGTCTACAAATCTTCAATACGAACACAATGGCGGCTAACTCTAAATCGTGTGTCAAATAGTTTTTCTCATGTAGTTTCAGTTGTCTCGAGGCATCACCCGAAATAATGTGACCCAAGAATCCAACTTCTCGAAGCCAAAATTCACTTTTACTAAACTTAGCATACAACTGTTTGTTTCTCAAAGTTTGCAATACTATTTTCAAGTGCTCAGCATGTTCAGTCTCATCACGGGAATAAATCAGTATATCATCGATAAAAACAACAACAAATTTATCCAAGTACGGTTGGCAAATATGGTTCATCAGATCAATAAGTATAGCAGGAGCATTCGTTAACCTAAAGGGCATGACAAGAAACTCATAATGACCATATCTCATTCGAAATGCAGTTTTCAGCACATCCGACTCCTTAACTCTCAACTGGTAGTAACCAGACCTCAGGTCTATCTTTGAAAACACTGTGGCTCCCTTCAATTGGTCAAACAAATCATTGATCCTTGGTAAGGGATACTTGTTCTTTATTGTCACCTTGTTAAGCTGTGGATAATCTATACATAGTCTCATCGAACCGTCTTTCTTTTTTACAAATAGTACCGGAGCACCCCACGGAGAATAACTAGGTCTCACGAAACCTTTATCCATTAACTCTTGTAACTGAACTTTCAAATCCTTTCATTCCGTCGGAGCCATCCTATATGGGGCAATTCAAATAGGTGTAGTACCAAGGACTAACTCAATACCAAATTCAACTTCCTTAATTAGAGGCAATCCGGGCAACTCTTCCGGAAACACATCCGGGTACTCACATACTACCGGCACTGACTCAATCTTTAATTCAGACACTTGGGTATTCAATCCAAAAGCGAGATAAGATTTGCACCCTTTTCTTATACATTTCTCCGCAATCATAGAAGAAATCACTACAGGCAAGTTGTCTGATTCACCTGATTCAACCCGAAGAATATCCCCGTTTTCACATTTCAGTTCAATAAATTTCTCCCACAATTTACTATCACATCATGAAAAGTCAATTAATCCATACCAAGAATGACATCAAATTCATCAAACGGCAATAACATGAGATTAGCCAGAAAACAGTAACCTCTAATTGTCAAAGGACAATTTTTACATATTTTGTCAACTAACACATGCTTGCCTAATGGGTTTGACACTCTTATCACAATTTCAGTAGACTCAACAGGCATATACATACTCGATATTAATTTCACACAAACATACGAATAGGTAGATCCTGAATCAATCAAAGCAACAACAGAAATATCATGAAGAGAAAAAGTACCCGTAATTACATCTGTAGATGAAGCCTCTTCGCAAGCACGAATGGCATCAGTCTTTGCAGGTGCTCTACCCTCAGATCTCATAGGGACATCTCTAGGTGCACTTCTGCTGCTAGTCCTACCTCTCGGGTTCTTCCGGGTTTACCTCTAGAGGGAGCATTACCCGATCTCACGTTTTGACCTCTATCTTTCTTAACCATCTCAGGACAATTACGTATGAAATGGTCTTGTGAACCACACATGAAGCAAGCTCTATCATTCATTTGGAACTCACCAAAGTGACGTCTATCGCACTATGAACATTCTGGTCTATTTGGTCGAGCACAACCAACACTCGCAATCGAAGTAGTCTGAGCTTTAGAAACCGAGTACTATTTATTCTTATTTCTGTTTGAAAACCCAACTGAAGTATTTGATCAACTAGTGAACTCTCTCGATTTCTTAGACGAGGACTGAAATAATTTTCCCGACTATCTTTTCCTCGAGTAACGAGACTCATTTTCAGCTTTTCTTTTCTCTTTGGTCAATTCCTCGGCCTTGTAAGCTCTCTCGACGAGTACAACAAACTATTTTAATTCTAATATGCCAACCAATAATCAGATGTCTTCGTTTAACCCATCCTCAAACCTCTTACACATGATGGCTTCGGTAGATACACATTCCCGAGCATATTTGCTAAGCCTTACAAACTTACGCTCATACTCAGTTACAGTCATTCGACCTTGCTTCAACTCAAGAAATTCCTTTCTTTTCTGGTCGATGAACCTTTGGCTAATATATTTCTTAAAGAACTCTTCCTAGAAAAATTCCTAAGTTATTCTTTCCCTCGGTACAACCGATACAAGGGTGTTCCACCATTGATAAGTCGAATCTCTTAAAAGTGATACCACACATTTCATGCACTCCTTAGGTGTGCAAGACAGTTCATCGAATACCCTAACGGTATTTTCAAGCTAGAATTCTACTCTTTCTGGATCATCATCTATATTAGCTCGAAATTCATTGACCCTTTGCTTTCGAATTCTATTAACCGGAGGCTTTTCCCTTCTTATCGTTTCCACTACTTGGGGAGTTATAGGGGTAGGTTGAGGGATTAGAGGGGGTGGAGGAGGTGGAGCATTCGGATTTGCACGAGCAAACTTCAAATACCACTCGTTCATCATATGGAGGAAGGCTTCCCTTGCCCCTCCGCCCGGACTAAGTGTCACAGGCCTCCCATCGATTGGTGCAGTCCCTTGTGTAGAAGCCGGCACATTACTTTCAACATCGTCTACCACTACTCCGTCGGGATCCATTTACTATATAAACAAATAATTTAAACTGTTAGGAGTCGTCACACTATCAAGATTCATATATGGTATGTATAGCTAGACTCGTACACACACTAGGTTAGTCTGAGAATCAACTAAACCATAGCTCTGATACCACTCAATGAAACACCCCTTACCCATGTCCATCGTCAAGATAGGGTACGAGGCGTTACCGGACTTAAACACATACATACACATATTTTGGGGTTATAAAATTTCATACAAATTTAAAACTTTTCAAACTTTATCTTAAAGTCCCTAATATAGACCTACGAAGACCAAAACATACTTTAGAATTGGTACGAGACTAAACCAGGCACTTTAGAAAACTTTGGAAAATTTTACTGAAAATAGGGGCACACGCCCTGTGGTAAGGGACACGCCCGCCTGGCTTTATTTGTCATTTTGAACCTACAGGGGTTTTCACACGGCCTAGCACACGCCCGTGTCCCTGACCTGTCCTTTACACGGTCGAGACACATGCCCGTTTTTCAGCCCGTGTGCTAAAACCTTGACATTCTGTTTCTGACGTCATCAACAATTTAGGGTCACACGGCCAAGTCGCACGACTGTGTGCTAGGTCGTGTGGCGAATTTAATTTCACATTTAAGGTGAAGACTTCACACGGCCTGGGCATATGCCCATGTGCTGTGGTCGTGCCCTCCACACGGTTGAGACACACGGCTGTGTCTCAGCCCATGTGGTTACTATTGGGCATTCTATTTTGCTAAATTAGAGTGCAGGGGGCACACAGTCGGACTACACGCCCATGGGGCAGACCATGTGTCCCACACGCCTAGACATACGCCCGTGTGTCTACCCAAGTGGACAAATATAAGGCTACTTACCAAGCCATTTGCCACACTGAAAAGCAAACACATTTGTATTGAATTCAACAACACATAGCATGACATAAATACACCTCCAAGTATCCACAATCAAGACATCTACACCTCAAACACATACTCCATTCATCATGCATACATATCACACCTTACTCAACTTAAACATGCAAGCTTACACTTTCATGAACTTTATCATCATTGTATAAATATAACTTAACCAATATTAGCAATACCAAATGGCTATTATAAAATGAATCAAACAACATCAGTAGCCAACATATTTGGCCAACCAATATGACATATAAAAAAAAGACCAAGTCCCTATACATGCCATACTCAAAATAATGGAATTTATTATTCCAAAAGATTAATTTGATAGTGTGAATCAAGTCCGACTTCCTTCGGTCCCCGAGCTAGCTTGGCGATACTACAAGGAAAAGGAAAAGGGAGGGAGTAAGCATAAAGCTTAATAAGTCGGTATGTAAATAATTTAACAACATGAATCTTGTAATAACATCCACATCCTTATCGACAACACATCATAAATCGAGCTCATTTCTCAAGAGTTTCGTATATGCACTTGTATCACTTCATCACATGTTCATAGTTTTTTTTTTTTTTTACATCTTTAACATAAATTCTAAATTACCCGTTGAACCATTTGGAATACTAAAGGATACTCGGGAAATGTCATACACATAATAAGATGCCAATGCCATATCCCATATATGGTCTTACATGGGATCACATATCGATGCCGATGCCATATCCCAAATATGGTCTTATACAGGATCACATATCGATGTCGATGCCATATCCCAGATATGGTCTTATACGGGAGCACATATCGATGCCGATGCCATATCCCAGATATGGTCTTATACGGGAACACATATAGATGCTGATGCCATATCCTAGATATAGTCTTATACGGGAGCACATATCGATGTCGATAGCCCAGCTATGGTCTAACATGATGTCTCATATTGATGCCATATCCCAGACATGGTCTTACACGAAATCATATGTCGATGCCATATCCCAGATATGGTCTTACACGATCTCGTACATATGCCATGTCCCAGACATGGTCTTACATGAAATAACATATCGATGCTGATGCCATATCCCAAATATGGTCTTATACAGGATCTCATTATCTCTAGTGTCACGACATTGGTATCACTTTCTATTCCAAGGTTCAACCAGGATTTCAATAATACACATCTTCATCGAATCATTATCAAGACCTCATTAATCAAATTCATAAAAATAAACATACATTTTATGCAATATCAAAGCATTAAATACATAATAACATAATGTATAACTATTTACACGTGAACTTACCTTAGTACACAAAATATGAACTTTTAATTCGGTTTAGTCCAAAAGCTTGTTCTTTCCCCGGTCTAGGTCTAAATTTCATTTTTCTTGATCTATAATAACAAATTTCATTTATTTAATCATCACATTGATCAAAATAGCCTATACAATATACTTTGAAAAAATTACTATTTTACCCCTAAACTTTCACATATTTAGAAATTTACCCCAAGGCTCGTAAAATGATTTTCATCAAATTCCTTCATTACTGAAGCCTAGCCGAACCTATTTTATAATTGTAATAGGTCACATTTTCAATTATGTCACACATTCACCACACTATTTTCACTTTTCTCAATTTAACCCCTAATTGACATTTTCAACAAAACTTACTTAACAAAAGTTGTTTATTTAACAACCAAGATTCATTTTCTTCCATAAAAATTTAGCAAACAACATTAATGCTCTCATGGAAAAACCCTAGACTTTCAACCATATTACAAAGTAACCCCCCTTATTAGCTAGCTTAAGCTACAAGGGTTCCAAAAACATAAAAATCAACAAAAACAACCATCAAAATTACTTACTTGCAAGGGTTTTATGTTGCTGAAAATTTTCAAGCTTCCATGGCTATTCTCTTGGCAAAAGTCGGTAGAGAAGAAAGAGAAATAAAAAGATGATAGCTAGCCTTTTTCTTTTTCCTTAATATTTTATCTTTTTAACACCTAATATCACCTAACCATGATTTTTCATGATAAAAAAAATTCAATGTACATCGACTACTCTTTTATTTTTCTATTTACTCAATGAGGACCTCTACTTAAAGTTCTTTAGCTATTTAACACTTTTAGCGAGTAGAACAAAACTTTCACACTTTATGCGATTTAGTCCTTTTTCGCAATCATTCAATCGCTAAAATTAATTCACGAAAATTTCAAACATTCATATAATCATGTTGTAAACACGTCAAATAATATCAAAATTTTCTCTGACCTCAGATTTGTGGTTCCAAAACTATTATTCTGACTAGGCCCAAAATCGGGCTATTACACTGTCGTTTAACAAAATCAAAGGGTGGTATAAACTGAAAATTAAATTTCCTGTTTATTATTATTACTAATTTTGGTTCTATTTCTGAAATCTTAACAAAAAAATGGAAACTTCCACCAATTTACAATTTAGAGCGTTGGTTCAATCTCAGGCTTCGAATCAAAACTCAATGTTGCTAGTGGCTATAAGCCACAATGAGAAGTTGTGAAATTCTCTTGATAAAATTTCAAGATTTGGAAATAGAAGATGTTGTTCTATTTGACCATGTTGAACTTGGCCAAATTTTTTAAGGATGACCTTCCTACTATTAAAGAGGGTAAAGTGAATGAGGTTACCACCTTCACTACTATTGAACCTTGGAAGCATTGTGATTTCCTATGCCGAAATTACCTCCTAAATGGATTGTCAAATGTATTATACGAAGTATACAATGTCAAGAAGAAGACTAAGGAATTATGAACGTCATTAGACCATAAATACAAAACCGAAGATGCTAGGGCTAAAAAGTTTTTAGTTGCTAAATTTTTGAATTTTGTAATGGTTGATTCTAAACTAGTTGTGAATCAAGGGCAGGAACTTAAAGTAATCATTCACAGAATTCTTGCTGATGCTACCATTATTGATAAGATACCCCCTTCTTGGAATGACTTCAAGAACTAACTAAAACACAAAAGAAATGAAATGTCAGTGGAAGACCTGATTATCAAACTTTGGATTAAAGAAAACAATAGAGGTACTGGCAAAAGCCTCAACAAAACATCAAATATCAATGGTGCTAAGGCAAACATGGTAGAAGTTAAGAAGGACTTCAAAAAGGGAAAACAACCTCAAAATGTGTCTAAATTGGGACCAAAAGGTGGTGTTTCCAAGAAGCAAAAATTTCAAGGGAAATGCTTCAATTGCAACAAGATGGGGCATAAGTCATCTGACTGTAAGCTAGCAAAAAAAAGTCAGAGCTAACGAGGCCAATGTTGTGGAAAAAATTTCCAAGGAAATGTCTGATATGGACTTATGTGTTGTAATTTCTAAAGTAAACATGGTTGACTCAAATCTAATAGAATTGTGGCTTGATACTAGTGCCACACATCATATCTGCTACGACAAAGACTCCTTTTTTTGAATTGGTGCCTTGTGACAAAAGGGAAAAACTCTATATGGACAATGCTATGACTTCCAAGATCAAAGGAAAGGATACTATGGTCTTGAAGATGACTTCTGGAAAAGAAATCAAGCTTCAACATGTGTTGTATGTGTCTGACATATGCCTGAACCTTGTTTCTAGGACACTCCTAAATGTACACGACTTTAGGATGGTGTTTGAATCCCAAAAGCTAGATTTGTCTAAAAAGGGAATGCTTTTCGGAAGGGGATATATATTAAATGATATGAGGAAACTTAATGCAATCTATATAAAATCAAAGACAATGAATAAGAATGTCGCTTCTTCTTCTACTTCTATGCTTGAGTCATTTAATCTATGGCATGGTAAGTTTAGACATGTTAATTATGATACTTTATGTAGATTAATTAATTTAAAGCATATTCCTTCATTTCACATTAATTATAATCACAAATTTAAAACTTGTATTGAGGTAAAATTAATAAGATCTTCATTTCAAACTATTGAAAGAAGTACAGAACCACTTGATCTAATACATAGCGATGTTTGTGACTTAAATTTTTTTTAAACTAGAGGAGGGAATAAATATTGTATTACCTTCATTGATGATAGCATAAAATTTTCCTACGTATATTTGCTTAAGATCAAAGACGGAGCTATAGAGAAATTTATTCTCTATAAATAGGAAGTTGAAACCCAACATAATAAAAAGATTAAGATGGTGAGAAGTGATCTTGGTGGTGAATATGTTGAACCATTTGGTGAATATTGTGCACAACATAGTATAATTCATGAAGTGACACCACCATACTCTTGTAACATCCTGAATTAGGGCCTAGTCAAAATAGTGGTTTTGAGACCACAAATTCAAAGTATAAATATTTTTTTTATGATTATTTTGAGGTCCATGACATGTTTGTATGATTATGTGAAAGTTTCATGAAGAAATTTTGTGAATAAGTGCCCAATTTAACTTTTAGGACTAAATTGCAAAAGTTGTAAAATATAAGGTTCTAGAAGCTTTGGGGTACTCAATTGAAATGCATGTGTAAATTAGAGGTCCTTATTTAGTAAATAGACCATTTTATGTCACGGTGGATAAAAATGGACATGGAAGGGAAAAATCTTAAGGAAATGCCTTAAGGGCATTTTAGTCATTTAGTTAATAAATTAATAAAAAGGGAAAAAGAAAGAAAAAATGTGCTCATCTTCTCCAAGTGGCTGCCGAAATTTCTAAGCCCTCTATAGCTAAGGTTTTTCAACTTCCAAGCTTCATAGTAAGTATATCCTATCCCCGTTTTTAATGCTCTTTACATTTTTAAAACCCTCGTAACCCGATTTACCTATTTCTAGCCATATTTTGAGCTAGGGTTCATGTTAAAAAATTTACCCATATGTGACATGCATGTATTTTGATGTTTAATGAAGGAATTTGAGAGTTTGATGTGTGATAAACATCTTTTACTAAGTGATTTTTCATGAAAACACCTAAAAAGGACCTTTTTGTAAAAGTTATAAAATGAGTAGTAAAAGTTTGATTTGAAGGAAAATGTGGGTTGTTATGAGCATGTGTTAGGCTTGGCTAGGCTTGAGTAGCAAAAAAATGAGTCCATGCCATTTTACGAGCCTAGGGACTAATTTGTAAATAAGTAAAAGTTTAGGGGCAAAATTATAATTTTTCCAAAGTATGATTTATTGACCGATTTGAACAATAATATGATTAAATAAGTGAAATTTGCTATTATAGATCAAGAGGAAAGAGGTCCGAACCTAAACTGAGGGAAGAACAAAGTTGAGGACTAAACCGAATAACTAGTCATATTTTGGGTACCAAGGTAAGTTTGTGGGTAAATAATGCAACATTACTTCACTTTGTATTTAATGCTTTAATTTTTGTGTGATATGTATAATTGTTTTATGAATTTTGGTTTACAATTACTCGATGGAGATGTAACGAGGTTTAAAGTTTCGAAATCCCTGTTGAACCTTAGGAATAGATAGGATACCAATGTCATGACATTAGGGTTATGTGTGATCCCGTGTAAGACCATGTCTAGGACATGGCATTGGCATCGATATGTGATCCCATATAAGACCATGTCTGGGACATGGCATTGGCATCGTTATGAGATTTTGTGTAAGACCATGTCTGGGACATGGCTTTGATATGAGATTCCGTATAAGACCAAATCTGGGATATGGCATCGATATCGATTTGTGATCCCATGTAAGACCATATTTGGGATATGATATTGGCATCCTACCATGTGTACGAGATTTCCTGAGTATCCTTAATATTCCAAGTGTTTCAACGGGTAATTCAAGTGTATGTCAGTGTAATGACAAGGTATGAACATGTTGAAAGGGTACAGGTATGTACACGAAACTCATAATTCTTGAGTTATGCATCGATAAGGCCTCGGTAAGAAGTGAATGAGGAATCATGAGTTTTATGGTATATTATGTAAAGAACACGATCTAAGATGTATTCATGATAATTGATGACATTGTATGAAGTTATATTTATGTTATGTGTATGATATTGCATGATTAGTGTTGTTAATTATTTACATGCAAACTTACTAAGCTTTATGCTTACTCCCTTTTCTTTTCCATTTTCTTATTGTATCGCCAAGCTAGCTCAGGGATCGAAGGACGTCAGAGACTCGATCACACTATCAATTGGAAATTTGGGTATAGCTAGTTTTAACACATTGAGTATGGCATGTATAGGGATTTGGTCTTTTTGTTATATGTCATATTGCTTAGCCAAATGTGTTGGCTTTTGATGATACTTAATTCATTTTGTATAAGGCCAATTGATATTGGCTAATGTTGATTACAAGTATTATGGCATGTTGATGCATTTCATGGATGTGGTAATTTGCATGGTTTGAGTTGTTGAGTATGTGATTGGTTAAGTATGCTAGAAATGTAGTGAGAATGATGTGATGATGTCTTAGTTGTGGACATGTTGGTTGCTTAAATATGCCATGAATTATACCAATGCTTTGGTGCTTGTATGTTTATGTTTTAGAGTGGCAGTTGGCTTGGTAAATAGCCTATATATTGTCCACACAAGTAGACACACAGGCATGTGTCTAGGCCGTGTGTCAGGCATGTGTCTAGGCCGTGTGTGACACACGGTCAACGCCATGGGTGTGTGAACAAGCCGTGTGTCCCCTGCACCTTAATTTGTAAGAAATAGAATGCCCAGTATGAAGCACACGGGCAAAGACATGGGCATGTGTCTCAGCCGTGTGTAGGCCACGGCCTAGAACACGAGCGTGTACTAGGCCGTGTAAAAACTATTTTAGCTTCGAAATGAAAAATAGTTCAACACGGTCTGAGCAAACGGGCATGTTTCTCAGCCGTGTGGACGGCACGGCCTTGGCCACGGGCGTATGCCAAGCGCGTGTGAAGTCTGCACCTAATTTACGAGAATTTAATTTGTCACAGGCCTGGCACACGGGCGTGTGGCTTGGCCGTGTGGTTTCATGTAGTTGATGATGTCACAAACAGAGAGTTACATGATGTATGGACATGGGCATGTGTGACCACACGACCTACCCACACGAGCATGTCCTATATCCACACAGGCGTGTGACCTCTGTTTTGATGAAAAATTTTCTAATTTTTCCAAAGTTTCTGGTTTAGTCTCGAACCACTCTCAAAGTACGTTTTGAGTCTCATAGGCTCACTTAAGGGACGATGTGCTTGTGTTTGAATGATTTTTAAAGATAAATGAAATTTTATGGCCCAGTTTTGCATGGATGTTTATGTTTAAGTCCGATAACGCTTCGAACCCTGTCCCAGCGTTAGATACGAGTAAGGGGTGTTACATTCCTTAATCAAATAGAGTAGCTGAGTAGAAAAATCAGACTCTATAATAAATGATGAATGCATTGCTAGGAAGCTCTAAGTTATCGCAGAACATGTAGGGGGAAGCTATTCTATCAATTAATTACCTTTTAAATAAGGTTCCTTGCAAAAAAAAAAAAAGGACAAAACACCATATGAGTTATGGAAAGGTAGAAAACCTTCGTACAATTACTTGAAAGTGTGGGGGTGTCTTGCAAAGGTAATGGCTATGTTACCAAAGCAAATGAAAATAAGTTCTAAAATGATGGATTGTATTTCCATTAGCTATACAGATCATAGCAATGCATATTGGTTTCTTGTGTATGAATCAAAGAATCCTGACATTCACAAGAATACTATATTGGAATCAAATAATGCATCATTCTTTGAAAATATCTTCCCTTATAAAGCTAAGGAAGTTGATTCAAGTTCAACGCAACAAACTTCAAAGACTATAGATAAAAATAGTCAAGATGTTTAACAAGATGTTGAAACAGAGATAGAGCCAAGAAAGAGTAAACGAGCAAGGGTGGAAAAATCTTTTGGATTAGATTTTCTAACCTTTATGCTAAAGGTCGAGCCTCAAACGTATAATGATGTTATACGGTAATATAAAAGCACTTTATGGAAAGATGCTATTAAAAGTGAAATTGACTCCATTATGCAAAATCATATGTGGGAATTAATGGATCTTCCTCCAGGAATTAAACCATTAAATTCTATGTGGATTTTCAAATGGAAAATGAAAGCAGATGGAACAATTGATAAGTACAATGCCAGATTGGTTATAAAAGGTTATAAACAAAAGGAATTCCTTGACTACTTTGATACTTTTTCTCTAGTATCCAAGAAAACTTCTATAAGGATGATACTTGTAATTGCCGCCTTACTGAATCTAGAGGTACATCAAATGGATATAAAAACAACTTTTTAAATGGAGATCTTGGTGAAGAGATTTACATTAAACAACCTGAGGGTCATGTAGTTCCAGGATAAGAAAAGAAAGTTTGTAAATTGGTGAAGTCTTTGTATAAACTTAAGCAAGCACCAAAGCAATGGCATGAAAAGTTCAATAATGTCATGATGAAAAATGGCTTTAACATTAATGAGTGTGACAAATGTGTGTATGTCAAAACTACTGACATTGGATATATAATCCTATGCTTATATGTTGATGACATACTTATTGTTGGAAGTAACAATGCAATGGAAAAACATACCAAAGACATGTTAAATTCAAGATTTGACATGGAAGATATGGGACTAGCTGATTTGATTTTGGGCATCCAAATTAAGAGGTCATCTGAAGGTCTCATATTGGCTCAGTCACACTATGTAGACAAGATTCTTAGGAAATTTAGCAAGGATGATTGTGGTATAGCTAGAACTCTAATAGATAGGAGCCAACATCTATCCAAAAAAAAGGTGAAAGTGTTGACCAAGTAGAATATGCAAGGGTCATAGGCAGTCTAATGTACCTTATGAGCTGTACTAGATCAGACTTTCACTATAAACAATTTAAGCAGTCTAGAGATCCTATTATTTTAGGAGGACTCTCTGATGCTAGTTGGGTATCTGATATTTAAGATACCAAAGGCAAAAGTGGATATGTTTTTACATTGGAATGATGAGTTGTGTCAAAGAAATCCTCAAGACAAACGATTATAACTAGATCCACAATGGAATATGAGTTTGTAGCTCTAAACAAATCTAGAGAAGAGGCTAAATGGCTTCGAAACTTTTTGGAGGATATTCCTAACAAGCCAAAGCCTGTGCTCATAATATGTATATATTGTGATAACCAAGCAACAATTGGTAGAGCACAGAACATAATGTATAATGGTAAGTCGAGACATATGCGTCATCGACACAATATCGTTAGATAATTGATCTCAAATGAAGTTATCTCTATTGATTTCGTAAAATCAAAAGATAACATGGCGGATCCGCTAACTAAAGGCTTAAATCGAGATCAAGTTGATAAAACATCAAAAGGAATAGGACTAAAGCCCATGAAAATTAAAGGTGTTATGTGAAGGAAAACCCAACCTAGTTGACTGGAGACCCCAAGATCTAGGTTCAAAGGGACAACCTACGTGCATAGACCTTGTGAAGTCACTGTGGGGGTTCTTATCCCAAGTCTATTCCTATGATATAAACAGTGATTAAAACTGGGATAGGTTAAGCAATGCTTTTAATGACAGTTGTGTGTTTCGTGAGCTGAGCAACATAAGTCACCTACATGAGAATGAATTGGGGCCACTTCAAAGAGACTACTGAGGCATAGTTTTCTCAAAATCTTGCAGAACCAGGAGATATTCACGGCCATATGAACATACCCATGAGAACTAAAACCTTGCCAAGAGGTAGTTGTGTGAGGTATATCATCATTTACACAATCGGTAGAACAATTGAACGACATCGCGTCTACTAGTTGGCTAGTAAAGTTAATATACTTTCATAAGGAAAGGTTCAAGGGTTGATGCCTACCTATCCTATGCAACTATCAATTGTAGATTTTATCACCACATCGAGTCAATGTTTTTCATTAAAACTATCAATTTTTATTCATGTGGGGGAATGTTGGAAAAATAGATTTTTGGAAACTTTGAGGCATATTCTCGATTAGTAAAGGTGGAGATTTGAATCATAAAATTATGGTTTTATATTTTACTCCATGAGACCTTTACAACGGTATATCATATGCTCAAAATAGTTGAGTGATGAATGAGAAATTGATGCTTAAAATAAGCCACTTGTAAATTATGTTGAGGAAAATGGAAAGCTTAGTCTCACATTGGTTAGATATCAAGTGTGGAATACGTTTTTATATATGAACCAACTTGGTGGTTATTGAATGACTAAACTAATGCTCTTTCTCGCGCGCAAGAGGGGGTGCAAATCTAAACCCGCCGGGGTTGGGGGCACACTCACATGACGTGGGCGACGCGAAATGTCTGGACTAGCCAGGCCTTTCTAAGCTTGTGAATATTTTAGCCTAATACGTAATCTTATTTTTTTCTTCAACAAAGCTTATCTGTTTGGATTTAAAATGAGTTAATGGCTCCTTTAATTTAAACATTAATTTAGGTTAATTACTCCTTAATTCACGGACGGTATTGGCTCCATTAGTCAAAATTTTCAAGAATTCTTTCATTTGAATTTTATTTAAAACCAAATAATCTGCAGGAAAAGACACTCTAAATTTTTTAAAATTTCGAGACATCTTTTCCTTGCATAATTTTCGAACTATTTTCAGTAATAGATGAAGGCAAGGCTACAATTCGTTGATCACTGCAGTCATGGTACTCTCATGCAAATCTCGTTGTTGTATCCTGGGAGACAGTCGACCAATGTTTCTCCAGCACCAAAGGAGCAGCCGAATCTATCTTAAGGAAACTATGAAAATAGGCCTCAACTACCAGTCTGTTTTTCTTGCCTATCTACGAGTATAATATTTCGATCCAGTCTTTATTTCTATTTCTTTTTCGTATTATATATATGTGTGTGTATCTATATTATTTTGATTGGATCTTGCGATTTAAATAAATATTTTACATTACTGTTTATTTAACTAACGTGATTGTAACAAGAATATCACCAAAAAGGGGTTGAGTTTAAAAGTCGAAAACCCAAAGCTACAGTACCCCAAATGAAATAAGCTCATACACATAAAAATCTTTGAGTTTGATACTAAAGAAAATGCTAATTTTCATGATTACCAAACACGAGAACCAAACTCTGATACCAATTTGCTGGAATGAAACCGAATCTGATGAAATAGTGCGGAAGTACAATTGGTATTCTTTAACTCCCAAAAAATCAATTCGGTAATTACGACAATCCCAATAACACAATATATCAACAATTGATACAAATAAACCACAATATCGTATGCAAAAATAATAAATTGAGACACATAATTTTTACGTAGAAAACCCTTTAAAGTAAAGGGTAAAAACCATTGGACTTTGAATGTTCACCAAAAATTCTATTATAATAAAAGTCTTACTAGATATCACAACCAAGCCACGATAAAAAGTATACAACTCAAACAAAGCTATCAACAAATAATTTCAAGGAAACTTTAAGACAAAAGTTGAGAATATCACCAAAAAGAGGTTGAGTTTAAAAGTCGAAAACCCGAAGCTACAATACCCCAAACAAAATAGGCCCATACACGTTAAAAACCTTCGAGTTTACAAGCTACCGTTAAAAAATCAGTTCTAACGAACCTCTAATTAAAAAAAATATGAAGGGCACAAAAAAAACTGTTTTCTCTCCCACTTTCCTATTTTTTTTTCTTTGACTCGCAACACACTGTATATTTAGCCCCTATAGCCCCATAACTTATATATGTAGGGCACAAAGGTTGTGTGCATTCCCACAGCTAGTGGGACACATGGGGGCCTCCACCCAACACAACTGGAAGAGTTGCTGCTGCTGTTGTGTCTAGTTAAGGGAGTTGTTACCACTGCAAATATGGATGCTACTACTATTGTTGTTTCTGTTGCAGCTGTGGAATTTGCTGTTGTTCTTACCACTATAATGAGGTGATGCTATCCATATATATATATATATATATATATATATATAGGGAGGGGGGCTGCAGAAATCTTGGGCAATTGAGAAGAAAGAAAGATGAGATGACTTTGATTATAATCTTTCCACAAAGGACAAAACATGAGATGAGTTCCAAAAATTAAAAAAAAAAAAAAAGTATTGAAAAATATTAATGCATTAACAAACATAACTTTCGCTTAAGCAAAGTATGTATTGAAAAATAAACATACGTCGTTGTCAAAAATATGCTCTTGTACCCGTTGTACAGCTTTTGATTTTAAGCAATGCAACAATCTAGAAATTAACTTCAATACCGATAGGAATGAAAACAGTTCATATTTTTATTTTTCCTACAGAACCAAATAGAAATTATGTATCTTCCAGAAACATTAGAATGGAAAAAATACAAACTTCAATAATAATACAACAAATGAAACTTGGAACAAGTGATGTAATTACATTTTCAAATTCTCAATCTAGGAAATATTACACATATATTGAAATTACATTTCAATTTAGAGAATATAAAACATATTCTTTACATGCTTTATTAGATACTGGAGCTAAAACTAGTAGTTGCAAAAAAAATGACATTCCTTTAGAAAAATATGAAGCTATGAACATCCAATAAAAGCCATAGGAATAGATGGTAATGAAACCATAATTCAATATAAAGCTAGAGATATACCAATCTACATAAATAATATAAGATTTGTAATACCTAAAATATTATACTTTCCTGTAATGCATGGAGATATATTATTAGGTAGTAATTTTATATATCAATATTTACCATTTTCTATTGATAAAAAATTAATTATATTGTCTGTAGAAAAAACTTCTATAGAAATACCATTGGTAGAAAATCATAAATTTGTTTGTGATAAAAACTTTACACCACCAAGAAAAGAATAAATTAAACAACTTGAAACAATTCATTGATTGTTTAAATATTAGAAAATAATTTTAGTGAAGAACCATTAAAATTATGGTAAAATAGCCCTAGATATTGTGAAATTAAATTAGAAAATCTCAATAAAATTATTAGAGTTAAACCAATGATCTATACTAAACAAGATATAGATGAATTTGATATACAAATTAAAGAATTATTAGAAAAAGGATTAATAGAAGCAACTAATAGTCCACATTCTAGTCCAGCCTTTATGGTTAGAAATCATGCCGAAATAAAAAGAGGAAAAATTAGAATGGTTATTAATTATAAAAGATTAAATCAAAATAATATTTTTTATGGTTATTTTATTCCAAGAAAGGATGCTTTAATTAATCAAGCTAAACAAGCAAAATATTTTAGTAAATTTGACTGTAAATCAGGATTCTAACAAATTATGCTCACAGAAGAGTCCAAGCCTTTGACAGCTTTTAGTGCACCTAATGGACATTATCAATGGAAAGTAATGACATTTGAATTATGTAATGCACAACAAATCTTTCAAAGGTGGATGGATTCTATATTTAATAAATATAAAAAATTTTGTGTAGTTTATGTAGATGATATTTTAATATTTTCAGACACATTAGAATTACATAGAAATATTTAAATATCATTTCTCAAGAATTCATAAAACATGGAATTATACTAAGTCCTAAGAAAATAGAACTAGAAAAAATAGAAATAGAATTCTTAGGATTAAAATTATCTGCAGATCATCTTAAACTACAAGATCATATTATAGTAAAAATAAAAGAATTTCCTGAAAAATTTAAAGATAAAAAGCAGCTTCAACAATTTTTAGGAATTATTAATTATGGAAGAAATTTCTTTCCTAACTTGTCTGAAAAATAGGTAGGTTATATGAAAAATTAAAAAAGGATAAACCCTTTATCTGGTCTAAAATAGACTAGGAAATCATAAAAAATTTAAAATCTGAAATTAATCAAATTGTAGCTTTTAAAATATAATCACAATAATTTTATTAATGATATATGAAAAACCCATATTACTGAACAAAGAGCCAATTTCAAGAGACCTCTTACTAAACTTTCACAATTTTTAGTTGAAAAACAACTAAAGAACAAGAAGCACATGATTTATTATTAAAGTCCATTTTATATCAAGATTGGGAAGAACTAGAAATCAGTTATTTAGATATTAAGGAGATAAACAATCTTCTTGATATATTTCAGTATTTTATTAATAAATGAACAAATAGCTCTATTATGAATAAAATATAAAGGAACAAATAGCCCTATTATGAATAAAATGTTTAGGTTATGCTTATATAATAAGGCCAAAAAAATTTTACCAGTGGAAATATTTACAAAAATAAATGGAGCAATTTGCAAACAGCAAGTTCAATTTCAAAAAGTTTTTTCAAAATATTTTTTACAAGCCTTTATTTTTACAAACGATTTAAATGAAAAATTCCCTACTATAAAATTTAGACTTAATCATAAACCATTTGATATAAGTAGTATTGGATGGGATTTTATTAAAAAAATAACAGTTAAAAAATTTTATTTTCATTTATTAAAAGATTTTTCTACATTTATTAAATCTATATTATTACGTATGATATATGAAGATGATTTTTATTATTATTTTCATCTTGAAATCAGTAGTCTTATTGGTATAGCTGAAAAAGAAAAATTTTATCAGCCATATCAAATTTGGATCATTAAAAAAATGATTAGAGGTCTCAATCTTTCAGCAGCTAAAGAAGAAAAAAGACACTTGATAACAAAATATTGACAAGTGTTATAATAATCATAATTATTATCAAATCCAAACAGGAATAGATTTAATGACCAAAGCCCAATATGTACTTCAACAAAAAACTTATAGTCTACGGACTGATGGAAGAAGAATATTGGCATATGATACTGGAAACACTCAAGATGATAGAGACGAAGAATCTGTACAACTATTTAAAAAGATAGTTGACATGGAGATTAATGATTTTCCATCACACATAATAGAAGAAATCAATAATACGTGGGAAAATTGGAACTCACCAACACTGTCAATAGATTCATTACAGCTAGATGAAATGGAAAAAATGAATCTAGTTATTATTCAGGAAGGATAAAAGCCAATTGGAAAAAACCAATTAAAGAAGCAACTTGAGAAAACAACATCTAAGTAAAAACAAAAAAAGAAGCTACATGGGAAAATGACATCCAAGAAAGCAACTTGGGAAAACGACATCCAGATGTAGACAAAAAAAGAAGCAACGTGGAAGCAACCATGTCAAATCAATGATGAGACAATATCTTTATCAGAAAAACTATGCAGGATTCAAAAAGAATTAAATAGAGTTCAAAAAATTCTCCTATAAAAAGGAGATGAAGGAAGCTTAAGGAGGCATCGAAAAAAAAAGTTCAGAAAATCTCTCTCTATCCACTTCTGATCTACCAACCTCTCTTCATAACTACTTTTATCCACCAACCTCTCTTTCTTTGTAAAAAAATATTTTCCTTTCTATTAGTTTTATGTTATAAATTTGTAATATTATCTACTGTCTCCTGTATCCCTTATAATTGGTATCAAGCCTCAGTGTAATGTTATCTAGAGAAATAATATCGTAGTATTCATTGTAAGTTCTTATTCCTTATTTTCAGTTATGTTTATTTCATACTTGTTTATCTTAAAACTCATATATTTATTATTCTGTCTTACAATAGCCTATTTATGTTTGGGTGAGACTTTTGGCTTTTATAAGTAAGAACATATAAAGATAACAGAAAGTTTTAGGTACTAAAATAAATTTAATAGAAGAAATTGATTGTTTATATAAGGATAAAATTTGTAATCATGCTATGCATATTGATTCTAAAAATGAAAACAATATTTCAGCTCTCAGTAAGGATTTTAATAATTTAATAGATATTACTTCTATAGACTTGAATAAAAACAAAGATGCAAATCTCAATTGCAACCGCGGTCTTCTTCCACTAATCTCCCTTCACAATTTTTGTTGCTCTCTCTCATCAGATTTTAAAGCCTCCGCCTGTAAGACTCTCAACGGATAGGAACAAAATTGAAGGAAATCCTCTTCTGCTGCCAATATAATTGAGCGAAGAAAATTCATGCAGCTCTTTCACAATGAAAGGATCATTTTCCCTTCTCCTTAATCTTACAATGTCCGTAACATCTTTAGCATACAAGTAATATTTCTTCAGAACTTTTACCACTTTCCATTATCACTTAAAGAATTGTTAGAGACGAAAAAAATTAATTTCAAGGGTTTAATTGATTGTCAACTTCGATTAAGACTCTTGTAATCAACTTCGATTAAGACTCTTTTAATTTTTTATTAAGGACTTAACTGATTTGAGAAACTTTTTAACATTTAAAGAAATAAGAATATAAATAAATTTTATACTTAAATTAAAATAAAAATAGTTCAACAGGCTTCCCCTGTATAATCTAGTCCATAGGGTTGAACAAAAATTTCAGTTTATCAAATACATCGACCAAAACTGTTTAAATTCAATTCACTTTATTCCATTTGTTCTACCATTTTTATTTGACCAAAAAAAAAGGGATATTTAATTGAAAATAAAGTTATAGTGGTTATTTTATTCGATTAATTCGACTTAAGAATTTTAACATAATCCAGTGAAGTTGGTTGAAATTTTCAATTGTTCTCGTCCGTTTAGTTAATTCTCCAAGTTCATTCAGTCACCAATTGCTCAATGAATCAAAATATAGCTAAGCTGAAGAATGAAGATCTGGCTATATATATTATTATATAGGGAGACTAAACCATATATTCAGATACAATAACATTGTCAATCTAATTAGTTCAAATAAACACAATCCAACACCAAAGAAAAAAATCCTGCCTACCTGCCCCGTAATTTCCACCAATCTATATTTCAAACCAAAACACTGTTCTATGTGAACAAGCAACGATCAACTTCTGTTAGATCTACTTCTTTCCAGCAGCAAACGTGAATCTAGTGTTGACAGTATCTGAGGCATCGACATCCCCCCTGACACAACAATTTCTGCCATGGAACAATGTACGACTTATAATGAGCTTTTAGTTTGAAGTAGGAGATGTTAAAGCAATGCTTTCGCTCTATTTCAGTTTTATTCTTTTCTTCATGCATATAACCCTCAACGCTGCACAATACAAAAATTATGACAACAAAAGAAGATGAATCCCTCACCGATTCCTTCACGGACTGATAGATTTGGTCTGATAACGTCATTTGTATTGATAAGGAATATATCACCGATGTATAGATGATTCGTGGGAACATAGACACAGCATAGCTCTTCTTCACCAATGTAGCTCTACATTTTTTTAAAAAAATAATAATAAAAACAGCATTCTTGATATTGCAATTGTCTGATGAGTCTTATTATATCTTATTCTTCCACTGTGAAAATTTTAAAATTGTAGTCAAGCAACCAACTATTTAACTGTTTCTAGGACATAAAAGTAGATAAGGAGATTCACACACACGCCCAAATAAAAAAGAGTACATAATGAGACAAAAAGAGAAGAGAATATCACTAGCTTCAGGCAAATGATTTTTGCATAGTGGAAAGTCTTTCCCAACAAGAATGTCATGGAAACAAGAACCAAACCACTCAGCAACAAGCAGTCCCAAGGGTTTGTTTGGAAAGAAAAGCAATTTAGACATGTCTGCCAATAACATTATATGATGCATGATGATCATGAAATCAAGAAAACAAGAAAAAAAACAGGGGGAAGCCATGCAGAAATTATAATTTTGGAACAAAAACTTCATTTGCCTACCTGTAGAGTAACAGATGAAGTAATGAACCCAAATGCATATTCGCCAATTCGTGGATGCCTTATGATGGCTACTTCCTTGAATGCCTGTGTGTTCTGATCTGAAATACAATAGAGATATAAAACGTAAAGAGATGTAGAGTAGAGATTGTTGTTAACTGAATCAATTTTAATAATATCACCTACTAAACTAATTTATTTCGTGGAAGAAAGCCGGATGAATGCACACCTGGTGATATAGCAGAACTAATCTGCTTGGAGGCGTTGTAGATATGACGAACAAATGGCATCCGCTTGATAAACCACTCACCAAGGCCTAGGACAGATGCTCCCAACCATGATGACATGAATACCCCAACCAAGAAGATGAATGTTATAGAAGTTACAAATCCAAGACCTATCAAAGAAGCAAAGGAGAAAACATCCAGAGGCCTGTTAAGTTAACCAGAAGCTTCGTACCCTTAAAAGAGACGTTCCTAATAAAAAATGACAACGACCAATATTATCAAATGCAGTAAGTGTATTTACAAAATGCCACTGTTTGAAAACCAATTTAGCATTGTAGTACATAGATATTTAATAAGATATCATGTTAAAGATATATACAACTACAATTCAATAAACTTTTTCCTAGGTTAAAAAGTCCTGTGTATAGATATAATGGGTGTGTGCGTGTAAGTTTGTCCATTTTACTTCCACACTATCAATGTCTCATTCTTGGAAGTTTTATATGAAGAAAGCCAATAGGCATGTACGCTGTGGACATAAAGGAAATTTATGAAAAGATTGTAGTTGACAACAAAAGATCCCTCCAGTCTAAAAGAATATCATCCAAGCTCTCACAATTATCACAGATACTGTCCACAGTCTCTCAAAAATGGCAGGACAGAGCAATCCTCGTCATTCAGAAGCCTTGAAGAAAGATAACACAAATTTACAAACTCCAAGATCCCATTAAAGGAGGAAAAGAGTAAAAGATTTAATGAACTATGAAACAAGTTCAAAGGTCTAGATAAGAAAGGAAAAGAAAAGGTTTTAAACAGCTACATGAGATGCTCACCAAATATTTCAATGCCAAGTTGAGCATAAATTGGAGAGAAAAAGCCATCCACAAAGTGAATGAACCACCACGTTATGTAGAAAGTGATTGCTATAGGAAACAAAATGACACTGCAAAACAACTATGAATCAGCTACTGCTATAACAGCATGGTGAATGACAACTAAAATTCTATAAGATAAATTCCATTAACATATATTCACCATTAGAAACCAAACCTACAAAGTTTCTGAGTCTATCAAATACAAGTTTAGCAGAAATTCATGGTAAGAGCTACAATTTTTTTAAGATGACTGATAAGTAGCAGAGGAAATCCAAGACAATCAACCAATTCTGGAGGATCTTATTAATATGAAAGGTGGAAACAAAGAAAGGCTAAATGAAAGTGTCAATCTACACACATTTCATGTAAAAAATATGACAGAGACGTATAAAAAAAATTATTTATTAAACTTCGAAATTAAAGGCTGGTCAAAAGATTAAACATGCCACCTCCAGTTCACTTCTCAAATGAAGATTTCAGCATATCCCATGAAAGCATTATGCACAAGAAAATTATTATATTGAATAATGGCTAAATAATGCCAAGAAAAAGAGAGTTCAATGCATCCCAACCATTCCACTGAAACACTTACTTTTCCAGGCACGTTGTGTATGAATTAGCCGAATAATTAGGGAAATCCCGTAAGGGATTTAAATTTATCTCTTATTCCAAGAATTAACAGCTCCAAAGTTCAAAAAGTTACTATAACCATAATTCAAAGAAAAACAAAGGTATTTGGTTTCAATAAGTTGGTGAAAGCATTTTCACTCAAGATCAAGGATATGAGACAAGAAGTTGAACTAGAGGTATGTGTGGATTATTTCTTTGGTAAGGAGATAATAAAGCACAATGCAAATCATTATGCAGATAACAACTGCACAAATATCCATCATGTCCATAAAGGAGATAAAAAGAATGCTGCTTACCATCCCGTCATGAACTTCTTTGAAGCCCAGCTCCGGAAAACTTTGTAAAAGGTCTGCATAAGACAAAGCTTTTCAGACAATTTTCAAAGATAATGTACATGTGTCATTACATGAGTACATAGGTATATTTCCTGTACAGGCAAGCGGCTGAAAACATGTTTTTTTTACAAGATATCAATAGGAACCATAAAAAATTTTCTTAACCTACTCCATCAACCAAAGGAAATAACATTAACAAGTCCCATAAGCGGAAGGGTGACCTCAAAATCAAGCCAAGAATTTAATATCCTAATCCTAAACTTATCTGAGAGCATTTACAAGAGAGATCGAATACAAAGATATCAGTAATCATATACTCTCTGGTATGGCCTTTAACATCCGTTATACAGCATCTTAAGCTAAAATATAAATCTTGTATACATAAAAACTTACAAAGCCTCTAAGAGAAAAGGCAACAATTGTCACAAATCTCGGACAAATGGGGGAAAAAAGGGAAAACAATTTCCAAGTTTTCAACAGCTCCAGTAAATTATGCGGTAATCCTACAACACAATAGAACAGTTCAATTTCATTGATATTCTAAAATCAATGAATTCTCAATGAAAATCAATACCCAAATTTCTCTCCATTAACGAGCAAACATTCAAACAAAATCGCATTAAGCTCCATAATATAAGTATTAATTTACAGAATGCATTACAACTTTTCCATCAGCAACAAAAACAGCTGCAGACCAAGTCAAGTCGAATTCAATCACAAATGTGACGTCAATTAACAACAAAAAAAAAAAAGGACCTCGCGGCTGGCGTGATGGGAAGAAGAGGAAGGAGAAGGTTTGGAGGAATCATCGTGGACGGCGTCAGCGACCGGGATCAGAAGCTCCCGATCTCTACTCTCTCTATCCCTACTCGCCATCACGATCATCGATTTCTCATCGCCCATCACCTGGAAACCCCGCTGCTAATCTCCTTCTCAACAATCCCAAAAACCCTAACCTGCTTCCACCCTTTCTCCCAAGTCACTGTTTATGAATCAAATCAAGAAGAATAAAATAAAAAAACTATACATTTAAAAGAGAAGAAGCTAATTTCAATTTTTTGGCAATCGAAACGGGGGATAGGGAAAAGAGAGTCTGAAATCCGCTTCCTGTGACAGTATTTGTACTTGGTTTTTGTATTTAATTTAAGTATTTATATTTATTTAAGAAAATAATAATTAGTAAAATAACGGGGGCGGGTATGGCCATGTGGGGATTTCCAAGGAGATGTTTGGTCACTAATTAAGGGTTTTAAGGAGATAAATAAAGTTTTGTGTTTTCTTTGGTTTGCTGATTTTGTCATGTAAATGAGCTGTCGTTGATTATTATTGGGTGCCAGCATTTTGCCTCCATACCCTCTTCTGTAATTCTATTTTATTATTTATCCAAATGAATGATGATGGATTTGGTTGGAATTATTATTGAGCAAAACAACTCTTATTAAAATTTGATTCCAATTATCACTTCTTTTTTCTTTAAGTTTACTGGTTCGCATGGGTTGTATTTTAAATATATTAATTAATATTTTTTATTATTTAAAATATATATTTAAGAATTTTTTTAATTTATAATAAAAGTCTATTCATTTTAAAAAAGTAATTGTGAAGATAAAATAACATTTTAAAAATAAGGAAAATAAATAACTAAAAAACAATTGATAGTAAAATAATAAATAATAAACAATATTTTTTTTGCAAAAAATCATTATTTTAATACTTTATTGTCTTTGATATTGTTATAAAATAAAGAGAGATGTGGAGAATAAAGAACAAAGAAAATATAAAAGCAATAGAAAATGTAATTTATTGATCAAAAGATATGGTTACAATGTTTCATCAGAGTCTCTATTTATAAGCATAAGAAGTATAAAAAAAGTAAAGATCTAATTCTAATAACTATTAGAATTTAAAGTATACCAAAACTTTATCTTGATCATGATAGACATCCACTTAATAAGATATTCATAACACTCCCCCTTGAATGTCTATTGGTAGATAATGTGCCTCATTAAAACCTTATTAGGAAAAACCCTGTGGGATAAAAACCTAACAAGGGAAAAAGAGTACACAATCTATAATACACATAATATATCGTCTCATTAAAAACCTTACCAGGAAAACCCAATGAGACAAAACCTTGGTTAAGGGAAAAAGAGTACAACGTGTATTTACTCCCCCTCATGAAAACATCACATACTTTCTCATATTCTACGTATTCAATCTTGAATACTAGTTTTTCAAATGACTATTTGAATGTATTTGCTAAGCATTTATATTACCATTCTTTTAAAAGTTATGAGTGAAGGAAATTTAGAGAAATATATTTTGATCTTTTCAGAAGATTCAACAATAATCATAACAAACTTTAATCATGATTCTTATATAAAAACATAAATAGGTATTTTGGATCATTTTATAATCCTCCTTCAACTACTCAAATTTACCACATATGTTCAAATTATTTCAATTTATATAAATGAATAATTTCCTGAGAATTTCAATATGCTTTTAGCATTCTAAATCCTTCAAGGATTTTAATATAAACTTTACTATATAGTGATTTATAAAGATTGCAACAACAACCATTAGACGCAAGTTAAATCTTTTATGAATTGTCAATTTAATAATATATCTAAAGGTTATTGCATCCACTACAGAAGAATATTATATCTTTTCATAATCAATACCAATACTTAGCGGAAAACTTTATATTTTTATTCCGCTTTTGCAAAACTACTTCATTTGCACTCTCATTGGCTTTATACCTTTAGATATTTGGACTACTAGTCCAAAAACCCCACAAATTTAATTGTACTTGAGTTGCGTCTTTCTATTTTGATCAATTTATTTCATATCTATATTTCTCAATAGTTTTATTCAAGAACCTCCTTTTATTTCATTATTTCAATAATAGCATTGCATGCAAAATCATTGTCGACCACTTTTATTATTTGGTTCTACATTTTCTCAAATTGATATAACTTATTAAGATCTCTTATTTTCATTATTTTAAAATTCAGTTTCAGGTTCCTGAATCTCTTCTGAAGTTTTTCTTATTAGTTATGTCTTGGGTATTTTCTGGAGCACCCACCTCCACTATATGACCATCTAGAATAATTTTCATCTTTAGAACCAATCAATTTATTATTTATTCTAACTGATTTTCCTACTGGGACTTTAATTCAAATTAAAATATTAGATGGTATATAACACTTGGTTATTCTCATTAAGGTTGTAAATACACCTAACAATTAACTTGTAATAAGTTATCCTTATTGAACTTCTGGTTCAATTACTCTTTCCTTAACTCATTACAAGTTATTGTTTCTCTCCCCCTAATGTTGGGAAAACTAACAACTCATGTCACAATTAAATCTCAAATTAATTGTTCAAAAATATTATAAGGAGACTCATATAAATATACATTCACAATCTCTTATTATAACTTGTGCTTTGTGGTGGAGTAGTTGGAACATATACCGAACATCCAAAAATTGTAAGATAGAAAATATTTGGCTCTTGACCAAAAATCAATTGTAATGTGGAGTATTTATAATTTATAGCCTTGATGCGTACATCATGTAAATCAATACAAGCATGAATCTCCTCCTGAAATAGAAAGTTTTATTCTCATAAGTAATGATTTAGCTATTAGTTAGAGGCATTTGATAAACAATTCAGCTAAATCATTTTATATGTGAACATGAGTTACAGGATGTTCAACTTTTATCTCAATTGACATGTAATAATCATTGAAAACTTGGAATGTAAACTCACCAACATTAGCAAGATGAATTGTTTTAATTGCATAATCTAAAATTAATTATTTAAACAAGTAATCTCGCAAACAACAGGTTACGAGTTGATAACGCATGTGATTATTTTGTAGATGCATATACCAAAATCATATAATATCAAAACCATCCATGTAACACACCAAACCCAGCCTAGACGTTATGGCCGAATCTGGCAATGTCACATGGAATGGGTTTTGAAAACAACTAACACGATATAACTATTTCAGATTTGCTAAATCTTATTGCATAGAATTATTATCAAAATATTTATTTCGTTTAACTAACTTGCCTTAAAAGTGTTTAAAAGTGGAAGTTCACAAAAAACCGTGATATTTAAGTAAAACCGTTCGTGATTTTAGAAAACTCTTACTTTTGGTAAAATTCAAATTTTGCAAGTATCAAATCATAAACGCATAAAAACCTCAAATTAAAATGATACAGTCCATAAAGTCCAAATTATATAAAAATACCCCAAAACTAAAATAAATCAAGTGAAACTATAAATAATAACAGTTCAAATAGGTGGTCACCGTCGAATCTTTCACTACACCAATCCATTTAAGTCTAAGAATTACCTGTATAGAACAGACAGAAGTAGGGAGAGTTTACGTAAACTCAATGTGTAACCCACAGAATTAAGCATGTACACATACAGAATAACAGATATCAGTCAGATACAAGCTTGGGCCTAAGCCCTTTACAGATTCAGATGCAGTTTTGGGCCTTAGCCCGTCTCAGATACAGATACAGATGCAAATTCGGGCCTTAGCCCATTTCAGATACTGATACAGATATGCAGTCAAAAACAAAAATTAGAATCCTACCCCCAGCCTCTACATACCATCTCCGTCTATTCCTACACACTATGTAGGGTTAAGAACACCCACCCAGCCCTACACACCATGTTGTACCGAATATGGCACATATCAGATATAATACAGCTGAGCTGTCAGATAATAGGCATAAACGCCTTTCAGAACACTTCCTCCAACATATATATCATCCCCAACCACAAAATAAATACAGTAAATGTAGAATCAGACTTACAGAATAATCATACTTACATGCTTATTTACGGATACAGATATATAAATCAAATCAATCAGACTTGCATGATAATAACATGCTCAAAACACAATATCATACATATAGATCATACAAATTAGGGTTTAATTTTCCCTTACCGATTCTACAGTAGGTCCACAGTCGTTTGGGACGACCCGTGCAACCCTAGGAAAAATTCTAGACAAATGGGCTCACACGCCCACGTGGCTAGCTTGTGTGGGCCCACACGTCCATGTGGCTCATACGCCCAGATTGGCCTTGGCTGTGTGGATTACACGACCTGGCCCAGATACCACACGCCCGTATGGGCCCACACGCCTAATTTGATGTAGCCCGTGTGACTCACAGGGCCACACTTCGGCCATCACAAGGCCATGTCTAGCACACGGCCTGGCCTTCATCAATCACACAGCCGTGTTGATGCACACAGCCTACTACACGCCTACCACATGACCATGTGCGTCTACAGTAAGCAATTTTGGCTTTCATCGAAACTCATTTTCTATGTTTCTAGTTACACACTTGGTACGTTTTTGCAGCAGAAGCAATCTTGAGCACTCCAGAACCTATAATTGACCAACACAGCACTAGATTAATCACTTAAAATCAAACTAAAACCAAATCGAGATACTCATTCATTGAGCGACTAAATCTTACCTTCAATCGAACAATAGCAATTCCCACTAAACTAAGTCTCCAACAAGCGATTACGAGCCCTTGAATCTTCCCCTAATCGACATTAACAATACTCATCAATGAAAAGTTAATAAGGGAAGACAAAACCACTTTACCCAAACTTACCGAACCAAAACGTAATCCAAAGTTGTACAAGAAATGGACGAATTAAAGAAAAAGTCAAAAAAAAGAGAAAAGGGAGAGATAGATTTTTCGACAGAGAGGAGAAGAGAAACTGACGTCAAAAATTTGGAAAAGGAAATCGAAATTTTCAGAAAAAAATCAAAATCAAAATAAAATTTGACAACTTCTCAAATCCCCTAATTCTCTCCCACATATCCTTAAATCTTTTCTCCCCACTAACTCACTCAAAAACCTACTCAGCAGAAACTCTTATAGTCACGCCAAACAAAAATAAACATCCCTGCTAGCGCTAAGACTCGAACACAAAACCTCCAGCACATCACTTCTCTTACCACTTGAACCAGCAGGCTCATTCTGATATGATTTTACAACCAAATAAATATAAGACTACTCCTCAAGAATGAGGCTTAGCTCAGAAAAAAAACTAAAATTTCCCAATGTAAGGCTTGAACTTGGGACCTCTCACACAAGCCCAAAACACTTAACCATTGAAGCATATAGATATTTATGTTAACTAATTATAGAAGCAGAAATAAAAATGTTAGAGCGTTACAATCCACATGGTGCATGAATGGGCCCATGGGCCCATATTCATTTCAGAAATGAAAGACATTAAATCTCAACTTTAGCTAGTGAGTTTCTAAGAACCAATTTTTATTGAGAACAAGTAACAAATAAGAATTCTTTAAATTAAATAATCTTATGGTTTTTTAATGGATGTCCATATGAATTCTCAATTAATTTTTGCATCATATACGATCTAAGATAGTCTAACTGGTCACACCAAGTAGTAAACGCATTTGTATTAGTAAACTTCTAGTTTACTTTAACATGTGTTTCAATTATACTAAATTATAACAAATTGAAATTTTTATTATCATTCCTTTTAATTTGTATCTATATATAAGTACTATTGTGACATTTACTACTGAAAATGTCTAAATCAATGTGAAGTCTATAATGCCACCAAGTCAATAAATATAATTTCCAAATAATTATATGCAGTATTCACTTTAGGGAATATGCCAAAATCTTCAAATACCAGAAAATCTATTAATAGCAAACTTTGAGAGTGGATCTTATTTTCCAGATGTACAATAGGCACATAACCAATGACTTTTCATACATAAGTTTTCTCTCTTGCAAGTTCTCATCAGTAATATTTTTCCACGTAATTTTAATTGAGAACTTATTCTAAATACTGTAGAGTTACACTCATAGTTTTTAAAAAATACTTGTAACTCTAGGTACATCCAACTATAATAAGCTTTAGATAGAATTATCATATTCTATTGCTCAAGAGTAGATCTTTCACAGTCAAATATTTTACTTTCAACCCTTTAATAGTGATGATGACAAAAGAATATCATAAAGATTATATATTAATAACTCAATCCTTTTTTTTTATTCATATGAAATATAATATTTTCTTCATTCACAATCTCAATATGAGATCCATTGCAAATAACTTTTAAAAGCAATACATTAACCATCACAAATTTTGTGCTTTTTAGATAGTGATATATTAGCTTTTATGGAGCTTTAAACTAATTTTGTATTATCAAATATTGGAACAATATTTGTTTGTTTTAGTACCAAATAAGATAAATATTTTCTGTTTGTAATGATAGAATTCATTACTACATTTTCATATCATTCCTCAAAGAATATTAACAGAAACAAAATATTTGGGCATACGCCACATATGTGGCTAATAATCTTTCATATCACATTGATAACATAAGTTATTTTTACCCTTTGAAAAGTTATCTTGAGAACTCTCATTGTTCTTTTATTTATTACTATGTTCCCACTTTTAGTGGTCCATGAGTATATATTTTATTTTCTTTATGTTACATTCACTTTGGGGAATGCAACAAATCTAGTAGGACAAACTTATAAACATCTCAATAGATTCTTTATTTCATAATCACCATCGCAAACATGCGTGATATTTCAAATCAAAATCTATCTATGCATGTTGTCATGATTAGTCTCCAATTATAATAAACAATAAATAAAACATAGTAAAATATAGCTAAAGATCTTTAGCATCATCATCATCACTAGAAGGTATGAGATAGTTCGGAAATATTCTTGATTTCATATAGATAACGGTATCAAATCTTTCACCATCCTTAAGAACAAAAATTAAAATAAGTTAATCAAAACAATGATAACAGGTAATGAAAAAAGAATGAAAAATAATAATCATATATGAAACATTAAATAAAAGAAACTTTCTGTAAAAACTTTGCATCTTGTCGTCAAAGAAATTAAAAATCATGGAGAATAAATTTGATCGTCTATAAAAGGAACTATCACTTTGAGCAAGATCGTGCTGATAACGTGTTATGAAATAAAGAGAAATGGGGAGAATAAAGAACAAAGAAAATATGAAAGCAATACAGAATGTACTTTATTGATCAAAAGGGATGGTTACAATGCTTCATCAGAGTCTCTATTTATAGGCATGATAAGTATAAAAGAAGTAGAGATCTAATTCTAATAACCATTAGAATTTAAAGTATACTAAAATTTTATCTTGATCATAATGGATATCCACTTAATAGGATATTCATAACAAATATGATATTTCACAACACAATTATAAACAACATTCACAATTACATAAATATTATTTAAATCAAATAATAAAACCATTGAATATAAAATAATCATAATTAAACATATGATGAAAATCATACTTTTTTTCTGTAATGGAAATAAAATTTATTAAATCATACTAAAATATGATTTTTCAAGTAATTATTTAGAATTTATTTCGAATAAAAATACATTGCTAATGCATATATTTATAATGCTAAATATTAGTTTTAATTGATAATTAAGCTAAAATAATAAGTATAATTTAATATGTAAATCTAATTAAGTGGTAACATCTATTACATTGATAATGAAAATATTATTAATAAAATAATTATAATTTGTAATTTATATTATGTTGGTTTTTTTAGGTAGAACTTTTAAAAGATATGATTAAAGTAATTGATTTTAGATTAATATACTATCATATTAATTAATATTTAAATAATTTTACTTTTACTATTATCACATTATAATACTAATAAATTACTATTTTAATACTAATAAATTACTATTTTAGTGTCAATATAGAAATAAAATTAACAATGGCCCTATTTGACAATTGGTAGATAGTTGATTGCAGTGACTGATTTAACTAACTGATTCTATTAATTAATTATTTAAAAGTGTTTAGTAAAACTTAGTTGAAAGTTGATATATGTAAAATAACAAACAATGGCATGGCCCATTTTATTGTTAAGTATGTATTTGTTTATAATACTTTAGTCTTTATTGGGTTAAATTATTTAAATAAAACTCTATTATCAAGGAATTAAAACATCTATTATGGAAATTAATTAGTAATATTTTTGAAAATTTAAATAAAAAATTTTCTTAAGTTCCTTATTTGCAAATATTAACCTTGTGGAAATTGATAAATATTAATAGTGTATCAATAAAATTGTAAACTATATTTTTAGTGATAATTATGTCATGTTCTTAGTATGTAAATTAGTGATAATTATGTCAAACTTCGAATAAATTTATCAAGTAGCGTATTTCAATCAATATAAAGTTGCATAAGAAACTATTTTATACAAGTAAATTGAAAATAAATTAAGAGTACATAAATATTCAAGAAATAAATACATATCTCATTTCATATATCTTATTAGGTTTGAGAGCATGTGGCAAATGGAGTAATTTGATGTAACTTTCTTTCTATTTATCACAAAAAAAAAAAAAATAGTTTTTCCAAACCCATGTTTATATGTATATAATAGATATTTATAAATGATACATGTATGAATCAATTACAATTAGAATCAAACATCATAGGTAACACAAATTCATGATAAGCTTTTATGTTTGGACAGTGCAGAATAATTGAAATTCTAATTATCTAGATAGATTTAACTAATAGAGTAAAATTACATTCTCAATATTATATTTAATAATATAAATTATAATTACACATTAAAATAATTTAACTTTTAAAAAGATATTAATTATTTTAAAATTATAAATAAAACTTAAAGAAAATTCTCTAAACAAATAACTAAAGTTAAAATTAAACTATTTTATTTAATATACTATGGTGACATGTCTTATAAAATTATTATTTAAATAAGAATTAAAAGTATTTAGTAGTCATCGTCATAAAAATATTGTTTTAAACTAATGTAGTTTATTTAAGATTTTTATAAGATGTGTTTTTATTTAGTTGTTTAAAACTTTTTTATTAGAAAAAAATATAAATAATATTTTGAACTTTAAAATCTTGAAAATTTGTTTCAAAAATAGTATTTCAGATTTTAGAAACATTTAAAATGCATAAAACTTTTAATAAATTATTTTTTATATTGTGTTTAAAAATGTTTTTTTTAGTGTTAAATATAAAATTGTTTAAAAATTTAAAATCATTTTTTAAATTTTAAAATGCATGCAAAAAATTTATTTTAAAACAATTTAGTTTTAATATTGTTGATAAAGTAATATTTTAATTTTAATTTTAAATCTTTTTTAAAAATATTTTCAACATTTTAGATTTAAAAAATAAGGCAAACTACTTTGGTCACCTATTTTAAAAATTTATTATTTTAACCGCTCTAATTATATAAGTTGTCAATTTTAGTCAATCTATTGTTAAATGCATTTAGTCACCAGACGAAATGCTGACATGGTCGTCTTTTGATTGGTATAATAACAAATTTAGCCCTTAACACTTTACACACTCTGTCAATTTGGTCATACTTCTAAAAAAATTCAAAAAATTTAACCCCCAAGTTTGCACAATCTAAATTCTAAAAATTCAAAAAAAATTATAATTTTAAAAAAATTTAAAGATATATTATTTACTATAAAAATACATAAAATAAAAAATATTAAAATATTTGATTATCTAAATTTAAAATTTATGATTATTATTATCTATTAAAATTTTTAGGGTTATTTAAAAAAAAATTAAAGCTTTTTCAAACGTAAAATTTAAAATACAAAGGAATTGATGACAGCTTAGTATATCCTTTTAATTTATTTAAAAAATTAGATAAATATTTAATTAGATAATCATAAATTGTAAATAAATAAAATATCATATTATATTAATATTCATTCTTTTTTACTTTCAATAATCATAAATCAATTATAATTATGTTTCAATAACTCTAGATTTTAACTTAAAGTTTTGATTTTGAGATGTGAATTTTTTATTACACCACACAAATAACGTCATTATGAGAAGGCTTAGAAATTGCTTCTCAACTTGTATGCAAAGGAGCACAAATTGTGTTATTAGGATCGTTCCTTCATTCTCATTGACATAGCACATGAATGAGAAGTTTAAAGCTACCACATTCCCTAGGATTGAAGAACGGAAGTGGAGTATTAGCCAGGGAAACTGAAGGGTTTTATCTCACTAAAATCAAGTATTTTTGGTAGGAAGATTGGCATTGTAGATGAACCAATTTAACATGCATGATGATTTTTGGATTAAGTGTTTCATAACATGCCATCTTCTTAGCTATCAAATAAATAAATAAGGGTTTGATTTCATTTCTTTTAAATATTTTACCTTTAAATTTTTAATAATTATATTTATCATATTCTGCACAGTTTATTAGACAAAACATAAATTAAATTGTAAATAATAAATAATGGAAAAAAATAAATTTTAAATTTTATAATAATGAATAAGGGACTTATTGAGCAAATAATCAAGCCATGATTTTAAAATTCTAAAACATTTAAAACCTTGGAGGACAAAAGTTATCAATTTAAAAACGGAAACGCTTGAAAATTATCTTCAAAAACACACAGGGTGAAATGCTACAATTAGTTATGCTGAAATTTCAAATAAATATAAAATAAGAAGGACCTGGGTTGTAATTAAAACAGGCAAAAGGCTAAAATAATAGGACAACATAGAGGGACTTTTCCTGGCATTTCTCCATTAACTCAAACTATAAAAGCCAAACTTTCACTCCGTCGTTCATTTTCATTATATATAGATAAATTTTTTTTTAAATCAAACCAATAATACTTATTCTGTATATTTCAATTTTTATTTTCAATCATTCGAAAAGTAAGGGATTCAAATAAAATTTCTAAAATTGTCCACATATTTTGCTTTTTAAATTCATTTGAAAAATAATTTATTTTGATAACATATCACATGAAAAATAAAAAATAAAAATAAATATAGAGTTTTCCATGTGCCATTAAAATAGTCTATTCACAATACGATTACTAATAAAATTAATAAGAAAAATAAATATTCTAACCAATTTTATCTAATTACTTTAACATTTCATATTTATTGAGTTATTATCTCTCTAAATTAAACATATACTCATTGTTATCATTGATTCATGCTCGACCGAGTATAAATATTTAATAATATATAACTTAGTTAAAATTTGTATAAATAATTTAAAATAAGTATTAGGTAATTAATTAATTATTTAGTAGGTCAAAATGTATAAAAATTATCTTTTATCAAGAAATTTTCAAATTATTTAAAAGATATTAGTAAAATAGCGTATCATTATATTTTAAAAATTAAAATATATATATATATCTTAAAATTAAAATACTATTACTATTGTAGAAAAAAAAAACTCTTTAAACTTAAATCATGCACAGAACATATTTGGAAAATCATAGAATAATTATATTTGAGTGTAATTGTTTATAATTATCTACGTAATTACTCAAATTCTCACTCTTTCTCAAAGAATTGAAGAGTATAGTTGAGTGCATCAATTACACCTCATCCAAAGAACTCAATAATTATGGTAATTACTCAAACATAACCATAAATGTGTAATTACAAGTAATTTGATGTGGATTGAGGAAGAAAACAGCAGTAAGCTAATGAATCAGGACTAAGCAAACGAATACAAGAGAGGATGGAACTATAGAAAACTTACGGTTATAGAAAACATGCAGCTGTCTTTATTAAAAGAATGATTCTTGTCACGCCCCAATTTAGGGGTTCAAATTTTTCGATAAGAATTGTTGTGTTGAAAATTTATTTGTTGTTATTTTGGCCTCTGCCTATAATCTGTTATGCTTAGTGCTTCTAGAAACTCAAGGGTTGACGAAAAGCTTGAAGTGGAGTAGTTGGTTAAAAGACTCTTAATGCTTTAAGAGGTCGTGAGTTTGATTACCATTGGTATTGTATATTTTATTAATACCTTTCTTTTGCTTCTTTCCAACTTGTACACGTCCTAATGTTAAGCAATTGGAAATAAGTTTGGATGTAAATGAGTTATTGGCCTAGTGCTTAAGTGTTAATGAAATTATCCTTGTGACTCGATTTTGATTTTCCTTATTCATAAATTCTTTTTTAAAGTTTGTGTTGTTCTCCCTTAGCAATTTGTCAGATTTCAGTTTGACTCAAACACTGGAAAATCAAAGACTTTATTTGAATTATCAAAAGGCTATAAGTTTTTTTTAAAAGATTGAACTAATTTTTATGTTGAGTTTTTTTTCTTCGTTTTTCTCTTCTTTTCCCCTATTGTTGTCCCATCCCCTTCTATTTTCTCTCAATTTTCCTTTTTTTCTCCTTTTTTCTTCCCTTATTTTCTCTTCACCCTTATGTCGCCTCTTTGTGTTCTCTTCTTCATTTTATTTTCTTCTTGCCAAATTACTGATTACCTTGGCCGAATTTATTGGTATTGCTCGGATTTTTCATTGGTTCTTCGAATCTATTGCTTTGATGGAGTAAGTAGTACTTTTTCTTTCTAGTAGATCTTCTCTTGTTTCCTTTTTCTTTTATTTTTTCTTTGGCCGAAAGTTACTGGTGCCATAGTTGAATATTCTATACTAACTTTTGAGTGTTATTTTGATTGACGGACCTAATCCGATCGTCAGGGATCAACAATGACATCGAAACTCATTTGTGTCTTTGTTATATATCAAAATAGAGTAAGTAAGTGATTGACAATTGAATCTAATTTGACACTGTTAATCCTTGTCCTGTCTGAACCTTATAGGGGTGTCTAAAAGCTGGTTTTAATCAAGTTTCGTTCATGTTGTGTACAAATCTAATCTAGAGTTGTCTAGATCTAAGTTGTAGAAGTTGCTGTTACGTTAGTGCATCAGATTCGCGTAAAATTAAGTGTAGGTTTGACCTTTGTGTGTATTAGTGTTTAAAAAATGATATATTTTATGCATGTGATTAGTTATGCATGCTGAGTTTGGACATGATAAGAGGTAATGGCCGAATGTTAGGGCTTAAAATTGTAACTGATGGTGTGATATTTGAGTTCTATAATGTGTAGTATTAAAGCATGTTGTTGATTGACATCGTTTATTGTTTTCTTATAAAAGTATGTCATTGATTGAGATTGTTAATATCGAAAGCATAAAAGTATGCCACCGTTATTGATAAATTTAATGCATGTAAGCATGCCAACTAAATGAGATTGATATTGGAAAGTGTGATTTGCTTCATTGAAAGTATGTCATATTGCATTGTATGGGGCTTGAGTATTGATTGGGTGATGCAGGAGTTCTGTGGAGTATCGAGGGTTTATCCGTAACATTGGTTAGTCAGTATACTGCACCCCAGAGTCTTATGGAGTACTAGCGACTTATCGCATCTTACTGTAGCTTGTTTGCATATTATTGATAGTTTTAACTGCATATTGTTACTGGTGGTTTAACCACACCGAGCTTCGACTCTTATTGTTTTGGTGTTCGAATGTCCGGTATTGGGAAACTCGTGATGTATAGCGGATGGATGGGTAGGACCATTACACTATATCATTGAGCATGTCATATACATATGTTGATATGCCATGTTAAATTGTATGAACTGTATGTTAATAGTATGCTTGTATACTTATTTTTGCTTAGACTCACACTAAGCTTTTTAAGCCCACCCTCTAGTTTACTCTTTATAGATAACCCTCAATACTAGGGTTGGACTCAATATTCGAAGGTCTTATCTCGGATTTTCACATAATACATTATTTTAAGTTTTGGTTTATTTTGGGGACTGTAATTTTTATTAAGTATAGACTGTGGTATAGGTGATTTTTATTTGGGATTTTTGCACATTTGAGATATTTGAATAGAAACTAAACAAATTAAATAATTGGCCTAACATGACTTAAAATATGGATTTTATACAAATTTGAATGCAACATTTTTTTTCCCGTTGCATAATAGTAAAACAAGGTTTTTAAAAAGTTTATTGACAAAGTCAACTGAGTTGTTTTCAAACGACACAACTTTCTAATAAATTGCGCTTAAATTATAGATGACCTAATAAACTAGTGTTGTTAACAAATCTAATGCAACTACGCTAAATTTTCCAAAAAATTGTTCAAGATAGTGATTTTTAAATCGGACGTTTTTACTTGGCCATTTCGATGGCTAATGTAACCTTTAGGATTCCACCATAATGTCTAGGCCAAGTTTGAGAGATTAAAATTTTGGTTTTTATGTTTTCCTTCTCCTAATTTTGTATGCCCATGCAACTTCATTCCATAGATTTCTTGGTAACCAGTACAGAATAGTAAACTATAAAACACCTTCTATGCTCAAAACTTGATCACCAACCTTCCAAATTTCAGTGAAATAACCTTGACCAAATTAGGATGAAAGTGACTGCCTTGTCCTTCATTAGAACGTAACGTCGGCCTTAGGGGTAGTTTGGGAGTGCGACCGCCCAAGGCCTAGGGCTAGAAAGGGCCCCTAAAAAAATTTTTTTTTTTGCTTTTAACGTGGGGAAAAATCTTCAACCTTTTAAGTTTTCTAATCGACACTTCATTATAAGTAGGGAAAAAAAAGGAAAATAAAATAAAAAGGGCATTCAATTCTTCGCCATAAATGCTTCATCTCCAAGAGCTTCTCCAAACCTCCTCTAGTTCCCAAATTCCAACTCCTACCATTAAAGCTAATGGAGAATTTCAATTTTCACCCAAAAAATCAACAGTTACTAGCATTCAAGTTCTCTATTTTCCTATAACAATGTCAACAAGAGAAATTTTCTAAAAGTTAAATAGGATCAAATTTCATTTGAGTAATACATCATTCATCAGTCATCAGAATCAATCAATTGAAGTTATTAATTTTTACTTTATATCTGAAAGATGGAGAGTTTAAGATTCTAAAAAAAATCGGCGGTCAACGGTGGCTTTGGCGCGGTAGTCCCTTTCTTTCTTGCCATCCTTCGTGGCTGTGCCGAATTACTAATATTCAACTGACCGCTGCGCCTGCTTGCTGCCCATGGTGCCTCCTATCTACGGTATGCCGAATCTACCATTGTTGCAGGTATAATTCTCCCTTCCTTTTTTTTCTTGTAATCTTTTCATTCTTAATTTGATGACATCTTTGGGTTTTAACTAATAAAGTCATTAAGTCAGTCTTATATTTAGCTTCTCTCCCTAATTTTTTTAATGACCCATAGTACAATATACTACTGCATACCCTTTCTTAATAACTTTATGAGATTGAATTTTTAATCGTTTTTGTTACTCAATTAATTTTTTTAGTTGTATTTCCTTCGCAAATAATTAGATATTTTTAATTATTATTTCTATTTTTAATTTATTATTATAATTATATTTATAGAATTCCAGTAACTTGATTTGACTATTGGAATTAGTAAATGTAAAAGCAAATATTCAATTTGGAATTCTTCTATCAGGTGCTATTATTTTATTTTTCTTGTGTTACTTGAGTATCTGATTTATCTTTTATATACAATGTTACCTAAAAAGCAGTTATCTGGAACTGAAAAAAGGAAAAAGAGAAAATTGCTAAAGAGTTAAAAAAATCACAATAATGTGCTATTGATAAATTTGTTTTTTAAAAAAGTAGTTTTTAGTTAAAATTTGGATCAATCAAATGAAAGTTTGCATAATGATGTCAATGAGAATGATGAAATTGATTATCCAAATAAGCCTAATGATGTGCCAAATGTATCAAATATTGAAAATTTTTGTCTTAATGAAGAACAAACAATTCCTCTTGATATTAGCATTGATAAAGAATAAACAATTCATTCTTTGGATATTTATGATCCTAGAAATTGGACTAATCTTAATAACAAAACAATGGACATTTTAGATGAAAAAGGGCCTATATTACGAGAAATGAATCTTGGTTTTCCTCTCAATAATAATAATAGGCATTTTTCTTACGCTTATTTTTCTAGGAAGTTGAGCAATGGTGAGATTAGCGATAGAAAATAGTTGGTTTATTCCAAACATGTTGACAGAGTGATTTGTTTTTGTTGTAAGTAGTTTAAAACTATTAATAATAAAAGTTTGTTAGCAAATGAGGGTTTAAGTGATTTGAGACATATTAGTGAGAGGCTCACACAACATGAAAACAGTGTTAAGCATATGACTAATATCAATACTTGGAATGAAATGACAGTAAGGTTGAATAAAAATGAAACAATTGATAAAAACTTGTAAGAACAGATTATGAAAGAGAAAGAGTGGTAGAGGTAAGTTTTACTTAGAATATTTTCTATTTTTAGTTGTGAAATATCTTGCTACTGATAATTTCGAGCATCCAATAAAAAACTCTATCAAGATAGCAACGATAATTTCTTGGGATTAATTGAAATGATTGTAGAATTCAATGTGATAATGCAAGATCATGTTAGATGCATTCAAAACCGTGAAATTCATTATTATTATCTTGGGTATAAAATTCAAAATGAGTTAATTTTCTTTTTGGCCGATAGTGTTAAAAGTTCTATAGTTAAGAACAATAAAGAGGTGAAATATTTTTCTATAAGTCTTGCTTGTACCCCTGATATTGGTCATTAAGAACAAATGAATCTAATAGTATAATGTGTGAATATGTCAACTAATAAAATAAAAATTGAGGAGTACTTTTTAGAGTTTATGAAGGTGGATGATACATCTGGATTGAGACTTTTTAATGAATTACAAGATGTTTTGAAGTCTCTTGATCTTAATGTTAATGATATCAGTAGGGTTGAGCATTCGATTGAGTCGAGACAAATCAAGTCAAAAAGATTTGAGTTAGTCGAGTTGATGAATCCTATTTTAGCAACCAAAGTCAATTTGAAATTTTTTTGATTTAAGTAAAAAAATTTCGAGTCAAGTTAACGGATCCTATTACTTATACTCAATGTTGCGTTTATATCAACTAATCATTTAACTAGTAGATGAAGTATAAGATTATTTAACTACAAAAGTAAGGTTGATGGGTAAACATTTATCAAAATGATGTAGTTTCGCTTTTTAACTTAATGATTTTGACTTTTAACTTTAGAAAAGGTAAATATTTATTAAAACGACGTAGTTTTGACTTTTCTTATTCGAATTTTCAGATAACTCGAATTGTGTAATTCATATTCGTGTTAAATAGAAATTTTTGATTTTTTTTATTTGAATTTATCTGAATAACTTGATTATCTCAAATAGCTCGAACTATTTAATTCAAATTTTTAATTTTTTATCGAGTTTTTCGAATCGAATCGAATTTTGCTCATCCCTAGATGTAAGGGGTCAGGGTTATGATAATGGTTCCAATATGAAATGGAAGCACTAAGGTATTCAAAAGCGATTTCTTGAAACAAACTTGAGAACATTATATATTCCTTAAAACACCCCAAACTCGGCCTAGACGTTATGGCTGAGCCTAGAAATGTTACGAAAAAGGGTTTTAAAATCAATCTTAAGTTGAAATTTCTCGTGTTAATTGTTACTAAGGGAGTTGTAACGCCCCAAAAATCCTGAACTTCTTTTTGTGTGGTTTTTATGTGAATATGTACTTAGTAGTTTTAGGTAAATATTATTTGGGTGTTAGAAGACCCATAGTAGAGTTTAGGTCCAAGCTTAAAAGGGAAAATATTCAATTTATTTTGGAGTTTAATTTTAGGCTTCTAGAAGATTGGTAGTGGCGTGACTCTCAGAGAGCTAATCAGAAGAGAAAATTTAGGAATAGATTGGGGAGTTATCAGGGAGAAAAACGAGGAGATGAGAAGGGGGAAGTGATGGAGCTGAATTGGGAATTGAGGCTATGGGCTATAAATATGTGCCGAATTTGGGATCCTAGGCTAATGCCAAATTTCTCATCTTTTCCTCAAGTGCCGATTTGTATTTTTTTCTTCTCTTCTTTCTTCTTTTTCTTGCCGAAATCCTCTACATTCGGCCTTGTCCCTTTTCCTTATTCCTTTGATTTTTATTACCTACTTTCGCTAGATCTTGAATCTCCAAAGTCGACTAGGGGCTTGTCAGGAAGAGTAGAATTCCTCATTTAGGCTACCATGTTCGCGAAATTAAGGTAACGTTAGGGGTTGGTAAGGATGGCCGAAAGTCCTTTTTTTAACAAGTTTTTGAGTATCGTTTTAGTTGATATAGTATCGGTCTTAACTCGTGATTGGATGCCAGTCACCTAATACTCGGGTTTTATGATTAAGTTGGTATAGATTTAAGGTCTAATGGCGGTTGGTGATAAAGAAAATGGCTATTAAGGCTTGGCACACGGTAAGGTTACGGTGAGGCTTCAGGATTTTTATAGATAAAGTTTGTATTTAGCCTATGATTAATTGTTAAGTAATATCGAATGTAGGTTTGTGACTAAGAGGAAATCGCAGCACGCTCTATCGCCAGGTGTGTACAAACACTACACACATGATATCAGCAATGCCGAAAAGCCGAAAGTGACTAAATGGGCCCGGTGGACCCTGAGGCTAAGTTTTGTGAAATTTATTGATTTGGTTATATGAATTGATCAGTTAGTCATGCATATTACATGATTTAATTGGATTTGGGCTTAATGGGCTACTTAACAGAGATTTGGGCCATACGATTGTGATTTGGGCCTAATGGGCCATATGATTGAGAATGGGCTTTGTATATGAGTTTGGGCTTAGTATCTGTTAATTGCCAAACATTCATAAAACTTAAAAACATAAATGCAACCGCGGACAAGTCAAAAGGTTGAAGTGTGGTAATGGGTATATGCATGTCTAGGATTGGATCTAGGGAGAGCTTGGTACTTAAATGGTCTCAACTCTTCTCTGGAATCCTACTTGGTGCATAATGCCTGTTCACTTTGGCCAACGGGGACTTGTTAACGGGCCAGGTAGGTACTGAATCCATAATACTTAAAAATGATCGAAATGCCCCTAAGGGTGAAAATGACTAAAATACCCCTAAGAGTTAAACTTAGGATTTATGGGTGTGACATGCTGCATTCATGTGATATACTGCTTAGGCTGTATGTGGGTGGAAAATTATGGTACGGAGGAAGAATTTGAGGATCGCATGGTTGCTTGACGACTGTGGATCCAGTACCGTTGGCTTTTTAAAGCTCAATATGTGATTAGCAGCTTTGCTGCAATGTTAGGTAGTACCGCAACCGGGCTACCATTACTGTGTAGTGGATGGGTGGGTCGATTTAGAAATCCCCACGGGTGTATAAGGTTGGTTGGGAAATGTTGTGTAGCGGATAGATTACTGGGGAGGGTTTTTACTGCATTGCATATGTGATATATTACGATGATATTATGATTAGGGCTTAGGCCCAATTGATTGCTTGCATGTTAATGACTGTTGAGGGTTGTACACCTGAGTTTCGAAACTCAATCCCTCTTTAATTTTCTCAGGAGACCCTTAGTAGGCGGTTCGACGAACGGAGGGACTCGGAGGTGGCCAGCTAGCAAGACGCTTTATTTTATTTGTTTTTCTTTATAGTTTCTAAGTATTTTGATTTCAGATTGTAATAAGGCTTTACCTCTGTTATTTGTTACATTGAACGCTTTACTTTATTCCCTCTAAGTTATCCCACGTTTTATTTTGAAACAATGGATTTATTCAAAATTAAGTTTCCGCACATAAAAATATTTTCTCTAAAAAGTTAAAAAAATAATTTTTAACCTATAGAAAGATTGATTGATTTTTAAACACAAGCCGTTTGAAAAACAACTTTAAACTGGAATTTTACTCAAATTTGGTTTTCAATGAAAAATAAGGTTTTTCGCAAAAACACTTCAATGTGACACGCCGGATTTGGGTCTAACTTCTAGGCCGGGTTTGGGGTGTTATAGGAGTCCACATTTTAGGAAAACATATTATTTAACTCCTTTATAAAACCGTCAATTTTTTGTCTTCTTAAGTAAAACGTAGCATTTGCAGCAGAAGTTTGAAAGTCGTTGTTTTTGAAATCTGAACTTGTATTTTCAAAAACATTTGTTGCATAAAACCGTTGTTTGCTAAATGTAGCTGTTTAAAAGTCAAAACGCATCCAAAATCAAAATTATAAACATACAGTTCAGAGAGTCCCAAAATTACAAAACTCTCAGAAAATCCCAATAATTAAATAATTACTAGTTAAAAATAATTTTCGGACTAGTGGTCACCACTGAACCTCCGTCGCATCAACCTGTGTATGCCTAAGGATTACCTAAATAAAACAGACAAACATATGTGAGTTTTGAAAAACTTAGTGTGTAACTTAACAGAGACATGTATGCACATAAACTAATATTTCTCAATATATCAGAACAAAAGCGAACATAAGTCCTTAACAGAACTAGATCATATCAAACTCGAATTATCAGAACATACAGATATGCAAAATCCTACCCCCATCCTCTACACACCATCTCTGACCATTACGATACAGCATGTGGGGTTTAAAACATCCACCCATCCCAACACACCACATAGTGTCTTTACAACACTTATCAGAATAATTGCAGTAAAGCTGCCAGTATATCAGTGAAATGTTGCCTCACAAATCACTTCCTCCACATATATAAATCCCACCCCATACATAGATACGAATAACAGATAACAGATATAACAGAACTAACATATCCCGCATGCTTATGTACAGATAACATACATGATATTACGAATCAGTCAAATCATACATATCAGTTTCTAAATACTTAAATCAGTCTATCAGAATTGCAGAATATCATGCATTAGGGTTTGTTTTGCCCTTACCGACCCTACAGAAGGCCTACAATGGATCGAATCGACATATATGACCCTAGGGAAAATTTTAGAATTTTGTGCCCATACGCACGTGTGGCCCACATGCCCAAATTGGCCTTGCCTGTTTAGCCCACATGACCTAGCCTACAGCCCACACACCCAATCGGCCTAGCCTGTGTGACCCACATGGTCACACACTCGCTTGACACACGGTTGTGTGTCGCACACGGCTGAGCACAAGCCCGTGTAGCGTCGACAGGCCATTTTTTGGCTTTCGCCAAACCTCGTTTCCTTGTGTTTTCGTTACACAGCTGGTTCATTTTTAATATTACAACAAACCTTAGATCACTAGAACCTAGAAACAGTAACCCAAACGCTGTATTAGTAATAAATTTACGAACTCAACCAAGAATTTAATTCTGATTAAAGCCTCTCAAAACCTAATTATGCGCAACACTTACCACCAATGAGCAGAACACTTAACACTCAAAACAATAAAGGAACACCAGCCGCTTCTTGTCTTTTCCCTAAACAAGAAATAATGAACACCATCAATGGATTTAGTAAAATAGAATTAAAATCCCCCACAACGCAATACTAAAAAGAACTACTAAAAAGCTTACCTAATCAGCACGAATCAATGAACCCCCAAAATCACGATGACGATAATTAGAATCGAAGAGGGGAGCAACAGTAAAATTTTGCAAAAGAAGCAAGGGAAAAAGAGAACGTCAGAAAAGGATTAGGAAACAAAAAAAATAAACGTCAAAAGAAAAGTAGAGAGGGAAAATTTGGGGAAAGGAAAAATAAAAAAAATAAAAAAATTTAAGATAACCAGAATCCCAACTCCCCACTAACCCATTGAAACTAACATTAGATTCTCATCCAACAACTTCAGAGTTTCAGTTCCATCGAATCTCTATCACACCACCAAAACAAAAATTATCATCCACGCTCACACGGGGATTCAAACACGAAACCTTAAGGCAAGCTAACACCTTACCACTAAACTAGCAGGCTAATTCTAATACAATTTGACTAACAATAGGATATAAGCCAAACCGCCAAGGGATAGGCTAGGATCAAAATAGCATAAATTTCCAATAGTGGGACTTGAACCTAATACCTCAAACACACACCCAAAATACTTAACCACTGAAGCAGATACTCAATTATGACAAATTTCACAGAAAAAAGTTAAATAACCAGGGCGTTACATTCCTTGCGCTTATCATGGTTTGAATCTTACTCTTAGTGATATGACACATTCTTGCATTAGAGCTTTTTCATTTTTTTGGATTTTTTTCAATGCATATATTCATTATTTTCGGGTTCTACAAAAAGATAGAAAATTTTACTTGACAATGTTACTGAATTAACTATGAAATTTTTATCTAATACTCGTTGGGCGTGTCAAATTAAAAGTGTTAAAGCTATTAGATTTCAAATTCTCCAAATAAGATTGGTTTTTTCGGAATTATATGAATCTTGTTATGATACAAAGTCAAAGAGTGAAGCGGTAGTCAATGCACTTGAGAGTTTTGAGTTTTTACTTGGTATGGTAATTTGGTATGAAATTTTATTTGCTTAAATATGGTGAGTAAGAAATTACAATCTAAGTCTATATGCGTTGACACCACCATAAAACAATTAGAAGGTGTATTGTCACATTTTGAAAAGTATAGAGATGAATGTTTTACTTCTAGTATGAATATTGCTAAAAGTATTGCACTTGATATGGATGTAAAGCCTACCCTTCCAACAAAGCGTCGTGTTATTAGAAAAAAAATAATTTGATGAGAATAACCAAGAGGCTGAATAAATTTAGTCGATTGATGAATTATTTAAAGTTGATTATTTTTTAATTATTGTAAACATGGAAATTACTTCTTTGAAAAGCATATTTGAGCAACTAAAAACATTTGAAACTATTTTTGGGTTTTTGTTTGATTCAACCAAGTTAAAGTCATTGGATCAAAAGGAATTGAGAGAATTTTGTGCTACTTTTCGCTCTACCTTTTCTCATTGTGATTCATCAAATGTTGATTGAAATGATTTTTTCTCTTAATTAAAAGTTTGTAATTTATTTAACCGAATGTATTAATGTCAGCCACTGAAATTCTTGAGTTTGTCGAATATGCATATTGCTATCTGAATGTATCAATCGCTTATAGAAAATTTTTTAACGATCCCTATGACTATGGCATCATCTGAAAGAAGTTTTTCAAAGTTAAAGTCAATCAAAACTTACTTAAAGTCGTCAATATCACAAGAACGATTGAATGGTTTGACAATTTTATCAGTCAAGAAGGATTTTCTGGAAAATATTGATATTGATGTTATAATTAATGATTTTGCATCTCGGAATGCTCGTAGAACCCATTTTTATGATTTTTTGTGTTTTTGTAATTAATTACATAGGAGTAGATTGAATGAAAAATATTTTTTTTTGAATTTTATTAGAAAATGTCTTATTCTCTTAATGTAATAAAATATATTATTTTAATGAAATTACTAGTAGATGTTTATATTTTATTGTATTACATTTTATCATTTTTTTTAAAAGGACCCCAATTTATTGTTTCGCCTAGGGCCCAAAAATGTCAAGAATTGGCCTATTAGAAGGTTCTGACAATAGGTGCTTAGTGTAACTAGCCATAGCTTCCCAAGGTGACTCACCAGACTTCAATGTTATTCTTTCTAAACTCAAGCATTTCCTTTATTTAGTCCAAATTAGTTAAACTTTCATCATTCAAAAGCTCAAGATTGTATTTCTCCGCATCTTTGGACAATTCTAAAGTATTGGATGTGGGAAATCTTGTGCTATATATGGATACCATGATACTAAGAAATCCATTTTCTTGTTGTGAAACAAATTTACCTTGCGAGATGGATTTTAGTTTCTTAGCCATATCCATATCATATAATTCAATATCCTCAACTCTATGTTTTAATCTTTTCAACTTTGTAGCTTCTCCTACACTTTCATTTGGTAAGCATGGGAAAACAAGAAGTGCACTAAAACAAACTAGTGAAAATAAATGGAAAATATCATCACATTACAAATCTGCAGTCACATTAATTTCCCTTATAAGATTTTTTTTTCTCCATGAATCCAAGCAGAAAAAATAGCTGCTCTTTTTCTTGCATAGCAAGGAAATGGAGACTCGAACATATTATGAAAAACTATTAAGAAAGTACAAATAGTTGAGCACAAGTACTACCAATCATAATTTTTTGTGGTTCTTTTGTAAAAGAGGTAGCGTGAGAGAAAACAAATAATTTATCAGATAAGTAAACCTAGTATATCCCACTCAATTTGTCAAATACCTAAGCACATATATTCACCAATAGATTAGTTAGGTAAAGTACATAAAACCATCAAATAATATGGATGAATACAATAATCAAGTAAACTTCATATACATGTATCTTCTATTTCATAACTCAATATATCATAAAATGTAATTATCATATAATTCATGTATCATTTGCACTAATTCAAACTGAACTCATATGATCTGTAACAAGATTGAGCTTGTTGAACCACTTAGAACATAGTTAGATACATGGGTAGTACACACGAGGTGTCATGAACGGTAATCTGTCAGTTAGTCTCAGAATTGACTAAACCATAGCTCTGATACCAACAAATGTAACACCCCTAACCTGTATTCGTTGCCGGAATAGGGTTACAGACATTACCAGGCTTATCATAAAAACATTCATACATTTCAGGTTCATTATTAATATCCAAACATAAATCATTCAAAAGCAATCATATAGTCCCTAATAAGAGCCTTCGAGGCCCAAAACAAGCATTAGAAATAATTTGGGACTAAATCGAAAACTCATAGATACTTTAGAAAAACATTAAAAATTTTCAAAGTACAGGGGACACACGCTTGTGTGGCCAGGCCGTGTGTCTCACACGGCCAAGAGACACGCCCGTGTCACAGGCCGTGTGGGCATTCGAAATGGGATCACATGGTCGTGTCCTAGCCTGTGTTCGACCCCGTGTAACTAACTAACTTGGGTCACACGGCTAACCACACACTCGTCTGACTAGCCCGTGTAACTCCCTGACTTGTTTTCAATAAAAATCTTAAGAGACACACGGCCGTGTCATCCGACCGTGTGTCACACATGGATGAGACACACGCCCGTGTTTCTGCCCGTGTGGACGAAAATAGACTATTTTCTAAGCCACATTTCTCACCCAAATTTGCATCAGCCTAAACACTTCAATAGCATATAATCACAAGATAAATAGGCATTCATACAAACCCAAAAACAAGCCTAAACATGCAATATCCATGTACATAACTTGAAGCACATACATTTGCCCACTTTAAACACATACCAAACATGAATCAAAGGTTACCTAAATGGTAAAATGCATAAAGTCACTTTTCTGCCTATCACATAATCTATATGACATTTTTAATCTCAAACAGTATGGTACTCAACTTACCAATTCAAAGTCTAGACATTTTCAAGATGTTTCATAAATCATAAGGCTAACCACACACACACACACGCATACACACACACACACACATACACACACATAAACATATATCAAATCAAGCCACATTAAATGGCTATTTACATAATGAAACATATAGGCTTTCATTAGCCAGATGACCTATACATGCCATATAACCAAAATACATAAAGTTTAAAAGTACCAAAATAGCCGATAGATAATATGATGAGATCTCCGGTGACTTCCAACCCGAGCGAGCTTCCGAGACACTATAAGACACGGAAAAATAAACAGCGTAAGCAATTAAGCTTAGTAAGTTCGTATAACATAGAATTAAACTTACCATTTAATCACAATTTAGATAAGTAAACATAGTATATCCCACTCAATTTGTCAAATGCCTAAGCACATATTTTCCCCAATAGGTTAGTCAGGTAAAGCACATATAACTATAAAAAAATATGGATGAATACAACAATCAAGTAAACTTCATACACATGTATCTTCTATTTCATAACTCAATATATCATAAAATGTCAATATCATATAATTCATGTATCATTTGTACTAATTCAAATTGAACTCATATGATCTATAACAAGACTGTGCCCGTTGAACCACTTAGAACATCGTTAGATACACGGGTAGTAAACACGCGGTGTACTGAACGGTAATCCGTTAGTTCCTATACATATATGCTCTTTTGAGCTATAAACAGTAAGCTCTTCCGAGCTGAAATAACGGTAAGCTCACACAAGCTAAGAATTGGTAAGCTCTTACGAGCTGTAAATAGGTAAGCTCATATGAGCTGTGGTGACTCTGCAACAGATGCAGGATCTCTACCAAATTGGTAATCCTAATGACATGTCATTTGTATCATACGACTTCTTAAGGTTCAAACGGAACTCAGTATTCTTCAAACTTCATTTATTAGGTATTCAATAGACATGTACTTTAATTTCTCAATTCACATATACACATTTCTAATAAGTATATATATAAATGCTCAATTCTAATTACACGAACTTACCTCGATTTCAAATGACGAGAAATGACCGTTTAATCAATAACTTTGTCCTTTCCTCCATCTAGTTCCGTACGTTACTTTTCTTGATCTATATAATTAGATTTAACTACTTTTGTCATCATTCTATTCAAAATTCATACTATAAAAAATTACTATATTGCCCCTATACTTTTGACTTTTTTCCAATTTAGTCCCTAACTCATAAAAATGCAATTTCATGCAAATTAATCCACACCCATGCTAGCCGAATTCTATATAAACCCATAGCAGCCTATACATTTCATTTATTTACACATTTCACCACATAATTTTCACATTTTACAAATAAATCCCTATTTTGCAATTTCATTCAAAATCACTTAACAAATATTGTTTAACTAACAGCAACCATACATTTTCTACCATTATACTTTAAAACATGTACATATTCAATAATGGTGAAACCCTAACTCTTTAACAGTTTTGCAAATTAGTCCCTGGGCTAGCTAGATTAAGCTATAACGACTCCAAAAATATAGAAATAATTAAAAATCGAGTAAAATTGCACTTACATACACAAAGGAGAAATGGTGGAATATTCAAGCTTAGTAATGGCTTCTTTCTACCCTAACTTTTAGTTGAAGAAGAAAAGTAAAAGATGATACTTTTGTTTTCTTTAATTTAATATACTTTATTTATTAAATTACAAATTTAACCTTTTAATTAACCATTGAAAATGACTTCTATGATGTCCATCTTTGTCCACTCAACTAAAAAATGGTCTAATTACCACATAAGGGCCTTCACTTTAAAGTTCTATAACCATTAGACACCTTTAGCTTAGAGAACGCAACTTTTGTACTTTACCCGATTTAATTCTTTTCATCAAATTAAGCATGCAAACGATAAAATTTCTTAACGAAATTTTTATACAATCATACTATCGTGCTATAGACATTAAAATAATAATAAAATAAATATTTTGACTTCATATTTGTGGTCCCAAAATTATTATTCCGATTTCATTGAAAACAGACTGTTACAGCCTTCTTTAGCTAACTAGGCTGTGTAATCGGTGTAATAGAAACAAAAGACAAAAAAACAATGACTATGGTACTTTAGTAGTTGTAGTAGCTTTAGCAACATCTTTAATTGTTATAATCTCTTATGCTCCCTCTTGAAGCTAAAAATGATCACCCTCGATCAGAAAAAACATAGGACAGCTAGCTACAAAGTCATCCAACTTCCTGTACCCTTTTTTATGATCAAGCTAGTGTGATGGTGGAAGCACTTTCCAAAGTCTAATTGGCAAAGTTGAGCTGGTTTGAATTCTACCACCAGTTGAAATTATGCGAACTATGTACGTCAACAATGACCTTTCATCAAGCAAAATGATCCCTGAAGTCTTGGCCAATATTAAGATATTAGTTTGCCCAGCGAAAACTAACTTTTCAGGTGAAATAACATTAACACCATTGTTGATTGTTGTCTCACTGAAATTAATAGAGTGCTTATGATTTCTCATGTTCAGAATAGTTAGGTTTACATTTAAGGTAGTTATTACAATAGCTACATGTTGTTTTGAAATGCCAAGTTCTCTACTTACCTCACTTATGATCTGTCTAAATATGTTTGGCATTTCTAGGCCATATATAGTCTTAAAAGTTGTCTAAAAAAAGAACAAACTAGACCAAGAGGTTCAAACAAATAATTGTTGTCCAGATGCCAAGGAAAACAATCATGTGAAATTATCAACAAAAAATCTTCATTTGTACTTCTTTCACCAAGACTCTCTCCTAATGTAGCAACGCCTATTTCACTTGAGATCATTAGAATCAAATTTTTAGTAACATCCTTCACAAACTTACTTTTTACATCAAGTGCAAGTAATTTTCCTCTAAAAGGCTGCATCACCTTTACGATGTTACTTGCCTTTAAGCTGTCTTGCTTTTTCTTGAGTTCAACATTGAATTCTCTCTCGTAAGATCTGTTTTGATTGTAGAAATTGAATCAGCTCTTTTTATTCAAAATTAACACTCGGCATAGTTTCCTTTAAGATATCCAAGAGATTTTCAACTTGCCTCTAATCCTTCCCTTCTTCTAAAGATGTGTTTATGGTTGTATGAACAACCAAAAACTCTTCATGAATCGTATGAACATCAATTGCTTCACTTTCTTTAGGATATTTATCATAAATTGGTTCTAACATATCATAATCTTCCTATTCTACATGCATCTTGCAAAGAGAATCAACAACTTCCATGTTGATTCCTCCATTGTTTGATTGAAGGGCATGCATCAACTGCTCCTTCAATTCACCTCCTACCACATGAGTCCAATATCATGAAAGGGGTTTTCTTCCTCGCCAAAATCAAATTTACCAGTGACACCACCTTCCGAAATGTCAAACTGGTTGTGGGCACCTTTTGGAATTTCTATCAAGGTTCCCTTTGTTCTTGTCACAACCCAGCATAAACTATACGCAACAATTCCTCAGTCATATGTCGTAGCGTAGCTAATTCTATTTCTTGACATTGATTTCATCTTCCTTGACCATTAATGCATCCAACCATAGGTTAATAACAAATCCTAATATAACCCTTAGGATCTAATTAGGCTTTGATTATTAAAATTGATGTAGATTAGGGAAGAAAACAATAGTAAATTAATGAATTAAGGCTAAGCAAATGAACTATAGAAAACGTAAGGTTATAGAAAAACTTTAGGTTTCTTTATTAAATTTAAAAAAATACTAATAAAAGTCTGCTGTTAAAAAAGTTGTTACAATATATATATGAGACTTCCTTGCAAGCAAAGTTTCTAGTCTTCTTTGCAAATAAAATAAATTGAAACAATAAAATATATTTATTTTTTAATTTTAAGCTCTTGCATAACAATTACACCCAAATTTGAATATTATGTGACATTTCAAATGCATCCTTAAAACAAAATAAAGCTAGAGATAATCTATTCATGATTTAGATAAAATGAGTTGAATCTAAAACATCAAACTCTTAGAGCTTTGATCTTGACCAACACCATCAAGATGTGATTGAATTTTTTTTTATCAAGTATTTAAAACCTATTAATAGTTAATATTCACATTTAAGAAAAAAAAAGAATGTAATTGTGAATCAATAAGACTTAGCAATCTTTTAAAAAGAAATATTCACCAAATAATGGTAGTCATTTGCATATTCCTGGCAAGGGTAATGCGCAGACTATTGTTCATGACATCCATGAAAACTAGATGGTTAATTTTATCAATTTTATATCTAATGTGATTAGTATTGGAATTGAAATGTGGGCATTTAGGGATGGGTTAAAATTTGCTTTATAATTTAATTTCAAAAAGTTTCTAAAGGAAATCAATGTTCAAATTATTATAAATTATGTTATATCTTTATCCGATCAGGACATGTGGCAATGTGAGAAGCGACTTGAGAAGTACTAATGGATGACCTTTCGTCTTACACCACCTGGGTTTGACTAGCCACTTGGGTGCTCCACACCTCTATCAGGCCATCCTTTAATAGCGAACTCTTTTTTAGGCCACCTGCTATTAGTGGGTATACACTTATCCCCAAGAGGAGACTATTAAAGGACTACTGAGGTATAACAATCTTGTATTACCTGAACAAAGGAATGTCAAAACAGTACCATGCTTGACGGCAACCGATGTGTAATGGACAATCACTATCTGTATTTTTGGTGACATGATGCCATTAAGCATAATGACCTTCCCCTTATACATACCTCAAGACACACGATGATAAAATGACCTTTTTCTCCCTTTCACCAACCTTAAGCATTTTATCCTAGCACTGTCTCCCCAACCTCTCCTTTCTTCTTTCTCCTTTGATATTTCGACTCTTCTTGTGTCACAGGTGAATCTACCTTTTCATCTTCACCACCATCTCCTCCATTGTTGAACAATAGTATCAAAAAATTACGTTTGGAATTCTGATTTGGATATTTGTTCTCTTGGGACTCTTACTGTTAGTTGCAGGCTACTCCCGTTTAAGCTGGACTAGTTTTGATTGCAGTATACCTACAAGGAAGGAAATCATGTAGGCGATATGTTGGATAGTGATTTAAATAGTGAATATTGTAACATCAATAAACTTTTGTGTTTTTTGGACTCCCCCTGATTGTTGTGTAACCAATAGAGATGATCATAGGTTGGGCGGCCCAGCCTGGCCCGAAGGCCCACCCGAAAAATAGGAGGGTTTGGGTAAAAATATAGGCCCGAAATATGGGTTTAGGCAAAAATACGAGGCCCGTTTAGAAAACGGGTTGAGCCTCGGGCCAACCTTTTTTGGCCTGAGCCCGGCCCAGCCCGGCCCGGCCCGAATTATATAAATATATATTATTTTTTTAAGCATATGTAATTTTTAACTTTGTTTTTTTTAGTTTGTGTATTGTTTTAAGAATTGTTTATCTCAATTTTATTTTGTTTCTTGTTTTAATATTTGTTTTTATGTTTTTAAATTTATTTAATTTATTATATTTTTAAAATTTTTAATGAAATAAGCAAAAAAAAAAATAATATGGGCCGGGCCGGGCCCGGGCCTAGAAAACGGGTCGAAAATTTTTTTTGGACCTGGCCCGGTCCATGATCACCTCTAGTAACCAACAATGCTCTCAAGTTTAATGAAATGTTTTGTTTTTAGATTAAAGACAATTCAAGTTGAAGACCGGTACAAACACTTCTTGTCAGTAGCTAGTCATACCTGCGCAATTTTAAACTAATAAGGATCTATTTTTTATACAAAATTCTTTTAATATAGTGTATTTTGAAGAAAATAATATTTAATTTAATTTGAACTAATTCAAAGTTTGTATCATTATTTAAAATTATTTTATATTGACATTTTATATATTTTAGAATTAAATTTAAATAAAAATATTTTTATATATATAATTAATTTTATTTTAAATAAAAAAATTGTTCAAATTAAATCTAATATGGACTGAACAAATAACTCAAAGTTTGGAGAGATCTTATTATCATTCATGGAGTAAATAACACATTTTTTGAATTTTTAGAAACTTTTATATTTTTCATATTTTTAAATTATATATATTTTTAATTTTATAGAGTTTTTGATTTTCACAATTTTTATGATTTTTATATTTTTATTAGAAATAAAAAAAACTTAATTTTAATTTTTTTTAACTATTTATATGTTTTTAAAAGTAAGGACCAAAGATGGAGGAAAATATGGTAGCCGTTATGGTGCCAGTTTGAGGAAGCAAATTAAGAAGATGGAGGTGAGCCAACATAGCAAATTAAGAAGATGCAGTGAAGAGAAAGGCTGTTGGAATCTGGGGCTGCAAGGATTGCGGGAAAGATAAAGCTGCTGATGCTTATACTTTGAACATTGCCAGCGCTGTGACGGTGAAGAGTACTATTAGGAGGTTGAGGGAGCAAACCGAGAGCTGAGTTGCTGCAGACTACGTTTTGTTCAACTTTGGTATCATGTTTTTGTATGTGTCGACTACAAACCAGTTGAGTCATTTTGTTGACAATTTTGATGCTTACTCTGGTGTTGAAATATTTGAGTATTGTTATTTAAAAAAAAGAGAGTAAAGATTAAATTGATAAAAAATTGTAAGTAATGAAAGTTAAACAATTTATTACATGTCTCTATAATTTAATTATTGAAGAATAATTAAAGTACCAACTCTAACATTTCCTTAACTTATGTTCTTTTACTTGTTATATTCTTCTGAACCTCATCTTCCATTTAAATCTTTACTAATTCAAACATATATTAACATCTATTTTAAGGTAATTAAAAAACAATAAGAGTTTCGAAAAAAATACATACGATATTTTTTTTCCCTTTTTTGATTTTGATTAGTATCTAATATTTTTTTCCTTTCCTTTTCCTTACATCCAAACAATTAAAGTTTACATTAAAAAAATCCTTTTATATCCAAACAAAGAAAAATGATATCCTTATATTTCTTTCCCACCTTTCACTTTCTCTCCTCCAATTTAAGGAAATGAATTGATAAGATAAAATGGAAATTTCACTTCCACTACAATCCAACAGGATAAAGGAAATGAATTTATTTATATATTTATTTATTTATTTATATTTTTAGAACAAAAATAAACTTTGTTCAATGATTTTTTAAAATTGCTTGACAAAGTTTCAAAATTTTTCATAAATGTTTTTAAAAAATAATAAAATTTTAAGTAAATAATCAATAACTTTTATATAATATTTTTAAAAAAATATTTTTACATAAGAAAATTTAAAGTTATTTTCACTATTTTAAATATAAAATATTAATTTTTATCATTAAAATAAAAATAATTATAAAATAAATAAAAATAAAATTTGACGTGCTTCATTAACCAGTTAAACACTTTGATTTTTAATTTTTTAAACCAGTTAAACACTTTGATTTTTAATTTTTTAATCTCAATCCTATTAGATGTTAATTAAAAGTTTATATTTTACTAGAGAGACAACTTAATTGATTATTTTATATTTACTAATGGAAAAGTCAAAATAATCTCATTTCTAATAATAACTATAGTAATGTTGATGTTGTTGTAGGTACATGTTTAGTCTGGGTTGGGAGCTTTGTGAACTCAAAATTATGTGAGCTCCATCGCATTCAGAAGGTGCTGGGAGTTCATTAGAGGCCGCAGAAAAAAGGATGGGTTAAGTTGAACACAACTGGTTCATTGTCGGAAAACAATAATAATGTTGCTAACTAGAGGAGCATTTAGAGACCATGATGCTAATTGGATGTATAGTTCTACTATGTGGATTGGAAAGGCCTCAATTTATAATGGGAGTTTGGTTTTAGACAATTGGAATTGGAGTGTGACAATGTTTTTGTTGTGAAAACTATCATAGTTAGTGATGCGAGTAATAGTATGATATCGTAGTTACGTTTGATTAGTCAACTTTTATGTCGAAATTGAAAAGTTTATTTTCGACACATTCCTAAAGAACACAATAGAGTAACTGAATGGATAACTAAATTTGTAAACAAGAATTATGATAAGATGCAAGTAAATGAAAAGACTTCAACCTTATTATTAGAACTTCTCAAGATTAATCTTAATTCAATAGTTGTCATTTTTAACTAATTTGTTCTCGTTACATTTGCTTCCTAAGGGTTTCTTGTTAAAAAAAAAAAGAAAAATTATTATGTTTATATTAAACAATAAATTATAAATCTAACAAAAAGATATTTATATTACTTTTTTTTTCTTTTAAGAAAAGAAAAAGGGGTGAATAAGAGAGAAAAGGAAAGGATGAAAGGAAATTCCCCACAGCCAGTAGAGTCCAACAGTAATTATCATATCTGCGTCATCTTGGGTTCTTTGGATTAGAATCTTAGATATCCAAGCAAAACCCCAATGAAAAGTGGTGAAGATGCTGACAAATTAAAAAGGTTGGAGTACGTGCCCCCATCTCTAAAGTTGTATACTTCCTACGCAATAATGTTCTTTCCCCCCTTCTTCTATATAATTCTGCCAACACAAACCTTCTGGTTGTTTGAACGCCGAATGATACTTTAATTTCATCCAAAAGAATCCTTTTCTGCAGAAGCTGAAGCGATGTTGGAAGGCAAAGCTATTATAAAAGAAACTGATATGCCTGAGAAGATGCAAACCCAAGCCATGGATTCTGCTTCTCAGGCACTTGATCTTTATGATGTTTCTGACTGCATCTCTATTGCTGCTCACATCAAGAAGGTCTTAACTTGCAACACCCTTTTCTCCTCTGTTTTTTATGTCTAAGAATTTAGTATTACAAGGTTCAAACTTGGTTCTGGGGCATCTTCATGTATGTGTGTGTATTTGTTTGGGTTTGGAAATTTTTTTATTTGCAGGAATTTGACAAGGAATATGGAGGTGGATGGCAATGTGTGGTGGGTTCAAACTTTGGGTGTTTTTTCACTCATACAAAAGGGACTTTTGTTTATTTTGCTTTGGGGACCCTCAATTTCCTTATATTCAAGGGGGCAGCTTCTTAATTTTCTTTGACTTATGAAGACAAGCAGAGTGTGAGAGAAGGCCAAAAGGGCACTTCACCCCACATCTAAAACAGCTTTATTGGTCAGCAGAGATATGTAAAGAATAATATGCTTGCTGTTGCCAGGATTTCTGTTTAAATGATATCCTTCTTGTTAAAAAGTCTCCTATGCTTGTTTGCAATATTCTTGATTTCAGCTGCATTTGATACTGAGGTGGGGTTAGAATAATGTAAATTATTTTTTTTTTCTGAGAAATCCTTTGTTTGCATTTTGTTATATGGTGGTTGTCTTTTTCAGTAGGCAAGCTGCTGCTTATAGATTAATGGCAGTTGGCAAACTCCAACGCCAGAAATGATGAATGATTGAGCCTCGATTGTCTTTCAAAGGGAATGAGTCAGTCAAGCTGCCGTGCCCTTTTTGAAATCTAAGCTTGACACATGGTGGTGTAATTGTTGATTGAATGTTGATTGGGTCTGAATGAGCAAATGGGCAACTTTTCGTTGTTGACCTGAAAGACTTAATACAGCTCACATGATGTTATTTCAAGTGTTCACTACATATATGATGATATATTTTGATTCACACTGTAAAAATAAAACTTGGGTTATTTACATATTTTAAGTGGCTGAAGCCTAAATATACATTTTGTCAATTACAGCAATGAAAATATGAATTTTCAATGGAAGAAATGGGCAAACACTTTCAATTCTGCCCCCTTTATTCAACCAAAGTAAAGCTTTTTACCATTGCTGCATCAACGACCTCTTGAAGCTATGAATGTGCAGATCTGCAGAACCACCATTTAAGAAGTTGGTAAAACCACACAATTATGCACAAATCTCAGCGATTAATCCACTTAATAGTTGCTTTTCAATGTCCTCCACTACTTGTATTGTGTCATCCACTGAAAATCCTTTCCTCCAACCCAAGTCCCATATTCCACTCAAAACTTCACTGTGGTTTATATCTTTTTCCAGCATTGAATAAAGACTATCAGCGGGGTAGTTTTTACCAGCAACTTCACAGTAGCTTCTCAGAGCTTCGACCCCATCACAAGTTTCCTTTAACAAATGATCTAGAGAGATATGCCTTTTGGCATTTCCAACCAGGCTAAACCAAGGAGGATGAATCATTTGAGAATCAGGATTGCTTCTTCGTCGGACAATTTCGTTAGCACAGTCCAAGGAAAGTCGTGTGTCAGCATCTGAGAAACCACTGATGCCAATTTTTTGCAAAGTTGTAGGAACATTTTCAGGAAAATCGAAAAGTTCCTCCACATAATTGATAAAAGCTGGACGGCTCAATAGCAATGCCTTTAGACTGGTCCCGGTCATGAAGCTTTCACAGTCAGTTCCGATGGGAGTGATGAGGTCATCATCAACTCCAATAGATTTTCTGCTGTTCTGATCCCCAAAGGTAACCAGGGTAACATCAAAAACAGAACTCTCACTGCAGTGCTCTACAAGAAAAACAAGGCAAAAGTAAAGAAATGGTAAGAATCTTCATTTTGCACATAAGGTACAGGAGTTCACTTTTCTAAACTGAAATTTTAGAATTTATTTTTCCAATTCCATTATATGGTTACCTAAAAGGCAGTTATACTTTTGTGAAGAAATGGTGACAAACTCCACCCATTATTTGGAGGTCCTAGAATGTTTTCTCAATCATTTCTCCTTAAATTTCTCTTTAACTTACTACAATATGAAAGCATATCTGTTTATATATCAAATTAAGTTCCTTCTCAAGCTACATGCTTTTCTTTCAAGGTTAGATGGTCTGACTATCCGAGTTAAAAGTCAAAAATCTCAGCATGATGAACACAGTGGCTTCCGAATATTATGTTATTGACTCCAGAAGCTCGGGTTGGGAGAGGAAGGTGTCAGCACTAGAAGAGAGAATCAGCAAAATATAACATGAAATTATTTTTAAACATGAGACATTGTACATGCAATTACATCAGAAATGCTGGTCTATATGTATCTACATCTGTAATGTGAGAAAATGGCATCTGGGCAATAATGTCACACCTAGAACACTGATATAATAAATTTTCAGTTTAATGGGTGTTACCTCCAATCTGAATATCAGTGTGTTCTGCTCCCTCCTCTCTAGGAAGTTGATCTGAAGTTGCAGAGCTATACTCTTCAAAATTAGTATCATTTTCAGATGCAGGATCAATCCTCTTTTCTTCCAAAAGAGTATCATTATTTGATGTAAGATCAATTGTCTTTTCTTCCAAAAGAGTACTGTCAATGGATGCAAGATCAATCCTCTTTTCTTCCAAAATAGTATCAGTTTCAGATGTAAGATTAATATTGTTTCCTTCCAAAACAACCTGATCCGCTTTGCATTCTATCTTCTCAGTCTGCAAAGAAGATGAACTGCATTTAAGAACTCTCAATCTTATTTTCATAGCTTAATACATGTTGCACAGGCATTTCAAATCGTAGATGTCAACATTGCTATTTAATGAAATTAGATTTATAACAGCAGAATGTAAACTTAAAAGAACTCACAGTTATTTTAACTACGGTAGACTTGCTCACCGCCTTTTTTGTTGAGCTCTTTTTCAGATCAACAGGGCCACGAACTATAGTTTGTGGTTTGCGAGCAGAGTTGGAGTTTGCAGTTGCACTTGGTTGGTGGGAAACTTTACTTTTCATAACATTTGAAGCATTTTCAGGCTTACTGGACTTTTGAGGGGCAACCTTGGCTTGAACTTTAGACCTCAATAAATTCTTTGGTTTAGGAACCTCCTTCTCAAATGGTTTCCTGCTGCTTATCATAGGCTTTGGTATCATGTCAATGTTCTTCTCAGTTGCCACTTTCTTCAGCGATGACTGAGTTATAGAACCTGAACTTTTCACCCTAGTAAAAAGGCTTTGCTTAGTCTTTACTTCCTTTCTCGCTGGTCTGGTCCCGTTTTCTCGGCTGTCTTTTGCACCATCCTGCTGGATATGTCTCTTCACTGGAGTTTCTTTTGTTTCCAATCTTCTGCTTGTTTTACGGAAGTTCAAACCTCTATTATTGGAGTCAATTATTTTTGAAGGCGAATCCTCTTTTGCTTTTGGTTTTTTGAGCATAGTTTCTCTGTTTGAGCTTCCCTCCTCCTGAAGCACCGGTGCAAACTTCTCTTCCGGTTGCAAGTACGGATCATGTCGAGGTTTTATGACTACAATAGGTGGATTATTGTTAATTAACCTGCTTCCTGAAACGAAATCACTTGATTGATAGGAATCAGGCTTAATCTCTTTGATGGAGTTGCTTTTGAGAAGCAATTTAAAATGCATGGTTTCAAGGACATCCTTTAGCGACTTCTCTGGATCTTCTGTCCGGAGAGCATATTGAGGCTTTCTCACTTTCGGTGTATCAATTTCAAAAGCAGGTCGCTGTTGACTGAAAATCTTCTTATTCTCTGTATCTTTCTGGGAATTTGTCTTCCATGACTTTGGAGGCATTTCTTCTAGGCCCATAAGCTTTGCAATCAAACTCGGGCCTCTTGCCTTCTTCTCTTCAGCTGCTGACCAGATAGATGACTCCATGGAAGTAAAGTTGTCGGTTTGAACAGATGAAGATCGGCTTGAGCTTGTGGATGGGATATCTGAAGCTGAGTCCAGCAGATATCTTGAACCGAAGCATCTTTTTTCTTCAGCATTTGTGTTTGGCAATAGATTTTGCCTAGCTAAGCTATCTCTAATCACTTCCCTAAGCTCCTCAATGCAATCTCTAGAAGAAACAGCGGCTGAAAGGTGCGGATTCTGGATTGCCTTTCGGTAATTTCGCTCTTCAACTGAACTCAAATGCATTCCCTGAATCACTTGATCATTTCTCACCTTATCAGATTTTTCCTTTTCTTTCTTCTTCAACCTAGCCAAATGAGATGCTTCTTGTAACTTCCCCAGCATGTGTAAAGAATCCTGTAATTCCAGAGCTCCTTTCAACAGATCCTTTGCTAGATCTTTTGAATGCCGGTCGCACCAAATCCCTCCGGACCATGAATTGATCACCTGATTCAGCTTGTGAGCTCCTCTTGAAACCTCCAAGAGCTGACAGGAAGATGAGCTATGAAGTTCTTCCATGGGACCCTTAGACACTGTCTCTTCTCTTCCTGCCTTACTCACAACACAAACATCCAATCTGTTCCTTGCTTTTCGGCCTTCATTCTTATGCTCCATCTTCCTTGAACCACTTTCAGACCTTCTAATCATTCCGGACTCTACGACTCCCTTCGGCTCATCACACACAACAAATGATCTGTAAACAATTGATCTTAGGCTGTCTTGAGGCATATTCTGTTTATATCCAAAGCATTTTATAATGTGAGTCAGATGCTTACAAATACTAAAATATCAAATCTACCAGTACTAAAATATTTCTCATGAGATGATATTCTTACAGGCTTTTGATATTCTAATCAGATTCAAAGATTGGCCGAAACAGACAACAGCAACACTTGTTCAGCTCTGGTTCATTGAAAACAACATAAGCAAAAATCCTTAAATCAGTTGCTGCCGCCCCATTAAACTAAACCAAATGCCATTAAAAAATGGGGAAAAAAACAATGAAATTACATTTCCCTTTGGAACGTTTCAAACCTTAGCTACTATCTTCCAGAGATTTGTTAATCCAGATAGATCCTTAAATCTAGATTCGACCATAAATAAAGATGAAAGACTTAACTTATATGATTGAAAAAAGGATATAAATTTAACAAGGTAAAAGCAAAAGTATCATCTTTATATAAAGAGTAAAGAATCAGTTTTCCCCCCAAAACTTAATGGACAAAAACCTGAACTTAACAATTTCCTCTCATTTTCACCATTTTAAACCATCCCAGAAGAAGGCAAAGGGAAGATGACCCAGATGAGAAAAATGCACGCAAAAAGGGGAAAAAAAAGCAGGAGCCAAGAATTTAAGAAGGGAATGCTGACCTTGTAGAAAGCTGAAAGTGAAAGTGCAGAGACTCAGATCCAAAGAGAAAACCAAAGCAGTGAGGAGCATTGACTTTGTTGTTAAAGCAATGAAGAAGGGAGTGTGTGTGAAACGAGAAGCGCCTTCAGTTTTTCTTACAAAACAAAGAAAAAAAAACAGCTTAATAGATTAGTTTAATTGGGGGAAATGAGATGGTTAAGGAGGAAGCTTAGCAAGCGGCGTGATTTCATGGCGGTGGGACTTATAGTTATAATTTGTCGTACGCGTGTTGCAGGAATAAAGGCCAAAAAAAAAAAAGAGTAAAAAGGAAGGGAAAAATCTGTTGGAAAGCACGGTAAACGCAAGTTTTGGCAACTACCCCTCTCCTCTTCTTTAACATCATCTTTCTGTAACTGCTCTTCCCCCTTTTTTTTTAATTCCTTTTGGTTAAATTCTACTATTAATCCTTATACTTTGTAAAAGTTATGAATTTAATTACTATAATTTTCAAATTGGTCAATTTTAATCTTAACTCAAAAGGTAGTAATTAAATTTGTTTGGTTAAATTTAATTACTTGTCTTGCACTATGTTTTCAACTGTAGATTTAGTTTATATTTTCTAATTTGATCATTCTAAATCCTTATACTTTTCAAGTTTTAAAATTCAATCTTGGTGCAAATGATATGGGTTAATTCATTAACTGCATTTTTAGTGGATAATATATGAAAATAACAAATTAACATTGTATTACCCAACCCATGATAATATGTTACATTCGATTTTAGAAATACCAAAGCTTAACTGAATAAATTTAACAAGTCATGTTTCATAAGAACTAATATTTTAAAATTTAAAAAAGAATATAAATTAAATATATAAAATTTTCAAAGTACAAGGACTAATAGAAGAATTTAACCCGATATGGTACAAGTTTTACTGTTACTAAAATCCCGTTCGTGGGTGAAAATAAACTATTATTATTTTCAAAATATTTGTACATGTTAAAAAGATAAATAAATTTAAATCTTAAAAATATTAAAAATAGATATTTTAAGTTAATGATTATTTTTATTTAAAAAATAAGTTATTTTTTTAATTCGTGATATATGAATCACTTTATAATAGTATAGATTATTTCAGTTTTTTAGTAATTTTTTTAATTTGGTTTATTGTTTAATGACTGCATTTAGAAGATTATTTAATATATAATTAGTTAAAAAAAGAAAAGAAAATAGAAATCCATCGGCTAAGTAAATTATGGTAAGATTATTTAAGAGAAATGAAATAATTGAGCTATAATGATAAACAATTGAATATGGTAATAAGTTAGTGTAACAGAAGTTCAATTCCTTTTTTTTTTACATTAAAGAGACTGTTTGGGGTTTAATGGTGCAAGCCGCAAGGTTTGAAAAAATAAAACGTATGATGCTTGTGATGGATAGAAAAGACAAAAGAAGAATCAACCACCTCACGGTATAATAATCAAAATTTTGTTATTTAATTATGAATTTTCACAACTTTAATATCTCATTATTTAATTATTTATAATTCAAATTCATGTGTTAACCATGATTAATTTTTGGGTTTTTGTAAAGTATAAAAATGAAATCCTAATCAATTAAAATAAAGAGTTTATTGGTATCAAAATTGGATGCAAAATTTTCAGATTTTTTGAAAAATATGAGGCCTCATTTTAACAATAAGCCAAAAAAAAAAAAAAAGAAGAAGTTAAAAAGTAATATTTAGAGCTGAGGAGTTGAAATCCTAGTCCCACCAATCACCTGGATTTTGAGTAACCAAAAGTATGGTTTACTTGTAGCTAACATTATATTATATTCTATACCAAACAGCAGTTTTTTTTTTTTTTTTTATTTCTCTTAGTTGAGTTGTGAAAAAAACAAAAACAAATCAAATGGACCGCATTTCAACATTTTCAAACTGGGAAAATTTTAAACAATGCACCTTTTTAAAAAAAAAAAAATTTGAAAACTGTTTAACCAAAAATAAGACTAAATGAGGGAAATATGTCGAAAAAGAATATTTGGTAAAATAGGTATGAAAATGCCTCTGAATCTATTTTCTAAAATTAAAATTTTTTTTTAAACGGCCAATTGACCCAAGCCTTTATTGAAATGTTTGGGAGCAGCGGAATCCATTTACCTCATTTTACTCTTTTTACAGTATCACAATAAAGTTTAATGCATTCACAAGAGTCATGCTATGAAGGTATGGTGTTACTACTACTTTTGGTGGTGCCTATCATTAATGCAATTCAGTCCTCACCATCGTTTTTGCTGCTGCTAACTGTATGTATGGTTATTCACCATGCTTGGCTAAGCTTAGAAAGTTTTCCTTCAACCCTCTTTTGCCCATTTGCAGAGATAAAAGTCAAGGATTTTTTTTAGGCGAAATAAAATTATATATTTTTACTATAATAAAATATAATTTTATTATTTTTAGAAGAATTAAAAGTGTAACTCTACCTTTATAAATTTAAAATTTTATAAATTATAAAAAAAAAAAAAGCAGGGGCTTTACCTCTGAGAGTAAAATTTTGTATTAAAAATATTAAAATGATAGTAAGTCTCTTAGAAAATGAAATTGAATGTTGATAGTGTAAAATAAATGAGAGCAGCTTTGATGTAAAAAAGAAAATGGAAATGCAGCTATACATTTCCTATGCCCAATAATTCAAAGGCAGTTTAATGAAGGACAGAAATAGTATAGTGTTGGCAATCACGTCACATTTCCCATTTATTTTCACATTTTTGGTCATGTAATTATTCTCCCAAAATGAGTACCAAAAACAATCACTAACATTCAACGTGTATTTGTAATTAGTATGGCTCAATTTTATTTTCAGTTTAACTTCACATTATCTCAATATTTTTTTTAAGTCAAAGTGTCTCTTTATTTTATAAAATTTAAAAGGACTAAATTTCAAAATTTTGCAAAGTGGAGGGATTTATGGAAATTTTAACCTATTTGTAAATATCTATAATAAGCCCTTAAAATTCCAAACTACCCATGAAGTTAAAACTGAAGCCGAATTGCAAAGATGGAAAAACATGAAGAACAATTTGCGGACATTAGTAAAAGGTACATAAGAGAGAGAGGGAGGGAATGTCTCACAATTGAAATATACGCTTTTCTTTCTGAATTTTAAATTTAAATTTACTATGCCCCACCTATTATATCATCACAATGTACTCCTGCTTCCAAAATTACAGTCTATCTTCAACGTATTATTTATATTAATTAGATATAATAATATATTTATTGCTTAATATTAATATCTTTTTCAATTTTATTTTTATTTTTTTATTAAATTTGGTCTTTAATTTTTAAAAAAATTTGAATTTGATCATCAATTTTGAAAAAAAGTCAAATTGTTGTTGTTTTTTTTTTTTAACGAAAATACTAACTAAAATGTTGAAGATTTAAATATAGCAGCTTGCTTAACAGTCCACGTATACTTCATACTATTTTTTTATTTTTATTTCAAATATTTTTATAATTTTTAAATTATTTATTGATGTGATATATAAGACAAGTTATACTATGTCATTATGAAGTTCATATACATTGCCACATGAGTTATTATACCAACATTATTAAAAAAGTTAATGTTTTTGTCAACATTTCTGATAAAAAAAAAGCGATTAGACTCTTTTTAAAAAGCTAATAATCAAATTTAGGTAAAAAAATAAAGATTAAATTAAAAAATATGTAAACATTAAGAACTAAATGTAATAAATTGAGCCTATTATCGCATGCTATATATTAATTTTTTTTTTTTTACAATTTAGAGTCAAAATCAAATTAGTGTGATAAATTATAAAAAAATATGAATGAATGAAGACATGATGCAAATACATCATAGTAAAATAAAAAATATATAACATGCCAGCAAAAAATTCAAAATCTATACATAATAAATATTAATTTGTCATACATTTATTTTGTACGAGTTTAAAATGTATGACTCTTATCTTTTATCCTTAATATTGTATTAAAAATAATACGTTGACACAAAATTTTCTTTACAAATAGTTTAGATAAATTATTTAAAATATCTCATAAATGTAAATATATGATATAAATACATATTTTTCTTAAATTAAATTATACAAAATATAAACAAACAATACTAACCCAACATAAAAAAGAATGGCAATGATAATCTAATAATCAAATTTTAATTAATTGAATACTTTAAAAAACACTCACTAAGACAATTGGATATAAAAAATAATTTGAAGAAACAAATGACTTAATAACCCATACCCATAAATCAAAATAACTGCTGCTCAATTTTGAATTGTGCAATTAGGGAGAATAGATTATTATATAAATAAATGAGATATTGGTTAAAAAATTAAATTAATAATATGTTTAATGTTATTTAATTATGAAGGGTTATCTTCATGGACAAATTGTCTTATTATAGAGAGTCGTTGGTTAAGTTACGAAAAGTCTTATTTGAATGTGATAATACTACTATAATATACTAATTAAATTATGAACTATATATGATGGGAATTTTCAAGTAAGTTTTGATGTGATTTGATAATGGTTCATGATGACATCCTATTACGTAATCAAAATGATAGACTTAATGAAGTATATTAAAGTTAAATGTATATAGTTTTTAAGATGAATGTAATATTGCGGAATATAAAGAATAAACAAAATATAAGTTAGAAAAAGAGCAAAATATTGAAATTTGTTTGAATGCTTAATGGACCTCTTGAATTATGTTGAGCCATTTTGGGGGGCATTTTAAATTTGTGGTAATTAATTCACAATCTTGTTAGGTTGAAACATTAATTTTGAGCAGATTTGTTCATTAGTTGGACATTAATTTGACACACATAAAAGTGGGCCGTCCATATCTTCACCAAAAGTCCCTCGTCAAATAATGCATTCAAACTGTACCTTTGAAAGCTAATATATAAAATACTTTAATTAACGGAAATGCCTAAGGAATGAAAAAGTTGGTCGTGGTGCCTCCATTTTCATGCAAATTTTAGCTTATGAAAAGGGAGTTAAGTTAGTTAAATCAGTTAAAAAAGTTGTATGTTTTACCGAACATTTTGCACCATTCATCCATCTTAACATTTTTATTTATTGTTTTTAGACAAAAACCCTTGTTTAGAATTTATGTTTAATTTGTTAGAACCGACCCTCAAATTTATGTTTTCTGAAAATATGCACCGTACATTCTCGTGTTGTAAATACGTTAAACGCCATTAAACAGCTTCAGCCTCTATTTATTCAACCCTCAAGAATCACATAAACCCTCTTTTTTCAGTTCATCTTTTTTTTTTTTTTTTGGCTTTTGTTTTCTTCTTCTTTTTTTTTTTTTTTTTTTTTGTTGTTTAAACAACACAAAGAGGAGAAGAAGAAGAAGAAGAAGAAGAAGAAGAAGAAGAAGAAGCAGCTTTGGATTGACAATATGATTCGAACATTAACACGTAGGTACACCCTTCGAACCTCCTCATCTTGCAACCGTACGAGAATGTCGTCTGATAATTCAGGAAAGTACCACCAGAATCTGATCCCAGATGCCAATGATGATGATGATGGCATGGACATAAGAAATGAAGAACAATCAATGGTGCATCAAAATGTAGGAGCAGGAACTCCCCATCACGATCTGCAATCTGATATGGAAATGATGAAGGAAAGGTTTGCAAAGTTGCTCTTGGGTGAAGATATGTCTGGAGGAGGAAAAGGTGTTTATTCAGCTTTGGCTTTGTCAAATGCTGTCACTAATCTAGCAGGTAAATATTCCTGTATGTATGTATGTATGTATGTATGTATGTATAATGATGACCAATTATATTGCAGCATCGATATTTGGAGAGAAAGGGAAATTAGAACCCTTGGCTCCGGAAAGGAAAGCGAGGTGGAGAAAAGAAATGGATTGGCTTTTATCTGTAACTGATCACATTGTTGAATTTGTTCCTTCACAACAGATATCTAAGGATGGTACCAATATGGAGGTACATACCATCATCATCTCTCAAAGAAATTGGGATCTTTGATTACAATTTCACCATTGCTAATTAACTCCCAACCATTTTGTTTCAACTCAACAGGTTATGGTCACGAGACAACGGAGCGATCTGCTGGCGAATATACCCGGCCTGCTCAAACTCGACGCGATTCTTATCGTCGGTATCTCTAATCCTTGCTAACCTGATGATGATAAAGAATAACAGTATATGATATGCTGCTGATCAAAAAGTATGTAATGAAAACAGGAGACTCTTGACAACTTTGGACAAGAACAAGAGTTTTGGTATGTGTCCAAAAATGAAAATCAAGACATGGACAACAGCAGCCAAAGGGATGACAAATGGTGGCATCCTATCGTTAAGGTTCCCGAAAATGGACTGTCGGAAACATCACGAAAGCGGCTGCAATATCAAAAGGAGTCTGTAAACCAAGTGCTAAAAGCTGCAATGAACATCAATGCTCAAGTCTTATCTGAAATACAAATCCCAGAAAGTTACATTGATTCCCTCCCCAAGGTAAATAAATCAATGGAACTCTCCATGATATACTAGAATGTTAATCTGTACTAAAGCAACAAATATGCATTTTTGACTTAGAATGGAAGAGAAAGCCTTGGAGATTCAATCTATAAAAGCATCACAGTGGATAGCTTTGATCCCTTACAATTTCTGTCAGCTATGGATTTCTCGACTGAACACAAACTACTCGACTTCAAGAACAGGATTGAAGCCTCCATTTTGATTTGGAAAAGGAAGATGAACCAGAAAGATGGATGGAATCCATGGGGTTCGGGTATCAGTTCTGGGAAAAGGGAGCTGTTTGAAGTGAGGGCTGAGACTATCTTACTCTTACTCAAACAGCAATTCCCTGGAGTTGCACAGTCTTCACTTGATATTTCAAAGATCCAAGAAAATAGGGTACAATAGCTTAACCTTCTCCTCAATTGCATTCCAGGTTTGATAAACTTAGTTTTAACTAGTGTGTGAACTTTCAATAGGATGTAGGACTGGCTATCCAGGAGAGCTATTCTAGGGTACTGGAGAGCTTGGCTTTCTCAGTGATGTCAAGAATTGAGGATGTTCTTCATGCCGACTCCCTTACTCGAACACGAAGGTGCAGCGAGATTGATTGCTCCGGAGATACTGATACTCTCGGGATCAAGTGATCCAGACATCTGCATTAAGGTTGATAATGAGGAGAGTAACACGTCCAAACCATCATCACATGGTTCCACCCCCAACAAAGGTTCCTACCTAAAGAGGATTGAAAACTTAAACGGGCTAAACAGTTGTGGAATGATCCACATTGATTGATAAAAATGGTAAATTTGGAAGAAAGGTAACAAGAGGAATTACAAGGATAAGGAAGAAGAGGGAAAGATATATGTAGAGTTAAACCAATGTATATATGAGTCAGCCCCATGTTGCAGGATTCCTTTCGGGCACTCACCTTTCTACACCTTACATCGTTCTTGCTTCACAACTTGGACAGGGAAGCCTTAAGATTGATGCTTTTTGAGATTGCATTCCGGCTATAGGATGATAACATTTTTTTATTTATAATCCGGACTGCAACCATTAGTTCAACTTCATTTTCTTATTTCTTTACATTTTTAACTACAAATATATCAACATTGATATCAAATGGAAAAATTGTTCAATCCATTGTCATTGGGCCTATAGATACAATATTTTAAAAAATTAAGAATAAATAAAAACAGTCGCGTCACATTCATTTTTCTCAAACACCAGGAAATGAACAGTAACCCCTTCGGACAAAAAACCTGCCCAACCAAAATCAAGTAAAACTTCTTCACAAAAATATTGATACCAATTGCAAGCATGCCATTTACGATAAAGTTTAAGAGGACATGTAATGTATAACATTGAAATCGAAATATCAAAAATCAGGTTCCAATCCAGACCCAACAATTATTATGGAAAATAATATGTGCTTGAAAAGTTAAGAAGAAAACAGTCATGGCATGGATGGGGCTAAAACCCAAAAGTACTTGCTACAGAACTTTGAAATTTGCTTTCTAACAGCCACGGGTCACTGCAGCATGTATAGCATCAGCAAGATGAGGCACAGTCTTGGAGCTAAGCCCTGCCATACTAATCCTCCTGCATGCAATATAAAGAAGAAATTTTCATTTAATTTAGCATCTCAATTAAAGTAGGCATTTACAGATGGATACCAGTAGGTAAGACAGTCTTCAGAAATTTCATCAACTATGCAAATGCAAATGAAGTTCAGGTTTAAGGGATACAGTAAATGAAACAGAAGAAGAGACTGCCACAACTCCAACTGTAAGCCATTAACACGGTGCCTGGGGTATGTGTGGGAGTAGGGGAGATGGAGAGTCGCTAATTTGGAGGAAGAGATAACCAATCTATAACTAGAATAAGTGCTAAACTCGTTTTAGTAAGGAGCGCAATGCAGAAACAACTTCATTATAGCAGTAAGGAAACTCTCTTAATGTTGAATGAAAACTTTTAATCATAAAAAACATCCATTGCATCCACGTCAAATGATCTTATTATGACTCATGCAAGAGTACTGAGAGCTGGAGGGGAAACCTCAAGGCATGATTGGCTAGCCTGGCACTGATTTTTCAGGGCAAAATGCGGATTTTTGGTTAGACAAACCAAAGTGTTGTTGGGGGGGGGGGGGGGCGGGGGAGTCAATACAAAAGGTTAAAAGAAAAGAGATCTTTTTACCCATCAGATGTCATGTAGATGTCGTACTCCTTGGTCATGAAAGCAACTTGATCACTGTTCAGTCCTGTGAAAGTAAACATTCCAATCTGCTTTATAATGTGACTCCAGTCACCTGGAGTACCTGTAAGAAACAAGATAGAAACATGTTTAGTTTCTGCTTGATGGAGTACACCAAAGATCCATACAATAGTACAGAAAATTCAAGAAAATAATATGCAAATTTCTTGTCAATAACATATACAACATATTTTGACTGACTCTTACCTATCAAACTTACAGCTCAAACCTAACGGTTAACAAAAAAGGGGGCACATATATGCATATACCATTAGAAGAAAGGATTAAGCAAAACCTTTAGCACTTAAAGCATCAAATAGTTGTTTCCGCATGCTAATAATTCGGTCTGCCATAGCTTTCAGTTCAATCTTCCACTCGTTATACATATCACTGTAAAAATAAAGAACAATTTTAAAAGAGAAACTATATGCAGTCCACAAGTGAATTTACTTGATTTGAGCAATGATCTCATTCAAAGTCCAACAAAACATTCATAGATGACAAATTAAATTGAAACAGAAGAATAAATGTTTTCCTCCTCTAATTAATATCACATGATATGGGCAAGGATTACCAGTAATGAGATAAATTTAACGCCAAGATAAATTTGTTGCAATCGTTTCATTCTAAAAATTTACCAATCCTACTCGTTTCTCTGTCATCTAACAAGTTCAGGTAGTTTGGTCTGACAAAGAACCCACCTATTTTTGAGGATAGTCATTGCAATTGAGGCACCATGAATTGGTGGATTGGAATACATAGGCCTAATCACAAGCTTCAACTGGCTCTCAACCCTGCTTGCAACATCAGCCGCCTTACAGACCTGTAAAATTATTATCATTATTATATGAAAGAGGCCTTAGGCATATAACGAAAGAAATCTACTCAGAATTTATAAGTCCAGCATCTTACAATGCTGAGAGCACCAACACGCTCCCCATAAAGTCCCATGTTTTTTGCATAACTTTGAGCTATAAAGCATTCCCCACCATCTGCAACAAACATGCGAACAGGTTGTGCATCTGCATCTAAGCTACCACTTGCAAATCCCTGGATGTCAAAATTCAAGTGTTTGTAAAATAACATATCAAAACTATAACAAAACATAAATGGAGGTCGTTGAACAGCACTAAGTTTATTCAACAACAGACGATTACCTGGTAAGCACTGTCAAAGAAAGGCAAGAACCCTTTAGATCTCATCGACTGTCTGATCTGTTCCCATTGCTCAACGGTTGGATCAACACCAGTTGGATTATGAGCACAGGCATGAAGAAGCACTATAGCTCCAGCTGGTGCTGCGCCCAGATCTTCTAGCAAACCTGTTTCCCAAAAATTTTGCCGTTACTTTTATTAGCTTACCACAACCAACATATGGGTTCCATAAACCATACAGAACTTGTTTAAAGGAACTTGAAACCAAAAGCAGGCAATAAAAAGGCAATGACATTTTTGCAGGAAGATTTATGGACGGTAGCCACGATCTTATATTGAATATGCTTTTTTAAAAAAAAAAACTCTCCCTGTAATAAATGAATGCATCAATTGTTTCTCCAAAAATTTCTTAAACTAATCAACTTATTAACAGCAGCAACGCATTCACTGCATGGCCTATTTACAGAAAACCATTATCTCAGACCTTGGAAATTAAGCCCACGAGTTGTTGGATCATAGTAGCGGTAATTCTTCACCGACAACCCTGCCATCGTGAAAACTTTCACATGGTTTCCCCATGATGGCTGTGGAATGTATATAGTACGCTGGAAAACAAAAGATGCGCAAAATAAATATCACTTGCTCTTCAAAATGATAACAGCTTACTAAAGCAAAAATTAAAAAACCAGTCAAATTTACTTGGTGGTAATGCTTTGCTAAAAACTCAGCTCCAACCCTCAAGGAACCAGTACCAGACAAGCACTGAGCAGTAGCCACTCTGTTCTCTTGAATAGCAGGACTACCCAAAAGCAACAAACAAAAAACATCCATTAAGAAATCAATAAAATAAAACAGAAATGGGCAAGTCGACAAAAAGAATGGTTTCAACTAAACTAAAAGAAGGCACTTTCATTTTTTCTTCAATTTCATCCTTTACCTGTCATCACCAAGAATGAGCTTAGCACTCAATTTATTGAACTCTGAGAAACCAAGAATAGGAAGATACTCCTTGACTCTCGACCTGAAAGTACATAAAACATGATCAATGAAACAACGCTAGCAAGGCATGAAGAATAAAACGGTTTGAACAACTTACTGGTCATTAACAAGAAGCTGTTCTGCTTTTCGAACAACATTTAGAACCAGAGGTTTTCCTTCCTGTTGTTGTCACAAACAGATCAACTGAATCAACATTAAGTAGTAGAAGAAGAAGACTGATCAACTTTATTATTAAGATGATTCTTAAAGAAAACTTAAAAATACCTCAGTTCTGTAAGCACCAACACCTAAATTCAACTTGTTCGGGCTCGGATCCTTGTTATAAGCAACTGTCACCTGTTTGTTCAAATAAAATATTAAGAATAAAAAAAAATAAAAGAATGAACGAATGAAACACCTATCAATCAATCAATCAAACGAAGCTTCCTCTATTTATTTTCTAAAAGAAAAAAAAAAAGGGGAAAGCGAATCTAAAATGATACTTCAAATATTCAATATTACAGCAAGAGGCAAAAAAGAAAAATAAAAAGAAATTCCTCGGTTACATTTGATCATAAAGCTCATGGTTAGCCGCGATCGAACACGCAATGATCCGATCAACGAAGATGATTGAATCAAACTTAAAATAAAGTATGAGTTACTGATTCAAAGAAAGGAGGATGATAAGTTACCCCAAGAATGGGATCTTCAGGAGCTTGAACAATGGAGGCAAACACAGAATCCATTGGGTTTGGAAAGACTCGTTCGGCTGGGGTTTTAGAGAGTGATCAAATAATCGGGGGGGGGGGGGGGGGGGGGTTCAGATTCTGTTTTATAAGGCGAGAAAGGGGTAGGTTGATTTGTTGAAGCAGCGGGCGTCTTAAACACCGTGAACTATGGGCGCTTCTGCATTTCCAAGTGCCTTTCACTACTTTCCACGGTTTTTTAATTTTGGACTATTCTTTTCTACCGTTACTTTTTTATGGTTTTTTTTATAAAAATACTAATTACGAAAATGTAACATATTTACGAAAATAATATATTTTCTATTATAAAATTAGGTGTCATCAATATGATTTCACGCCGCACCTTTTTTTTCATCCTGATTTTTATTTTTACTTATTTTTTTAATTGAGTGGTTGTGGTATAATTTTTAAATTTTATTTCTATTTTATAAAAATTAGAAGTTAGTCCATTTATTTTAATTTATTATAATTTAATATTTATATATTTTTGAATTTAAAAAGTTAATAAATTATTTAATTCTATTAAACTCGATCATCAAATTACTTACTTCAAGATTAAACGTAATTAATGGACTAACTTTTTAAATTATTTGATTAACTTTTTAAATTCGAAACATACAAAGATTAAATTATGATAAATTAAACTAAATGAATTAACTTCTAATTTTCATAAAATAGAAGTATGAAATTTAAAAATTATATCATACATACCCCAAATTTAAAAAAAATAAGAGTGAGGATGAAAAGGGTGCCAACATTTTGTTGTCACCCTTTTTAAAGTTAAAATATTTTTAAATTTTTATTATTTTATTTAGTTTTATTAAAATATTTTTTTATAAGTGGTTTCACTTCATACATTAGCATATTTAATTTTACCATAAAAATATTATTCTTGTAAATAATTTACAACATGCCCCATTTTCAAAATTAATTTTTTTATATTATGTATATAAAAATTTATTTTTTATTTTTTAATTTATTTTTATCTATGCATTTATACTATTACAATAAATTTATTAAGCAATGAATTTTTAATTTGTAAAATAATTAAAGACTCACCTATTTTGTGACGCAAGAAAATCATGGATTTGATTTTAAAAGATTATAATTTTTATCATTTTAAATTTATCAGTTCAATTAAAATCGTATTTAATTTATATCAATTTTTAAAATTTTATCGTTTTAGCAATATTTATCTACTTTCTTTTAAAATGTTTTAGTCACCTTCAAAAAACAATGTTTCAGTTGGTCTAAGAAATGCTGATGCGGCGACAGGCGTGCGGTTTTACGTGGATACATAACTGAAAACTGAATATTTAAATACTAAGGTTGATTTCTGCTATTAGGTCCTATACTTTACAAATATTGTGAATTTAGTCTATATACTTTAATTTGACCAATTTTAGTTTTTAAACTTTTTGAATTGGCCAAGTTTAGTCATTATTTTTTTAAATTTAAAATTTTAATCCTAACCCAAATAGTAGTAGTTAAATCTATTCAGTTAAATTCAATTACCAACCCTATATTACGCTTTCAGTTATAGATTTAGTCCATATTCTCTAATTGGATCATTCTAAGCCTTTATACTTTTTGAATTTTAAATTTACAATTTTGATCCAAATGACGTTTGTTAATTCATCAACTAGATTTTTAGTGAGTATTGTGGAAATAACAAACTAATGTAGCATCACACATTATGTTTGCTACATCAGATTTTAGAAATAATAAAACTTAACTTGGTGATTTAATTGTTGTTGTTTGGTGAGTATTGGAATTTTAAAATTTTAAAAGTACAGGGATGAAATGATCAATTTAAGATATAAGACGAAATTCACAAATTTTGTAAAGTATAGAGATTAATAGCAGAATTTAACCAAATGATAATAAAAGAATAAATGTCATAGTAACTAATAATAATAGTAGTAGTAGTAGGTAGTATATGTCATTTTAAATTTGTATAATTGAGTCTTTTCTCCCCGAAGAAGGGTATTGTAAAAACAATATTTTTAAATTGGGGTTCTTTTAATCTTTTTTCTTTAATTAATGTCTTTTATGCCATGTCAATGCTTTACATTGCACACGTAGTTATATTGTCTACGTGGCACCCTTTATATCTTGATTTTCCTTTATTTTTTATGAGTTAAGCCTTATAATCAATACTTAAAAACGATTGAAATCAGTTTCAATTTTCAACCAAACATTTTTTATTGGCATTTTATCAAACGTCAAATCAAAATACTATTTCCAAAAAAAAAGGGGAATTCGGTCAAATTAATTCAATCTATTACAAGTTTATTATAAAAACCCATGCATATTTGTTTAGTAAAATAAAAGCCATGCACCTTCTGATAGCAAAAGAAAAGCTACAACAATTCTTTTCGTGTTTATTTATTCATTGAGAAGCCATAAATGCTATTAGATCAAGAATTAGAGGTGATAATAATCGGGTTGATTCTTAATAGAATTTTAGGTGTCTCTTTTAGGTTTGGGTTGGGGTTAGGGTCGGTTTGAAAAATAGATTTAAAATTTTGTTTAAATCCGATTTCAATAAAAATGTTAAAATCTGAATTCGGTCTGGCTTGCCTGCATTAAATTTTTTTATATTATTATTTTTATATAAAAATAAATTTGAAAAATATAATACATCAACTACATTAATTAAAAACAAATTAAAAAATTATTTATACTTAAATAACTCTAAGATAGGTGCACCTTAATAAACAAATACCTTTAAAATAGTAGCAAAATTAACAATAAAACAATAGTTATACAATATCCAAACAAAAATAACAAAATAATAGCAATATAATAGTGAAACAACATCAAAGCAACAATAACTAGAAAAACGGGTTTTTTCTTTTGCAAATTCGGGCTGAGTCAAGTTGGGTCTAGGCTAAAAAAAACTTGTTGTTTTTTTATCTAAATCTATTTTTTGGGCCTATATTTTTATCAAAATTCTTTTACTTTTCGAACGGACCTTCGGGTCGGACTGAATAACTCAATCCATAATTAAATCTATCAAGAACACATGAAGTTATTAATAAATTAAATTAAAAAAATAAACAAAATATTTATATTTTTAAATCCGTTATTGCACACACAACTAGGTAGATAGAATTGGTAAACAAAATGTTGATAGAAAATAAAATTTTTTAATTAAAATAAATTCAACTGCCAATTTGATGAGAAAGAGGAAACGAAGTGTTATTTGGAGTGTTATATTTAGGGGATGGAAGTAAACAAAATTGAAAAAGATAAAAAGAAATAATGAATGCATGAATGGCAACTTGCCACATAGGCAACGATATAATGTCCACATAGATACAAAACCCTTTCTTTGTTTTTTCTTTTTGGTATTAAGACCCAATTTAAGGCAAAAAGATTAAAACCACTCTCATTTGAGAATAAAAAATTAAATGCGCATCCTGTTTTTTTACACATTTTTTAAGTGTACTTAAAAACAATATATATACTAATCTTAATTTACTATCTATACTAATAATTTTATCACCCATATGTAGGAATTATATATTTAAAACATAAATGTGACTATTAATATTTACAAATATGTAATAAATTTATCTAATAATATATATTAAAATTTCACATAAAAATTAAATATTACTTTAATGAAGTCGTAAATAAAAAAATTTATATGCATGGTGTTATTTATTTAAATCGGGCAAGTTTCAATTTTTTTTATAAAAATATAAAAAAGTTAAAAACATTTATATAATCATATAACTTATTTTTCAAATAAAATAATTTTTTTTTTTAAAATTCTCTAACTCAATAAAGGGTTTTATAAATAATATAAATATAAAAAAATTAAAATAAAGGGCAGTATACATTTTTTATTTCACATGCAATTTTAAAAAAATTATCATGTATCTCTTTTTATATTAATATTATATTATACCCTTATAGGATATTTTTCAACCTTCTAACCCTACTTGTAAAGCATAAATACTCTACTGACAATATACCAAATATTATTCCAATGATAAAATGTATGACTTAAAACTAATTAATAATAACGCATGAAATATGTACGATAATAAAATAAAAAATAGATTAAATTGTGAGTAAAATTAAATTTAAACACATAAATAATATTAAGAATACTAAATCCACTACAATTATTTATTTTGATGTTGTCATCAATCTTGAGTTAATGTTGAGTTAACTTGTGACATCAAGCCAATTAACAATATCATCAATATATACAATTGACGAAGGTAATAAAATATGCATAATATAATTAAAATGAAACATAATTTCAAAATGTTGGAAAAGATAACATTATTATCTGCCAAGGAAAAGATTGGATGGAATGTGTCAATTTTATCCCGAAATTCTCAAGCTTCTTAATTTTTTTTCGAGATTCTCGAATGTAGAATTAGGATTTAAATTTTTTAGGGTCAGATTTAAAATATGCGTCGTGAGGGACGCTCTTAGCTAGGATGAAAACGCCTCCTGCATGTAAGATGTGTCCAAATATTTTACATTTTAAAATAAAATAAATGTTATATTTTTAAACAATTATTGAAATAAAATATTGTTTAATAGTGGCCCAAATATTTTACTAATAATAGAAAGAGGATGTGTTCATCAAATAAGTTATCTAGTTATCAAAATTTTATGCTTACACATAATATTGTTTCATAATTTGCTAGTATATCTTACTTATATTATCATTTAAATTTTTAATTGAATTAGTGTCATGAGTTAATTGGATATTAATTAGGTTAAAGGAATTACAAAAATATCTTTCCATAATCAAAATAAATTATACTATTCAAGGCTGTTTTAATATTTTTTTAAATCAATAGAAATATGCATATGATAAGATTTGAACTTACATTAAGTACATTAATAAAATTTTTAATTTATAGTTCAACTAAAATTTTAAATTTATATTTTGATATGTAAATTTTATTACTTCCACCAATATTATATATATATATATATATATATCTATACAATTTGTAATAAAAAAATTTAAATTTATATAATTGGTTTCGTCAAAGAAATATAATATAAGTAGCAGAAAAAAATGAATTATTTATTCAAATCAATGCTAAAAAGATGATTTTGACATTTTGATGAAGTGATATTATTTCTCTTGTTTTGTGTGGGTATGAATCTATTGGATGCATTTATTATTTGTCTAAATGATTTCATCAATTGTTTTAATTAATATTAGGTCTATATGACTGTAAAAAGAAAGTTAGGCCTACACCCAAAATTTACCTTCAAGCTCTATTACTTTTTATTATTATTAAAAGTAGTATTTAAATTTTAGTTGGAATAACCTTTTTTTGTTTTAAAAAATTTGAAAGTCAATTAAAATGTAATATGTGGAGAGGGCTCCACGTTTCATCTTCTTCCTCATCAAAAAAAAATTCTTTTAATTAGTGCCTTTTATTTTATAAAACCTAATCCCCAAAAAGAGATGACTGGTTTTCTGAAACCTCGAACACAATCTCCATCACTATCATCGCTATTGCTTTATGATATGGAATGAAGATAAATAATGGTCACATTTTTCAATCTCTATTACATTTGTTTACCTTTGGTTTAATTGTTATTAAAATGATGTGTTATGGTAGTCATGATGTTTAGTTTAAACGAAGCGAATTGGGCAGCTGTTACTGATAACGATAGCGTGTCATTTCTAAATTGTTTTCTGCTTTTATTTATACCCATCAGTATGAGGAGCAGATGGTCATGAGAATACATATAATGTTTTTCTTCTTCATCATTCTTCTCTAAACTCTTTCTTTCTCTTCCCTTTTTCTGCTTGAATATTCGATCGTATTAAAGGTATCAGAGACAACCAATCCTCATGGCCACCAATAGAGTTACCACACGTCAACAAAAGGAAATGGGGTTACTACAGTAGGACTATCTCAGCTCAGGAAAGAGTTAACTCAGTTGTATGCCAAACTTGACTCTCACTTTAAAGATTTTCGTGATGAGTTCAAAGGTGAGCTTTGATCGGAGCTTCACTCTTTTTTTGCTCAGTATTTGAATCAAGTTCCAGATCCAAACGGTAGTGGATCGTCAACATGTGGTAAGGGAATTCTAGAGACACCACCTCTTGGTTTTCCACCTAAGGAGAGTTTGGTTATGTCCCATGTTACTGATTTAGCGCATTTGGGTCTTCATTCTCGGACCACATCAATAGAGTTTGTGAGTCGTCATATTCAGTGGGGTTGTCCTCGATTCGATGGGGAAGATTTTCGAGGGTGGTAGTTGATCGTGATTTTGATGAAGTAATAATAATGATCGTACATAGAAACTAACTATTATTACGATAAAAGGCAAGCGCACCTATCGACTAGTAGTATAGCTAGTGGCAAGACTGGAATTGAAACACCCTAAATCCGTACCCATCGCAGGAACGGGTTATGAGACATTACCAAACAATGCACGATTTCCAAAACATTTATAAGTCACAAGTACTCAAACACTTTACATTCTTAACTAAATATAATTATGCTTATCAACCATGTCAAACATACTTATCAACTATATAAAAGTCAAAACCGAATAGACATAGCAAAAACACATAAATTAACCATCCCATAATTCTATCAAACCATGAATTCATATATAGCTAAAGAGCAAGCCATTTTCGCATGGCTTGAATATATACAAATTTCAAAATAACTTGTTTTCAAAAGAGTTTAGTCTATACATGCCATCATTCAAAAATATAGTTATTTTAAAAGTACCAAAATAGTGATGTTAATGTGGATGACTTCGATATTGATCCCCGAGCTCGTAATTTCCAGCCAAAATCTATAAGATAGATAACAAAGACACTCAAAGTAAGCTAATTAGCTTAGTAAGTATTAAGTAATTAAACAACTCAAATCATGAAACATAACATTCAAAATATCACATTTATTAAATAACCTAGTACAATTATACAAGGGTTATATTGGCTGAATGCATAAAACCTTTAGTTAGCATCACTCACATGCTTCACATAACATTTGGCTGATTATAGGAAAGCACATATAATATCACATATACACACCTATTTGGTTGAATAATCAAAACTCAATAAACACATATATGTCTCACCTCATAAATACTCACTTGTATAGCCCAATTATACATGGTTCATCATGTCATCACATATGACCGAAAATACAAATACAATATATCATCATAAATAACCAAACATTCAAGTTCATTAAAAACAATACATGTAATTGAATGTTCAAGATCAAATATAAAATCTCATTTGTGCATACATTCATGTTCGAATATATATATATATACACACAATGTAAGTTAGCACAATTTCACTTACTCATTAACCACATTAGCTTGAATCCTTAAACTCACAAAATTGAAAACAATTCACCGGTATAAAACCTGCTAGGCATAAGCCCGAATTCATCACCGGCACAAGGCCTGCTAGACTTTAAGTCCGATACATATTCAACGGTATTACGCCTGCTAGGCTCGAAGCCCGTAAATAATCACCAGCTTAATGCTTGCTAGGCCAAAGGCCCGAACATAATATGTAAATCAAATTTCAAACTTTCGCTCACATTTAAACATATACTTCAAGTTTCCACATAGCACAAATACATAGTAAGAGCTTAGCACCATTCGAACTAAGCACATACTGAACACTTTAATTCATTTCATAATTTGCCATCCGGCTTTAACATATATCAACATCTCACTTGATTCCATACTTACCAATTGATTATAAAACAAATCAATTATACTTCTTTCAACTCACTCCCACATTCGGCCTTGTACATATATATATACAATAAAAGTTTCATTTTCATGATATACCATGTTATTAAACAAATATAACATATGTTTAAATTACTTAAAACTTACCTCGGATGTCGTCGAGCGTTAAAATTTGGCTATTTGACTACTTTCGCTTTCCCCCATCCGAATTCATTTCCCTTTGCTCTTGAGCTAAATAACATAGATTAAAATTTATTTAAAACACATACCACATGATTTCGAATTTTTATAAAATAATTCCTTATTAAAATTAATCTTACAAATTGCCCTATTAACACAAACTATCAATCAAATTCATTTTCTTCTATTAAAACACTAAAGCCGAATATTTCATGAAGCTACCAAAGGCCTATCGTTCACTATATTCACACATACACATCTTTACCTTTCATTTATCACTTAATTCCATTAATTCAAAGCTCATTTTAACATTTAAACAACAATTAAAATTTTTTCTTATTTAATGGCACACATATATGGCAAACCCCATTTCCATCCATCTAAAAATTCATTCAAGCTAACCCATTCAATTATATTAAGCTCATTTGACCATTGTATAAACAATTTTAACATCTAAGCATAAACTACCAATATCTAGCACCATTTCACAACTTAGAACAAGTTGCCGAATGCAACTATACTCATCAATTCAAGGACTTAAACCATGGGTTAACTAAGCAATGTATTTACCAACTCAAATGCATAAACAATTTACAAAAATTTACACAAACATACCTTTAATTCATGCTACAACCATGGCCGAATGCCCTTAGCTTTTCCTTCTTTTTCTTTTCTTTATTTTTGGCACAACCAAGGGAATTAAACAACCATTTGCATGTTTTATTAATTAATACATATATTAATTATTATATTACCAAATTAGCCTTTATAAAATCATGGCTTTTCCACTATCTCATGGCCGAATATGTCCATGCAAAATATACTTGGTCTAATTACATCTTAAACCCTCCATATTAAAAGAACAACTACAATTCGGCACTCACACATAAACCCTCTAATTTTTCTTTTATGCAAACAAGTCCTTACTTAATAATTCAACATCCAAATGACAAAATTAAAACATGAAACTTTCACGTATGAAAATCCGCATATAATAACCATAGAAAATAATATTTAAATATTTTTCTAACTCGGTTTAGTGGTCCCAAAACCACTTTTTTCGATTAGGGCCAAAATAGGGCTGTCACAGGAATATCGAATCCAAGGAACTAAAAGTACTAGTAATGACTTTCTTCCTATTATCTAGCCTAAAAATAAAGAGGGATTTGTTGGGAAACTAAAATTCTAACTAACTAAAGACACGACAAAGTGTAGATTGGGAAATTACTTTGGGAAAATTGAATGATAAAGGCAATACCCAAGGAAGAATCCACCTAGACTTTACTTGTTATTTAACTTTGAACTAGACGATTTCTTTATTCGACTTGATTCGTAGAGATTCCCAAATTATGTTAGTATCTCCGTCGAGAATAAGAACAACTAACCCTAGGTTGATTAATTTAAATATCTTTCTAATTAAAACCCCTAGTTTTGCATTAACTCGATCTGTGGATCCCCATATTAGATTTGACTCTAATCTGGCAGATTTTCATAGTCCAATGTCTAGGATTGCAATCAACTCTGCTTAATTGTGTTGTATCTACTCTTAAACAGAGACTTTTACTCTTCTAAATAAGCACATTCGATTTGAATTAATATCCTGAAATATCAACTCAAGAATTAAAAACACAATTAAGAACAAATCAAATATTTATCATATAGTTCAAATAACAATAACAAGATTCGTCTTAGGTTTCATCCCCCACAGGTATTTGGGGTTTTAGTTCATGTTTATAAAATAATACATCTCAAAGTAAAGAAAATAACAAAACATAAAGGAAACCTAAAACCCCTAAAAGGATTGAAGGGAGATCTTCAGTCTTAATGTAGATCTTGGCTTCTGAGATGGATCAATCGGCTTTCTTCTAGTAATTCCCTGTCCACTACCCCAAGTCTTAGCGGGGACACTGTACCCTCTTATAGTCTTCTCCTAGGGTCTTTATAAAGAGTTTGGAATGTCTTTCTTAGCCCCTAAGTAGTTTTTTCTGCGTGAAATTAAAACTCGTTACGTCAGGGACACGCCCGTGTGGCACGCCCGTGTAAATCGAGCCCAAGCCATGTTTAAGCCTGTTAATGTGGCACGGGCGTGTGGTTCACCCGTGTGAGAAACTCTAGGCTGTGTTGGTCTCTTACTTTAGCCCATTTTCTCTGTTTTTGACCCGTTTCTCGTTTTTTTCACTCTCCTATGCTCACCTAAGTACAAAACATGAATTTAAAGGATTAGGAGCATCAAATTCCACAAATCTAATGATAATTGATCCAAAAATATGCTAAATGTGGGATAGAAATATGTATAATTTATAGTTTATCAATAGTCTAAACTCGAACAATTCTTTGAGGCTAAGAATATGGGGGACCATGCTAAAGTCAAGATGGTCATGTTGAACTTAGAAGGTAAAGCACTTGATTGGCATCACTTCTTCACTCAAAGGCACAGGGGCCTCTATCAACTTACTTGGGATATGTACTTGCGGGGCTTGAAAGACCGTTTCGGTGTTACCAGGTGTTTGGATCCTATGACAGAATTAGTGGCTCTTAAACAGGTTAGTATAGTGGAGCTTTATCATGATACTTCTGTGAGTCTTCTTAATTGATTGCATTTACATGAGAGTTATGCCTTAAGCATCTTCATTTATAATCTTAAGCCTAAGATCAGCAGTACTTACGATTATTTAAGCCTACTACTATAGTACAATGGTACACACTTGCTCTTGAAATGGAAGTTATTGTTGGCAGCAATCCTAAAAAATTAACTCTTCCGGGAGGCACTTCTGGATACACGAGGTCACTATTTTCTATTCACAAAGGATAGGGTTCCAGTACTGTTGGTAGTTTTTCGCCCTCAGGAACTTGTCCTGCTACGTCCCAAGGTCATAAGCTTCCTACCAAAGCCCTCTCCCAAGCTGAGATAGATGAGAGGAGAAGAAAATGACTGTATGTTTTTTGTGTGCTGCCAAATATACACCAGGGCACAAATGCAATCGATCTCAGTTGAACCAGCTTGTGATAGCCCCTCACCAGGAACACGAGAATGATAACCAGAGTCCAACCTTTGAGGAATTTCAAGATTGTCTTAATAAACTAGATACAATGGAAGTTGAAGGTGACACCGTCGCACCAATTTTATCCTTACACGTTTTGCATGGATCTTAGGGTCACAATACCATGTGTTTGTTTGCCACGATTGGTTCCACTACAATCATCATTTTAGTGGATTCTAGTAGCACCCATAATTTCGTGAATTCTAGCTTAGTCAAAAAGTTGACCTTCTAGTTGACCAAATCTGTCATTTGAGAGTGATGGTAGCTAATGGGGCTCAACTATCAACACAAGGGCTATGTCAAGTTGTAACGTGGCAAGCACAAATGTGTACCTTCTCTACTGACTTCTTGGTCCTTCTAGTCAAAAGGTGTGACTTGGTTCTTGACATTCAGTGGTTGTAATCTCCCAACTCAATTGTTTGGAATTTTTCATCTTTACTCATACAGGTTGATTATTTGGGCAAATCCTGCACTTTTCAAGGCATACACCTTGGCGGTTTTAATATCTTGACTACACCACAACTATTGAAGTATGTTACAATGATAGAACATGGACCTTAGCCTATGTTATTCACAACCAGTCATTAGATAACTTTAGCAATGCCTTCATCAGAATATAAAGTTACTCATTGCAAAATTTGATGATGTCTTTCAACTCCCAAAAGGGTTACCCCATTCCAGAGAGCAAGATCACTATATTCCTCTGTAAGATAAGGCTCAAGTAATTAAAGTTAGGCCTTACTGGTACCCTGCTATCCAAAAATCTTATATTGAAAAGTTGGTCATCGAAATGTTGTAAACTGGGATCATTCGCAACAGTAACAGTCCTTTCCCATCTTCTATTGTCATGGTCAAGAAGAAAGATGGCAGTTGGCCACTGTGTGTAGACTATCGATAACTCAATCGATTGACCATCAAAGATAAGTTTCTAATTTCAGTTATTTAGGAGCTTTTAGACGAGTTGGGGCAAGCTACTTACTTCTCGAAACTAGATTTGAATTCAAGGTATCATCAAATTAGAATATGGGAAGGAGATGTCCACAAAACAACTTTTAGGACTCATAAGGCCACTATGAATTCCTTGTCATGCCCTTTGGGCTGACAAACTGTAACAGCCTTAAACGGGGCCTAGTCAGAATAGTAATTTCGAAATCACTTCTTGAGGTGTAAGAAAAATTATTTTAGTGTTAAATGATGTGTTTTAGTAATTTTATAAGTATGCATAAAAATTTTGGTGAATTAATTTACGCGATTGAAAGCTAAATCGTGAAAAATGACTTAATCGCATAAAAGGGAAAAAGTAGCAAATTTTTTTAATAAATTGAGTTAATTGGCTAGAGGATTAAAATTTACGGGTTTTAAAGGGCAATTAGACCCATGAAAGAGAGTTGGCCAGCCATATAAGGGAGTATAGGAGACAAGGTTGATAAAAAGTCAATGTTAGATAGCCTAATTTTGATAAAATAATACCTAATAGCCTAGCCCTTGTCCATACTTCATCTTCTTCTCCATCTTGCCAAAAATATTAGACAAAATTAAGGGTTTTGAAGCCCAAATTTTAGCCAAGCTATTCCTCTTGAAAGTAAGTGATTTCCAAGTCCTTTCTTTGATATTTTTACATTTTTGAGACCCTCATAGCATGAGCTTTCTTTTGAGGGGTGTATTGAGCATTTTGGTTGAGAGTTTAAGATTTTTCCATGAGTGAATAAGTATTGTTTGCTGGAAATTTTGGAAAAAAAATAAGCTTTTGTGGCTAGGAAAATAACCTATGAAAGAGTTTACATGAGAATACATGAAATGGGACTTAGTTGTAAAGGTTATAAAATAAATAGATAAATGTTAGAAATAGTGAGGATTTGAGGTAGTAATGGGAATAAAATGAGCTATCTAGGCATGAGAATTGAAGAATTCCGATAAAAATCGATTTTCGAGTTTAGGGGCAAAATAGTCCATTTGCCATAATCTAGGGGCAAAATAGTCATTTTTCCAATTCGTGAATTTTAGATTGTTTGTATTGAATTTTTAAATAAATTGGCAAATTATTATTGTTATAGATCAAGAAATTACAAATCCGAACTTAGACCACGGGAAGGCTAAGCAAGCCGAGTAATCGAGTAGTTGACTACATTTTGTATACCGAGGTAAGTTGTAAGTAAATAACACAACATTACTAAAATTCATACATGAAAGTGTTGCCTTGTCTTATAATATTGCATTAAGAGATGAGCTATGCATGAGGATGATAATTCATGTATGAATGGTTGAATAATGAATTTAGGTATCATGAACTGATGAGAATTTGTATAATAAAACCGATTGAACACTTAGAATAGAATTGGATATTCATGCCATGACATTGGGTGATATGTGTGTGCTAGTGTAAGACATGTCTGGGACATGCATCAGCCACATTACGAGAGCTAGTGTAAGACACATCTGGGATGTGCATTAGCTTGAAACGAAAGCTAGTGTAAGACATGTTTGGAACATGCATCAGCCTCGAGATGTACAAGCTAGTGTAAGACCTGTCTGGGACATGGCATCGGCTTGTAGTGTGTCAGTGTAAGACCTTTCTAGGACATGGCATCGATATCGATAGAGGAGAGCTAGTGTAAGACCTGTCTGGGACATGGCATCGACTCGGTAACCATGTTGAAGGCTTGCTGAATATCCATATGTATTCTAAATGGTTCAATGGGAAGAACTTTTTTGTATTAGCTTCAATAATGAATTGATGAGATTGTGAGTGGTGCAGGTATCATTGTGAAAGTATAACATGCAAGCTTGAATCCATATTGTGTAATTAGAATTGGATGGGATCGAGTAAGCTATGATAATGGTTAATATAAGTTGTAGCGTGCATGGTTTGTGATGTACACAGAGTAGGACTAAATTTAGAAATTGTTGTTATTCATTTACTTATAACTTACTAAGCTCTAAGCTTACCCTTCTCTTTTTCATTTTCTTTTAGTGCCGCCTAAGTGATCGGAGAATCTTGTTAACGTCGGAGATAGCGTCCACACTATCATTTGAAACACTTGGTATGATTGTATTTTGGGGGGTGTCTAGAAATGGCTTGTATAGGTTAGATAGTTATTTTGTTGTAAACCACATTGTTGAGCCAATTGTGTTGGTCGTTTATGACAATTAAGCTTATTTTGTAAATGGCCATTGGAATTGGCTAAAATGATTCTAAACCTACTTGATGAAATGAGATGAATATAACTTTTGAGTTAAATGATGTTTGGACACTTGTTTTAAAGGTATCAAGATGAGTAATGGTGTTATATTAATGTTTATTGATTGAGGTAGGTTGTGTATGTTTTTAGGGTGGCGAAAGGCTTGGTAAATAGCCTGTGGTTGCCCACACTGCTGAGCGCACGGGCATGTGCCTTGGCCGTGTATGAAAAACAGAATGCCCCACGAAATATCGACTCGGGTGTGTTTAGGGCGTGTAAAGGCCCACGGTTTGGGGACACGGGCGTGTTTCCCAGCCGTGTTAAAATTCCAATAGCTCAAGTTTTAGACATGGTTCAACACGGGCTGTGGACACGGCCGTGTTATGAGTCCATACGGGCATGTGGAAAGGGTCACATGGGTGTGTGATGTGAATTATGATAGTTTTCGAAAGAATTTTCCTAAGTACCCGAAATGGTTCCGAGTTATTCAAAACCATGATCTAGGGCTTGTAGGCTCATGTAGAAGTCCATAAGACTATAATTAAGAAAGTTTTAAATTTGAATACATCTATTTGAGTTGAAGTTGGATGTTGTATGAAATTTAGAGAAGTAATGCTTCATATCCTACTTCGGCGTGGGGTACGGGTAAGGGGTGTTACACAAAGGCTCCCTCCAGCTTTTAATCTTTAATGAACTAAGTCTTCAAACATCTTTTGAGGAAGTCTGTACTTGTTTTCTTTAACGACATACTCGTATACTCCACTACTTGGTGTCAACATATAGTTCACCTGAAAGAAGTCTTGGAACTCTTACGACAACATCAACTTTTTTCCAAAAAAGGGAAATGTAGCTTTGGCACCACCCAAGTCGAATACCTGAGACATATCATCTTAGTTGGTTCTATTTATGTGGATTCAACCAAGGTTGATGGGGTGCGTAGTTGGCCAACTCCTCGTTTGGTTAAAGTCTTGAGAGGATTTTTGGGACTCTCAGGTTATTAGCGAAGATTCATTCAACAATATGGTGTGATAGCCGAGCTTTTCACTGCTCTTCTAAAGAAAGAGGTTCCTTAGAATTGGTCTCACAATGCTCAGGTTGCATTTGAGCAACTGTAATGTGTAGGTTTGTGTAAGTGTACACAGTCGCTATCAAGTAATAAGTAAGTATCGAGTTATCGTCTCCACGGGAATTGTTTTTGTGTTAAATCACTTAATTGTAAAATTAAATTTACAACTTGGTAAATTTAAAAACACAACATGATTGAGAAGTGATGATTAAAATTAAATATAATAAACTAAATGCAATGATCCCCAATGCAAATTATCCTAAATATGCAAACTCTATGAATGAAATAGATTTTAGCAAAATTAAACACAATTTGCAACAATTATAACTTAACTAAACTAGGACAATTACTTTAATTAAACTCAATTCATTATCAACATGCTTAATAACATTCGAAAAAACATTCCATGACAGCTCTATCTTTCATGAGTTTGGAAACCACATTAGGTCCTTTCAGAATCCTTTACTTAGTAATTATGCATTTTACTGATCCTTATTTACTAAGGGTTTCTTAGCATTCGTGCGAAGTAACAGGGATGTGTTAGGTTTGAAACAGTTTAATCACACAAATCTAAAAAATATGCAGATAACAGAGCTTGGTTAGTGTTGTTATGCAACCTTCAATTTAATCGGGTTAAGATCTAAATTGAGCATGCACATTTCAATTATGTGTCCACTAGCCGTCGTCTGGTTAGGATCACTCAGCTAATTTAGGTGTATTCCAGTCACGTATGAACGAAATACAAACTTGATTTTAATTGAAAACATGATTGATTGAGGCACAAACATCATAAGCATGAATCAAATAAATATTATTTAATCAAAGCAATCATCCTAGCTTAAATAAAATTAAGCTAACATTGTTGTAAACAAGGACAAAGAACACATAGCAAACATTTTCAGATTAAATCAAAGAAAAGAAAGATTAAACCGAAATCAAAGTGGTTGTCACCCAAGACTCTGACCGACGAGGGCTCCTTCGTTCCTTTACTTTGCTCCTTTGTTGATGGCTCTCCAATGTGGCTGACCAAGGGCTCTTTAAGAGGCTTAATTGCTAAAATCTCTACGAAGAGATGATGCTAGGCGTGGGGAATAGAAAATGCTAATAGAATTGAGAAAAAAGACAAAATGATGAGGGATGAGGGATAAGGGATGATTAGAAATGGTGAAATGGGGTTTTATTTATAGGTGAAGAGAGGAGAGTAGTTTGCTAAAAATAGAAATGTTTAGTCTCTTCAAGCTTCTTCAATGAGTGGTCGGCCATGATTAGTGGATTTTGAGTTGAATTTTGCTTGATTTTTAAGTAATTTAAATGCCATAACAACTCAGGATTGAGACTCTGCCAAATGTAAATCTTCAGGCAAATCTCTAATTTCTTCAACATTGTAAGGACCTTGTGTAATTAAACCAAAAAGTGGTTTATGTGGACAGCCATGCGTAGCCGAAATTGGGTTGACTTGGTCTTCAATTTGGACGATTTTTGTAATCCAACAAAGCTATCAGACCTGTCCAAAATAAATCAATAAATTAAAAGACCAAATAAAATTTAAATACTTAATTAAAACCCAAATTATTAATGAAATATTTTAAAATAAATTATTAAATATAATTTTATATTTTATTATTTAATTTAATCATGCATGGCTCATTTTATGTCTTAAAAATATAATATGTTCAAATAAATATAAAATAAGCCATTTTATGCATGAAAACTATATAATAAAGTATAAAATCACATTTTAATAATTTCTATGTCCTAATTCCATATTTTCACATATTTCATTAATTAATTGAACAATTACTTAGTTTTAACAACAAATTTAAGTAAAAAAGTGATAAATTACATAGGAAAAATCTTATATATTTTTCAGTTTACACACCCCCAAACTTAAATTATTGCTCGTCCCGAGTAATTTTAAAGCACAACAAAAGGTCTTGCTAAGGCCAAATTGTTAACTGTGTAAGCAGCATCAATCTGTGTCCCATAATCATGCATTAATAACTTCATGTTCATAGATCTTCATTATTAACAAGTAATTCATATGCAAACATTTTTAGAATTTTATAATATGTTTCAAAATATGCCAACATAAATCATAGTTTGTATGTATGTCACAGTCACAGATAACATTCTTCATTCAACATAATTTCTTATCAATCAAGCAAACAATCATAAGGCTTATTTATGATCTTCATATGTTGAACTTAGTACTTGCTTTCCACTAATGTAGGTGACATAATCATCAAATCAATAGGTCTTTTATAAGGTTGTAATGGGGCTCGGTTAAAGGTTGGGATTTTAAAAGATGAGACATTTTTTGTTTCAAAATCTTAACCTTTAACTTCATCTTGGATTTCTTGAAATATAGTATTTTTCTTTAAATGAACCTTTGGAACACCCTCAAACTTATTTTGAACTAATGTTCATACATTTTTCTTTTTGGAGATAGAGCAAACTTTTATTCGCTTTTTCTTCAACCTTTTTTTTTAAGCATGAGCACATACATCTTTTTGAAAATTTCCTCAAATTTTGATTACCAAGACAACTTTAGTTAAGATGGGTGCACAAAATGAGGATAACTTAAAAAGCTGGTAATATGGTTTATAATGTACGTTCATTGCAATAAACAAGCCTTTAAGCTTAAAATTACAATTTCAAGGGTCTAATATCATAAGGTTGGCTCGAAAAGGCTCAAACGATTCAAAGAAATAGTGTCTATATCTTTTTATATTTTTATATCTCCTAGAATTTCACCTCAAGAAAGTTACTAAGTCAATTTTAAAGATATAAACCTTCATGCATGTCAAATCTCAAGAGAAACTAAGTTTTCATGGTAAACATTACCTAAGACTAATGTAACAACCCGGTTTAGACCCTGTCGGAATAGTAGTTTCGGGACCACAAATCCGAATCATAAAAATATTTTAATAGTATTTTCCGTGCCTAAAGTATGTCAATTAATGCCTGTGAAATTTTCGTGACTTAATTTTTCTGTTTGAGTGCTTAATTTGCAAAAAGGACTAAATCGCAGAAAATGCAAAAGTGTCCTTCTATTTGATTAAGTGCTGAATTGTTGCGTCTCTTTAAAAGAGAGGTCCTTATGTTGTAAATGGACCATTGAAATTATGAATGGACATTCATGGACAAAGGTTAGTGGATTTTAAATGTTATAAATAAGGTTAATATGGTAATTGTTTTATAAATAGATATTAAATAAAACAAACACAAAATAATGGCCATTTTATGTTCATCTGTACCGAAAACAAGAAAAGAAAGAGTTCATCAATATGTTTTAGGGTTTCGGCACTAATATTGGCTAATTAAGGTATGTTTTAGCTTCGGTGTTTGGTGATTTTTATGTTTTTGAGATTGCTGCTTAGGAAATTATCAAGCCCATGCCTTAATTCATGAAATTGATTATGATTTTGAAATTTTCCATTTTTGATAATGTGAGTTTCATGAAATTTGATGATGAAAAATGAAAGATATGTGATAGATTAAAATGTTTTGTCTTTGAATTTTTGATGAATTTGGCTATTTTGGGCTAAAATGTGAAAATGATATTTTTAAGGGACTAAAATGTGAAATAAATGGAATATGTGGACTTATATGAACCTTATGAATATTCAGCCAAGCATGGTCTTGTTGAATTTTGTGTATTTTGTGATTTTGTAAATTTGGGACTAAAATGTTAAAATGTGAAAATGTGAGGGATAATTTGTAAAATGCCCTAAATGTGTGTATATGGATTGAATTGAATTTTTTTTTGAATAAAAGAGTTAAATTTGAATGTGTTTAGATCAAGAACCAAAGAAAACGAAATTAGATCGAGAAAAGTCGAAAGTAGTTGAATAGCCGTTCGTTTTCGTTTATTCCCGTACGAGGTAAGTCAATATATAAATAAATGTGTTTGAGCTGATTTAATTATTATATTTGATAATGATATGTGATGAATGATTATGAAAGTTGAATATGTAAAATCGAAGAAATTCTGAGTATGCGACGACGTTCGAAAAGTCCCGTACGAACTTTGGAATAGTTAGGATACATATGTCATGACATAGGATCCGATATGTGATTTCGTGTAAGACCACGCCTAGGACATTGGCATCAATTTGTGATTTACGTGTAAGACCATGTCTAGGACATTGGCATCGTATTTGATTTCGTGTAAGACCCTGTCTAGGACAATGGCATCGATATTGATTACATGTAAGACCACGTCTGGGGCGTTGGCATTGTATGAGCTTTTCAAGCTATTCGCGTATCCTATTTGACTCCAAACGGTTCAACGGAAAATTCTGAGAAATGTATGACTATGTTAAAGTATATCCGAATCAGGTACGTTGTGATATGTTCGATATTTGATCTCGAAAGGTAGGCATTTGTGACATCAATTATTTGTGATATATGTATGAGTACATAGAAATAAAAGATGTTATATGTATAATTGAAATTGGGAAGATGTGATATATGTGAGCAAGTGTGTATGATATGATTCATGAAATACCTATGTGAAATGGTTATTATTTTTATGCCAATGAATTGAATTATATGTGATTCATGAGTTGAATTTATTTGTATATGGCTTACTACGCTCTTTGTAGCTTACTTTGTGTGTGTTTGCATTGTTTTATAGATATCATAGCTACCGGGAGCTCGGGGATCGTCGAAGATCATCAGCACACTATCAAACCTTGTTTTGGTATATTTTGAAAGTATAAATGTTTAAGTATGGCATGTATAGTCTAGATAATTTGGGATATGATTTTGATATGTATATATGTTATGCCATGTGATATGGCTAACTAAAGGATGTGATTATGTTTGAAGTTGGTATGTGTTATATGATACAAATTTGGTATGTTTGATGGTACAAATATGGCCTAATGAGAAATGGTCATTGTGGTATGAAAAATGTTGTGATTTTGGTCAGGTTTGGATATGAAATGAAAAGGATTATGATGAGTTATGATGCATATGTTTTGACATGATTTTGGTTTGTGTTTTGGTATGAATTAGTATGGAATTTGAGCATGATTTTGGATGAGGATTAGATGGTATGAATTGTTCATGTTTTTGTTGTGAAATGACTGAAAATTTGGTAGGAAATGCATTGATATTGAACTTGTAAGGATGACCTAAAATTGGGTTGCAACATGGCCTTGTAAATGGTTTAATTTGCACCCACACGGGTAGGGACACGGGCGTGTTCCTTTGTCGTGTTACTCGAGGGCCATTTTGAAATGAGCCTGGGCAGACCACACGGTCGTACACACGGGCATGTGCTAGGCCGTATGGCCAAGTCAATATACCCTTTAGCTTAACACGGCCGAGCACACGACCTAGACATGGGTGTGTGAGGCCATTTTGAATAGCCACACGGGCTAGACACACGGGTGTGTGACTGGCCGTGTGAGCAAGTTAGTATGTATGCCCTATTTTGCAATGGCCTAGACACACGGGCGTGTCTAATGCCGTGTGAGGCATACGGCCTGACCACACGGGCTTGTGACCTCTGTACCTTTGAAAAATTTCTAAGTTTTGGAAAAAATTTTGTATGAGCTCAGTTTAGTCCCAACCTTCTCTTAAAGCATTTTTAAGGTCTAATTGACCTATAATAGGGATTTATTGATTATGTTTGAATGTGATATAAGCATATATGTGATATATGTTGTGAATTGTTAGTAAAAGTTTCGATATGTCAGGTAATGCTCTTCACCCTAGTCTGGCGACAGATACGGGTTAGAGGTGTTACAACTAAGATCATACAATCATTCCATTCTTCATGATAACATACATTCACTCAGATAGAGTCATCATTCATACGTGCATACAAACTATCTCACTAATAAAAAAAATGTCTCTAAACATTCATTTATTAAAACATACTTATAAAAGAAATGATTGAAACATACTTAAAAATTTTAAAAAGTTGAGCAATTTATTTGCCTTACCCCCTTTAAAAAGAAGCAATGTCCTCATTGCAAGAACAAAGTAATGAATAAAAATTGAACACCAGGTAGGGTTGTAAAGAAAGAGAGGTGAGTCATTAAGACTGCTTTAATACCAAGTCTTTCCTAATAACCCAATCCTAGACATGTTCATTCCCATTATCACATCACTTAGTCTTTTTCTTTTGAAAGAAATGTTAAGTTTATTCATGCTTGTTATGTTTTATTCTATAGAAATTAGATCCTAATTACGAAAGAAATAAACTCCTGAAGACCTAAAAACAATTAAATAAATAACAAGACAAGAATCCCCCCTTTTATTTTTCTGACTCATTCCCCTTTGTCTTCTTTAGCTCCATCTCCACTTGCATAGTTAGTATCTTCTATCCATGTCTCAAGGATAGCATCTGGGAACTTAGGAACAAAAGTGTTAGAGATATTCTTAAAAGTATTTCGAATTGAGTCATCTCTAATTTTTGCATATTTCCAGTAAGTTTGTTGTTGATTGTGCATGAACTTGCAAATATCCATCATAATATACAACTCCGATTTCTTTGAAGTACTTGCAAAAGTTGGCATTAGAGTTGTAAATTTAGGTTCAATACTTAGCTTGATTGTTTCTTCTTCTGGCTCAACCTTTGGTTCAGGGTTTGCAGATCCTTCAATTGGTTTAGGACTACTCGGTTCCTTATCAAATTCTTCTTCTTCAATGTCTGTAACCAAATTAGCTTCAGTTTCAGTTTCATTTGTTGATTCCTCGGTATCTGACTCAGTTGGCTCTTCTTGCTCGCCTTGATTCAGCTCATACACGTTCTCTACAAACCTTTCAAGATCATGAATTGTAATGTACCCTTGAACATATTCCCCCTTCATATTTGCTTGTGTTTTAACACAGGCCCTTAAGCAAAGTGGAGTGATTAATGATGGGAAATAATCATTTTTTGTCTTCTTTTTAGCACAATCATGAATCTGCTTGAGAATAATTTTCCCAATATTAATGGACTTTTCTGTCAAAATTGCATATAACAAGAGCATTCGTTCCATCGAGATGGTAGAACTATGTGAGATAGGCATAAAACTGTAGCAAATGAAATAAAACCATACCTTTGGTACTGATTTTAGGTATTCCCTTCAGCAAGAATGGCTCCCAAACTGTCTTATAATCTATTGGGATCCTGGATGTCACAACATCAAGCACTTGTTGAAGAAAATCCCAATTGATATTATTCATCATAGGATAGTACTCATCTTCTTCAACATCAGGTAAGTTAAACAAATCATTGATGGACTTAAAAGTAAACGGTACCTTTTTCTTTCGAACGATGACCTCAGTAGCATCTTGCATGGTCATACTAGCATAGAACTCTCAAACTAGTTCATTATCAGGAAGTGAACGAGCATCACAAAATCGTTCCCACTTGAGAGCATTGATTTTCTTTCTAATCGGTATAGGAACAACCATCAAATCATGACTCTTCAAGTTAAAACCTTTTTCGGCATCATGGGTTGATGCTTGAAGATTGAATCAAATCTCTCTTTCACTTCTTCGTTGATCAAAATTGGGTTTTCAGGAGTAGTCTTTGAAGATCTAGTTCTTTTGCAATACATGGTATCTTTTCTTGAAAATTTGGCAAAGTTTTTGCACAATGAGGAAAAGAGAAATCGACAAGGTGGGTAAGGACTTGCTACGATGAAAACCTTGCAACAGCAAGGATGGTGCAGCGACAATGACAGAGTGTGACGGTAACTTCAGTGTGCAGCGATGATAACAGCGATGTGCGCCAGTGACAATAGCGATGTGTGGCGGCAACGTTGGTGCTTCAACAATTCTCCTATTGTGACAATAGGTGTTTCGGCAAAAAAGGAAGAGAAACTATAGTTTCTTTCGGGATTTGAGGCTAGCAGCACAAGAGGGAGATTTAGGGATTGTTAGGGTTAAGCAAATTGCTTTGAGGGATATAAAAAATAGTGGAATGAAGAGGGGTTTATACAGGGAAGAATTAGAGCAACATGTAGCAAAAATTTAGCTACATTAGGGTTACTTAGGCGACAAATAATGGGTGTGGCGGCAAAGTATGGATTTTTCCCTCCTTTTTGTTGTCTTGGGCCTCAAACTCAGACTATATTTACAGACTTACTCAAGAAAAAAAACTAATTAGTACTTGGGCCAAATTTGACCCCCTTTATTAACATAAAAATTTAAAATTTAAACAAAACAAATGAAACTTAAAAATTTTAAATCTTAATTAGAAATTTCTTCTTAACAAATTACATTAAATTAATTCACAGGAAAGGTTGGCGGGGTCACAGCGGTCTCGCTTAAGTTCTAATTTCCTTAGACAGAATTAATTAAATGTACTAATTTACGAAAATAAGTTTTAATTATTTATTTACAAAACAAGTTTATGAAAAATCAAGGGTTTGTTAATTTGAACGAGGATTCAACTCGCTCAACTTCACCATCCCAGTAGTGTTTGAGACGTTGACCATTAACTTTAAACGTACCTCCATAATTGTCGTACAACTTAATAGCTCCATAAGGATAAACTCAGTAGATGGTATAGGGTCCTTTTTATCGGGACTTAAGCTTCTCAAGAAATAACTTCAACCTTGAATTAAACAACAAAGCCTTCTGACCTTCTTTAAACTCGCGAGGTTGTACATGACTATCATGCCATCTATTTGATCTTTCTTTACACATTTTGGCATTCTCAAAGGAAAACAACCTCAGCTCTTTCAACTCATCAGGTTGTAACATCCTTCTCTCATCGGCTTGCTTATGATCAAAGTTCAACTGCTTCAAAACCCAATGAGCTCAATTCTCCAACTCTAATGGCAAATGACATGCCTTTCCAAAAATTAACCGATAATGAGTCATTCCTAACGGTGTCTTAAATGCTATTCGATAGGCTCATATGCATCATCGAGCCTTTGAGACGAATCTTTTTTGCTAGGGCGTATTACCCTCTCAAGGATTCCTTTGATTTCACGGTTCACTCTTTCAACTTGCCCATTAGACTGGGGGTGATAAGCAATAGCAATCTTGTGCTTCACATCATATTTGTCAAGCAACCACTTAAGCCATTTGTTCACAAAGTGAGAACGTTCATCACTAATAATAGCTCTTGGTGTCCCAAATCATGTAAACACATGCTTGTGTAGGAATCACATGACTACATTAGCATTATTCGTAGGGTATGCTTCAGCTTCAACCTATTTGGATACATAGTCCGCAATAACTAAGATTATTTGCACAATAACTAAGATTATTTGTTCCCATACGAAGAAAGAAACGAGCCTAAAAGTCAATTCCCCATACGTCGAATAATTCAATCTCCAAAATGTTTGTCAAGGGCATCTCATTCCTCCTTGATATATTTTCAGTCCTTTGGCATTTATCACAGTTCTTCACATAAGCATAAGCATCTTTAAATAGTGTAAGCCAAAAGAAACCTGCTTGCAAAATCTTTACTGCAGTACGTAAACCACCAAAGTGCCCCCTACTTAGAGATGGATGGCAATGATACAAGATCTCAGCAATCTTACTTTTAGCTGCACACTTTCGGATTATATTATCTGCACAATGTTTAAAAAAAATGCATCCTCCCAAAAATAATACCGATTATCATGAAGGAATTTTTTCCTTTGTTGGTATGTCATTTCACGAGGAATTATTCCACATGCAAGATAATTGGCAAAATCAACAAACCAATGTGTTGCATGAATTTGACTTACCTCAAATAAGTATTCATCTGGGAAATTCTCGTTGATAGGCACACATGATTGAGTGACCTTATCTTGCTCCAACCTCGACAGATGATCAACTACTTGATTTTTAACACCTTTTTTGTCTTGGATCTCAAGGTCAAATTCTTGGAATAAAAGTATCCAACAAATTAGCCTCGGTTTTGCATCTTTCTTCGTGAGCAAGTATTTAATGGCTGTATGGTCAGTAAATACTATAACTTTGGTACCTATAAGATATGAGCAGAATTTGTTAAAATAAAAAACTATAGCAAAGATTCCTTTTCAGTTACTGTATAATTGAGTTGGGCTCCCGTCAAAGTTCTACTCGTATGGTAAATAGGCTGAAACACTTTGTTTCTTTTTTTTACCTATCACAACTCCAACGGCATAATCACTTGCTTTGCACATCAACTCAAAAGGTGAGCTCTAATCAGGTGTAACAATTATTGGGGTGAGATTAACCCCTTTTTTATATCTTCAAAAGCTTCCAAATATGCTTTGTTGAAATCAAACACTATATCTTTCTCTAACAATAAAGACAACAGTTTTGAAATTTTCCAGAAATCCTTGATAAACCTTCAGTAAAAATCACCATGGCCTAAGAAACTTCTGACTCCTTTCACATTAATTGGGGCGATAATCTTTCAATTACATCCACCTTTGCTTTATTGACTTCAATTCCTCTCTTTGAGATTTTATGCCCTAAGACAATCCCTTCCTTAACTATAAAATAGCATTTTTTCCCAGTTAAGGACAAGGTTTGTCTCATTGCAACTCTTCAGTACCTTTGCCAAATTACTCAAACAAATATCATAAGTGTTACCAAAAACAAAAAAATCATCCATGAAAACCTCAATAAAATTTTGAACCATATCAGTGAATATTGCCATCATGCATCATTGAAATGTTGCAGGTACATTGCATAAACCAAAAGGCATTCGCCTAAAAGCAAACGTACCGTACGGACAAGTAAAGGTTGTTTTATGTTGGTTCTCCGGAGTTAGAACAATTTGTTTATATCCCAAATAACCATCTAAAAAATAATAGAATTCGTTACCTGCCAGTCGATCTAACATTTGGTACATAAAAGGCAACAAAAAATGGTACTTTTGAGTGGCTTTATTCAACTTTCTGTAATCAATACAAATTCTCCAACTAATAACAATTCTCATTGGAATCAACTCGTTATGGTTATTTTCAACAATCGTGATTCCACCTTTCTTCGGCACATACTGCATCGAACTTACCCACGAACTATCTAAAATAGGATAGATGATTCCTGTATCTAACCATTTGATTACTTCCTTTCTCACAACTTCTTTCATAATAGGATTGAGTCTCCTTTGCCCATCAATTCAAGCTCTTTCACCTTCCTCTAAAATAATTTTATGCATGCAAAAAGAAGGGCGTATACCTCGAATAACAATTATGGTCTAACCAATTGCTTTATTAATTTTCTTTAGAACAACAATTAGTTGCTCCTCTTGATCTTTCTTCAGTTCTCCTAAAATAATTACAAGCAAAGTGGAACAGTCACCTAAATAAACGTATTTCAAATAGGAAGGAAGTACCTTTAGTTCGAGTTTAGGTGGTTCTTTAATTGACAACTTAGGTTGAACAAATTCTTTGACGTCTATCTCCAATGGTTCAAACCGTGTAGATTGAATAAAATTGCTCAGATTGGCTTCTATAAAAGCCATGTTTTCTTCACATTTTTCATCCTGGTCAAGATCTAAGGCTTTATCCAATGGATCTTCTTCAAAATTGCTTTCCATAGAAACCAAGGATTTTATCTTTTCCATAACTGAACACTCTTCTGTCGGATTGAGAAATTTCATCGTTTTAAGAATGCTAAAGGTTACCTAATTGTCTTGAACTTGCATGGTGAGTTCACCTTTCTGCACATAATTAACGTTCTTCCCATGGCTAAGAAAGGTCTCCCAAGGATGATCGACACTTCCTTATCTGCTTTAAAATCTAAGGAAATGAAATCAGCAGGAAAAATAAATTTATCAGCTCTTACCTAAACATCCTTGATCTTTCCCTTGGGATATGCTAATGATCGATCTACTTGCTGAAGCGCCACAGTTGTAGGTCTTGCTTCACCTATCCCTAGCATCTTGAAAATTGACTTAGGCATCAAGTTGATACTCGCTCCTAAGTCACACAAAGCTTTACCACAGTAAGTTTCACTAATGTTACAGGGTATAGTAAAACTTCCTGGGTCTTTAAATTTTGACGACAGTTTGTTCCATGAGAATGCATTGCACTTCTTTATCAAGGCAATAGTTTCATACTCACTCAGTCGTTTCTTCTTGGATAGTATGTCCTTCATAAACTTCACATAATTCGGCATTTTTTCTAAAACCTCCACCAACGAAATATTAATGTGTAACTGCTTCAGAACATCCAAGAACTTCTTGAATTGCACCTTCTATTTCTATTTGTGTTGCTACAATCTTTGCAAATATAGAGGTGATGGAACTTTCGGTTGATTCGGATAACTCTTATGAATAGGTAAATCTGCATCCAAAGAAGATGTTAAAGTATTTGAATTCACTAAGTGAGGATTTACCTTGTCAGTCTTTGCAGATTCTGACTCTTTTGGTGTAGGAATTTCAACAGTTGGTTGATTCTTCTCAACGAGCTTATCTTTGACATCAACCTATCGGGGTTTTAGAATTTTACCACTTTGCAATGCCACTACCTTGATATGTTCTTTACCCAAATTTCTTGGATTCTTAGTATTGCTTGGCAAGGTTCCTTGTGGTCTATTACAAAGCTCCATAGCTAATTGACCCATTTGGTTTTCCAAAATTTTCAATGTTGCTGCTTGGCTTTGGATCAAAGCGTTATTCTTTGCCATGTACACTTTCAACAAGTTCTCCAAACTGTTTGATGACTTAGCTTGAGATGGTTTTAGAGCTTGTTGATTAAACCCTTGAGATTGGTTGGGTCTATGTTGCAATAAGTTGTTGTTTGGTCCATTTCCTTGGTTGCTCCAAGAAAAGTTAGGATGATTATGCCATGAAAGATTGTAGAAGTTGGGCTAGGGTCCTTGTACACTACTATTTCGATCTTGGTTCCCCACATAGTACACTAACTCGGGATTTTATGGACAATTCTCAAAAGAATGACCTTTCCCACAGTACACACAAGAAACTACTTCAAACAGACTTGGAGGCTGAGCTTCAAAATTATTAGCACTATTAGTGGTAAACTGTTTTAACATAGAGAAAGTAGACGATACCTGAGTTGATAATGAAGTGAGGGCGTAAACTTCATGAACTCTGGCTACACGTCTTCTTGAAGTTGCTCGATTTGTTGACTATTGATAGTTATTACTCGTGATCCTCTAGATGATCTTATAAGCCTCATTATAAGACCTAGACAAAATTGCACCATTCGCAGAAGCATCTACCATCAATCTTGTATGTGCATTGAGACCATTATAGAATGTCTCCAACTAGATACAATGAGGAATCCCATGATGAGGACACTTATGAAGTAACTCCTTGAATCACTCCCAAGCCTCATACAAAGGCTCGTCATCTAATTGTTGGAAAGTTGTAATCTCGTTCCTCAACTTAGCGTTTTTGCTAGGCGAGAAATACTTAAACAAAAATCTCTCTACTAATTCTTGCCATGTAGATATGAAACTTGGTGGCAATGAATTGAGCCATGCTCGTGCTCGATCTCGCCACGAGTACAAAAACAACTTCAACCTCAGTGTGTCTTCAGTCACACCAGCTATCTTGAATGAATCAATTACCTCCATAAATAATCAAAGGTGGAGATGTGGATCTTCCGTTGGCATACCATTAAATTGGCCCACCGTTTGGAACATTTGAAACATCACTAGTTTCAATTCAAATTGGGTTGCCTCAATATCTGGCCTTCTAATTCCTGGATTTAGCTCACTGAAAAGTGGCACAGCATATTGTTTGATGCATCGATCCCTATCATCGGCAATGAGGATAGGATTTCGTACATGATCAGATTCATTACCTTGGTCTTGATTCAGATTTCCAAGGTCCATCTTGACTTGTCTTTGAGCTATTCGTTCACCTCTTCTTTGTCTGAAAGTTCTCTCAATTTCAAGGTCTACAGGGAGTAAATCAATAATCGATCTATGCTCATAAACACCTTGAAAAGAAAATTAAAAAATTAAAAAGAATAAGTTAGTAATGTTAGAAATAGGCCAAATTGAAAGTAAATAATTTAAAAAAATGACAATGGCAACAGTTAACAATCCCCGGCAACGGGCTAAAAACTTGTAACGTGTAGGTTTGTGCAAGTGTACACAGTCGTTGTCAAGTAATAAGTAAGTATCGAGTTATCATCTCCACAGGGATTGTTTTTGTGTTAAATCAATTAATTGTAAAATTATATTACCAACTTGGTAAATTTAAAAACACAATATGATTGAGAAGTGATGATTAAAATTAAATATATTAAACTAAATGCAATGATCCCCAATGCAAATTATCCTAAATATGCAAACTATATGAATGAAATAGATTATAGCAAAATTAAACACAATTTGCAACAATTATAACATAAATAAACTGGGATAATTACTTTAATTAAACTCAATTCATTATCAACATGCTTAATAACATTAAGGAAAACATTCCATGGCAACTCGTTCTTTCATGAGTTTGGAAACCACATTAGGTCCTTTCGGAATCCTTTACTTAGTAATTATGCATTTTACTGATCCTTATTTACTAAGGGTTTCTTAGCATTTGTGCGAAATAACAGTGACGTCTTAGGTTTGAAATAGTTTAATCACATAAATCTATAAACTATGCAAATAACAGAGCTTGGTTAGAGTTGTTATGCAACCTGTAATTTAATCGGGTTAGGATCTAAATTGAGCATGCACATTTCAATTATGTGCCCACTAGCCGTCGTTTGGTTAGGATCGCTCAGCTAATTTAGGTGCATTCCAATCACGTATGAATGAAATACAAATTTGATTTTAATTGAAAACATGATCGGTTGATACACAAACATCATAAGCATGAATCAAATAAATATTATTTAATCAAAGCAATCATCCTAGCTTAAATAAAATTAAGCTAGCATTGTTGTAAACAAGAACAAAGAACATATAGAAAACATTTTGAGATTAAATCAAATAAAAGAAAGATTAAACCCAAATCAAAGTGGCTATCACCCAAGACTCTGACCGACAAGGGCTCCTTTGTTCCTTTGCTTTGCTCCTTTGCTGATGGCTCTCCAAGGTGGCCGACCAAGGGCTTTCTAAGAGGCTTAATTGCTAAAATCTCTATGAAGAGATAATGCTAGGCGTGGGGAATGGAAAATGCTAAGAGAATTGAGAGAAAAGAGAGAATGATGAGGGATGAGGGATGATTAGAAATGGTGAAATGGGGTCTTATTTATAGGTGAAAAGAGGAGAGTAGTTTGCTAAAAATAGAAATGTTTAGTCTCTTCAAGCTTTTTCAATGAGTGACCGGCCATGATTAGTGGATTTTTAGTTGAATTTTGCTTTATTTTTAAGCAATTTAAATGCCATAACAACTCAGGACTGAAACTCGGTCAAATGTAAATCTTCGGGCAAATCTCTAATTTCTTCAACATTGCAAAGACCTTGTTTATTTAAACCATAAAGTGGTTTATGTGGATAGCCATGTGCAGCTGAAATTGGGTTGACTTGGTCTTCAATTTTGACGGTTTTTGTAATCCAACAAAGCTATCAGACCTATCCAAAATAAATCAATAAATTAAAGGACTAAATAAAATTTAAATACTTAATTAAAACCTAAATTATTAATTAAATATTTTAAAATTAATTATTAAATATAATTTTATATTTTATTATTTAATTTAATCATATATGACCCATTTTATGTCTTAAAAAATATAATATGCTCAAATAAATATAAAATAAGCCATTTTATGCATGAAAACTATTTAATAAAGCATAAAATCGCATTTTAATAATTTCTATGTCCTAATTTCATATTTTCACATATTTCATTAATTAACTAAACAATTACTTAGCTTTAACAACAAATTTAAGTAAAAAGGTGATAAGTTACATAGAAAAAATCCTATATATTTTTCAGTTTACAGCAACTCAAACAAGCTGTTTGCCAAGGTCCTGTCCTTATACTTTTAGATTTTTAGGAAGAATTTATTGTTGAGACTAATGTATGTAGCTAAGGATTGGGAGTCGTCCTACAGCAAAAAAGGAGACCTATTGTCTTTTTCAGTAAAGGTCTAGGAATTTTTCATCAAACCTTATCAATTTATGAAAAGGAAATGTTTGTGGTTTTATTGGTCGTAAAAAGATGGCATTCTTATCTCATTGGTTGTCATTTTCATATCAAGACAGACCACCAGAGCCTTCATTTTTTTACCTAACAGACAAGCCAACACTCCCTACCAACAGAAGTGGGTGGTAAAGATGTTGGGGTATGATTACTCCATCACCTACAGGAAGGGGCACTTGAATACAGTCGCCTATGTATTGTCGAGAATAGATCACTCACAAGAAGGACAATTATTGTAGTGTGTAGGAAATATTTCATGGTCTGAGGTATGAAGGCAAATTTTAGATTCTTATTTCACCGATCCAGCTCTATAAAAGATATTTTTGAACCTACAACAACAACCTTAGATTCATCCAAAATATTTGTGGGATGGAAAAGTCTTACGTCGAAAAGAGAAGGCAGTGGTGGGACAAAGTATTGAGCTAAGGAAAAAACTTTTTGAATTATTTCATGGGGGTACCTTGGGTGGCCATTCGGGGATCCATGCTACTCGACACATACTCTCTAGTTTGCTATATTAGAGGGGACTCTCGACTGCCGTAAAAAAATAGGTCACCAAATGTAAGACTTAACAAAGATGTAAACACGATACCACTGCAAATTCAGGGCTGCTTCAACCTTTACCTATTTTACTCGAGCATGGGCATCTGTCAGTATGGATTTTACTGAGGGATTGCCTTTTATCCAAGGGAAAAGACATGATTTTTGTTGTCGTTGACAGACTTACTAAGTACAGTCATTTTTAACCTTATCCCATCCCTTTACTACCCTTATAGTGGTTCAGCAGTACTTGGACAATGTGTACAAGCTCCATGGAGTTCTTGAGAGTATTGTGTCTGATAAACGATAAATTATACATGTTTTTACCTCATGCTTAGCCCAAATTCTGGATGAATTAAACCTTAATTTGTGTAAATTGATGCTCTTAAACCCTTAATTTCATGTTTATTACTCAAGTGAGCATAGGGAAGTGAAAAGAATGAGAAACAGACCAAAAACGGAGAAAATGGGCCAAAGTATGAAAACAACACGGCCTGGAGGATTACCATACGGCCGTGCCACCTTAACAGGCTCGAACATGGCCTAGGCCTTGATCCACACGGGCGTGGCACACGGGCATGTCCCTATCGTGAGGAAGTTCAATTTCACTTGGAAAAGGTTGCTTAGGGGCTATGAAAGCCATTCTAAACTCTATATAAAGACCCTAGGAGGCAACTTCAAAGGACACATTATTTTTCTACCAAGACGAGGAGTTAAAGGCAAGGAATTACTTGAAGGGAAGCCGATTGATCCATCTCAGAAGCTGAATTCTCCTTCAAGACTAAAGATCTCCCTTTAAATTCCTATAGGGGTTTTCGGGTTCTTTATGTTTTGTTATCATTATTCTTCTAAGATGTTTTCTTTATTAATTATGAACTAAATCCCCCAAATACTTGAGGGGGATGAAACCTAAGACAGATCTTGTTATTATTTTATCTTAAGTTATATGATAAATACTTGAATTATTCTTAATTATGTGTTCTTAATTCTTGTTTTAATAATCCTAGGTATTAATTCAAGTATTTATGTGCTTACTCAGAGTAGCAAAAGTCCCTGTTTAAGAGTAGATCTAACATAATTAAGCGGAGTTGCATGCAACCCTAGACATAGGGCGACATAAATCTATCGGATTAGGGTCAAACCTAATAAGGGGATCCATAGATCGAATTAATGCGAGACTAAGGGTTTTAACTAGAAAGAGATTTTAGTTAATCAACCTAAGATTAGTTGTTCTTATCCTCGACGGAGGTAGTAACATAAGTTAGGGATCTCTACGGATCAAGTCAAGTGAATAAATCGTCTAACTCAAGAATTGATAACAAGTGAAGTCTAGGTGGATTCTCCCTTGAGTATTGCCCAAATCAATCAGTTTTTCCTAAAGAGTTTTTCCCTAATTTACTTTTTGTGCATTCTTAGTTCAAGTTCTAGAATTAGTTTAGTTTCATAAAAACCCCTTTTATTTCTAGGTTAAATAATAGAAAGAAAGTTAGTATTAGTACTTTTGGTTCCCTTAGGTACGATATCTCGGTCTTGCCACTAAGCTATACTGCTGCTCGATAGGTGCGCTTGCCTTAAAATCGTGATAATAGTTAGTTTCTGGTTTGATCATTATTATAAATTTTATTACTTCATATCACGCATATCAAGTTTTTGGCATCGTTGCCGGGGAACTAAGACATTAAGAACACTCGATTTCTATTACTTTAGCCATTACTATTTATATTTATATAAATTTTCAATTTCTCTTTTTATTTGTTTATTTATTTATGTTTATTTGCTTTTTCCCTTTCTAGGTATCTCTAGTTTATGACTAGAAGAAACTCGGGAGGACCACTACTTTTTTACGATAATTTATAAGCGACAGTTCGTCGAACTCGCCGAGAGATAAGAAGAAGCTTGCAATATCCAGAAGAAGGACAAGAAGAAGAACCTAAACCTACTGAAGAGATAGAAGCAAACCAGGATAATCAGCTACTTCCTGTAGTAGCCGCAAATCCTGTTGAGCAAAATCCTGCTCCACGTACTATGTATGATTATGCTAGACCTAATTTAGCAGGCACTGAATCTAGCATTGTTAGGCCTACTATTGCTGCAAATAATTTTGAACTGAAACCTAACACTATTCAAATGATACAGCAATTTGTTCAGTTTGATAGTTTGCAGGATGAGGATCCTAAATCGCATCTAGCCAACTTTTTGGAATTATGAGATACATTCAAAATAAATGGCGTTTCTGATTATACCATTCGTCTTAGGCTATTCTCATTCTCCTTTAGAAACAAGGATAAATAGTGGTTAAATTCTTTACCACGTGGATCAATCATTACATGGGGACAAATGACCGAAAAATTCCTACTCAAATATTTTCCGCTGGCTAAAATGGTAAAATTAAGGAATGATATTTCTTATTTTGTGCAGATGGATTTAGAGACGCTTTACGATGCCTGGGAAAGATACAAGGACCTATTGAGAAGGTGTCCTCACCATGGACTACCTTTGTGGTTACAAGTTCAAACCTTTCACAACGGTTTGAATCCTTCAACAAGATAAATGATTGATGCAGCCACCGGAGGAATAATCAACAATAAAACGCCCGAAGCAGCCTATGAGTTTATAGAAGAGATGTCACTGAATAACTATCAGTGGCAAGTCATGAGGACAAAGCCGATGAAAGCTGCAGGAGTTTTCAATATTGATGCTGTCACCATGCTTTCTAATCAGGTAGAACTTTTAAATAAAAAGATTGATAATTTTGTTGGTTCTACGCAGGCACACCCAATGATGTAGTGTGACTCAATTCAAGGAAACATGCACAATCCAGATTACTCCTCCTATGGACAAGGCATGGAACCGAGCAAACCAACTATATGGGTAATAACTCTAGACCTCAAAATAACCCTTATAGTAACACTTACAATGCAGGTTGGCAGAACCACCCCAATTTTTCATGGGGAGGACAAGGAAATCAAAGACAACCACCCCTTCCGAGATTTCAACAACCACCATTTCAACAAGAAAAAAGCCAAACCTTGAGGAAATGCTCACAAAATTTATTGCCGTATCAGAAACTCGTTTCCAAAATATCGAAACGGCACTGAAGAACCAGCAAGCGTCCATTCAAGGTCTCGAAACTCAAATAGGCCAGCTCGCTAAGCTAATTTCTGAAAGACCGCAAGGTGGGTTACCAAGCAACACTGAGACTAACCCTAAGAAGCAACTCAATGCCGTGGATACAATACATGAGGAAGGGTTGACCAAAACCAACCCAGAGCCACGCAAGGAGACTGTGGTAAGTAAAGGTAAGGGTGAGGTAAGTTCCAAAGAAATAACTATCAAAGAGTATAAACCTCGTACCCCATACCCAAATGCATTAAAGAAAGACCGCACAGATGAGCAATTCGGTAAGTTTCTTAAACTCTTAAAGAAATTACATATCAACTTACCGTTTATTGAAGCTCTGTAGCAGATGCCAAATGCTGTTAAGTTTTTCAGAGAGCTCTTGACAAAAGCGGAAGCTAGATGAGAAAACTCATGTGGAGCTGAATGCAGTATGCTCAGCTATTCTACAGAAAAAGCTACCCAACAAACTGAAGGATCCAGGAAGTTTTACAATTCCTTGTTTATTTGGTAGCTTAGACGTCAAAAATACTTTAGCTGATTTAGGGGCTAGTATTAATTTCATGCCTTATAAACTGTTTAAACAACTAGGTCTTGGAAAACCTAAACAAACTAAGATGAGCATCCAATTAGTTGATAAGACCATTAGATTTCCAAAGGGAATAATTGAATATGTGTCTGTTAAAATTGATAAATTTATATTCCCAGTTGATTTTGTTGTTTTAGACATCGATGAGGATAGCAATGTACCCTTAATTCTAGGGCATCCCTTTTTAGCAACGGCTAGAACAATAATAGATGTAGGAACAGGTGAGCTTACACTACGTGTAGGTGATGACAAAGTTACTTTACAAGCTCGAAACCCAATTAAGACTGTTGATAATAAGAATATAGTGACGAGTCCTTGTAAAAACATTGATCTCACCACCCAACCTTCTGTGCAGAATACACTCCACCTAAAGGCGACCCAACCACAGACAAGTCCATCCAAGAGAGATGCACCTGAAAAGCGAATGCTTCAGATTAAGGAACTAGATGAGTGGCTGAATTATCACGAAAAGCCCAAAATATGCCACACCAACCTAGAGCATCACCAAGACGACCCCCAGGTAACAACGAATCAAATCAAGGTAGAGGATAAGGTAATCTTAGGGGAAGATGATCCTCGAATCTTAAATTCAAAAGGCATACAAGTGATACACTTTACTTCACGGTAATGAAAATCTTTCCCTATGGTGCAGTCGAGATAGAACATGAGTCACTCGGCACTTGCAAGGTAAATCACACACAACTCAAAGCTTATGTTGACAATGAAATTGAAAATAGGAAAGAAGAGTATCAACTCTTCAAACCTCTATGATCAAACAAGCTTGAGAAAAGTCGAGCTTAGACTATAAATAAGCGCTTCTCGGGAGGCAACCCGAGTACTAACAAGTTTGATTTTCTTAAATTCTTAACTAACCCCTTAAAATGTAGATTTCCCAGGACTACACGACTAGACACATGGGCATGCCTAAGGCCGTGGACACCCCACGGGTAGAAACACGACCATGCGATACTGCCGTGGCCAAACCTGTCCATTCATACACGGGCGTGTGATTACAAACACGACTGTGGGCAAAGCGAACACAAAAAGACACGCCGTGCTATAAGGCCGTGTGACTTAACACGCTCGTGCCAATTAACCGTGGGTGAGACTGAGAAATTACCACGGACATAAGACATGCCCGTGCCAACCAGTCGTGGCCGAACCAATAGATCACGAAACACACGGGCTAGACCTAGGCCACACGCCTATTCCCAACGGCCATTTGCCCAATTCCCTATTTATTTTATTTTTTATTTTATTTTTTATTTTTATTGTCTACACTTTATATTTTTCCTTTTATTTTACATTTCACTTCTTATCAAGTAAGACTTAAATTCCCCACGCAGTTATGTTTCAAGTTACCCAGGATCATGAACTTCAAGTAGTCATCTCTCCAATCTAGCTTTCACTACTTCCAAGGAATTCATCCAGTATTCAGGGAGTTTCACTTCTCTCCCTATCTTATGATCTTATGCTTCTATTGCTACTAATGTATCTTTGTACATTGAGGGCAATATCCATCTTAAGTGTGGGGGGAAACTTACTTTCAATCATTGCATTCTATTTGAAACCCCTGAAAATTTTTACAACTAACTTTTTACATTGTTCTCAAAATTTCGAATTCTCACTTTCACTCTCTGCATTATCTTCAATCTCCTATAGGAATTAATTCTGCTTGATTTATGATTTTTATTGATGTGTTGAGAATTAAGACATAGGTGCTTATGCTTTGATTATTCAAACTTTAAAACACTAGGGAATCAAACACGATAAGTTGAAAATTTTGAGAATTTAAATTTTTTCTAGGTTATTTTCCCTAATTTTAAGTGTTATCTTGAGATTTGAAATTCGCAGGATTGACATCAAAAGCCATAATTCTGGTGAGATTTTTGAGCCTTTTGAGCATACATCCTTCCGTGCTCACTTTTATTGTTGCTTTGAGTGAGTCGATACTGATATGTTATTCTAGAACTTGCTTCGATTATACATGTCAAGACCACATCATTGATTTGATATACCAAAATGATAAAGGCACCTAGGTTTAACCCACTTACTCCATAAAAAGCCTACCTCCATAAACTAACCCCTAGTGAACCCCATTGAGCCTAACAACCCATTTTTTAACTTACCTCTAATATTAACCCATAACCCGTTTTTGTTGAATTCTATTCAATTATTTTGATCCCTATTTTTATCGAGATTTGAGTTGAATTATTATCTAGCTTTGTTCTCTTTTTCAGTTTGTAAAGTTGTAAATATTCAATTTATTGTATTTGATTTGATTTTTTTAAAAAAAGAAGAAAAAAAGAAAAAAAGTGTATATACAGTCAATTTAGTTGTAATCCGTAATAGTTCAATAGTTTTTGCATATTTCTACAAGCTTCCAAATCCAGAACGATGTCATCATAAGGCTTAGCTCTAGAAATATGTTCCAGTGATAGAGATTTTTTTAGCTAAATGGTTTTTCAATTGAATCTCGATTCTAACCCTTTTTTTCAGCTTGTGACAACAACCCTAACCAAAGCCCCATTACAACCATTGAAAGACCTTTTGATTGATGTGTCATATCAATCTATAGTGGTGGAGATTTGATTTTCTTGCAAGCCTATGGTAATAACTTTTCAGGTTGACTAAAGAGTGATTAATTCTTGAACCCTAAACACTTTGAGTGGATAGAGTGAATCTTTAGTGAGGATGTCAAATCTTGTTGATTTTGATTGAAAGGTGATTACTTAAGAGAAGGGAAGAAAACCTATGTTTCTGTGATAAAGTTCTCAACTCAGAGTGTTTGAAACTTTAATGTTCTTCTAGTTGAATTTTCATTGTTTGATTACTTGTGGATTAGTTTGAAACATTATTAATAAGGATTATAAGTTGAGAAGAATGATTTTTAATTGTGAGTTGAGATTTTGCTTGAGGACAAGCAAAGGCTTAAGTGTGGGGGTATTTTATAAACGATAACTTATACATGTTTTTACCTCATGCTTAGCCCAAATTCTGGATGAATTAACCCTTAACTTGTGTAAATTGATGCTCTTAAACCTTTAATTTCATGTTTATTACTCAGATGAGCATAGGGAAGTGAAAAGAACGAGAAACAGACCAAAAACGGAGAAAATGAGCCAAAGTATGAAAACAACACGGCCTGGAGGATTACCACACGGTCGTGTCACACGGCCATGCCACCTTAATAGGCCCGAACACGGCCTGGGCCTTGATCCACACGGGCGTGGCACACGGGCGTGTCCCTGTTGTGAGGAAGTTCAATTTCACTTGGAAAAGGTTGCTTAGGGGCTATGAAAGCCATTCTAAACTCTATATAAAGACCTTAGGAGGCAACTTCAAAGGACACATTATTTTCCCGCCAAGACGGGGAGTTAAAGGCAGGGAATTACTCGAAGGGAAGTCGATTGATCCATCTCAGAAGCTGAATTCTCCTTCAAGACTAAAGGTCTCCCTTCAAATTCCTACAGGGGTTTTCAGGTTGTTTATGTTTTGTTATAATTATTCTTCTGAGATGTTTTCTTTATTAATTATGAACTAAATCCCCCAAATACTTGAGGGGGATGAAACCTAAGACAAATCTTGTTATTATTTTATCTTGAGTTATATGATAAATACTTAAATTGTTCTTAATTATGTGTTCTTAATTCTTGTTTTAATAATCCTAGGTATTAATTCAAGTATTGATGTGCTTACTCAGAGGAGCAAAAGTCCCTGTTTAAGAGTAAATCTAACATAATTAAACGGAGTTGCATACAACCCTAGACATAGGGCGACATAAATCTACCGGATTAGGGTCAAACCTAATAAGAGGATCCATAGATCGAATTAATGCGAGACTAGGGGTTTTAACTAGAAAAAGATATCAGTTAATCAACCTAGGATTAGTTGTTCTTATCCTCGACGGAGGTATTAACATAAGTTAGGGATCTCTACGGATCAAGTGAAGTGAATAAATCATCTAGCTCAAGAATTGATAACAAGTGAAGTCTAGGTGGATTCTCCCTTAAGTATTGCCCAAATCAATCAGTTTTTCCTAAAGAGTTTTTCCCCAATTTACTTTTTGTGCATTCTTAGTTTAAGTTCTAAAATTAGTTTAGTTTTATAAAAAACCCCTTTTATTTCTAGGTTAAATAATAGAAAGAAAGTTAGTACCAGTACTTTTGGTTCCCTTGGGTACGATATCTCGGTCTTGCCACTAAGCTATACTGCTGTTCGATAGGTGCGCTTGCCTTAAAATCGTGATAATAGTTTGTTTCTGGTTTGTTCATTATTATAAATTTTATTACTTCATATCACGCATATCAGTGTCGAATAGAGATAAGATCTTCATCAATGCATTTTAGAAATCATTGTTCAAACAAATGGGCACCAAACTTCACCTTTCTACGGCCTATCACCCACAGACCGATGGGTAAGCTGAGGTCTTAAACCGCAGTTTGGAAAGCTATTTACTGTGCATGTCAATGGAACAACCCCGTGAGTAGGTTTAGTGGCTACCTTTAGCTGAGTGGTGGTACAATACCACTTTTCATACGACCATATAAACAACTCCTTATGAAGCCTTGTATGGCCAGGCACCCCCGCAGCTTATGCCTTATGTCGCCAAATCTTCTCAAGTGGAGAGTGTTGAGAGAGAACTGCAGAACATAGAGGAAGCTAGATATATATTGCACTTTCATTTGAAATGAGCCCAGGAATGTATGAAACAGATAGCTGACAAACACAAATCAGACAGAGTTTTCTAGATCATTGACATGGTTTATCTTAAACTTCACCCATATCGAAAACATTCTCTCAGGAAGAGAACCAATCAGAAATTGGTCCCAAGATTTTTTGGTTCCTATCTAGTGGAGGCTTGGAAGGGTAAGGTTGCGTACAAGTTGACTCTACCAACGGGTGTCCGCATTCACCCTATCTTTCATGTTTTACAACTCAAAAAGCACATTGGTTCAGCTGCGAGTACTACAATGCTTCCTCTTACAGATGTTCATGGTGCTCTGAGTAAGACACCAATACAAATCTTTGATAGAAGAATGGTGAAACAAGGGAATCATGCAGCAACCGAAGTTTTGGTGGAATGGGCTAATACTTTCTCTAAAGACTCAACTTGGGAGAAACTGACTGAGCTACGACAACAATATCTAGAGTTTGATCCTTAAGGACAAGGATCGTATTCCTAGGAAGGAGTAGTTGATATGGAATGAAGATAAATAATGGTCATATTTTTCAAGCTCTGTTATATTTCTGTTTGCCTTCGGTTTAATTGTCATTAGAACGATGTGTTTTGGTAGTCATGATGTTTAGTTTAAACGCTGTGAATTGGGCAGCTGTTACTGACAACAACAACCTATCATTTCTAAACCGTTTTCTACTTTTATTTACACCCATCAACATGAGGAGCAGATGGTTATGAAAATACGTATATTATTTTTCTTCTTCATCCTTCTTCTCTGAACTCTCTCTTTCTCTACACTTTTTCTGCTTGAATATTCGATCGTATCACTTTATTGTTTATTCGAAACCTCCAAACACAATGAGGCAACGTTGACTTTTTTTCCCCCTTTTTTGGCTATTAAAGTTGAAAACTTTTGAAAAAACAAATGCACATATTTAAATACCAAAGTAATGAAGAACAACACCTAATGCACTCATAGCTATATAACAGAACAACCCGAGTTTCAAAGAGAAATAAAAGAAGGCATGCGTATCAAACCCTCAACTTGCCCTCACCACCACTACATACACCTAATACAATTGAAGGATATTTGGTGCAAGAAAAGATGACTTTATTTTTATTTTTTTAATTCTATTAACATTTACATATTTTTAAAAGTTGTTATCATAAATTATTAGGGTGACAATTGTCTTCGAAGGTTGCAATGAAGGTGAAGCAATGGTTAAAGGGTGAAGACAGCAAGGAAGAAAATGAAAAAAAAAAAAAAAGAGGGAAAAGTAAATATTAATTATTAAATGATAAATATTTTACTTTATTTTTTATTTAATTTAATAAAAAATTCGATGTGTTATATTTTAATTGCCTTTACTTTTGATAAAAAAAAATTAATACCTAACTAGAAAAATAATATAGTTTAAGGATAATTATTCATTTAAGCTTTAATATTATTATTAATTAGTGGAGTATTCATCCTTCCCAAAATTTTCATTACATTAAAATTCTATCTAGTTGGTTTGGCATTTGAAGGTTTTACTTTTTTTCTTTAGTTCTGTTTTATGGTTTTGGACCGCAAATAACTTCCATTTAATAAGTCAACTGTTAATTAATAATATTTATTAAGTTTGATGGACAAGGCTATTATCTCGCTTGTATTCATTTTATTTATGGATTAATACATTTTTATAATGAATTAAATTTTTTGTTTATGCTATACTCATTTTGTATGCATGTCTTTTAACTTATTTAAGGGGTCATGAAAATGTTATTTGCATATTTTTTTTTTATATAATTTTTAAAGTAGTACCACTTAAACATATTCAAATCCACATTTTTTGGTATACTACAGCAACTATAATGCTAACCATGTTAAAATTTACTTGGTATAGCCACAATATCTTTTTTTTTTTTATGAAAAGAAAATATTAACTAATTAATTACATAAAAGTACTCGAAAAAAAAACACCCTTTGACTTGTCTAATTCTAGAGAGGTTAGAAGTCGTAAGAAGGGTATCAAAAATATGCAAATCCTCTTATTTTACTAAAGCTAGTTTGGGTAAATAGTTCGTAACTTGATTTTGCTCTTTAGGAATATACAGCAAGAGCCACCATTTTTCTTGTGCCAAAATATTTTGTATACATCTAATCAAAGCCGAATTCGACGTGCTAGAAACGCTTTCTTGAATGGCTTTAACAACCTCCAAGCTATCAGATTTGATTATTACCTTGGCATGACCTCTACGTTGAGTTAGCTTGAGACCCTCTAAAATGCCCCAAAGTTCGACATCAAAGATCAAACACTTCTTTAGATAATGGTTATACCCAAAGACCCAATCCCCATTCTCATCACGAGCATGCGGAGAAGGTATACCCTTAATGTGCTAAATCACATCTTCTGATAACCAAAACCCGAAACAACTCAAGATTCCACGACCCTTCCTCTGTAACCATCTCATTGAAGGAACAATTAGAATCAAAATAGTGCTAGCAGGGATATGTTTAAGCGGAGGCTTTACACTTGGAATCCAAATATCTCCCCAACATTAGATTTTACTGCCATTACCCACATCTTTACTTATGCAATTATACAATAAATAATAAATGATTATATCACATATGGAAAAATAACATCAAAGTGTAAACTATAGTATGTATAAATACACAAAGTTTAACTTTTAAACTGACAGTAATACCTTTTATTATTAAATATATTATTAAATTGACATTAGAATAATAAATTATTAATATTATTATGTGATAATAATAAAAATAATATTAATTAATATAATATTATATTAATAAAAAATTAATTAATTTTGTCATACTACTTAAAAATAACATAATATATTATTTATTAATAATATTATAAGTATACAAAATTATTGAATATAATTAGATATTTAAAAATAATAAATACAAGTTTTTAGTTAAATAAATATAATTTTTATATATAAATATGATTAAATTAATAATGGTGAAATCATTTTTTTATAATTAATAAAAATTAAATGTGCCAGATTAACATTTTATATATAAGATAAATTAAATATCATTTTTAATTAAATTAAATATCATTTTTATATAAAATGGTAATCTAACCTATAATGTATAAATATTTTATTTATTCTTAATTTATATATCAAAACTCAAAAGAAAATAAATATATTTTATAATTAAATTAAATATCATTTTTTATAAATACTAATTACATCTAAGTAAATCAATTTGATTCAACGAACATTCTGACTCAACAAATAGTATGATTCATATCTATAAGAGAAATTAATATAAAGAAAATAGACCACTTAATAATTAGTATTTGCATTATCTATGTTTTTCATTTTTTTTTTGGTGAAAAAAGAAAAGCATTAAGCTAAGATTACATCAGAACTAGGCACCCTCAAACAAAGGATATGAAGTTTAATGGTTATTGTTGTTTAATAAACTTCTCACACTCGTCAGTGGTTCCTCATGAATAATTAACTCTCCACTTCGTCTCTGTCTTCTTTTGCGAGACAATCTGCCACCCTATTACTCTCTCAGTATCTGTCGAAACTTCACTTACCAATTCTTAAAGCACCAGTCTTGAATGAGTTTAACTTCATTGTAGTTATTATTTTTTGCTAGACCATTTTGAATAATGGTTACCAACACTGAATTATCACTCTTAATCTCCACTCTATGTTACCCTTTTGCCCAAGCAAACTTTAAGCCTTCAAGTAGTGCTCAAGCTTCAATCTGAAAGATATCCGATAAACCCACCACCATTTCAAAACCCCCTATCTAGCTACCATCTCACCACTCCACCTATGGCTACTTTTGGTTTAAAAGTTTACACTAAACCATCAACGTTTACTTTCACCCATCCCTAAACCGAGAATTGCCAATGACCCTTTTGTCATGGAATTACATGCCCAATTTCCAACCACCTTTTTAATAAAAATAGACCTCGTCCAAGCTCCAACAGAAGATATGATCGAATGGCTGTTATGACTCATTTGATTGAAAATAGAATCATTTCGACTTTTCAATAGAAACCAAGTCGTGATAGAGAAGAAAGTGGGCCATTCACCATATTAGGAACCAATACTATCTTCATTAATAATTTTCCAAATAATCCACTGCTCAATCGATAAGCTAAAAAAGACATCCGATTTGCTTCTATGTACAACATATTTCGAAACCAATCTCAAGAGATTGCAATCCCTAACAACATGTAAACTTGACTCAACATCCAATCCACATTGATCATAGTAAGGAAAATGGGACATGCCTTGCCTCGCTCATTCTTCATTCGTCAAAAGTCAGTTTTTGGCTAATAACCAAAGGAACATTCAAACCCTTTGTGGTGCCTTTATTCTCCATATGAATTTATTGCTTGCCATTCCAACTGGGCCACTTATACTATTTAAATTTTTATATGATTCTAAGAGAATTTTACTCTGAATAGCCGCATCCATGATATGTGGTCCTCCCCTGCTTCCAACGATGGAGGATTATATGCCAATATTCACTCTATTATCTCTTTCAAAAGAACCAAAACAAGCCATTGAATGTTCCATATCCCTTCTACCACGGCATCACAAACACAAATGGAATCTTGAATGGGTACAAGGCCGATGTAGTGATGTCGAAGGATGCCCACTTCTATTATCTCATATTTTTTAAATCTATATAATATAATATAATATAATATAATATAATATAAAAATAATTATTTTATTAATAATGTTTTCATTATCTATGTAATAGTTACTATCACTTAATTAGACTTTGAATTCATATTAAATTAAACTTATTATTTTAGATTAGTTATCGCATAATTAGTGTTATAGTTATATACCAATCATAACTAATATTTAGCACTATAAATATATATTTTAGGAAGACATTCATTCAAAATAACATTTAAAGAACTATTAAAAAAATAATATATTAGCTTTCTTTGATAGATTATGTTTTCATCACCAAAATGTATAATTTTCATTATTATTTTAGGTGTTTATTTATTATTATTTGATATTCAATAGTTTTACTACTATTTGATTATAATAGTATTTATATAATTGTTATTTTTATTTACCATTATGTTGTGAAAGATTATGTTGTTCACCAAATTAGATTTTTATCTTATTTTAGGATTTTTATTATTTAAAGGAGTTTTAATTTAATTATTGGAAAAATATTGTAAATAAAAATACTTAATTATGGTTAGTTATGATAGTTTAGTTAAAATTTTATCTTACTTAGGAGATTAAATATTTATTTAGAGATTTAATTATATAAGATTTGTAAAAAAAAAAAAAATTAAGTTTGTTTTTAGGAGTTTAATTTCTTTTAAAATTTAGAATTTAAAGACCTATAAATACTTGACTAGCCAAGCATTGTAAAGGATAAAGATCCTAATTTAATAAGTTTAGCCATAAGTTTTTATTTTCAAGGTTGATTCCTTATCGTCCATGTTTTTAGGTACAAGTTATTTAAGGGTCTGTTAGGAAGCCATTCAATTATAGTTGTTGCTAGTCACAAGTTGATTAGATGTGTTGTAAGATAAAGTATCTTCTTGTTTTTACATCAACAACATGTTCTCTTGTTGATTTTCAAAATTTGGAGATTTTTGGCTTTCTCGGATCTTGTAAAGATAAGTAATTTTTTGCACCACTAATGCATTGATGATGTTGATATGCACGAGCCCTTTGATGAAATAGCAACTCAATTGATTAATGGCATTTAAGCAACATGCCTAGAAGGCCAAAACTTCAAAGCTTCTGAATTGCCTCCTACCTATGCAGCTTTTTATGTGATTAAACAAGGAACTGGGGACCCAATAACCAATAGAATATTGTGACAAAAAAGATAGTTATCTTTCTTTGCAAGGTTTCAACAAATTCAACTTACGATAAATGATTTTTAATATAATAGTCAAGCATGTTGAATCAAAGATTCCTAGACTATCACTGCCATTCTTATCCTTGATTTTTTAGATCCTTATATTGCAAAATTCTAATATTATTGATGAAGATGAAGTCTATGTTCCTAATCCTTTAGAGTTGAAGTATTCTTTTGAATGGAGGTAAGGAAAACATGTTGCTGATATGGAGGAAGTCATTGATGAAGAATAAGAAGTTGATATCGGAGTAGATACAAAGTCAATTATAACTTCTCCTACAATTGCAAACCTATCTTGGTTGCATAAAACCATTTTCTACAAAACTTATATTAGGAAATTATTGGGTTGAATAAAAACATCCAATATCTATAGAATCAATTGAGGGTGCTTCAGCATTTGAGAACATGAGCTCAACGTTACAAATTGGACATTCTTGCCCCAAGATAGAGTCATTTAATAATTTTTGGAACAAAAAAAGGAAGATGTTCGAGCAACATGCTTTAAATTACTTTAAATTCATATTTTAGCATATTTTTGATATTTTCTCAAAATTTCGAGTCGTCTGATTCCTTTTTTCATATTGATGATGTTTGTTAGTGAACTACAAATGGTGAAACTTTCTATGTTATTATTAATGTTATTTTCATTATTAATGCGTTCCATCTTTATGCATTAATGGTTCAATACTTGGTTATAATCATATTTAATTTACTAACTAAGTGGGAGAAGTTTGCTCATCTATCCTTATTTCATAAAAACTATTGGTTTTGTTCAAAAATTGTCAAAAGAGGAGATTGTGAGAAGCATTTTTTGTTTCCAACTACAATAGTAGTTGCAACTTGAGGTATAGTTGGAATTAACCAAAACTTGCCTTATTTGTATTAACATATTTTTATCCAAAACATGTTGGGCTTTTCATTTGTGATTTCTGGAAATTATCTATGATCCATATATGATGATTAATCTTGCAGAACCAAATCATCAAAGATTGAATCAGAGTCTTTTAATGCAATCCAAGTTCCCTTAGATTAGGGAGATTGAATCATTTTGAATTTGGGATATCTTGAAGACCTTGGTCTTTATCTTGCTTTTTATGAGGATTATTAAAGAGCTTTTTATGTGACTATTTGTAAGGGAATTCAATTGCAATAGATTTATATTGTAACACTCCTAACCCGTATCCGATCGCCGGATTAAGGTTAAGATGTATTACTGAACTAAACATTTAATTATCACATTCACATAGTCATCAAACACAATCCGAAATCAAGCTGAAATTTATACAAACATTCAAGATCATATGCCATATTCGTATGGCTAAATATTTACATTTACAAAATATCATTCTCAACAGTCTAATCTATACATGCCACATCAACTCCAAAATATATTAGTACCAAAATGATCGATAGTGTGACGAACTACTGACGATCCCCGAGTTGGTGGCCAAAATCGACAATCTACAAAACAGAGAAACAAACAGCAGAGTAAGCTTTCATAAGCTTAGTAAGTTTTAAGCAATACAAACAATTAAAAACTTGTCATTTAAAACGAGCATTTAGTATCACAAAACTCGTATTCTAATTACAAAATCACTTGGCCGAATATACATAAGTACACCAATATATATATAGCCTACTGGCTGAATATATATATACGAAAACACAAAGAAATTTCAGCACATACTTTACTTTACTTTATAGCTCATACAATGAATTTAAGTCACATACTTTCATATAATGACAGACATCGACCGAATAGGTCATTCTCTTATTCACAAATATAGTAATCATCCACACACATTTATCATTCTTTGATACTAATAATTCACCTTAAAATCAATTCACATATGAGTACATAATACGTACCTGGCCATCATAATGTATCATACATAATCGATAGTAGTTTACCTCGAACATTCGAATTCATATCTTACTCGAATCACCAGTGTTAAGCCTGCTAGGTTTAAAACCCGAATCCAATCACCAGCATAAAGCCTACGGATTTAACCCGGATATATTACCAGCACGAAGCCTGCGGGACTTAACCCAGATACATATCGAGTGCCAAGCATATTTACTCACATGTTAACTCATTACACATAACATATCACATTAGTTATTCAATTACTTCATTCGAATATAAGCACAAAAAGTACACCTTTAACATAACTTTTGGTTCAATGTTCATACACAAGAACACAACCATCTCACTATCCCAGCTTAACTCCTAATAACCATTCGGTTACATGCCATATACTCAATTTATTTATCACACAACCTCATTCAAGTAGAGACAATAGGTCGCAATTCATCTATCATACTTATATCATGACATCATCAATTATATAATAAATGTGATTACTCAAAACTTACCTCGGTATATTCGAACGGTTGTAGATCGGCTACTCTATTACTTTCTCTTTTCCCCTATCCGAATTTGATCCTCTTTGCTCTTGAGCTTAATTAAAACAAATAGGTTTGTTTAATTATTTAACCAAGATGATTTAATTATTAATCATATTCGGTAAGGTTTTATAATCATATAAATTTTTAAGCATTATAATATACCACCTAACATATAATTTATCACCACCTCTTAATGGCCGAATATCATAAAGCACATTTACATCTATTTACTAAACACTATGTCATTCACTTAACCACATATCCAACATTCGGCCATCAATCACATTTTAAGTGTGTATATATATATATATATATACACACACTTATAAACACCTTAAATACACATACACTTCATTCATACATTCATTTCATATCATTAAATTCAAGCAAATAGTTCATTCACAAAATCGAACTTATTTGTTTATGTTTCCATTACACATACAAAACTGTTCTACTTACACTTTGAACGAATGTTTATAACTAAAATAGGTTTACCACCCTTTATTTACAACTAATCTATCATCATGGTTATAATATTTAAATGACCAAAAACACAAAGGTATATTTTACACCCAAATCACATTCGGTCATTATCCTATACATTTAAATAAATAAAACTACTTTAGCTGATTCTCAACCATCAATTAAAACACTCATGCATAAACACAAAACTCATTTGACTTATCATACTTTCATGTGCACATTTTAATCATATGGCCACTACTATAATAAACAATTTAAAGACATATCACTTATCAACTCACATCTCCAAAGTTCCCAAACACTACTATTTATTCAAGTCATTAAACTAAGAATGCATTCGACATCCATAAGGACAAGAATTAACTCTTGAGTATTATTTTCAAGATATTTAATAAAATCTTTTAATCAAACTCATTATGCACGACACACTAATCATCAAAGGCCGAATATGCTAACACCTAAATGCCTTAGCCGAAAGTCATTTTTCATCATTTTTAGTACATAATTTACCTATTCAATTAAGCTCACATTCGGATAAGGCTCATTCATATACAACTACTTTAGCAATTTCATTTCATCATTTAGTAAACTTAACGTTCAAGGCCGTATATTTGTTTTCATTTTCCTAATTCCATAATCGACTAACACACATGTATATACCACAACTTTAGCTCACATTTCCAACTAAGAACATAACTTCCATAACCGATTTTCTTCTTTAGCAATTAAACCTCAATTATGTACATTACTCATACAACATGAGGCATCAACTAATTTCCTTAAATCTCATACACAACCGAATCCTCAAGCCATCACCAAAATTAGATTTTAACACCATCAAAAGGCACCAAGACCGATTGTTTCACTTTTCACAAGGATCTACTCACCATCATTCATTACTAAGATTAAAACACCAAAATTTCCAAATTACCCAGGAAACTAATGACCGAATGTATATTCTTCAACCAAAATTAAAGGTCTAACTTGGGTTATAAAGAAACTTAGCAACCAACTCAAAGCAAACAACAATTTCAAAAAAAAAATATATCAACATACCTTTAAAAATCAATATATGAAAATGGCCGGTTGTCTAAGCTCCAAATCTCTCCAATCTTTCTTTACTTACGACAATGGAGGAGAAAGGTAAAGACAACTTTGGTTTCTCCTCCCACTAAGTTATTTTACTAATATTTTAAGTTGGTTTTATGCTTATTATTTTCTTATTTCCATTATAATTACATATAGTATAAAACAAAAATCATTTCATTCTTTAGTTGGCCGGCCACTTAAAGTCAATTTGGACATTTTGACATGCAAGTCCTCTCTTAACAATTCATGCATTAATTGGTCCCTTCATTACCTCCTAGCACATTTTCCAAATTTATCACTTAAGTCCTTTTTTAAGATAATTCATATCAAATGACTAAATCAAAGTATCAAAACTTCACACATGCATTAACACATATAATGAAAATGAAATTTAACATTCCATAGATTTTATAACTCGATTTTGTGGTTCCGAAACCACACTCCGACTAGGGTCAAATTAGGGCTGTCACATATATCTTTGCAAGCCTAAATACTTATATATGATTCGACTTGTACTAGGTAGAATATAACTGAGAAAACAATTATCTTTGTTCATATAAAAACTAGCATTTTGAGTGAAAAATTGTAAGTAAACTCAAGTGAGTCACTTGGTTTACAACTAAGCTTTTAGGGGGAAGTATTAGTGGAGAGTGATCCAAATTAGAGTATAGAGGTAAGGTTGCTATATGGTGAGTGTGCAAGACTTAAATCATAGCTTATACTTGTTGAAGTACAGTGAACCAACTCTCTAGGCAAGGCCCTATAGACATAGGAGCAATCTGACTACATAATCAAGTTTCATGTGTACATCTTTGTTTTCTCCTACACTTTTCTTTTGATCTAATTACAACTAACCTTATATTTGGACTTATAACTTCCAATAAAAATCAATGATCTTTTCAAAAACCATTTCATACATAACTTATATCTTAATTCCATTATCTTACCTTCTTGCATTACCATTTTATCAATTCCATTACAATAATATGATCATGCACTTTCACCTATTAATCATTCTCATATCAACGATTTTTTATTAGTCTTACACACAACTTCATTTTACATTGCTTAGCATGGCACTTCATCACATCATTCATTTACCAACTTAGTTACAAAGTTACCATACTTTTGTCTAAATTTCATATCATCAAGCACATTTAGATAATACAAAACATTATGGTTTACTCTTACATATATATAGTTCTTCTATCAATATTTTACCAATTACTTAATCATTATATTATTATCTTAAGCTATTTTCACTACGTATATGATCATTCAATGTCAATTAATATATACATCATGTTCTAAGTTCAATAAGAAAAAAACTAGGCTAATAGACAACATTATTACATCGATTAGCACATCCAATACAACAATATAGATATACAGTATAAATCCAATTTACACCTTTTCATTTATAAGCACTTATGATTATGTAGTGTTTCGATGTCATTTCCCCAGCTCACTAATGTTCATTATCAATCTTATATAGTTAGCAATGCCTTATACACTTTCAATTCTAATTGACAATTAAGCAATGCCTAAGAAATTTACCAAACTATTCTAGTGTTCATTTCCATTACTAATTAACTCATTCATTACTAATCATTTCTTCACTTCTAGTGATTATCCATAGTGCTTATCACTTGCCAATTTCATTTATTTCCATATTAATAGCTTAACTTATTTACTAATCTCATAATTAATATATCAATTAATATACCATTAACACAATTGCATTTCAATGCATACAACAACCATTAATCCTATTTTGGTCATTTATGACTCCCAATTATGATCTCATTTATGGTTTCAATTACGATCTCATTTGCAGCAATGGGGTGCCAATAACTTGATATGCCACAACGGGCAATAATTATTAGCTTTGATTTTCAAATATTTTAATACAATAAATAAAATCTAAAATCCCTCAATTAAATTTGTAAAATTTTCTTTAATTATTTAAAAATGATTTTCAAGTGTTAATATTAAAATCAAAGTTTCTAAATGAATTATACAATTTTCAAAAGTTTTTGAGTACTCAAGTCTTTTAAAATTATTTCTAAGCCAAAATACTATAGTTTTCCAATAGTGTCTCAAGATATTAGACTATTTGTCTCTTCACAGTTTACTAAAGGCTTCGTGAAATAAAATGTAACGTACAAAGTTAAGTGAATAAGCAAATTTATGTCATGTTATATTAATTAAATGTTTAATATTTCATTAGTGAATTGTATATGTTAAATCATAATGTGAACAATTAAGCTTAAAACATAGTAGTGTAATAAAATGAAATATAGATTAATTACTTAAATAAGAATTAAATCCATATGAGTACATATGTAATGACCTAATTTCCAATAGTGTCTGTTAGAAGTTGTGTGACCCAAATTCTTGTTAAAATAGATACAAGTGGCAAGATAAGGGATCTATGTGTAACCTTAAACCCGGCCTAGACGTTATGGCCGAATCTAGCAGAAAAGGGATTTGAAACCGATGTTGTCAAGTTAAAACCGTTCAGTTTATTAGCTTTTAAAATGTGTCTCTTTAGCGGAAGATTTAGTAACCAATTATTTTAAGAAATCTGTTTCTATTTAAGGAAACCTTAGTTTTTTTTAAAACCGTATTTTGTTGAGTTTTGTATTTTAAATCTATAAAAGCAATTGAAATCCAAAATAAAGTAAAACAGTCTATAAAGTCTGAAATTACATAAAATACCCCCAAAAATAATAAAGCAAAAAAACATAAAATCTAAATTGAATCTAAATCAGTTTAACAAACGTGTGGCCACCTCTGAGTCCTCTGCCCCACCGAACTATCTAAGTCTGGGAATTACTTGTACAGATTAAACAGAAGGGATGAGTTTACGTAAACTCAGTGTGTAATCCCCACAGAAAGCAAGCATACAGTCAAGCACAGTAAACAGACAAATGCAGTCTAGGGCCTAAGCCCATTACAATTTCAATAGCAGTTTAGGCTTTAGCCCATTTCAGTTTCAGTATCAGATATGCATTAGGGCATTAGGGCCTTAACCCATCACAGTAACAGTTATGCATACAGTAATCAGAAAATAGAATCCTACCCACCAGCCTCTACACACTATCTCCGTCTATCCCTACACTCTATGTGGGGCTTAAAACACCCACCCAGCCCTACACTCCAAGTTGTACCGAATGCGACACATAGTAGTATAATGCAGCTGGGCTGCCAGAAAATAGGCTTAAGAGCCTTTCAGTATACTTCCGCCAAATAATCATCATCTCACTACCAATGCAATGCAAACATACAGTATATCAATATCATGCTTTTATGTAATTATCAGACATACACATATATATTTATCAGAAAACATACATAAATTATCATGCTCAATACATGCATTACATACAGTCAGATCACACATCTTGGGGTCTAGGTAACGCTTACCAACCCTACAGTAGGTTCACAGTTGACTTGGGCGACCCATGCAACCCTAGGAAACATTTCAGTTAAATGGGCCCACACGCTCATGGGGCTTGCCCATATGGGCCCACACGTTCGTGTGGCCCACACAGCCCAATTTGGCCCTGGTCGTGAGTATCACACTGCCTGACCTAGAATCTTACATGCCAGTGTGGACTATCCGTGCAGACTTACATGCCTGTGTGGCCCACACTGGCCAATTCAGTCTAGCCAGTATGTCACACACACCCTACCTGGCCATCACTAGACCGTGTGTTATGCTCACAGCCTGGTATCATCGATCACATGCCCATGCCATAGCACACGACCTACCACACGGGCAGCCACACGCCCGTGTGGCATCAACAATGGGGCTTTTGGCTTTCGCTGAAACCTCATTTTTTATGTTTTTGGGTACACACCTGGTCTCAATTGATGCTAACACGATCCCCGAGCACTCTAGAACCTAACATTAACCAACATATCACCCAATTAATCACTTAAATCGATATTCAATCGAAAACATAACGAGGTCGATAATTGATAAACCATCTAAAACCTTACCGTCAACAACCAAGATCACTAACACTCAATTTTCTGTAGAAGTGTCAACCGATTCCCGCCCTTCACCTATTCCACAAAAACCAAAAACAACCCCATTCAGGAATTAACCACGGAACACTATAACAGCAGTAAAACCGTTACTTACCGAACGAGCACATTTAATCGTTGGACAAGAAGGAACAAATTAGAAAGGAGACAAAAGCAAAAAGGGAGAGGAAGAGTTCAAAGAGGATTTCGACAAGAAAGTGGGGAAGAAAACGTCAAAAGAGAGGAATTTTCGAAAAAGAACAAAATGAAAATCCTACCAGATATTCCCTAACCTCCCACTACTACACAATCTCAACCACTTTAGTATTTGAAAACCACTAAAACTCTCTTACAAGCCTCAGCAAAAATAAACACACTTGCTCATGCAGGGATTCGAACACAGAACCTACAGCCAACTAACACTCCACTTAACCACCAGACCAACAGGCCTATTCTGACATGATTTTACAAATAATTAACTTAAGCATACTGAACAAGGGTGAGGCTTAAATCAGAAAAATACCAGAATTTAACTCAAGTGATGCTTGAACTTGGGACCTCACACACACACACCAAAAACATTTAACCACTGAAGTAGACAGATAGTTGTGTTACATTCTAACAAAAATATAAATAAGAAATTTGGGGCATTACAACTCTACCCATTAAAAAATTTCGTCCTCGAAATTTACCTGATCAGAAAAGGTGAGGATACTGCTGATGTATCACATCCTCAGTTTCCCACGTGGCCTCTTCAGTACTATGATTCTGCCACAGCACCTTCACCAATGGGATAGACTTTTTTTGAAGAACCTTTACATCACGATCCAGAATCTGAATCGACTCCTCTTTAAAGGTCAAGTTTGACCTAACCTCAATCTTCTCAACAGAGACAATATAAGTAGGATCATAGCAATTGCGTCTCAACATCAAGACATAGAACACATCATGAATACGATCCAACTCCAGAGGTAGCTCCAACTGATAAGCAACCAGTCCCACTCGCTTCAGAATTTGATAAGACCTAATAAATCGAGTGCTCAGCTTACCTTTGAGACCGAACCTCAGAACTTTTTTCCATGGCAAGACCTTGAAAAACACGAAGTGCCCCACAGAATACTCATTCTCGTGTCTCTTCAAATCCACATAAGATTTTTACCTATCATATGCTGCTTTTAGACGATCCCGAATCAGTCTAACCTTATCCTCAATCTCAAAAACCAACTCAGAACCTAAAACCCCTCGTTCACCTAATTCAGTCCAACATAGGGGAGTGCGACACTTACGACCATACAGAACCTCGTAAGGTGCCATCTGAATGCTAGGCTAGAAACTGTTATTATAGGCGAACTCCGCTAGCGGCAGATAATCCTCCCAACTGCCTCGGAAATCAATAGCACAACTCCTCAACATATCCTCCAGTATCTGAATCACCCTCTCATACTAACCATCGGTCTGAGGATGGAATGCAGTACTGAAGTCTAATCTCGAACCTTGAGCCTCATGTGTCTTAAGCTGACTAGACGCATATGCTACTACCTTACCATCATGTATCAACACATATCCCAAACCGACATGTGATGCATCACTATAAACCGTGAACTCTTTCCTAGGTTCAAGCTGTATCAGAACAGGAGCCTCAGTCAGTACAGTCTTCAGCTTCTCAAAGCTTACTTGCTGCGCATTAATCCAGACAAATAGAACACCCTTACGTAGCAACTTAGTTAAGAGTGCTGCAATCAATAAGAAACCTTCCCCAAATTGCTGATAATAACCCGCTAGCCCTAGAAAATTGCGGATCCTAGCCATATTCTTAGGCTGCTTCCAATCCAACACAGCCTCAATCTTTCGAGGATCAACTCGAATCCCCTCGCAGAAACCACGTGACCTAGAAATGTTACCTTACGTAACCAGAACTCGCACTTGCTGAACTTAGCATAGAGCTACTTTTCCCTTAAAGTCTGAAAAAAACTCTAAGGTGCTCGTCATGCTCATCCTCAGTCCTCCAATAAACCAATATGTCGTCGATGAACACCACTACAAACCGATCCATATAGGGCTAAAGCACTTGGTTCATTAGATCCATAAAAGCTACCGGTGCATTAGTCAGTCCAAAGGCACAACTAGAAACTCGTAGTGTCCATAACGAGTCCTAAATATCGTCTTATATACATCAGTTTCCTTAACCATTAACTGATGGTACCCAGAACGCAAATCTATCTTGGTGAACACAGAAGCCCCTCGAAACTGCCCAAACAGATCGTCAATTCTTAGAAGTGGATACTTGTTCTTAATAGTTAGCTTATTCAGCTATCAGTAGTCTATACACATCCTCATGGTCCCATCTTTTTTCTTAATGAACAGTACTGGTGCTCCCCATGGAGACACACTGGGACGGATGAACCCACGATCCAATAATTCCTGAATCTGAGCCTTAAGCTCTTTAAACTCCTTCGGTGCCATTCGATAAGGAGCGATAAACACTAGAGCTATACCAAGAAGAAGCTCAATCCCAAACTCTACTTTTTGATTCAGAGGTAAACCCGGTAGCTACTCGGGAAATACGTCTGGAAAATCCTTTACAGTTTTAATATCCTTAACAGTAGAGTCCTTAGAAATAGAAACACTTACGTAGGCCAAGTACACCTCACATCCTTTGTGAACCAGTTTCTCAGCCACCAGTGCAGAAATCACATTAGATAAATAGTTCGGACGTTCCCCAATCATGACTACCTCAATGTTCTCCTTAGTTCTCAAAACGACCCTCTTAGTCGCACAGTTTAAACTTACTCGGTGTTTGACCAACCCGTCTATCCCCAAAATTAGGTCAAACTCCTCAAATAGAAGCTCCATCAAGTCAGCCAAGAAAATTACCCCTTAAACTTCTAACGGTACATCTCTGTATAACTTATTAATCCGCACTGACTGCCCTAACAAACTCAGTATAGTAACCTTACTCGTAGTGCTTTTAACCAAAATCACTAAATTTTTAGTCACAGTGCTAGCTACATAGGAATGTGTGGAACCTATGTTTATAAATGCAAAATAAGGTACATCATAAATAAGGAATGTACCCGTGATGACGTCTAGAGCATCTTTGTCCTCTCGGTGATGAGTAGCATAAACAAGAGTAAGCTGCCTCACCTTAGTCTGTCCAGCACCTCTGCCCGGTGCTTTCTATCCACGTCCCATACCGTTACCACCCCTAGCCTAACCATGGTCTCTCGGTGGCTACTGAGCTACTCTCTGTGGCTGTGCAGTACTAGTACCTGAAGCTTGCATCTGATCGGCCTTAAACAGACACTTCCTAATGTGGTACTCCAATGACCCACACCTCAAACATGCCCTGGTTCTCCTCCAACACTCGCCCTGATGGTGTCTACTACAATCTACACATGGCTACAGTCTAATAGCAATAGTAAGGGGCCTAGCTCTAACTGGCCCATCAGATCTGGCCTTTTTCTTAAGCTTCTGTATAGAACTTAAGGGCTTTGAATCTCTCTTGTTCTTACCCCTCTCTCGACCTTTGTTTTGGCGCTTAGCGCGCTTAACATCCTCAATGATCTTCGCTTTCTCAACCAGAACAGAAAACTCTCGCTCCCTTTGCGAAGCTATCAGCACCCTCAAATTATCTCTAAGACCATCCTCAAAGCTGACACACCTCTCATACCCAGATGCCACTATACCTCGCGCATAGTGGCTCAGTATCAAGATTTCAGCCTCATACTCGGCCACAGATCGGTCTCCCTGAGTAAGGTTCAGAAACTCTCTCCTACGAGCATCCATGTAACTGGCTCTCACATACTTGCCTTGAAATGCCGTCTTAAAGAATTCTCAAGTCAAATGTTCGGGCTAAGTGCCCTCCTTAACGGTCAACCACCACTGGTACGCCTCATCGCGAAGCAGTAAGACAACACCCTTTAATTTTTACTCAGGGGTACAGTCTAAATCATCTATTATCCTCTCGGTGGCCTCCATCCAGTATTCAGTCACATTAGGGGTGACTCTAGTGACAACCCTAAAAAGCTCAACTCCATTGGACCAGAGTCATTCCGTAACTGACCCTCAGCCCTCAGATTCAGTATTGGGCCCAGCAACCCTTTCCAGTATCCTTAACATAGCCTAGGACAATGCGTCATCCCCAACCATGCGATCTTGAGACCCTGTCTCAATAGTAGGTGACACTGGTGTCTCACTAGTGAAAAAATTTGGTATGCTACCTAAAGAAGAGGACTCAACTCGAGCCCCTCTACAAATTTTATGAATTAGTTTCAGTTTCACTATTCATTAACAGATGTTTTATGTAAACAATTTCAGAAACTCAGAGTTTGTTTTCGTAAATCGCAGTCTCTATCAGTTTTACTAGAGTTTTAGTTTCACTAACTAGAGTGTTCTCAAAACAGACTATCTATAACATCAAATCAATTTACCAGTATTCAGAAAACTTACAAGATCGACGCTGAGGACTTGGTGTACACATACTTAATCACAATATTTGAAATATTTTAAAAATCAATTCTTTAAAATCCAAATTTTGAGCCTAAAATCCACAGCCAAGTTTTGTAACCTGGCTCTAATACCACTAAATGTAACACCCCAAACTCGGCTTAGATGTTATGGGTGAATCTGGCGGTGTCACATGGAAAGGGATTTGAAACTGATGTTGTCAAGTTAAAATCATTCAGTTTATTAGCTTTTAAAACGTGTCTATTTAGTGGAAGATTTAGTAACCAATTATTTTAAGAAATCTATTTCTATTTAAGTAAACCTTAGTTTTTTAAAAAACCATATTTTGTTGAGTTTTGCATTTTAAATCCATAAAAGCAATTGAAATCTAAAATCAAGTAAAATACTCCATAAAGTCTGAAATTACATAAAATACCCCCAAAAATTTTAAAGCAAAAAAAAAAACATAAAATCAAAACTGAATCTAAGTCAGTTTAACAAATGTGTGGTCACCCCTGAGTCCTCCGCCGCATCGATCTATCTAAGTTTGGGGATTACCTGTACAAATTAAACAAAAGGGGTAAGTTTATGTAAACTCAGTATGTAATCCCCACAGAAAGCAAGCATACGGTCAAACACAGTAAACAGTCAAATACAGGCTAGAGCTTAAGCCCATTACAATTTCAGTAGTAGTTTGGGCCTTAGCCCATTTCAGTTTCAATATCAGATATGTATTAGGGCCTTAACCTATCACAATAACAGTTATGCATACAGTAATCAGAAAACATAATCCTACCCACCAGCCTCTACACACCACCTTCGTCTATCCCTACACTCTATGTGGGGTTTAAAACGCCTACCCAGCCCTACACTCCAAGTTGTACCGAATGCGGCACATAGCAGTATAATGCAGCTGAGCTGCCAGATAATAGGCTTAAGAGCCTTTCAGTACATTTTTGCCAAATAATCATCATCCCACCCCAATGCAATGCAAACATAAAGTATATTAATATCATACTTTTATGCAATTATCAGGCATACACATATATATATTTATCAGTAAATATGCATAAACTATCATGCTCAATACATGCATTACATACAGTCAGATCACATATTTCGGGGTCCAGGTAACGCTTACCGACCCTACAGTAGGTTCACAGTCGACTTAGGCGACCCGTGCAACCCTAAGAAACATTTTAGTTAAATGGGCCAACACGCTCATGTGGCTTGCCCGTGTAGATCACATGGCTTGGCCCAGAATCCCACATGCCCATGTGGACTCACACACCTGTGTGGCCCATACGGGCCAATTCAGTCTAGCCTGTGTGTCACACACGGCCCACCTAGCCATCACACAGTTGAGTCTTCCGCTTACAGCATGGCCTCATCGATCGCACGCCCGTGCCATAGCAGACGGCCTACCACACAGGTGACCACATGCTCGTGTGACGTCGATAGTAGGGTTTTCGGCTTTCACCGAAACTTTATTTTCTGCTTTATCGGGTATGCACCTGGTTTCGATTGATGCTAACACGATCCCCGAGCACTCCAAAACCTAACATTGACCAACATATCACCCAATTAATCACTTAAATCGATATTCAATTGAAAACATAATGAGGCTGATAATCGATAAACCATATAAAACCTTACCGTCAACAACCGAGATCGCTGACACTCAATTTCCTACAGAAGTGTCAACCGATTCTCGCCCTTCACTTATTCAACAAAAACCAAAAACCAAAAACAACCCTCTTCAGGAACTAACCACGGAACACTATAACAGCAGGAAAACCGTTACTTATCGAATGAGCGCATTTAATCGTTGGACAAGAATGAACAAATTAGAAAGGAGAGAAAAGAAAAAAGGGAGAGGAAGAGTTCAAAGAGGATTTCTGTAAGGAGGTGGGGAAGAAAACGTCAAAAGAGAGGAATTTTTGAAAAAGAACAAAATGAAAAATCCTACCAGATATTCCCCAACCTCTCACTACTACACAATCTCAACCACTTCAGTATTTGAAAACCACTAAAACTCTCTTACAAGCCTTAGCAAAAATAAACTCCCTTACTCATGCAGGGATTCAAACATAGACCCTACAACCAACTAACACTCCACTTAACCACCAAACCAGCAGGCCTATTCTGACATGATTTTACAAATAGTTAACTTAAGCCTACTGAACAAGGGTGAGGCTTAATTCAGAAAAATACCAAAATTTAACCTAAGTGAGGCTTGAACTTAGGACCTCACACACACACCCAGAACACTTAACCACTAAAGTAAACAGGTAGTTGTGTCACATTCTAATAGAAATATAAATAAGAAATCTGGGGCGTTACACTATGAGAGCAAAGGTCGCAGCCCATCGTAGATGCCCAACAAGTAAAATATTGGACTGGGGTCGTAACTGGGGGTGCGTGGCCAGAGGCCCCTGCAGAACGGTATAGGATGCACAAATAAAATCCACATAGAAGTTTACTTCCTCTATTTGATGTTGATTAGAATAAGGTGTTTTAATATTACTACATTACTTCTATTTAACTTTGATTAGAATAAGGTTTTTATACCTATAAATAGATGTAACATCTCTCCACTTATATCATCCGAATTTTTGACATAGTAAATTTTCTTCTTATCCGCCCGTGGTTTTTTCTGAAAGGGTTTCTACGTAAAATTTTATGTGTTCTATTTTTTCTCTTTTTCATTGTAATTCATTGTCATTATTGATGTTGTATTTTCACGATGCCAAAAAAACTTGGTTTTGGAGATTAATAACTAAATGAAAGGGGTTGATTTTGGAAGTGAAAATTTATGTGTCACCTATTATAGTGATAGATTAAATTATTTAGTAAAATTAGAATGAACTGATTAGTAATTATAGTATAGAGACTTAATTGCAAAAGAGTAAATGTTATTGAATTTTTTAATTTAGGAAAATAGAATAAAACCTAGATGGAAATCAAATTAAGCACCTAAAGGTAATTAAACCAATAATTAGCTACAACTAGTGGGAAGACATGATTAAATTCTGTTATCTTTATTATTATTAACATTATTTAATAGTTTAGTATTAGTTATTTGATATAAGTCAATAAAATTACATGTCTTGTTAATGACACTTATAAATACATGAAAATAATGGAAAAAAAAAAAAAGAGAAATATATTTCTCATCTTCATCCACTCTTCTACATTAGAACAAAAAAGAAAGAAAAGAAGTTTTCCGTTTTTTCTTCCATTGCTATGATATCTTCTAGCTAATTGGTAAACTTTCTTTCAATTTTTTAGTTAGATTTTTAGATTTTGATAGTTGATAAACATAATCCAATTATTAGATTAAGTAGTTAATGAAGTTTAGTTGAGAAATTAGGTCGAATACTAAGTTAGAAAGAGATCAAAGATGAGAACTTTAGAGAAAATTATGATAAAATGTTAACAAATTAATGGGTATTACATAATGTTAATAAAGTAATGGGTATTGTATGAATAGGTTGGATTTAAGTTTAAAAGCTTTGAAATCATTATTGAATATTAGGGACTAAATTGAAAGTTGTTAGAAAATTATGTTATGGATTGAAAGCTAGTGGTCCTTACACTATATTTATTAACTCAGATCTAAATTTGATTGGGTAGATTATGAAATACAAACGTTTGAATATTAGAGTTAAAAAGGACTAAATCTAATTAAATGCATTCATGTTTGATTTCGTTCAATTGTATTGAATTGTGTGATTAATGATATTTTCATAATTATATTATTGAATGTAGCCAAAGACGATGTTGGAACTTTAAAGGTGAAAGGAAAAGAAAAGTCAAACATTGTTTAGATTTCGCGATTTGTGCTTTTGTAATTCAATTTTGATTTACTTTCTTAGATTATTATTCATTATATTCAATATGACTATGAATTGAGGTAATGATATCTTTTCCCTATAAACTTCAAAAAATGACTTCACTTGCTAATATTCAAAATATGTGATAAATATTTGAGATTGCGATTGATGTACAAAAGTGTTGAATTGATGATATTATGATGATATGTATTGTAGAGATGATTATGATGTTAATGCCCCATTAAACGATATTAGACGTAGTTTGGGTATAGTTGGCATGCCATAAGGTTATTAATATAGCAGTCATTGTTATTGAGAAATTCGGGATGGTAGATTGAGTAGTAATAATAGTTATAAAAAACCATCGTTGTTGGGCAATCCGAAATGGTAGAATATAGTAATTATAAAAGTCATTGTTTTCGGGCTAGAATGAATAAGTGTTGAAATTGATATTGGTTTATGAAATGGTATTGCAAGTTGGAAAATGTTATGATAAGTTAAAGGAGTACTCATTTTAGTAGTTGATACTTGTTATATATACTTATTTTGGTTAATTCTTAATGCAATATATTTGAATTTATATTATATTAGCATCACTGAGTATTCAATACTCAACGTATGATTTTGTTTATTTCCGTGTGCAAGTCTCGAATGAAGATTTTCATAGTTGAAAGTGTCAAGGCATCCAATCTCAACAACTTAGCTCGAGAATCATTTTGTTACCTCTTTTGTATGTATACATGTGATGGTGTTGATATGGAATGTACCTAAATATTTTGGTCATTTTTGGTCATTTGGTTTAAGTGTACACTTTGGCATATTTGGTATTTAAATTTTAAGGTTTTATAAGATATGTTTTAATCTTTAAAGGGTAGATAGCAATGGTAGTTTATATAAGTTTAATTATGTGAATTAGTTGGTTAAATGATGTTGCATTAATGGTTATGGTTTAATGAAGTTTATTTGTGTTTGTATCTGATAAATTTATGATCTTATAGTGAGGTACATTTTGATAGGTTTTGGGTACTTAAAAATGTGTATTTAGGGAGAATTTACCATTGAGTCTTGTAGCAGGTTGAACATGTCTTAAAACCATAAGAAAAAAAATTACCATATTTTTTTTTATCTATATGCTTAATGTCTCAAGACTTTGGCAAGCTAGTCTTAAGACAATCCTATTTAAGTCTAAAGGCATGTGACCTTTGTCTCGAGATAAGTAAACTTCGAAGCTAAATTAGTTTTTGCCCTATTCAAGGTCTTGATAAAAGAACCCCTTGTCTCGAGACATCCAAACATCAAAGTTAAAATAGAAGAATAGTGGAGGTTGGAGACACAATTCGTAATTTCTCGAAACAATCTAACTTCAAAGCAAAAATACCTAAATTAAATTAAAGTCTATCTTGAAACAAGAAGCCCTCTATCTTCAGACTGTACAAACCATATTTTGCCCGGGCCCATACCAAAAAATGATAAAAAATAAATAAATAAATAAATAAATTCCAAGCCCAGTCCAGAATATATCATTTGGCCCGATCAGAATGGCCCATTACTTGAAAAGATTGAAGGTCCATCTACAAACTTGATGTATATGGAAACATAATCTTCAAGGATACGTAATCTTAGAAATGATATGTAAATCTTAGATATGATATGAAATCTTAGAAAATATGGTATGCAATCTTAGAAGATATAATTTTGATATCTTAGAGATTTAATTTGAAGATACCCTTTAATCTTAGCCGTTGATGTAATTGATCTGTACCGTTGGATTTAGGGAGGCTCAACTATAAATAAAGGCCTCCCCTCATTGAAAAGACACTTGAGTTTTGGCAAGCAATAAAAATTCTTGAGAGCTCTTAAATTTCTCTCCCTCTTACGTTCTTATTTTCTGCGATTTGTTCCTATTTTATTCTTTGTTCATCTTCATTTTTCAACCTTTTTTCATTTTGATTTAATCCCTATTTCCGTGTTTTTTTAATTCTTTTATATTTTATTTTTTTATAATTTTAGTATTATATCAAATTATTTTTTTATTAAATTCTATATTACTCTTTGTTTTAAAAAATATATATATATTTCATTTAATTGAAAAGTTTTTTTCTTAAATAAGGCAATGTTTGATGTTTGGAAAATCGAGAAATAGTGCCCTAACATGCTGGGTTGCGATTTTTCGTTTGACTAAATAACCAAATATCCCTTTAATAAATTTTCCTAAATTACGAGGTGATTTCAGTTACAAAAGTTTGAGAATATCATGTCCTATCATGCTAGATGTGATATTCGTGTTCTTTTGGAATGAAGGATTCTCGGTTTTTAAACTCAAACTATTCCAATTTTAAAGGGATCTTATTTTGAATTATTTCAAACTTTGACATTAAGATAGAAAACAATTCAATTTGGTACCAATTTTGGGCTTTGTGAGGGTGCTAACCCTTCCTCACACGTAACCGACTCCCGAACCCATTTTCTCAAAAATTCGTAGACCAAAATGTTTTATAAGGTGATCCAATCACACCTAAAAAGATTGGTGGCGACTTCTATTTTCATTTTTTTAAAGTTGAACCCCGTTTTTCAAATCCGTTCAAAAATGGTTTCGACATAGACATATCATTGAAAATTGATAATAGAGTTTAGATATGATTTCTAATTCTTAAAATGACTTAGTATCATCTCATAACTGGATGAGTTAAATTATTTCTCTCAAAAAATGTAAGGTTATGATTGAACTGAATGCTTTTTTTTATATGATTGATAATCATGCTTAAAATGATATGATAATAATAGTGGGTTAGCTTGAATTTCTTCATCAACGTAATGTGGCATCACACATTTGGATTCGGCGAATAGGCTGGGTGTGGGGTGTTGCAACTTACTAAGCTTCTATGAAGTGTAACACATTGTTTTCAAATGCTTATTGTGCAAAAAGTAATCATGTGTGAGGAGTTTGAACGGGGCAATTCAAATCACATCTCATCAAAGCAAGGTTTGTGAAATAAGTATTTGAATTATGGACATTAGAGTGACATGTATTTAAGTGTTCAATTGGTATGAAAGTGCTTTAGTTCATAGAAGAGTTGAGTATAAAAGGAAATGTTTTGAGGACATTGTGGTCATAAGTTAGTAAATGAATATGTGATATGTCGCATGATGTTTTGGGGCATTTTAAGGTTTGAAAATGTTTGGGATCAATAGAGTATGTTTAGGTAAGTTCTTGGGTATTTTTTGATCTACCATGATTTATCATGCTTACTTAATGTCTTTTTACACCAAGTAAAATCGAATCATTTTAGTAATAATTTATGTTTTAGAGTTTAATTAGTACAAGTATGATTTTTAGTAGTTTTTATAGTAATTTATATTTAATAAAGATTATGTGGTTATGTAGGATGGATTGAGAGTTGAAGATGCAATTGTTGGGACGAAATTGCAGTTGATGTCGTGATAATAGACCATCGAAGTCACAATACCAAAGACAGGTGTGATAAAGAGCCAAAACAGATTCTATATTGCGACGAGGAAACACTTGACGTCACGACGATTTCCTGCGTGTGTCGGCTTCGATTTTAAGTGCAATTTAGGGTCATTTTCCCATATTAAACCCTAAATATTGTATTAAACGTAAGTGAATTTTAGTGTTTAGATTCATCACAATATAACGAACATTCTATTCAGAATTAAGGAGGAGATGTTTAGATTTTTCAGTAGGGTAGTTAGTCAATAGATTAGTTTTAGGTTAGGTTTCTTTTTAGAATAATTTTGTGTTAGTTTCTTTTTCTTTATGTTGATTTAGTCTTTGTATTGAATTTCTATTTTCCAATCAAACTTTGCATTCAGAGACAATGCAAGATTTCGTGATCAACTAGATTCCATCAATAAAGATTTTCTCCACTAAATCTTGTTTTCATATTTCTTTTTCATTTATTTTATCAAATGTTTGTATGTTGACGAGAATGAGTTTATGTGCTTACATGAATATCTTGTATGAATTAATTGATTAATTAATCGATTATTTGATTAGGTTTATTCTGATTCAATTGGTGTGTTATTTGATTTCGCCAAATTATTAAAATACTAAAATTGATATGTTTGGTAAAATATTTAGTAAAATGAGACCAAAATGGTATTTTGTCGTGTATCAAATTGGTAAATGTGCCTCTAAGTGAGACCCAAAGGGTATCTTAGTGGCAATCCTTGAGGAGGATGGGATCAAAAGGATATTTCTAAGTAAGGCTAGTAACAATTCAATCGGGTTAGGATTTTAGCTTAATTAGTAATTAATTAATCAATATATGCATTGTTTAATTAGGAAATAAGAATTCATTTAGTAGTTAGTAAATTAGAATTAGTTTATTTCAAGTTGATTTTGAATTTGCACTAATAATTCATAACTCAATTAGATTAGTACTTGTTTTTGAATAATTAATTTAGTAACAACGTTTCCTAATTTTGGCAATCCCGTGGGTACGATCCTTGAAATACTTTCGTATTTCATTGTAAATTCAAGAATATATTACAATTTGACTTGTATACCTGCAGTATACCACAATTCCATATATGTTATTTGGATTGTTTATATAGCTTTGGTACATGCACATTAAAGTGCGAATATGCTTAAAGCTTGATTTCGGCTCTCCTGCATTCAAGTATCGATACTTGAAGGACTTATATCAATACAACATCGACAAAATGCAAAACTGAACAATATTAAGTAGAGGTATCAGTAACTTAGGGAGTTGTACCAATACAACTACCCTATTTTACCCTAATTTGGTTGTTTTATCATAAAAAATGGCCCAAACAACCTCTGATTGAATTGAATCATAGAGTAAGCTTAGAAATGATTGAAGAAGTATTAAAAGTCCTTAAATAAGATTAAAAGATGAGTAGAAATAGGATGACATATTTGGAATTTAAGTGAAGTATTTGGCTTGAAAAGTAACATTTTTTGCTCAAATTTAGGTTTGGACTCGAGTAAGGGGTGTTATAATAAGATTGTTATGGAGTAGAAAAATAAAAAAGGGATAGGACCTTAGAGCCCATTGTTGGCCCATAATGCACTGAACATAATTTAACTCACTTTCAATTTCATCATATGAACATTATATTGGATAAATTGTCTAACATAGTGATTATAGTGGACAAAAATGAGAATCCCAATGTCATTCTCATAAGTGATTTTGAAGCCACTAGGGAGAGGAGGCTAGAGGGATTACTTCTTAGTGTCCTAGTTCTATTGGTATCACCTAATTTATCCTCATACAAGTGGATGAAGGCCAAGAAGAAATTCAAAGGGAGAAATACCAAGGCCAAAGTTAGTGGACTATAAAAGGTGCCAGTACATGAAGTGATTGTTGTTATTGCATCGTCTCTTGAAGTTGAGATGAAGTAGTTGGATCCTAAATGGTATGGGTGGAGTCTTGAAGTCCTAGAAATTTTTTTTTCAACCAATATTGATGATGAAGCTAGACATTTTTATTTGATATTGTTAGGGGTGTGGTAAACCTAAAATCTATAGAATTATAAAGGAATATGTTCACGAGTTCTTTTTTAATATTGTTGATTTATTAGAAACTGTTGGAAAGTAATTATTGAGTGATGAATGATAATTGTATCTCTTGACTTAATATTGCATTTTTCCATATAGTTGTATAATTTGAAAATGTATCTCTTGGTTTAATATTGATTTTTTTTCATTCATTGTCTCTATTCACTCATGTCTATTAATTTTTCAACACATCTCATTCATTTCCTCTCCTCTACATAAAGCCAAGTTAAGAGATCTCAAAAAGATATCATTAAAATAATCAATATAAAAAATTCCTTCTAAATTTCATTTCTCCTGATAATAGAGATAGGCAAGACTGTGTTCAATTAATCACTGTTGTTGTGCTACTACTATGATCGTTTGTTGTTGTATTCTGGGAGACAGACGTCCAACGTTACTCAAAGCACCGAGGAGAGGATGAATTTGTCTTAAGGAAACTATTTATACAGGCCTCGACAAAATTCTTCTTCTAATTTTTAACTTTGTCTGATTACAGGTATTCTATAGTGTTATTGCTACTGCATTGTATTGCATCATCATTGTTACTGACATGTTAATACTACATACGATATCATATTTTCTTACATTCTTAAGATAGATTATTGTTGTAGTTTTAATCTAAGGCGTATAGATTACCAGTATAACTTATTTAAGATTGGTTTATACTTCTGTTTCAGATTTTAATTTATTTATAAATTCTAATTCTTTATTCTGATTAAAGAAATGTTTCATACGTAAAAAAACTCATCCAATTCAAAGACTGAGGCGATTGTCACTACTCAGGGTCAGGCTGTAAGCCAAAAGTTACCTGTGACTATTGGTCACAATAAAAAGCCTAAGAAATTCACTGGAGAGAATTTTAAAACATGGCAACAGAAAATGTTGTTCTATTTGACCATGTTGAATATGACAAAATTTTTGAAGGATGATCCTCCTATTTTTAGAGAGGATGAGGAAGATGTTATTACCACCTTCAACATTGTCGAAGCATGGAACAACTCTGATTTCCCATGTCATAACTACAATTTGAACAGTTTATCTGATGAACTTTATGAAGTATATAGTATCAAGAAAATGGCTAATGAATTATGGGAATCGCTAGACCATAAATACAAAACTGAAGATGCTGGTGCTAAGAAAGTCTTAGTTGCCAAGTTCTTAAACTTTGTAACAATTAATTCTAAAGCTGTTGTAAATCAAGTGTAGGAATTCCAACTGATCATTCATGGTATTCTCACAGAAGGGATGGAGATAAGTGAATCCTTTCAAGTGGCAGCCATTATTGAAAAACTTCCCCTTACTTAGAATAACTTTAAGAATTATCTTAAGCATAAGCGAAAGGAAATGACGGTGGAAGATCTAATTGTCAAACTTCAAATTGAAGAAGACAATCGAGGTGCGGCTAAAAGGCTAAACAAAGCAACCAATCCTAGCTTTGCCAAGGCAAATATAGTGGAAGTCAAGAAGGGCTCTAAGAAAAGAAAACATTCTCAGACTGGGTCTAAACTAGGACAAAAAAGCAGTGTTTTCAGGAAGCCAAAATTCCAAGGAAAATGCTTTAATTGCAATAAGATAGGACACAAGTCATCCGATTGTAGGCTTCTAAAGAGGGTCAAAACAAACGATGCCAATGTTGTGGAAAATATTTCTAAGGAAGTATCTGATCTTGACCTCTGCACTGTGATTTCTAAAGTCAACTTGGTTAATTCAAATCCAAGAGAACAGTGGCTTGATATTGGTGCCACACGTCATATCTGTTGTAACAATGACTCATTTGTTGAGTTCAAAAGGGAGAAACTCTATATGGGAAATAATGTAACTTCCAAAATTAAGGGGAAGGGCACTGTGATTTTGAAGTTGACTTCTGGAAAAGAGTTAAAACTTCAAAATGTGTTGTATGTGTCTGACATATGCAAGAATCTTGTCTTTAAAACCCTTCTATGTATGCATGGCTTTAGGATGGTATTTGAATCCGAAAAGTTAGTTTTGTCAAAAGGGGGAACATTTGTGGGAAGGGGATATGTATTAAATGATTTGTGGAAACTCAATGCTATCTCTGTAAAAGCTAATACTATGAATAAGAATAATGTTCTTCTTTTATTTATATGCTTGAGTCATTTGATTTGTGGTATGGTCGGCTCAGACATGTTAATTCTAATACTTTACGTAGATTAATTAACTTAGAGCACATCCTTTCATTTCACATTAATTATAATCATAAATGTGAAATGTGTGTTGAGGCAAAACTAACAAGGTCTTCATTTCAATCTGTTGAAAGAAATATTGAATCACTTGACTTAATACATAGTGATATTTGTGACTTAAAGTTTATTTAAACTAGAGGAGGGAATAAATATTTTATTACCTTCATTGATGGTGGCATAAAATATTACTATGTATATTTACTTAAAAGTAAAGATGAAGCTATAGATAAATTTGTTCTCTATAAGTAAGGAGTTGAAACCTAACTTAATAAAAGAATTAAAAGGGTGAGAAGTGACCGTGGTGGTGAATATGTTGAACCATTTAGTAAATTTTGTACACAACATGGTATTATTAATGAAGTGACACCATCATACTCTCCTCAGTCCAATAGAGTAGCAGAGCGTAAAAATCGAACCCTAAAAGAAATAATGAATTTAATGCTAGAAAGTTCTGAGTTGTCACAAAACATGTGGGGGGAAGTTATTTTATTAACAAATTACCTTTTAAATAAAGTGCCCGTAAGAAAAAGAACAAAACACCATATGAGTTATGGAAGGGCGAGAAACCTTCCTATAACTACTTAAAAGTGTGAGGGTGTCTTGCAAAGGTAATGGTTACTTTGTCGAAGCAAATGAAAATAGGTCCTAAAATAGTAGATTGTATTTTCATTGGTTATGTACATCAAAGTAATGTATATCGATTTCTTGTACATGAATTAAAGAATCCTGAAATTCACAAGAATACGATATTAAAATCTAAAAATGCCTCATTCTTTGAAAATATATTCCCTTGTAAGACTAGAGAAGATGGGTCAAGTTCAACAAAATAAACTTCAGAAACTATTTATAGTCAAGACTTTTAACAAGAAGTTGAAGTCAAGGCAGAACCAAGAAGAAGTAAAAGGGTAAGGTTGGAAAAGTCATTTGAATCAAACTTTCTAACCTATATGCTAGAAACTGAACCTTAAACTTATAGTGAAACTATATATTCATCTGAAAGCATTTTTTGGAAAGATGCTATTAAGAGTGAAATTGATTCCATCATGAAAAATCATACGTAGGAATTAGAGGATCTACCTTATGGAATTAAACTGCTAAATTCTAAATGGACTTTCAAACAAAAAGTGAAAGCAGATGGAACAATTGATAAGTATAAGGCCAGCTTGGTTATAAAAGGTTATAGACAAAAATAAGGCATTTATTACTTTGATACATTTTCTCTTGTATCAGGAATAACCTCTATAAGGATGATACTTACTATTGCTGCTTTGCAGAATCTAGAAGTTTATCAAATGGATGTTAAGATAGCTTTTTTAAATGGCAATCTTGATAAGGGGATTTACATGGAACAACCTGATAGTCATGTAACTTTAGGGCAAGAAAAAAAAATCTGTAGATTAGTAAAATTTTTGTATGGACTTAAGCAAGCACCAAAGCAGTGGCATGAAAAGTATGACAGTTTTATGATATCAAATGGATTTAAAATTAATGAGTGTGACAAATGAGTGTATGTCAAAACCACCATTGATGGATATGTAATTCTATGTTTATATGTTGATAACATAGTCATTGTTGGAAATAACAATGAAATGGTAAAACGTACCAAAAACTTGTTAAATTCAATATTTAATATGAAAGATATGGGACTTACTGATGTAATATTGGGCATCCAAATCAAAAAGTCATTTGAATGTCTCGTATTGACTCAATCATACTACATAGACAAGATTCATGAGAAATTTGGCAAGGATGATTTTGGTGTAGTCAGAACTTCGATAGATATAAATCAACATCTGTCTAAAAACAAAGGTGAAAGTATTGACCAAGTGGAATATGTAAGAGTCATAGGTAGTCTAATGTACCTTATGAGTTGCACTAGACCTGATATTGCTTTCACTGTAAGCAGTTTAAGCAGATTCACAAGCAATCCAGTAGAGAACCACTGAAAAGCGATTGTGAGGGTACTGAGATATCTCATATATAGTCAGGACTACGAATTACATTATTCTAGAGATCCTGCTATGTTAGAAGGGTTCTCTGATACCAGTTGGATATCTGATATTCAAGATACCAAAGGTATAAGTGGTTATATTTTGACATTGAGAGGAGCTGTGTCATAGAAATCCTCAAGGAAAACGATTATAACCAGATCCACAATAGGATCTGAGTTTGTAGCTCTACACAAATCTGGAGAAGAGGCAGAACGGCTACGAAATTTTTTAAAGGATATTCTTGAATGGCCAAAGCATGTGCCTACAATATGCATATATTGTGATAACCAAGCAACAATTGGTAAAGCACAAAACGTAATGTATAATGGTAAGTTGAGACATATGAGTTGTCAACATAATACCATTAGACAATTGATCTCAACTAGAGTTATCTCTATTGATTTTGTAAGATCAAAAGATAATACTGTGGATTCGCTAACCAAAGGGTTAAATCGAGATCAAGTTGATAAAATATCGAAATAATAGGACTAAAGCCCATGAATATTTAAGGCGTTATGTGAAGGAAAACCCAACCTAGTTGACTGGAGAACCCAAGATCTAGGTTTAATGGGACAACCTATTTGCATAGACCTTGTGAGGTCACTGTGGGGATTCTTATCTCGAGTCCATTCCTATGATGAAAACAGTGATTAAAATGTAGAAAAGGTTAAACAATGCTTTTAATGACCATTGTCTGTTTCGGTGAAACGAACAACATAAGTTACCTATGTGAGAGTGAAGTGTGGCCGCTTCAAAGAGACTATTGGGGCAAAATTCTCTAAGCTCTTGTAGAACTAGGAGGATGTTCACGGCCATATGAACATACCTATGAGAACCAAAAATCTTTCCAATGAGGTATTTGCGTGAGGAATATCATTGTTTATACAAACGGCAAAACAGTTCAAGGATATCGCGTTTACTGTCAGCTAGTGAAGTAAATATACTTTCACAAGAGAAGGTTCAAGGATTGATGCCTACCTATCCTATGCAAATATCGAACATAGAATCTATCACCTCTTTGAGTCTTTGAGTCTCGTTGGTCCATCAATTTCATTCATGTAGAGGATTGTTGGAAAATAATTATTGAGTGATGAATGATAATTGTATCTCTTGACTTAATATTGCATTTTTCCATACAGTTGTATCTTTTGAAAAAAATGTATCTCTTGGTTTAATATTGAATTTTTTCATTCATTGTCTCTATTCACTCATATCTATTAATTTTTTAACAAATCTCTTCATTCATTTCCTCTCATCTATATAAAGCCAAGTTAGGAGATCTCAAAAACATATCATCAAAACAATCAATATAAAAAATTGCTTCTAAATTCCATTTCTCCTGGTAATAGAGAAAGGCAAGATTGTGTTCGATTAATCACTGTTGTTGTGCTACTACTGTGATCGTTTGTTGTTATATCCTGGGAGACAGACGTCTAATGTTACTCAAAGCAATCTGTCTTAAGGAAATTGTTTATACATGCATCGAAAAAATTCTTCTAATTTTTAACTTTGTCCGATTACATGTATTTTGTTGTGTTACTGCTACTGCATTATATTGCATTATCATTGTTACTGACATATTAATACTACATACGATATCAAATTTTCTTACAAAAACTTGTGTTAGCATGACTAAGGTAGATAGAATTATAGCTAAGCTTAGGTTTCATTTTTTGCATAATATAAAAGCTAGGGATTTTCAAGAGGAATATGAATTTGCTAGAGAAATTTTATTTCTATTAATATAGTTTATAATCACAGCTTATTTGTGCATCTAAATATTTAGGAAAGAGATGTTCATGGGCTAGGCCGGGTCAGGTTCGGGCCGAGATCAACTAAAAATTAAGGCCATTTGCCAGGCCTGGGCCTGGGCCTGGTCCTGGCCCTGCCTGAAAAATGGGTCTAAAATTTTTCCCAAGCCTAACTTGGATAAAAATGCTAAAACCTAGGCTCGGCCCAACCCGCCGTATTAATTTTCTATATAATTTTTAAATATATATATAATACATCAAAATACTAAAAACATCAAAATAAATATTTCCTAACAAATTGAAAATAAATTTTAAAAAATATGTATACTTAAATAAAACTGAGATAGATACAATTTAACAGCAAATGCCTCTAAAATAATAACAAAATTAACAAATGTCTTTAAAATAATAACAAGCTTAACAATAAAATAAGTTTTATACAATATCCAAATAATAACAACAAAATAGTAGGAACATAATAGTAAAATGGTAATAAAATAGAGAGAAAACAACAAGAAAATAACATTAAAAAACAAACAAAAAAAGCAAATTATTTTGTCCTTTAGTTAATTTTGGCTGGGCTCAGGCCAAAAATTCATTACTCGAGGCCCGACCCATCTTAATGGGCCTTATTTTTTGTCTAAGCCCATTTTTCGGGCTTATGTTTTTGTCCAAATCCTCCCCCATTTCGGGCGGGCCTTCGAGTGGGGCCGGATGGCCCGACGCATGAACAGGCCTAATTTAGGATGCTAGATTACTAGATGTTTGCTTTGTGATTATTATTTATGGCAGCCCACAACGCATAAAGTGTTAATCAAAGCTTTCATTTTGTGCATTTACTTCGTGATGTTTGAGCCCAGATTCATAGCAAGCTAGAGTTCAAGGATAACAAAGAAGATCGTTTAGTAGAAAATCAGGAAACAACTTAGACCATCTCACTCAAAACACAGGTAATAATTTAATTTAGAGTTTATTAATATAAATATCATAATACTTGATTTTTAAGAAAAAATTTACATCTGCTGTGCAATATTCACTGTCTTCTTAACTAACTTTTCCAACAACAATGTCAACATGGTAAATGTGACGTAGAAAGCTAATGAAGATTATGGCAGTAGCTCACTAGTTTGTAAAATAATGGAGTTACTTCATAAGCATTGACATGTTGAGTTCTTGTATGTACATAGAGAAGGAAAGATAGGGGTAGACTTCATGGCCAAAGAAATTGAGGCGGGAGAAGTTAGAATATATAACTTTACTCATGCTCCAAGGAGACTGTTGTAGTTTAGTAGGTTGGGCATAGGTCTCATTAGAGTAGAGGTGTTTATGGGCATTGGGCTTGGTCAACCCACCCCAACCCAACCTACTTTCGATTGGGCTTAAATTTATATTTTTTAATCTTGGGTTAATTCAATTTAACATGTTTGATTGTTTATAGATAATAAAAAAATATAAAAAATATTTTTATTGATATTAATATTTTTAATTAGATTTAAATATATTTATTAATTTTAAACAATAAAATAAACCATTAAATGAATCAGTTTCGCGCTTCAACTTGATTTTTTTTTTTTTTTGGAATTCAACCTCGGCGTAGTCCATCGATAACTTTATACTTTTGTGTGCTGTTGGAGCTCACGGTAGAACTTTCCTAAAAAGCATCCATTAACAAAATTATTTTTCTTTTCACCTAATAAAGAGTATTAATTGTCCCCTACTCTGTCATTTCCTCTCAGATTTGTCTCCTCAAGCTTCTGCTTCTATAAAAACTGATTTGGCATTGTCACAGAAAGTAAAAATTATATTTTATATCAACTACTATACAAAATAAAAATATATTTTCATATTTAAATGGGTTTTGAGTTCATAACATTCAAATTATTATTACAAATTTATTGTAACAATGTCATCTGAGTTAATTATGATTATAGGTGCAATTGAGATATCAATATTCATAAATTATTCAAGTTTGATTAAAAAAGAATTTCGAATTATTTTTATAATCATCGAACTAAATTTAAGGCATCGATCGAATCGAACTCAACCACCATAACACTCATCAACTGGGTCGCAGGTCTAATTGAACTATTTTTTTATATTATAAAATTACAATTTTTTTCTTTTATTATATGAAGTTAGTTTACTATAGAATTTAATTAACTTCGAGTTCAAGCTTGAATTTAAAGATTGATAAATAAATTTAATTTAAGCTTGAAGAACTTGATTAAATTTCAAACTAAATTCAAATTTAAAAATTAATATTTTATTAAATTTGAATTGAATCAAACTCACTATTTCTTAGTTGGGCTGTACTGAAATACACCTCTAATATACCACAATTAACTCTATTTTTATTTTTAGAATAAACTCGACATGATTTTTAGAATAAACTCGACATGACGTGAGGAAATTAATTTATTCGAGTGATTTCTTATTGTTACTATTAAATCTTGAGTTACTTCACAAGCAATAAATTGAAGTTGTTGGCTGCCAATTGCTTTTCAAAAACGAAAGATTTATTACCATAATTTATAATAACATAATTATTATCTTGTCTTACCCGAACGCAAAATTCAATGAAAAAGTGAAGTGATTGTACAAAAATAATAAATAAATAAAAATTTTATTTGATTTGATTTGATTTTTTCTTTTGGCATTTGATTCATTCCACACTATTTCAGGGACTAATTAATGATATCAAGAAAAAGAAATTTTATATTGTAGGATTTTTTTTTATCGACTATGATATACTGTATGATTGAGTGAAAGAATAATATAAGAATTATTTAATGCCGATCTTTGTGGACGGGTGACCAACATTTAATTTTTTTTCCTTTATTTTTTATGTCGTTTTTCACATTTATTATATAGCGATTTTGCCTTTAGTGACGTTTGCTTTTGATAAATTTTAAATTAGTCTCGCACCGACTTTTTGGCAGGCTAATTTTTATATATATGTTGAAAAAAAAAAATTGAGAAAGCATATGAAAATTTTGAAATTTATAGATTTACGCTTTTTTAGAGAAAAAGAAAAAAGAATTTTATAGGGCATGTTTTTACAGCAACATCAATGAAATTGTATTTTTTATAAAAAGATTAAAAACACGTTCAGGGTGAGTTTTCACTTATGTTGCAGTGAAAACATGTCCTGTATGACATGTTTTCCTTACTATTTTAAGGGTAACTTTTTCAACGACTAAAAGGATTCCAACAGCCAATCTTGATATGCACGTGAAGATCAAGACGAAATCGATGAGGAGCCACCAACTCAAATAGTGCGATAGAACTCTAGGCGTGCCCGACGTCCACTCGATTGTGGCACACACATTCGGGACGTCGATGCTTATGTTATTTGTAATTTTCCCAATTGTATACTTCGTTTTACATCCCATATGTAAACTTATTTACAATATACAAAACAAAACTATTAAATTGTTTTGCTTTGTACCATATCATATTGTGAGTTTAAAATTTACAATTATTTTTGTTACTTTTTCATTTAAATTTTTCTCCATCCATTTGTTAAGTACAATTTTTTGAAAAAGCAAAGAATTGCTCAGAAGGTTCGGAAAAACATTAAAACTTTGGCTTGCATATTGTAATATATCTTAATTCAATAGCTAATATTAACTTACACTTTACAGAAAAAATTAATGAATAAACAAATAAGTTAGATTTTCATTACATGAGTTAGTGTTTTAATTAGCTATTTTCCTCAATTCTCCCGGATTGTGTGGACATGTTGGTTTCATATTCCCTGGGTTCCTATAGTAATAGCATAACCTCCGTGTGTCTCCTCACTCCTAAATAACCATATTGTCTCGTATTCGAGTTGAGTTCGATTGACCTTTCGGCTTGCGCCGCGAGTTCTTTTCTGGTACCAACTCGAATGTAACGTGCGAGGTAGGTGGTCACATGTTTTCATCCGGGACAAGTGGGAATTCTTATTTCCAAACATTATATGTGCATTCAAGTTTGTAAACTTCGTCAACGTAGGTTATGCAATCTACACGCTTCGAGGTACATGTCACAATTGAATGTGCGCATGGATAACGAACCGCTTGAAATCTCCCACGCTCGTAGGTCATTTGTCTCAAGTCTACGCAATATGCTCTACCGATAACTCTTCCGTAGGGTCAATTGGGTTGCTTAACTCGGAATACTAGATTTGGTTGCGAGTGACACACTAAAGTCATTGGTTTCGCAATTTCTACATTTTCTCCAATATCTTTTAGCACTAACTCACACCAAATGTGACTGCCCTTTATCTGTCTTGCGTATGTGTTAGCCCGCTTTGGGAGCAAGGTTGTTAATCGGAAATATATTTCCTTGACCACCGAGGTTACAGGCAAATGACGCGTCCCTTCAATACGAAATTAATGCATTCTGCTAGGTTCGTGGTCATGTACCTGTATTATAGTTCTTCATCATACGACTGCGTCCACTGTTCCTTCAGTATCCTGTCGAGGTACTTCACACTTAGTTGATTTACAACCAGTAGTATCTCTAACAAATCATGGAATTGATATTGGACAAGCATGAGTTCATACCCTACTAATGAAAATCAATATTACATTCAAGAAAAGCAACTCAAATGTATATGTTAAATTTTAATATAGGAAAGAAATTCTATGCATAACCTACCCATGTTAATGACATGTCAGTGCTTTGTATCCTTATGGTATTGCCTCATGTAGTTAGACCCTATATGACGAAAACAATATCTATGATGTGCACGATCTCATAGGCTTGAACATCGATCGAATATAACTTGTATTCCGATGCCTCTGTTGTAAATGATGCATACATCTGGTTGTGGCACAACATGCCTTTTCAGGTTAGTTAAGAAGAAATCTAGTCATCCCTGGGTGCGTTTCTCTCTAGCCATTTCAACCCCCAGGGCAACTTAATTACTTCTGCCTCTGAGCCATTGCAACCCAGGGTTCCTAGGATAAATTTCATACATTGCAACCTAGGAATCCCCGGATAAATTCTTTTCCCCTTTTTACCCTTCCCTATCTCTCATATAAATGCACATTCCCATCCCCTACTCACTCATATCTCAGTATATTTCAAATTGTTTTTTTTTTCTTTTTCTTGCATGTTAAAATTTCCAGGTTTAAAGATTTATTTCTCTTGCGCTTTGAGTGAGACATAGTTATAGTTTTAAGTTGTGTTTAGGTTTACGGTGATGTCGTGGAGCTCGGTAACCTACAAATTTCACCTATCATATAAGTATGAAGCCATCACCTGAGAAATCGGGATCGCTTTGCAACTTGAGGTCCAAGTTGGCAGTGATTATACCGTATCATATTGAAGTGTAAATAAGGCTTCAAATTTACAAAGATTATGCTGTCAAAGGATGGAGCATAACCGAAGTCGTAGTTAACAGTGCTAATGCGGGCACGATAATGAGTTTCTCCTCATCAGAGGAGCATGCTTCATAAAACCCATACATAAGTTCAATGATGGAAAATAGAAGGGGCCTTCCAATATAATCAAGTAATTCATGTTGTCCATTCCCATCGAAAGTGGTAACCTTGTTAGTATAACTTGTTACACCCTAATTCTGTCATATGTTATAATAACGGGGTCACCACATTCGGTGTTGATGGATAAGATGCATTTCTTGATTATATTGAAATGTCACTGCGTTTTTCTTCCTCATATTTGTGTATCAATTTTATAAAGCATCCTCTTCTAATGAGAAGAACTAGTTGTCGTGCCCGTATAACCACTGTCAACTACAACCCCATTTATGATTCATCCCTTGACAACATAAGCTTCAGAAACTTGAAATCCTAGTTACAATTCAACCAGATACCGTATAATCACTGCCAACTGGGATATTGAGTTGCAATGCGATTCGACTTCCCTGGTGATGACTCCATACTTACATGTTAGATGAAATTTATAGGTCACCCAGCTCCACCATTCCACCGTAAATTCAAACATTCCTTAAAACTATAACCATGCCTATTTCAAACACGGACAAACATAAATCTATAAACTTCTAATTTCCAATTCCAAAAAAAAAATAGCTAAGTGAAAACACATCCTATAAAGTACATTTTCACTGCTACATCAATGAAAACGCGCCTTGTAGGATGTGTTTTTACTCTCTCTCTCTCTCTCTCTCTCTCTCTCTCTCGTGTCCTAAAGGGCACACTTTCACTAATGTGGCAGTGAAAATGCACCTTGTAAGACGCGTTTTCCTTTCTCTCTCCAAAAACAGCGTAAATCAATAAATTAAAAAAAAACGATATACATTCTCAATTAAGTTTTTTTCCAGCATATATGTAAAATTTAGCCCTTTTTGGCAACTAAAGGGATTTATTAAAAAAATAAAAGGTATAATAATTTATTTGCTCCTCCAATTTTACAAAAGAAGTAATTTTAGTTTTCTATTTAAACTTTTTTGTTTCTCTCACCTCTTCAGCTTGTATTTTTTGTCAAATCACCTCAAAATGGATGAAAAAGTTAACATTTATTAACTTTGTTGATGTAGTATCCATGTGGTAGTTCACGTGTATGCTCATTACCAATTAATTATTATTTTTAATTAAAAATATTAAAATATATATTTTATACATTTTAATAATATTTATTTTAGTTTTTTAAAAATTTAAAAATATAATAAATTGTCAACGTGGCATCTATATGAATACCACGTCAACAAAGTTAATAGACCTTGACTTTTCCATCCATTTTGGAATGATAAATAATATAAGTTTAAACAATAAAAAAGATAAATAAATAAATAAAGTACTAAAATAATTTTTTTATAAAATTAGAGGGCAAAATAAATTATTATATTCAAATAAAATGTTAAATTAGAAATCGCATACTCACTGGAAGTTCTACCGTGAGCTCCAATTCTATTTAAAAATATATACTTTGATAATGGCATGGTGGTTGATATCTATAACTTCAAATAAAAGCTCTATTTAAAAATAAATTTTAATTAATGGGTAGTTTAAATATAAAAATATCTTTAAATTATAATTTTGTAAGATTTTTATATAAATTAGGGATAATGGTAAGATTTACTTCGATATTTTAACAAAATTTAAATATGGTATTTGTATTTTTAATTAATTTATTTAATATTTAATTTTTTTGTATAATATTTTTTTTCATTTTTAAATAAATATTTAAGAATATTACATGTGGCTCATTGGATGAGTGACATGTGATATGGGTGTTCGAAGAAAAAGTCAAATGGTTAGGGGACAATGACTCAAGAAAAAAATTTCACTTTTCATATTTTCAGGCTAAAAAAGAGAAAATAAAATAAAATTTTAAACTAATAAATTAATAAATTTTATATCCTTAGAAAGTTAAAACCCAAACCATTTGTTTCTTTTCCTCTCTAAACTTCTTTTTCAATTTTGATGCCGCCACCACCACCACTCTCCTATCAAATTCCAACACCATTCAAGGTGGATGTTAGCAACCGACGGTAGCTTTCACCCCTCCTTTAATGTTAGTGGCTCAGATATCCTCAAAGCAAATAAAAAAGCCCTTGAAAAGATAACCAAAGTTGGCAATCTTGCCTCTTCCGATCTGTTTCATCAGCCATTGCGTTAACCTCTGGTTAAAGATCAATGCTTCCCTTAGCCTTCTCTTGGCTTTCACCACTAATATTTCTGAATGGGTACTTACATCCCATGAAGCCGAAAGAGCCATATGTGAGTACTTGGACTCTTTTTTTCCAACTTTTTTTGTTCTTCATTTCCATAAGATTCTTTGCTGATATTTGTTATGGAATGAATGAGAAGCAAAACAACGATCAATTCCTTTTAAATTTCTATTAACTATCATTAATTTTTGTTTAAGTTGTAGACCTGCATTTTAATGAACTTTAATGAAATAGTTTGTATAGGGATTTGCAAGATTTGCAACAACCGCATGAGGTAGATGATTATTCTGATTATCACCTATCTCGTCCTCTTGCTAATCTACTATACTCTGCGACTCTGCCTTGCTTTTTTATGATTTTTGTGAGGTATACTTTCAATCTCACTGTCAAATAATAATGATCCCGATGGGTTTCTTTTAGTCATAAACTAAAGGAACCTGCTAGAAGCAAATAAAAGAAAAATTAGAAAACAAAAATTAAACTAAAAACAAAAATAAAATGCAATAAAAATAAATGGCTAAATTAATAAAAATCAAGTGTTCCTAATATTTTAGTCCCTGGCAATGGCGCCCAAAACTTGATGGTCACTAAACTAACTATAAATATGACTAAGGCAAATGCACCTATCGAACAATAGTATAGTTATGGTGAGTAGGGAATATCATATCCACGAGGACTAAAAGTACTAGTAATTACTGTTTTTCTATTATTTAGCCGACAAATTGGAGTGATTGTTTTTAATCTAAAATTACTAAACTAATCTAACTAAAAACGCAACAAAGAATGAAATAGGAAAATAATTGAAGATAACCAATGAGATAGACAATACTTAGGAAAGAATTCACCTAGACTTCACCTATTATTATGAATCTGAATTAGACGATTTATTCACTTGTGTCTTGATCCGTAGAAATCCCTAAATTATGTTAATATATCTTTCGAGAGTAAGAACAATTGACTCTAGGTTGATTAATTGAAATCTCTTTCTAATTAAAATCCTTATCATTGCATTAACTCGATCTATGGATTCCCCTATTAGATTTAACTCTAATCTGGTAGATTTATGTCGTTTTATTTCTAGGATTGCATGCTAATATGGTAGATTTATGTCGTCTTATTTCTAGGATTGCATGCAACTCCATCAATTATGTTAAATCTACTCTTAAACAGGGATTTTTGCTCCACTGAAATAAGCACATTAAACTTGAATTATTATCCTAAAAACATTAAAACACGAAATAAGCATACATAATTGAGAACAAGAATCAAGTATTTATCGCGTAAAAACAGAAATTAAATAATAAGATTCATCATAGGTTTCATCCTCGCTAAGTATCTAGGGAATTTAGTTCATAATCCTGAATAGAAACATCTCAAAGTTAGGATAACCACAAGACATAAAGAAACTCAATAAAAGTTCGAAAGAAATTAAATGGAGATCTTCGATCTTGAGGGAGATCCGCTTCCGAGTTGATTCTAATGGCGTTCTTCGAGTGCTTCCTTCAATCTTCTCTGAGTGCCCCCTTAGGTCTTCTTCTAATTGGTATTTATAGACTTTAAAATGCTCAGAAAGTCTAAAAATTGGGTTTTTTCCGCATATTTAGGAAGCAAGGTGTGATATCGACATAGGCTGGCGCGTGTGGCCAACCCCTGTGGCTCACACAGGGGTGTGGCTAGCCCGTGTAGAAATGCCCAAGCTGTATGATCCTGGGAACGGCTCTCTTTGTCCGATTTTGACTCGTTTTTCGATCCTTTTTGCTCTCAAATGCTCTCCTAAGTATAAAGGCATGAATTTAAAAGATTAGGAGCATCAAATTCACTAATTTACATAATTAATCATCCAAAAAACTTATCAAGAATGAGATTAAAATTATGTTACTTTTATGGCTTATCAGTGTGTAATGCTTTTTTGGTATGTCTAAAATATCTACTGAAAATCTATGATTGTGACTTTCCTGTTGATCTGATGTTACTACCATTTCATGAATTTGACATTATTCTGGAAATAGGTTGGCTAAAGGTTATATGATACTGTAGTAGACTGTAGACCGAAATAAATTGATTTGAAATGTCAGACTAGTGAAATGATCATAGTGAGTCTGGTAAATCAGATAGTACAACCAGAGTTATTTCAGTTATCTCTATACAGAAAATGATTTGGATCATTGTAAAATATTTTTAGCATATTATATATCTATCTACTTGATACTTAAGAAATAGAATCAAAGATTTATAAAAAAAAAAATTGGGATTTTTATATAAATGTGAAAATTTAATAAATTCAAGATAAAGAATAAATATATTTTATCTTGTATGGACGTCCTGTTTGATCAGTTAAAAAGGTATAACAATGTTATCAAATATGAATACAGATCCAGTTATTATCGGTTGCAAGTTAAAGATTGAGGTATATTGAAACTGCTTTCAAACTTGATGTGGCTATATGAATTCTGATAATGTTGCTTGGACTAATCAATGTCTCTATTAATCTCTGAATTTGATGAATCGGGTTTTTCAGTCTCATCTGAATATATATAGTCGTAGTTGTGTTTATTGATGATATTATGACCTATTCTAAAACAGAATCTGAGCATGTTCAGCATTTGAGAATTTTATTACAGATTATACTTAAGAAACAAATTATGTGAAGGTTAGTAAAGGTGAGTTCTGGTTCAACAAGGTTGGTTTTCATGGTTATGTAAATTTGACAAATGGGATTCGTATAGATCCAAGTAAACTCTTTTCCATTTTTATTTGGGAACTCTGAAAATGTCTTTAAAAGTTATGACCAACTAAAAGTCTTACTGATGGAAGTTTTGTATTGATCTAACCTGAATCTGGAAAGAAAAATATTGATTATAATAATGGTTTTGCATTAATTGATTTGAAAATTAGACTGTTGCATCTACAAAGAATTTAGGAATTAGACTGTTGGCTTGTCTTTGTCTCTCCCACCATTACACTTAAGCTTGAACTTGGGCAAAAAGCACTTGTGATTATCAGGCTTTCTTCCCCCAAACTCGTAGAATATCTTGACTATAGCCATATGATTAAACTTAAGCACGAATGACTGTGATAAATTGCTCATTCGAAAAAAAGCAACCTGTGGTCACATTCCATATTTATCAATCTACACAATCTAATTAGAGGATATCATTAACTCTTTAATTGAGCTATGAATTTCACTATTGTTAGTAAAGTCATGCCATACACAAGTTATGTACCCAACATATCAGCTATGGGCTTGATCATCTTTAGAGCATAAGCCTCCACTTATATCAAAGCACATGAGTTGCACACACATGGTCAGTAACTAACTCAAGATTTAGGTAAATCACACCATGAACGTCACAAGTGAATTAATTCAAAAACGGATTCAGAATTAATTCATCTTGGGTCCAATTCAGTGTATCATTTTACCAATGAATACATATATGTCTCTACTTATGGAGTTAACTACTCTGATTGCTAAGACTAATCATCTCCCTAATTGGAATTGTAAGATGACATAATAATCCTTCTCAGTATTTAAATCAAATACTCACTTTGATTCTTTTACGAGATTACGGACTCATTTAGATTATCGACTAAAGTAAATTGTCTTTCTCGCAATGTAAATGTTCTTTACAATTCCAATTATATTCAGTTTGAAATTTAGACAATCAATAAGTTAATATTTGTTTGCCACAATTTCACTATGCATGCAAAATACAAAAGATATAAATACAAAAGACATAATAATAAAATGTGAAATTAACTTTATTTATTTATTCATCATTCAAATAAATAGAAAATAATTACATGTTTACTACAATATGGACACATTTCCCAATAGATCCCTCATTGAATCCAACTCATCGGTGCATCCTTTAACCACCTCGAGCGTCTCCCTCATGTCTACCATGGACTCCTTGAGATTGACCACCCGATTTTCCAAAGTTGACAGCATGTCCCTCAATCAACTTGCTTTTCTGGCCCTACCATGGGTCTCCATTAGCTTAATTTGGTCGACAACTTTTTTCGACATCTTGAACGGTGCCTTTACAACCTTAGTTCAAATACCTTCATAAGGCTAAACTTTCAATCTCGCAATCTGTACGGCCTTAGGCGATTCCTTTGCTTCAAATACACCTAAATCAGCTTAACTCTCACAAAGTTAGGATTCTTGTAAAAGTCCTCTGAGGCACCAACGCAATGTGGAAGCAACTAAAAAAAAAGAACTCGAAAGAAGAGTAAAGCCACAGAAAAGCAAAAGCACAAGAGTTTGAGTGAATGTTCTCAAGGAATTCTATTACTCAAGAATGAAATGATTACAATGAGGGGGATATGTCTCTATTTATACTTGAGTTTCCCTGAATTCAACGGTACAGATTAAAGTACATCAATGACCAAGATTAAAAGTATTATACAAAATCAAATCTTTAAGATTCACAGAATCAAATCTTCTAAGATTACAAATTCTTTAAGATTGCATATCTTCGAAGATTACTTCTCATATTTGTCATGCTTTGTAAATGGGCTTTCAATCTCTCCAAGCAACGGGTCAGTCCTATTAGGCCAGGTGACCCCTTGCGAACAAGAAATATCATTCAAATGTGTCATGGTTGCGAGCTCCTTTACACAACCCATGGCATTTGCTTCTTGCTATGAGTTAAAAAACATTGGTATATCTAAATTACATTATTCCTAAAATATTTAATTAAAATGTCTAAAAATTTTCAAATAAAATAAAATAAATATATATATATATATATATTGCTAAAAATTTTTAATTGCAAGTTGATAATTTGAAAAATTAAGTGTTGAAAAATTAAGTATTGTATTTAAGTTATAAATTTTGCTTGGTATATTTCATGAAGTTAAAAGTATTTGATAAATTTAATTTTTAAAATTTTAAAGATAAAGTATTTAAATGATAATTTTAAAAGAAATAAAATAAAAAAATTTAAAAATTTTACATTAAGTAATAAATTGTTCATTATCTACTTATCATTTTCTACACTTTTTTCATTTTAAAAAAAATTATTATTTACATTTTATTATGAATTACCAAACGCGATTAAAAAAATTAAACCACTAAAAATATTAATTTTCAATTGATTTTTTTTTTCAATGGTTTATCAAACAACCTAAGTGTTCCATCAATTTCAACAACAAAATATTTTTTGGTTAAATTCTGATATTAGTCCTTGTACTTTGCAAAGTTGTGGATTTAACTCTGTACTTTAATGTGGTTATTTTTAGTCATTGCACTTTTCAAATTGGTCAATTTTAGTCTTGTACTTTTGGGATTTTGAAATTTTAGTCATGACTCAAACAATAGCAATTAAATACGTTTGGTTAAATCCAATTATTAGTCTTGTATTGTGTGTATACTTGTAGATATAGTCTATATTCTCCAATTGGAGCATTCTAAATCCCTATACTTTTCAAATTTTGAAAATTCAATCTTGATACAAATGATTGTCGTTAATCCATTAACTGAATTTTTAGTATGTAATATATAGAAATAGGAAGCTAACATGATATTACATATATAATAATATGTTTGGCACATCAAATTTCGAAAATAGCATAACTTAATTAAACGAATTTAACAATTATCATTTTGTGAGGACTAAAATTTTAAAATTTGAAAAATAAAGAACTTAAAACATCAAAATTAAAATAGAAAAATTAAATCCACAACTTTCACAAACTACAAGGACTGATAGCCAAATTTAACCCTTTTGATTGAAACAACACAAAGCATTACTCAATTAAATAAATTATCGCAACTGTACATATTTTATATATTTATAAAATATAATTTTTTATGTAATGTAGCCTCAATTATTACAAATTCCTAGTTTTTTTTTTATTTTTTACCATTTATAAAAAGTTATTGATTGAGTCTTATTTCGATTGGTATGAGTATTATTGCCAATATAGGATGACGTAGATTTGAGTACATTAAAGTGTATTATCCTCTTATTTATGGGTTAAGAATAAACTATACCTAATTTTAGATATTATGTCAAAAAGAATAGATACTTGTTCAATGGGTTACAAGTTAATACCAAAATATTTAATAAAATGAATCTTTATAACTTTTTGTATCCTTTATAATTTTTTATGCATATTTTAATATTTTGATACTCTCCTAATTTTTTTGTATGCTCTAAGAATTTTTGGTATACTTTCAAAATTTTTCGTAGTCTCTTGAAATAAAATTTTTGATACTTCCTCGTAATTTTTTATAATTCCTCTTTTTTTTTTATAATCCCTCATGTTTTTTTTTTATATTCCTATATAATTTTTTATACTCTCTTATATTTTTGGGTACTTATATTTTTTAATATTTCCTTTTTTTTGATAATCCCTAATATTTTTTTGGTACTTTCTCATTCTTTTTGTATTTTCTTATAATTTTTTGTATGCCATAAGCATTTTTGGTATAATTTTGAAAATTTTCGTAGTCTCTCGAAATAAAATTTCTGATAGTCCCTCATAATTTTTTTTTATAATCCCTCCTTTTTTTTTTTGGTATTCTCATATAATTTTTGTACTCTCTTATATTTTTTAGGTTACTCGTACCTTTTAGTACTTCCTCATATTTTTTATAATCCCTAATTTTTTTTTGGTACTTTTTTTTTGTATTTCCTCATAATTTTTTGTATGTTTTTGAATAAAGATTTGGAATGAGAAATATAATTTTGGACTAAATAAAAATATTATTTTGCATATTAAAAAATTGAAAATTAGATATAAGGATAATTTTTTAAAAAAATGAAAAATTAAAATAAATAAATTAAATTTAATAAGACTATTCAATTTTTGGTATCCTCTTAGAATTTTTAATATTCTCTTGTAATTTTTTTGTACTCTCTTATGTTTTTTTTTTGTAGTCTCTCGTAATTTTTGATATTTTCTTATACTTTTTGGTATTACCTTATAATTTTTAGTATTTTTACATTATTTTTTTACTTTTTATTTTTTTATTTCCTTATAATATTTGGTATTCCCTTACAATATTTGGTACTCCCTAATATTTTTTTATATCCCCTTGTATTTGGTATTCCCTTATAAATTTTAGTATTCTCATAATTTTTGACCCTCCCTCATATTTTTTAGTATTTTTTCATAGTTTTTGGTATGATTTCAGAATTTTTGGTATCGTTTTGAAATGAGGATTTGAAATAAGAAATATAATTTTGGAGTAAAAAAAATATTTTTGCAAAATTTCAACGAGATTTTGTAGAAAAAAAATTGGTAACTTTTAAATTGTTAAATTTTCATGCTAATATTTGGTACACAAAAATTATATATAATAGTAATCTTAAAAATATTGAAAAATTAAATAAATACAGCAAATTTAATAAGCTCAAATATTTGGTACTTACTCATAATTTTTTGTACTCTCATAATATTTAGTACTTTCTAATTTTCTTTTTTTTGGTATTCCATGATAAATTTTAGCACTCCATTTTTTTGGGTATTCCCTCACATTTTTGGGTATCGCCTCATAATTGTTGGTACCCTTAAAATTTTTTGGTATGGTTTCTAGAGGATTTTGAATTTCATATTAAGAAATTTCTATGGATTTTGTAGATGGCTTTTAAATTATTAATTTTTCATGCTAACATTTGGTAAAAAAATCATATATAATTATATTTTTAAAAATATTGAAAAAAAAATAAAAACAAGTTTAATAAGATCAACCAATTTTTGGTAGTACCAAAACTTACAAGGGAATATAAAAAATTTGGAGCTAATAAAAAGAACACAAGAGAGTATAAAAAATGAAGAGGGAATACAAAAATAAAAATAAAAATAAAGGGAGTACCGAAAAACATGAAGAAGTATCAAATTTTATGGAGAAATATAAAAAATTCCAAGTACTAAAAAAACGTGAGTAAATACCAAAAACTCAAATAAAGTGTAAAAAAAAAAAAACATAAGGGTACCAAAAAATTACGAGAGAATATAAAAAAAATGAGAAAATACCAAAATACATAAAGAAGTATAAAAAATTATGATGAATTACCAAATATTGGTTAATCTTATAAAATTTGTTTTATTTATTTAATTTTTTAAGATTTATCCTTATATATAACGTTTTTCCCCTCAAGAAAATTCCATTAAAAATTCACAATATGCAAAATAATATTTTTATTAAAATTAAATATTTTGGATAATTTCGAAGGTGTACAAAAGATTATGAGAATTTATCAAAAATTATGAGAGCATAAAAGGAAAGGAGAGAGTAAAAAAATTATGAGGCGTGTATAAGGGAATATAAAAGGGGAAAATATAAAAAAAAATTGAAAAAGGTAAATGAGAGAATAAAAGAACATGAAAAAGTGCCAAAAAAATTATGAAAAACATACAAAAATTCTGAAGTTAAAGAAAAAAGAAAAGAGAAAGTACCATAAATGGCCCTCTAACCTTATTTATTTTTCTCTTTTTTAAATGGCTCAGATCTAAATATTTTAAATCTAATGGCTTTTTTTTTTTTATTTTATGAAACGTGCCGCAAAATTTCACTTCCTGAAAATGTTACTGCGATATTGTTTATTTTTGGGGGGGTTTTTTACGCAACTAGTACAAAAGAAAAAAAATCATCAAAATAGTACAAAACTAAAATTATGTACTAAAATGGTACATGTAGGGTGGTCACGCCACTGGCAGAGGCGACACCACCCTGCTTTGCCACATTGTTAGCTTAAAAAAAAATAAGTACTAAAAAAAAACCAGAAACTGTTAAAAAAAATAAGAATGCATGCATGCAGTGATGGGACGTGACTGGCCACTGGTCGAGGGCGTGCCAGAGGCGGCACCGATCGAGGGTGTTCCAGAGGTGGCACCAGTCCCGTGGTTGGCAGAGGCTGCACCATGCATCATGCAGCTTGCATGCGATATTTATTTGGGGTGGGTGGGTTTTAGGGTTTTCAAATGCAGCAGCTGGGAAGGAAGAAAAGCAAAGGAGAAGAAGAAGAAGAAGGAGATGAAGGAGAATGAGGACGGCGTCGAAAAAAAGGAGAAATAAAATAGAGAAGAGAAAGGAGAAAGAAAGAGAAGGAAAAAAAAAGAAAAAATAAGGTCTTTATTTTAAAAATAATGGATGATAATGTTTTTTTTTTGTATGTTTTTTATTGTTTTTTGTTGTTAGTTTAGTTATTATTTTTAGTTATTAGGATTAGTAAAAACCCTAATTTTTATTTTAATTAGTATGGTTGTTAGTTTTTACAGTATATTTTTGTTAGTTATTATTTTTAGTAAAACCGTAATTATTATTGTTAGCTAATATTATTTTTAGTAAAAAACTATTATTATTGTGTTAGTTATTAGGATTAGTAAAAACCCTAATTATTATTATTGTTAGTTATTAATATTGTTAGTAAAAAAAATTATCATTATTATTGTTAACAATTATTGTTAGTAAAATCGTAATTATTATTTTAGTTAGTATTATTGTTAGTAAAAAATCTATTATTATTTTAGTTATTATTATTAGTAAATAACCCTAATTATAGTTTTTTTGTTATTTTTTATGTTTTGTTTTAAAGTTATATTGTTTGTTTATTTTGATTTGTTAGTAAGTTTTGTGTTTATATTAATTATTTGTTTATTGTGAATGTTATGTTTTAAATTTTTTTAATATATTTGAAAGTTTTTATGTTAGTAAAACTATTATAAAGTAATTGTTAATTAGTGATAAAAACTGAAAAAATTTCTGTTATAGATATTGTTAGAAATGGCAACATATTTGGTATTACCTGATGAGATAATAACTTCAGCACAAAGGGAGAAAGTTGATAAGATAATGAGAGAAGTACAAGATTACAGAATGAAACTAGAAGAAGACATTGTTCAACACATTATTACCGTAAATAAAAAGATGCAAGAAGTGTTGTGGAATGGTCATGAAATGATTAGGAAGAATAAAGTGCAATACTTAACCCTTAGAGGGACATTAATAGAATGGGACCATCAAATCATTTTAGACGAACTTTGGAAGACATTGGTACCACGAACCTATTGGAATCTAGTTATATGCTTTATGAAGTTATAATCTCTTATGGAGCTAGGAAAACATTGAGGCAAAATATAGGCTCATGAAAGTTGACTGGGAAGCAAAGTGTGTTTGACATACCATGGATGGATAAATTAGATGTTAAGAAATTACCAAGAGAATTTCTAAATTCAATACTCGTTATAAAGATTGAAGAGAAAGAAGATCCCTAGGAATTTCGAAATTGGATTGTAGAAGATGAATATGAAGAGAATCAAGAATTTTTAAATTGGATTGTACAATATTTCCCAGAGGAATATACAGAATCGGAGATGGAAGAAAACGTAGAACTAAATTTAAGTGGTTAAATGTAAAGATAAATGTTGTTCATGTACAAAATGATAACTGAAATAGTATGAGCTTATGAATGAAAAACATTGCACATTGAAACATTTAATTTTTTATTTAAGTAATTTATTTACTGTTCGAAATTGTTTTGAGAAATTTTGTTTATTTTTTAACAAATTGAATATTGAAGATGGATGATCAATTTTTCATATGCATTTATTTCGATGGAATCATCTTGACAACAACCATTGGATGCATATTTAAATGTCGGCAACAAATAGTAATGAGATTTAATAGAAATGTAACGTTGGATGATATGAAGGGAATGATTAACGCAAAAATTGTTAGACGTTGTAGGAGAAGGATTTCGAGAATTTTCTACTAGTTTCCAGTCTCGACAGATCTAATAAAATTCACCGAAATGGAACTTGTAGACGACGAAGACCTGGAGACAATGATCGCTTTTTATTGAGGGAATGAGAGTAACAAAAATACACCGATTCACTTATTTGCTGAGTTAGCCGGTATGGAGCAAAATGAAAATATCAATGCATATGGTGAAGAACATGGAGCTCAAGAACCATGCATTGTGGCTTCAATATCGTACGTTGATAACAAATCGACTACATGTGAGATCGATATCGATCTTAATATTACACTTGATATTGATGTGGCTGGTGATGATGGATACGTGATATGCGTGATATGAAGTAATAAAAATTATAATAATGATTGCACCAAAAACTAACTATTATCACGACTTTAAGGTAAGCACACCTATCGAATAGTAGTATAGCTTAGTGGCAAGATCGAGATATCGTACCCAAGGGAACCAAAAGTATTAGTACTAACTTTCTTTCTATTTTTTAACCTAGAAATAAGAGGGGTTTTTATGAAACTAAACTAATTCTAAAACTAAACTATGAATGCACAAAAAGTGAATTGGGGGAAAAACTCTTAGGGAAAACTGATTGATTTGGACAAGACTCAAGGGAGAATCCACCTAGACTTCACTTGTTATCAATTCTTGAGCTAGACGATTTATTCACTTGACTTGATCCGTAGAAATCCCTGATTTATGTTAATACCTCCGTTGGGGATAAGAACAACTAATCCTAGGTTGATTAACTGAAATCTCTTTCTAGTTAAAACCCCTAGTCTTGCATTAGTTCGATCTATGGATTCCCTTATTAGGTTTGACCCTAATCCGGCAGATTTACGTCGCCTTATGTCTAGGGTTGCATGCAACTCCGCTTAATTATGCTAGATCTACTCTTAAACAGGGACTTTTGCTCCTCTGAATAAGCACATCAATACTTGAATTAATACCCCGGAATATTAAAACAAGAATTAAGAACACATAATTAAGAACAATTCAAGTATTTATCACATAACTCAAGATAAAATAATAACAAGATCTGTCTTAGGTTTCATCCCTTCAAGTATTTGGGGGATTTAGTTCATAATTATAAAAGAAATCATCTTAGAAGAATAAAGATAACAAAACATAAAGAACCCAAAACCCCTGTAGGAAGTTGGAGGGAGATCTTCAGTCTTGAAGGAGAATCTGGCTTCTGAGATGGATCAATCGGCTTCATTTGGAGTAATTCCCTGCTTCTGCCCTCTGTGTTGGCAGAAATAAGGCCCCTTCTCGAGGTGAGAAGTAGTACCCCTTGTAGTTGCCCCCTAGGGTCTTTATATAGAGCTTTGGAATGCATTTCTTAGCCCTTAAGTAGCCTTTTCCGAGTAGAATTGAATTTCCTCACGATAGGGACACGCCCGTGTGCCACGGCCATGTGACTTCGACAATGGGCTGTGTTCGGGTCTGTTTGGTGTGGCATGGCCGTGTGAGTCGGGGTTAGGCCATGTTTGAGCTTTAAGGTGGCACGGCCATGTGGGGAACTCTCAGGCCGTGTTGTTTTCATACTTTGGCCCATTTTATCCGTTTTCAGCCTGTTTCTCGTTCTTTTCACTTCCCTATGCTCATCTGAGTATAAAGCATGAAATTAAAGGTTTAAGAGCATCAATTTACACAAATCAAAGGTTAATACATTCAGAAATTGGGTTAAGCATGGGGTAAAAACATGTATAATTTATCTTTTATCAAATACCCCCACACTTAAGCCTTTGCTTGTCCTCAAGCAAAATCTCAATTCACAGTTAAGAATCATTCTTCTCAACTTATAATCCTTATCAATAATGTTTCGAACTAATCCATAAGTAATCATACACTGAAAATTCAACCAGAAGAACATTAAAGTTTCAAACACTCTAAGTTGAGAATTTTATCACAGAAACATAGGTTTTCCCCCTTCTCCTAAGTAATTACCTTTCAATCAAAATCAACAAGATTTGACATCCTCACTAAAGATTCACTCTATCCACTCAAAGTGTTTAGGGTTCACAATTTAAGCACTCTTTAGTCAACCTGAAAAGTTATTACCATAGGCTTGCAAGAAAATTAAATCTCCACCACTATAGATTGATATGACACATCGATCAAAAGGTCTTTCAATGGTTGTAATGGGGCTTTGGTTAGGGGTGTTTTCACAAGTTGAAAAAGAGGGTTAGAATCGAGATTGAATTGAGAAATCATCTAGCTAGAAAAATCTCTATCACTGGAACATATTTCTAGAGCTAAGCCTTATGATGACATCGTTCTGGATTTGGAAGCTTGTAGAAATATGCAAAAACTATTGAACTATTACAGATTATAACTGAATTGACTGTATGTACATTTTCATTTTTTTTAAGAACAATTCAAATATAATACCTTGAATATTTTCAAACTTTACAAACTGAAAAAGAGAATAAAGCTAGATAATAATTCAATTCAAATCTCGACAAAAATAGGCGTTAAAATAATTGAATAGAATTCAACAAAAACGGGTTATAGGTTACTATTAAAGGTAAGTCAAAGAATGGGTTATTAGGCTAAATGGGGTTCACTAGGGGTTAATTTATAGATGTAGGCTTTTATGGAGTAAGTGGGTTAAATCCTAGGTGCCTTTATCATCTTGGTATATCAAATCAATGATGTGGTCTTGACATGTATAATCGAAGAAAGTTCTAGAATAACAAATTAGTATTAACTCACTCAAAGCAACAATAAAAGTGAGCACGAAAGAATGTATGTTCAAAAGGCTCAAAAATCTCACCAGAATTATGGCTTTTGATATCAATCCTGTGAATTTCAAATCTCAAGATAACACTTAAAATTAGGGAAAATAACCTAGAAAAAATTTAAATTCTCAAAAATTTCAACTTATCATGCTCGATTCCCTAATGTCTTAAAGTTTGAATAATCAAAGCATAAGTACCTATATCTTAATTCTCAACATATCAATAAAAATCATAAATCAATCAGAATTCAACCTAACAGTAGATTGAAGATAATGCAAAGAGTGAAAGTGATAATTCGAAATTTTGAGAACAATGCAAAATGTTAGTTTTTAAAAAAAAATTCAGGGGTTTCAAAGAGAATACAATGTATGAAAGTAAGTTCCCCCCCACACTTAAGATGTACATTGCCCTCAATGTACAAGGATAATTTAGTAGCAATAGAAGCATAATATCATAAGATAGGGAAGGAAATGAAACTCCCTGAATATTGGATGAATTTCTTTTAAGGTAGTGAAAGCTGGATTGGAGAGATAACTACTTGAAGTTCATGATTCGGGGTAACTTGAAGCACGACTGCGTGGGGAATTTAAGTCTTACTCTATAAAAAGTGAAGTGTAAAATAAAAGGAAAAATATAAAGTGAAGAAAATAAAAATAAAAAGAAGAATAAAATAAATTTAATAGAAAATTGGGCACACGGTCGTGTCGCACGGGCGTGTAGCCTAGGTCTAGCCCGTGTGTTTTGTACTCCTATAGGTGCGGCCACGGCTTTGGGGCACGAGCGTGTCACACGCCCGTGTGTAAATTGACAGTGTCGACCATTGGGTAAGGGCACGGCCATGTTCGATCGCATACGCCCGTGTATATTTGGTGCCACGCCCATGTAGTGCTGGACAGGTTCACCCACTGGCACCTCACACGCCCGTGGGAATTTAACGCATTCCGTGTTGTAGGAAAATTTTACCCTGTTTTCATATGGCCTTAGGCATGGCCGTGTGTCTGGCCGTGTGGTCTGAAAATCCTACACTAAAAATAACATAAAAATAAAATAAAATAAAATAAAATGTTTAGTGGTATTAGTGCTCGGGTTGCCTCTCGAGAAGCTTTTATTTAGAGTCTAAGCTCGACTCTCCTTGAGCTCGTTTGTTCATGGTGGTTTGAAGAGTTTGAACTCTTCAGCCCTGTTTAAAATTTTGTTATCAAAATAAAATTTGAGTCGGGTTTGATTTACTTGGAAAGTGCCGAGGGACTCGTGGTTTATCTCGACTGTACCAAGAGAGAATCTACCTAGACTTCACTTGTTATCAATTCTTGAGCTAGATGATTTATTCACTTGACTTGATCCGTAGAAATCCCTGATTTATGTTAATACCTCCGTCGAGGATAAAAACAACTAATCCTAGGTTGATTAACTGAAATCTCTTTCTAGTTAAAGCCCCTAGTCTTGTATTAATTCAATCTATGGATTCCCTTATTAGTTTTGACCCTAATCCGGCAGATTTACGTCGCCTTATGTCTAGGGTTGCATGCAACTCCGCTTAATTATGCTAGATCTACTCTTAAACAGGGACTTTTGCTCCTCTGAATAAGCACATCAATACTTGAATTAATACCCCAGAATATTAAAACAAGAATTAAGAACACATAATTAAGAACAATTCAAGTATTTATCATATAAATCAAGATAAAATAATAACAAGATCTGTCTTAGGTTTCATCCCCCTCAAGTATTTGGGGGATTTAGTTCATAATTATAAAAGAAATCATCTTAGAAGAATAAAGATAACAAAACATAAAGAACCCAAAACCCTTGTAGGAAGTTGAAGGGAGATCTTCAGTCTTGAAGGAGAATCTGGCTTCTGAGATGGATCAATCGGCTTCACTTGGAGCAATTCCCTACTTCTACCCTCTGTATTGGCGGAAATAAGGCCCCTTGTCGAGGTGAGAAGTAGTACCCCTTCTAGTTTCCCCCTAGGGTCTTTATATAGAGCTTTGGAATGCCTTTCTTAGCCTCTAAGTATCCTTTTCCGAGTAGAATTGAACTTCCTCACGACAGGGACACGCCCGTGTGACTTCGACAATGGGCCGTGTTTGGGTCTGTTTGGTGTGGCACGACCGTGTGAGTTGGGGTTGGGCCGTGTTTGAGCTTTAAGGTGGCACGGCCGTGTGGCACGGCCGTGTAGCAAATTCCCAGGCCATGTTGTTTTCATACTTTGGCCCATTTTCTCCTTTTTCGGCCCGTTTCTCGTTCTTTTCACTTTCCTATGCTTATCTGAGTATAAAACATGAAATTAAAGGTTTAAGAGCATCAATTTACACAAATCAAATGTTAATTCATTCAGAAATTGGGTTAAGCATTGGGTAAAAACATGTATAATTTATCATTTATCAATATGATAGTAGTGATCATTGTGATCAAGAGGTCGATAGTAAGAGTGATCCCGATGTGGATGATGTACCTGATGATATTGATGATGAAGATGTGAATGACGATGGAAATATTAACGCATCTTCGGTCAGAAACCAGATGCGACGTATTATGATACACAATAATCCCAGGCCATACATGTCGCTCATAGACACCGACGCAGCACATGTAGCTGAGTTCCCAGAGTACCCTGAAATACTTCCTGCTCACCGGCTGGCCGTCAATTCTGATCATGAGGAGTTATTCATAGTCCAGAGATTCGAAAGTAAAGAAGAGTGTGTATTTGCTATTAAACAGTATAGCATGAATATATCAGTGGATTACAAAGTCGCAATGTCAAAACCGACGGTATATATTAGGGAGTGTTGGAAGGCAGCGGAAGGCTGTAATTGGTGGGTACGAGCTGTATTCATTCAAAATTCGCAGATGTCAGAGATACGAAAATCTGTTGGGCCTCACACATGCACTTCAACACGTATGACAGAAGATCATCAAAAACTTGATTCAAAAATTATCTGTACGTGTATCATGCCAATGGTAAAGGACATGCCGACCATTAAAGTTTCGATACTGATTGTCGAAATACAAGCACGATTCTAGCATTGAGTATCATATCGAAAGGCATGGATAGCTAAATAGATGGCAATGGAGCAATTGTATGGGGATTACAATTTGTCGTATAACGAGCTACAAGGATGGATAGCTGCTATGTGGAAGTACGTATCGGGGACTGTGATTGAGTTACAGACAAGACCTTATTACGGCCCGGATGACCAAATACAGCCGAGGAAAAGAATTTTTCATTGGATGTTCTAGACGTTTGATCCATGTATGTAGGTATTTCTATACTGCATGCCGTTTGTGCAGGTGGATGGGACCTGGCTATATGGAAAATATACACAGATCCTACTTGTTGCGGTTGCTCAAGATGGTAATAGGAACGTGCTCCCGATAGCATTTGCCATCGTAGATAAGGAGAACTTAGAATCTTAAGAATTCTTCTTTACCAACCTATAGAGGTATGTTATTAGCAATGATAATATTTGCATCATTTTCGATAGAGGGAAAGGATTAATTGCCGCAATTAGGCGTTCCGATGTGCTATGGAGATCCGTTTACTGCATCCGTCACATTGCTGCTAACTTCCTTCGAAATTATAAGAATGTAGATTGGAAGAGACAAGTGGTGAAAATAGGTAAATGATAACCTTATCTTTTCAATATAAGTTTTAATGTTTTATGTTATTGAGTTACTGTGATTTATCTTTTCTTAATACATATACAGTGTACGAGTTAGAGCCATATATTTTTTTGCCAAAGAATTACTCGGCTTGAGAGTGACATGGAGGGTCAAACGAACACATCTTTTCAACAGTGGTTGGGTATAATAAAACCGTTGCAATGAGCTTAAAGTTTTGACGATGGCTTTCGTAATGGCCAAATGACCACAAACTTGGTGGAGGGGGTTAATGCTATGTTGTTAAAAACATGACATCTTCCGATTTCATCTATCTTTTCGGCTACATTCTACAGGTTGGCAACCTTGATGCCAAGAATGGGTGAATAACAAGTCAACCAGATGGAGGCGGGACACGTGATTGTCGAATATGTCAGGGATGCATTGATGCAAACCGTTAGATTGTGAGGTCGATGACTGTAGAAATATATTCACGACGCCTGAAAGCTTTTCGAGTTACGAAGTCCATCAGTCGTTGACCTGATATACAACGTAGGTCCTATGGAGTTGATCTTTGGAACAGACGGTACGAATGCAGGAGGTTCCAAACACTTCATTATCCATGTGCACATGTTGTGGCAACGTGTGCTAAAGTGAACCTTAATGTTGAACAATTTGTCGATGATGTGTACACACTTGAGCGCACGTTGCGTGTCTGGAAAAATGAGTTCCCCGTCCTGCCTGACCTGTCTACGTGGGAGGTGCCTTCGACGACTTTCGAGCTTTCCAGACAGAGGGCTACGCAGGAATTTGAGAGGTCGTCCGCAATCATCCAGAATCTGTAATGAAATGGACATTAGGGAGAAATTCGACGGTAAGCGTTGTGGATTATGCAAGTTAGGTGGTCATAATCGAAGTAATTACCTGCAGCGAAACTATCATGTTGGACAATCGTCACGATCGAGTGAGAATTGAGCTTATGTTGTAATGTATTTAATTTATATAAAAAAACACTTCATTTCCATGCTTTTTCAATAATATTAAACTTAAAAACATATTGAAATTTTGATATACTTAGCTTGTCCCATTGATTTCAATTTTTAACTTGACTTTCTCTCTCCTTCAGCTTCTATTTCTTGAATCTAACTTGATATTCTAACTCTCCATAGTCTCCTTAAACATTTCTATCTCTTGGTATCTATGGGAATTTGGTAAAATTGGTAAAATTGCAATTTAGTCCCTCATAATTCTTCACCTATTCAATTTGGTCCTAATTCATCAATTTTCCTTAGTTTCTAAATGATTCCACCCTTAAAGCATTTGCACTATTAGTCCTTAAACTCTTTCATATTCACACTTTAACCCCTCAAATTTTGAGTATTTACTCCTGGGCAACAAAACTTTTCTAACTATTGCAATGTAGTCCCTTTTTTTATTTAATTAACCATCCAAATGTCAAAATTTTCTAATGAAATTTTAATACTACATTATTGACACTACGTAATTATTAATAAAATATTTATGGCTCGGTTTATAACACCGAGATTTCGATACTTCTTTTTCTCAATTTTTTGACCAAATCAATCTTTATAAAACACAATTTACTATTTCAAAAATCTTTTAAAAGCTACATTTGACTCATAAATATTAAATAATATAATCTACAAGTTCATTTTTTAGATTCGGTGGTTTCAAACTACTATTTTCGACATTGTTGAAATATGGGTTATTACAGTTGTAATGTGTATTAGTGTTTTAATGTTATAATCTCCAAATTAATCTACTTTGCGTTAGGGTCAAATTTTGTTACAAATTTTAAAGTTCCAATTAATCTAATTATATTTATACAAACAAGTAAAAACATTGTTATATAAAATAATACAAACTAGAGTAATATCAAAATCGCAAGAAACCCCTAAAATTGATGATTCGATAGTGTGGTCCTAGGGGTATACCTCTACGGAGGTCGACGTTCATGTTGTGGGTGCTCGCGACAACCAACATCCTCTTCAAGTCCAGGTGGGGGTGTGCTAAACATGGCAGAAAAATCATGTGGCTCGAATGGCATCGATGAACTTGAGCCAGAAGCAGTGCCATGATGCAGTGGATACGACCTAGGAGGACTGATGTACTACAGTGGGTAGGTGGAACGGCGGAAATGTGCAACTGTACACAGTCGTAACAAGTAATAAAGTGACAAGTAAATGTCGAGTTATCGTACCCACGGGGATTAAAAAAATAACATTTATGAAATTAATTTTAAAACACTTTGGTGAGGGAAAAATATTTTGGTTTGAAAAGAGTGATTTATAAACTAAGATTAAAACTAAGTAAATAATTTAAATAAAATAAAAGATTTCTAGTGCACGATTTCAAAAAGGTTTAATCAAGATGATATAATTGTGTTGGATTAATTGCATCTTTTTAACTTAGAATTATTAAATTCATGCTTATGCTGTTATGAATAAATTCACGGCAACCCAGTAATTTGCTAACTTATGAACATATTTACTCAGTAACAATCTATTCATCTCTTGGAACATATCCCTATGCCAATTCAACAGATTTATAAAGGTAAACATGCTATTGCACATACATACTTATTAAATTAAACTAATCTCTTGCATGTTCCCATGTCAATTCAAATGATTAACTCAATTTAATAAACATATAAAAGATTATGTGAAGTAACAAAGTAGCCATACCTTGAAACAATTTAATCACAACAATCTTACAAGTTATGCAAGGCATATGTATTGCCAAATACAATGCTAATTTAATTTTCAGCTACCTTAGAAGAATTAAACATGCACTGATTAAGTACTGAGTCCATTAATTGCAATTTCAATCCATTTAAACAATTAATTCTTTAGTTATCTAAACAATTTTAATGCCAGATAACCTATGCATGATTTTACTTAATCAAGCAATTTACTGAAGCCTATAACAGCATAAACACTAGTTTAATAATTCAAGTAGGCAAAATATAATCAACCCAACACGAATTAAATTCAAGCTAATTTGATTAAAATAACCATTTCAACAACAATATTACTCATAGATATGTTCACCATAAAAACAACAGAAATTAAAAAGATAGGGAACAAGAAGGCAAATCCGGTGTTTCTCCGTGGCTTGACTGATTGCTCCGTTCTTCGTCTTCGTTGTCTTTTCTGAGCAAGGCTTTTATGAATCCTTGGTTGCTGCCCAAGATGGTTGAGAACACCTCTTTCCCAAGAGGAGAAATCGGCACAAGAGAAAGGGAAAAATAGAATGGAAAATGAAGAGAAAAGAGAGTGGAGAGGAGAGAAATGAATGTGAGAATGAGAGTGAATGAGGGATGAGTGAAATGATCAGCAAGGGGTGGCTTTTATAGCTGATTGTGGCTGCTAAAAATAGCAAATTCCAGCAGCCAAAGAGCCCCCCATGGCCGGCCACACACATGGCAAGGTTGAAGCTTTCAACCTATGCTGGGGCAAATCTACAAAGCCTAAAATAAAGGTGGGGTTTGAATGCAAATTGGAGGTTCTTCAAGGGCCTTTTTGCAAGCATATTTAATTAGCTAAAATGCTGATTTGGGTCAACCTATGGACGGTTCTGGTCAGCCCAATTAGTGGCTGGTTCGGCTCACTCCATTCGGTTCGACCAGTGCGGTTCAATTGGGCCCTTTCTCCATAATTAATTAAAATTAATTTATTTAACCCAAATTAAATAGGGAATAAATTAAAATTAAATTAATTATGAATTAATACACATTTCTGGACCGTCTTGGGCTGGAAATTAGTTTGCCTCGATACTCCAAATTGTTTCTCGGTTTTGTTCTTCTAGCAGAGTCCGCCGGGCCATTTTTCGCCCTTTGTGCAATTCTGTCAAAAATAACCAAAATTAATCAAAATTAACTATAAAATTAATTAAAATTCATCATGTTCATATTATTAACACAATTTAATTATTTTATAATATTTAATTATTTTTCAACAAGAATTTATCCGAATTTGCATGAATTTAAGTTAAAAAGGGCATGAAAAAGTATATAAATTTTTGTGTTTCCAGTAGGAGCCGGAAGTGCTGTACTGTGGTGGGTACGATCCAAAGATATCAAACCCGTAATGGTATCCACCCCCTGACGAGCCTGAGAAATAGTCATTACCCGGCACATCTAGATGATACGAATGTGCATCTGAATGTGAATGTGATTGCTCAGGCTCCGGCTCAGGCTCGAGATCAAGATCTGTTGCTGGCTCGGCCTCCATATCAGCCACTGGCTCGTATGCCCCAGGTCGCTGCATGTGTGGGGGGACTACAGTCGACTGCCCTCTAAGTATATAAGGCTTTCCCATACTAGAGTACCATTGTATGTACTCTAACGGAGCTTGCAAATCAGAAGACATATCCATCTAAGGTATTCGAGCCATCCGATCATTCCACACCGTAACAAATCTCTAGTGCTTAACTCCCCAATGCAATCCCTGTTTCCCTCTCTTGTTCATGCCATGCACCTCTCCCACCTTGCATGGTGGATCCGAGATATATTGGATGCAACTAAACTGTCGCAGCACTCGATCCCCATAGTACCACTCGACTACATTGAAATTGATAATTGGTGCTTTAGTGCACCACATATGAGAGTGAATATAGGCAGACGAGGGTATAATGGCTGCAATTTCTGGTTTACGATATGGCATTCATATAAACTGCACGATTAATAACATTGTTAAAATTTAACACGGTGTGAGTAAGATATACAAAGTAACATGTCACGAATATTGGAATAGCTTACCTCTTCCCCGAGATGTTGTTCAATCATAAGCCGATATATCGGGACAGTGTACGACCTCTCGATACCTAAATAAATACTACATCTACAAAAACAAATTTCAAGTCAATATAGTATCATTACAATAGTATCATTATAAAGATATTGTCAATTAATAACAAGTTATATTTTATCACCTGTTAACTAGTGGATATACGTATGGTTGGTGACTAACTGATGCCAAGAATGGCATCCGATAAAGCGCCCACGACTGCAATAATGTAAGGCATCTGCCTATGTCTACGGTAGCTGGCTTTGTCGTCTGACAAAGCTCACGGTACAACATCGCAAGAACTGCGGAGCCCCAACTATAAGAGCGAGCATTACTCAAATCAGCTAATAGAGGTAAGTACATGATATGAACCCTGTTATTATTTGCATCGGGCATTGGTACACTCCCTATGATGTGCATAATGTATGCTCGAGCAGCGCATATCAACTCGACTTCAGTGGCATTAGCTAATAAGTGTTCAAACCTCGCTCTCAGCCATGTAAATTTCAAGCCCGATAAATTTTCCTCATCATCGTCGGGCGAGACTCCTAGTAGGCTATGACAAAGTGCAAATGGGTCAGTTATCGCACTAACGCCCGTTACGGGACTCCCATCGATTGGGAGCCCAAGTTGCAGTGCAACATCCTCTAGCGTGACTGTGCACTCTCCACAGAGGAAATGAAAAGTGTGGGTCTCCGGGCGCTAACGCTCGACTAGTGCGGATATTAAATCATACCACAGATCAAACGTCTGGATCAGTGCTACTGACCTGAATCTAGCTTGCTCTAAGTAGGGCATCAGTCGTTCATCCAGGGAATATCCTAAGCCATTCACCTGACCCCTTAATACACGGTACGAGCCCTGACTGTGTTAAATCACAAAAAATAATTATAATAACATAATTTATTTCCCTAAATTATGTAGCTATTTTTTTAATATAACCCGTGATTAATAAATAACAATACATTACCATATTATTAGTTGCGTCAGATATGTGAGGATCTTCACTGATCAATGGAGCCATTGCCGTCTCAAATATTTAATTTTTTACCTACATAAAAAACAAAAAATTTATATTAAAGTACTAAAAATAACATGTCAATAAAAATAATATAACAAAAACATAACATAGCAATATTAATAACTAACAATAATAATAATAATAATAATAATAATAATAATAATAATTAGGGTTATTTACTAACAATATTAATAATACTAACTAAAATAATAATTAGGGTTATTTACTAACAATATTAATAATACTAACTAAAATAATAATTAGGGTTTTTTACCAACAATATTAATAATACTAACTAAAATAATAATTAGCGTTTTTTCCTAACAATACTAATAATACTAACTAAAATAATATTTAGGGTTTTACTAACAACAATAGTTAACAATAATAATAATAATAGTTTTTTTTTACTAACAATAATACTAACTAAAATAATAATTAGGGTTTTACTAACAATAATAATTAACAATAATAATAATACTACTTTTTTACTAACAATATTAATAACTAACAATAATAGTAATCTTATTAATTAGAGTTTTTTACTAACAATAATAATAATACTAACTAATGGATAATAATTAGGGGTTTTTACTAACAATATTAATTAATTATTAATAATAATAATTTTTTACTGCTAACAATATTAATAATAATACTAACTAAAATAATAATAACGATTTTTTACTAACAATAATACTAACTAACAATAATAATTAGAGTTTTTAACAATAATAATATTACTTTTTTTTTACTAACAATAACACTAATTGAACTAACAATAATTAGTTTTTTACTAAAAATTCAAAACTTAAATGATGCATGCCAAAAGACCTATATTATGGAAGTAAAATTTCTTAATTTAATTCCTATATAATTACAATATTATTTTGAGATGTATTATAACAACTAAACTAACAAAAAAAAATAAAAATCAATATATAGTAATAATAACAAAATAACAAAATAATAACAAAATAGCAATTTGTTTAATAATAATAATAACAAAATAATTAACAAAATAACAAAAAACCCTAATTATTATAACTAACATTTCTCCTGCAATTTATTCTTTAATGCATATAACTAAAAATTTATCCTACAAAATAACAAACAAAAAACCCTAATTATTATAACTAACAAAATAATTAACAAAATAACAAAAATCCCTAATATACCTTCTTTTTTTTTTCTTCTCTTTCTTTCTCTCTTTCCTTTTTTTTTTTCGGCATCGCCGTCCTCCTCCTCCTTCTTCTCTTATTCTTCTCTTCTTCTCCTTTCCTTTTCTTCCTTCCTTCGCAGCAAATGAGAAGGTTGGGGACCATATAAGGTCCCTAAACACTAGAAACGGCCAAATGCATGCTGCATGCTGTATGCAGACGTCGCGTCACTCCGGTGCCACCTCTGCCAACTACGGGACTGGTGTTGCCTCTGGCACACCCCCGACCGGTGCCGCCTCTGGCACACCTTCGACCAGTGGCTAGTCACGTCCCATCATTGCATGCATGCATTCTTATTCGGTTTTTTTTTATTTTTTAACAGTTTCTTTTTTTTTTCAGTGCTTATTTTTTTAAGTTGATAATGTGGCAGAGTAGGGTGGTGCCGCCTCTGCCAGAGGCGTGACCACCCTACATGTGCCATTTTGGTACATAATTTTAATTTTATACCATTTTGATGATTTTTTTTTCTTTTGTACTAGTTGGTAAAAAACCCTTATTTTTGTCATAATATGAAATGTTGTTGTTATGATATCATTTATAGAAACAAAATATTAAATTTGAAAAAGTCCAAATCAGAAAGATTGAATTCAACCGAGATGGCAAAATAATAGCGGTGGCTCGTCGGCTCCCTAGCTACAGTTCTTTGTGTGGCCTTCTCAATCATGTCTAAAATTCAAGCCTCTTTATTTAAACTCCCTTGTCCTTGTCCAGATTAAAAACAATGTTAAGGGCAGAAGAAAAAGCAATGGCAATGGCAGTGACGATGGAGGTTGGAAACGATGGTGTCGCTGTCATTTCCATCTCTAATCCTCCCTTGAATATCATCAACGCTGCAAGTATGCTTTAACTTATCACTCCTTTGATCCTTTCACTTATTTATACTATGATTCTCTCTCTCTGTTTTGATGTTTTATTCGTTTGGAAATATATCTATTTATGTTTTTTGTTAAATTTCTGATGGTACACAGTGCTAGCCGCACTGAAGCAGAAGTTCGGTGAGGCGACTAGGAGAAGAGATGTCAAAGCTATTGTTTTGACTGGTGAGCTTTGGAGTTCCTTGCGCATTTTATTGGATACCTTTTCCTTGAAAAAAAAGAAGAAATTATATTAAAACCCATACATAAGAGGATCTGGAGTTTGCATTTAAGTTACGAGACTGATTCTTTCTAATTATAGTCTTCAATTGTTTGTTGTGAAAAAGAACCACAGCAAAGTGCAAGCACGAGAAAGGTGGTCATGTTAAAAAGTTGTTTTTAATACTGGAGATTTTTTGCTGATTCTTTCGTTCTCATGGTAATTGAAGGCAAGGGTGGAAGGTTTTCAGGGGGTTTTGACATCAATGCTTTTCAGAATCCCGGCGGTATGAGTTCTTCATTGTTGGTTGTCACCTTTTCAATCAAGGTTGTACTTGTTTGCATGTTTTATACGTTTTCTGGAAGTACTAAAGTATGCATCAATAAATGATGGCATGACAGGTCATACTTCGGATCGAACAATTGAATCAATTGATCTTGTTCTCAACACTATAGAGGGTGCGTACTTGTCCTTGGTCTTTATGATTTTCTTGAACTTAATACTTCGGATTCACCAAATCCCTTGTTGACATGAAGAAGTGAAATAAGTTCAGTGCATCCAGTATCATGTCAGCTTCTGTACTAAAGAAGGCTGCAGTTCACGCTAGGGAAATACTTTCTAGTTTAAAATTATGATATCACTGGTAGTAATAGCCATATGTCAAGAATAACATATTTGATGACACTAATTCTTTCAGATATCTGATCATAATTGAGTCCACTACGCCAAAACTTCCTAAAACATCTCAAGAATATGGAATACACGTATAGACCCTGCCAGGGTTTAAACAACTAACTTGATTTCATAATATCCTTAGTAATACCTAGTTTAGGGTTTAGGGACAAGACATTCTCAGGAAACAGGTTAAATTCATTATTTGTAATTATCCAAAAATGATCTACTCTAATCTTGAAAATGCCAATGTTGGTCTTCCATAATCTAGATTGCAAGAAGCCAGTTGTTGCAGGTATTGAAGGATTGGCTCTTGGTGGTGGCTTAGAATTGGCAATGGTTTGTATTTTCTGCTCAGGAACATTGGTGATTCACTTTTTTTGTAGCCACTTTGATTGTCAAAATCATAGCTGAATTCTTTCATTCTATTCCAACCTCATACAGGGTTGCCATGCTCGTATTGCTGCTCCGAAAACTCAATTAGGGTTGCCAGAGTTGACACTTGGGGTGATTCCTGGACTCGGAGGTATGGCTGCTTTTTTATGTGGAACTTCAAATACAGCTTTGTTCTTCTGGTGAAATAGTGCTTTCGTTGAGGTGAGGTTTACAAACATTGACTTGTTCTGTAATATGGTTGTTTTTTAAGGTACTCAAAGTCTTCCAAGGCTTGTTGGGGTATCAAAGGCTATTGAAATGATGCTGGTAAGACTGTTACGGGTAGAGCAGAGACATATCATGGTGATTGATCATCATATTAAAATATGTGGTCTTGGTTCCTTAATTTTGTCTCATTAGTTTCTTTTGCTTGGTTAGAGGCATTATGTAGTCCTGTTTCTGGTTGGTGATAAAATCTTTGAACTATCATTCATTTCCCACTGGATTTAATTTTGCTCAATGGTTCTGATAGAATAATTATAGAACTCACTGCTGCAAGTAAGCTTTGGAAGTACAAAACCATCATCTTTTCCTTCTTAATACGAGACCTCAACCAATGTATCCTTTTGACATCCATGCTTCTTTCCTGGAACTAATTTTGCATGGTTAAATGATTTATCTAGGCAATTTTTTTGTCATTAAATCTAATTCGGTTTAAACTTACCTTAACAGTTTTCTAAGCCAATAATGTCTGAAGAAGGAAAGTTGCTTGGTCTTATTGATGAAATAGCAACCTCTGAAGAGTTAGTTAGAGTGTCTCGACTACACGCTTTGGAAATTTTTGATGGACGTAAACCATGGCTGCGTTCTCTCCACAGGACAGACAAAATCGGATCCCTGTCTGAAGCACAGGAGTTGTTAAGAACTGCTAGAGAACAAGCCAAAAGGACAGCTCCAAATATGCCTCAACACCTTGCATGCCTTGATGCTGTTAAGGAGGGCCTTCTCCATGGAGGATATAAAGGGCTTCTAAAGGTATTTTGGTTCGGAGGCCTTGCATTTACTAGACATTAAACATCAACGTTTATGCTGTTTCCTAATGCTAGTAACATCAAGCTGACTATCTCAGGAAGAACCATTTATTCCCACCACAGTATGTTATGTTCGGAGACAACTTTTATTGGATTCTAAGCTTTCAATTTTCATTATTTCATCTCGTACAATCTTCTAGTTAATTTGCCTTGCGACATCTGGATTGTAATATATCATATACATTCTTATTGTAACAGGAGGCAGCAGTGTCCAAAGAATTAGTTCAGTCAAACACTACGAAAGCTCTTACTCATCTTTTTTTCGCCCAACGTGCTACAGCAAAGGTAACTAATGATTCCTAGAATTTGTTATCTCTTTGATTCCCTCTTGCAGTGATTTTGAGTTGAATGATGGATTGAGTGAGTTCTAAAAACTGTTCTTGATGCATTGCCATCCTTTTGCAATTAGGGAATCCATTGCTTTTATTACGAAAGTTGATTGGTTGGTAGTGAGAAATTGTAATGTTTCAGCAGTTCAAAATTTTCCATGAATTTTTGCTTCTTCAGGTGCCTAACATTACTGACGTCGGCCTCAAACCAAATCATGTCAAGAAAGTTGGTATCATTGGTGGAGGCATAATGGGCTCTGGAATTGCTACATCTCTTATCCTTGGCAACATAACTGTTTTCCTCAAGGAAATCAACTCTGAATATCTTCTAAAAGGAATGAAAACAGTAGAAGGTGGCTATTATCTTGATACATTGTGTGCTTCATTTGTGAATATTATAGTTTTAAGGATATTATAATATTTGGATGTTAATCTTCGCCTGTTGGAGGGTTGGATTACTGAAATATAGTACATTATGACACGAATATTCGCAAGTATGCTCGTTCCCCCCCCCCCCCCCCCTCCCCATTTTATCATATAATTGTAGAATCATACCCAATACTTATGCTTGAATGTGTGTCAAACACAAGTATTACATGTTTTCCTTTTGGTGGCAGCAAATATCCAAAGCCTGGTAGCTAGAGGAAAAGTGACAGAGGATAAGGCGAGAAAAGCCCTTTCTATGCTCGAAGGAGTTTCTGACTATTCAGAATTTAAGGAAATGGATCTGGTCATAGAGGTGCGATGCTAATATGGTATATCAGAAGATAATCTCAAGTTGGCCAAACAGAATTTTCCTATATTGTTCCAGCTCTTCATTTTCCAATGCATATCTGGTCAGGAATATGACAATATGACCCTTCAATACATGTATTTGTCCAAACTTAGAGAAATTGGAAGTGCTCATGACTAGCCAAATATTCATTCCCAATACTTGGACTTGAGTCCAAGGAACATAGGAATTTTCTATTCTTTTACTTGAGTCTATAGAAGTGTGTATGATCACTCCAATTTAGAACTAGGAGTTTGCTTTCCCAAGCAGCCATTGTTGACCAAAGCCTTCAAGCTATCAGGAAGAAGATTGTGAATAAGAAAACATAAGTGATGTCCTCCAGCGTTTCCAGCAAGCCAGTCCACACAGGATTTAGCTTCAGAATAAGCATATGCAACCTGGCACCATCAATCTTTTTTTCAGGACATGATCTGTCCAGAAATTTGAGGCAGAATAAAAATGATCTAATCGAAGTTTTACCTCTGAATTTTTTGTTTATCAAATTTTACTTAGTAACTTCGGTTTTTTATGATATCAGAGGATTTAGAAAATATAAGGCGCATATATGCCTAACTATCTTTACTGGCTGAAGTTGTTTACTTCATTTATTCCTTTTGCAGGCGGTTATTGAGGACATTCCATTGAAACAAGAAATATTTAGCGAGCTCGAGAAGGTCTGCTCTTCTTGCTGCATTTTGGCTACAAATACATCCTCCATTGACCTTAATGTAATTGGAGAAAAGACCAAATCACAAGATCGTATCATTGGGGCTCATTTTTTCAGGTTGTTAAACTTGTTTTAATTGTATGCTAATGTATTTATTATTACCGTCATAATAATCTGACTTAACGTATTACATAAAATGAATTGTTTTAACATGAATTTCTGTCAGGTTTGCCTTATCACCACCACCGCCATCTGGTTTAGTGGAAGCATGTGCTGCTATTAACTGAGATGAACTATATTTTGTTGGACTGACACTAAAATGTTTTTGTATTATTGAAAACTTGACTACTTTGTTATCTGAATGGCTTTTTTGTATGATTCTCTGATGAACAGTCCTGCTCATATAATGCCTCTCCTGGAGATTATACGAACAGAGAAAACTTCTCCGCAAGTTATTCTTGATCTCCTAACAGTTGGGAAAATAATGAAGAAAGTTCCTATTGTGGTTCTTAATTGCACTGGCTTTGCTGTTAATCGGACATTCTTCCCCTATATGCAAATTCCACATCTTTTGGTCCATCTTGGTGTGGACTTGTTCAGAATTGACAGAGCAATCAGGAACTTTGGCTTTCCTCTAGGTCCTTTCCAGTATGTTTCTTCCCATTCCCAAAGTAGTTTATGCGACTTTTGAGTTTAATGTGTGTATTGGATAATCTCTTTTATGAGATAGAAAATGTGTGAAATACAAGTACAAACTACATATAGGTCCAAATAGAAATGGTAATGATGATTTTGGCATAATAATAGCAACAATAACTTGTGCAAATCCTGTTGCTCCCACATGCATGGTTTATGTTACTTGTTCCATGCATAATTACTTAGGAAGCTCTCTTTCAAATTAATGCATGTAGAAATGCCTTCTGAATGAATAGTGATAATTTATTCTTTTCAATTGCAATACTTGCAGGCTTCAAGACTTGGGTGGATTTAGACTAGGCAAGGCTTCTGGGAAAGAATATGAAAAGGCATTCCCTGATCGAACATTCAGGTCTCCATTGACTGAACTTTTGTTGAAAAATGGACGAAATGGTAAAAAGAGTTTTTGGTGTTTCTTTCTGTTCATGTTTTTAATAATTTTTTATTGTCTAGCATTTCGAATCATTGGTTTTTTTTTTTCTTGGTGTTTTAGGCAAAAGCAACGGGAAAGGATTTTATGTTCATGAAAAAGGAAGCAAGCCAAAACCTGATTCATCAGTGCTACCTATTGTTGATGAATCTAGAAAGTTTATGAATATTATGCCTGGTGGAAAGGTATTTAGCCTTTTATTTTTCTTTAAGAAAAAGTTGTATGACATGAAATTTTGTACACTTGGGGGCTCATTCCTCTGCTGGAAGCATTCTGTGTGCCAATGCGTTAAGAACAAAAAAACACTCTATATCTTCCGTTGTTTTTCTGATTTATTTTTGTCGGGTCTCATTCAACAGCCTATATCAGTTACAGATGAAGAAATTACCGAGATGGTATTGTTTCCAACAATTAACGAGGCATGTCGTGTTTTGGATGAGGGTGTTGTTGCTCGAGCATCAGACCTTGATGTTGCATCTGTACTCGGAATGAGCTTCCCATCCTACCGGTAACTACTTCGCCACCAATTTTTAGTCTCTGCAAAATGAACTCAAGAATAGTCTCTAAAGTTTGGAGAATTTAATGGTTCCATTGTTAACTGCTGTAGGATCTGCTATTAAGAATCAGTATTTGCTAATAGTTTGCCTGCCAAATTCAGTCACTATTTGCTATAAGAAAATGAATTTGGTTTCTTGCACTCTCTATGTTATGGTTAGTTACTTGATCTCTTATTTTCACCATGTCTTATAAAACAATCGCTTCGGTTGCAGTGGTGGTATCATGCTCTGGGCAGATACAGTTGGGTCGAAGCATATCTATTTGAGCCTCAAGAAATGGTCAGAAATGTACGGTAGCTACTTTAAACCATCGAGATATTTGGAAGAAAGAGCCATGAAAGGCATGCCACTGGTAAGAACTAAGAACTCTTATCCTTATTTTAAAGCTTGTTTGAATGGTTCAACAATGTAATTGCATTCATAATGCACATTAAGTTTCAACTCAATCCAATATTTATATCATATTGATAAAAAATATGGATCGATCTGCATGATTTGCATAAATAGAGTATGGAATATAACTGTCAGATTAAATACACAAATCGTGAAGAAAAAATTACAAAAGCATAAAATTAAATTAGTTTTATACTAATGTGATATCTACATTCCTACTCTTCTTTTTCTTTTGCAGAGTGTTGCAGTAGAAGCAAAATCATCTCTAAAATCAAACTCAAAGTTGTAGTCCGACAAAATAATGGCGATGATTGGATGAAAAGCAGTGTAATACATAAGTCTACTTATTGTACGCAAAACTTAAAAATGGAAAAAGAAATTGGTGTTTGTCCTAGTTTCTGTTAGGTTTCAGTTAATTTTTATTCAGTAAAACTCCTATTTTATTGGGATTGAATCAAAACTCCCATTTTATTGGGATTGAATCAAAACTCCCATTTGATTGGGATTCATGACTGTTACAGGAATTATTGGTTGTCAGTCTTATCTTTAATTTATTTTACATAGGTTACTTAATTTTAGCTTAGTTCATTATGTATGGCTATATGTATATAGCTAAAAATGTTTCAATTTCTATGCATCAAAATTTTCCCATACTTCAGTTTTTATAAGCTTTCTTTTATTTAAAGCATTTTGGTATGAAGAGGGTTTTGCTTTCTTTTATTCCAAATGCTATACCAAAATATGACAATAACAATGATTCTGAGTGATTTGTAGTCAAAACAGAGGGTTCTTTTGCTTGTTGAAATTTGATGGACATTACCATTAGGTGATGCTCACGGTGGAGAATGAAATTCCTGTAGCAACAAAAGGTGTGGTTATGATAAAAGCACAAAAGAACATCAGTGATCAGAAGCTAAAAGCCTTAAAAGGAAAGAGTATTTTTTTCAAGCCTGGAATAGTTTGGTCCTAGAGTTGATTCTCAAAAAAGATACAACAAATGACATATGGGATTCTAGGAAGTAGAAATACCTAGGTTTCACATGAGTTGTGTGTGCATAAGAAGAGTTTGAGGTACTTCACATGAAGATAGAAGAAATTGCGAATGAGTACAATGCTCAAACTCTTACCATTTTTAACAAGATGAAAGCAAATGGTGAAGACAAAGGAGATGTTGAAAAGATTTTGTGTTTCATGACTTTTTTAAGTTTGATAATGTTGTGTACTCTATAAAGAAGTCTTAAGGATATAAGCATGTTAATCATTGATAAGCTGCAAAGCAGTTTGCTTGTGCATGAACAATACATAAGCTTTCAAGTTGAGGAAAAACATGCTTTAGAGATTTCTCATGGAGGTCAATTTGGAAGAAAGGGTCTAGGTAATGGAAGAGGAGGATATGGAAGGAGACGAGGTAGACAAGGTATTGACAAAGCCATGGTGGAGTATTATAATTGTCACTAGCTTTGGAATTTTCATGATGTAAATTTAGAAGAGATTGAAGGGAAAAGAGAGAGAAGAGGCTATTGAACTATTGCAGCCATGAGAAAATAAGGGGAAGAAAGAAAAGTAGAGAAGAAAAAAAAGAAGAAAATAAGAGAGTTTATATTTTGAAAATTTTGCTTAATTATCCCTCAAGCTTAGAGTACTATTTATACTATCTAAGAATATACAAAAGAAAGAATACAATCTCGGATTTACAACCTAAAATACAAAATTTTAAATATTACAATCTCTAAACTACACCCTTTCAAGCTAGAGCATATATATATATATATATATATATATCATATGGTCCTAATTTGTTAAATATATACTCAATACGAGATTTTCTAATAACTTTAATGAGAATATGCGCTAACTAATCAATAGAATTGACAACTAAAGGCAATACATTACCTCACAAAGTGACAATCTATCTTTATGTGTTTTGTCATTTCATGGAATACTGATTTGTAGTCATATGTAGTTCTACTTGATTATTATCTCAACTTTATTGGGCTGTCAATTTCACATCGTGATTTCTGAAGGTGTTGGTTCAACCAAATAAATTCACAAGTGACTAAGGCCATGGCTCAATGCTCTGTTTTTACCCTTAACCTTACCATAACATCTTGCATTTTTACTTTTCCATGATATTAGGTTCTTTCTAATGAATACATAATATCATGTAGGCATTCTATATAAGAAGATCCTACCCTATCAACATTTAAATACCCAATGGCCTATGTATTTCCCTTATCTTCCTATAACAAACCATGTCCCTGAACACCTTTGAGGTATTGAGGATGTGTATTATTGTATTTCAATGACTATTATATAGAGTGATGGTCACTAAACTAACTATAAAAACGACTAAGGCAAGCACACCTATCGAACAATAGTATAATTATGATGAGTAGGGAATATCGTATACACGAGGACTAAAAGTACTAGAAATTACGTTTTTCTATTATTTAGCCGACAAATTGGAGTGATTGTTTTTAATCTAAATTTACTAAACTAATTTAACTAAAAACACAACATAGAATGAAATAGGAAAATAATCGAAGATAACCAATGAGATAGACAATACGCAGGAAAGAATTTACCTAGACTTCACCTATTATTATGAATCTGAATTAAACGAGTTATTTACTTGTGTCTTGATCCGTAAGAATCCCTAAATTATGTTAATATGTCTTTTGAGAGTAAGAACAACTGACTCTAGGTTGATTAATTGAAATCTCTTTCTAATTAAAACCCATATTGTTGCATTAACTCAATCTATGGATCCCCTATTAGATTTGACTCTAATTCGATAGATTTATGTCGTCCTATTTCTAGGATTGCATGCAACTCCACTCAATTATGCTAGATCTACTTTTAAACAGGGACTTTTGCTCTACTGAAATAAGCACATTAAACATGAATTAATCTTCCGGAATATTAGAACAAGAAATCAGCATACATAATTGAGAACAAAAATCAAGTATTTATCATGTAAATCAAAAATCAAATAATAAGATTCATCATAGGTTTTGATGTGATGATGATCGTACTTGTAAAACTAAACTATTATCACGATAAAGGCAAACACACCTATCGAACAGTAGTATAACTTATGGCAAGACCGGGATATCGAACCCACAGGGACTAAAAGTACTAGTACTAATTTTCTTTTTATTATCTAGCCTGAAAATAAAGGGAATTTGTTTTAAACTAATTAAACTAAAATAATTAATTAACTAAGAATGCGACAAAGAATGAATTTGGGAAAATACTTTTGGAAAACTGATTGATTAAGACAATACCCAAGGAAGAATCCACCTAGACTTCACTTATTATATGATTCTGAACTAGATGATTTATTCACTTGACTTGATCCGTAGAAATCCCCAATTTATGTTAATATCTCTTTCAAGACTAAGAACAACTAACCCTAGGTTGATTAATTGAAATTTCTTTCTAATTAAAACCCCTAGCGTTGCATTAACTTGATCTACGGATTTCCTTATTAGATTTGACTCTAATCTGGCAGATTTTCATCGTCTTATTTCTAGGATTGCAGGCAACTCTGCTTAATTATGTTGGATCTATTCTTAGACAGAGACTTTTGCTCCATTGAATAATCACATTCGACTTGAATTAATATCATGAATATTAAGACAAGAATTAATAACACAATTAAGAACAAATTAGGTATTTATCATATAATTCAGAAAATAATAACAAGATCCGTCTTAGGTTTCATCCCCCTCAGGTATTTAGGGAATTTAGTTCATAATTGTAAAAGAAAACATTTCAAAATTGGGAAAACAACAAAACATAAAGAAAACCCAAAAACTCCTGAAGGAAATTGAAGGGAGATCTTCCGTCTTAATGGAGATCCTTCTCCTGAGATGAATCAATCGGCGTTCTTCAAGTAATTCCTTGCTTTCTACTCTGTGTGTCCACTTTAATCCTCTCCTTGGGTGTTTAAATAGACGGGGCATGACAGGGACACGGGCATGTGGTTAGCTCGTGTGAAGAAGCCCAGGCCGTGTGCAATATTGACTTGATCACTTGTCGACACAGCCGTGACACACGGGGGTGTGGCCAGCCCATGTGTCTCACACGGGTGTGTGGTGTACCCGTGTGGAAGTGTTCAGGCCGTGTTAAATTTTGATTTTGGCCCATTTTGTCCGTTTTGGCCCGTTTCTTGCTCTTTTCACTTTCCTATGCTCACCTAAGTATAAAACATGAAATTAAAGGATTAGGAGCATCAAATTCATTAAATTATAAATTAAATTATCTAAAAAATATGCTAAGTATGAGTTTAAAATATGGTTCTTTTATGGTTTATCAGGTTTCATCTTCCCTAGGTACCTAAGGAATTTAGTTCATAAATCTGAATAGAAACATCTAAAAGTTAATATAACTACAAGACATAAAGAAACTCAACAAAACTTCGAAATAAATTAAAAGATCTTCGATCTTGATGGAGATCCCTTCTGAGTTGATTCTGATGGTGTTCTTCGAGTGTTTTCTTTTATCTTCTCTGGTTGCCCCCTTAGGTCCTCTTCTAATTGGTATTTATAGACTTTAGAATGCTCAAAAAGCCTAAAAATTGGGTTTTTTCACGTATTTGGGAAGTAGGGTGCGGAATCGACATGGGCTAGCACATGGGCGTCTGGCCAACCCATATGCCTCACATGGGTGTGTGGCCTACCCGTGTGGATCTTGAAAACAGCTCTATTTATTCAATTTGACTCATTTTTTGCTCCTTTCACTCCTAAATGCTCTCCTAAGTATAGAAACATGAATTTAAATGATTAGGAGCATTAAATTCACTAATTTGCATAATTAATCATCCAAAAACGCATTAAGAATGAGATTAAAATATGTTACTTTTACAGCTTATCAAATATCCCCACACTCAAGTGTTTGCTTGTCCTCAAGCAAAATCCTCAACTCCCATTAAAATTAATATTTCTCAACTTGAAATTCCCATCAATAATGTCTCAAAATAATTCTCAAATAATCATGCATTGACAATTCAACCAAAAGAATACTAAAGTCTCAAACAATCCAAGCTAGCATTTTTTAAATATGAAAACATAGGTGTCTCCCCTTATGTAAGTAGTTACCTTTAATTCAAAATCTACAAGAATCAGCATTCTCGCTAAAGATTCACTCAAATCACTCAAAGTATTTAAGGTTCACAAATAAGCACTCAATAGTCAAACAAGAAAAGTCATTACCAAAGATTTGCATGAAAATCAAATCTCCACCACTATAAAATGAGATGATAGACAAATCAAAAGGTCTTTAAGAGGTTGTAATGGGGCTTAGGTTAAGCGTGTGGAGAAAGGCTAAAAAATATGGTTAAAATCGAGATCGAATTGATAAATTACCAAACTAGAAAAATCACAAATGCTGAATTAAAAACAAGTGCATAAATCAACAACTTTTCAAGAATAAGAAAACAAGCTTCTTCTCAAAATATGAATTTAACTGTTCAAGCTCAATCATAGAACTAAAATAATAATCAATATATATATATGTATATTTTTTTGAATTTTTTTACAATAAGAAATAATTCAACAAATTAAACAAAAGAGCATAGTTAGGCAACTAACCAAATCAAATCTCGACAAAAAATGAGTTAATAAAACAGGAAAAATTCTCAACGAACAAAAAATGAGTTATGGGTCAACATTAATGGGTAAATTAGGAAACGGTGTGTTAGGCTCAACAGGGTTCACTAGGGGTGAATTAAAAAGGTAGGCTTTTTATGGGGTAAGTGGGTTAAAACCTAAGTGCCTTTATCATCTCAGTATATCAAATCAAATGTGTGATCTTGCCATGTATAATCGAAGTAAGTTTTAGAATAACAAATCAAATTGACACAGTTATAACTAATAATAAAATGAGCAAGATAAATGTATGCTTCAAAGGCTCAAAATCTCACAAAATTTTGTGGTTTTTGATGTTAAACTTGTAAATCTCAAACTTCAAGGTAATACTTCAATTTAGGGAAACAACCTAAACTTTTTAATTTCTGAAAAATAGCTTATCATGCTTGATTCTCTGATGTCTTTAAGTTTAAATCAACCAATACAAAATTATCGGTAAATTAATCTAAAACACATTAACAAAAATTCCAAATCGATAAAAATTCATTCTAATGGAAGTATGAGAAAATTACTTAAAGACGAGACATAATTCAAGGATTTTCTAATGATTATATAAATAACCTCCCCACTTAAGATGGACATTGTCCTCAATGTAAAAATAGATATAATCACAGTATAAACAGAATATCATAAGAGAGAGAAAACTAAAATTGCCCTGAATATTGGATGAAATTGCCAAAATGGTGAAAAGCGGAATTATAGACAAATCTAGATGTAGTGCATGATTCTGAGAAAACTAATAAGAAAATAAACACAAAATAGGGACGAAGATTAAAGGGTTGTAACTCGAGTAGAAACAATTATAAAAATATAGTTCAAAAGATAATAATTAAAAGAAGTACAAGAGAATAAAAATAAAACAAAACAACTAAAAATAAAAATAAACATAATCATAAAAAAAATAAAAGAAAATTAAAAAGAAAACAAATAAAATCAATGATCCTCATCGTCGGAGGCATTAGTAGGGTGAGTCATCAGTGCCGAAAAAGAGATGTGGAGGTGCTGACGGATCTGCTACAGTGTCACATCAATACTATTGAACCTTTGAAAGCAGTGCTGCTCAAAGCGAGTGAACCTCTCGAAAAAGTCTTCTAATGTAGTAGCAGAAGAAATAGGACGGTGACTTGAAGGTGGAGAATGAGGTTAGTCCTCATGAAGGAAAAGGACATCATCAGTGAAGTCCTCAGGTTCATTCTAAGAGTTAGAATAAAATAGTCGGTACTGAGGAGGATCCACTCTACGAAGTCACTCGATCATCCTCATATGGGTTATGCTCAATATCCCCTGTGGAGACATCTGGTCGGTGAGTGTAAGCGTGGAGGACTACTTCGGTGTGTCGAGGACACAGAAGTGTCAAGCGAGTCAAGTCACATAATGGCCTAAACAAATAAGACCCTTCCTGTTGTGGTCTATCTGATGGCAGAAGGTGAGGGCGATAAAGTAAGCTAAATAAAAAATATGCCCTGTGGCCATGCTCCATAAAAAATAGGCATCGGTGGTACTGACGACTATAGTGCTGTAATAGCCCGATTTAGACCTTAGTTGGAACAATGGTTTCGAGACCACACATCTGAGGTTGGAAAAATATTTTAATATTATTTTCTGTGTTTACAGCATGATATATGATATGTGTGAAAGTTTTGTATGAAAATTTTATCGTTTCTGTGCTCGATTTGATACAAGGACTAAGTTGCATTCTTAATGTTTAATTTGCTAAATTGCCATGAATTGTTTTTATGGAAGTCCTTATAAGGTTATTATGCCATTATAAGGTTAGTGGACATTTATGTCCATAATTTATATGTTGTTTATTAATATTTCATTAAAGGCATTATGGTAATTTGTTAAATAAGTGTTAATTAAACAAAAAAAATTAAAATGAACTCATTCTTCATTTTGTTCACCAAAAAACAAAGAGAAAATGAAAGGTTGAAGCTCTATTAGGGTTTGGCACTTGCTAGTCCAATTTGTAAGTGATTTTAGCTCGGTTTTTAATGATTTCTATGTTTTTGTGATTGTTGCTTAGTATTCTAGCTAGCCCATGCTTGAATTTCTGAATTTGATGACGATTTTGAGATATTCCATTGATGAGTATGTGAGTTTTGTGTTGTTAAATGGTGAAATATGAAAGCTTGGTGATAGATAAACATGTTTTGTATTGTGATTTTTGATGAATTTGCTTATTATGGACTAATTTGTGAAAATAAGAAATTGAGAGGTTAAAATGTGAAATAAATGAAATATATGGGCTGCTAGGGACTCAAATTATATTTGGCCAAGCTTGTGATTAATGAGATTATGTGAATTTTGTGTATTTTTGTGAATAAGGACTAAATTGAGAAAAATGTGAAATTATAGGGGTCATTGTGTAAAAAGGTAAAATTATGTGTTTATGGATTGAATTTAATGAATGTGAGTTTGAATAAGTGAAATTTGAATTTATATAGATCAAGAACAAAAGAAATCGGAATTAGATCGGGGAAAGTCGAAAGTGGTCGAATAGTAGGTTCAATCCGTTCGTTTTCGTACGAGGTAAGTTCATATGCAAATAAGTATATTTGAATTGAATTATTAATGCTTATATGATAATAAAATGTATTGAATGGCTATGGAAGAAGAATATGTGAAATTGAGAAAGTATCGACAGTGTTACGACGTTCGAAAGCCCTGTACGAACCATAGGAATGGAATAGGATACATATGTCATGACATAGGATTTCCAAGATGTGGTATCGTATAAGACCATATCTGGGACGTTGGCATCGATTAGAGATTACGTGTAAGACATGTCTGGGACATTAACATCATATATGATTTCGTGTAAGGCCCTATTTAGGACTGTGGCCTCAGTGTTTGATAACATGTAAGACCATATCTGGGATATGACATTGTATGAGCTTTACGAGCTATTCGAGTATCCTTGTCTATTTTGAACGGTTCAACGGGCATTATTGTGAAGGGAATGAGAATGTGAATAAGTACCCGATTTAGGTACGAAAGAAATGCATATGAAATGTAAGTATATAAGGGTGAGCATGAATGTGAATATTGATATGTAAGTTAAATAAGAATGAGATGTGTTTATATGCAAATGAACTATTTGAGTAATATGAACTTGTTATTGTGTTTTGCCATGGTTCTCATAAATGAATTGGTCTATATTTGTTTATGTGATAAGTCTATTTGTATACGGCTTACTAAGCTTTTGAAAGCTTACTTTATGTGTGTTTTCATTATTTTATAGATTATTAAAGCTACCGGAAGCTCGGGGATCATTGAGGATCATCATCACACTATCAAACAATATTTTGGTACCTTTTGAAGTTGTATATGTTAATGTATGGCATGTATAGGCCAGAGATGTTATTATATGTTTTGAGATTGAAATTCTTGCCATGTGATATGGCTTGATTATGGTTGAGATTATGGCTTGATTTTGATATAAGTTAAGTGATGGTTTGAATGGTGCATGTTTTGGAGTTGAAATTGGCTGAAAATGTTGTATAATTGATGCTTGAATTTGGACTTGCAGGGATGGCCCTAATGGGTGGCAAATTGGCTATTCAAATGACTTTTTTTTCCCATACGAGCAGGGACACGGGCTCGTGTCTCAGTCGTGTTGTTCAAAGGCCAATTCGAATTGAGCCTGGGCGCTCCATACGGCCTCACACACGGGCGTGTGGCGTAAGATAGTATAACCTATAGGTTTTGACACGGTCGAGCACACGGCTTGATGCACGGGCGTGTGAGCCATTTTGGAAGGGCACACGGGCTATCACACGGGTGTATGGTTGGCCATGTGACCCAAGTCAGTTTACCCTACAGGTTTTCATACGGTCTGGCACACAGAAGTGTCCTTGGCCGTGTGGCCTAAGTTAGTAGGTATGCCCTATTTTCCCACAGCCTAGACACACGGATGCGTCTAAGCCGTGTGAGGCACACGGCCTGTTCACACGGGCGTGTGACCTCTATAACTTAGAAAAATTGTTAAGCTTCAAAAATTTTTATACAAGATTGGTTTAGTCCTGAACCTTCTCTAAAGCATGTTTAAGGTCACGTAAACCTTCTAAAGGGACACTATGTGTATGATTTGCTATGGAATGATGATGTATAAATGATGTTTTGTAAAATGTTCCGATATGTCCGGTAATACCTCTTAACCCTAGTCCGGCGGCAGATACGGGTTAGGGGTGTTACAAGTGCTCTCCCTCCTAATGGTCAATGTGTGAGCTAAAATGGCATGAATATACCGTAAAGCTAGAAGGAGAGAAGTCACCTTTGAGCGACTCGCGTCATAAGGTGTCGTGCTGATCGTAAGATTAACCCAAAAACGAGATGGCGAGTAATGGATATGCCAGTGTAGGCGTAGAAAGTTATCGACACTCATAAGCTTTTCAGTGTACAATCCCAAAGTAACGCTAAACTTAGGGACACTCATATGTTGCACCTGGCCATCGAGTTTGAAAGTGATTGTGCCCGGCTCATCATGGGTCATCATCACATGCTGTAGAGTAAATGTAGAGCAAAAATCTAAAGTCAGCTCCATGTATATGGGCTCGGTAATAGAGAAAAACTAGTCCTACGAGGCTGTAGCAATAAAAGCTTGAACCTGATCAGCTAACTGTATTTTAGGTGTGTAACTCACTATCGAACCCTTTTATGTGTATACGACCTGGGACATGCCCGTGTGCTCAGGCCGTGTGGGTTAAAACATATTTTTTTAAAAAATTAATTAGTTTTTTTTAAAAAATATGAAATAAAATTAAGAGAATTAATAGTGTTAACACTTGAATTGCCTATTGAAAAGTGCTTATTTAACGTCTAAGTTTGACTTACCTCGTATTCGCACGGTCACTGTAGTTCGCAGAGTCGAAACTCCTCTTCCTCCTTATCAATTCTATTATCAAAATAAGGTTTAAGTTGAGTACTATTTACCTTAAATGTGCCAAGTTTAGAATGAGTTACCTCGACTATACCATTTGGGAAGACATTCAATACCGTAAAGGGATTTGATCAATTTACATCAAGCTCCGAAGTGGCAATTCGAGGATCCATTTTATCTAGCAGTACGTTGTCCCCAACCTTTAATTGGTTCGTTCCATCCACATGCTTATCATGGCGACGTTGTGGCTCTTCTTTATAATTTTTCGGTTTCTCCTAGGCATGTGTCCACAGTCATCCAGTTCATCTATTTGTAACATTCGTTCTTTACGAGTCGTTCATTTGTATTGCATGGATTGAACCATGACTTCATTACGTTTTTCCAATGGGTTTCCTGCAAAGAAGGTTGAGCCACATGGTTATTCATATGAACAGAACTTATAAAATCATCTCGATTGCTAGATGTCTTAACAGAATCACGAGCTTGGAAAGTAATCATTTTGACACTTACACGAAGTTCTAATTTACTTGTACCAACATCAATTATAGTTCTAGCGGTTGCTAAAAAGGGTCGGCCTAAAATTAAAGGTACATCACTATCCTCATCCATGTCCAAAACAACAAAATCAACTGGGAATATGAATTTATCAATTTTTACGAGGACATCTTCAATAATACCCCAAGGAAATCTAATGGTTCTATCTGCTAATTTAATACTCATCCTAGTTTGTTTGGGTTTCCTTAGACTTAATTGCTTAAACATTTTATAAGGCATGACATTAATACTAGCTCCTAAATCAACCAAAGCATTATTAATATTCAAACTACCAATTAAACAAGGAACAATAAAACTCCCTGGATCTTTCAATTTTTAGGGTAGTTTATTTTGCAATATGGTCGAGCAAACTGTATTTAGTTCCACATGCAACGAATCATCTAACTTCTTTTTATTCACCAAAAGCTCCTTTAAAAATTTAACGAAATTGGGCATATACGAAAGAGCTTCAATAAATGGTAAGTTAATATGTAATTTTTTTCAGATGTTTAAGAAATTTACCAAATTTTTCGTTTGTGTGGTCTCTCTTCGTCAGGTTAGGATATGGCACTTAAGGTTTATATTCTTTACCAATCAGTTTTTGCTCATTCTAGCTTACCTCAACCTTACCGTTACTTACTACAATATCTTGCCTCGATTCTGGTTCAGATTCAACTAACCCTTCTTCATCTTGCACAGTAATTGCATGAAGTTGTTCCCTTGGGTTAGTTTCAGTATTGCTAGGCAAACTACCTTATGGTCATTCTGAAATTAACCTAGTAATTTGACCTATTTGGTTCTTGAGCCCTTGAATCGGTTCTTTTTGATTTTTAAGCGCTGTTTTAGTGTTTTAAAAGTGGGTTTCTGACACTGAGATAAACTTTGTCAACATCTCCTCAATGTTCGGCTTCTTCTCTTACTGGTAAGGTTGTTTTTGAAAGCCTGGAGGGGGTTGTCCTATCTAATTTCCTTGACCACCCCAAGAGAAATTGGGATGGTTCTTCCAACCTGCATTATAGGTATTACTATCAGGGTTATTTTGAGGCCTAGAATTATTACCCATATAATTAATTTGTTCGTTCTCTGTGCTAGGACCATAGGGTAAACATTTTTTATTATTCATTCCACCTCCATTTGTGTCGCATTGCATCACCGAATGTACCTGCGTAGAAACATATAAACTATCAATTTTCTTATTTAATTGTTCTACCTAATTTGATAACATGGTGACTGCATCTAAATTAAAGACACCGTCTGCTTTCATCAGCTTTGTCATCATGACTTGCCACTGATAATTATTTAGTACCATTTTCTCAATAAATTCATAAGCTGCTTTGGGTGTTTTATTATTCAGAGTTCCACCGGCTACTATATCGATCAACTGCCTAGTTGAAGGGTTGAAACCATTGTATACAATTTGAAATTATAGCCATAGAGGTAACCCATGGTGAGGGCACTGTCTTAATAAGTCTTTGTATCTCTCCCATGCATTATACAAGGTTTCTAAGTTGATCTGAATGAAGAAAGAGATATCATTCCTCAACTTGGCTGTCTTAGCTGGTGGGAAGTACTTCAATAAAAATTTCTCGGTCATTTGATCCCATGTAGTGATAGAACCTCGTGGTAAAGAATTCAACCATAATTTAGCTTTGTTCCTCAACGAAAAAGGGAATAATCGTAGGCGAATGGCGTCGTAAAAAATGCCATTTATCTTGAAAGTATTGCAGATTTCCAAAAAATTAGCAGCAATAGTGGGTCTCACAGTACTCGATTCAGCCCTAGTTAAAATGGGCTTGGCATAATCGTACATAGTACAAGGAACAGGATCTGGATTTGTAGGATTTTCAACAACTGCAGGAGGTAGTTTATTATTCTGATTATCACCTATCTCCTTAGTAATAATAATAACATCCTCTTGCTCGTCTACTAGATTTTCTCGACTCCGCCTTGCTTCTCTACGGTTTCTACGAGCTACAATTTCAATTTCACTGTCACATAACAATGGTCCTGACAGATTTCTTCTAGTCATAAACTAAAGGAACATGCCAGAAGAAAATAAAAGAAAAGAAAAATTAGAATGCAAAAATTAAACTAAAACAAAAATATTAAAAAAATAAAAATGGCTAAATTAATAAAAATTGAGTGTTCCTAATATTTTAATCCCCGGAAATATCGCCAAAAACTTGATGGTCACTAAACTAACTATAAATACGACTAAGGCAAGCGCACCTATCAAACAATAGTATAGTTATGGTGAGTAGGGAATATTGTATACACGAGGACTAAAAGTACTAGAAATTACGTTTTTCTATTATTTAGCCGACAAATTGGAGTGATTGTTTTTAATCTAAATTTACTAAACTAATTTAACTAAGAACACAACATAGAATGAAATAGGAAATAATCGAAGATAACCAATGAGATAGACAATACGCAGGAAAGAATTTGCCTAGACTTCACCTATTATTATGAATCTGAATTAAACGATTTATTCACTTGTGTCTTGATCTGTAGGAATCCCTAAATTATGTTAATATGTCTTTCGAGAGTAATAACAACTGACTCTAGGTTGATTAATTGAAATCTCTTTCTAATTAAAACCCATATTGTCGCAGTAACTCGATCTATGGATCCCTTATTAGATTTGACTCTAATTCGGTAGATTTATGTCATCCTATTTCTAGGATTGCATGCAACTCCACTCAATTATACTAGATCTACTCTTAAGCAGGGACTTTTGCTCCACTGAAATAAGCACATTAAACATGAATTAATATTCTGGAATATCAAAACAAGAAATAAGCATACATAATTGAGAACAAGAATCAAGTATTTATTATGTAAATCAGAAATCAAACAATAAGATTCATTATAGGTTTCATCTTCCCTAGGTATCTAAGGAATTTAGTTCATAATCCTAAATAAAAACATCTTAAAGTTAGGATAACCACAAGACATAAAGAAACTCAATAAAACTTTGAAAGAAATTAAAAGGAGATCTTCGATCTTGATGGAGATCTACTTCTGAGTTGATTCTGATGGTGTTCTTCAAGTGCTTTCTTTTATCTTCTCTGGTTGCCCCTTTAGGTCCTCTTCTAATTGGTATTTATAGACTTTAGAATGCTCAGAAAGCCTAAAAATTAGGTTTTTTTTCCATGTATTTAGGAAACAGGGTGTGAAACCGACACAAACTAGCACATGGGCGTGTGGCCAGACCGTGTTGAAATGCCTAGGCCGTGTGGATCTTAAAAACAGCTCTATTTGTCTGATTTTGGCTCGTTTTTCACTCCTTTCGCTCCAAAATCCTCTCCTAAGTATATGTAACACCCTTTGCCCATATCCGATACCTAGAAAGGGTTCGAGGTGCTACCAGACTTAAACTCAACCAATCATATAAAATCGGACCATAAAATTTTGATCAATTTAAAACTTTTCGTTTGCATGCACATTACTCCCTTAAGCGGGCTTACAAGGCCCAAAACATACATTCGAGGTGGTTAGAAAACAAACCGAAAACTCTCAAGTACTTAAGAAGATATCTTAGAAATTTGTTAACAATTATGTCACACGCCCGTGTGACTCTAAAAACACGCCCCTGTATACCTCTAACACGGCCGTGCCAACAGCCCGTGGAGTAATCTGCCCAAACTCACACGGCCTGTGCATACGCCCGTGTTTATGACCCGTGTTCCATCACACGGCCTAAACACGATCGTGGCACATCGTGTCAAAATCACACGGCCAGGGAACACGCCCGTGTACTCAGCCGTGTGGACAGTGTCGGCTATTTATTAAGCTTTTTTTATCGCCTTCTCATCATACGAACACATACTTATACAATAGCATACAACAAGGCATACATGAACACTTAAACGTCCTTAGCCATATTATGATCATGTCAATTTCATATGCATTAGAGATCATAGATTTTACTCATGTCTTTATCACATTCCTACCATAATCATCATAAACTCATCATATAAAATTCATAGCACATGCATATATATATAATCATATTTCCAGCCACAATAGCTAATATAAGCCATTACGTTTGGCTAAAACAGATGTCACACACTCAATCTTTTAAACTCTTACCCATGTCATAAACTCATAGTACTGAAAATCACTTACTTACTGAGCTCATATTACTCAGTATTACTACTTGTCCTCGTATTACCATATTTTTTTTTTCCACTGAATCTATACAAATATATTGGATACCCATATTCTCGCACATTATGTGCCACACATGTAATTAAACCGTTTTCATTACATTTTACATTGTAACTTGTAGGGATTCAATAACCCATGTCATATTCTTTCACATAATATGCCGCACAGTTCACAAGCCTTATCAATTCAATACTCACAAAACTCATATACATATCTGAACTTATTCATATTAATCTCATTTTCATTCTTATGCTAAGTTTATACGTTGAATCATTTCAACATCGAATAGTACACAAATATCATAATCAATGCTAATAATAATCACATATCACTTACCAAAACTTTACCGATTTAGAAATCGTCATTTTTCACTGATGTCATAGTCTCATCCAACTATGATCTGTTACTTCTTCACTTCCTGCATGGTACAATCATAGTCCCGTGTTCTTTGATGTGCGCCGATACACATTGTATTTCACTGATAATCACTGATGCCATAGCATAGCTATGGTCTTTTCATTTATCCGTCAATTCATCACTTTCTATAGAATGCCATAGCCCAGCTATGGTCTTATATCTTCACTATCACCATGCCATGGTAAAACCATGGGCTTATCCGTCAATTCATTACTTTTCATTAGAATGCCATAGCCCAGCTATGGTCTTATATCTTAAGCACGTATCACGCCGATGCCATATCCCAGATATGGTCTTATACGGATCACGTATATCACTGATGCCATATCCCAGATATGGTCTTACTCAGAAACACATATCACTCTGATGCCATATCCCAGATATGGTCTTACACGGAAAAATCACTTTTCACTTTATCCCAATGCCATAGCCCAGCTATGGTCTTACATGGAAGTCACTTATCATCTTATTCCGATGCCATAGCCCAGCCATGGTCTTACACGGATCACATATCATACCGAGGCCATATCCCGGATATGGTCTTACACGGGTCACATATCACTTTTCTCCGATGCCATAGCCCAGCTATGGTCTTATACGGGAATCGCTTATCACTTGTTTCCGATGCCATAGCCCAGCTATGGTCTTATACAGAAATCACTTTTCACTTGTAGCCGAAGTTACCACTTTCACTTGTTGCCATGGTCCAACCATGGTCTTTTCCGTCAATTCATCTTGTCATTGAGCTGGAATCGCTCGAGTTGATTACTGCAAAACATACTCAGTCATTCTGCTCACGAAATCCTAATATACATTCTCAATATCTCCGTTAGTCACATAATTCATAATAATATCAAGTAATAAAACATTATACCATTTCTGATTCAACATTTATCAATTACAATCAAGCATATGATTAATATAAATACAAATCATTCATATATTTTCCTCCTCCTCCACTCCATTCCACATCCTTAGTATAAACAACACACTTGTAAGTAACATTTTCTATAATTTTTACTATTTACTTATGTACATTTTCAAGCTGTCCATCCGTGTCATAGTCACTACATTATTTTTATCTAGAGCTAAAGAGCTCCAAATTCAGATCCGTAAATTTTTCTTGAAACTAGACTCATATATCTTCTTACCATAATTTTTCCAGAATTTTTGGTGTGGCCAATTAATACAGTTTATTAGTTAAAGTTTTCCCCTGTTTCGCTACTCGACAACCCTGACCGCTCTTCACTAAAATTCCAATTTCTCTTTATACAGATTTCAAAAGATATCCAAGTTTGTTTCTAGTAAAAATAGACTCCATAAGGAATCCACCCATATAAATTATGTTCCATAACTATTTTTGTACAATTTTTAATGATTTTTACAATTCAGAACAGGGGATCTCGAAATCAATCTGAACCAGTCTCACAAAAATGTAAATATCTCAAGATACCGAATTCCTTTGCTTTCTTTGTTTCTTTTATATGAAAATAGACTCAACAAGCTTTAATTACATATCTTATTAAACTTCTAATTAAATTTCTACCATTTTTGGTGATTTTTCAAAGTTAGACAATTGCTGCTGTCCAATACTGCTTTAGTGTGACATCTTGTTTCCCAATTTGTCTCAATTTGCTCAATTCATACAATTCAGTCCTTACTTAATTAACCCCTCCATTGAGCTAATTTTCTCATTTAATACCTTTCTATATCATTTTGAACTACTTCAAAACTTTTGAAAATCAGAATTCTAACAATAGGCCTTAATTTCAACAATTTCACAATTAGGTCCTAAAATCAAGTTTCCATCAATTTTACTTGATAAAATCATCATATAACAAGATTAAAGCTTCAATTCAATATTTATTCATCACATACTTTCAAAACTAATCCATATCAACTTTAAAAATTAGTCATGAAATCAAAAACTAATGAATTAATAAGTTGGACCCAATTGTAAAAGTCCAAAAACATAGAAATTTCAAGGAGAGAGCAAGAATTAAACTTACATGAAGCTAGAGTATGAAAAACCAGCTTGAAACCTCTTCCATGGCTGTTTCTCAGCTGAAAAGAATGAAGAAAAATGAAGAGAATTCTAGATATTCCCATTTGGTCCCATTTTTATTTAACTAATTTTGGCAAATTTTCCAATTTTGCCCTTATTTCACCCATTTCCTAATTTTTCTCAGCTATTGCCGCCCAAAATATCTCCTTTGGGCTTATTTACACTTTAGGTCCTTCCTCTTTTGACAATTGAGCTATTTCATCACTTTTCACAATTTTGCACTTTATTCAATTTAGTCCTTTTTACTCAATTGACCACCAAACCTTAAAATTTCTTAACGAAACTTTAATATTACCTTAGTGACACTCCTTTAATATTCATAAAATATTTATAGCTCGGTTTATAACACCGAGATCTCGATACCTCTTTTCTTCGATATTTTGACCAAATAAATCTTTATGAACACAATCTTACTATTTCAAAAATCTTTTAAAAACCACATTTGGCTCGTAAATATTAAATAATATTTTCTACGAGTTCATTTGTCGAATTTAGTGGTCTTCAACCATAATTTCCGACATTACTGAAATTTGGGCTATTACAGTATAGAAATATGAATTTAAAGGATTAGGAGTATCAAATTCATTAATTTGCATAATTAATCACCTGTATTAAGAATGTGATTAAAATATCTTACTTTTACAGCTTATCATGGAGCTTAGAGAAATTGACTTACCACGCTTACTAGAGAAGAAATATCTTGACATGTAATAGTAAGATAGTTCAATTTCTCAATCATCTTTCAATTTGGCTATGATCTTTTAGTGGCTTCCCTTATCTCATAACAAGTTTAACATTAGGGTCTATTGGTATATTAATAGGTTTACAACCCAACATCCCAGTTTTTCCATTATATCCAACACATATTCATGTGTTTGATTGTGCCACCTCAGTGCCCAAAAAAGTTTTCAACTTTCCCAAGTCTTTAGAATAAAAGAGGTTGAAGAGATATTGCTTGAATTGCATTATTCCTTCATGATCATCACCTATGATAGGAATATCATCTACATATATACTACCAGATAGATAAACTTGCAATAAGTGTTTTGATGGTAGAAGACTAAGTTATCTACTTCACTCCTTTTCATCCCAAATGGTTGGAAAACAACATTAAACTGCCTAAACCAAGCTCTCAAGGACTGCTTTAAACCATAATGAAAATTTCACAATCAATGTGCTAATCTAGACTCCCGTTAAGCAATAAAATGGATAGTCTAGTAATTTATTGCAATAAAGGATATGAAGAGTCAAACTGAAGTGATCTTGGAAACTAGGGAGAATGTTTCTCCATAATAAATGTTAGAAACCTATGTAAATCCTTAGGCAACTAAACATGCCTTCAATCGTTCTATCATTCCATCAAAACTGGCTTTAATTATGTATACCCACCAATAACTAACAATAGTTTTACCCAGTGGTAATTATAACAACTCGTTTTACAACAGTGTCGATAATAATGGTTTAGGGATCACAATTCTAATGATAGAGTCAATAAATTTTATTAATTTATATTTACCAATCCATTATAGTTTTTTAATTGATGTTTGAATTGGTGAATTTGGTTAGTAGGATAGAAATGAAAGTGTATGGACTAAATCATAAGAATTAATGACAAGCTGGTCAAATGAGCTTAATAAAAAAAATTGTTCAAGGTTAAAAGTGGTAAATAACCACTATTGCATAGTAGTACAACTGTGTCAAGATTTAACGGAAACATTTGTTAATTTTCATTTAATAATGAAATTAAGACGTGGTGGGAAACAAAGTCTCATTCTCATCTTCTTTCACTGAAAATATTGTTCTTTGTAAAGGAAAGAAAATCTTTAGGCTATCTTGATTAATTGATTTTGCATATAAGTGTTCCCAAAGCTTGTTCTTCATGAGTTTCATTTTTTTAGATCCTTGTATCTCGATTTAGGTAACCTGCATGTCTAATCTCAAACATGTTAAAGTCCAAAGTGTTGTCATTGATAAACTAAGTGTATTAATGTAAAGATCAAGAACCAAATCAATCAGTAGATAATAGAGGAAAAGGAAAGATCACGAATTGATCATTAACATTCAGTTCTTGCTATTGTACCAGGTAAGTTCTGAAACACCCTAAACTAGGCCTAGACATTGTGGCCAAATTTGAAAATGTTACTAAGAAGGGTTTTGAAACCAACTTTCATGTTAAAATTTCTTGTATTGATTGATACTAAAAGAGTTCACATTTTCAGAAAAACTTATTATATTCTTTAAATGAATCTATTATTTATTGCCCTTTTAAGTAAAACGTAAATTTACTACGAAAGCTTGCAAGTCGTTATAGTTGAAAACTGAATTTGGTGTTTTCAAAGAAACATTTGTTTTCAAAAACTGTGATTTTAGTCAAACGTTCCAGTATAGAATTCAAAAACACATCCAAAACCAAATTAAAAATCAAACAGTCCGAAAAGTCTAATAATTACAAAACTCACAGAAATAATCCATAATTTAAATAAAAACCATTATTTAAGACAATTCACGAGCTTGTGGTTGCTGTAGAAACTCCGCCACACCAACCCGTCTATGTCTGAGGATTATCTAAACAGAACAGACAAATATATGTGAGTTTTCATAACTCAGTGTGTAACTTAACAGAGACATAGATGCATAAATTTTAGAATTTCAATATACCATAACAGAAACGGACATGAGTCCTTATTAGAATCAGATTATCAAATACATTTAGATATGTAAAGTCTTACCCCTATTCTCTACACACCATCGCTGACCATCCCAACACACCATGTGGGGTATAAAATAGCCACCCAACCCTACACACCACTTAGTACCTTTAGGACACTTATCAGAATAATTTACGGCCAAGCTGCTAGAAAATCAACGCAATGTCGCCTTACAGATAACTTGATCCACATAAACCAATCCCACCCCATATACAGATACAAATAACAGATGTAAATATACAGCGTTTGTAACACCCCGAATAATTTATTTCTACTTTTGTACTAATTTGACACAAATATATGTCTGCTTTAGTGGTTAAGCGTTCTGGGTGTGTGTCGGAGGTCTCAAGTTCATGCCTTACCTTGGGTAAATTTTAGTATTTTTCTTATTTAAGCCTTATCCTTGTTCAGTGGGCTTAAGTTTAATTATTTGTAAAACCATATCAGAATGAGCCTGTGGGTTCAAGTGGTAAAGGAGTCTATGTGTTGGAGGTTCTGTGTTCGAATCTCGGTATGAGCGTGGGTATCATTTGTAGCTCGGTTCTGTGTCAATGTTTCGGTGGAATAAAAATTTTGAAAAGTTGGATGTTAGTAGGGTTAGTGGTAAAGAATCAGGGGATTGGTGTCATATCGGGATTCTATTCTTTTTTGAATTTTTCTCTCAGTTTTTGACGTGTTGCTTCCTTTCTCCTCTCTGTCAGATTTGTGCCTCTTTTCTCACTCTCTTTCCTTTCGTTTTTGTCTAATTCATCTCTTTTCCATGCCTTGTTTGGTTGCGCTCATGCGGTAAGTTTTGTACTGTGTTGTCTTTTTGATTCGTAGTTAGTATGTTGATAGGGATTCTTATGCTTACTTTCGATTAAGGGAAGGGCAAGAATCTGTGGGTGCTCCTGCAACAATTTGAACATAAGGATTCCTTCTCGTTTCCGATAAATAGCCAAATGTATTGTTGGATATTGTGCATTTTCGTTTGCGAAATTTCTTTGTTAAAGTGTTTGAAGGTGTTACTGAATTTTGGTATTCATATGTCGATTTTTAGGTTCTGGAGTGTTTGTGTTTGTACTAGATCCACAACGATACTAGGTGTGTACCAAAAACACAGAAAAACGAGAATCAGCGAAAGCTAAAATTATAATCTATCAACGCTACACAGGTGTGTGGTCTTCCATGTGGTAGGCCGTGTGCGACAACATGCCCATGTGGTCGATGAAGGCATCATCGTGCACAGCACAAGGACGTGCGGTGGCTGAAGTGTGGCCGTGTCATCCACACGAATAAGGCCAATCTTGGTGTGTGGGCCCCACGGGTATGTCACACGGGCGTGTAGGCTCACACGGGCATGTCACACGAGCGTGTGGGCCCACACAAGCATGACACACGAGCATGTGGGCCCAAAATATTAAAATTTCCCTTAGGGTTGCACATGTTATCCCAAACAAATGTCAGCCTAATGTAGGGTCGATAAGGGCTAAATAAACCTTAATCTGTATGATAAGCTAAAATGATAGAATGATATTCTGTACTGAGCATGATAACACTATGCATGACTAATTACTATTCTATATGTCTACCTGATATTTGGTTAATAGCATGTTGAGCATGTTAAATTACATATCTGTTTCCATTTCTGTTTCTGTTATTGGGGTGGGATGATGTATATTAGAGGAAGTGTTCTGAAAGGAAATTTATGCCTATTATCTAGCAACATGGCTACATTATATCTATTATGTGCCATATCAGTACACTTTGGTGTGTAGGGTTGGGTGGGTGTTTTAAACCCCACATAGTCTTTAGGGATGGTCGGAGATGGTGTGTAGAGGATGGGGGTAGGATAACTTATTTCTGAGTACTGATTCTGTTTATCTGTATCTAGGATGGGCTTAGGCCCGAATCTACATCTGTATCTGCAACGGGCTTAGGCCTAAATCTGTATCTATCTAATTTGTGATATTTTGTATCTTATTATGTCGGGTTACACATTGAGTTTACGTAAACTCACCCCTTTTTCTGTTTATATTGAACAAGTAATCCACTGAGTTAGGCGGATCGGTGCAACGGAAGACTCGGCGATGACCACTTACAATAAACTATTTTAGTTGTTTTGAGGTTTTATTTAGGTTTTGGTTTTAAATGAGAGTTTGTAAATGTTAGGACTCTCTAGACTGTGTGGACTTTTAAACTGTGGGATCGGTTTTAGTGATTCACTTTTATGCATGCCTCATCAAATCCTTTCTCCGGAGCGACAATTTTATGAAATTAAGGTTTTTTAAAAATGCGAACTATTTTCTTAAAAACAGATGTTTTCCCTAAGATTTTGCTAAAAAGATATGTTTTACGACAACTCACATGCCTTGATAAACGTTTTGAATTGGGTAAAAGCGAATAAGAGTTGAGAATTCGAAAAAAGTTTATCGTTTTCAAAATTCCTTTCATGTGATATCGTCAAACTCAGCCATAATGTTTAGGCCTAGTTTGGGGTGTTACATTTAGCAAAATCAGAGTTAGGTTGCAAAACTCGGCTATGAATTTTGGGTTCTAAAATTTGGGTTTTAAAGAATTGGTTTCCAAATGGTTTTAAATACCCAGGTTAAATATGTGATACATCGAGTCTCCAGCACTGATCTTGTAAGTATTTCTGATTTTTGATAGAAAATTCTGAAACCTTTGTTAGTAGTTTACTTTGGAAACACTATAGTTAGTACTCTTTCAAACTATAGTAAAATATTTAGAGACTGAAATATCTGAAATACTTCTGTACATCTAATACTTTTTGCATAAAACATCTTTAATAAGAAACTGAAACTGATGCATAAAATTCTTAATGTAGATAAATCCAAATTAGATAATGAGCACACGTGGTATTCACAGACATGGTATTCGTAGCCATAGTAGAGGCTGTAAGGGGCTCGAGCTGAGCCTTCCTCATCTCTAGGCAGTACGCCGAATTTGGATACTAATGAGATACCAGTGTCGCCTGCTACCAATACTGGGTTTCAAGACTGTATGGCTGGGGATGACGCATTATTCCAAGCCATGTTGAGGATATTAGAGAGGGTCGTTGGGCCTAATTCTGGATCTGGGGCCCAAGGATTGGTAACTAAACAACTCCGGTCCAATGGAGCTAAGTTATTTAGAGGTGTCACAGGGGTTGCCCCTAATGTGGCTGAGTATTGGTTGGAGGCCATTGAGAGGATTATGGATGATCTGGATTGTACCGCTGAGCAAAATTTGAAGAGCGCAGTCTCCCTGCGTCGCACAAGGCATATTAGTGGTGGTTGATAGTTAAAGAGGGCACTCAGTCTGATCGTTTGACTTGGGAATTCTTTAAGACTACATTTTAGAGCAAATGTGGGGATCTAGCTACGTTGATGCTCGCAAGCATGAGTTCTTGAATCTCACGCAAGGTGACTGATTTGCGGCCGAGTATGAGGCTGAGCTGTTACGCTCAACGCATGGTGGTGTCTGAGTATGAGAGGTGTGTCAGGTTTGAGGACAGCCTATGGGATAATTTGAGGGTTTTGATTACTCCGCAAAGGAAGAGTGAGTTCGTTGTTCTGGTAGAGAAGGTGAAGATCACCAAGGATGTTAAGCGCGCAGAGTGTCAGAAGAGAGATAGGGAGAAAGGTAAGAACAAGAGGGATTCAGAGCCCTCTAGTTCTGTACAGAGGCCTAAGAAAAAAGCCAGATCTGATAGGCCAGTTAAAATGGTAGCCCATCTTGCTTCTACTGGGATGCTGCCTTACGGAGACTGTGGTAGACACTATTTAGGTGAGTGCTAGAGGAGGACTGTGGCATGTTTGAGATGTGGGCATTAGAGCACTATATTTGAGAGTGTCCACTGAGGGCTGATCAGGTGCAAGCTCCGGGTTCTGGTTCTGCGCAACTGTAGAGAGTAGTTCAGCAGCCACCTAAGGTCCATGGTCAGGCTAGGAATGGTAATGGTTTGGGCCGTAGATAGAGAGCACCAGGTAAAGGTACTGGTTAGACAGAAGTGAGGTAACCTGCTTTGGTCTATACTACTTGTTGCCAAGAGGATAGAGATGCTTCTAACATCATCACTGGTACGTTCGTTATATTTGATGTACCATACACTTTATTGATAGATATAGGGTCTACTTATTCCTATAGAGCATGTTTCATTTCTGAAAACTTAGAGATTTCGATTAAGAGCATTTCGAGTAAAGTTACTATACTGAGTCCGTTGTGGCAATCTATTCGGGTTAGTAAGATATATAGAGACGTTCCTTTAATGGTTAAAGGGGTGGTGTTTCTGGCTAATTAAATGGAGCTTTTGTTTGGGGTGTTCGACCTAATTCTGGGAATGGACTGGTTGGTCAAGCACTGAGTTAGTCTGGATTGTGCGACCAAGAGGGTCATTCTGAGAACTGAGGAGGATAATGAGGTGGTTGTGATTGGAGAGCGTCAGGATTACCTATCTAATGTGATCTCCGTGCCTGTGGCTGCAAAACTGGTTTGAAAGGGGTGTGATGTGTACTTGGCCTACATCAGTGTTTCTATTTCTAGGGACTTTACTATTGGGGATATCTAAACTGTGAGGGATTTTTCGGATGTCTTTCCTGAAGAGCTACTGGGTTTACCTCTGAATTGTGAGGTGGAGTTTGGGATAGAGCTCCTTCTGGGTATAGCTCCGGTGTGCATCGCTCCCTACAGTGTGGCACCGAAGGAGCTTACAAAACTTAAGGCCTAAATTCAAAAGCTGTTAGACCGTGGTTTCATCTGTCCTAGTGTGTCTCCATGGGGAGCACCAATTCTATTCGTTAAGAAGAAGGATGGGACCATGAGGATGTGTATAGATTATCGACAATTAAACAAGCTAACTATTAAGAATAAATATCCACTCCTAAGGATCGACGACTTATTTGACCAGTTCCGAGGGGCTTCTTTATTTTCAAAGATAGATCTTCATTCTAGGTATCATCAGTTGAGGGTTAAGGAGGCTGATGTGCAAAAGACTACGTTTAGGACTCGTTATGGACATTACGAGTTTCTAGCATGTAACAGCCCGAATTTGGGCTTAGTCAAAATAGTGATTTCAAAATCATTAAACCGAGGATAGAGAAATTATTTATAATATTATTTTATGATTTATAGCATGATATTATGAGTGCTTGAAAATTTTGGTGAATTAATTTACACGATTGAGAGCTTAATTGCGAAAAAGGACTAAATCGCATAAAGGGAAAAAGTTGTGATTTATTAGAAAAGGTTTCAAATAACTATGAATCATAATGTGAGGGTCTTTAATGGACAATTAGACCATTTCTAGGGTGACGCCGACCATAAGAAAAGAAATAAGGAAAAGTTAAAGGTTAGGTAATATTTTTGGTAACTAAATTGATAAAATAAAGGCCTAATAGACTAGCTATCATTTTCCTTCAATTCTTCATCCCTTCCACCGAACATTTCAGCCATTGTTGGGGTTTGGAAGCTCAAAAATTTGTAGCCACTTATTTCTCTCTCAAGTCAGTTATTCTCATAGTCTTTTTTGATAATTTTTAAACTTTTGGAACCCTTGTAGCATGGGCTACCTATTGAGGGGACTATTTTGCAAAATGATAGGAAGTCTAAAGATTCACTATGAAAGTGTTTATGTTGTTGGCTGAAGTTTTATGGAAGAAAATGAATCATAGTTGTTAAATAAATAACTTTTGTGAATGGGTGTTCATGGAAAACACCTAAGATGGACTTAGTTGTAAAGTTGATAAATTGTGTAGTAAATGCATGAAATAATGGAAATTGTGGGCTACCATAAGAGTGAAAAGAATCCGGTTAGGCTTGGTTAATAAGGAAATTCGATAAAAAATAATTTCTAAGCCTGGGGGCAAAATGGTCATTTTGGAAAATTATAAATTTTGAATTATCATAGTTAATATAGTGATTAAATTAGTGAATTTTTATCCATTTTAGATCAAGAAGTACGAAACCCGAACCTAGACCGGGGGAAAGCCAAGCAAATAGACTAAACCGAGAATCATTCACATTTTGTATACCGAGGTAAGTTGTAGGTAAATAATACAACTTTACCATAATTATGCATGAAATCATTGATTTGGCATAAAATGATTAATTGTGAATATGAGTTATGCATGAGAACATTTATTGAGCATGAATTGATAAATTATGATTTTTAGTAATGAAATACGAAACTCTATGTGATAGAACCCAATTGAACCTTAAGAATAGACTGGATATTCATGCTGTGATACTAGGGTCGATACGAGTGCTAGTGTAAGACCATGTCTGGGACATGGCATCGGCGTTGATACGAGTGCCAGTGTAAGACCATGTCTGGGACATGGCATCGGCACGGATAGAGGAGAGCCAGTGTAAGACCATGTCTGGGACATGGCATCGGCCTCGATACATAAGAGTCAATGTAAGACCATGTCTTGGACATGGCATCGACTTGACATATGAGCCAGTGTAAAACCATGTCTGGGACATGGCATCAGGTTGATACCCATTTCTGGGACATGGCATCGGGTTGATACCCTATGTTTGAGGCTTATTGAATATCCTTTCGTATTCTAAATGGTTAAACGAGAAATTTAAAGTTTGTATCAAGATCAAGAGATATTATGATAACATTGTGAGTGGTGTAGGTACTTATATGAAATGTGTGAAATATGAGCTCGATATTATGTTGTATGATTAGTAAAGGATGAAAATGAGTAAGTTATGCTTATAGCCATTCTTTCATGTCATGCAAAATTTGTGATGTGTTGCGAGCATCTTATAACATGGTAAATTTGTTGTTATTTATTTACTTGCAACTTACTAAGATTTATGCTTACTCCCTCTCCTTCCATTTTCTTATAGTGCCGCCTAATTAGCTCGTGGATCATCACACGTCAGATGCTTTGTTCACACTATCATCCAAAGCATCCGGTATAGTTAGTTTCTAGCATTTTGAGAAATGGCATGTATAGGGACTAGTCTTTGTTTAGTGTCAATTGTTTTGGGATACGTATGTTGACTTGAATGTGAGATACCTCATTTTGTATAAAGCCATGAATGTTGGCTAATATTTGCTTTTAATATATGCAAATTGATGTTGTCTTTCAATAATGTGCAAATTGAATGAATGGAGAATACACTAGGAGTAGTAGTATAAATGCTTGGTTGGATTGGGTATGTGAATATGTATGGATGCCTAATGTTGGCTCTTGGTTGAGTAAGAGTGAATTGCTATGAACTGGTATATGTTTGATGTTATTTCAGGATGGCAAAAGGCTTGGTAGATAGTCTTCTTTTTATCCACACGAGTAGACACATGGGCGTGTGTCAGACTGTATGAAAACCCCTGTAGGTTCGATGTTAGAAAATAATTCCACACGATTGAGGGGCACAGGCGTGTCCTCATATGCGTAGGCCATGTGAACCACACGGGCCTTCAGCACGGCCATGTCTTGAGGCCACACGGGCGTGTTGCCCTTCCACATGGATGTGTGCCCTATTTTTAGCAGATTTTCATGAAAGTTTTCTAAGCATTCAGATTGGTCCCGAATGGTTTTCTAAACAAGTTTTGGGCCTTGTAGGTTCATATTAAGGACTGTTAAATAGAGTTTTAAAAATTTTAAGTTTGGGATGAATTTCGTTAACTCGAGATTATATGTTTGCATGTGTTTTAGTAAGGTAATGCCTCATACCTTGTCCCAACGTTGGATACTAGAAAGGGGTGTTCCAAGCGATGCCTTTTGTTTTGACAAATGCTCTAGCGGTTTTATGGATTTGATGACCGTGCGTTTCAATAGTATCTGGATCAGTTCGTCGTAGTCTTTATCGACGACATTTTGTTTTACTCTAAGACTGAGGATAAGCATGATGAACATCTTAGAGTAGTGCTTCAGATTCTCCGAGAAAAATAGTTGTATGCTAAGTTCAATAAGTGTGACTTCTGGCTACGTGAAGCGACTTCTCTAGGGCACGTAGTTCCTGCTGAGGGGATCCGAGTTGATCCTAGGAAGATTGAGTCTGTACTGGATTGGAAACTGCCTAAGAATGTGTCTGAAATCCGCAGTTTTCTAGGTCTGGTAGGCTATTACCGGCATTTTGTGGAAGGATTCTCTTTGATTGCAGCACCCCTAACTAAGCTTCTGCGTAAGGGTGTTCTGTTTGTTTAGACTGATGTATAGCAATCGAGCTTTGAGAAGCTCAATTCTGTTCTAACTTAGGCTCCTATTCTGATACAGCCTGAATCCGGTAAAGAGTTTGTGGTATACAGTGATGCATCGCATGTCGATTTAGGATGTGTATTGATGCAAGATGAAAAAGTTTTAGCTTATTCGTCCCGTCAGCTTAAGACACACGAGGCAAACTATTTAACACATGATCTCGAGTTGGCTGCTGTAGTTTTTGCACTTAAAATCTGAAGGCATTATATGTATAGTGAGAGGTGTATCATCTATACTGATCACAAGAGCCTCAAGTACCTTCTTTCTCAGAAGGAGTTGAACCTTAGGCAGCATTGTTGGATTGAGCTGCTCAAGGACTATGACTATACGATTGAGTATCATCCTGGTAAGGCCAATGTGGCGGCTGATGCTCTGAGTCGTAAGGCGATGATTGATCTGAGAGCGATGTTTGCTCGACTTGGTCTGTTTGAAGATGGGAGTCTATTGGCTGAGTTGCAAGTTAAGCCGACTTGGATTGGACAGATTTGTGATAAGCAGTTGGGCGATGAGTCTTTGGGTTTGCAGTTTCGTCAGGTTGAAACTGGTAGCATTATGGATTTTGGACTGAATAGTGATGGGGTATTGTGTTTCTAAGGCCAGATTTGTGTGTCGAATGATACCGATTTGAGGCAATCGATTCTGATGGAGGTGCATAGTAACCCTTACACTATGCATCCCAGTGGTAATAAAATGTATCGTAACCTTCATGAGTTATACTGGTGGCTAGGTTTGAAGCATGAGGTTACATATTTCATTACTTGCTGTCGACGTGTCAGCAGGTTAAGGCTGAGCACCAGTTGCCTTCGGGTTTTCTATAACCGGTTAAGATTCCCTTATAGAACTGAAAATGAGTAACGATAGAATTCATTAGTGGTTGCCTTGACACCTACTAATAAGGATTCTGTTTAGGTCATCATGGATCAATTGACCAAGTTTGCTCACTTCATTCTAGTTCAGAAAGATTTTTCTCTTCAGAAGTTGACAAAGCTACATATATCTGAGATAGTAAGACTGCATGGGGTACCTGTCTTGAGTATTTCTAATAGGGATCCTCGCTTCACATCTCGATTCTGGAAGAAATTACATGAGGCTCTAGGTTCAAGATTAGACTTTAGTACTACATTCCATCCTCAGACTGATGGTCAATATGAGAGGGTGATTCAGATACTGGAGGATATGCTTTGGAGTTGTGCGATTGATTTTCGAGGTAGTTGGGAGGGTTATCTATCGTTTGCCGAGCTCACCTATAATAATAACTTCCAGGCTAGTATTTAGATAGCACCTTACGAGACTCTTTATGGTCGTAAGTGTCGCACTCCATTGTGTTGGACAGAGTTGGGTAAATGTCAGGTTTTAGGTCCTAAATTGGTTTCTGAGACCTGAAGATAAAGTTAGACTGATTCGGGATCATTTGAAAGTGGCTTCTAATAGATAGAAATCCTATGTAGATCTAAAAAAGCATGAGATTGAGTATACTGTGGGGGACTTCGTGTTTCTTAAGGTTTCTCCATGGAAGAAGATTCTGAGGTTTGGTCATAAGGGCAAGCTGAGCCCTAGATTTATTAAACCATACCAGATTCTGAAACATGTGGGACTAGTTTCTTATCAGTTGGAATTACCCCCTGAGCTGGATCGTATTCATGACGTGTTTCACATCTCGATGTTGAGGCACTACCAGGCTAATCCATCTCATGTTGTCTCGGTTGAGAAGATTAAGGTTAGATCAATTTTGACTTTTGAGGAGGAGCCAATTCAGATTCTGGATCGGGATGTTAAGGTTTTGAGGAAAAACTCTATTCCACTTGTGAAAGTTCTGTGGCGGAATCATAACACTGAGGAAGCCACGTGGGAACTTGAGGACTCGATGTGTCAGTAATATCCTTATCTATTCTGATCAGGTAAATTTCGAGGACGAAATTTCTTTTAAGGGGTAGAGTTGTAACACCCGAAATAATTTTTTTCTACTTCTGTATTAATTTGACATAAATATCTGTTTGTTTCAGTGGTTAAGTGTTCCGAGTGTGTGTGGGAGGTCCTAAGTTCAAGCCTTACCTTGGGTAAATTTTGGTATTTTTCTGATTTAAGCCTTATCCTTGTTTAGTGGGCTTAAGTTTAATTATTTGTAAAACCATATTAGAATGAGCCTGCTGGTTCAAGTGCTAAGGGAGTTTGTGTGTTGGAGGTTTTGTGTTCGAATCCTGGTATAAGCGTCGATATCATTTTTGGTTCGGTTCTGTGTCAGTATTTCGGTGGAATAAAAATTCTGAGAAGTTAGATGTTAGTGGGGTTAATGGGAGAGAATCAAGGGATTGGTGTCAAATTGGGATTCTATTCTATTTCTCTTTTTTGAATTTTTCTCTCAACGTTTTGCTTCATTTCTCCTCTCTACCAAATTTGTGCCTCTTTTCATACACTCACTCTTTTCGTTTTTGTCTAATTCATCTCTTTTCTGTGCCTCGTTTGGTTGCACTCGTGCTGTAAGTTTTGTACTGTGTTATTTTTTTTATTCATGGTTAGTATGTTGGGGATTCTTGTGCTTACTTTCGATTAGGGGAAGGGAAAGAATCTGTGGGTGCTCCTACAACAATTTGAACGTAAGGATTCCTTCTCGTTATCGGTAAGTAGCCAAATATGTTGTTGGATATTGTGCATTTCTGTTTGTGGAATTTTTCCATTAAAGTGTTTGAAGGTGTTACTAAATTTGGGCATTCATATGTCGATTTTTAGGTTCTGGAGTGTTTGTGTTTGTAATAGCATCGCAACGATACCAGGTGTGTACCCGAAACACAGAAAAAGGTGAATCGGTGAAAGTTGAAATTGTAATCTGTCGATGCCATAAGAGCGTGTGGTTGCCCATGTGGTAGGCTGTGTGCGACAACACAGTTGTGTAGTCAACGAAGGCGTGGCCGTGTGCAACACACGACCATGCGGTGGCCGGAGTGTGGCCGTGTGAGCCATAGGGCTAGGCCAAACTAGACGTGTGGGCTACTGGAACGATGGAAATGTGCAAGTGTACACAGTCGTAACAAGTAATAAAGTGACAAGTAAATGTCGAGTTATCGTACCCACAGGGACTGTAAAAAGCAATATTTATGAAATTAATTAAAACACTTTGGTGAGGTAAAAAATAATTTTGGTTTGAAAAGAGTAATTTATAAACGAAGATTTTAAAACTAAGTAAGCAATTTAAATAAAATAAAAGAGTTCTAGTGCACGATTTCAAATAAGATTTAATCAAGATGATATAATTGTGTTGGATTAATTACATCTTTTTAACTTAGAATTATTAAATTCATGCTTATGCTGTTATGAATAAATTCACGACAACCCAGTAATTTGCTAACTTATAAACACATTTACTAATTAAAAATCCATTCATCTCTTGGAACATATCCCTATGCCAATTCAATCGATTAAATAGATTTAATAAGGTAAACATGCTATCGCACATACATACTTATTGAATTAAATTATCTTTCACATATTCCTATGTCGATTCAACCGATTAATTCAACTTAATAAACATGTAAAAGATTATGTGAAGTAACAAAGTAGCCATACCTTGAAACAATTTAATCACAACAATCTTACAAGTTATGCAAGGCATATGTATCGCCAAATACAATGCTAATTTAATTTTCAGCTACCTTAGAAGAATTAAAAATGCACTGATTAAGTACTGAGTCCATTAATTGCAATTTCAATCTGTTTAAACAATTAATTCTTTAGTTATCTAAACAATTTTAATGCCAGATAACCTAAATATGATTTTACATAATCAAACATTTTACTGAGGCCTTTGACCGCATAAACACTATTTTAATAATTCAAGTAGGAAAAATATAATCAACCCAACACGAATTAAATTCAATCTAAATTGATTAAAATAACCATTTCAACAACGATAATATTCATAGATATGTTCATCATAAAAACAACAGAAATTAAAAACATAGGAAACAAGAAGGCAAGTCCGGTGTTTCTCCGTGGCTTGACTGATTTCTCCGTTCTTCATCTCCGTTGTCCTTGCCGGCTAAGGCTTCTATGAACACTTGCTTGCTGCCCAAAATGGCTGGGAAAATACCTCTTTTCCAAGAGGAGAAATCGGCACAAGACTATAGGAAAATAAGATGGAAAAATGGAGAGAAAGGAGAGCGGAGAGGAAGAGAGAATGAGAGAATGTTGAGTGAATGAGGGATGAGTAAAATGATCAGAAATGGGTGGCTTTTATAGCTGATTTTGGCTGCTAAAAATAGCAAATCCCATCAGCCAAAGAGCCCCCCTATGGCCGGCCACACACATGGCTTTTCAACTTTTCTATTTTAGGCATGGGGCAAATCTACAAAGCCTTAAATAAAGGTGGGGTTTGAATGCAAATTGGAGATTTCTTAAGGGCCTTTTTGTAAGCATTTTTAATCAGCTAAATTTCTGATTTGGGTCAGCCTATGGATGGTTCTGTTCAGCCCAATTAGTGGCTGGTTCGGCTCACTCCATTCGGTTCAACCAGTGCGGTTCACTAGGCCCTTTCTCCATAATTAATTAAAATTAATTTATTTAGCCTAAATTAAATAGGAAATAAATTAAAATTAAATTAATTATGAATTAATACACATTTCTGGACTGTCTTGGCTGGAAATTAATTCGCCTCGATACTCCAAATCGCTTCTCGGTTTTGTTCTTCTCGCAGTGTCTGCCGGGCCATTTTTCGCCGATTGTACAATTCTGTCAAAAATAACCAAAATTAATGAAAATTAACTATAAAATTAATTAAAATTCATCATGTTCATATTTTTAACACAATTTAATTATTTTATAATATTTAATTATTTTTCCACAAGAATTTAATCGGAATAGCATGATTTTAAGTCAGAAAGGGCATGAAAAAGTATATAAATTTTTGTGTTTCCACACCCCCAAACTGAATTCATTGCTCATCCCAAGTAATTCGCAAATTTTAAAAAGAATTTCTCAAAAACACTTTGAAAACCTTGTTCAGAACAATAGATTTCTCAAAATTATGAATTTGATATACTTATGCTCTAAGAATAAGAAATTTGATCATTATGCTACTCAAGTGTTCATATTATTCAAATTAATCTCAACAATTATTGCAATAGCAAAATTAGACTAAATGTTTCCTAATAAAGACATGCTGATTCCTACCAGTTCAATTTTTTAATCCTTTATTCAAGATTAAGTTGCAATCATTAAGTTTAACTTATGTCTTCATATCAATTTAGTGAGAATTGGTGCTCTTAATCCTTATTTTTCATATCTTATACTCAGGAGAGCATAGGGAAGAGAAAAGAATAGGAAATGGATTGAAAATGAGGAAAATGGGCCAAAAATGACATAACACACGGCCGTGCCACATGAAGATCACACGGTCCAGCTCTCGACAAGCACGGGCATGCCACACAGCCGTGCCAAATCACACGGCCTTTGTCGAAGTCACACAGGCGTGGCACACGGGCGTGTTCTAGTCTTGAGGAAGAGGAATTTCACTCGAATTGGGATACTTGGAGGCTAAGAAAGGCTCCCCAAAGCTCTATATAAAGACCCTAGGAGGCAACTCTTAGGGTGTGCTTATTTCCCCCAAAAGGGAAGTATTTTTTGCTGCCAACATAGAGAGTGGAAGTAGGAAGTACTCGCAGGGAAGCTGATTGAATCATCCCAGAAGCCGGAATTCTGCAGCAATATAGAGGATCTCCCTAAATTCCTTCAGGGGTTTTCGGGTTCTTTTATGTTTTGTTATTTTATTTCTTCTGAGATGTTTTCTTTCTTTATTATGAACTAAACCCCTCAAATACTTGAGGGGGATGAAACCTAAGACATGTCTTGTTATTATTTATTCTTGAGTTATATGATAAATACTTGAGTTGTTCTTAATTATGTGTTCTTCATTCTTGATTTAATAAACCTAGGTATTACTTCAAGAATTAGATGTGCTTAGAGTAGAGGAGCAAAAGTCCCTGTGATAAGAGTAGATCTACCATAATTAAGCGGAGTTGCATGCAACCCTAGACATAGGGCGACATAAATCTACCGGATTAGGGTCAAACCTAATATGGGGAACCATTGATCGAATTAATGCAACCTAAGAAGTTAATTGATAAAGGAACTTTAATTAACAACTTAGGCCTAGTTGCTCTTCACCTCGACTGAGGGTTTAGCATAAATTAGGGATCTCTACGGATCAAGTCAAGTGAATAAATCATCTAGCTCAAGAACCAGTACAAGTGAAGTCTAGGTGGATTCTCCCTTAAGTATTGTCCATATCAATCAGTTTTTCCCCTAAAAGTTTTCTCAATTTACTCTTTGTGTCTTCTTAGTTTAGTTTTAGAATTAGTTTAAACAAACCCCTCTTTTATTCTTAGGCTAGATAATAGAAAGAAAGTAAGTAATAGTACTTTTGGTTCCCTTGGGTACGATAACTCGGTCTTGCCACTAAGCTATACTACTGTTCGATAAGTGCGCTTGCCTTAAAGCGTCGCGATATTAGCTAGTTTTGGTGTGATCAAGTTCTTTATAAATTTTATTACTTAGTATCGCGAACGCATACATCAAGTTTTTGGCGCCGTTGCCGGGGAACTAAAATATTACGAAAGCTCGATTTCTATTACTTTAGCCATATATTTATATTTATTTATTTTTCTTTTATTTTTATTTTCAATTTAATTTATTTTTATTTTTATTTTTCTTTTCTTTTAAATTTTTGAGTTTTCTTTGCTTTTTCTTTTTAGGTATTTTTAGTTTATGACTAGAAACAATCCAACAGGACCACTACTTTTCGACGAAGATCTAGAAGCAACAGTTCGTAGAAATCGCAGAGAAATTAGACACAGTCTACATTATCCTGAATAAGAACCTGATCTAGAGCCAGAACCTACAGAAGAGATGGAAGCAAATCAAGATGTTCTACCACCTCCCGCAATAGTCGCGCCACCAGCAATTCAAGAAGAAGCTCCTCGAACTATGTATGATTATGCTAAACCTAGTTTGATTGGTACTCAAACTAGCATTGTTAGACCTGCTATTGCTGCTAATAATTTTGAACTAAAACCTAACACTATTCAGATGATTCAGCAGTTTTTGCAGTTTGATGGTTTACAGGATGAAGATCCCAACACTCATTTAGCAAACTTTTTGGAATTGTGCGATACTTTTAAAATTAATGGCGTTTCTGATGATGCTATTCGACTAAGGCTATTTCCATTCTCTCTGAGAAACAAATCCAAACAGTGGTTAAATTCTCTACCACGAGGCTCAATCACCACATAGGAACAGATGACAGAAAAATTTTTACTTAAATATTTTCCTCCTGCTAAAACAGCTAAATTACGAAACGATATTTCTTCCTTTATGCAGATGGATTTAGAAACACTCTACGATGCCTGGGAGAGATACAAGGATCTTTTGAGAAGATGTCCTCATCATAGACTACCTTTATGGCTACAAGTTCAAACCTTCCACAACGGTTTGAATCCATCCACATGACAAATGGTTGATGCAGCCGCAGGAGGAACAATTAATAATAAAACGCCAGAAGCAGCTTATGAATTTATTGAAGAAATGTCATTGAATAATTATCAGTGGCAAATCATGAGGACAAAGCTGACAAAAGCTGCAGGAGTTTATAATATTGATGCTGTTACTATGCTCACTAACCAAGTAGAACTTTTAAATAAGAAATTTGATAATTTTGTTGGTTCTACGCAGGCTCAACCAGTGATGCAATGTGATGCAGCTCCAGGAAATACGTTTAATTCAGACCATCTACACAACATAGAAGCCAAACATGCCAATTATATGGGTAATAATTCTCGACCTCAAAATAATCCTTATAGTAACACTTATAATGCAGGTTGGAGAAATCACCCAAATTTTTCATGGGGAGGACAAGGAAATCAAAGACAACAGCCTCCGGTATTTCAGCAGCCACCACCACAACAGGAGAAAAGTCGAACTTGGAAGAGATGTTCACCAAATTTATTGCCATATCAGAAACTCGTTTCCAAAATACCGAAACGGCACTAAGGAACCAGCAAGCATCTATTCAAGGACTTGAAACTCAAATAAGCCAGCTTGCTAAGCTAATTTCGGAAAGACCACAAGGTGGATTTCCAAGTAACACTGAGACCAATCCAAAAGAACAAATTCATGCCGTGAGCACAATAGATGAGGAGGTTTTAATCAAAGACAACTCAAACAAGGAGCTTGAGGTGAATAAAGGTAAAGTAGAGGTAAGCAGGAACAAGCCAGACATCAACGAACACAAGCCTCGTATCCCATACCCAAGAGTGCTTCAGAAAGACCGCACAGATGAACAATTCGGTAAGTTTCTTAAACTCTTAAAAAAATTACATATTAACTTACCATTTGTTGAAGTAATTTTGCAGATGCCAGACGCGGTTAAATTCTTAAAAGAACTCTTGACAAACAAGCGGAAGCTAGAGGAGAAATCTCATGTGGAATTAAATGCAATCTGCTCAGCTATTCTTCAAAATAAACTACCAACCAAACTGAAAGATCCAGGGAGTTTTACTATTCCTTGTTTATTTGGTAGCCTAGACACAAAAAATGCTTTAGCTGATTTAGGGGCTAGTATAAATGTCATGCCTTATACACTGTTTAAACAACTAGGTCTTGGAAAACCGAAGCAAACTAAGATGAGCATTCAACTGGCTGATAAAACTATTAGGTCTCCTAAAGGAATAGTTGAAGATGTGCTCGTCAAAATTGATAAATTTATATTCCCAGTTGACTTTGTTGTTTTAGACATTGTTGCAGATAGCAATGTACCCTTAATTCTAGGGCGACCCTTTTTAGCAACTACAAGAACAATAATTGATTTAAGAACAGGTAAACTTACACTACGTGTGGGTGATGACCAAGTTACCTTACAAGCTCGAAACTCGATTACGATTGTTGATAATAATATAGTTACGAGTCCTTGTAAAAAGAATAATCTCACCACCCAACCTTCTGTGCAGGATACACTCTACATAAAGGCAACCTAATCACAAACAAGTCCATCCAAGGGAGATGCACCTGAAAAGCGAACGCTTCAGATCGAGGAACTAGATGAGTGGCTGAACTATCATGAAAAACCCAAAACAGGTCACACCAACCCAGAGCATCACCAAGACGACCCCCAGGTACAAACGAATCAACTCAAGGTAGGGGATAAGGTAATCTTAGGGGAAGACGATCCTCGAATCTTGAATTCAAAAGAGCATACAAGTGACACACCTTATTTCACGGTAATGAAAATCTTTCCCTATGGTACAGTCGAGATAAAACATGAGTCACTCGGTACTTTTGAGGTAAATCACACTCGACTCAAATCTTACGTTGATAATGAAATTGTAAGCAGGATAGAAGAGTATCAACTCTTCAAACCACCGTGAACGTACAAGCTCGAGCAAAGTCGAGCTTAGACTATAAATAAGCACTTCTCGGGAGGCAACCCGAGCACTAACATAGTAACTTTTCTTCTATTTTGTTTTCAGTCTTTTTATACAGCAACTAACACCTTTGATGCAGGAAATTAGAACCACACGGCCTGGAACACGGACGTGCCTAAGGCCGTGTGACATCTTAAAACAGAGACACGGTCGTGCACTCAAACCGTGTACAAACAGAATAAATTTTTCCCAAAAGCACGGGAGGTCGACAAATCCCCATGGTCGTGTGACATGGCCGTGGCAACCATGCAGTATCAACACGGTGTCGCACAACGCCACACGCCCGTGTCCCCAAGCCGTGGCCAACACTGTCAAATCAGACACGGCCGTGTGACTACCTACACGACCGTGCGAAAAAGCGAACAAGTTCTCCACGGCCGTGCAATATGGCCAACACGGGCTAACCCCGAGCCACACGGGCGTGTGCCTTTATTCTCCCATACGGTTCTATTTTTCCCATTTTTTTTCTTTTTTTAGTTTCTTTTTTTTATTTCAAATTTTATTTTTATTATACTTAATCCTTTTAATTCATTACAGTATTAGTATTTCTAGAACTTAGTTTATTATTTTTTTGTTATTTAAAATTCGATCTTTCATATCGGCTAAGCCCTAACGAGTAATCTCTATCAATCGAAAACTCCCATGACTAATTAATATTTTTGCAGTTCCAAAAAGGAGCTCTACAGCTCATATTCAAACGGAAATGGGAACACCCTGCCACAATTGCCGACTCTTCCTCATAAATTCATCCTAAATTCAGGAAGTTTCAATTCTCTCCCTATCTTATGATATTATACTTCTCTTGCTATTTATGTATCTTTGTACATTGAGGGCAATGTACATCTTAAGTGTGGGGGGGAAGCTTACTTTAAATTTCTACATTATCTGAAAAATCCCTGAATTTTTTTTCCTTATGCTTTGTTCTCAAATAATTCTCAGTCTCTTATTAGGAATTAATTCTGATTGATTTATGATTTCTATTGATATGTTGAGAATTAAGATATAGGTACTTGTACTTTGATCATTCAAACTTTAAAACATTAAGGAATCAAGCATGATAAGTTGAAATTTTTGAGAACCCCCAATTTTTGCATAAGTTATTTTCCCTAATTTTAAGTATTATCTTGAGATTTGAAATTCGCAGGATTGACATCAAAAGCCATAATTCTGGTGAGATTTTTGAGCCTTTTTGAGCATACATTTTTTTTCGTGCTTACTTTTATTATTGCTTTGAGTGAGTCAATACTAAATTGTTATTCTAGAACTTGCTTTGATTATACATGTCGAGACCACATCATTGATTTGATATACCGAAATGATAAAGGCGCCTAGGATTTAACCCACTTACTCCACAAAAAGCCTACCTCTATAAATTAACCCCTAGTGAACCCCGTTGAGCTTGACAACCTATTCATTGACTCACCTTCTAATTATTAACCAATAACCTATTTCTTGTTAAATCTCATTCAATTACTTTAACCCCTATTTTTGTCGAGATTTGAATAGAATTATTATCTAGCTTTACTCTCTTCTCTAGTTGCAAAATTGTAAATTTCCAAGTTATCATATTTGATTTAATAGTTCCAAAAAAAAAAAGAAAAAAAAGAAAAAAAAGAGAAAAAGAAAAAAATGAATACATACAGTAAAATTCGATTGTAAATTGTAAATAGTTCAATGAGTTTTTGCATTTTTCTATTTTCAGGCTACAAAAACAGAAACGATATTATCTTAAGAATTAGCCTTAGAATTATGTTTTAAAGTGATAGAGATTTTTCTAGCTAGATAATTTTTCAAGTTCAGTCTCGATTCTAACCCTCTTTTGTAGCCTGTGACAACACCCCTAACCAAGCCCCGTTATAACCCTTAAAAGACCTTTTAATCGATGTATCATATCAACCTACAGTGGTGGAGATTTGATTTTCTAGCAAGCCTATGGTAATAACTTTTCAGATTGACTAGAGAGTGCTTAATTTTTGAACCCTAAACACTTCGAGTGGATAGAGTGAACCTTTAGTGAGGATGTCAACTCCTGTTAATTAAGATGGAGAGATAATTACTTAGGAGGAGGGAGAAAACTTATGTTTCAATGAAAAAATTTTCACCTTAGAGTGATGGAATCTTTAATGTTCTTTGGATTGAATTTTCATTGTACAACTACCTGTAGATTAGTTTGAAACATTATTGATAAAGATTGTAAGTTGAGAAGAATGATTTTTTTTTAGGGATTGAGATTTTGCTTGAGGACAAGCAAAGGCTTAAGTGTGGGGGTATTTGATAAACGCTAATTTATACATATTTTTACCTCATGTTTAGCCTATATTTTGGATGAATTATTATCAATTTAGTGAGAATTGGTGCTCTTAATCCTTATTTTTCATATCTTATACTCAGGAGAGCATAGGGAAGAGAAAAGAATAGGAAATGGACTGAAAATGAGGAAAATGGGCCAAAAATGACATAACACACGGCCGTGCCACACGGCCGTGCCACATGAAGATCACACGGTCCAGCTCTCGACAAGCACGGGCATGCCACACGGCCGTGCCAAATCACACGGCCTTTGTCGAAGTCACACGGGCGTGGCACACGGGCGTGTTCTAGTCGTGAGGAAGAGGAATTTCACTCGAATTGGGATACTTGGAGGCTAAGAAAGGCTCCCCAAAGCTCTATATAAAGACCCTGGGAGGCAACTCTTAGGGTGTGCTTATTTCCCCCAAAAGGGAAGTATTTTTTGCTGCCAACATAGAGAGTGGAAGTAGGAAGTACTCGCAGGGAAGCTGATTGAATCATCCCAGAAGCCGGAATTCTGCAGCAATATAGAGGATCTCCCTAAATTCCTTCAGGGGTTTTCGGGTTCTTTTATGTTTTGTTATTTTATTTCTTCTGAGATGTTTTCTTTCTTTATTATGAACTAAACCCCTCAAATACTTGAGGGGGATGAAACCTAAGACATGTCTTGTTATTATTTATTCTTGAGTTATATGATAAATACTTGAGTTGTTCTTAATTATGTGTTCTTCATTCTTGATTTAATAAACCTAGGTATTACTTCAAGAATTAGATGTGCTTAGAGCAGAGGAGCAAAAGTCCCTGTGATAAGAGTAGATCTACCATAATTAAGCGGAGTTGCATGCAACCCTAGACATAGGGCGACATAAATCTGCCGGATTAGGGTCAAACCTAATATGGGGAACCATTGATCGAATTAATGCAACCTAAGAAGTTAATTGATAAAGGAACTTTAATTAACAACTTAGGCCTAGTTGCTCTTCACCTCGACGGAGGGTTTAGCATAAATTAGGGATCTCTACGGATCAAGTCAAGTGAATAAATCGTCTAGCTCAAGAACCAGTACAAGTGAAGTCTAGGTGGATTCTCCCTTAAGTATTGTCCATATCAATCAGTTTTTCCCCTAAAAGTTTTCTCAATTTACTCTTTATGTCTTCTTAGTTTAGTTTTAGAATTAGTTTAAACAAACCCCTCTTTTATTCTTAGGCTAGATAATAGAAAGAAAGTAAGTAATAGTACTTTTGGTTCCCTTGGGTACGATAACTCGGTCTTGCCACTAAGCTATACTACTGTTCGATAGGTGCGCTTGCCTTAAAGCGTCGCGATATTAGTTAGTTTTGGTGTGATCAAGTTCTTTATAAATTTTATTACTTAGTATCGCGAACGCATACATCATGAACAAAGCAATTTCTCTCCACTAATATAGGTAACTTTGGAACTTCAAAGCAATTTCTCTTTTCTCTCTTTTTTTTTCTTTTTATTGAGCACTTGTTTTATGCATACAATTTTTTTCTTTTTGAGCATTTGATATTTCTTTTCAACTCCCCCAAACTTATTTTCAAACAATATTCTTGAATAGTACTGAGTCTAGTGTTTGGGACAATTTAAAGATAATTAAGAGAAATGTGATGGGCTAAATTTGTATAGGTTCCAAAAATTAGGCCATATAGTCTCAAAGTTGGGTTTCAAAGGATAAAATTTACCATGGTGGGCTTGAAAGGCTCAAACGGTCCAAACAATAGCTGCCTAAATCATTTTCAATGTTCCAAGCTTCCTAGGATTTCGCCTCAAGAAACTACTAAGTCAATTCTAAAGACTTAAACTTTCATGCATACCTAACTTTCCTAATGAAAAAAAATTTTATGGTATGAAGTTGCATGCTTTATTAAAAATACATTCATGTCATTATTAAACTACATAATAATTTATTGAAAAAAATAGAACTTTATTCATACTCAAGTTTAGCATACTTAACAAAATTTAAATTTATTGAACTGAAATATACCCTAATCATAATTAAAAGAAAAATTTTATTCTGGAAGAAAATAATTTCAAATTTCGGTCCCCCCAACTTAAAATGAACAATGTCCTTATTGTTTAAAGTGAATAGATACTATACACTAGGTAGGAATTCAAAAAAGAGGAGGTGAGTCAATATGACTGCTTAAGTACCAAGCTCTTTTGAAATCCAATCCTAGACATGTATATATCTATTGCCACACTTTATACTTTATGACTTGTCCATATTTATTCAGGATTTCCTTCTCTTGTTTTATTATGCAGAAATAAAAGCTCCTAATTAACTTAATCCTTAAGTAACCTAAAAACAAAAATAAAATAAAGTCAAGATCCCTCCCTTTTATTTATTTGCAGATCCTTCCAACTTGGACTCATCTTTTGCTCCATTATTATTGCCTTTGCATGAATCGCTTCGCTCTTTTTTTGAGAGTGGAGTCCATGGCTCGAGTACGAAATCTGGAAATTCAGGCACAAAAATAAATGGGTCATTGTATATTCTCTGGAAAGCACTTCGAATCGAGCCATCCCTTATTTTTTAGTATCTCCAGTATGCTTGTTGCTGCCATTGCATGTGTTGCATTAAGTCCATCAAATTTGACAGCTCATCTCGAAAGTCTGGGCTAGGCGACTGAGCTCTAAACATTGGAGTTCCAACATCTGATTCATCTTTTGGCTCCACTGGGTCCATCTTATCAGTGACTTCAAATGATTGCATTGTGAGATCTTCTTCTTCATCAGGTTCCTCAGGTTCTTCACTTTCTTCAACTCGTTGTTGCAGAACTAAGTCTTCGGCTACTCGGTAGAGGTCCCAATCTGTAATTGTGCCTTGAGTGTACCCTGTCTTATTTACATTAGCAAGAATTTTTGCTTTCAAGTACAGAATAGTTATTGTAAAGGGGAAGTAAGCAGGGCCAGAACGTCTAACGGTACAGTTTCGAATTTCTTTCAGGATGATCTTTCCCATATCAATGGTCTTACCCGTCAAGATCGAGTATAATAAGACCATTCGCTCCAATGAAATTGTAGTCCCATGTGAGCTAGGCAAAAGGCTGAAATGGATGAAATAAAACCATACCTTCGCAATAGGTGTTAAGTATTCTCTTCGACAAGTGTGGGTTCCTTATTTTGACACAGTCCAACTGGAACCTTCAACTGTAAGCTCCTCAAGAATTTCTTGTAGAAGTTCCAGCTTGATATTGCTCATCAAAGACAAATACTCGTCGTTCTCGAAATCAGGTAATTCAAAGAACTTATTAATAGCATTCGAATTTATAGGTACCTTGATTCCGCGAATAGGGACTTCTGTCATCTCGCTTGAAGTTAAGTTCGCGTACAACTCACGAACTAGCTCCTCATCCACACTAGGTCTCTTTTCACAAAATAGTTCCCAATTGAGAGCTTCAGCAATTTGACGAATACGTGCCATGAAGTCTCTGTAGTTGCTCTCCTTCAGTGTGAAGCCTTTGTCAGGATGCATCTATTGATTTTTGTAGATACTTTCGTATCTCACTTTAGCTTCAACACAATGGAACTTGCTTTGTGTTTCGTCGATTTCAGCGGAGGCACGAGTTCTCTTGCGACGCATAATTAACCACCTTTTTGCAAAAATATAAGAATTCTAAAGAAAAATAATTATGAAAAAAAAGATGATGAATGAAAAGGAGGGTTGGAAGGCTTGGCTAAAGTTGGGTGAATGTGAAGTGCTGCACAAGAGCTAGGGCGCGCGGGCTTGGTGTGCGTGGGAGCAGGCCAAATGTGGGCTGAAACAGGCAGCGTGTGGAGCCTTGTCGAGCAGCCTGGAGCGCGCGCTGGACTAGGCGCTGATGCTTGTGCTTGTTGAAGCCTGGGTAGGAGCAGCAATGGTCGGCTTCGACAGCAGTGGTGTGCACATGAACTAGGCGCAGCAATGGTGCGCAGGTGGGGCGCTGGAGTAGCAGATGCGCACGCGGTTGGCTTGTGGTGTGTGCTGGCTGACTAGGCTACTGGAGCTAGGAGGCTTGCGGCACTAGGTGGGTTGGTGTTTTAGGATTTTTGGTTGATGTATGGCTAGGAGAAATAAGGTAGTATTTATAGAATGGTCAATAGGAATTAGAGTAGAGCTCTTAGTATAATTTAATAATTAAAAATAAGAGTTTAATTCTAATCCTACTCAAGTTTAACAACAATTAATAATTAAATATAAGCATATAAAATTATCAATTGCTATTAATTATTAAGATAAACATAAAATAAAATTGAAATTAAAACAATCCTAATTCTAACCTAAGTTGATAAAAATTAATATATAAATTATAATGAATATAATTATATATTAAAGTTTATCATATTATTATATAAAAAATAAAAATATTTCTTCTAGATGCCTTAAAAATATATTTACAAAGAAAGGCACCTAATTTTTTTATTTACAAAAAAAGCAATCAAATTTTAAAAATAATTCAATTAAGTCCCTAGACTTAATGAAAATTAAAAATTGAGTTGCAAATTAGAAATTGGATCAAATTGACCCTTTTATTACAAAACAAAAAAATTATTTTGTTGATTAGAGAATAATTTCTTGGAAAATTATGTTAAAATAAATTCCTAGGAAAGATTGGAGGGGTCACAAATTGTCCTGCTTAAGTTCCAACCTCCTAGACAGAATTTATCTAAACATACTAAACCCAAAAAATAGACCCTAAATTATTTATTAAACAAAACACAAAAAATATTAAATATCTGATAAAATGAACGAGATGTTATCCCGTTTGATTTTATCCCCCTAATAATGTTTCAAACGCTGAGCATTAACTTGAAATTTACCTCTCTTACCTTGAAGTTCAACAACTCCTATGGATAGACTCTGTGAATTGTAAATGGACCGGACCAACGTGATTTTAACTTATCTGGAAAGAACTTCAATCTTGAGTTGAACAACAAAACTTGTTGACCTACTTCAAATTCTTGAACTCAGATGTGTTTGTCATGCCATTTCTTGAGTCTTTCTTTGAGTAGCTTGGTATTGTCACATGAGAACATTTGGAATTCTTCTAACTCATTGAGTTGGAACATCCGTTTTTCTTTCGCGAGCTTAGGATCCAAGTTAAGCTGTTGAAGAGCCCAGTAAGCTTTGTGCTCTAACTCCAGAGGTAGATGACATGCTTTCCCAAAGACCAGCCTATAGGGTGACATTCCTAAAGGTGTCTTGTATGCTGTTCTGTAAGCCCATAAAGCGTCATCCAATCTCTTGGACCAATCTCATCGGTTCGGGCAAACTACATTCTCAAGTATGCCTTTGATCTCCTTATTTCCCAGTTCAGCTTGCCCATTCGTCTGCGGATGGTAAGCTGTTGCAACCTTGTGTTTCACCCCGTGCTTATCTAGTAACCATTTTAACCACTTATTTACAAAGTGGGACCCTTCATCACTAATCATAGCTCTTGGGGTTCCAAACCTTATAAACACGTGCTTCTGCAAGAACTTCATTATGACCTTCGCATCATTTTTCGGATATGCCTCTGCCTCGACCCACTTGGACACATAGTCTACTGCTACCAATATATATCTATGACTGAAGGACGGAAGAAAAGGCCCTAGAAAATCAATGCCCCATACATCGAACAATTCTACCTCAATAATGTTTGTTCGAGGCATCTCACTTCTGTTGGTGACATTCCCAACTCTTTGACATCTATCACAGCTTTTTACGTACGCATATGCATCCTTGAAGAGTGTTGGCCAAAAGAATCCGGCTTGCAATACTTTGGCCACAGTACGAATACCTCTGAAATGTCCTCCACTCAGAGCTGAGTGGCAATGGTATAGGATCTTCTGTATTTCTTCTTCTGCCACGCATCTCCTAATCATCTGATATGTACACTTTTGAAATAGATATGGCTCTTCCCAGAAATAGTACTTCACATCGTGAAGAAACTTTTTCCTTTGTTGATACGTCTTATCAATTGGCATCAAACCACAAGCTAAAAAGTTAGTCATATCAGCAAACCAAGGGGTATTATGGACATGATTTACCTTAAGTATATGCTCATCTGGAAGGGTCTCATGAATCGGTATAAGTGGAGTATTTCTTTCTTGCGGCTCCAATCTGGGCAAGTGATCTGCTACTTGGTTTTCTACTCCTTTACGATCTTGAATTTCCAAATCAAACTCTTGGAGTAGAAGTACCCACCGAATCAACCTTGGCTTAGCGTCTTTCTTGGCAAGTAAGTACTTGATTGCTGAATGGTCCGTATAGAAAGTCACTTTTGTACCTACAAGGTAAGATCGAAACTTGTGAAAGCAAACATGATAGCAAGTAACTCTTTTTCTGTTACCGTATAGTTCAATTGAGCTCCTGTAAGAGTCCGGCTTGCATAGTAGATGGGATGAAAAACTTTATTCCTCCGCTGGCCTATGACAGCTCCAATTGCGAAGTCACTTGCGTCACACATCAATTCAAATGGCAAGTCCCAGTCTGGTGTGACGATTATGGGTGCCGTAACTAACCGATTCTTCAAATCCTTGAAAGCTCTTAAGCATTCATCATCGAATTTAAATGTTGTGTCCTTCTCCAATAATTTGCATAGAGGTTTAGCAATTTTGGAGAAGTCCTTAATAAACCTTCAGTAGAAGCTGGCGTGGCCCAAAAAGCTCCTAACACCCTTTACAGATGTTGGAGGTGGGAGTTTCTCGATAGCATCTACTTTCGCTCTGTCTACCTCAATCTTATGTCTCGTTACTCGATGCCCTAGAACAATTCCTTCTCGTACCATGAAATGGCACTTTTCCCAGTTGAGTACTAGGTTTGTTTTTTCGCATCGCCTTAGTACCTTAGCTAGATTGGCTAAGCAATCATCGTACGTAACTCTAAATACTAAAAAGTTGTCCATGAAAACTTCCAAAAATTTCTCAACCATGTTAGTGAAAATTGACATCATGCATCTTTGAAATGTAGCAGGTGCATTACATAAACCAAATGGCATGCGTCTAAATGCAAATGTACCGTACGAGCAAGTGAATGTGGTCTTGTGTTGATCTTCTGGTGCTACCATAATCTGGTTGTACCCCGAATATCCATCGAGAAAACAGTAGTAATCTCGCTCCACGAGTCTATCCAGCATCTGGTCCAAGAACGGCAAAAGAAAGTGATCCGTCCTAGTTGCCTTGTTCAGCTTCCGGTAATCGATACAGATTCTTCATCCCGTAACTGTTCTAATCGGTATCAACTCATTGTTCTCGTTTTCTACGACTGTGATACCTCTTTTCTTTGGCACGCACTGAACTGGACTTACCCATGAACTGTCTGAGATGGGGTAAATGATACCCGTATCTAACCACTTGATAATTTCTTTCTTCAACACATCCTTCATAATGGGGTTCAGCCTTCGTTGTCCATCGATCATCCCTTTTTCACCATCTTCTAGGATGATCTTGTGCATGCATACAGATAGACTAATACCGCGAATATCGGCTATGGTCCATCCGATAGCCTTCTTGAATTGTTTCAGAACTAAGATAAGTTTTTCTTCTTACTTAGTAGTTAACTCTGCTGAAACAATCACAGGCACAGTAAAAGCGTCACCTAAATAAACATATTTTAAATGAGAAGTTAATACCTTGAGTTCTAGTTTAGGTGGCTCCTCGATTGATGCTTTTGGCTGTGTGTAATCTCTCTCCTCTAAATCCAAAGATTCAAAACGGGATTATGGATTAAATCCCTTTTGATTAGCTTCTAGCAAAGCTAAGTCTTCATCCTCCTTTTCATCACTTGGAGGGTCTGATGTCAAAATTCTTTCCAGAGGATCCTCAACAGAGTTGAGTTCCTTCTCCACTATTAAATCCTCTAAGTTGGATACTACAGAACAATCATCTATTGCGTCAGGAAATCACATTGACTTGAAAACGTTAAATGTTACCTGATCGTCCTAAACGCGCATACTAAGTTCGCCCTTCTGTACATCTATAAGTGTCCTTCTAGTTGCTAAGAATGGTCTCCCCAGGATAATTGGTACTTCTTTGTCTACTTCGAAATCTAAAATTACAAAATTAGCAGGAATGATAAACTTATCTACACGTACCAATACGTCCTCAATTTTTCCTTCTAGATGTGCTAAGGATCGATATGCTAGTTGAAGTGTAACCGTAGTAGGTCTAACTTCACCTATCCCTAACTTTTTAAATATCGACATAGGCATCAAGTTGATGCTTGCGCCCAAGTCACATAATGCCTTACCATAATATGTTGCTCCAATATTGCATGGTATGGTAAAACATCCTGGATCCTTCAACTTCGGGGGTAATTTGTCTTGAAGATATGCACTATATTCCTTCGTCAAGGCTACCGTCTCAAATTCTCTAAGTCTTCGTTTCTTGGACAGGATATCTTTCATGAATTTGACGTAATTCGGCATTTGTTCAAGTGCTTCAACCAACGGGATGTTGATGTGAAGTTGCTTGAGTACGTCCAAGAACTTCTTGAATTGAATCTCCTGTTTCTGCTTCTGAAGTCTTGAGGGTAAGGTGGTGGAGGTTTCCTTACTAGAACTCGTACTGGTTTATTCATCTTTGACGGTAATTTTGCACCTAACGGAGTTGTTAGTTGATCAGAATTAACTGGTTCCGAGGTTACCTTATCAGATCTTGCAGGTTCTGGTTCAGGTGGAACTGGAACTTCAACACTCGGTTAAACTTTTTTCGGATCTTGAGCTTCAGCATACTCCTTTTCTACTTCGACAGTGTTGGGCTCTATTGTCTTTCCACCCCTCAATGTTAGTGCTTTGCAATGTTCCTTCCGCGGATTTCTCAGATTCTCCATATCACTAGGTAGAGCACCTTGTGGACAGTTCCTGAGTTCAGTTGCAAGCTGGCCCATCTGGTTCTCCAAGCTCTTCAGTGTAGCAGCTTGGCTTTGAATTAAGGCGTCATTTTTCGCCATGTAAGCCTTTAGTAGGTTTTCTAGGCTATTGGACGATTTAGCTTAAACTGGTTTCTGAACTTACTGTGAAAAAATAGGCAGCTGGGTCAGTCTAGGTTAGGCATAGTTGTTACTGCCCCCAGCATCTTGGTTACTCCAGGAAAGATTGGGGTGATTTCTCCACGATGGGATGTGAAAGTTGGATTGCAGCCCTTGCCTTCCTCGATTTTGGTTCTGGTTACCCATGTAGTATACAGATTTTGGGTTTGATGAACATTCTTCAAATAAATGTCCTTCTTTACAATAAGCACACGCTATATTCTCATATTGGTTAGGTGGCTGAGCTGCAAAATTGTTAGACTCATTAGTGGTAAGATTCTTTAACATTGAAGATATCGAAGATACCTGAGATGCGAGTGAAGTGAGAGCGTCCACTTCATGGATTCCAGTGACTCGTCTTCCTAATGCTGCTCGATTGGTTGGCCACTGATAGTTGTTACTAGCGATCCTCTCAATGATTTCGTAAGCCTCATTGTAAGACTTAGCAAGGAGAGCACCATTAGCGGAGGCGTCCACTACCATCCTTGTGTGAGCATTGAGACCATTATAGAATGTCTCAAGTTGGATGCAATGTGGGATTCCATGATGAGGGCATTTTCGTAATAATTCTTTATATCTTTCCCATGCCTCATACAAGGACTCGTCATCCATTTGTTGGAAAGCAGTGATCTCATTCCTCAATTTAGCGTTTGTGCTTGGTAGGAAGTACTTCATGAGGAATCTCTCGGCTAACTCTTGCCATGTAATTTGCTGTTACGAATTCATGCTTATGCTGTTACGAATAAATTCATGGCAACAAAGTAATTTGCTAACTTATGAACACATTTACTAATTAAAAATCCATTGATCTCTTGGAACATATCCCTATGCCAATTCAATCGATTAAACAGATTTAATAAGGTAAACATGCTATCGCACATACATACTTATTGAATTAAATTATCTCTCGCATATTCCTATGTCGATTCAACCGATTAATTCAACTTAATAAATATGTAAAAGATTATGTGAAGTAACAAAGTAGCCATACTTTGAAACAATTTAATCACAACAATCTTACAAGTTATGCAAGGCATATGTATCGCTAAATACAATGCTAATTTAATTTTCAGCTACCTTAGAAGAATTAAACATGCACTAATTAAGTACTGAGTCCATTAATTGGAATTTCAATCTATTTAAACAATTAATTCTTTAGTTATCTAAACAATTTTAATGCCAGATAACCTAAACATGATTTTACTTAATCAAGCATTTTACTGAGGCCTATAACCGCATAAACACTATTTTAATAATTCAAGTAGGCAAAATATAATCGACCCAACACAAATTAAATTCAAGCTAAATTGATTAAAATAACCATTTCAACAACGATAATATTCATAGATATGTTCATCATAAAAACAACAGAAATTAAAAAGATAAGGAACAAGAAGGCAAATCCGGTGTTTCTCCGTGGCTTGACTGATTGCTCCGTTCTTCGTCTCCGTTGTCCTCGCCGGCCAAGGCTTCTACGAACACTTGCTTACTGCCTAAAATGGCTCGAAAAATACCTCTTTTCCAAGAGGAGAAATCGGCACAAGACTATAGGAAAATAGGATGGAAAAATGGAGAGAAAGGAGAGCGGAGAGGAAGAGAGAATGAGAGAATGTTGAGTGAATGAGGGATGAGTAAAATGATCAGCAAGGGGTGGCTTTTATAGCTGATTGTGGCTGCTAAAAATAGCAAATTATCAGCCAAAGAGCCCCCTTATGGTCGGCCACACACATGGCAAGGTTGAAGCTTTCAACTTTGCTATTTTAGGCATAAGGCAAATCTACAAAGCCTTAAATAAAGGTGGGGTTTGAATGCAAATTGGAGATTTCTCAATGGCCTTTTTGCAAGAATTTTTAATCAGCTAAATTTCTGATTTGGGTCAGCCTATGGACAGTTCTGGTCAGCCCAATTAGTGGCTGGTTCGGCTCACTCCATTCGGTTCAACTAGTGCGGTTCACTAGGCCCTTTCTCCATAATTAATTAAAATTAATTTATTTAACCTAAATTAAATAGGAAATAAATTAAAATTAAATTAATTATGAATTAATACACATTTCTGGACCATCTTGGGCTGGAAATTAATTCACCTCGATACTCCAAATCGCTTCTCGGTTTTGTTCTTCTCGCAGTGTCTGCTGGGCCATTTTTCGCCGATTGTGCAATTCTGTCAAAAATAACCAAAATTAATGAAAATTAACTATAAAATTAATTAAAATTCATCACGTTCATATTTTTAACATAATTTAATTATTTTATAATTTATAATTATTTTTCGACAATAATTTAATCAGAATAGCATGATTTTAAGTAAAAAAGGGCATGAAAAAGTATATATATTTTTGTGTTTCCAGCTACACGAGCATGTTTGCCCAAATAGGTGTGTCACAGAGCGTGTGAAATTTTGGGCCAGGTAGTATGATCCACACGAGAAAGGCCAATCTGGGCATGTGGGCTCACACAGGCATGTGGGCCCAAAATACTGAATTTTCCCCTAAGGTTGCACGGGTCGTCCCAAACCACTGTGGGCCTACTGTAGGGTCAGTAAGGGCTAAATAAACCTAATTTGTATGATAAGCTAACCTGATAGACTAATATTTTGCATTGAGCATGATAACACTATGCATGACTGATTACTATTCTGTATGTCTACCTGATATTTGGTTAATAGCATGTTAAATTGCGTATTTGTTTCTGTTTCTGTTTCCGTTATTGGGCTAGGATGATGTATATCGGAGGAAGTGTTCTGAAAGGCAATTTATGCCTATTATTTGGCAGCATGGTTGCATTATATCTATTATGTGCCGCATCGGTACAGCTTGGTGTGTAGGGTTGGGTGGGTGTTTTAAACCCCACATGGTATATAGGGATGATCGGAGATCGTGTGTAGAAGATGGGGGTAAGATATCTGATTTTTTATTACTGATTCTGTTTATCTGTATCTAGGATGGGGTTAGGCCCGAATCTGCGTCTGTATCTGTAATAGGCTTAGGCCCGAATCTGTATATGTCTGATTTATGATATTCTGTATGTTGCTTGCCTAATTCTGCTGAGTTACACACCGAGTTTACGTAAACTCACCCCTTTTTCTGTTTATATTGAACAGGTAATACATAGATTTAGGCAGATCAGTGCAGCAAAGGAATCAACGGTGACAACCATAAACTGTGTTATTTGTTTTAAGGTTTTATTCAGGTTTTGGTTTTTAAAGAAGAGTTTGTAAATGTTAGGACTCTCTAGACTATGTGGACTTTTAAACTGCGGGATTGGTTTTTGTGATTCACTTTTATACATGCCTCATCAAATGCTTTCTCTAGAGCGACAATTTTACGAAATTAAGGTTTTCTAAAAATGTGAACTGTTTTCTTAAAAACAAACGTTTTCCTTAAGCTTTCACTAAAAAGATATGTTTTACGGCAACTCGCATGCCTTGATAAACATTCTGAATTGGGTAAAAGAAAATAAGAGTTGACAATTTGAAAAAGGTTTATCATTTTCAAACTTCCTTTCATGTGACATTGCCAGACTCAGCCATAACGTCTAGGTCGGGTTTAGGGTGTTACAGTGTTAACGTGTCTCGCATGCTCACTAACATATATCATACATGCTTTTACATAACAGACATATCATACATATCAATTTCTTAAAATCAAATCAGTCTATCAGATTAGGAAAGTATCATACATTAGGGTTCGTTTGCCCTTACTAACCCTACGGAAGGACCATAGTTGATCGGAATGACTTATGCAACCTTAGGAAGAATTTCAAAATTTTGGGCCCATATACCCGTGTTGTTTACCCGTGTGGGCCCACATGCCCATATTAGCCTTTTCCGTGTGGCCCAAATGGTCTAGCCCATAGCCCACACGCCCAAATTAGCCTAGCCCATGTGATCCATATGGCCACACATACTCCCATTACATGGCTGGGCATACGCCCATGTGGTGTCGACAAGCCACAATGTATATGGTAAAATGTTAGTAAACTTGTATTGATAAGGTGAGAAAGGTAGTAATCAGTAAAAAGAAATTTTTGTTATGTATATGAAGCCTAAATGAGCAAAGGATACAATTGGCATGTCAATAAGGGTATTTGCGCATCGTATGGGAAAAAAATGGTGATAGAGTGAAGATGAAGAAAGTTTACTAAAGTTTTTTGGGATTCTGCATTTTGGAGATTTTGGTGGGTTATCGTAGCCTATGGGCTTTGCATATGTGCATCTAGCGTGTTATTAGTTGGAAAGCTCTTATGAGTAAACTAATGTGCTATCGGGGAAGAATACTTAGACTACAGGGTTTGCACTATGTGCATCTGGCATGTTATCGGTTGGAAAACTCTTATGAGCAATCTGGGGTGTTATCGGATGATTACCCACGTATTCCTTACTGTTCATGTGGAGTCGTCAGGCTGAATGTTTCTAAATTAGAAAGTGCTGACTTAATGATTTATTCAAATTGAAAGATGGTATAATTGGGTGATGAATAGTTTGAGATGCTCTATATGTTTGTATACAATGCACTCACATTTTACATGTGAAATGTGTTGGGGGGATAAAGAAATTAATTAAGTGTTATAAATGTATGAATTTTCTTCGAGGTGAGTTTAACGTTTTAAACCTATGTACTTACGAAACATATTTAATGCTTACCCCATTTATCTTGTCCTTTCCCTATAGAGATTTTGGAGAAACTTAGCAGGCGGATTGATCCACAACTCACACTATCTAGCTTATGTTTCGGTAGAATTATTTTAACTCTGCACCAGGTCAAGTGGCATGTATCTATGGTTTATTTGGTGATAATGTATATGAAATGAATGATGATTTTTTGAACGTTGTGTATATATATATATGCACTTTCGTGATAATTGTTCAATGCTGGCGTAAACTATTAATACGCTTAAAATGGAAATAATTACGTGTATTAGAAATGTTAATTCATTTGATTAATTGTCAGACTTATAAAGTGGATTATTTTGGAAAATAATACTAATATAATAAGAATGTGCGGTGGATAGTCATTTGGTGAATAAGCTCGAGTGGTCACTTTTTTGACAGATCACCTTGGCGCATTTTGTTTAAAAGTATTCATATAGAATTATAAAATACTGAAACTAATAATGTTGCTTAAACCTTGATCTGTCTCATAAATGTTTATACCTCTAATGTGTATATATATATGTAAGAGTAGAATAAGAATTTTGATGACTTTAAACATAGACTTATTCTTCTGTGGCAGTCCGTAACTCAAGTCCGAAAACCGAGCTGGGGAAGGTGTGTTGCAGTAATGGAACCAAATCCCATGTATAATTACCATGAAAATCATTCATTTCTTCCACATATCTTGTTGCCATCTAAGATTTGCCTTTGTTGTACTAATAGTATTAAGAATTGACACATTAGATAAAAATGAGGTGAATGCATAATATGAAGGTGATACGATGATAACTCAAAAAATTGCAAATAAGATGAGGATTACGAGAAGAACATATGCTTTTTCACAGTGCAATAGGTTTGTCTACTTGAGGCATTACCAGAGCTAGAGAACATGGTAGTTAAGAAAATGAGTCAGTTGGAACACACTCCTATTTTGTACCTATAAGAGGATTGTTAGGAAGATGTATAGAAGATCATCTGGAGCATACCTGAAACAGTTTTAAAGGAAGTATGACATTAATAATAGGAAGAATAGAAATTGGAAGAGTTTCTTCTACTTCTTTTTAATCAAGGGTTTTAGAGGAAAAATACAGAAATGCTTCAAAGAATGTAACATGCAAAAGCAAAGTATTTATTAGTAGTAGAATCATAACATTTGTACCCTTTTTAATATCGAGAATACCTCAAGAATATGTATTTAATGGATTTTCAAAGAAATTTTTCTTTTCCTAATGTATGATTATAAACAAAATAGGTATAACCAAATATACGAGTAGAAAGAGGATAAGAAGATTGACATGGAAAAATAATAGAATGGGGACTTTAGTTATCCAAAATAGAGGAAGGCCTTCGATTAATAAGATAACAAACAATAAGAACATCACCCAAAAAATGAAGCATATCCAAACAAAGTAATGAATTTGACTCCTTGTACATCGGCAGTTGGAAGCAGAAGAAGTCCATCTCTTTGAACTTGGGTAACATAAGTAGTGGGTTGGTTTTTGTGAGAAGACCATCTATGTAAATCCCAACAAGTATCATGTGCATGACCACTTTTGTTACAATAAATGTAATAAGGCCAAGATCTTTTTCCTTTTCCTCTTCGATTATCATTTTGATAGCTAGTTTTATGTATTACTAGCATAAAGGATTCTACTTCGACTTGGAATTGGTTTAAAGAGATGTAAAGTAACATATCAATCATAACGATAATTGTAGGAATGGTTGGGCTAGTAAGAATCTAATCTTGAACCGAGAGAAATTTAGTAGTTGTTGTTGTTTTTCAAATATTTAAAATTCGTGTTGAGAAAGATGAGTTTTTTCCTTAGATATTTACTTATAGATTAAGGGAGAAAGTTTACATCACAAGAATTCAATAGTTTTTTTGTGAATGAAAATAGCATAAAAAAATTTATAGCTACTTTCATGCCACAACAAAATGGGGTTGCATGGTGGAAAAATAGAACCATGTCAATATGGTTCGCAACATGCTTTTAAAAATAAAATACCCAAAACTTTCTAGCCTAAAACAATCAATAGAAGAGTACATGTTTTGGATTGAAGCCTTTTATTGGTAGTGAAAAATATAACCACAAAGGAAGCATGGAGTGGAATCATAAATTCAGTTGAATACTTTAGGGTTTTTTTTTGTTAAATTTCTCATGTTCATTTGCCTTACAATTGATTTGCCGCAATTTATTGCGGCAAATTAAGCTCTTTTCATTACATAATGAGTTTGTATTCAAGTAATTTTACGTCTTTTTATGTTTAACTTTAGAATTATTAGTTTGAAGTTTAAATCGAATAAATTGAGCTTTTGTGTTTTTTTTATTGACCTTTTAGGCCGGTTTGGGCCTAAGGAAGAACTAGCAATTTGATTGAGTGTGCAGGACAACAACTTAAGTCGAGGAGACAATGAACTACCATGGATTTCACAACATTCAAGGAGAAATTTGCAACATTGAAGCAAGTCTCAACACTTAGACAATTTTCCAACTCAAATCTACGAGGCAAGCTACTGGAGTCAATGTCGCGACATCACAAAGGCAAAGTAGCGACATTCCACCTGAGTCCCGAAAGGCCAAGCATTCTAGTAGCAAAGTCGCCACATCAGTTTGACAGACTCAACAATTCTATAAGGTTATTTTTATTCACACAATCACATTTAACTTATTAACCAACTTGTAATTGACCTAATTAGATCATAATATATAGAAACTATAAATATCAACTCAAAACCACATATTAAGGACGAATTTTCATACTTTTCAACCATTATTCAATTTTTAGTTCTCTAGATTAGGTTTTCATTATATTTGCTTAATCAGAATCCTTCTATTCCAAGTCTAGAAGTTGCGAGCGGAGAATGTTCCGAACATGTGTTGTTATAGTGATTTATCAATAAGCATTCTCTTCTTTATTCTCTTATTTATATCTCCTTCGTTAATTTAATTAATTGAATGTTTGTATAAATATGAGAATGAAATCTGTGTTTCATAAATATCTTGCATGATTGATTACTTAACTAGTTATTTAATCGAGTTCTTATTTATCTGAAATTGGCTATTTATTCAAGTTTGCTAAAGTTTATAGTATACTAGGATTGATGATCCTAGTGGAATAACTAGACAGGTGAGGTCGAAAGGGTATCATGTTGTGTAAGTCTTTAGTAGACTTGTGCTAAGCAGTGAGACCGAAAGGGTATCTTGGGTGGTAACTCTTAATGAAGATGAGACCAAGAAGATGTTCTTAGTTAAAGATGGTAAATAACTCAATTTAAGTAGATATTGGTTTGATTAACAATTAGGGATTCAATCAACTTTAGGCTAAGTAGCTCGCATCATTTAAACAATGAATAGCAAGTTCAATAGTTTTAATCTTAGGAGTAGTTTTAATTTAATTAACTTTATTTTAATCTTAATCTTGGACTACACTACTAATTCGTAACTCGACTAGACAAGTAATTGTTTTCTAAATAATTAATTTAGTAATATCTTTCTCCAACTTAGAAATCCTTTGGGTACGATCCTCAAAATACTTCATTGTAAATATAAACTATATTATAATTTGACCTGTACACTTGCAAGCATCGCACTTTACCTTCATATTTAATTGAATTTCCATATGCCCCGAAGCATTCACCCTGGGACGCGGTCAGCAATACTAACTAAACTAGGTGATAAGAGCTTGTGGTGTAATTTGCTGAGAGTTAATGAAGAATAAAAAATTATAGACTTTGTGGTCCAATTTCACAAACCATTATTATAAATGAGGATGTCATGTTTGAAAAAAACAAGAATTGGGATTAGGATAATACGCATGAAGAAACTATTTTGTGTAATTTGAAGTGGGGTGCATGTAAAGAAGTAGTTCCTATTGTCAAGATTGAAAATGAGATTGGTTTTGACCATGATGGTGAAGAGGAAAATCTATCCTCTAACTCTATCTAGAAACCATGCTTGTATTGTGAATCAAGGAATAGAGAGCACTACCAGTTTGGATAAAAAAACTATGAAACAAGTGAATGATTTTCTACAGAAGAAAATTGATAAGATTAAGTTTGCAGCTATTGAAATTGGTTTTATTCACTTTGAAGACACTATGAAAAGTAAAAATTGGAGGTGAGTGATGGATGAAAAAATAGAAGCAATAAACAAGGTACATTGGAATTAATAGATTTGCTTGAAGAAGGAAAAAAGATTGGAGTTAAGTGAGTTTATAAGATTAAATTTGATGAAAATGAAAAAGTGAAAGAACACAAGGCCAAGTTTGTAGTGAAGGAGTATGCATAACAACATAGGGTGGATAACATAGAAGTTTTTACCTGTGATATGTAAATAGACAATTCAATTAGTGATAGCACTTGCAACTCAAAGGGGATGATCCATATACTAACTAGACAAGTCAACATTTTTTACATAGTGAGTTGCATAAAATCTTTTTGTGGAACAATCTTGTGGTTATGTGTAAAAGGGAGGTGAGCAAAAGGATTACAACTTAAAGAAGGCCCTTTACAAACTTAAGAAAGTGTCATGAGCTTGGTACAACTGCATAGAAGCCTACTTCATTAATATCTCATTTGGTTACTGTTGATGACAAGGAGGAGCAGAGGAAGAAAACAGAGAAACAGAACAAGGAAGCAAGATGCAAGAAATATTTTTACTTGCTCACATATGTGCAATAAGGGAGCTTATGGCTTTTTAACTCATTTTGCTCATTTTTTCAATTAGAAAAACAATACATTCATAGCAAATACTCAACTAATGCCACTAATCAACCTTGTGACTATTAAAACATTGTTTGTACTCATAAACAAGCCACCTAAACTAGTCATTCAACACTTAATGTATCAAGCTGTCATCAAGCTTGTTCATTTTCAACTAGTTTAATTACAATGAAATTAAACAAAAAAAAACCTTGTTATAGCAAGCATACGTGTTGCAGCATGTTTACAAGTTGCATGCACTTCAACCAAAAATATCACAGCAGCATGGTTGGCTAATTTTCAACACTCTTCCTTGGACTCCATGCTGTGAATACCAATCATTCAACAATTTTTAAACTTAGCAGACAAAAGATGCTTCGTTTCAAGCTAATCTGACTCACACAATTGACCATACTAGTCTTTTGTGCCAAAGATTTGTTCATCAAATGGAGTATTCTCCTCTTTACAGCCTTAGTTGACAACACATCTTGCCTTGTTCCCTTATTCATTACAATCATGTTTCTTCTTACATATACAATTTACGAGTATAATTTACTTGCCTTCAGTTTGCCATTTTGGCTTGCACCTACTCGAGCTTGCATTTAGACCATCTGCCACTTCGACTTGCACCCACTCGGGTTTGCATTTAGACAGTTCGCCACTTCGGCTTGCAATTCGATAGGCTCACACTTTGCTTACTGTCTTCAACAGGCTCACAACTTTGACAGGTTTACACTCTGGCTTACTGTCTTCAACAGGCTCGCACCTTTACAACTCGCACTGAGCTTCCACATGTTGCTGAGGTCGCACATTTGACAGACTCGTAACTTTGCATACTGTCTTCAACAGGCTCGCAGCTATACAGGGCTCACACCTTTATAGCTCGCACTAAGCTTTCACATGTTGCTGAGCTCGCACCTTTGGCAGACTCGCATATTTGCATATTGTCTTCAACTAGTGTCTTCAACACACTTGAAGCTATACAGGGCTCGCACCTTTACAACTTGCATTGAGCTTCCACATGTTGTTGAGCTTGCACCTTTTGATAGACTCGCATCTTTGCATAATGTCTTCAACAAGTGTCTTCAATAGGCTCGCAACTATGCAGGGCCCATACCACTTGCTGAGCTCACAGCTCGTGCCCCTTGCTGAGCTCATAGCTCGCACCACTTGCTGAGCTTGTAGCTCGCAACATCTTGCTGAGCTCACACCACTTGCTAAGCTCACAGCTCGCACATTTCGTTGAGCTTGCATACTTTCCTTCAACTCCTCCTTCAGCTTATTCCAAGCTTGTTTGGGAGTCTCTTAAGGTTGAGTTGATGCTGCCTTCTCTACAAACAGTCTTTAATGACATGTTTTGACAACTTCTTTCTTTTTAACAAGCAGTGGAAACAAAAAATTAATACAAAAACATACCATTTGTTGAGTAGCCCTTCAAAGATCATAAAAGCTCTTATACCAATTGTTGGCAGTGAGGAGGAGTAGAGGAAGAAAATAGAGAAACAGAACAAGGTACAAGATGCAAGAAATATTTTTACTTGCTCACAAATGTGCAGCAAGGGAGCTTATAGCTTTTTAGCTCATTTTGATCATATTTCAATCAGAAAAACAATATATTTATAACCAAATACATCACCAAATACTCTACTAATCCCACTAATCAACTTTGGGACTATTAAAACATTGCTTGTACACATAAACAAGCCATCTAAACTAGTCATTTAACACCTAATGTATCAAGTTGTCATCAAGTTTGTTCATTTTCAACTAGTTTAATTACAATGAAACTAAACAAAAAAATCTTGCGCTATTACAGCAAGAATATATGCTGCAACATGTTTACATACTGCATGCACTTCAACCAAAAATATCACAATAGTATGGTTGGCCAATTTTCAACAGTTACAAGTGCAATAACATGAGGGAAAAGTTTTATTTATTATGTACATATTACAATAGTTAGACATAAAATAAAGAATAGTTAATATGAATTTAAACTTGAAATTAGAAAGATAAATAATAACTCTAATAAAAAGTAAGACCTCTTCAAAATAAGTGAATTTTTTTTCTTTCTCTTTGCTAAAAATAAGTCATGGGAGTGGCTAAATATTACCAATTAAATTAATTTATTGCTAAAAGACATACTAAAACATGTGCAAAAAATAATAATCCTACCAAACATAACATAAGAGTTTTTGAAAAGTATGACCACCAACATCCTTTGTTCTTTTAAGATAGACTAATGGCAAAGTATTAATCATAAGTTTGTATGTTGATCTTATTTTTACTGGAAATGATGAACAAATGTTTGCAGAGTTCAAAGATTTCATAAACCATGAGTTTAACATGAGAGATTTCGGAAAGATATATTTTGGAAGTGTTACAAAGATTAGAAGCTTGGGATAGATAAAAAATCATTGCCTATAATCTAATTGTTCCTAGCTTTAAGCTTACGAAGGATGAGGGTGAAGTTAAAGGTGGACAAGACCTACTATAACAAGTTGTGGGTAATCTCATGCATCCCATAGCAACTCTACCAGTTATGAGATTCATGGTTAGTCTTATTAGTAGGTATATGGAGAATCTTATGGAGCTTCATTTACAAGCATCATAAAATAAAGTGTGTTGAGATACTTGAAGGAAACAACTTAGTTTGGAATTTTTTATAAGAAGGGAGGCGATGTTGAGCTCGTTTCTTACACAAATCACTTGCTGGAGATTTGGAAGATAGAAAGAGCACATGAGGCTATGTGTTTTTATTGAGCTTAGTAGCTGTGTCTTAGTCTTTAAACAAAACAAGAAAATCTATCACTACGGAGGTAAAATTTATTGTTGTTGATGCTTCTTATGCATGTCAAGTAGTTTAGTTGAAACAGGTCTTGCAAAAGCTAGATTCGAAACAATGCAAGACAACTATTATCCATTATGATAATAGTTCTACAATCAAACTTTACAAAGAATCCAACTATGCACTGAATAGCTCAAGAAAGCTAGTATTGTGAAATTGGTGCATTGTGCAATACAAGAGCAATTGGCTAATGTGATGACTGTGAGAACTTGTAGAGTTTGTTCAAAGTCAGATATAAACCGTACGTACTTGGTTTAAGGGGAGAATTCTTAGGTTTTTGTTTTTTAGTCAATAAAAATCCCTATTTTATTGGGATTCATAGTTGTCACGGGAATTATGGGTAATTAATCCCATTATATCTGGTATATTTGACTTAGGTTATGCATGTAATTTTAACTTAGATCGTAATGCAAGGCTATATAATTATTGGTCGTTGATCTCATCATATCCAGCATGCTTGACTTAGGTTATGTAATTTTAACTTAGATTGTATGTAAGGCGGTATTCTCCCGTACTTTACTTTTTATAAGCTTTATTTAATTTACAACAGTTTCATGTTCTGAAAATCTTCACCATGCTTAAGGAGAAATTGGTTTAAAAAACCCATTTGCGTGGGAAGGGCTTTCAATTCTTTTCCGTGATTTCTTCATGATGTAGAAAATGCATGAATATATTGATCTTCCAAAGGGTATTTTGATATGTAATTAAACCAGACGAGTCCCAGTAAGGGTTTTAGATTTTTCTTCTTTTTCTTAATAAATGTTGAACAAATTGAAATAAGTCGATTCTTTAAAACAATCGCATGGTTCTAAATCTAATTATTGGTAAAATGATATGAACACCGGGTGTATGCCATTGAGATGAAGAGCCATAGTAATAACAAAGTCGAGAATTTTCATTTCACAAGAATAATATACATATAAACAATGAGACACATGAACTCGGGGTTTATCTTGGTTCATGCAGCATTCTTAAAAACTGGCATTCAACGGGTTTGGATTTAAATCCCACCCAACGTCTAAACCCTTTTCCTTATTCTTAAACTATGACCTAAAACGTAACAAAAAAGAAAGAACGTTAATGGTTGAGGCAACTCCTGGGTATAAAAAGAATCCCTGTAAAAAATTGAGGGGCCACTAGCACCCAATACAAGAAATAATTCCCACAGGTGTTTTTCGATCATGATTCACCGTTTAACCATTAATCGAACTTCTCTTGGAAAGGACTCTAAGGTACATATTCCAAAAAGAATTATAAAACCGTTCTTCGTTTTTGCTAAATATAGGGATAGATTAATGAAACTCCTAGCATTATGAATAGAAGCTATTGACAACCACTGGCATGTATTGTATACAATACCATGCAATTTATACTGTTACGAGTTGAAGTGATGGTTGTGGCACAAAAACCAATAAATTTATCAGTACCGGCATATATTGATCAGAGCACTGGTCAGTTCCAAGAATGAAGCCAAGACCTTGATATTGCATCAAAGCTGAAGGTGGAGTGGGTGGTATAGTGAAGATAACTATGGGATCATACCTTGTGCCAATTGTCAGCATCTAGGATCTTTACATCTGTTTTTCATTTTTCAGTTTAGCATCCCCGTTTTCAGAAAGGGATGGAGGCCGTTGAAGATCATTGTTAGCAGTGGTGATGACCACAGCAGCAGTCTGAGATGTCTTTATTGTAGGTGGACTGACATTTTTTGGAACTCCATTGGTAAAAGATCCTTGTCGATTATCACTCTCGGTTCTCACAACTTCAGCTCCATTGCTAAGGCTTCTTTGACTACCTATCTCTATTCTAGCCAATGATGAACATTGTGTTTCTGAAAATGAAATAGAGCAGTTGTCAATTCCCAATAGTTCATGCATGAAAAAGGTAACACACTGTAAAATAGATAACATACATACATTTAAAATATGCACTCTCTGCCACCCTACAGAAAGCAATTTACCTAAGCAGTCCAGAATGTTTGCACAAATCCTAGAGAAGTATAGCAATTAGATACATGATACCACATGGAATATGTAGCTGATTGCACCAATGAAAACTTTCTCATTGTAGAGAACCATTCAATTGTGAACCATGCTTTACATATGCCATCATATCATCATATACCTACTATTCCAAAGAAGTAAATAAACTTATTTCAAATATCTGTGAAACAAAATGATCCAAGTCTCTAAATTCCAGTATATGGACTTTATTTATTTTCATATCCCCTTTCTCTAGACATCCATAATTGAATATCGATCAGTGTCTTTGAAAATTTTGCCAAACTGGTTCTCTCCTAGTTACTGATAAAGTCAAGGATAGTTTCATCATTTGAAACTTGCTTCCCTTTTGATGTGCAAAATATAATTAGATGTGAATTTTCAGTAAATGGAGACGGGAACTTGCCTTTTATTTCTCCAAAAGTTATAAGCCTATTGAGACAATCCCGGAACTTTGTCAAAACAATTCTTTCCTGCTCTGCATAGATCTCCGTCATGCCCTGTCCGTAAGGTAATTGAGAAGATGTGCTACAGCCATGGTCCGTGAGCCCATTAGAGGGAGCTTTCATGAACATTGTATCTTGTTCATCACACATCAATGCCAAAGTTCCCGGAGACATAGGCCTTTCCTTTGGTGTATCAGCACCATCTGAGCTGGAATCTTCAGGGACAACTTTATCAGCCTGATTTGCACTTGAACAATCATCAGGCACTGTTTTCTCAGCATCAAAATCTTTTTGGCTTTGTAGCCTGTCTTGAGTGGATGACACAAGGGAAGTTTCTGTCTGATCTTCAGCCTGCTTTTCAGTCAAACTTCTCTGATCTGAATGCATACAGAAATTGAGGGCAGACCCATTAGCTGAAAAAATAGGTACATTGTAACTTCTATTAACTGACTAAAAGTTGGTTGTTAAAGCAAATTCAAAGCTAACAAATGTGGGATTCTTCTACTGGCATCAAGTGTCCAAATATTTCTTACTTCACTAGGACAAAACTGATCTGAAGTAACAGAAAAAATTTTGGGAAACAACATTAATATTCAGAACGGTTTAACACAATATTTGTTGACAATCACAAAGAGTCTCAAACTATAAATGCTAATATTATGTCTTAAATTGAAAGAAAAAGTTGTAGCATTATTTTATTCAAGAAGCAGAAGATTCAAATAAACAGCATTACACAAATTTGTTTCTATTAGAAAATAATAAAAAGTATGCAGAAAATGACACATGCAAATTCACACTGTTTTCGAATATATACGCATGGGTGAAAATAAGCATACTCATGCAAACACAAAAATTAAGAACTAACACTATATTTGGATTGAGTAGATGTGAGGGAAAGGAAACTCTTATCAGGGAAGGATTGTAAGCTCCCCTCCCTTTCATTCAAAACTCTCATTTTTACTTGCCCCAAATTACGGAACAGAGAGGAAAGGAAAGGTGTACTTTAATAATATTTTATTACACCTTATTATATTTTACCTCTTATTACTTGCAGCACCCTTATTATATTTTATTTTCTATAGAATTATTTTAATAATTTAACTTAATTAACAACCAGTGCCTTTAAATTGTATACAACTAAATGAAAATTTATTTTCTCTATTAATAAATAAATTTCTATTATTTTTTAAATTTATGCTAAAAGCTTAATATTTTTATTTTGTAAATTTATAAACAATTTAAAAAATAAAAGAGAAAAATGAAGAAAATGAAGAAACACATATAACTACAGGAAAATACAAAGACTTATTCCAATTTATTTTTAATTATATGCTTTAATCATAAATTAATATTTTTCGTTAAATTTTTTTCTTTAATTTTCAAAATTATTCATGTGATACATAAAAAAAACTAATTTTATTTTGAAAAGAGTACAATTGAAATAATATAATATAATATAATATAATATAATATAATATAATATAATATAATATAATATAATATATTTTCCTTTCCTTTCCACCACTTAACCAAACAGAGGTAGCTACTATCCTTTCCTTTCCTTTCCCTTACTCATTTTAGCTAGCCGAACAAAAGAATACAATATCATTTCCTTTCCTTTCCTTCGAAAAACTCTACCCTTTTTCCCTTTCCTTTACTAATTTGAATCCAATCAAAGGTTAAAGTAAAATGTAGTCAGGAATTAGACACTGCAAGTTTAAACCAATAATTTGAATTGTTTTACATGTATGCCCATTTACCTGCAAGTGTCTTTGCAGCTTCTCCAGACAGAACTACCAAAACAGAACAAAGCTCCTTCAAGTCCTGCTTCTGAATGATGTCTGCTAAGAGAGACCTTCCATCAAAATGAATAAGTTAGTTTCCTGAACAAGCAGTTCTTAGATATCTTTTCATCAAGACACTCCATTTACCTATATGTGAATTTTGACGTGCCCACTGCAGCAGTTGTAGCTGCACAGGATACTGGCATAGAAGGAGAGTGTGCAGAAGTTCTGATATGAGTTGCCTGATTCACAAATAAAATAAGCTGACAATGTAAGTTCAAGAAGCATAAACTAAAAGTAATGATGAGAAAGATTCTATAGTAAACTAATCAAATGTTAAGCAGCAGCTGAAGAATGAGAATGAAGCTAGAGCAAACATCTGTTCCTTGTTAGAACAAAATATGATTAGCTAGATTCAAGTGTCACTAAAATATGATTCGGGAAGTTTCTCCAAAGACAAATGTCAATAAATATGCATGGGCGGTGTTTACCTGTGGAAAGTGTCCAAGCCTGAGAACAGATGGATCCTTGGCAGTTGACCCAAAGAACAGTTCCTGTCCTTTTCTCTTCTTAGATACTGGAATGGATGCAAAACCAGAGGACCCAACAGCTCCTGTTATGGCAGCATTTGCTGCCTGCTGAATATATGCCATATTGTTGGCATGGTCACCATGGAATAGAGCCTGTCTCTCTTCACTACCCTCAAAATTTTTGCAATCCATGCATTTGCAGTTTTCAGAGCACAGAATATTGGCTTGGAAACACTCACAGTACTTTTTAAGGCACCCAGATTTCTTACAGTGGCATCCTTTGTTGTGCTTTCCCAGTACTAAAACTTCTCCGGCTTCTTCCTAAAAATATTTCAAAACTAGTACATATGAGAATGTCAAGGGTAGCAAGCTCTATCTATTTTGCGATCAAATACCCTGCCCGGATCTTTTTCCATAAGATAATCTTTTAGCAGTCTAACCATATACTATTAAGAAAAGAGGATACAATCTATGTGCTAAAATAAAAAGTGAGGTCACACGATCAACAGAAGAATATCATTCTAAATATTCTAGAAGGCCATCAATGAGTCAAAGCAAGAAAAATATGGCCCTAGCTAGACATGTAAATGGAGCATTATTAACATTAGAATCCCAATGGTAAAAATTAAATAATTTTTTGGCTTTTTTCTGAATCAATACAGTGAAAGAGGGGAAGTCCGCATTTCATAAATGTAAATTAAATGAAAAAATATGGCCAGCATACCCTGCTATCCCGTGCACCATGTGGGCTGCTAGCAATTTTTGGCCTGAATGCATTTGGATTACGCTCCAAAGTTGCTTCAATAGCATCTCTTCTCGCAGCTTCATTCTCAACATTGTTATAGCAATTAACACAGTTGCACCCGTCACAATATACGCCAGATGCAAAGCACTCACAGTACCTGATCAAAGCATTACATTATTAACTTTCTATATCTTATACCATCAAACATGTGGATTATACTTAACATTAAAAATGGCTTAATTACTCATATTTACAGAAAAGTCATACACAAGAATGAATAATTGGAAAAAAAAAAAAAAAGAGTACTATCTAAAATGCCAAGACAAGCTGCCTAAATGCTACCTATAAAAGTCATAACTCAGAACCCTATTTCTATCAATTCTTTCTCATGAATGCTTCCCAACAAATAGAACATACATGAACTCTGAATCTAATCAGTGTGTTGGAAACATCTATACATTTGTCATAGAGCTAAATAATAGATTTAGATGCATATGGTGAAGAGGATCGATGTAAGTAGGAAGAAAGGTTAGCTCAAAGGAATTTTTCACCGGAACCATCCGTTACTGAAGCAAGGCACAGTTGGACAGAGAATGAAGTGTATTTTTAAACAGTGAAGGCAAGCTCCTCCTCTTTCTGCAATTACAACAGTTCCTCTTATTTCTGATCTGCAATTAGTTCAGATGGAAATATTGCTACACCTTGCTCTATTTGCGTTTTGAGGCTGCTCAAGGCAAACCAACCTAAATTGAAAGGGTTTGGAAACGGATGCAGAACAAACTTATAAGCTAGGAAGTACAACTTCTCAGCCTGGAAAAATAGATAACGTTGATTCAGCTTGGACCTTGGGGCTATGATATAAAAATAATATTGTACAACCTGCTTCTAAGAGCTATTCATTAATTAATATTGGTAAAAGTGCAAAAAGGGTATTTACTTGACAGTTTCTGTTGTAGTATTCTTTCCATTAAAATAGATAGAAACAACACTACACCACATAGGAAATACTAAACTTCCGTATTTATGGCAATGTTTCCATCTATTATCCAACTCAACTTTGCAAGAATTTTTTTCTCATAATGGCTTACAAACTCATTTGACATTTCATTCTGTAAATAAATTGAAAGAAGGAAAATTTGATTAAAAAACTTTGAGACTAATCAGATAAGCGACATTCTTAAAGTAGCACAAAAATATAGGCACAAAAACATTCTTAAGATTATGGTTACAAGATAAGGTCCAAACCTAATCATTTCTAACTAACTAAAGCTCCTCTAGCTGCATAGAATTCCACACAAAGTATCACTAAATCATGGAAGAAACCATACACACCCAAAGAGTATATTAGTCAATGTCCTTACAATTTCAGACACCGAGAATGTTTACAGTTGCACTGCTTCTGCTTCTTTGGAGTACCATCTTTTAGTTCAGTAGGTCTTGGTTTTACTTTTGGGGATTCGGGTTTTCTGAAGCAAGAAAGAAATATGATAAAGAATAAAGTTCGAGTACAGCTAACTAACTTCCACTAATTTCTTAAAACAATGACATACAAAAACTCAAGAAAATTTACCAGAGTTCGATTCAAAAGACAACTGAAACTAGAGAGCCAATTTTGAAGCATGTAAAAATAAAACGTGAGGGGAAAACGTTACGAGACGTCCTTATTGTACTTACTCTCCAAAAAGGAAAAGAAGTAAAAAGAGAGTTAATTTTATTAAAAGAACTAATCCACAAAGCAAACACCAAAAGAATATAACAGACTAAAAGAAAAAAAAATCACAAATTTTGATTGCAAAAACTCACATAACCCTCGACGATGCTGTAGTAAGAGGAGGAGGTTGCGCCGCGGCTACAGGGGAGGTCGCCACCATCTGCGGCTTTATCTGTTGCTGCTGCTGTTGCTGAGTAACTGCAGCCGCCACAGCCGAAGACGAAGCCACAGCCACAGCCATCTCTTGTGTGGACTGCGGGTGTTCCGGCAGAACTACACCACCAGAAGAACCCCCGCCAAAACCGGCCGTGAAATCCAGCTGCCTCGCAAGCTTCTTGGCCGGAAGACCTGTCGTATCCGATTGCACCTTTTTTGGCGGGAACTCACCTCCTTCTCCTTCCCCCATCCAATTCCAGCTCCCACAAAATTCAAAAATAAAATAAAAAATTATTCAAATTCCAATCTTTTTCCAATATCCACAGCTGAAAATCCACCAAATAATCTCACAAATTGCCTTAAATAAAGTCGAATTGAACCACTTTTAGATCCAAATTCCAATCTACAATCTCCAAAACCTAAAATTCCAAGAAAAAGCACTTCGATTCCACCAAGCTCGAGATTTCCACCAAGAAGTTCCAAAAAACCAAGAGGATTTTGATTCCGATCGATGCATAGAGAGAGAAAGAGAAAAGCTAGAGTTTTTTAAGCATTGATATTGTAAAACAAACAAGGAAAAGAGAAACAAAAGTTGAAGCACCTCTTATTTTTAATTTTTGTTGGTGTTCTTCTTCCTCCTCTTCCTCCCCTTCGGTTCTCCTCCCCCTCTCTTGCTAAGTTTTGAAATTTCAATTTTCTTTTTTGGTGTTTATTGAACGGTGAGATTCGCCTTTGGGTTTTGGATCGGACAGTTCACGTTGAAAGAATTAATCTGACAGGTCAAATTCATAGGAGTGAGCGTGGTGAGTTGATGAGCGTTGGATCTTATTAAAACGCAAAGTTTTCCGCACCTGGGTTAAAAACGGTGTGACGGGGGGATATAAAGTGAGATTTGGGGGAAATTCTAAAACAAGCTCTCTAATATGAGCTTGTCATAACCTCTAACAAATATCACCCTTTGGATAAAAATAATAATTTATTTGAGCTATTGAAACAATAATAGTAATAACAGCTAATGCCAAATATTTAATTCTAAATAAAAATATGAAATAATTACACAACACTCTAAATAATTCATAGTATATAAAAAATTTATTTAAAACATGAAATGTTTCTCAGTAATTAAATATAGAATGATTATTTAAAATATAAGAAAACTAAATAATTAGTAATACATCAAAATATTATTTAAAATATGAAAATACTTCTTTTTAATTAAGTTATTCCTAAAACATAAAAAATTACTGAACATCTAATGATTATTTAAAACACAAGAAACCTCTTAGAAATTCATAACTAATTTGTAATACATGAAAATATTATTTAAAATATGAAAAGCTTCTTGAAAATTAACTAAATCCTAAAACATGAAAAAATTATTTGAAACATTAAAGAAATACTTCGTAATATATGAAAAAATTACTTAAAATATGAAAATGTTACTTAAAACATGTAAATATTTATATTATATCTTTCTATCACTTAAACACGTGTCAACATCAAACCCATCGTTGACCTTTGTGTTGATTTCTTCTAAAATAGTATCCCAACAAACCACCCTGACCTTAGTACCTTTGAGTATGACCATATGTTCTATCTCAAGGAAGCCATCCACCCTGATTTAAATGAGAACATTGCCCTAGTGTGAACACACTTCCAAAACATTAAGGACTCTATTTAAGCATAAATACCTCGTACTGATAAAGTCTCATGATATACGGACATGATTATCCTTTCCACATTTTGCAGGGCTAAATGCATATCCTGCCACGTCATACTAATAGATAAGAGGACCTATCATATAAATATTTTTAAGAAATATGGAGAAAGGATCGAACCCTAGATACCCTAAAGTTACTTTGTGCAAGCATCTTCTCAATCAACCTGTCATATTGTCTTTGCTCTAGCTCTCAGCCTTTTTAGGTGAACGAACTTCCTTTGCACCATCGTGATCTCCTCTTTGCTCCTCATTATCCTCCTCCATTGTTGTATCTGGTATCAACAATTAGTGCGATAAATGTAGACGAAAATATCTCAGAATCAGAATGATGCTACCAACAACTCCACCAACCCCTCCACTCCAATGAATGGCAATAATGCCAGCAACACTAAACTTCCCTCAACCTAAACTAAGACGTCAACTTGCCCAACCATATCTACCAAGGAAGCCTTGACCTAACTTTTTAACGTCCTCAACATTCCCTCGGGTAATCCAGACACTGTGGCTTCCTCTTCAATTCCCAACACCCCATCATCTCTTGCCACCCTACAAGATCCCAAAGATGACCTCATAAAGCAATCGCTCTCTTGCATAGCTTCTGATCAACTGCGCGTGTGCACATTAGAACACTAAATTTATGAAACTACTTTTAAAGCCCGATTTTACTTCAAACGTATAGTGTCAATTGTAATATTTATAGTTTCGATGGAACACAAAGTATTTCAAGGGGTCGAACCTAAAGGAAAAGCCAATTGAACAATAACTAGCATACACGATAGAGTTTAAGTTGCTACTAATACGATTTTATAGTACGGCAATTCATAAAAAGATGAGTTTGTAAGAAAATTTAATATTCTACTCTAAGGACTAAATTGCAAGGAATGTAAAAATAGAGGGACTATCCAACAAATAACTAATAGGGGTTAATTCATTTCGATGTTGTTCACCAAATCTCAAACTAGGGACATAAATCGCGTAAATTACCAAGTGGCTCCATTTTATCTTTAAATCTCAATTTTACCAACTTAGACGAATTAGGTTTGGTTTATCTTCCAATCTTGCCAATTAATATGGGACTAACAAATAAGTGTACGACAAGATTACCTTCATGTTTCGCTTTATCTTGATATTCCCTTAGGGGTGTCACTACCTAAGTTCTTAGTTTTATTCAAATTAGTCCACTTTGTTACAATTTAGTCCTTTATCCAAGGGATGTTAGTTTACTCACATCTCCATCAACCAACCTCCTTAAAGGTTGAGAAAAATATAAAAGTTATGATTTTTATGCAAGAAAACTTAAATAGCATGAAACCAAAAGCATTTAACAGAGAAATCTAAGGCAAGAAACATTAAAGGACCAAGCTTTAACAGATTAAAAGTAAAATAAACTAAAATACATTAAACTAAAGCTAAAAAGTCTTGAAAGCAAGGTACAAGGACTAAAAATGTAAATAAACCTTAGCTACAGTGTTAACTAACTTAACTAACACTAAGAACAACAGGAACAAGAAGTAAACGCAGAAAAATAAACTCTAATCTAAGGTAGAAGAAAAGAAAAAGAAAAACCCTAGAAACGTGCAGAGAACAACTAAAGAAAACCTAAAGAAAACTAAACCTAAAACTAAGCTAATGTGTGTGCCTCTCTTCCTTAGCAATTTTTGGCTATTTTGAAGTGTATTCTGATGACTTTTTGATACCAAAAATGCCTTTACACGGGCCTTGTCTGATTGGTGGGTCGGGTAGACAAAGATTGCCCTTTTTTCTATGTTTATCCCCTTAACGGAGGTGATATCGCGATACCCAAAAGAGGATATCGCGATATCTCGGGCAGTGTTAAAACTTGGGGTCTTTCTTGGGAGGTGTATATCGCGATAGCCAAAGGAGATATTGTGATACCATTGAAGAGAATATTTGGTCTTCTACATTATCAAAGGTATCGTAATTCCAAGTGTTAGACATCGTAATACCCTTGCCTTAGGTGTCATTCTTGCTCGTTTTCGACTCCGACACATCCCTACATCACTCAAACACACGTTAGGCCTCTAAATGGCACTAGCAACCATTTTGGGTAAAAATAGACAAAAACGAGAAATTTTCACTTATTACCTAAAAAATATGAAAATAATGAAAGAATATGCTAAAAACTCTATTTTGCTCAAGAAAAAGCTTCTTAAATGCGTCGAACAAGCTTAATTTTCCCTATCGATTTGTGGTAAGTTAGCTTCCCTGCCTCAACCTACAGTTATGGTCATTCCTTCAGATCAAGCCTCCCAGTAATATCAACTTATTTGTTCTTAACACCATCTTATGGAGATGCAGGAAAAATGTATCTCATGGAGAAAAAATTCTTGGCTCAAAAACATCAATTCTTGGAATGATAAAAGCATCAACAACTGCTAGATCAGCAAAATGCTCACAATGAATAATTAATCATGAAGTTGTGTGCAACTAAGGACGTTGTCAAGGGTGGTGACTTACCCACTCCATTGAAACTAGAATGTATGACATAATCTACTATCCAAAAATATAAGAAGGATCGTGACAATAATAAAGTAGTACAAGATCTTCAACCTATCAATCCTTGGAGTAGAAACCCCAAAACAAGGTTGTTTCTACTGAAGAACAAATTACAACCCTCAAGTTAGAGCTCTCGTAAGAGGCTAAAGGTTCTAAGTCCAATTAAGTTTATTATAGCTATGCTAACAAACCCTTAGCCTCTTCTATGCTTACTCACAACCTTTCCACTTCTTTCATGTTTCCTAAGTTATCTTATACTGGCACGGGTGACTTAGAGGACCACTTAACTCATTATAACAACCATATGAATATTATTGGAGCCTCTGATACTGCGAAATGCAAAGCCTTCTCCATGACCCTTTCTAGCACTATCAGGCAATGGTACCTATCACTTCCCTCAGGGTCCATCGACAACTTTGATTAGTTAGTCAACTTATTCATGAGCATATTTTTAGCCAACAAAACCCTCCACAATAGTCCTTAGCTTATCTTATGTCCATTTGGCAGAAGGAAAATGAATCCCTCAATGATTTGATGAAGAGATTTAATGTTGTAACCATGATAACAAAGGGTGTTTCTGATGCTCTAGCCATTCAATCTTTTTGCAAGAACTACTCATAAGTTTCTCCAATTCCACCTCATCGATAACCCTGTGGAAAAGTTATCTCAATTATATAAGATGGCTCACCGTTTCACGAAATGTGATAATATAGACATAGATCAAGTCAAACCTACGACGTAAGTAACCTAAGGATCCTACTTTTTGAAACGATCTTCCCCTCTCTATCACAATCAAGCTTCAGCATGCCAATACCATCCCTAGTAAAGGACTCACCCACAATAGGTGACGAGCGATTCCAACAACATAACCCCTCACAATAAGGGGGTAAGTTGATAGTTAATATTGTAGGGCCACCTCATCACTCAAGACCCACAAAGATAGTCATCCTAACCACTATCAGTGAGAGCGAGTTCCATATAATCGTAACACACATGCCATTAACTTAATTATTCCACTGTCATCATATTTGACCAAGTTGAGTAGCAAGGAATCTTATTAGATCCTCCCATTATGCTCTTTAACGCGCACTGAAATTATTCTCACTTTCATTATTGTTATCATAATGTTAGAGGCCATACTATGAATAGATATGTCCAACTTAAAGATGCCATTGAAGATGCTACCCCAAAGGGTCAACTATAGCAATATGTGGTCTGAGATACCTACCTACTAAATAGAGTAAACGATCAAGAAGCAAAAACCTTTGATAATTGACGTGAAGATAAAGGAAAGAGGTCGATACATGGAGTTATAGATGTCTTGATTGGTGGCAAGAGAGAATGGGTCACATCGAGCTCCAAAAAGCTCACTAGTAGAGCATTCTGTCTATCTCTATGTGTAACACCCATATCTCGTTTATGTTGCCAGAATAAGATATTAAATGTTACTAGTCAAATTGGAACAATTAATACAATTTTCATTTAGTATTCAATCCAATTCCATAATAGAAAGTAATATTCAATATAACAGAGATCATCTGGAATCGGGTTTTAAATCGAGCTTCCAAAGCTTTAAGATAAGTTATGACCATTCAAGGATTAAATCAGAACAAATCAAAACTTTCAGGAAAAATTTAGAAATTTTCAAGTCAAGGGTCACACGGCTGTGTGTCTAGGCCGTGTGACAATGTTCAACCTGTGTGGCTCTAACATGGTTGTGTGGATAACCCACACGCCCATGTGCGACTTTACATACCTGTGTGCATGGGCCGTGTAATTCACTGATTTAAATCACACGACCATGTTGTAGGCCATGTACCAGCCCATGCAACATTCAAAATATCTATACACGATCGTGTCGCAGGCCGTGGGCCTACTTGTGTGAAAACTGTACCTATACTATTTTACACACACCTTGAGGACACGCCTATAGGAATTACCTATGTGACTCACAGGTCATGTGACAACCTATGTGAGCCCAAAAATGACCAATTCCAAGCTCAATTTCACCCCTTATTGTTTAGGTACCTATACACTTTCAAATACACATTTGAAAGGTGAAACTCAACTTCAAAACACACTCAATCATGACCATAAATTCATTCTATATATCATACATTTGTCATCATTGACACCCCAATGTATCTCACCATAATTCACTTCAAATTTTGCAACCACAATTACATTTTATCTCTACAAAATTCATTACATGTAACAGCCCGATTTTGGTCAGATCGGAACAGTGGTTTTAGAACCACAAATTCAAAGTAGAAATATTTATTTTATTATTAAAATAAGGTTTACAGCATGATAGACTAATTGTGTGAAAGTGTCGTTAAGAAATTTTACTGTTTAAATGCTTAATTCAGTAAAAAGGACTAAATCGCGTAAAGCGTAAAAGTTGTGTTCTATTAGCTAAAGGTATTAAATGGCTATGAAATTAAATAGTGGATGTCCTTATGTGGTAAATATACCATTTTTAATGTTATTGGACTTTTATGGACATCTTTTAAGTGAATTTCAATGTTTTAATTAAAGGTTAAATTAGTAATTTAAGTATTAAGTTAAAGTAAAAATAAGTAAATTAAACATATCATCTTCTTTAATGGTTTCTTCAACTAAATTGGAAGAGAAAAATACTCTATTTTAGGGCTCACACATTCGAAACTTTCATTGGCTAGCATGTAAGTGATTTTGACTTGGTTTTTAATGATTTTTACGTTTTTTGATATTGTTGCTGCTTAATCTAGCTAGCCCGTATCTCTGATTTCAAAATTGTTAAAGTATTTGAATGTTTCCATTGTTGAATGCATGAGTATTTTGATATTCAATGATAGAAAATACATCCTTGTTGTTAGGTTAACAACATTTGTTAAGTGATTTTGAGTAAAAATGTCAATTAGGGATTAAATTGTGAAATATGAAAATTTGGTGGTTGAAAAGTGAAATAAATGAAATATATGGGCTGCTAGGGACTCTATTGAAATGCGGCTAACATGGGTAGGATGAAATTGCATGAATTTGTAATTTTATGTGATAAGGACTAAAATGTGAAGAAGATGAAAGTTTAGGGGAAAAAGTGTAAAATTACTAAAATATGAATTGTGGGCTAAATTGAATAGAATGGTTAATGAATAGATTGAATTTTTCATTATATAGATCAAGAAAAGCAAAGATTTGAATTAGATTAGGGGAAGGCAAGGTTGATGAATAGTCGATAATTTTCATCCGAGCAATACGGGGTAAGTTTGTACAATTAGAATTGAGTAATTAAATTTATACTTAATTGAATTGAATGTATATGTGATTTGAGAAATTAAAGTATATGATATTTAAATGCCTAAACTGCAGATTACCGAGAATTACCGAGCCCAGTTAGAATCGTAGGAATTCGTTGGATACAAGTGACATGTCACTAGGGTTACCGTTTGGTTGAGATCCTGCATCTGTTGCGGACTCACCACAGCTCGTATGAGCTTACCGATATTCATCTCGATAGAGCTTACTATTTCTCAGCTCGATAGAGCTTACTGTTCCCTTAGCTCAGGTGGAGTTTACTGTTATTAGCTTGAAAGAGCGTATATTTACATGAATTGATGGATTACTGATTAATACACTTAGTGTGTATCACCCACGTAACTATCAATATTCTAAGTGGTTCTACGGGTACAAATCTGTACGGAATAAATGAGTTGCTATAAATTATCATATAAGTTATATGATTTGAATAAAATGTATGTTATATGATATATTGAAATATGAATGGAAATATATGAGCATATGAAATTGAAAGCTACATGATATATTGAAGTATGAAATGGATGGTATTTGTATATAAGATTTGAATGATGGTTATGCATATTCATATGAATGTTGATTATATGTATTTTACATGACTAACATAATTGTGGATATATATGTCTTTAGGCATTTGACATTTTGGTTGGATTATACTATGCTTAATTTCCTAAATTGTGTATAAATGGTAAGTTTAATTTCTATGTTATACAGGCTTACTAAGCTATATAGCTTACTCTGTTTACTTTTCCGTGTTTTATAGTGTTTTAAAAGCTCGCTCGATTCGGAAGTCATAGGAGATTTGCATCACACTATCCAGTTAACGATTTGATACTTTTGAACTTTTGGAAATGTGGTGATATGGCATGTATAGGCTAGTTAACTATATGATGTGTATAAGTCATTTTAGCCATTGAAGCTTATATGTTTTGGTATGTTTAAGCCATGTGATTTGGCTTAACTTAGTATATGTTTTGGTTATGTATAAGTTTATGTGATGTGATATGATTTGATAAATTTGATAATGTGTATATATTTGAGCAAATGGTCACTTTGATATGTAGTTAGTATTACCTAAATATATGCTTGTTGTGAATTGGTAAATGGGAGCATTAAGTGATTGAAATAAGTGATAGATATACTTGTGGTTATAGGCTAAATTATGCATAATTGCAAGTGACTATTTTGATGAATGGATAAAGTGCTTTTGGTATGAAATTGAATGGTTAGTTATTTAGCTTATATGCCTTGTGAAAGTTGGCATGAATGATGATTGTTTTGATTGAATTGGATGCCTATTTATGCATTGGGTATATGTCTTTTGTTTTGGTGTAGGTTTCTGGAAATTGGGTAAGAAATGTGGCTTGTAAACTAGTTTATTTTCATCCACATGGGCAGAGACACGAGCATGTGTCTCAGCTGTGTATGACACATGGTCAAGTGACACGGCCGTGTGTCCCCTGTAGCATTAATAGATGCAAGTCAGTGAGTTACATAGCCTAGACACTATGGTTGGTCGTGTGACCTAAGTCAGAAAGTTACACGGGGTAGGACATGGGTTGGGACATGACCATGTGATCCCATTTCGAATGTCCACACGGCCTGTGACACAGGCGTGTCTTGTGGCCGTGTGAGGCACACAGCCTAGACACACTGGCGTGTGTCCCCTGTTTTGTGAAATTTACTATGTTTTCCCAAAATTTTTATAAGTTACAGGTTTGGTCACCATCAATTTCTAATGTATTATTTGAGCTTCGAGAGCTTGTATTAGGGACTTTATGAATATATATCTATATATATATATATATGAATGATGTATGTTTATAAATGAGAAATATATGTGGATTGTAGATTAAATGATGTGATATGTCCGGTAATGCTCCATAACCCTGTTCCAACGACGGATACGGGTTAGGGGTGTTACATTCAAGTGCACAACATGACACAACATATTACACAAAACTAAGTATTTGATATAACTATACATAGGGGTCCTAGTACATGCCATATACCAAAACCGAGAAATTAAGTCTACCAAGATTCCCGAATAGTGTGATTCCTAGCGTTGACCCAATCTTCTTAGCCTTCAAAATGTAATCTACAAAATAAACAAAATACGGATAAGCTTTAATAAAGCTTAGTAAGTTTGTCTAGAATTTAATAAACCTTGCAAGTCAAACTTAGATTTAATCAGTATTAAACATAGAGAATTCATTATATGCAACTTATAACAATAATTAACAACCAATTCAACAATTCAGTATACTCGATGGACATTGCTCAGTTTAAGTTTTAATCAATATATATGTAGATTTCTTCTCATTCGAGTTTCACTCAATATAACAGTAAGATTTGCTCGATTGAGCTTCATTTAATATAATAGTAAGATTTGCTCGATTGAGCTTTATTTAGTATAACAGTAAGATTTGCTCCATTGAGCTTCATTTAGTACAACGGTAAGATTTAGCTTGGTTGAGTTTCATTTAGTAGGATCAATAGATATAGCTCAGTAAAGCATACTTTCAGTATATGATATAACATTCATTATTATCATTTTAGAAGTATAAATAAACATACAAACTTATTGGACTGATTTGTAGGAGATCCCAAAGCAAGGACTACTCCATAGTTTTCCCTTTTCCACGATTATAAGCACATTCTTGATCTAAAAATAATAATTTTATTCCATCAATTAGAATAACAACACAATTTAATCATTTCATGCAACTAGGTCCTTTTTAGCAAATTACCTATTTGTCCCTTAACTTTCTATTTTTATTCAATTTATTCCTTAGGCCCTAATCATGCAATTTACCCATTTTTCCTAAACACCCATGATAACCAAATGTTCTATAACTTCATATCAGTCCCTACTTGCAATAATTTCAAATCAAGTACAAGCAATTTATCATTTAATCAATTTAGCCACTAAATATTAAAATCATCAAAAATCACTTTTCAAAATAATATAATCTATCAACAAAACTCCATATTTCATTATAAGCTTTAAGAAATAACTTCATTCATCAATGGCAAATTTTATAACATTTAACATTTTCACAAATTGGTCCTCGATTTAGCTAAACCAAGTTGATACGAACTCAAAAACATACAAATTACTAACACTTACCAAATTAAAACTTCAAAGCAAAGCATGGAAACCCTAACATTTTCTTTCTATCGCCATGGGGAAGATGAGAAGAAAATGATTTTTTTAAATTTAGGTTTAATTTATTATATACTATGACATTTTTATAAATATTTATACTTTCTTAATTAAGCTTTAATAAACCATCAATTAAGCATAATTAAACCACTTAATTAATCATAACCTCGTCAAATCCACTTACTAATTTCTCATGGGTTAAATTGTCTATTTAGTCCCTTTAACTTAACTACTCAACCTTTACAATTTTTATAATTTAGTCCTTTTTATCTATTAAACTATCTATATGATAAAATTTCTCACCAAAATTTAATAGGACTCTATATACCTTGTAAATATATTAATTAAATAATATTTACAAAGTATTTCGTCAGAATTATGGTCTCGAAACCACTATTTCTACCACCACTGAAAATCGAGTTGTTACATTACGTTAATAAAGAAGCCCAGATATCCTCTTTGGAGTTTGAGATTTTCAAAGGTAAATGAATGGGAAGTTTTAGACGTATGTAACAACCCATTTTCAGTAGTATAAAAAATAATGATTTTGGGACCAGAATTCTGATAAGTAAGTCAGTAAATATTATTTATTTAATATTTATGAGGTCATTAGAGTGTCATACTAAGGTTTGGTCTAGAAATTTTGATATTTGAATAACTAATTATGGTATGAAGAATAAATCATAAAAACTGTAAAAGTTAATCCTATTAAATTATATATTCTAAATGAGTATAAAATCATAATTGGAAGGTTTTAAGTGACAATTAGGCTATATTAGTTTATAGTGGATGGTTGTGGTATGAATATTAAAGAAATTTTAAATTAAATTAAAGGGTAATTTAGTAATTAAGAAAATAATAAACATAAACAAAAGAAACAAGGACATCATCTTCTTCATTTTTTCTTCCTTGAATCGGAAACACCATTGTTGGGGTAGGAGAGAATCGAACAAGCTTCTTTCTTCTTGCATGGTATGCAAATCAAGCTCATTTTTTGTAAATTTTATATTTTTGAGATCGTTGTAGCTTAATCTAGCTAACCTAGGTATTAAATTGTAAAATTGTTAAAGATTTTAAAAGATACTGTAACACCCCAAACTCGACCTAGACATTATGGCTGAATTTGAAAAGCTACATTGGCCACCAAAATGGCCTAGAAAACCTTTCATAGTTTTCAATGTACTTTTTTAAACCATTTGCGTAAATCATTTCAAACTAGTGAAATCGAGAAATTTTAGAAACCGATGAGTTTAGTATCTATTTGTAAAATTTTTATCGTTGTTCAAAACTTTCATAATTTCAATCATATTTAAAAATCATTTATTAAAAACTAATGAATTTGACTATTCGCCACTATTTAAAAAACATGTTAAATTAATAAAATCAAATGTCTTTAGAAATTTTATTTGTAAACATTATAAAATTTTAAATTAAGTCTAATATTATTAAGAACTTATTTCTCATATTTGCAGCAAAAAAAAGTAATATTGATATATTTTTTTGAAAATCGTAACGAACCATTTTGCTAAAACCATATTTTGCTAAAAATTAATATTTCATGTAAATTCAATAAAACATCAATAGGCACTTTAAAACCTCAAAAAAAATCAAGTCATATATTTGTCTAAAACTCCTTTAATTGTCGTAGTGAAAAAAAAAGTGATTTTGTCAAGTTTTAATAAAAACCAAGTTTCATTCATAATATTAACCAAATACTAATTTATGTAGTTTTTTTTTAAACTTAATGACATGCAAGCAATTCAAGCAAATCAGAATGAAAAATCCCCAAAGTAAAGTCCCATGCCACAATCCATAATCAAACTTATTACAAACCCAAATTAAAAAAAAATCAAAGTAAAATTTAATTGCTTAAATTTAAAAATAATTCTGAGAAACTCCTCCTATAACACCTTAAACCCGGCCTAGACGTTATGGCTGAATCTGGCAATATCACATGGAATGGAATCTGAAAACGAGATGTCGAGTTTAAAATTGTTCCCTTTAATTAGCTTTTATCTTAATCTGGATTAAAAACGCAAATGCTTGTTAAGTCAAAATCATTTCTTTCTAGCGGAAGCTTTGATAACTATTTTTTTAAGAAGATCGTTTACAATTGAAGAAACCTTGGTTTTACCTATTTAGAAAACCGTATTTTGTTGTGATCAAAGTTGTAAACCATAAAAGCATTTAAAGTCCCAAAATTAAAGACAAACAGTCCGTAAAGTCCAAATTACATAAAAATTACCCAAATAAATAATAAATTTGAAAACTATCATAAAACAGTTTTTAATTTACGTGTGGCCACCGTTGAGTTCTCCGCTGCACCGACCCGTCAAGTCTGGGGATTACCTGTACAGGTTAAACAGAAAATGATGAGTTTTCGCAAACTCAGTAGGTAATCCCCACAGAAAACATGCACAGTGACTAATGTCAGAAATCAATCTTATAAATAGCCTGGGGCCTGAGCCTATCACAGCTTCAGTTCGGGCCTTAGCCCATTCAGAAGCAGTCTCAGATATACATTAGGGCCTTCGCCCATCTTAGATATAAAATACAGTAACAGAATCAGAGTTTTAGCCACCAACCCTCACACCATCTCCAACCATCCCTATACACTATGTGGGGTTTATAAAACCCATCCATCCCTACACACCATATGGGGTGTAGAACACCCATCCATCCCTACACATCATACTATACCGAAATGCGGCACATAATAAAAAATATGCAGCTTAGCCGCCAGATAACAGGCTTTAAAAGCCTCTCAGATACTTCTTTCGAACTTTATTAACCCACCCTGATGCAATGCAACATACCATAAATGTCATGCCAATATGCGAATAGCATTACATACATACAAGTCACTATCCATGCTCAATACAGAAATCAGACAGACAGATCATACACATAGGGGTCTAGGTAATGCTTACCGATCCTATCGTAGGTCCATAATCGACTTGGGCGACCCGTGCAACCTTATAGAATTTTCTAGAAAAGTGGGCTCACACGCCCATGTGGCCTGCCCATGTGGACCCATACGACCCAAATTGGCCTTGGCTGTGTGGATCACACGGCTTGGCCCAGAATCCCATACTGCCCAATTAATCGAGCCTGTGTGTCGCACACAGTCTTGCCTGGCCATCACACGGCCCTGTCATTCGCGTACAGCCTGGCCGCGTCGATTACACACTCGTGTTCTACCACACGGCCTACCACACGGGCGACCACACGCTCATGTGGCATCGATAGAAAGCTTTTTCAGCTTTTCGTTGATTCTCGTTTTTTGTATTTTGGGTACACACCTGGTTTTGATTCACTGCAAAAACACTATTGAGCACTCCAGAACCTAAAATCGAGATATCCATCATAAGTTTAACGGATTCATAAGTAAATTTAAATATCGAAAAAGAACAGAGACTCGACTTATTGCTATCAAAACGAACAAATTCTGAATAAAAACGACATAATGTGATTTCCAACCACCCAATCTTCTCCTAAGCATAGATTCCGTCACTTAGTTACCAACCCTCGATGGTGCTAAACCTCAAGTAAAAAGTTAAAGGCGGTAGAGTTCTTACCAATCGAGAACAAGGGATCCCAACGTGTAACAGTGATGATTGAATCGGAAAAACCCACAAAGACAGAACCACCGGAATAAAATTGATGGAGGAAGCAAAAGAAAAAAGGTAATAGAAGAGAGAGGGAAAAAGGGAGATGAACGTCAGTCAGTTTCTTTGAAAGGCAAAAGAACAATTTTTCCCAAAACAACAAAAATGAACCCGATAAAAACCTAATCCCCCAAATTACTCCCCCACTTGCCCACTCATACTCCACTACTTAAAATCTAATTTTGGCAAACTCTTTTAAAAAGCCAAGCAAAAAATTAACCCTCTTACTCATACAGAGATTCGAACACAGAACCTCCAACACACTTACACTCCTCTTAACCACTAGACCAATAGTCCCATTCTAATATGTTCTCACAAATAATTAAACTTAAGCCTACTAGGCAAGGTTTAGGCTTTATTCAGAAAATGATAAAAATTTTCCCGAGACAAGGCTTGAACTTGGGACCTCTTACACACACCTAGAACACTTAACCACTGAAGCAAAAAGATATTTGTGTAACAATTTAACAGAAACAGAAATATAAAATTTGAGGCGTTACAACTCTACCCCTCTAAAAGAAAATTTCAGCCTCGAAATTTACCTGATCAGAACAGATGAGGATACTACTACCGCATCACATTCTCAGGCTTTCACATAGCCTCCTCAGTACTATGGTTACGCTAGAGAACCTTCACCAAAGGGATAGATTTCCTTCGCAGGACCTTAACGTCGCGTTCCAAAATCTAAACCGGCTCTTCCTCGAAGGTTAAATCTGGCCTAACCTCAATCTCCTCAATAGGGACAATATGCGTGGGATCAAATTGGTAGCGCCTCAACATCGAGATGTAGAATACATCGTGAATATGGTCCAACTCCGGAGGTAGTTCCAACTGATACGCAATTGGCCTCACTAGCTTCAAAATTCGATACGTCCTAATAAACCTAGGGCTCAGCTTACCCTTGCGACTGAACCTTAGAACCTTTTTCCATTGTGATACTTTGAGAAACACGAAGTCCCCCATAGAATACTCGGTATCCTTTCTCTTCAAATCTTCATAGGACTTCTACCTATTAGAAGCTATTTTCAGATGATCTCAAATTAATCTGACTTTACCATCAGTTTTAGAAACCAATTCCGGACCCAGAACACGCCGCTCACCCAACTCAGTTCAGCATAAGGGAGTGCGAGACTTACGACTGTACAAGGCCCCGTAAGGTGGCATTTGTTAACGACAAAAACTCCTCCCAACTGCTTCAGAAATCAATAAAGCAGCTCCTTAACATATCCTCCAATACCTGAATCACCCTCTCTAACTGACTATCTGTCTGAGGATGGAAAGCAATACTGAAGTCTAGTCTTAAACCAGAGCCTCATGTAGCTTTTTCCAGAATCGAGACGTGAAGCGAGGATCCCTATCAGAGATGATCGAAACAGGAACCCCATGCAGTCTCACTATTCAAGATATATAGAGTTTAGCCAATTTCTAGAGAGAAAAGTCTGTCCTTATCAGGATAAAGTGATCAAATTTAGTTAATTAATCCACGATGACCTAGATAAAATCCTTCCTAGTGGGTGTTAGAGGCAGCCCACTAATGAAGTCCATCGTTACTCACTCTCATTTCTATAATGGTATCTTAACTGATTGCAGCAAACTCGAAGGTAACTGATGCTCAGCCTTAACCTGCTGACAAGTCATACAGCAAGCAACAAAATCAGTAACCTCACACTTTAACCTTGGCTACCAGTATAACTCTCAGAGATTTCAGTACATTTTATTCCCACCGAGATGCATAGCATAAGGGCTACTATACGCTTCCCTCAAAATCGACTGTCTTAAATCCTCATCATTCAGTACACAAATTCGACCGCGAAAACAAAGTAGCCCATCATTGTTTATCCTAAAATTAGTAGTATCACCACTCTCAATCTAACGGAAACACAACTCGAGAGACTTATCTTCCAACTGTTTATCTTGAATATGCTCAATCCAAGTCGGTTTAACCTAAAGTTCTACCAACAGACCCCTATCGTGGAATAGGCTAAGTAGAGCAAACATCGCTCTCAGATCGGTCATAGCCCTACGGCTTAACACATCGGCCACCATATTAGCCTTGCCGGGATAGTACTCAATGTTACAATCATAATCCTTAAGCAGTTTAATCCATCTACGTTGCCTAAGATTCAACTCTTTCTGAGTGAGAAGATACTTGAGGCTTTTGTGATCAGTGTAGATAATACACTTCTCATCATGCAGGTAGTGCCTCTAAATTCTCAGAGTGAAGACTATAACGGCCAATTCCAAATCATGAGTCGGATAGTTTACCTCATACGTCTTAAGCTGACGTGATGCGTAAGCTACAACCTTACCATCCTGCATCAGAATGCAACCCAGACCCACATGTAAAGTATCACTATAAACCATGAAGTCTTTACTAGGCTCAGGCTATATCAGAACAGGAGTCTGAGTCAGCATAGTCTCGAGCTTCTTAAAGCTCTCCTGCTGGGCATCAATCCAGACAAAGGAAACTCCCTTAGCAGAAGCTTAGTCAGCGGAGCTGTGATTAAGGAAAACCCTTCTATGAAGCCCCGATAGTAACCTGCCAGCCTTAGAAAACTGCGGATCTCAAACATATTTCTCGGCTATTTTCAATCTAACACAGCCTCAATTTTGCGAAGATCGATATGAATCCTCTCAGGAGAAATTATGTGTCCCTCTGAACTAGTCGAATATATCATCTATCCTTGGAAGTAGGTACTTGGTCTTGATCATTAGCTTGTTCAGCTGTCGGTAGTCGATACACATCCTTATTGTCCCATCTTTCTTTTTCACAAATAAAATAGGTGCTCTCTAATGAGACACACTAGGAAGAATAAACCCACTATCTAACAGTTCTTGAATCTGAACCTTAACCTCCGCAAGCTCTTTCGGTGCCATTCTGTAGGGGCGATAGACACTAGAGCTGTACCCAAAATAAGCTCAACCCCAAACTCTACCTCTCGGCTCGAAGGCAAACCCGATAGTTCCTTAGAAAAGACATCTGAAAAATTTCTTACATTTTTGATGTCCTTAATCAAAAAGTCCTCTAAATCAGAAACACTAATGTAGGCAAAAAATGGCTCACATCCTTTCTGCACCAACTTTTTTGCTACCAAAGCTAGAATCACATTAGTCAGATAGTCTCATCGTTCCCCAGTCACAACTACCTCGTTGTTCTCCTTGGTCCTCAAAACGACCCTCTTTATCAGACAGTCTAAACTTACCCGGTGCTTGACTAACCAGTTCAGTCCTAGAATCAGGTGGAACTCTCCCAACGGAAGCTCCATCGGATTAGCCAAAAATACTGTCCTTTGGACCACTAACGAAACGTCCTTAAACAGTTTAGTAACTCGAATAGATTACCCTAAAAGACTCATAACAGTTACCTCACTAGAAGTACTCTCTACCAAAATCCCCAAAGTTTCAAACATAGTACTAGCTACATAAGAGTGTGCAAACCCTATATCTATCAGTGCAAGATAAGGTACATCAAATATTAAAAACGTACCCGTGATGGCGTCCAGAGTATTTCTGTCCTTACGGCAACAAGCAGCATAAACAAGGGCAGGCTGCCTCGCCTCAGTATGTCCAGCACCTCTGCCCGGTATTCTCTGTCCTCGACCGATGCTGTTACCACCTCTAACCTGGCAACGACCCCTAGGTGGCTGCTGAACTACCTTCTACAGCTATGCAGTACCAGAACTTGGAGCTTATATCTGAACGACCCTCAACCGACACTCTCGAACTCAGTGCTCAGTAGACCCACAGCTCAAACATGCATCAGTCGTACTCCAACAATTACCTGGATGGCGTCTACCACAATGCCCACAAGGTAAAATCTCAATAGGTGCAATAGGGGGTCCAACTCTAACTGGCCCATAGATCTGACCTTTTTCTTAGGCCTCAATGCACAACTTGAGGGCTCCGAATCCCTCTAATTCTTCTCTCTCACTCGATCTCGATTTTGACGCTTAGCGCGTTTCACCTCCTCAGTGATCTTCGCCTTCTTTACTAGTATTAAAAAGTCACGCTTCCTCTGCGGAGCTATCAGAACCCTTAAATTATCCCTTAGACCGTCCTCAAAATTGACGCACCTCTCATATTCAGTCGCCACTATACCTCACGCCTCATACTCGGCCACTAAATAGTCACCCTGCATGAGATTTAAAAATTCACGTCTCCTAGCGTCTATGTAGTTGGCCCCCACATACTTACTCTGAAAAGCTATCTTAAAATACTCTCAGGTCAATCAGTCAGGCTGAGTACTCTCCTTAACTGTCAGCCACCACTGATATGCTTCATTGTGAAGCAACAAAACAGCCCCTTCTAGTTTCTATTCAGGGGTAAAATCCATATCATCCATGATTCGTTTGGTGGCCTCTATCCAGTACTCAGCCACGTTAGGGGCAACTCCAGTGACACCCCTAAATAGTTCAACCTTGTTGGATTGGAGCCATTCTGTAATCGACCCTCGTCCCCCAGATCCAATGTTGGGCCCAGCGACCCTCTCTAAAATCTTCAGCATAATCTGGGACAATGCGTCATCCCCAGCCATGCAATCTTGAGACCCAGTCTCAGTCACAGGTGAAATCGATGTCTCACTAGTATCCAAATTAGGTATATTTCCAAACGACGATGACCCATCTCGAGCCCCTTTAGGACCTTCACCTTGGCCTCTAATACCCCGTCCACGGATACCTCATGCACTCATTGTAATTTGAAGCTTATCTGTATTAACAATTTTATTGATCAATTATAGTTTCGATATTTATTAGCAAATATTTTATGAAAAATAGTATCAGAAGTTTAGAGTTTATTATCGCAACTTGTAATTTTTTATCAATTCTCCTACAGTCTCAGAGTACACTAACTAAAGTGTTTCAGTATAATCTACCGAGTTATAATAGTCTATCAGAATACAAAATACTTACAAGATTGGTGCCGGAGACTTAATGTACCACATACTCAATCGAATCATCTAAAACCATTTGTAAATCAGTTCTATGAAGCCATACTTTTAAAACTAAAAAATTCACAGTCGAGTTTTACAATCGGGCTCTGATACCACTAAATGTAACACCCTAAGCCCAGCCTAAACGTTATGGTGGAATATGGCGATGTCACATGGAATGGAATATGAAAGCGAGATGTCGAGTTTAAAAGTGTTCCCTGTAAGTAGCTTTTATCTTAATCTGGAGTAAAAACGCAAATGTTTGTTAAGTCAAAATCATTTCTTTCTAGCGGAAGCTTTGACAACCATTTATTTTAAGAAAATCATTTACATTTGAAAAAACCTTGGTTTTACTTATTTAGAAAACCGTACTTTGTTGTGATTAAAGTTGTAAACCATAAAAGCATTTAAAGTACCAAATTAAAGACAAACAGTCCATAAAGTCCAAATTACATAAAAATTACCCAAATAAATTACAAATTTAAAAACTATTAGAAAATAGTTTTTAATTTATATGTGGCCACCATTTAGTTCTCCGCTGCACTGACCCGTCAAGTCTGGGGATTACTTGTACAGGTTAAACAAAAAAGGGTGAGTTTTCGCAAACTCAGTGTGTAATCCCCACAGAAAACATGCACAGAGACTAATGTCAGAAATCAATCATATAAATAGTCTGGGGCCTGAGCCTATCACAGATTCAGTTCGGGCCTTAGCCCATTCAGAAGCAGTCTCAAATATATATTAGGGCCTTGGCCCACCTCAGATATAACAAATAGTAACAGAATCAGAGTTTTACCCACCAGCCCTCACACCTTCTCCAACCATCCCTACACACCATGTGGGTTTATAACACCCATTAATCCCTCCATACCATATGGGGTGTAGAACACCCATTCATCCCTACACAACATACTATACTAAAATCTGGCACATAATAAAAAATATGTAGTTTAGCCACCAGATAATAGGCTTTAAAAACCTTTCAGATACTTCCTTCGAACTTCATCAACCTACCCTGATGCAATGTAACATACCATAAATGTCATGCCAATATGTAGATAACAGTCCATACATACAGATCATTATCCATGCTCAGTACAGAAATCAGACAGATAGATGATCGTGAATGTGTGAAGTAATAAAATTGATCGTACCTAGAAACTAACTATTATCACGATATAGGCAAGCGCACCTATCAAATAGTAGTATAGTTAGTGGCAAGACCGGGATGTATAATCCACGGAACTAAAAGTACTAGTAATAACTTTCTTCCTATTATCTAGCCTAAAAATAAAGAGGGGGTTTGTTTAAACTAATTAACTCTAAACCAGACTAAGAACACGACAAAGAGTAAAGTGGGGAATTACTTTGGGAAAAACTGAATGATAAAGGCAATACCCAAGGAAGAATCCACCTAGACTTCATTTGTCATTTAACTCTGAATTAGACAATTTCTTCATTCGATTTGATCCATAAAGATCCCTAAATTATGTTAATATCTCCGTCGAGAATAAGAACAACTAACCCTAGGTTGATTAATTAAAATCTCTTTCTAATTAAAACCCCTAGTTTTGCATTAACTCAATCTATGAATCTCCCTATTAGATTTGACTCTAATCCGGTAGATTTTCGTCGTCCTATGTCTAGGAGTGCGATCAACTCTGCTTAATTGTGTTGGATCTACTCTTAAACAGGGTCTTTTGCTCCTCTGAATAAGCACATTCAACTTGAATTAATATCCTAAAATATCAACTCAAGAATTAAAAACACAATTAACAACAAATCAAATATTTATCATATAATTCAGATAACAATAACAAGATTAGTCTTAGGTTTCATCCCCCTCAGGTATTTGGGGATTTAGTTCATTTTTATAAAAGAGTACATCTCAAAGTAAAGAAAACAACAAAATACAAAGAAAACCCAAAACTCCTGAAAGGATTGAAGGGAGATCTTCAGTCTTGATGTAAATCCTGGCTTCTAAAATGGATTAATCGGCTTTCTTCGAGTAATTCCTTGCCTTCTACACTCTGTGTCAGGCTCCCTCTTTAAGTCTACTCCTAGGGTGTTTATATAGACTCCGGAATACCTTTCTTAGCCCCTAAGTAGCTTTTTCCGAGTGAAATTGAAATTCATCACGATAGGGACACTCCCATGTGACACGTCCCGTGTGATTTGAGCCCAACCCGTGTTCAAGCCTGCTAATTTGGCACGGGCGTGTGGTCTACCCGTGTCATGAACTTCAGGCCGTGTTATTTTCTAACTTTGGCCTATTTTCTCTGTTTTTGGCCTGTTTCTCGTTCTTTTCTCTCTCCTATGCTCACATAAGTATAAAACATGAATTTAAAGGATTAGGAGCATCAAATTCCACAATTCAAGGGATAATTCATCCAAAATTATGTTAAGCATGGGGTAAAAATATATATAAATTACGATTTATCAAATACCCCCACACTTAAACCTTTACTTGTCCTCAAGTAAAATCCTCAACTCACAGTTAAAATTCATTCTTCTCAACTTATAAATCTTATCATTAATGTTTCGAATCAATCCATGAGTAATCATACATTGAGAATTCAACCAAAAGAACATCAAAGTTTTAAACAATCTAAGTTGAGAATCTTAGCATGAAAACGTAGGCATTCTCCCCTCTTCTAAGTAATTACCTTGAATTTGGAATCAACATGAGTTGACATCCTCACTAAAGATTCACTCTATCCACTTGAAGTGTTTAGGGTTCAAAAATTAAGGACTCAATAGTCAATATGAAAGGTTATTACCATAGGCTTGTTTGAAAATCAAATCTCCACCATTGTAAATTGAGATGACACATCGATCAAAAGGTCTTTAGAAGGTTGTAATGGGGCCTCGTTAGGGGTGCGGTCACAAGCTGAAAAAGAGGGTTAGAATCGAGATTGAACTGAAAAATCATCTATCTAGAAAAATATCTATCACTGAAACATATTCCTTGAATAAAGCCTTTTGAATAACATCGTTTAAAATCAGAAGCTCCTAATAGAAATATGCGAAACATTGAATTACAACTGAAATATATATACATTTTTTTTAAGAACAAATCAAATATTTTATGAACTTACAAACTGAGAAGGAGAACATATCTAAATAATTAGTCAATTCAAATCTCGACAAAAAATAAGGATCAAATTAGAGTGAAGGAAATTCTTAAATAATCAAAAACAGGTTTATGGGTTAATATTAAGGGTAAATCAATAAATGGTTTGTTAGGCTTAAGGGGGTTCACTAATGGTTAGTTATAAAGACAGCCTTTTTATGGAGTGAGTAGGTTAAACCTAAGTGCCTTTATCATCTCGATATATCAAATCAATGGTGTGGTCTTGACATGCATAATCGAAGTAAGTTCTAAAATAACAAATCGGTATTGACTCACTCAAACCAACAATAAAAGTGAACATGAGAGGATGTATGCTCAAAAAGCTCAAAAATCTCACCAGAATTATGGCTTTTGATGTCGATCCTGTGAATTTCAAGTTTCAAGATAATACTTAAATTTGGGGAAATAACCCAGGAAAATTTTAAATTCTTAAAAATTTCAACTTATCATGCTCGATTCTCTAATGTCTTCAAGTTTGAATAATCAAAGCACAAATACCTATGTCGTAATCCTAAACATATCAATAAAAATCATAAATCAATCAGAATTCATTCTAATTGTTAAGACCAGGATTCAAGGATTTGAGAACAATGTAAAAAGTGAAAGTAAGAAAAATTTAAGGATTTTCTGAGAGTGAACTTAATAACCCCCCACACTTAAGATGTACATTGCCCTCAATGTAGAAAGATAAATTTACTGAAAATATAAGCATAAATCCTAAGATAGGGAGAGAAGTGAAACTCCCTGAATATTGGATTAATTTCTTGAGTTGAAAGTGTGGAAACTTGTAGGAATGGTAGTTAAAGGGTGTCAATCCACAATCTCTGTGCCAAAAGAATGTCTGAATTGGTGTCGTGGTGGCTATGGTCGTAGTTGAGTAGGACATGGCATTCGTGGGGTAGTTTTCCCATTAGAGTTGGATTTGAGCTTTTAGGCTCTTTGAAACTGCGATAGCATCAATAAAACTTTAGGGAATGTAAATTAGCACAGTTTACTCGTTAGAAAATAGCCGATATAAAATATTCAATATAAAATAAGTTTTTAGAACATAAAAATTGAAATTTAAATAAAGATAAATAAAATAGTAAAGAACTTAAAAAGAAAAATAAAATTAAAGAGAAGGTAAAAATAAATATTAAGAAGGAAAATAAAAAAGAAGATAAGAGGATTTGAAAGTTCTAATCTTCAGATGGTTCGTGAGGTGGGGGTAGTGGTAAGATGTGGAGATGCTGACAAATATGATAGAGAGTAGCATCAATGTGATCAAGGCACTAAAAACACTGTTGCTCAAATCGTGTAAGGCACTCAGATATGTCAGAGTGTGAAGCAGCCGCATGAACTGGACGGTGAATGGGTGGTGGCTGACACGGTGGCTCCTCGTGAGATGGAGGGACATCATCAGTAATGTTCTCTGGGTCTTTCTACCTGGTAGATCGAGCTAGATGGTACTGAGGAGGATTGGCCCACGTCTGCGCTCGATTATCCTCACGTGTAGCATGCTTTGGATACCATGTGGGGAGATCTGGCCGATAAGAGTGAGAGAGGATGATTGATAAACCATAAATTATACATGTTTTTACCTTACGCTTAGCATATTTATGGATGAATTATTCCTTGATTTGTGGAATTTGATGCTTCTAAACCTTTAATTTCATGTTTTATATTCAGGTGAGCTTAGGGGAGTGAAAAGAACAAGAAACGGACCGAAAACGGAGAAAATGGGCCAAATTAAGGAATCAACACGGCCTGAAAGTTCACCATACGAGCGTGTCACACGGCCGTCCTACATTAACAGGCTCGAGCACGGCCTCCACATCGACTCACACCAGCGTGGCACACGGGCATGTCCCTGTCGTGATGAAGTTAAATTTCACTCAGAAAAGGCTACTTTGGGGGCTAAGAAAGACATTCTAAACTCTATATAAAGACCCTAGGAGGCAACTACAGAAGGGGATACAGTAGAGGGGACGGTACAAGACAGTACCAACTCAGTCCTCCTGCCAAGACAGGGAGCTAGAGGCAGGGAATTACTCGAAGGAAAGCCAATTGATCCATCTCAGAAGCTAGGATCTACATCAAGACAGAGGATCTCCCTTCTATCCTTTCAGGGGTTTTGGGTTTTCTTATGTTTTGTTATTTTCTTTATTCTGAGATGTTTCTTTTTATAATTATGAACTAAAACCCCAAATATCTAAGGGGGATGAAACCTAAGATGAATCTTGTTATTATTATCTGAACAATATGATAAATATTTGATTTGTTCTTAATTGTGTTTTTAACTGTTGAATTGATATTTTCGGGATATTAATTTAAGTTTGGGATATTAATTTAAGTCGAATGTGCTTATACAGAGGAGCAAAAGTCCCTGTATAGGAGTAAATCCAACACAATTAAGTGGAGTTGATCGCAATCCTAGACATAGGACGACGAAAATCTGTCGGATTAGAGTCAAATCTAATATGGAGAGCCATAGATCGAGTTAATGCAAGACTAAGGGTTTTAATTAGAAAGAGATTTCAATTAATCAACCTAGGATTGTTGTTCTTATCCTCGATGGAGGTGTTAACATAATTTAAGGATCTCTACAGATCAAGTCAAATGAAGAAATCATCTAGTTCAGAGTTAGATAACAAGTGAAGTCTAGGTGGATTTCTTCCTTAGGTATTGTCCTCATCAATCAGTTTTCCCAAAAGCAATTTCCCAATTTACTCTTTGTCACATCCTTTGTTTAGTTTAGCGTTAATTAGTTTACACAAACCACCTCTTTATTTTTAGGCTAGATAATAGGAAGAAAGTCATTACTAGTACTTTTAGTTCCTTGGATTTGATATTCCGGTCTTGTCACTAACTATACTACTATTCGATAGGTGCACTTACCTTTGTCGTGATATTCGTTAGTTTATAGGTGCAATCAGATTTTATTACTTCATTATCATGAGATCAAGTTTTTGGCGTCGTTGCCGGGGAACTAAGATATTGGGAACACTCGATTCCTATTACGTTAGCTATTTTTACTTTTATTGCAAATTATTTTTGGTTTTTATTTTTTTTATTTTAGGTTTTTAATTTTCTTTTTTTTACCTTTCCCTTCTAGGTATCTTTAGTTTATGACTAGAAGAAACCCAGGAGGACTATTATTGTTTGACGACGATTTAGAAGCTACAATTCATCAAACTCGCAAAGAGATAAGATGAAGCTTGCAATATCCAGAACAAAGTCAAGAAGAAGAACCTGAACCTACTGAAGAGATGTAGGCAAATCAAGATAATCAGCTACCTCCTGTGGTAGCCGCAAATCCTATTAAACAAAATCCTATTCCTCGCACTATGTATGATTATGCTAAACCCAATTTGGCTAGTACTGAATCTAGTATAGTTAGGCCTACTATTGCTGCAAATAATTTTGAACTGAAATCTAACACTATTTAGATGATACAACAGTTCGTTCAGTTTGATGGTTTGCAAGATGAGGATCCTAACTCATTTAGCCAATTTCTTGGAATTCTACGGCACATTTAAAATAAACGGTGTTTCTGATGATGCCATTCGTCTTCAGTTATTCCCATTCTCCTTGAGAAATAAAGTTAAATAGTGGTTAAATTCTTTACCACGAAGATCTATCACTCCATTGGAACAAATGACCTAAAAATTTTTTCTCAAATATTTTCCGCTGGCTAAAACTACTAAATTAAGGAATGATATCTCTTCTTTTGTGCAGATGGATTTAGAAACACTTTACGATGCTTGGGAGAGATACAAGGACTTATTGAGAAGGTGCCCTCACCATGGGTTACCTCTGTGGTTATAAGTTCAAACCTTTCACAACGGTTTGAATCCTTCGACGAGGCAAATGATCGATGCAGCCGCCAGTGGAATAATCAAGAACAAAACACCAGAAGTAGTTTATGAATTTATAGAAAAGATGTCACTGAATAACTATCAGTGGTAAGTCATGAGAACAAAGCCACAGAAAGCTGCTAGAGTTTTTAATATTGATGAGTCACCATGCTTTCTAATCAGGTAGAACTCCTTAATAAAAAGATTGATAATTTTGTTGGTTCTACGCAGGTACAGCCAGTGATGCAATGCGACTCAAACCAAGGAAACATGTACAATCTCGATCACTCTTCCTATCGACTTGGCATGGAAACTGAGCAAGCCAACTATATGGGTAATAATTCTAGATCCCAAAATAACCCTTATAGTAATACTTACAATTCAGGTTGGAGGAACCACTCAAATTTCTCATGGGGAGGTCAAGGAAATCAAAGGCAACCGCCTCCTCTGGGATTTCAATAGCCACCGTTCCGTAAGGGAAAAAGTCGAACCTTGAGGAGATGCTCAAAAAATTTATCTTCGTGTCAGAAACCCGTTTCGAGAACACCAAAACAACACTTAAGCACTAGCAAGCATCCATTCAAGGGCTTGAAACTCAAATAGGCTAGCTCGCTAAGCTAATTCCTGAAAAACCACAAGGTGTGTTACCAAGTAACACCGAGACTAACCCTAATGAGCAACTTAATGCCGTACATACAATAGATGGGGAAGGGTTAGCCAAAACCAACCCAGAGCCATGTAAAGAGACTATGGTAAGTAAAGGAAAGGATGAAGTAAGTCCCAAAGAAGCAATTGTCAAAGAATATAAGCCTCGTATCCCATATCCTAATGCGTTAAGGAAAGATCGCACAGATGAACAATTCGGTAAATTCCTTAAAATCTTAAAGAAATTACATATTAACTTACCATTTATTGAAGCTTTTTCACAGATGCCAAACGCCGTTAAATTTTTAAGAGAGCTACTGACGAATAAACGAAAGCTAGATGAGACATCTCATGTGGAACTAAATGTAGTGTGCTTAACTATTTTACCGAATAAGCTGCCCAACAAACTAAAAGATCCATGGAGTTTTACAATTCCTTGCTTACTTGGTAGCTTAGATGTTAAAAATGCTTTAGCTGATTTAGGGGCTAGTATTAATGTAATGCCATATAAATTGTTTAAACAACTAAGTCTCGGGAAACCTAAACAAACTAAGATGATCATACAATTGGCTGATAAAACCATTAGATTTCCAAAGGGCATAATTGAAGATGTGCTTGTCAGAATTGATAAATTTATATTCCCAGTCGACTTTTTTGTTCTAGACATTGATGAGGATAGCAATGTACCCCTAATTCTAGGGCAACCTTTTTTAGCAACTGCTAGAACCATAATTGATGTAGACACAGGTGGGCTTACACTTCATTTAGGTGATGACAAAGTTTACTTTACAAGCCTGAAACTCAAATAAGATTGTTGATATTGTTACGAGTCCCTGTAATAAGAATGATCTCACCGTCCAACCTTCTTTGCAGGATACACTTCACGTAAGGGTGACCCAACCACAGACGAGTCCATCCAAGGGAAACGTTCATGAAAAAAATGCTCCAGATTGAGGAATTAGATGAGTGGCTGAACTATCAACAAGAAAAGCCCAAAATAAGCTACACTAGCCCAAAGCATCACCAAGATGACCCTAAGGTAAAAACGAATCAATTTAAGGTAGGGGATAAGGTTTTCTTAGAGGAGGAAGATCCTCGAATTTCAAATGCAAAACTTCATATATGTGACATACCTCCCTTCACGATAATGAAAATCTTTCCTTATGGTACAGTCGAGATAACACACAAGACACTCAGTACTTTCAAGGTAAATAATACTCGACTCAAACCTTATGTTGATAATAAAATTGAAAGCAGGATAGAAGAGTTTCAACTCTTCAAACCAGCATGACTAAACAAGCTTGAGAAAAGTCCAGCTTAGACTATAAACAAGCACTTCTCGGGAGGCAACCCGAGTACTGACATAGTAAAATTCTTTTATTTAAGCTCTCTAATACATCAACTAACCCCTTGAATGCAGGTCTTTTAGGCCACACGGCCATGCCCACGGGCGTGCCTAAGGCCGTGTGGACACCATAGGCAAAGAAACGGCCGTGCGATATGGCTGTGTATGAGCGGGGTAAAATTTTCCCAAAACACGGGCTAAGACAACTAGCCACGGCCGTGCGAGGTAGCCGTGGCCAATCCTGACAAATCAACACGGGCGTGCGAGACGCCCGTGTCTCAAGGCCGTGGTCGATCCTATTAATTTAGCACGGGTGTGCGACACGCTCGTGTCTACACCCCGTGGTCAAACCTACCAATCCAAACACGAGAGTGTGACCCCCTACACAGGCGTGGGAGAAGCAAACATCAAAGGACACGACCGTGCGACACGACCGTGTTCCCCAACACGCCCAAGGAACACGGGCGTGTGTCACGAACCAGGCGCGCCAAAATCCTTAAATTTCGAACCACACAGGCTAAAAATGATCCACACGGGTGTGTGACATGCCCATGTGCCCAAAATCCTATATAAGACCCTCACTATTCATCCCACTAAAACCCTAAAAACCTCTCCACCCACAACCCATACCAACCCTTTCTAGTGCCGCCGCCAACCAAGGCCACGCCTCTACGCCCATGCAAGCACCACCACGACCGTGTTCCCTCTTAATCTCACGTTTTTGGTTCCTCTTTCTCACTTTTCTCATAATTTTTAATGCTTTTAACTATTTATCTATTCATGATTTCATTCTTTTAGGTTGTTTACATTATTCTTGATATTATTCTTACACATTGAGCATGATTAATCTAGAATACTCATTATGCCATTTTGCATCATTCTTTGGCTGCCATCTTTATCTATCTTAAGCAATTAATTTTTGCTATATAGCTCCCATTGTCTTGTTTTATAGTTAGGACGAATCAAACATCAAAATTTAGGTTAGTGGAATTACACTTTGCATGAAATACTTAGAAATTTTTTCCATTTAGTCTAGGAACTTATGAGTATTCGTACTATATTTCTCATTTGTCTATTTTTATTTCAGGTAAAATGTCGTATTCATGAGGAAAGAAAGCTACCGTCCCCGCTTCCAAAAAGCGAAAGGGACCCGGTGGTTCCTCTTCCAGACCCACCACTGAAATTCGACATCCTTCCCTTCAATTTCCACAAAGTTCCTAAGAGGAACTCTTTCAAATCCTATAGGCAAGACCACTCGGAGTGGGAAGATACATCGATTGGACCGCTTTAGAACGGGTCCAATTGGCTGACGTGGTACGACTTTGTTGGCAACGGATCCATGGGACCAGTTCTTCCAAATTGTTGAGCCCACCTATCTCGAGCTCACGTTAAAGTTCTACTCCACATTCCATCTCCAGACAGTCATAACCCGACATGACGATCCAGGGACAATCCAATTCTGTCTAGGAGGCCTAGTTCGACAACTCAGTGTACCTGAGTTCGATACAGCACTAGGCCTATACACCAAGTAGTTTTTGGAGGAGAAGAACCTTTCAGAGCTTCACCGTCACATCCATTTCTCACCGTCTAAATGTTGGCAGGCCTTGGACACTATTTCAGCCACTTACGATCCCAGCCGCTCTAAGGTGACGGCTCTCGCCCCATCTCTGAGGTACCTTTATGCCATGCTCGCTGATGAACGATAAATTATACATATTTTTACCTCATGATTAGCCTATATTTTGGATGAATTATTATTAATTTTGTGAGAATTGGTGCTCTTAATCCTTCTATTTCATATCTTATACTTAGGAGAGCATAGGGAAGAGAAGAGAATGGAAAATGGACCAAAAATCGGAGAACATTGGCCAAAATGTGAAAACGTACGGCCCAAGAAGTAACTATACGGCCGTGGCACACGACCGTGCCACATGAAGATCACACGGGCCAGCTCCCGGCAAGCACGGCCAGGCCACACGGTCGTGCCTCCACTGATAGAATCACACGGCCTCTTGTCGAAATCACACGGGCGTGGCACACAGGCATGTTCTAGTCGTCAGGAAGAGGAATTTCACTCGGATTTGAATACTTAAAGGCTAAGAAAGGCTCCTCAAAACTCTATATAAAGACCCTAGGAGGCAACTCTAAGGGTGTACTGTATTTTCCCCTGCCAAGGGTAATCTTTTCCCTAAAGTGGGGAGTCATCTCTCTGCCAACACAAAGAGTGAAAGCCAGGAATTACTCCAAGAAAAGCCGATTGATTCATCCCAGAAGCCAGAATTCTGTAGCAACATAGAGGATCTCCTTAAATTCCTTCAAGGGTTTTTGGTTTCTTTTATGTTTTGTTATTTTATATCTTCCGAGATGTTTTCTTCTTTAATTATGAACTAAACCCCTCAAATACTTGAGGGGGATGAAGCCTAAGACAGATCTTGTTATTATTTATTCTTGAGTTATATGATAAATACTTGAGTTGTTCTTAATTATGTGTGCTTAATTCTTGTGTTAATAAGCCTAGGTATTAATTCAAGAAACGGATATGCTTAGAGCAGAGGAGTAAAAGTCCCTGTGATAAGAGTAGATCTACCATAATTAAGCGGAGTTACATGCAACCCTAGACATAGGGCGACATAAATCTGCTGGATTAGGGTCAAACCTAATATGGGGAACCATAGATCAAATTAATGCAACCTAGGGAGTTAATTAATAAAGGAACTTTAATTAACAACTTAGGCTTAGTTGCTCTACGCCTCGACGGAGGGTTTAGCATAGATTAGGGATCTCTACGGATCAAGTCAAGTGAATACATCGTCTAGCTCAAGAACCAATAACAAGTGAAGTCTAGGTGGATTCTCCCTTGAGTATTGCCCATATCAATCAGCTTTTCCCTAAAAAGTTTTCCAAATTTTCTTTTTACACTTTCTTAGTTAGTTTTAGAATTAGTTTAAATAACCCTCTTTTATTTTTAGGCTAGATAATAGAAAGGAAGTAAGTACTAGTACTTTTGGTTCTCTTAGGTACGATAACTCAGTCTTGCCACTAAGCTATACTACTGTTCGACAGGTGTGCTTGCCTCATCGTCGTGATATTAGTTAGTTTTGGTGTGATCAAGTTCTTTATAAATTTTATTACTTCATATCACGCGAGTCGTTATCACTCGCACATACATTGATGGGTAGGCGAGAGAGCACCGACGTCGTCAATATACACGACACCTATTTCTTGTGGAACATGTCACACGGGCATGTGCTCGATCTTGCATACTTCATCGCCCATGCCATCCAGCACCAGACGGAGCGGCACCAGAGGGGTGTAATCTCGATGGGCCCGTATGTGACCCGCTTGGCCCGCTACTTCGGCCTCCTCAATACAGAGGCCCAAACATCCTCCTATACTCTCGTTGGCCAGATGTCCCCATAGGGCATCCAGAGCATGCTTCACATGAGGATGATTCAGCGACAACATGGGACCGATCCTCTATAATACCGCCTATTTTAGGGCGCCAAGCAGAAGGACCCAGCAGACATTCTTGATGATGTCCCACCATAGGAGGAGGCATCGACTGAGTCACCGCCCATTTACTGCCCAGTTCATGCGGTAGCTTCTTATGTTAACATATCCGAGTGCCTTACACGATTCGAGCAGCAGTGCTTCCAACGCTTCGACCATATTGACGCTACTCTTCAGCAGATATGCCTGCATCTATACATTTCATCACCGCCTCTACCTCACGAACCATCTGAAGATTAGGACTCACGAATCCTCTTATCTTCTCCTTTATTTTCATTTTTATTTTTCCTTTTTCTTTTATCTTATCTTTTTCATTATTTGAATTTTAGTATTTTACGAACTTAGTTTATTTTATTTCAAATGTTTAATATTGGCTATTTCCTAACGAGTACACTATGTCAATCCAAATTCCGTAAAATTGATAAATGCTATTGCAGTTTCAAAAGAGCCTTATAGCTCAAATCCATATCTAATGGGAAAACCCTGCCATGACTGCTAGTTCCTACACGACCACGACCATAGCCACCACGACCCCGATCAAGATATCCCTTTGGCATGAAAATCGTGGATAAACACCCTTCCCTACAAATCTTCACACCCAGCTCAAGGAATTCATCCAATATTCAGGGAGTTTCACTTTTCTCCTTATCTTATGATTTTATGCTTCTATTGCTACTAATGTATCTTTGTTCATTGAGGGCAATGTACATCTAAAGTGTGGGGGGAATTCACTTTCATTATTTGTATTATCCTTGAAACTCTAAAAATTTGTGCCACTAACTTGTTGTATTGTTCTCAAATTTCAAATTATCACTGTCACTCTCTGCATTAGTCTCAATCCCTTATTAAAATGAATTCTGATTGATTTATGATTTTTATTGATATGTTGAGAATTAAGACATAAGTACTTATGCTTTGATTATTCAAACTTTAAGATATTAGAGAATCAAGCATGATAAGTTAACATTTTTTAAAATTTAAATTTTTCTAGGTTACTTTTCCCAATTTTAAGTGTTATCTTGAAAATTGAAATTCGCAGGATTGACATCAAAAGCCATAATTCTGGTGAGATTTTTGAGCCTTTTGAGCATACATCCTTTTGTGCTCACTTTATTGTTGGTTTGAGTGAGTCAACACTGATTTGTTATTCTAGAACTTGCTTCGGTTATACATGTTGAGACCACATCATTGATTTGATATACCAAAATGATAAAGGCACCTAGGTTTTAACCCACTTACTCCATAAAAGCCTACCTCCATAAATTAACCCATAGTAAATCCCATTGAGCCTAACAAACTATTCCTTGACTTACCTTCAATATTAACCTATAACCCATTTTTTGTTGAATTCCCTTTGATTATTTTGATCTCTATTTTTGTCGAGACTTGAGTTGAATAATTATCTAGCTTTGTTCTCCTTTTTAGTTTGTAAAGTACATAAATATTCAGTTTATTGTTATTTGATTTGTTCTTAAAAAAAGTGTATATACAGTTAATTCAGTTGTAATTCATATTTCAGTTGTAATTCAATATTTTTCCAAATCCAAAACAATATTATTCGAAAGAAGATGCTTAGTTCTAGGAATATGTTTCAGTGATAGAGATTTTTCTAGTTAGATGATTTTTCAGTTCAATCTCGATTCTAATCCTCTTTTTCAGCTTGTGACAACACCTCTAACCAAAGCCACGTTATAACCCTTGAATGACCTTTTGATCGATGTATCATGTCAATATATAGTGGTGGAGATTTGATTTTCCTGTAAGCTTATGGTAATAACTTTTCAGGTTGACTAATGAGTGCTTAATTTTTGAACCCTAAACACTTCGAGTGGATAGAGTGAATCTTTAGTGAGGATGTCAACTCTTGTTGATTTTAAGTACAAGGTAATTACCTAAAAGAAGGGAGAAGACCTATGTTTCTGTGATAAGATTCTCAACTTAGAGTGTTTAGAATTTTAATTTTCTTTCAGTTGAATTTTCAATGTATGATTACTTGTGGATTAGTTTGAAACTTTATTAATAAGGATTATAAGTTGAAAGGAATGATTTTTAATTGTGAATTGAAATTTTGGTTAAGGACAAGCAAAGGCTTAAGTGTGGGGGTATTTGATAAACCGTAAATTATACATGTTTTTACCTCACGCTTTGCACATTTATGGATGAATTATTCCTTGATTTATGGAATTTGATGCTCTTAAACCTTTAATTTCATGTTTTATATTCATGTGAGCTTAGAGGAGTGAAAAGAACAAGAAACAGACCGAAAACGGAGAAAATGAGCCAAAGTAAGGAATCAACACGGCCTGGAAGTTCACCACACGGGCGTCTCACACGGCCGTGCCACATTAACAGGCCCGAGCACGACCTCCACATCGACTCACATGGGCATGGCACACGAGTGTGTCTTTGTCGTGATAAAGTTTAATTTCACTCGAAAAAGGTTACTTAGGGGCTAAGAAAGACATTCTAAACTCTATATGAAGACCCTAGGAGGCAACTACAAAAGGGGATACAGTAGAGGGGACGGTACAAGACAGTACTAACTTAGTCCTCCTGTCAAGACGGAGAGCTAGAGGCAAGGAATTAGTCGAAGGAAAGCCGATTGATCCACATCAGACGTCAGGATCTACATCAAGACAGAGGATCTCTCTTCTATCCTTTCAGGGGTTTTGGGTTTTCTTATGTTTTGTTATTTTCTTTATTCTAAGATGTTTCTTTTTATAATTATGAAATAAAACCCCAAATATCTAAGGGGGATGAAACCTAAGACGAATCTTGTTCTTGTTATTTGAACTATAGGATAAATATTTAATTTGTTCTTAATTGTGCTTTTAACTCTTGAATTGATATTTTCGGGATATTAATTTAAGTCGAATGTGCTTATACAGAGGAGAAAAAGTCACTGTATAGGAGTAGATCCAACACAATTAAGTGGATTTGATCGCAATCCTAGACATAGGATGACGAAAATCTACCGGATTAGAGTCAAATCTAATATGGGGAGCCATAGATCGAGTTAATACAAGACTAGGGGTTTTAATTAGAAAGAGATTTCAATTAGTCAACCTAGGATTAGTTGTTCTTATCCTCGACGGAGGTATTAACATAATTTAGGGATCTCTACGGATCAAGTCAAATGAAGAAATCGTCTAGTTCAGAGTTAGATAACAAGTGAAGTCTAGGTGGATTCTTCCTTAGGTATTGTCCTCATCAATCAGTTTTCCCAAAAGTAATTTCCCAGTTTACTCTTTGTCGCATTACCTGTACTTTTAGTTTCTTAGATTCAATATTCCGGTCTTGCCACTAACTATACTACTATTCGATAGGTGCACTTGCCTTTATCCTGATATTAGTTAGTTTATAGGTGCGATCAGATTTTATTACTTCATCATTACGAGATCAATGATTGTGCTACAGTGTTGAGGAATAGAAGTGGCGAGCTAGTCGAGTCACATATGGCCCTATGGAAATTACCCACTTATGATGCCGCTTTATGTGATGTTGAATGGCGAGGGCGATTAAATAGGTAAGGTCGAATACGTGCTTATGTGCCATACTGCACAAAAAATAGACGTCGGCGGTGGCATAAGGAGCGGCTGGTGTGAGAGGCGGTGGGAGGGGGTTAGGGTATGAGTGTGGAAGATGATGAACAGTGAGGGGTTTATATAGGAATTAGGGTACACGGGCGTGGCACACGCCCGTGTGTATCGCTTTTAGCCCGTGTGGTTTGTGGATTTAGAATTTTGGCGTATCTGAGTAGTGGCCCACGCCCGTGTCTTTTGGGCGTGTTGGTACACACGGTCGTGTCGCACGGCCGTGTCCTTCGTTGTTCGCTTTTCCTACGTGTAACAGCCTATTTTATACCCTAGTCGGAACGGGTGGTTTCAGGACCACTTAACCGAGTCAAAATATTGTTTTTACTGCTTTAATATGTTTTACAGCATGATAAAATTACAGTGTGGAAGTTTCATTTAGAAATTTTATCGTTTGTCTAGTTAATTTGAGAAAAAGGACTAAATCGCGTAAATCGATAAATTAAAGTTCTTTTTTATAAATGGCTTATTTGATGATGGCTTTATAAATGGAGGTACTTGCATGGAAATTATGCCATTTTTATTTGGAGTGTTGGTAATGGACCATTATGACCATATTTTATAATGTTTTATAATTATTTTATAAAGGGTAAAATAGTCATTTAGTTATTATATGTTTTATAATAAAACAAAACATAGAAATAGCTTTAATTTTTCTTCTCTTCACCGATTCTCATAAAAAAAATAAGGGTTTAAAGGCTTTGTTTCATTTGGCTACTTCTAAACATCAATTGAGGTATGTTTTGGCTTCGGTTTTTAGTGATTTTTACGTTTTTGAAATCGTTGTTTCGTATACTAGCTGACCCATACCTCAATTTCTGATTTTTAACATGTCTTTGAAAAGTGCCATTGATGAATTCATGTTATTTTGATGGATTTTGATGAATTATAGAATATTATGTGGAAATATACAAGAATTTTAAAGTAAGTTTTGATGAAAATGGGTTTTGAGGATTTGAATGCAAAAAGGTAGAATTTTTTGTGGTTAAATTGTGATTAATTGAAAAATATATGTTTGTTTAAGTCCCTTGAATATTCGACTATGGTGAATTGGGGGATTGATTGTGTAATTTGTCATTTTTGTGATAAAAGGACTAAATTGCAAAGTGTTGAAAATATAGGGGCTAAATTTCAAATAGGTCAAAATATATGTTTTTGGATTGAATTGAATATGTGAGTTAGTAAATAGCTGAATTTTGCATTAATTTAGATAAAGACGAACGAATCCTGGAACTTGATCGGGGAAAACGGAAAATAGACGAGTAGATATCGGGATTACGAGGTAAGTTCGTAGAATTTGGAATTCACCTTATAAATGCTTATAAATGTTGTTTAATGATCATATATATGTATAAAGTTGCTGAATGGATTGCCTATTAAGTATATACATGTGATTTGGAATGGAATTGTTAAATGTTTCAAGTAATACATGAATACCGAGTTCCCGTTAGAACCGTATAAGTCGTAAGGATACAAGTGACATGTCATTAGGGCTACAGGGTGGTTTGAGTTCCTGCATTTGTTGCGGACTTACCACGTGCTCATGAGCTACACGTTTATCCTTCAGGATCACATACTTAGTCTTTGGACTTACCGCTCAGCCTACGGGCTCACCATTCATCCTTCGGGATTACATGTTCAGCCTTTGAGGCTTACTGTACAAGCTCGTAAGAGCATACATGACGTATTGACGGTTTTCAGGTTATATGTATATACACTGTGTGTGTATCACCCGGGTATCCTCGATATTCTTATAGGTTCAACGAGCAATACCGATATAAGTTACATGAATTACAAGATGTTATAGATATATGTATATATGATACATGTTATATGAACTACATGAAAGGTATGATTCAAACCATAGGATTTATCTGTTACATGAGATATATGAAAGTGAATGCATTATATGTCATATGAATTATGATGTTTATATATGCTAATGGATATGAATTATATGGTAAACTCTTATATAAAATGGTATATGAAGTCATATGAACTAACTTGTGTGAGCTTGTGAAATAGGCTACAAGAGCATATGAATAGAATTGGCCTTACTTGTATATGTAGGGATTACTTAAATGAATTGGTAAGTTAAATTCTAAGTTTTACGAGCTTACTAAGCTTTAGAAGCTTACTCCGTTTATTTCTTACACTGTCTTTTAGATTCGGAAGCTAGCTCGATAATCAGACGTGTCAGAGATCGCCATCACACTATATATCAAGCTTTGGTACTTTTGAACCTTTTGTAAATGAAATGGTCATGGCATGTATAGGCTAGTTGTTAATGAATACGGTATATTTTGATAGATGACCAAGCTATGAGATGTGGCTTGGCTTATACTTTTGTAATTAGGTATTTTGAGAATGGCTTTTTGATTATATGTGCTTATGGTAAATTATATGATCAAGATGTGTTTATAAGCTGAAATGGCAAGAAATGATTATGTATATTTTTGTGTGGATGAGTTCATGAATATGGCTATTTTAGGTATTGAATTGTTATGCCTAGTTGGTGCAAGATTTATGATGATTTTGGGTCTATTATATGCTTGAATTGGTATGTTTTTGGTGGCAATTTGGCTTAAACCGAGAATATATTGTGTCACATTGCCAGGGAACATGGGTCTGTATTTCGACCGTGTGTCACCTGCACCTTAAATGTTTTGGTCAGTTTTGGTACACGGCCTAGACACACGGGCATGTCTGGTAACTTGTAGCCGTGTAAACTTTGGCAGTATAGTCACACGGTCTGCTCTGTTTTGTACATGGGCGTGTCTAGTGGCCGTGTGAGGTAAGTCAGTTTCAACCACGGGTCATGCGATTCGGGCGTGTTGGATAGCCACGACCGTGCGAGAAGACACGGGCAAAGGAGCACGGCCGTGTGTCCCTAACTTGAAAATTTGTGATTATTTTCATATCTTTTACTATGATTTCAATTTGATCCTCAATAGTTATATGCACCATTTTATGATCATTGAAGCATGCTTTGATGTTTGAAAATACATAATGATTAATGATTAAAAAGTTTAAAATTTTTCTGATTCAGTCTGATTACATGTTTGGTAACGCTCCTTTCCTGTTCCGGCGATGGTTACGGGATAGGGGTGTTACACCACGCCTGTGTCTAATGTCACACGCCCGTATCAATTTACCATGCTCAACCACGAGCCTCAGGCACGGGCATATCGAATGCCCGTGCAAGTTTCTCAGCTTTAACCACAGCCTAAGGACATGGGCGTGTCACACGCCCTTGTTGATTTAGCAGGTTTGGCCATGGCCATGTCGCACGGCTGTGGCTATTTGTCGAAAGCCGTGTCTGGGAAAAGTTTTGCTCTGTTTTTGCACGGCTGTGTCGCACTGCCATATCTCCACTCGTGGTGTGTCCACGGCCTTAGGCACGCCCGTGTGCCTGGCTGTGTGGCTCTTAAAAACCTGCATTCAAGAAATTAGTTTATGATTTTGATGTTAAAAGCTTAAGTTAAAGAAATTAATTATGTTTGTGCTCGGGTTGCCTCCCGAGAAGTGCTTGTTTAGAGTCTAAGCTTGACTTGTCTCAAGCTTGCACAGTCATGGTGGTTTGAGGAGTTGAAACTCTTCTCTCCTACTATCAATTTTAGAATCAAAGTAAGGTTTAAGTCTAGTATGATTTACCTTAAAAGTGCCAAGTTCTTTCTGTGTTATCTCCACTGTACCATAGGGAAAGGTTTTCATTACCGTAAAGGGAGGTGTATTACCTGTATGAAATTTTGAATTCGAGATTTGAGGATCCTTCTCCTCTAATAATACCTTATCCCCTACCTTAAATTGATTCTACTTTACCTTAGGGTCATCATGGTGATGCTTTGGTTCAGCGTGGCATTTTTTCGTTTCTTTCTTGCTATAGTTTCACCACTCGTCTAGTTCATCAATTTGTAACATTCGCTCTTCCTGGACTGCTCCCTTATTGTAGCATGAACTCAAATGTAGCTCAATTGTACTTTCGTTAAAAGTATCCTGCAAAGGAGGTTGAACAGTAGGATTATCCTTGTTACGAGAACTCGTAATAACATCTTTATTATTAAAAGTTCTATTAGAATTATGAGCTTGCAGGGTAATTGTGTCATCGCCTACACGAAGTGTGAGTTCTCTTGTGCCTACATCAATGATAGTCCTAGCAGTTGCTAAAAAGGGTCACCCTAAAATTAATGGCACTTCGCTATCCTCATCGATGTCTAAAACAACGAAATCAACTGGGAATATAAATTTGTCAATTTTGACAAGCACATCTTCAATTATACCCTTAGGAGATCTAATTGTTTTATCAACCAATTGTATGTTCATCCTAATTTGTTTGGGTTTCCCAAGTCCTAGTTGTTTAAACAATTTATAAGGCATTACATTAATATTAGCCCCTAAATCAACCAAAGCATTTTTAACATCTAAGCTACCAATTAAATAAGGAATCGTAAAATTGCCTAGATCTTTTAATTTGCTGGGTAGCTTGTTCTGCAAAATGGCTGAGCAAACTGCGTTCAGCTCCACATGAGACGACTCACCCAGCTTTCATTTGTTTACTAAGAGCTCTTTTAAGAACTTAATAGTGTTTGACATCTGCGAAAGGGCTTTAATAAACGGTAAGTTAATATGTAATTTCTTTAGGAGTTTAAGGAATTTACCAAATTATTCATCTGTGTGATCTCTCCTTGTCGCATTCGGGTATGGGACACGAGGCTTATACTCCTTACTTACCGGTTTTTGTGTACCATGACTTACCTCAATCTTATCACTTACCAAATTTTCTTGTCTCTCTTCAAATTTACGTTCAGCTAACCCCTCTTTGTCGTGCACAGTTATGGCATGGAGTTGCTCCCTTGGGTTAGTTTTTGTGTTACTCGGCAAACCACCTTGTGGTCTTTCAGAGATCAACTTAGCAAGCTGACCTATTTGAGTTCCAAGTCCTTGAATAGATGCTTGCTGATTTTTAAGTATCGTCTCGGTATTCTGAAAACGAGTTTCTGATACGGAGATAAATTTCGTGAGCATTTTCTCAAGGTTCGGCGTTTTCTCTTGCTGGTAAGGTGGTTGTTGGAAGCCTAGAGGGGGTGGTGGTATCTGATTTCCTTGACCACCCTATGAGAAATTAGGGTTGTTCCTCCAACCGGCATTGTAAGTATTGCTATAGGGATTATTTTGGGATCTAGAATTATTACCCATATAATTCAGTTGCTCGTTTTCCATGCCATGTCCATAAGAGGAGTATTCTGGATTGCTCATGTTTCCTTGAATTGAGTCACACTGCATCACTGGATGTACCTGCGTAGAACTAACGAAACTATCAATCTTTTTATTATGAAGTTCTACCTGATTAGAAAGCATTGTGACCTCGTCAACATTAAAAACCCCAGCAGCTTTTTATGACTTTGTCCTCATAACTTGCCACTGATAATTATTCAGTGACATCTCTTCTATAAACTCATAAGCCTCCTCAGGTGTTTTGTTATTAATGGTTCCATTGGCAGCTGCATCAATCATCTGACTTGTTGACAAGCGATAAATTATACATATTTTTACCCCATACTTAGCCCAATTTCTGGATGAATTACCCCTTGATTTGTGTAAATTGATGCTTTTAAACCTTTTATTTCATGTTTTATACTTAGGAGAGCATAAGGAAGAGAAAAGAGCAAGAAACGGGCCAAAAACCGGCAAATTAGGCCCAGTTCAGTAATCAACACGGCCTGGAGATTTGCCACACGGCCCTGCAACACGGTCGTGCCACTTTAATAGGCTCGAGCACGGCCTCGTAGTTGATCCACTCGGGCGTGTCCCTGTCGTGAGGAAGTTCAATTTCACTCGGAAAAGGCTACTTAGGGGCAAAGAAAGGTATTCCAAAACTCTATATAAAGACCCTAGGAGGCAATTTCAAGGGTGTGCTTTTCTCTTGCCAAGGAGGCTTTATTCTCACTCAGACGAGGAGTTAAAGGAGGGAATTACTCGAAGGGAAGCCGATTGATCCATCTCAGAAGCTAGGATCTACACCAAGACAGAGGATCTCCCTTCAATCCTTTCAGGAATTTTGGGTTTTCTTATGTTTTGTTATTTTATATATTCTGAGATGTTTTCTTTTATAATTATGAACTAAACCCCCGAATATCTAAAGGGGATGAAACCTAAGACGGATCTTATTGTTGTTATCTGAGCTATGTGATAAATATTTGATTTGTTCTTAATTGTGTTTTTAACTCTTAAATTGATATGTCCGAGATATTGATTTAAGTCGAATGTGCCTATGTGGAGGAGCAAAAGTCCCTGCATAGGAGTAAATCAAACACAATTAAGCGGAGTTGATCACAATCCTAGACATAGGATGATGAAAATCTACCGGATTAGAGTCAAATCTAATATGGGGAGCCATAGATCGAGTTAATGCAAGACTAGGGGTTTTAACTAGAAAGAGATTTCAGTTAATCAACCTAGTATCAGTTGTTCTTATCCTCGACGGAGGTATTAACATAATTTAAGGATCTCTACGGATCAAATCAAATGAAGAAATCATCTGGTTCAGAGTTAGATAACAAGTGAAGTCTAGGTGGATTCTTCCTTAGGTATTGCCTTAATCAATCAGTCTTTCCCAAAAGCAATCTCCCACTTTACTCTTTGTCGTTTCTTTAGTTAGTTTAGTTTACAACCAAACCCTCTTTATTTTTAGGCTAGATAATAGAAAGAAAGTCATTACTAGTACTCATAGTTCCTTGGATTTGATATTCCGATCTTACCACTAACTATACTACTATTCGATAGGTGCACTTGCCTTTTATTGTGATATTAGTTAGTTTCCAGGTACGATCATATTTTATTACTTCATCAGATCACAATCACTTGTTGACGGATTTAAACCGTTGTGGAAAGTTTGCACTTGTAGCCACAAAGGTAACCCATGGTGAGGCCACCTTCTCTACAAATCCTTGTATCCCTTCCAAGCGTCATAGAGTGTTCCTAAATCCATCTGCACAAAAGAAGAGATATCATTCCTCAACTTTGCCATTTTAGCCGGTGGAAAATATTTGAGTAAAAACTTTTCGGTCATTTGTTCCCATGTAGTGATAGACCCTCGTAGTAGAGAGTTCAACCACTATTTAGCTTTATTTCTTAAAGAAAAAAGAAATAACCGAACGCGCATGGCGTCATCAGAAATGCCATTGATTTTAAATGTGTCGCAGAATTCCAAAAAGTTAGCTAAATGTGTGTTAGGATCCTCATCCTGCAAACCATCAAACTGAACAAACTGTTGAATCATTTGAATAGTGTTAGGTTTTAGTTCAAAATTATCTGCAGCAATAGCAAGCCTAACAATACTAGATTCAGTACCAGCTAAATTAGCCTTAGCATAATCATACATAGTACGAGGAACAGGATTTTGATTCACAGGATCTGCGGCTACCACAGGAGGTAGCTGATTATTTTGATTTGCTTCCATCTCTTCAGTAGATTCGGGTTTGTTCTCTTGTCCTTGTTCTGGGTACTGTAAACTTTGCCGCATTTCTCTGCGGTTTCTGCGAACTGTGGCTTCTAAATTGCTATCAAACATTAGCGGTCCTGACGGGTTTCTTCTAGTCATAAACTAGAGATACCTATCAAAGGAGTGCAAAAAGAAAATTTTAGTAAAATCTAAAAATAAAAATAGAAAATAAATTGCAATAAAAGTAAAAAAATGACTAAAGTAATAGATATAGAGTGTTCCTAATATCTTAGTTCCCCAGCAACGGCGCCAAAAACTTGATCGTGAATGTAATGAAGTAATAAAATTGATCGTACGTAGAAACTAACTATTATCACGATACAGGCAAGCGCACCTATCAAATAGTAGTATAGTTAGTGGCAAGACCAAAATGTCGAATCCACAGAACTAAAAGTACTAGTAATAACTTTCTTCCTATTATCTAGCCTAAAAATAAAGAGGGGGTTTGTTTAAACTAATTAACTCTAAACTAGACTAAAAACGCGACAAAGAGTAAAGTGGGGAATTACTTTGGGAAAAACTAAATGGTAAAGGCAATACCCAAGGAAAAATCCACCTAGACTTCACTTGTTATTTAACTCTGAATTAGACGATTTCTTCATTTGATTTTATCCGTAGAGATCCCTAAATTATGTTAATATCTCCATCGAGAATAAGAACAACTAACCCTAGGTTGATTAATTAAAATCTCTTTCTAATTAAAACCCCTAGTTTTGCATTAACTCGATCTATGGATCCCCCTATTAGATTTGACTCTAATCTGGAAGTTTTTCGTCGTCCTATCTCTAGGAGTGTGATCAACCCCGCTTAATTGTGTTGGATTTACTCTTAAATAGGGACTTTTGCTCCTCTGAATAAGAGCATTCAGCTTGAATTAATATCCTGAAATATCAACTCAAGAATTAAAAACACAATTAAGAACAAATCAAATATTTATTATATAATCCAGATAACAATAACAAGATTAGTCTTAGGTTTCATCCCTCTTAGGTATTTGGGGATTTAATTCATGTTTATAAAAGAGTACACCTCAAAGTAAAGAAAACAACAAAACTTAAAGAAAACCCAAAACTCCTGAAAGGATTAAAGGGAGATCTTCAGTCTTGATGTATATCCTGGCTTCTGAGATGGATCAATTGGCTTTCTTTGAGTAATTCATTGCCTTCTACACTCTCTGTCGGGCTCCCCCTTTAAGTGTACTCCTAGGGTGTTTATATAGACTCCGGGATGCCTTTCTTAGCCCCTAAGAAACTTTTTCCGCGTGAAATTTAAATTTGTCACGACAGGAACACGCCCGTGTGGCACACCCGTGTGATTCGAGCCCAAGCCGTGTTCAAGCCTGCTAATTTGGCACGGGCATGTGGTCTACCCATATCATGAACTTCAGGCCGTGTTGTTTTCTAACTTTGGCCCATTTTCTCTATTTTTGGCCCGTTTCTTGTTCTTTTCACTCTTCTATGCTCACCTAAGTATAAAACATGAATTTAAAGGATTAGGAGCATCAAATTCCACAATTCAAGGGATAATTCATCCAAAATTATGTTAAGCATGGGGTAAAAATATGTATAAATTACGGTTTATCAATAGATCATACACATAGGGGTCTAAGTAATGCTTACCAACCCTACTGTAGGTCTACAATCGACTTGGGCGACCGATGCAACTTTATAGAATTTTCTAGAAAAATGGGCTCACACGTCCATGTGGCCTGCCCGTGTGGGCCCACACGCCTATGTGGCCAACACGGCCCAAATTGGCCTTGGCTGTGTGGATCACACGGCCTGGCCTAGAATTCCACATGTCTGTGTGGACAACCCATGTAGACCCACACGCCCATGTGGCCCACACGACCCAATTGGACGAGTCTGTGTATTGTACATGGCCTCGTCTGGCCATCACACGGCCGTGTCGTTCTCGCACGGCCTGGCCATGTCAATCGTACACCCGTGTTCTGCCACACGACCTACGACACGGGCAACCACATGCCCGTGTGGCATAGACAGAAAGCTTTTTTAGCTTTTCGTTGATTCCCGTTTTCTATGTTTCGGGTACACACCTTGTTTTGATTCGCTACAAAAACACTATCGAGCACTCCAGAACCTAAAATCAAGATATCCATAATCAGTTTAACGGATTCATAGGCGAATTTGGATATCGAGAAAGAATAGAGACTCAACTTACCGCTATCAAAATGAACAAAATTCTGAATAAAAATGAAATAACGTGATTTCCAACCACCCAATCTTCTCCTAAACACAGATTTCGTCACTTAATTACCAACCCTCGATGGTTCTAAACCTCAAGTAAAAAGTTAAAGGTAGTAAAGTTCTTACCAGTCGAGAACAAGGGATACCAACGTGAAATAGCGACGATTGAATCGGTAAAACCCAAAGAGACAGAAACCACCGGAACAAAATTGATGGAGGAAGCAAAAAAACAAGAAATAGAAGAGAGAGGAAAAAAAGGGAGATGAACATCAGTCAGTTTCTTTAAAAGGGAAGAGAACAATTGTAAGGCCCCTTACCCGTCTCCAACACCGGGATAGGGTTTGAGGCATTACCTTACTAAACAATTGCAAACATTCAAACTTGAGCAAATGAAATGCGTCCCACTTGAAAACTTTTTCATACATTGTCCTACGAACCTTCATATGGGCCTATGAGGCCTAAAACGTACTTTAGAAACAATCTGAAACCATTTCAGGTACTTAAGAAAATTTCATCAAAAACTACTAAACAGGGCACACGCCCGTGTGGCCTCTAGACATGGCCGTGTTGATGGCCCTTGTGGTTCACATGGTTTAGGTACATTGGGACACGCCTGTGACCTCTACTCGTGTGGATTACTTTTCCATCATCAACCTATAGGGGTTTTCACATGGCCTAGCGCACGCCCGTGTCCCTGGCCGATGTCTCTTACACTGCCATAACAAGCCCGTGGTGTGGCCCGTGTGCAAAAACCTTGGCATTCTGTTTCTTTGGTAGGCCAATAATGCAAATGGCTAAAATGGTCTTGGCTACTTTCTATTTGATGGTAAAATTCCAAACACTTTCAAGTAAAGTGTACCTGAAGTGTGACTAACGAAAGGCTCGAGAATATAATATCATTTCCCTAAAACTTGCAGAAAAATGGATAGTTCTTCCTCCTCCTCCTCTTACATGTTACAATCATATTCAACAAAACTTATTAGTTAGGGGTGAATTTGATTGACAGAAAGGACATTGACTTGGAAGGTTTAGAAGTAAGGTCAGAAGACAACCCTCTAAAAGTTGAGACTATAGAGGTCACAAAATCTTTGTCTTTAAATGTGAATGATCTGGAGAAAGTCACAAAGATGGCTGGCACCCTCCCGGCTACATAAAAAATGTTGTCAAGCTCTTTGTTAATTGAATATAAAGATGTTTTTGCTTGGTCCACTATTGGTATGCCTAGTATACACCTCTCTATTTTTCAACACTTTGGGGTTGGATCTCCAAGCTCAACTAGTAAAACAAAAAAAGTAGTGGTTTTCCCCACAAACAAGTACAACAACTAGACAGGAAGTAAGTAAGTTACTAATTGCTAAGTGTTGGAAAAAATACGGTTCGAAAATGGTTTTCTTGGATAACAAAAAATAAAAATTTTGAAAACTGATCTAGATTGTGATATTTATATCAATAAACCCTTTACTAAAATCACACTTGTGTTTTCAACTAGATGGATCCTTATCATTCATAGCTTTCAACTGAATGGCCTTCTCTACTATTCTCGTACCATGAAATTCTTCTAGTGTATGCTTGAATGATTCGAATCAAATACAGAACCCCAAATAGTTTTATTAGCTTTCAGTGTGAAAGCAAAATCTCTCTTAATAGAAACTGGTAGAATTGTTATTCTAGAAAATATAATTTATATTTAGAGAATAAAACTCTCACTATTTTTGGGCTGAATAACAATATCTCAAAAGTCTATTTTTAACTTTATCGGTGCCATCTATTTATAGGAAGAAAAAGTGAACTCCTTGTTGAATTGTACAAGTCTATTTCCAATAGAAAAAAAAACTCCTAGTCTAACGAGAAGTATACGAGGTGGCTACCCTAGTTCACTATACTAGGGTTTGTTGTCCTCTCTTTAAACATGATGGGCTTTTGGGCCTCTCCCGTATCAGGTTCAATTACAAGTACTTTCTAGACTTTTAGCTCAATACTTTATAATTCGATCCAACCTAATATTTATTTTTCTATTTCCCAAAATAAACATTTTAAAATTAATTTAAACAAATTAATTTCTTAATTAAATAATTTTCTCAATCCAATTCCAATTCCACAAACTTTATTGTAAAAGAATCTATGAGAAAATAAATTTAATATTTCTACATTCAACAAATTCATTATGACCAAATGATTTATTTCCATTTTTTAACATTATTTAATTCGAAAAGTATAAATTCATTTCATGTCATTTTCATTTTCATTTTGGAGAAAACCAAATTCATTACCAAATGATTATCATTTCTCCATTTTTACCTTTTCTATCAATTTATGTTCATTTGATTCAACATGCAATTCATTATTTGTTTCAACGAGCTAGTGGATGGACCAATTGGTCATATTAGATTAGGGCTCAAATGAGTTATAATTAAGTTCTAGCTTTTCGCCTATAATTATAAACTCTTTTAGTCATGAAGTCATTCCATTATAGTATCATGACTGACCTTTCCCCAACGGCATACCATTATGAAAGCAACTCGATCAGTGCTCTTCTAATGATCTTACTATAAGTGTGTCATCCTCATAGGATATCCTTAATCTTTTTGGGATAAATTTGTTCTTCCAATATGATACTATTTTATCTCATGGTAACCATTACATCTTCTTTCATAAAAAGTCAATTACTATCAAATAGTAATCAAGTCATTCATCACAAAGACAAAAGGCTCGTGGCCACGTTTACTTTTCATCAACCATGTAATGCCAATGAAAGGATATCATTTACCTATATCTCAAGCAATGAATTCTCCTATTGTGAATGACACTACATATTGCAGAAGTCATATACCCAACGACCAACTTTTGATTCTTTACCTATTAAAATTCAAGTTCTTACTTACATCAAAGTATACGAGTCACGCATACATAGTTTGTAATCCACTCGGGATTTAGGTATATTACACTTTGAACATCACAAATGAATAAATCCATAAACAAATTTAGGATCTATTCTTCTTAGGTCGAATTTGATGTACTATCAGTCCATCTAGTCACATCTATGTCTCTATCTTCTAGGAGTCATTCACTCCGATACCCAAGATAAATCATCTCCCAAATTGGACTTGATAGACAACATATTTGTCATTCAATTAGTTTGCTCATTTCCGATTAGACAAAGGCATATTTAGGTTCGTCTACTAATACAAATTGTCTTTCCAAATTACGACCCGACCACGTAATACTGCTTAGGATTAGTTTAAACATTAGACAACTAGTGAGCCAATATTTGCTTCTATTTTTGTGCATGCAAAAACCACATGAAGACAATATACAAAGGGCATTAATGTAATTTATGAATGATTTTATTAACCAATTTGTTCGAAAAAATTACAAGTGTACATAGACAAAAAATACTACACTTAAGCCACCATATCCAACACCAGGTTCATCTATGAAGTCACCTACCTAAATTAGTGTCAAATGTAGAAATGGTGCCCAAGCCTAAGAGCAAATGGCGAATGTGTGTAGAGTTCACAAATATAAATAAAGCATGCTCAAAAGATAGTGTAACACCCCTAACCCGTATCCATCGCTAGAATAGGGTTACGGAGCATTACCAGACTTATCACATAATTAATCATACATTTCATATTCATTTCACATATCCAAATATAAATCATTCACTCTTAATCATATAGTCCCTAATACGAGTCATCGAGGGTCAAAATAAGCATTTAAAGTAATTCGGGACTTAATCATAAACTTATGAAAATTTTGAGAAAACCATGAAAATTTCAAAGTACAGGGGACACATGCCCGTGTGGCCAGGCCGTGTGAGAAAAGACACGCCCCTGTCACAGGCCGTGTGGACATTTGAAATGGGATCACATGGGTGTGTCCCAGACTGTGTCCTACCCCGTGTAACTTTCTGACTTGTGTCATACGGCCAACCACACGCCTATGCGACTAGCCCGTGGAACTCACTGACTTGCTTTCATTAAAAATCACAGGGGACACACGACCGTGTTACCTGACCGTGTGTCACACACGGCTGAGACATACACCCGTGTCTCCTTCCGTGTGGACGAAAATAAACTAGGTTACAAGCCACATTTCTCACCCTTTTTTTTTTTTTTTTGCCAACCTACACATTTCAATAGCACATAACCACAACTAAATTAGGCATTCAAATCAACCCAAAATCAAGCCTAAACATGCAATTTCCATGTACACAACAATATATTCATAAACACATACATTTTCTCACTTAAACACATACCAAATTTGATTCATAAGTTATCTAAATAGTCAGTTACCTATATGCATCTTAATGCACAAAACATGATATATAAATCTTTTCACTAATTCATCTAATAAGTACCAGTTTACTACTTCATAAACAAGGCAATTTCCAAAACCTTCATCAAGCACACTTAAGGAAATTAAACTTAATACAAAACAAGGACAACCAACTACATATATATATATACATACCAACATATACCAAGTCAAGCCAAATCACATGGCTAATACATAAGCAAGACATATAGGCTTCATTAGCCAATAGACCTATACATGCCATATAACCAAAATACATTGAGTCCAAAAGTACCAAAACAACTACTAGATAGTGTGATGAGATCTCCGATGACTTCCAATCCGAGCGAGCTTCCGAATCACTATAAAACATGAAAAAGCAAACAAAGTAAGCTATGAAGCTTAGTAAGCTCGTATGGCTAATAAGTGCAATTTACCAATTCATTTACAATTTAAAGAAGTATAAGTAAATGTAAATAAACTTTATTCAATCCAACAATTAGCACATTATCATAACCATATGAATTATATTTGAATTCATCATCTATCACTTACTTGTCATATGAATTTATCGACTTTCACTTACTTGTCAAACTTATCACGAGTACCTGAACAAATCCATACCATCTCTTATATTCTCGTACTATCATTTTTGCCCATTGAATCGTTTGGAATAATATTGGATACTCGGGTATCTTGCACACTAAGTGTCATATACGTGGTTAACCACCTCTATCACATATCACATATAAATGCTCATTCCTGAGCCATCACTGGGTCTGCTCACACAAGCTGTCGGTCAAGACGTAGCTATACGGTACTGTTCACACAAGCTGTCGAGTAACCACAACACATGCCAGAAAACTCAGCCACTGGTAGGACGTACAGGACCAGCACCTAAATCACATAATCACAGTAACCCCTAATGACATGTCATTTGTATCATATCTATTCCTAAGGTTCAAAAGGGATCTATTCTCTATCGATGCCTCGTTAATAACTTCCCAATGTCATTTTATCACAATTACATAATTTAAGCATTTAAACACATGTAATATAAAGCTTATTAATCATACGAACTTACCTCGAATTCAAATGACGATAAATAACTATTTAGTCCGAAACTTTATATTTTCCCCGATCTAGATCTGTACCTTGTTTTTCTTGATCTATATAATCAAATTTAACTATTTTAAGTATCATTATATTCAATTCAATCCAATTTCATATTTTGGTAAAATTACTATTTTACCACTAAACTTTAACTTCTTTACAATTTATTCCTTATCTCATAAAAATACAAATTCATGCAATTTAACCCACACCTATGCTAGCCAAATTTCACCTAGGTTTATAGCAGCCCATATATTTCATTTATTCATACATTTTACCACATAATTTTCACTTTTGTCAATTTAATCCCTATTTGACAAATTTATCAAAAATCACTTAAAAAATGTTGTTTATCTAACAACAAAGATTCATTTTCTATCATCAAACATCAAAACACATACATATTCAATAATGGTAAAACCCTAACTCTTTAACAATTTTGCAAATTAGTCCCTAGGCTAGCTAGATTAAGTTACAATGACCTCAAAAACATAGAAATCATTAAAAACTAACCTCAAAATTGATCCCATGCATGGACTAAGCTAGCTGAAACCTTGAAGCACCAAAAATGGTGTTTTTCTCCCTAATTTTAGTGGTCATCTTCATTTAGGAAGATGATACTTCCTTTTTCTATATTTTAACTTAAGTTTATTTTATTAATTACTTATTTAACCTTAGTTTATAACATCAAATTCATTTAAACAATGTCCATCTTTGTCAATAAACTATTATAATGGTCTAATTACCACATAAGGACTACCACTTTAAAGTTCTATAGCTATTAGACATCTTTAGCTAATAGAACACAAGTTTTACACTTTACGCGATTTAGTCCTTTTTATCGAATTAAGCACTCAAACGGTAAAATTTCTTAATGATATTTTTATGCAGTCATACTATCATGCTGTAGACCTCAAAATAATATTAAAATAAATATTTTGATCTTGAATTTGTGGTTCCAAAACCACAATTGTAATTTCACTAAAAACTGGTTGTTATAGATTGTTTCCCACTAACTTCAATTGACCAGTTGGTGGACTCCTTGATGGGCATGAATTTATAAGCTTCATGGACGTTTTCTCCAGATACAACCAGTCATAAATCAAACAATGAATAAAAAACAACATTTATTACTGAGGATGAATTATTCCACTATAAAATGATGTCCTTTGGATTGATGAATACATGAGCCACCTACCAATGTTTGGTGAAAAAGTTATTCACCAATCAAATCAGAAGATGTATGGAAGTATCTGAAGATGATATGTTAGTAAAAAGCACCACGATGGAACAACACGTGAATGATTTGCGGGTAAAAGCATGAAAAAAGTTACTTAAATCATGAAAGGATTTCTAAGAAATTATATAATTCATAAAACATGAAATGATTACTTAAATCTTGAAAGAGTCGATTAAACCATGAAAAGATTCTAAAAAATTAAGTAATTTGTAATATATGAGAGAAATACTTAAAACCTAAAAGTATTATTTAAAACATGAAAGAATTCTAAGAAATTATGTAATTCGTAGTACATAAATAACTGCTTAAAATTTTGAAAGTTTTACTTAAAACATTAAAATTTTGAAAGTTTTACTTAAAACATGAAAGGGTCTTTAAGAAATTATCTAATGGGTAAATCGCATTGGTAGTCACTCAACTATTAGTAAATTGTTTTGGTTATATACCTATAAAAAGTTACAAAATGGTCACTCAATTATTTGACTTTTTCTTTTTTGATCACCTAACTATTTGAATTTTTCTTCTTCTTTTTTGTCACCACCTGTTAAATTACTAACAAATAGATAATTTGATAGCTTTTAAAATTGGAATAATACCTACTTTAACCCTCAATATAATTTACTCGCTTTTGGATTTGAGAAGAAATGGAGACATCATTTCATTATTTTCTTTAATCAACAGGTAAATGATAGATTATTTATATTTAAACTCAAAACATGATTTCAACAACAATCAATTATTTGTCACACACCAGTAGCTCAAAACTTAGTTTTAACAATAATAAAATCATTTGTCACTTTAATTGACTCTCTTTTAGTGTCCGTTTGTTTATATGTAAAAAGTTTTACGGAAAATATTTTCTGTATTTTTCTGTGTCTTTTTAACAGAAAACTGCTTGGTCAACAAAAAATGATGTTCAAATCAACTTAAAATAAGTCATGTTTCGGAAAAGAGCTCTAGGTAATTTTATTTTTATTTTAATAATAAATTTTAAATAATATTCTTCACCTATTATTAGAAATATTCAATATTAATATTTTAATAATAAATATTTTGTAGTATAAAGGTTAAAATATGTCATAAGTCTATGTACTCTTCACAAATTTGCAATTTAGTATCTATACTTTTATTTTCAAGAATTTAGTCCCTCTACTTTTCAGATTTGATAATCAAGTCCAATTGTTGACATTGTTCAATTTTTTTTTTGTCAATTTTGTTGATATCACATTTTTAAATTAAACTCATTTGGTAGTCATGTAACTAAAAGATGACATTATAATTGTAACACCCCTAACCCGTATCTGTCGCCAGAAGGGGTTACGCGGTGTTACTGGACAATTTTCAACTTTCATACATTCACATGCTCACAAGTTCAAATCTCTTAAACCAATCAAATGTAATATCATAAAATCAAATAATCTCTTATGAACACATTCATGTCATAGGACTAATATATAAATAAACATTTAAATTATAAGCACATATATCAGATATGAAATATTCACATAAGCATATGCGTACAACAAACCAATAAAGTAAAAGAAAATATCTTATATACTGAACGAATTAAACTTCCATCATATAACTATTTTATATTCGGCAACTAACTTTAATCAAAAGTACAATTCAATTAACCACTTATACACAAATAACTTATTGTTCATATGGTCATTTTTCATGGCTTTTCACATATCATTTTCAGCTTGATCAATCCACTCATGCACATCATTGATGACTTTAAGGCCAAATCTAAATTACATCTATCACATTGCATTATGCCCATTTAGACAAGCCACTTAATTATAATGCCTATAAAATCAATTCATAATATCACATACATGAACCTTTTTATACAAACATATTTGAACACATATTATTTTCACCCAGTCTCATTCGGCATATATAATTCAATCACAACCACATCTCATTTATATTTCCTAGTCTCAATTCATGAATCATTCCTTATACATTAAATAATGTTCAAGCATTTCATAGCCATTTCTACCATCACATTTCACACCAAGAACAATGCCGAACCATTAGTCATTCACATAAAACATAACTTACATCAAATTATATATATAAATATCATAGCCGAAACTACAAACCATAATCAAAATCAACCACATTATTTAATCAAAACATATAAACATACTAACACATTGAGCAAGCCATATTCGCATGGCTTATACATTTATACATACCAAGTTCAAAATATTCACAAGATAGTTCAAATCATCTTTAATCACATATAATTTAGCTTAATAAGCCTTAAGCAAGTTAAACAATTAACTAAGTTTACTAATACATCTTTAATCCCATATAATTTAAATCTTTCAATCTCATATTATAACAAATACTTTAATAAGATTAGATCATCTTAACCGAATATACATGTTTATATCATCATCACATCTTCAATTCCATAACTAAATTAATTCATATATCCAATTTCACATATACATTTGCAAACTTATACTCATCATTCGAATATTAACATTTCATTCATATACATCAATAAGACCGAATATATGTCTCATTTAAGCTCATGTACTAAATCAACTTCACATACATCCTTTTTCATCATCTATATATAAAAAAAAATATCAATTCACCTTGGTATTAAATAGATAACCAACCATCACGTACTTGAACCTCTTAATTTGTTTTCTGAATTCATTTACCTCTTTCGCACAAAGTCTCTTAAATTCAAACTCTTAATAACTCACCGGCAATAAGCCTGATAGGTTTAGACCTGAATTCACACCAGCACAAAGCTGCTAGGCATATAGCCCGAATTATACTTGCGGGCAATAAGCCTGCTAGGTTTAGACCTGAATTCACACCGGCACAAAGCCTGCTAGGCATATAGCCCGAATTATACTCACCGATAATAAGCCTGCTAGGCATATAGCCCGAATTATATTCACTGGCAATAAGCCTGCTAGGCATTAAGCCTAAGTATCTATATCACAGAATCATTTCATTCATAACTCTTTAATATAAATTCAATAATAACTCATTCTTCATTCCACATTTTAATTTCATACCATAATTCGGATCAATTAAATAGACAAAATTTATAACATCTTATTCGGCCAACAACACATTTATTTATATTTATATTCAAAATTAACACTTAAACAAATTTTCATTCAAAATAAAGATGTTTAAATTGCTTATAGACTTACCTCGGGTATCGACGAACGACGTAAACCGACTATTCGTCTATTTTTATTTTTCTCTGATCCGAATCCGACTTTCTCCTTTCTTGATCTAGATTGATTTAAATTAAACTTATTTAATCAAATATGCAATCCAATTCACTCAAGAACACATAAATGGGCAAATTGCATTTTTACCCCATACATTTTACACATTTAGCAATTAAGCCCAAAATTTACAAAACACAAAATAAACATATTTTGCTTACACTAAGCTATGGCTGAATATTCCCCTTGCCCCTATAGGTCCTTACAATTAATTTATTTCACAATTTAGTCCCTCTATTTACCATTTTTGTAATTAAGCCCTATTTACTTAATTTTCATGAAAATTTCCAATACAAACTTAATAATCTAACACATATCTTCATTTTAACAACATCAAACAAAAATTTCACCAAAATATCAATAATGGGAGAACAGAAAATCCTCATGAAAATAAAAAATTAGAACATGGGCTTTGAACATTTCATAGCAACGATCTCAAAAACATAAAAATTTTCAAAAACCGAAACTAAACTAACCTTGAATTTGGATCAACAATAGCCGAATACCTCAAAGTTTTTGTTTCTTTTCTTTTTTACAACATTCGGCTATTTCCAAGAATGAATGCATGGCTTATTATTTTATTATGTTTTATTATAATAACATATTAATATTTCAATTACATTTGTAACCTTTATAAATTAATATGAAACTTTATATTGGTTGTCCTCAACCGTCCATGCAATAATTAAAAGGCATAATTGCAACATAAATACTCTATATTAAAAAGTCACTAACACTCAGCCCTTATGTTTTAAACTATCAAGTTTTCAATTTACACAATTAAGTCCTTTTATTAAGTTAAGCACACAAACAATCAAATTTTCAAACGAAACTTTCACACATGCAAATTCACATGTAATAAACACGTAAAATAATTATTTAAATATTTTTCTAATTCGAATTCGTGGTCACAAAACCACCGTTCCGATTAAGGTCTAAATCGGACTGTTAGAATATTGAACTTGAATTTAGCAAAATATTTTTAATATATGCAAAAACAATGTAAAGTATAAATTTTTAATATAAAATAAACTCAATTAAATAATGAAAGGATAAGAAAATTTAAAATGTATACTTATTTCATTGAAAGCAACTTTTATGAAATATTTGTAAAAAATTTATCAAACAATAGAAAATATTTTATATAAATTTATCCAAACATCAGAAAATATAAACTTTTTTTTCAAGAAATATATCATTTTTCAAAAATTATTTTTCAGAAACCATTTTTAGTAAAGCAAACATACCCTTAAATGTTAATTCTAGTAGCTCATATTTAAACTGTCCCCAGAGTAGCCAAAATTTACTCTTCTAGGACCCCTAACAACAGGAAAAGAAAAATTGCCACCCTTGTACATTTTTTTTCACAAACTAAGAGTCTGATTTAAGAAATAAAGAATGAGTAGCCAACCATCTTTTGGTGACAAAAGTATTATAATAAAATAAAATACAGAATGAGTTGTTTCTCCATTTTTTTTAAAAGAAAAAAGAGTTATTTTGAGATTCAAATTTATTCAACGTAGTCTCTTCAAAGTCACTATATAAACTAATGTTTCAAAGTGTCGAGTGATACTATACTGGTTGCACCATTGCATTTTTTCTGGAGTACAAAAAACAGCAACGTAGGTCAAGTAAATAATTTTCACCATGAAAGTAAGGACAAATGAGATCCTAAGCTGATGGATTCCCTAAATGACACCAAGTTAATATTCCACCACAACACACACAAAAACCAGAGTTCAAGAAAGCAATAAATACATGAGAGAATGAACAATTCCCTCTATCATTCTTCCAGTCAGTTCAGTTTGTCTCTCCATCAACATGTCATTGAGTCAACCAAAACAGAAAACATTAAAATCAGTTCTGAAATTTTCCGTCCGGAAGCAATACTATTCAACAACGAAATCCATCTTTCATCAGTTTCCAAATTTAAGCATCATATCCTCCACAGATTATGCTCCTGAAAACAGATAACATTTGTTTGTTAACACAAGGTAGTGAAAACATGTTGCTAGTTGGTGTTAGATTTCATATCAGTTAAGGTGAATGACCATAGGAAACTTTTCCTCGATTTGTTCCTATAGAAAGAGGAGATTATAAGGTGCTCCTATAGTTTCAGTTGCATTTCTCCTCTCATATTGTTTGAAGTTCATGTCTGACAAATATATCCGGACATTCTCTTCTCGGACACATACCATACCCGACACATATTTAGAAATGAATACGAAGATATAATCCCAAAATTTATGTATACACGTATTAGATACGAACCCTCAAGCCCTAGTAATAACATAGCAGGTAACTGTATTATTTGTTACAATGGTACAAAACAACTCAATAATGTGCACTATAACAGTAACACTAACAAACTAATGTTTCCAAATGACATGAATGTCATAAGCAACCAAAAGTACCAAAAGAGAAGAAAGAAATGAACTACAACTTACGCGATGGAGCAGCCAGATCTCCGGCGCCGTTTCTTCCTCGTCACATCCTTCCTCCTTGGGGGCTGAAGAACAACCTTGATGGCAGTATCGAAAACGGCTTTGACATTCTAATCCAATATTGTACCGTTAAAAACATGAAGGAAGCACATTACAAGCTACAATATCTATAAATGACATCAAATTACCTGCTGAGTCTTGGAGCTGCATTCGATATAAGCTGCTGCACCAATTTGTTTCCTCAATTCCTCTCCCTGTGTAAGCATTATATCCAAATCATCTACTTGAATTGCGATCGAATTGCAGTTATGGATCGTAACCGAAACCAGAAATTAGGTACTGAAATATTGCTGACAATAAAGTTGAAGTGAAGAAGAGCATACCTGAGCAGATGTTATAATATTAGACCCCATTTGATCAGCAAGATATGCTCTATCTTCCCTGAGATCTGATATATATATATACACACATATACACACAGAAAGAACATAATTCAATGTTGTTAATGGATCTGATATATATACACACACATACACATAGAGAGAACATAATTCAATGTTGTTAATGGAATTATTCCATTCAAGCAATAGTTGAGTGAAACATTAAATGAAATAGTTTCCTACCTAGCTTTGTTCCAACCAGGACAATGGGAACATTTGGTGCAAAACGACGTAGTTCTGGCATCCACTGTGAACAGAGAATTTTGGGATATTGGATTAGGAATGTTTTGTTCCAAGGAAGAAAGCAAAGCCAACAACCCTTTTGATTTAAATTGAATTTTATAAAAAATTCCACCTTTTTTCAAACATGATGTAAAAGACCATTAAAAAAAATCCTTTTAAAGTTAAAAAGTAGAAAATGAGAAAAAAAAAAAAAAAAAAGTACCTTCTTGAGAACATTTTCATAGCTTGCTCTGCTAATTAATGAGAAAGCTAAGACAAATATGTCTGCACCTCGGTAACTCAATGGCCTTAATCTGCTATAATCCTCTTGACCTTTAAGATTAGATAAAAAAAAATGGATAAGTCAAATCAGAAATAAAACACCAAGAAAAACCCAGAAAAAAAAATTTCAACCAATCATAGCAAGCTGCAAAAAAAAAAAAAAAACCTTAAAATACCTGCTGTGTCCCATAAACCCAAATTAACAATGCTCCCATCTACAGCCACATTGGCACTGAAATTGTCAAACACTGTTGGTATATAATCCTAACACAAAAAACCCAAAATAATGAAATAAGTTAAAAGTCTATCAATGCAATGAAAACAAGTAAAAAAAGTGTTTAGAGGTGGTGACACTCACAGTGGGGAACTTGTTGCTGGTGTAACAAATGAGCATACATGTTTTTCCAACAGCTCCATCTCCAACTGTAACACATTTAATGAACTTTGAAGCACTCATCTTCTTAAACTTCCAACTACTTCTTCACCTAAGCAACAATATATATGTGTGTAAGCAAGCTGGTTAAGATTAATAGAGTAGGAAATGTTGAAACAGAGAAAGGAAAGTGTGCTTTAGAAGATGAAATAGCTGTAGTTGTAGTTTCCCAAAGAGAAATATATATTAAAAATGGCAAAGGCTTATGAGAGAAGTAATCATCTCTGATACTGTAGTCAAAAGGGGGATGTGTTGCATTGCACTTTATTTATTTATCCATCATCCCTCTCAATATATTTCAAAAATGAATCCAACAGAAATATTTTTTTTGAAATGCAGAAATGGGTCCCCCCACCCCACCCTACCTTTCTCTCTCAAACGGGCACCTCTTTCTCATTGTTGCTTTCCAGCTTATGTTCTTTCACATTATTTATTACCACCAAGGAATAAACCCTCCTATAAATTGCACGTAAAAAGACAAACTTTTCCCAACATGTTTCAACTGCTCATTAACTGTTAAATTTGAATACAATAATTTTGGATAATATTATAATTACAATTATAATTAAAGTATAAATTACTGTTTATATAAAATTTTAATGAATATTTTTATTATAAACTTTTTCCAAATTCATTATCCATTGATCTAATCTACTAATTCAAGTAAATAACATGGGATTATTCAATCTTTGACAATTATAATATGGATATTGGATTCTGTCTTTTAGGTAACAGCATCAATGCTTCAAATAAAAAGACAGAAGAACAGTTATGGGAAATGGTTTCTTCAATACATCCCGAATTTAAACAGTTTTTTGAAATGAACGCGACCGTTGGATTCATTCAATTTTCTTACACCAACCTATGCTATGTCCTCTTGTCTTTTATCCTATTGTAAAGGACAACATATAACCATAGCCTTTTCTTTTGGGGGGGGGGGGCAATCCCCCCGTTCATCCCCACCATGCTTCTTTCTCTGCTTGGCTCAAATCTCTATTTTCTTGTTTCAGGTGACTTTTACTCGACCCTGTAATAAATAAACGTGGGTGTCAAATAATGTTTTCTTTTCAACTTTTCTTGAAAAAAAAAAAATGGACCACTTTTTTGGGGCTGTGAATTTGTTCATGCATTTATGTTGGAAGGCAGAGTTTAGTTGGGCGCCATTAATTGCTTAGGAAACTGATTTGGCCGTTGCTCTCCTCTGCTTTGAAGAGTTTTTCAGCTTCTTCACCTAATTTAGAATTATGGTCACAAATTGTGTGTATAATTGAAGCTAAAAATGAATTATGATGGATTAATGAAACAAGATGTGAACCTGAAGAAAAAAGATGGGTTTTATGACAAAGAAAGAAATCAAACTTGAGTGCAGTAATAATGTGATGGATCAAACTTTGAGCCCTTTGTGACAGTCCACTTTTGTTATATGTATTTGGAAACTCTGGATTTTATGCTTTCTGTTATCGCTGCAGATGCAATTGAAGCTCACTTCTAGCTATCTTTTTCTAAATTATAAATGTTCGTTTATTAGAAAAAGAAGTGAGTCTCATTCCAATCTTTTGGTTGATTTTTTCTTTCAGAAGAGAAAATGCCTTTTTTGGGTTTTCTAAGAGAGGAAGATTTGGAGCTGTCTTAAACCAAACTTAATGTTTGATCGTCATTAAAAATAGTGCCTTCCCAAGTTTTACCTGTAAAAAAACATTCCCTTGATTTGGGGTTGCTCGACAAAGTTTGCAAATTCACTGCTTCATTTCCTGTTTCTATGTTCATTCTCCAAATTCTACTGCAAAGTTGGATTTAGATTTATCCAACCCGGTTTCTTAAAGGGTTAGTACTAATGCATATAGTAGAAACATACAATCACACTATTTAGTATTCACACATTAAGAGCATATATCACACCCGCATACATCCAAAATTTACCACTTGTTACTTAAAAATTGAAATCCAAATAAATACTATAAGTAAATATTTTTTAATCATCAAATCAATCATGATTGTTAAAATTTGAATCTGAATCCTCAAGTAATAGTTTACTACAAAATCTATTAGAATCCTAAGACTTTATATTTGTATGATATTCGTATAATATATCTAATGATAATTATATTTAATATTTTAATATAAAATAATTTATATGGTATAAATTCTATGCGACATTCATGTATTCATTATCATTTTGCGTATTATATTTATAGATCCAAATCCAATCTCAAACCATATACATATTAACCTAAGTTGGAGGCATAGAGCTCAGTATTCAAGAGGATTAGATTTTTCATGGATTGCCTCGGAATGCTGATTTTTCACCTTCTTTACTCTTGTATGCCCAAATCTATTATCTTTAATAAGTAATGTTTTATGGGTGAGTATTTGGTAATTGGTATATTAATAGTGTAATTTTTTTATTTTATAAGAGATTTAAATTTTTAATATGTACATTTTTTTAATATTTTATTTATTTTTATAAGAAATTTGTTAACTCATTGATCTTGGTTATGGAATTTAAAAATTTTGTTGGTAGTGTATAAAATAAATTTTCATACTTTATTTTAGAATATTATATATTTGCTTTAGGGTTAGTATTTAGTATATTGGTAATGTATTTTTTATTCTACAAGCAGGCTCAAATAATTGTCACATGTATCTTTTTTTAAATATTTATTTTTTTAATATTTTACTATATTTCTATTGTACACTTGTCAAACTCCACACTTGTCACGTGTATCTCATTATAAGTTTTTATCATATCTGCTATTTTTTTATACAATACCTAAAATTATTCATAGCTACTCTCCAACCCTTAAATAGGAGGCTAATATGCTTCAACACACTCGAACCCACACCCTCCTATACTAATAACAATGACTATACTAATCGAGCTAAGACTCAATCAATTACTAAAAATTTAAAAATGTCAAACTTCATACAAATAATTGAAATGGAGTAAAACTTATTCATATGATTCAATAATAAATTTGAATTATGATGTAACCATGCCTCGAAGCTGATCAAGTTCCAATTCCGATCCGATCAAGCTCCTAAAAGGACCCATGATTTGCGCTCGAGCTAAGCGCCTTCAAGAGGTTGTTTCAGTCTTATTTGCTCAACTTTGGAATGAGAACGAGTTCCATGTTAAAGAAGAAGTTTGGGTGTCTTTTCAGTTAGAAACCGTTACATTTAAGGGTTGTTACAAATTAATTAATGTGACTTCTCAAGTGAATTTCGGTTACATACAAGGGGGAACATAATTCTTCATTAAAAGGAGCTGTTATCATCAATTAAAGGGAGCATTACACATCATTAAATTCGACAACAGTCTTTTCTATCTTCCTTAACCGATTGTTGATTAAATGACCATTTCATGAACTTAATGTCCATTAAAGCTACTGGTGTCCATTCGGCTGACCAAGGAGATTTCAAAAGTTTTTCTTAAAGCATTCAAGTGAATTGAAGTCAGCTTAATTGAAGAATTGAATCATCTTAAAGGAAGGAGTTAGTTAGGGTAGAATTTCAAAAGTTGTGACTTTTCATATTCAGCTCATTAAGCTCAATAAAAGTGACCATTGGGCTAGCCTCTTTTTTAGCACTATAAATAGTTGTATTCAGCCTTTTGTAAGGGACTTTTGCCATTTTTATTGAATGAACATTGTGTTCTTGTGAGGTTCTTCCTCTCTATTTTGTTTGAGTCTCGATTGACTTATCTAGCTAGCTAGTGGCGTCAACCTTGATTCCTTCCTGAACTTATCACCTAATCGGTGTGGTGTTCATCCATCAAATTATACCTTTAGGTCCTAGCTTTTTATGTAACGGGTCAAGGTCCATCTTCGGTTATCACCTTTTTTCACCTTGAGTCATATAAGATCCGGGGCAATATTTCATATAGTATTGAATCACTCTTGACGCTTGAGTTCTTTTTTCCATTCCATCAACTATCTTTAATTATCTTTATCCTTTATTTCTTTCTAGCCGAACCTACCAACATAAACTTAACCCTATCTCATTAACAATAAACCTACTTAGCCGAATCATACAAGTTGGATATTCTTTTTTCTTTGTGAACGACACTTCTCCAAGACGATCGGGCAATCATACTAGACTCGACTCATTCAACCGAGCTGGATCATGTCAAATTATGATATGTTTAGTGACCTACTGTAATTAGTAGGTGCACTAAATTGAGTGTAATAGAGCATTTAAATTACACACTCCAATTCTTGGAAAGTAAGAAATAAAGATATTAGGTGGATAATTAAAAAATAATTATAATCAATTCAATCATTTTATAACTTTTTAAACATATAAACATATTTAAGTTTAAAAAGTTATTTTTATACAATAATAATAGTAATTTAATCTTAAGACATTTTATTTTTTAAATCTAATTATATGTTATTTTATTAATTTTATTCAAATAATTTTAAAATTTTATTGATGAAAAATAATTTTCTATACATTTTAACTTACTAAATAATAACTAAATTGCATAATATTTATTATAAATTATTTATACTAATTTTAACTAAATTATAATATATATATATATATATATATATTATTATTAATTATTTATACATGATCAATGACCAATCAATAATGAAAAGGAATATATTTTCATGTTAGACAGAGAATAACTCAACATATATAAAATATTAGAGTAATTAGATAAAATTGCATGAAATGTTTATTTTTCTTGATAATTCTATTAATAGTCATATTGTAGAATACTTTCTTGGACTAACATGTTATATATAATGATTTGATTTTAAATTTTGTCACTTGTTTAGAAAATATTTTCTCAAGCATTATTGCTAATTTTTATAATAATTAATATTTATTTTAATTTAAAATTGTCATGCCCAAAATTAAATTTTCGGATTAAATTTGTAACTGATGAATTAATTTTAATTTTGTCTGAACGTGTAATTGAGCTTCTATTTGAGGCCGGTGTGCTTAAATGCCAAATATTGTATCAATATTTAAACGAAAATCGATGCTTTTAATAAGTATTAATACCTTTGTATTTTTATTCTAATACCAATAATCCCTTGGAAAAAAAAAACATTCAAGCTCAAACTCACATCTTAATTATTACAATAAGATTGAAAGTTAAAACTCAATTAGTGTAGAAGTTCTTGATCACTTTTTTTTTTTTTTTTGTTTCTGATCATGTTTTAAACGACAATGATATAGTAAATCATAGTAAATTAAACCTTGAAATGGGATGGAACCCTACAGCCAGCAAATTATGGCAGGTTCAATCTGTCATCAGGCTAGTTGCATTTTCACGTTTCAGGTGAACAGTTTTTGGATAAGAATAATACTACCGTATCAAGTCAATGGTCACTCCTCGACATAGTACCTCCTTTTTACACATTGGTCCAACTTGCTCCTACTCTTTACACTACTCCCCATCCAGGAGAACCATCAAACAGTTTGAATCATATACAGCAGCTGCCAAACTGATCATAGTTTTTGCATCATCATTTCCTCTCACCATGTCAATCATAGGATCACATACCATCCATTCTCATCATGCCACACAACCAAAGAAACTGACTTAATTGTGCCATATTTTGTCACGAAAGCATTTAGATGTTGTGATTGGACTCAAAAGGTTCAAACCAAGGTATAAACAGTCAATATGATATTATAGTGATACGGCGTATATGGTATGATACTAACAAATTGAATCAGTAAAGGCATAAAAGTTCAGATTTGTCTGAAACCATATAAAGGTTGGGTACTTTCTATAAATGCACAACAATGAAATCTAAGCTAAAACTAAAGGACAAAAAAGGCACAAAAACATATACAGGAGAACTAAAAAACCTTTTTCGAAGCCTACACTGAACAATTGTACAAGTATCACAAATGACATTATTATTATTATAAGTTCATCAATCAAGAGTATATTTATACCTTGGTTTCTCCATTGCTGCATTGATCTTTTAACCTTTAGGGTAGTCTCACCCATCAGAATCCTATATGGCAACAAGGTTAGGCGATTGGTTTTCTATGCCGCCACTGTCACTTGGGGAAAGCTGGCAAATCAGCACTGAGAACATTAAATTATGAAAAATCATAAATTCTGGTGGCAATCTGAGGACCATGTTTCATCAGGCCTAGTCTTGAAGATAAAACTACAACGTAATATAACCATAGAAGCTGTTCCAACCAAAGGATAATACCAGTCGAAGCAGTTCCAGCAGAAACCCTTAGCTTACGGTCGTCAAGATTGGGAAAATAACTGGGGCACAGTCAAGCAACAAGGCTCAGTGCCAGCAGCTCTTCTACAGAATAAATAACTATAACAGGCCCAGCTAGTTTGGTTCTGAAGACATGCAACTTTTTTATATTTTGTTAGGTGTTAAGCATCAGCTCTTAAAACAGACCCTAAAAAGGTAAAAAATGTCAAAAACACGTTGCAACATGTATAACATAGATGATTAAGAGAATGACAGTGCTTGGAAGCATTATCAGTTAATAAACACAAGCAAGGTAATCAAATCGTTATCAAGGTATTAAAGCTAATACAGAAAATGGAAATCAAGTAATTAACATTTCAAATTCAGTGGGACCAATACCGTTACTGATATCTGAAGTAAAATGGTAAAGTGAAAACTTAGTCTGGAAATATAGTTCCAAAATTATAGTTGGTCATTTTCAAGCAGGGCTTTTCGCTTTCCCGATAATGTATGTCAGATCGCATGTAATAATTATCTCCAACAAATTGATGCTAGAGAAAGCTGCATTACCTTAAAGTAGCTCCTAAGCACATTATTAAGGCTTTTGAGGCGGATTGATTCCTTCAGAGTATTGTCAATAAAGGTAAAATTCTAAACATAAGCCTGTATATCTTCTTCCACCAAATAGTAACAAGTGAGGCAAATTAGCAAATTAACTTCCGGAAAAAATGACTAATTGAACCTAGTGAAATTAGATAAACCTGATCCAAGTATGAAGGAACATGGAAAGGGCCAAAGAACAGGTAAGAAATGAAAATGGCTGATCAAATGAACAACATGTTTGTCGCTAAGGAATTCAACATATTGATATAAATCAGGCGCAAGATCATAAATGCCTGAATGGTCACAATAGCAACTTTCTCAATTGTCTCATTCTTCTTCTCTGGCCATTTTCTTAGATGTCTCACAATCGTAATACATAAACTTGAAAAGGTCATGGGATTATCCTTTTGCAAGTGAGATTAAATAGACATCCTGAAATTAATATGGAGTATATCAAGAAAAGCATGTTCTTCTCTAAGACTAGAAAAGGCAATGGCTCCAACAAAATTGCAACATTAAACTTATGAAGAACTTAATCAAAGAATAAAAAATGGTTAAAATAGATACTGCAACTATACACCTGAATCAAAATTGAACTTCCCCAAAACAAGACTTCCTATAAAATTCAGAAACTCCTACCTTTCAGAGAAAGTGGTAATCAGAAGGAACAGTTAGATCGAACTGCAAGGGCCAGGGTTCTGGAATTTCCATCTACTACATAAGCAATACCGGGCTTCAAGCTACATCTCTTACCCAGGTTAAGTTTCACATAGGATTCAACCTGAAAGTGGTCCCAATTTCTAGGACCTTCAACAACTCCCCCAACACTCACACCCCAACCAAATACATCTTCAGAAGTATCAGACAAATTAACAGCCCATTGTAAAATTTTCGGATTTGTTTGTTTCATCTCAATCCAACCTCCAAGTCTTTGGTATTCATCAAGTTCAGACTCCAGCATAAGGGCAACAGATCCAGATTCTGGGGTGTTTGTGTCTGAAGGCAAAAAAGATGCCTCATTTACTGTATCAACATCTTCAAGATACCTAGACAATCCAACCGGAAGCGCAACGGCTCCAAGGCGGAAATTACGACTAGCCAATTTAGGCCCTCGGCGAAGGCCTAAAAATGAGAGTTTCAATCTTATTGGAAGTTGACAAACAACTTGTCCAAACGTACTGAAGCAATGTTCATTTCCCATTCCACGGAAGGATTGAGCCAGCAAAGCAATGATATTCGATCTTCTCACTGTCACCCCAACTGCACCTCCATTAAGCTGATGCAACATAGGTGGTCCAAATGATAAATCAGTGAGGCCCTTTTCCTCCTAGACAACAAATAAAAACCATTTCAGGACAAGAACTAAAAGTTCATATCAATTATGGAAACTAACCAGGAATAAGAAGTGCAATTCATACAAACAAATGGAATGTACTCAACACTGCATCACGAATACATGGTTCGTACAATTCAAACAAAACACTTCTCAACATTACAAGTATAAAAAAAAAGGTAACAGTGAGTTGGAAACCGGGAATAATGAGGGAATACCTGAAGGGAAGAGGCCGAGGTAACATTCAAATCTCTAAACTGAGCTCCAAATGGAATTGCGATGGCAGAAAACCAATCACCAGCACTTCCTTTATAGAACAACTTAGATAGCGTGAGTGGGGTTCCATAGACATCGCCATTACTATTTTCAATCCTCTTCTGATTAGCCATGAATTCAACCCCAAAGGTATCTTTGCCCCCAACAGTGGTTGCAAATCTAAACCTGGAATCAACCATAGTTCTGATTCCTGCCTGACCAACCGCGTCCCGATGTTCGTCGTCGACCTTGGACATTAACAATACAGCTGCGAGAAAATCAACTTCCCCTCTCAAAAGGGTATTCGATCCTTCGAATGGATTCTCTTTGGATGTTTTGTAGAAAGAAAGTAAACGTTCAACTTTGTCTTGTCGCTCTCGGAGTTTCATGAGGTCTGAAAATGATTCTCGCTGCAACCGCTTCAAGATTTCAATCTTAAGAATATATATATATATATATATTAGAACCAATGCAAGATATAGAGGGAGGAAGAAAGAATTATACAAAAAGATAATAAAAAAAGAATAAAGAGGAGATTATAAATACCGGATTGCGGCGAGATGAGTAATCACGGCCTTTAACCAAGTCGTGAACGAACCCTTTTATTTTGTCCACTCCAGAAGCTATGGGATTCATTTTCTCCAACCTTTTCTTACTCTTTTTTCCCTTGTCTTTGAGCGTGGTTTTGGATGAAGGAATCGGTGGAAATGGGATTTTGATTCCGTATTTCAAAAGCGGGACGGCCACTTTTGTTTGTGGGCTTTATTGCTGCGGTGGATTATTATTATTACTACAAATCCAATCACATGCAACTACACGTTTAGAATATGGATGTATGCTTAAAATAATATATAATAAACAATAAAACTTCTATAGTTTAAAAATAATTAATCATAATAATATATAAGATATTTATGATATTAAAATTAAAAAAATTAAATTAAATTGTTTATTATTGTGTTGTTATCAATTTTGAGTTAATATCGAGTTGATTTATGACACTATCTCAATTAACAATATTATTAACAATCCTATTACACACTTATGCATGTGAAAACCATGAATTTAAAAATAACATACAATAAATAATTAAACGTATAGTTTGAAACTAGTTAATCATAATAACATATGAAATGTGTGCATTATTAAATAAAAAATAGATTAAATTGTGAGTACAACAAAATTTACACACACAAGTACATAAGATAAACAATACAAAATGTATTACAATTATTTATCATAATTTGTCTACGATTGTGAGTTAGTATCGAGTTGACTTATGACACCGACTCAATTAACAACATTATTAATATATACAACTAATAGAGATAATAACTTATGCATATTAAAACAAAAATGTATAAAATGTATCAAAATGAAGTTTTGGCTGAGTGGTAAATTTAAGGTTTTATTAATCCAATTGGAGTAGGTTAAATCCTACCATATGCATATTTTAATTGGTTTTTGTAAAAATGAAAAGACTAAAATACCCTTAAATAGTTTAACTTATTTTAATTATGAAAGGACATTTTTGTAAGTTTCTAACAGAGTTAATGACCCCGATTGGAGGTGACACCAACTTAGTAAAATACTTAATAGTATAACTATACAACTAATAGAAATAATAACATGTGCATATTAAAATAAAAATGTATTAAAATGAAATTTTAGTTTAGTGGTAAATTTAAGGTTTTACTAATTCAATTGGTGTGAGTTTAAATCTTACTGTACGTATATTTTAATTGGTTTTTGTTAAAAGAAAAAAACTAGGATATCCTTAAATTGTATAACTTATTTTAATTACAAAAGGGCATTCATATAATTTCCCAATTAATTTGGTGACTCGGTAAAGGGTGACACCAACAGTAAAACACTTAATAGATAGTATAGATATACAAATAATGGAGATAATAACTTAATCATATTAAAATGAAATTGTACAAATTACATCAAAATAAAGCTTTGCTTGAGTGGTAAATTTAAAGTTTTACTAATGTAATTGTTGTGGGTTTAAATTTCACCATATACATATTTTAATTGGTTTTTCTTAAAATGAAAAAGCTAAAATACCTTTAAATTGTATAATTTTTTTTAATTATAGAAGAATATTTTCGTAATTTCCTAATTAAGTTGGTGTGTCACACCTCAAATTAAGGCCCATAAATTACTAGGTATTTTAGGGATTTTAGCGTTAATGAGTTCGGGAATTTCGTTAGCATGGTAGTCGGAAATGTTTATGTCTATGGCATTTTGGAAATTAAATAAAATTTTGAAAAGATACTAAAAAGGCTTTCAATTTTGAAATAATGATTTATTTGTAAAAGGATTAAAATTCTATGTGTTTACGAAGCATTTTTACCAAAATTTAAAAATCAACCTAATAACTCCCCACCTGCAACTTATTTTCACTAAAGTTTTCTCTTCATCTTGCTGTGTCATTTCTTGCTCTCCTAAGCCTCTTCCAATCGATTTTTTATTTTCAAACTCTAATAGTTTGATTTCTATCAACATCTAAGCCTTAAACCTCCATAAAATACCAAGAAAAACACCCAAAAGCCATAGATTTCTCCATTGTCAACTTTGTGGGTTTTTCGAATTTTCGACAAAAGCTTTGTTTTTCTTCTATTGAAGGTAATCATTCATCTTTTCATTAGTATTTAATGTTATTTAGTCTTTAAAACAAAGTTTTTAGCCATTAAATTGCATGTTTTAAATAAAAGCCAAAAATTGGATCATTAATGGTGGATTTCGGGTAAAAAACATATTTCAAAGTGTTTTTCAATTAGTTGTTTCATGATTAGAAGGTTTCTAGATTTACATTGAATTTTCGTTAGAGATTTCTAAGGATTTAGTGAATTTTGTGAAATTGCCAAAAGTATGTCGAAAATTTTGATACCATGAATTGAGTAGTTTTACGTAGTTTAAAGGTTGCGAAATAGTCGTAGGTGAATAAATAGATGAATGGAAGTGGTTTTAGTCAAAACGGTTGAGTATAGACCGAGATATTTTGATATCAAGTTTGTTATGTTGAAGATTTCAGTTACTTGAGAACTTGGCTTTTGTTTATGTTTTTGATTACTTGAGTTGAGTCCTTAGTTAATTTTTGAATGTGTTGTTGTGTGATTTGTTGTGTTAAAGCTTCAGATTCATTAAGACCATCTACGAGTTAAGGAAAGGCCAGTTTAGGCTTCGACATTTTAGCGAAAGCGTAATTGGTGAGTGTTTAGAATAGCTACTTGTGGACACGATTCATTGCATTAATGGGGAATTTAGAAATAGCCTAAACCCCTACTCTAAATTCTGAGTGTAATCTTTCTCATACTCATGATTTTATATGTGAAAATGTGTTGTGAATTTGTGGATAATAATGTGACATTGTGATATGTGTAATAAGCTTATGATGGGTATTGTGAAAGAGTTAATTATGGGTATGATATACGTGCTATATGACAGTGAAAACTTTATGCTTATAATGTGGTTATGCAGAGATAAAATATAGTGAACAGTAAGTAAATGTGTGTGTTAATAATAGATATCTTGGCCTTGTGAACCTTGAGCCCATTGGATATAGTTGGCATGCCATAAGATTGTGAGTACTCACCTATATGTGTTATGTGATTTGGGCGTTGAGGCCCTAGGACATGTTTGGTGTGATGGAGAGTGTTAGTTATATGCTTGTAACACCCCTATCCTATAACCGTAGCCGGAATAGGTACAGGGGAATTATCGGACTTATAACTCAGTTTAGAACAGAATTTAACAAACATTTATCAAGTATCGTAATCTTTCGATAAATATCATTCAATGATACTCATAACATACTTAAATCAAGCATATAAAACTTAAAACATGCAATTAGGACTAAATCAATAACATTTAAAAGCTTTAGGAGAATTCAGAAAATTTCATAAGTAAGGGTCACATGGCTGTGTGTCCAGGTCATGTGTCTCACATGGTCACCAGACATGCCCATGTGTCTAGGTCGTGTAAAAACAGGGCATACCTATTGACTTGACCACACGGCAAACACGCCAGTGTGTCTAGCCCGTGTGCCTTACACGGCCAATAGACACGTCCATGTGTCTAAGTCATGTAACTCACTGACTTGTTATACTATGGTGCAGAGGTCACACGGTCGAGTCACACGTTTGTGTGCTCAGGCCATGTGGCACGAAATAGGTTTGGTTTAAGCCATTTTTCACATCCAAGTTGCCATGTACCTACAAGCATCAATTTTTACAACATCTATAAGCATAAGCAAGCAACCAATTCAGCCAATTCAAGTCACATTATAGATCATTTCATAATCAAGCAAAGCAATTCCAACTATATCACAAACATATACCAATTTTCATGTATCCATTTCATAACAAGTACCTATATTTCATATCTCAATTTTCACCCCTTTCAACATAGCATGATCTCATCAATTCAACATCATTCATCACATTTATCACATTATTAGCATATCATATAAGGCTTTCATACTAAGCCAACCATTTATAACTCAAGCAATATCACATAGGTTGTTCAAGTACCAAACTCATACCACATTCATTAGCATAAGTGACCATATGATTCAACCTATAAAAATAGTGTATACATGCCATATTACCACATTTCAACAAGTTCAAAAATACCAATTGTCTCCTGGATAGTGTGATGAAATCTTTGATGACTTCCAACCTGAGCGAGCATTCAAATCACTGTAAAATACAGAGAATAAATAGAGTAAGCTAATAAGCTTAGTAATCTCGTAAAACTAGTAAGTATTATAAATCATTTAACAATTAATTCAAAATTAGAAACCATCCGATTCAATACCAATTACATTAACAACCCAATAATTCATGTATGAATTCATTAGGTTTCACTTACGTATCATATGAACCATCAAATATCACTTACATGTTAGAGTCCTCACTGATACCTGAATTAATCCGTATCATTGCTTATATCCTCATCTTTATCGTCATTTTCCAGATGAAACATTTTGGGAAATTATCGTATACTTGGTATCTTGTGCCTTACATGCCATATATGTGGTTTAACCACCTGTTTCTCATATCACAAGTATCATTCATTCCATATCTTAATAAATTAATACCATAATGTCCATAATACACATGTATCTATAATAACAGTAATTCACCCGTTACAACGGTAATTCATTCGTATATATTGTAATTCATTCGTTTACAAGAATGAAACCAAACATGTAATGTCTATGTAATACCTAGTTTATCTATATAATTCATGTAATTCATGTAACATCTCATCTCTTTAAATTCAAGTAACTCATGTAACATATCAAATTTATAACTCATGTCACTCATGTAACATATAATCCATGTAAATTATTCAATTCATGTAGCATATATCCATGTAAATCATGTAATTTGTATAGTATATATTCATGTAAATCATATAACTCTTGTATCATATAATATCCATGTAATTCATGTTGGTTTAATACCCGTTGAACTTAATGAAATATCGAGGGATACTCAAGTGATGCACAGTAAGTGTATAAATCGGTAATTCGTCAATTCCTCATCATAAATGTTCTTTTAAGCCATAATCGGTATGCTCCTCCTGAGCTAGTAAACTGTAAGCTCAAACGAGTTGAACGGTAAGCTTCATAGAGCTGAAATGGTAAGCCCTGAAGGACTAAAACGGTAAGCTCCGAAGAGTTGAACGGTAAGCTCATAAGAGCTGAAACGGTAAGCTCATACGAGCTATGGTGAGTCTGCAACAAATGCTGGAGTTTGACCAAACGGTAACCCTAGTGACATGTCACGTGTATCCTACGACTTTCTACGGTTCAAACGGGACTCGGTATTTAGCCAAAGCATTTAACCAATAAGCAATTCGAAGCAACATCTCATTTATATAATTCATATGAATCGTATCACTATTTACTCATGTAATTCATATAAACCATGTACCATTTCGTATATACACATCATACATCTTATGTAGCATTTTCTTTTATAACACATATATTCATATACCAATTCATCTCATATCACATTTACTCATGTAACTTTTGTAACATGTAACCTTTATAATAAATATCCATCTCATTTACATATACATTTCATATGACCATATCACATAAATAATAATTCATTCAGTAACAATATTTCGTTCATATATCAGTATTTCATATATATATATGTCAATAATTTATTTGTATAACTGTAATTCATTTTGCACACTTACAAGCATTTAATAATTCAATTATAGCTTTACGAACTTACCTCAAGTCGCTCGTATAGTACATATCGGTTATTCGTCCATTTTTTTCCGTGATCTAAGCTCAATCTCGACTTATCTAGATCTAAATATATATCAAATTCGGTATATTAACTTCCAAATTATTCAATTTAACACTTTATACATATTTTGATAAAATTACGCTTTTGCCCCTAATGTTTCACATTTTTACAATTTAGTCCTTATCACGTAAAATTACAAATTCATGCAATTTAAGGACATCCTATGCTAGCCGAATTTTCCATATATTCATATCAGCCCATTTTTCTCATTTATTCACATATTTAACCAGAAAGTTTTCACATTTAACAATTTAGTCCAAAATTGACATTTTTATCAAAAATCACTTTATAAAACTTATCAATCTAACATCAAGGATTTATTTTCTATCATCAACTATCAAAATACTCAAACATTCATCAATAGAAAAACTCAAAAACTTAAACAGTTCAGAAATTGGAGATACGTGCTAGCTAGATTACGAAGCAACGATCTCAAAAACGTAAAAATCATTAAAAACCGAGCAAAAATCGTACCTTAATCAAGCTTTAAAGCTTAGCCGAACTTAAAGCCCTCCCATGGCTGTTTCTTTTCTCATTTTCGGTGATGAAGATGATACAAAACAATTAGTTTTGTTTTGTTTTATTTTATTCTAACTTATTTACTAAATTACAAAACTAACCTTAGTATTAAAACATGAAAATCATTTAATAAAAGCCCATAATTGTCCACTCATAAAGCCAATGGTATAATTACCATGCAAGGCCCATTCAATTAACTCTATAGCTATTTAGTTCATTTAACAAATGGAACTCATGTTTTACGTGTTATGCTATTTAATCCTTTTTACCTAATTGATCGTTTAATCGGTAAAATTTTATTACGAAACTTTCACACAGTAATTATATCATGTTGTAAACGTTAATAAGATAAATAAATATTTTAACTCGGTTAAGTGGTCCCGAAACCACCTGTTCTGATCTGACTCGAAAATGGACTATTATAACTCTTCCTCCCTTTAGGGATTTTCGTTCCCGAAAATCTTTCAAGGAAATAGATCAGAGTATTGCTTTCTCATAGGCTATTCAAGTTTTCACATAGTCTCCTCAATCCCATGTTGATACAAAAAGAAAACTTTTAGTAATGCTATTTTTTTGTTTTTCAGCTCTTTGATCTCTTGAGCTAAAATCCTGATCCGCTCTTAATTATATTAAATACTTATGAGTGTATCTCAATATCAGTAGGAGAATTTACATGCAAAAGATCTAGTCTGCACCGTCGCATCGTAGATATATAAAACACGAGCTTAATTCTCTCATTTATCTTATATGGTCCAATGAATCGTAAACCCAAACTTCTCTTTACAGCTAAATCAAGTAATGTTATATCCACAACAATACTTTCTCAAAAGACTCAGTACTTTAACTGCAATTCAATATTTTTACGTTTTAAGTTCGCATCATTGTTTTGTCGATTTGAAACTACTTTCTAACAGTTATGAATTACTTTCACTTTCTCTTCAATCTCTTTGATCATAACAATCCAGTGGATCTTTCTCTCACAAAGCTCAATCCAGTATAACGAAGTTCGGTAATTTACAACTATACAATACTTCATACAATGCCACCTATATACTAATCTGATAACCATTATTATACAGAAACTCAACCAACAGTATATGTCTTTCTCAGTTGCTTTCAAATTCAAAAACACAGTAACAAAACATATTTTCGATAATCTGAATCATTTTCTCAATTTAACCATCAGTTTGAGGATGAAATGCGGTATTAGAACTCAATCTTGTACTTAAAACTTATTGTAGTTTTCTACTGAATTACAATATAGACCTCGAGTTTCCAAAATAATTGAGACTGATATTTTATATAATCTGAAAATCTCTGTAATGTACAACTCAACAAGTTTAACAAAAGAGAAATCTGTACATATAGAAATAAATGTACAGACTTTTTAAACATTTGACAGTAACCTAGATAACATCTTTCTTTTTCGATGATAAGAATAATCCCAATACAGGATCCATCATAATACTATCCCATTTTTCACTTAGATATCATCTTAGAATATAACAGTCCCGAAGGCACATAACAATCAGTTTAACTTGCTGATACTTTAAACATTTAAGCATAGAGTCAGAAATGTCTCGTTTCATACCTATCTATTGATATAACTGTTTCAGATCATTAAACATTTTATTTTTCTTTGGATGACAGGAAAATTACCACTGTGAGCTTTGTATATCGTTCATTATAAAATCTTTAGATTCCTTGATACTCAAACTCTGTCTCAGAACAACAAGTAGTCATCTATTCTAATCTGAAACTCTGTATCAAAAGATGTTTCTCATTATTCTCTTTTTGCTTGTAATTCACTACCTTATTTCCAAATCCCACAGGCTTGCTGAACAAGCATCTATTTAATTCTTTAACATAGCTAATATCAAACTATCTTTCGATAAAGTAAACTACATTCTCATTACCTGTAAAGTAAACAAAGATTTTCTGCTCCCGGTATCTGTGACTACAATCACTTTCCTTAGATGACAATCAATCGCTAATCCATAATCCTTCCACAGTTAATAACTTTATTAACAAGTATTAAGTCATTCAAATTTCACAAATGCAATAACTTTCTCCATCAGAATAACTTTAATTACAATATCATTTTTGAATTAGATCTAATTCGATAGTTATAATTCTGTATCATGTCTTCTAGAATATGAATTCTTCATTCAGACTACCCGTCTGTTCACCCGTGAGCATATAAAATTCATTTTTTGAACCTACGAATAAACTCAAGCACACAAAATTCAAATACTTTTCAAATGAATAACTCAATCAGATTAAAAAAATGAGTTGATCTCTCCTATCAATAATGCAATTTGGAACAAAATTGAAAATCAAATATAATTCCAATAACAACTAGTGCAGAATCACAACCTTTATAAATCCAAGATTTGTATAACAACGCTACTATAATCAAACCAGAAATTATAGTCGAAGCAAATATAATTATATCTATTCAATAAATATCTTTCACAGATAACCATATAGAATCATAAGAAAACTGAGATACTGTAATCCCAAATATAATACTATACTGAACTTTTTGAGAAAGCACCCATATCAGATGATAAACATCTCAATAATGTCTCAGAGGAAATCCAGAGGTAAAGAATCACTCATATGCATTGGAATCAACGGTAACAGAAGCAATATAATATTCATGTATATTCAACGGTAACAGAAGCAATATAAACATCATACAAATTTTTACCGTCAACTTTCTATTGACACTAAATAATAGAATACCAGAGAAAAGATAGAATAATGCCGATCATAACCTGAACAACCCAACAATGCTTTCGTATATCAGTATATTAAACAATGTTCTCATATGATAATAATTTCATTTGAAAATATATAGCTACCATACCTCTGAGGATAGATGAACACATAGAATACCCAGAAGAAATCATCATAAATTATTCAACTATACTGCGGTACCGCCAGATATCTTTATAATTTAAACACTATCCCACTGACGATTTCTATCATCATTAAAAACACATCATCCCATTCACTATCAAAGTCAACTTAGAAGAAATTCGAGTAATACATTCTTTAGTTATCATACCCGAATAATTCAGTCAACTGAAGTAAATTTCTTCTTTAACAGCAACATTGCGTAATCTGAACAATCTTTTGAGCAATCTGTCATCTCTTCTAGAACAGTCATTACTTGCTAACCCATTATCATATCTAACCATGTTATAAATTGTTCAATCCTTGAACTCTTTTATTTCCCAATTAGGAACTTATCCAATCCAAATCTGATAAATTTCATTGTAACTCTATACTAGCAAGGGGGTGAAGGTCATAAAGCCTCATAATTTGACTCTCACATATACTCGCATAAGACATAACTTTTATCAATAACATAGTGTTATGAACTATCATTCGTACCTTTATAAGTTTCAACCATCAAAAAATATATTTTACTCAAGTATTTGAGTATCATATTCAATACTATCAGAATTAGCTTGGTTGGAAAGCACATCCGTCTAATTAAAACAATTCTCATCAGAGTCAGAAGATATCACACTATCATAGGTTAACTATGGCAAGTATAGCTAGACTTGTAGACATTACGGTAGTCCTAGAATCAACTAAATTGTAGCTTTGAAACCAATAAAATGTAAACCCCTATCCCATAACCATTGCCGGAATAGGTAAAGGGGCATTACCGAACTTATAACTCAGTTTAGAACAATACAAACATTTATCAAGTATCGTAATCTTTCAATAAATATCATTCAATCATACTCATAACATACTGAAATCGAGCATATAAAACTTAAAAGATGCAATCAGGACTAAATCGATAACATTTAAAAGCTTTTGGAGAATTCAAAAAATTTTACAAGGGTTAGACGGCCGTGTGTCCAGGCTGTCTGCCTCACACGGCCTGGACACACGGCTCATTTCATAATCAAGGAAAACAATTCCAACTATATCACAAACATATACCAATTTTCATGTATCCATTTCATAACAAGTACCTATATTTCATATATCAATTTTCATCCATTTCAACATAGCATGATCTCATCAATTCAACATCATTCATCACATTTATCACGTTATAAGCATATTATATAGGGCTTTCATGCTAAGCCAACCATTTATAACTCAAGCCGTATCACATAGGTTGTTCAAGTACCAAAATCATAACACATTCATTAGCATAAGTGACCATATGATTCAACCTATAAAAATAGCGTATACATGCCATATTACCACATTTCAAAAAGTTCAAAAATACCAATCGTCTCCTGGATGGTATGATGAAATCTTCGATGACTTCCAACCCAAGCGAGCATTCAAATTACTGTAAAATATAAAGAATAAACAGAGTAAGCTAATAAGCTTAGTAAGCTCGTAAAACTAGTAAGTATTATAAATCATTTAACAATTAATTTAAAATTAGAAACCATCCGATTCAATACCGATTACATTAACAACCCAATAATTCATGTATGAATTCATTAGGTTTCACTTACGTCTCATATGAACCATCAAATATCACTTACATGTCAGAGTCCTTACTAATACCTGAATTAATTAGTATCATTGCTTATATCCTCATCTTTATCGTCATTTTCCAGATGAAACATTTTGGTAAATTATCGTATACTTGGTATCTTGTGCTTTACGTGCCATATATGTGGTTTAACCACCTGTTTCTCATATCACAAGTATCATTCATTCCATATCTCAATAAATTAATACCATAATGTCCATAATACACATGTATCAATAATAACAGTAATTCACCCATTACAACGGCAATTCCTTCGTATATACTATAATTCATTCGTTCACAAGAATGAAACCAAACATGTAATGTCTATGTAATACCCAGTTTATCTATATAATTCATGCAATTCATGTAACACCTTGATGTGGTCGTGATAAGTTTTAAATTTTTATGATCGTACCCAGAAACTAACTATTACCATGAATAAGGCAAGCGCACCTATCGAACAATAGTATAGTTTAGTGGCAAGACCGAAATGTCAAACCTAAAGGAACTACAAGTACTAGTAATAACTTTTTCCCTATTATCTAGCCTAAAAATAAAGGGGAGTTGTTTTTAATCTAAAATTTAACTAAACTAAAGATGCGACAAAGAATAGATTGGGGAAATACTTTAGGAAAACTAATTGATTAAGGCAATACCCAAGGAAGAATCTACCTAGACTTCACTTGTTATTTAACTCTAAACTAGATGATTTATTTATTCGACTTGATCCGTAGAGATCTCTAAATTATGTTAATATCTCCGTCAAGACTAAGAACAATTAACCCTAGGTTGATTAATTGAAATCTCTTTCTAATTAAAACCCCTAGTGTTGCATTAACTCGATCTATGGATCCCCTTATTAAATTTGACTCTAATCCGGCAGATTTTCATCGTCCTATGTCTAGGATTGCGAGCAACTCTGCTTAATTGCATTGGATCTACTCTTAAACAGGGACTTTTGCTCCACTGAATAAGTACATTCGACTTGAATCAATATCCTGAAATGTTAACTCAAGAATTAAAAACACAATTAAGAACAAATCAAATATTTATCATATAGTTCAGATAACAATAACAAGATCCCTTTTAGGTTTCACCCCCTCAGGCATTTAGGGGATGTAGTTCATAATAATAAAGGAGAACATCTCAAAATAAGGAGAACAACAAAACATAAAGAAAACCCAAAACTCTTGAGAGAAATTTAGGAAGATCTTCAGTCTTGATGTAGATCCTTGCTTCCGAGATGGATCAATCGGCTTTCTTCGAGTAATTCCTTGCTCTCTACTCTATGTGTCCCTTTAGTCCTCTCTTAGGGTGTTTATATAAACTTTGGAATACCCTTCTTAACCCCTAAGTAGCTTTTTCCGCCTGAAATTGAAACTCGTCACGACAGGGACACGCTCGTATAGCACGCCTGTGTGAATCGAGCCCAGGCTGTGTTCAAGTCTGGTAATTCGGCACGGGCGTGTGGTTTACCCATTTGATGAACTCCAGGCTATGTTGATCTCTCACTTTGGCCCATTTTCTCCGTTTTGGCCCGTTCCTTGCTCTTTTCTCTTCCTTATGCTCACCTAAGTATAAAACATGAAATTAAAGGATTAACGGCATCAACTTCCACAAATTCAATGATAATTCATCCATAAATGTACCAAATGTGGGATAAAAATATGTATATATTATAGTTTATCAAATACCCCCACACTTAAGCATTTGCTTGTCCTTAAGCAAAAATCTCAACTCACAATTAAAATTTATTTTTCTCAACTTACAATTTCTATCAATAATGTTTCGAAATAATCCACAAGTAATTATACCTTAAGAGTTCAACTAAAAGAACATCAAAGTTTCAAACAATCTAAGTTGAGCATTTTTGTAACACCCCAAACCCGGCCCAGATGTTATGGCCAGATCTGGTATGTCACATGGATAATTTACAAAACCTTGATCTTCTTTTAATAAAATGTTAGGTTGTTCATAGTGAAACCGTGTTCAATAGCTTGTAATTAAGAGTTATTTCCAGTTTTAGCAACCATTGCTACTACTAATTAAAATCTCACTTTTTGGCATCTTGTTATTGTCGTTAAGTAATCCATTTGTCACATATTGTATGTTTTGAAAGCGTTTGTTTAGATTTGGAAAGCCTGCGTGAACTAGCCTACCATAAAGAAAACAAATAATAAATAAAACCCAAAACAAATACCAGAGCGGCCTTATTATAACTTAAAAACTGAAATTAAGAATAAAGCATCAATAAAATAAATTTAGAAAACTAAAAACCAGAAAATAGTTTACATGGCCACTCTGAATCCCTCGCAGCTCTAAGTCCTCTAAGGTTGGGGGTTACTTGCATGGATGGAAATGAGAGGGTGAGTTTGTGAAAACTCAGTGTGTAAGGAAACCCAACCAGTGTCATAGACCAGTCTAAGCTCAGTCTGCGCCAAAGCCCTATTCAGATACAGATTAAACTGGGCCTTGGCCCTATTCAGAAACAGTATGGGCCTTGGGCCCATTACAGAAACAGATTAGGTTATAATAATATATACATGTATGCAAAGCCCAAGCCCAAGCCCAATCCAACCCTACACACCACCCGTACCAACCCTACACACCATGTGGGGAATAACTCAACCCACCCAGCCCTACGCACCACAGTCGCAGTAGAGCTGCTCAAATAGATATCGTGGCCAAGCCACCAGAACAGTAATATGAGGCAAAGCCTCAAAGCAAATTACGTGGCATTGCTACTTTTAGCACGTCCTCCGTAACAATAACCCAATCCCATGTAAATCAGAGTATAATATGACATGGCATACAGAATATCAAAAACAGTAAACATGCAAATCAGTCAACTTTTCTCTAAGGGTAAAATTGTCATTTAGCATCTAAGGGTAAAACAATAATTTCACCCTTTAGGGGTATTTCAGTAATTTTGTTAGGTTTTAAGGTTTTATGCTTATTACAGTCTACTAACAAATCTAACATCGCCCGAGCGACTCAAATAACCCATTACATTTATACAATGCTATCGGGCCCCAAACCCCTAATGGGCCCGACGGAGCCCACAAGCTACTGTGGCCCGCTAAGTCTCAATTTTACACATATTTATATAGAATTGATATCCAATTTACTAGAGAACGTATACCGCGTAATTTCACCCATATGGGCCTGAAAGCCCATTGGGCCCAATTTTGGCCCATCGAGGCCCAAAACCCCTAAGTGCACGAAAACACGTATAGCAGCCTTACCGTTCGTTATTGCCAATTTCACAGTTTTGTACTGACCCACGAGCGCTCGCACGCTCGTAAGCCCTCGAAATGTTGGCATTTTGGCTTTTTGGCTTTTGCCGATTTAATCTACTAGAGGGTGTCGATTACACACCTGTTTGCGAATTATGTCGAGATCCCACGAGCGATCACCCTACAATTATTTACCCACCATGTTAATCTCTAAATTGATTGAAACTACCAACATCACTTTAACTTACTCATTCGGCAATCACCAAAACAACACCATCATTTACCTTTGCCGCAACCCAGTTTCAACCATTAGATCAAGTCTACTTTGCTAATACCGACCACCCTTAACGAGATCCGTCACTACGAATAACTGTAATCACAATCGACCACAAAAAGAGAGGTTTAAAACGGTCCACTAGACAGGGACCCCAAAACCGATTAACACAAGAAAATTAGGGGTTTCGACTTTTCCCCTAATCACTTAAAGAGAACAAAGGAAAGATTCTTACCCAAGAGTCTGCTTGACTGCCTTGCCACACGAAAGAACCACCGATCACTAGCCTAGTCCAGATCTATTATAGATCTAGTCAGAATGCAAGAAGAGGAGTGATCTATAAGATTCGACTTTCGAAAAACACTAGAGAGTATGAAGGTTTCAATTGTGAAAGAAAAGGTGAAAGAAAAAGAAAAGTCTATGAAAAGAGAGGAGATGGTCGATAGAGGGATGAGAGGCTTGAGGGTTTCAGCTTTTGGAAGAATAGAGGCAATGAGGGTTTGATCAAAGAAGAGATCAGCCAAGAGACTTAGGGAAACCGATTCAAATAGTGAAGAGAAGAAAAGAAGATATGGAGTATAGGTTTCGGCTTTTGGGACAATCGACCAAGAGAGGTTCCAAGTGAGTCGATTCAGGTAATGAAGCAAAGAAGAAAGAGGAGAAGAAGAGAATATATTCGGCTTGAGAAGAAAAAGAGAAGAAGGGTTTGGTTCTTTGAACAAATCGGCATAAGAGGGTTTGTGTATTGCGTTTTTGGCTTTTAGAACAAAAGGAAGTAGGAGAGAAAAGGAAGAAAAGAATGGAAAGAGTGAAAACCCCTATAATCTACCTATTCGGCACTAATTGATTGACCAAAGAAAATCCCGAAAGGAACCTAAAAGGAATTCGGCACACTTATACCACAATTGCCAAAAATGCTACTTCCTAAGGACCCTAGCCGAAATTGCTCTCCAAAAGACCCATAATCGGCCAACTCTTGTTCCCCAATCAACTCCTAAATTTTCTCCCCTTATCACTCTTTAATCCAACCCCATGAGCAATTCAAACACCATCCTTCAAAATTCAACTTGAGTTCCATCTCTTACCATGCACATGCAACAAAATAAAATAAGCACTTTGCTAACCACGGGATTCAAACCTTAGCTCCCTCACAAGCCTCTACACGCCAACTCTTTGAGCTCTAAGTGGCACTACCTTGCCACTTTAACTCAAGCTTTCTTGTGTCTTAAAACGCCAACTTTAATTTAAAAGCCCACCTAGCTCCAATCCACTACCACATCAGGCCAAAAATTAAAATTTTTTCAAGCTTTAATCTTAAACTTAGGCCTTCTAAAAGTCCACTAAACACACTTAATTCACTAATTCAGCGTAACAAAACATGCAAAAATAATTCTAAGCAGAAATTCAAAAAATTGAAAAATTGGGGCATTACAATTTTAGCATGAAACATAGGTATCTCTCATTATCTAAGTGATTACCTTTGATTTAAAATATCACAGAGTTAATATCCTTACTAAAGATTCACTCGAATCACTCAGGGTGTTTAAGGACAACAATTTAAGCACTCAAGAGTCAATATGAAAAGTTATTACCATAGGCTTGCATGAAAATCAAATCTCCACCACTATATATTGACATAATATATCAATCAAAAGGTCATTGGATGGTTGTAACGTGGCTTTGGTTAAAGGGTTTGGTCACAAGCTGAAAGAGAAGGTTAGAATCGAGATTGAATTGAAAAATTACCTAGCTAGAAAAATACTAATATTGGGAAATTAAATTTCTGAATAGATAATCCTAGAATTGAACTTTCCTTCATGAATAACATCGTTTACGTTCAATCATTACTTAGTAACAAAATGCTAATGATAAATTAACAACTGAATTGACTTTGTGTATATATATATATATATATATATAGATTTTTTTAGAACAAATCAAATTAATTAAACTTTACTAATTAAGGGGAGAACATAGCTAAATAATTATTCCACTCAAATCTTGACAAAAATGGGGATCAAATTAGAATGAGGGAAATTCTCAAGGAATCAAAAATAAGTTTATGGGTTAATATTAAGAGTAAATCAATAAATGGTTTGTTAGGCTCAAGGGGGTTCACTAATAGTTAATTATAAGGGTAGGCTTTTATGGAGTTAGTGGGTTAAACCTAGGTACCTTTATTATTTTGGTATATCAAATCAATGATGTGGTCTAGACATGTATAATCAAAGCAAGTTCTAGAATAACAAATCAATATTGACACACTCATAGCAATAATAAAAGTGAACATGAAAGGATATATGCTCTAAAGGCTCAAAATCTCATAAGAATTATGGCTTTTGATGTCAATCTTGTAAATTTCAAACTTCAAGATAATACCTAGACTTGGGGAGACAACCTAGAAAGATTTTAATTCTCAAAAATCAACTTATCATGCTTGATTCTCTAATGACTTAAAGTTTAAACAATCAAAGCATAACTCCCTATGTTTTAATCCAAGACATATTAATAAAAATCATAAATCAATCCAAATTCATTCTAATAGTGAAAGCCAAGATTCAGGGATTTGAGAATAATGCAAAAAGGGATTTTCTAATAATAATGTAATGTATCCCCCCCACACTTAAGATGTACATTGCCCTCAATGTACAAGGATGAATTTACTAAAAATATACGCATAAAATCATAAGATAGGGAGAGAGATGAAACTCCCTAAAAATTGAATGAAATCCTTGAGTTGGAAGTGTGAAAACTTGATTCGGAGATGTGGTTGGTGTTTCGGTGGCTATGGTTGTGGTTGAGCAGGACATGGCAGTCGTGGAGTAGCTTTCCCATTAGAGTTGGATTTGGGCTCTTGGATTCTTTAGACTGTAATAGTATCAATGACATTTTAGTAAATATAGAGTAGCAAGATTACTAGTTAAGAAATTGCCAAAAATGGAAATTATTTAATAAAGATTATAAAACCTAAGGGTGAGATAAAAAATCGTATTTAAATAGAAATAAACATAAAAATTAAACAGAAAATTAAAAATAAAAGTAAAAATAACAAATAACAAATAAAAATAAAAAGGACTTAAAAGTCCTTATCGCCAGGTGGTTTGCGAGGTGGGGGCAGCGATGAAATGTGAAGATGCTGACAAATCTGATGAAGAGTAGCATCAATATGATCAAAGCGCTGAAAACACTACTGCTCAAATCATTTCAAACGCTCAGAGATGTCAGAAAGTGAAGCTGTCCCATGAACTGGACGATGAATGGGCGGTGGTTGAAATGGTGGCTCCTCGTGAGGTGGAGGGACATCATCAGTAATGTCCTCTGGGTCTTCTTGCTCAGCGGACTGGACTAGGAGGTATTGAGGAGGATCAGTCCCACATCGTCACTTGATCATCCTCATGTGTAGCATACTTAAGATGCCCTGTGGGGACATCTGACCGACAAGAGTGAGGGAGGATGATTGTGCCACTGTGTTGAGGAGGCCGAACTGGTGAGCTAGTCGAGTCACATAGGGGCCCATAGAAATTACCCCTTTCCTATGTCACTTGTTTGATGTTGAATGGCGAGGGCGATAAAATAAGCAAGGTCGAACATGTGCCCGTACGCCATACTCCATAGCGAATAAGCGTTGTGAGTGTTGATGACACCGGTGCTCTCTCGTCTACCCGTCAGAGTGTGTGCGAGGATGGCATAGAGGTACCTCAATGATGGAGAGAGAACGGTCGCCTTGGAGCGACTAGGATCGTAGGTGGCTGAAGCAGGGACCAGGGCCATCCAACATTTGGATGGAGAGTAGTGGATGTGACAATGGAGCTCAGATAAGTCTTCTTCCTCCATGAATTCTTCTGTATAGGGGCCTAGAGCTAGATCGAACTCACGTATGCTTAGTTGGCGTACCAAACCACCGAGATGGAACTAGACCGTTTTGGGATCATCATACTGGGATATGACCGTCTGTAGGTGGAAGGTAGAAAAGAGCTTCAAGGTGAGCTCGAGATATGTGGGCTCGACGATCTCAAAGAATCGATCCCACGACTCAGTCGTCAATAAGGCCTGTATTGCATCTGTGAGTTGGACCTACTCGAGGGCTGCCCAATCAATGCATCGTCCAACGCCGAGGGGTCTGCCCTAAGTATCTAAAATAGTTCCTCTTGGGAACCCTGTGGAAACTGAAGGAATGGGTCTCAAATCTCCGTGGTTGCACTAGATGAGGTACCGCCGAGTCCTTTACATTTTTTGAAGCGGGGACAGCTACTTTCTTGCCATGTGGAGGGGTCATTATGCACCTACAAGAAAACAATTACAAAGTTCTAAACAATAATCAACTAATGAACAACAAATCAAAAGTGAAGCTCTATGAAATAAGCTAAGTATGCTAGAGGTTAGTGAGACTAACAAAATTTAACCAAAAGGTAATAAATTGTCTATCAACCATAAACTTAAGAAATTACAGGAATTTTTAATAGTAAATGACATATCAATGGCGTGACTAACATACTATATGGATGGACTAACTAATAACCATGTGAAAAAAATCGAAATGTATCTCCTTCATGAAATGTAAAAGACGAGTAAGTTTAAACTAACCTAAACTAGGCATGTATGAATTAGATAGACTCGAAGGGTGATTCATAATAAGGAAAATATTATGAAACTAATGTTATTGCTACTTGTATTATCGAAAGTAATGAAATCAAAGTAATGTGCAAGAAATACTTAATGGACTTTAAAAACAACTAATGGAAAGGAAGAGGAAAAAGGAACCAATATCAGATGGTGGGTGCAGATTGTGACTGGTTATGTGACGGCGGCAGCGGTGGTGGCGCTCGGGCATGGAAGTGACGGATATGGACGTGGAAAGGAAGAGAAAGGCAAAAGGAGGGAATAGAGAGGGAGAAGATGGGAGAAATGTTAGGTTGCTGGCTAGTCGATGAGGTTGGTGGCCGGAGTGGGGGCAGTGGTGCTGCAAAAGGCTAGTGGCTAGGGTTTTGGGGAGATAGGGGGAATGAATAGTGAAAATTTAGTGGTGGGTATAAATAGAGTTTGGGGCACACTGGCATGGTACACGCCCGTGTGTCTCGTGTTCAGCCCGTGTGATTAGAGGATTGGAATTTTAGTGCGCCTGATACTTAGCCCACGCTCGTGTTTTTTGGGCGTGTTAGTGTACACAGCCGTGTCGCACGGTCATATTCTACTTTGTTCGCTTCTCCTACGCCAGTGTTTAGGTTCACATACCCATATTTAGGTAGTCAGTGTCGACCATGGTCTTCAAGTATGGGCGTGTCACATGCCCATGTTAGTTTGTCAGCCTTGCCCATAGGTGAAGACCACGGGCATGTCGCACACCCGTGTTCAATTAGCAGGATCACCCACGACCATATTGCACGGTCGTGGCATTTTGTCGAAACCCATATCTTGGGAAAAATTTTGCCCTATTTTCACACGGCCGTGTCGCACGATCGTGTCTCCACCCGTGGTGTGTCCACGGCCTTAGGCACGCCCATGTGCCTGGTCGTGAGGTTTTGAAAAACCTACATTCAAGAACTCAGTTAATGATGTAGAAGTTAAAAACTGAAATTAAAGAGATTAACAATGTTAGTGCTCAGGTTGTATCCCGAGAAGCGCTTATTTAGAGTCTAAGCTCGACTTACTTCCTTTTCGCATGGTCACGGCGGTTCGAGGAGTTGAAAGTCCTCTCACCTACTATCAATCTTATCAAAATAAGGTTTTAGTCGAGTACTATTTACCTTGAAAGTGCTGAATTTAGGATGTGTTACCTTGACTGTACCATAGGGGAAGGTTTTCATTACTGTGAAGGGAGGTACGTCATCTGTATGAAATTTTGAATTTATAATTCGAGGGTCCTCCTTTTCTAATAACACCTTATCTCCTACTTTGAATTGATCAGCCTTATGCTCGTCATGGCTTTACTTTAGTTCTGTGTAGTGTATCCTAGGTTCTTTCTTACTATAGTGTCGCCATTCATCTAGTTCCTCGATCTGTAACATTCATTCTTCATGGATTGCTCCCTTGTTGTCGCATGAACTCAAACGTGGCTCGATTGTACTTTTGTGAAGAGTATCCTGCAGAAAAGGTTGGACAGTGAGATTAATCTTATTAAAAGAACTTGTAATATGATCTTCATCATTAAAAGTCCTAGTAGAATTGCGAGCTTGAAGAGTAATCGTGCCATTGCATACACGAAGTGTGAGTTCACCTATGCCCACATCAATGATAGTCCTAGCGGTTGCTAAAAAAGGGCGTCCTAAAATTAAAGGCACATCGCTATCCTCATCCATGTTTAGAACAACAAAATCCACTAGGAATATGAATTTCTCAATTTTAACAAGTACATATTCAATTATACCCCTCGGAAATCTAATGGTTTTATCAGCCAATTGAATGCTCATCCTAGTTTGTTTGGGTTTCCCAAGACCTAGTTGTTTAAACATTTTATAAGGCATTACATTTATGCTAGCCCCTAAATCAGCCAAGGCATTTTTAACATCTAAGCTATCAATTAAATAAGGAATCATAAAACTCCCTGGATCTTTTAGTTTGTTGGGTAGCTTGTTTTGTAAAATTGCTGAGCAAACTGCATTCAGCTCCATATGCGACGACTCATCCAATTTTCATTTGTTTGCTAGAAGTTCCTTTAAAAACTTAACTGCGTTTTGCATCTATAAAAGAGCTTCAATAAACGGTAAGTTAATATGTAATTTCTTTAAGAGTTTAAGGAATTTACCGAATTGTTCGTCTGTATGATCTTTTCTTGTCACATTCGGGTATGGGACACGAGGTTTATACTACTTACTTACCAATTTTTATGTACAATGGCTTACCTTAATCTTACCATTACTTACCATATTTTCTTGCCTCTCTTCAGATTTACGTTCAGCTAACCCTTCTTCGTCGTGCACAGTGATGGCATGGAGTTGCTCCCTTGGGTTAGTTTCTGTGTTACTTGGAAAATCACCTTGTGGTTGTTTAGAGATCAGCTTAGCAAGCTGACTTATTTGGGTTTCGAGGCCTTGAATTGATGCTTGCTGATTTTTAAGTGCCGTCTCGATATTCTGAAAATGGGTTTCTGATACTAAGATAAATTTTGTGAGCATCTCCTCAAGGTTCGACTTTTTCTCTTGCTGGTAAGGTGGTTGTTGGAAGCCTGGAGGGGGTGGTGGTCTCTGATTTCCTTGACCACCCCCGAGAAATTGGGGTGGTTCCTCCAACCTGCATTATAAGTGTTACTATAAGGGTTATTTTAAGATCTAGAATTATTACCCATATAGTTGGCTTGTTCATTTTCTATGCTAGGATCGTGCAATGAATAATCTGTGTTGTACATTCCTCCTCTATTTGAATTGCACCTCATCACTAGATGTACCTGCATAGAACCAACTATACTGTCAATATTTTTATTTAAGAGTTCTACCTAATTTGACAGCATTGTAACTGTGTCAACATTAAAAACACCGGTAGCTTTTTGTGGCTTTGTTCTCATGACTTGCCACTGGTAATTATTCAGTGATATTTCCTCTATAAACTCATAAGCCTCCTCAGGTATTTTGTTATTTATGGTTCCACCGGTAGCTGCATCGATCATCTGTCTTTTGAAGGGTTCAAACCGTTGTGGAAAGTTTGAACCTGTAGCCACAAAGGTAACCCATGGTGAGGGTACCTTCTCAATAAATCCTTCTATCTCTCCCAAGCATTGTAGAGTGTCTCTAAATCCATCTGTACAAAAGAAGGGATATCATTCCTCAACTATGCCATTTTAGCCGGTGGAAAATATTTAAGTAAAAACTATTCGGTCATTTGTTCCCAAGTAGTGATTGACCCTCGGGGTAGAGAATTTAACCACTGTTTTGCCTTATTTCTCAAAGAAAAAGGAAATAACCGAAGGCGAATGGCATCATCAGAAACGCCATTAATTTTAAATGTGTCACAAAATTCCAAAAAGTTAGCTAAATGTGCGTTAGGATCCTCATCCTGCAAACCATCAAACTGAACAAACTGTTGAATCATTTGAATAGTGTTAGTTTTCAGTTCAAAATTATTTGCAGCAAAAGCAGGCCTAATAATACTAGATTCAGTACTAGCTAAATTAGGCTGAGCATAATCATACATAGTACGAAGGGCAGGATTTTGATTCATAGGATCTGCGGCTACCACAAGAGGTAGCTGATTATTTTGATTTGCTTCCATCTCTTCAATAGATTCGGTTTCGTCTTCTTATCCTTGTTCTATGTACTGTAGGCTTCGCCTTATTTCTCTTCGGTTTTCGCAAACTATAGCTTCTAAATCGTTATCAAACAATAGTGGTCCTGACGGGTTTCATCTAGTCATAAACCAGAGATACCTATCAGAGAAGAATAAAAGGAAAATTTAGTAAATAAAACCTAAAATAAAAAAATAAATTACAATATGATTATGATGAGATGAAGTAATAAAATCGATCGTACCTGGAAACTAACTATTATGATGATAAAAAGGCAAGCACACCTATCGAATAGTAGTATAGCTAGTGGTAAGACCAGAATATCGAATCCAAGGAACTAAAAGTATTAGTAATAACTTCCTTCCTATTATCTAGCCTAAAAATAAAGAGGTGGTTTGTGTAAACTAATTAACTCTAAACTAAACTGAAGAAACGACAAAGAGTAAATTGGGAGATTGCTTTTGGGAAAATTGATTGATGAGGGCAATACCTAAGGAAGAATCCACCTAGACTTCACTTATTACCTAACTCTGAACTAGACGATTTCTTCATTAGACTTGATCCGTAGAGATCCCTAAATTATGTTAATACCTTCGTCGAGGATAAGAACAACTAATCCTAGGTTGATTAATTGAAATCTCTTTCTAATTAAAACCCCTAGTCTTGCATTAACTCGATCTATGGCTCCTCATATTAGATTTGACTCTAATCCGGCAGATTTTCGTCGTCCTATGTCTAGGATTGCGATAAACTCCGCTTAATTGTGTTAGATCTACTCCTATACAGAGACTTTTGCTCCTTTGTATAAGCACATTCAACTTAAATCAATATCTTGGAAATATCAAGTCAAAAGTTAAAAACACAATTAAGAACAAATCAAATATTTATCATATAGTTCAGGTAACAATAACAAGATTCATCTTAGGTTTTATCCCCCTTAGATATTTCGGGTTGAGTTCATGTTTATAAAAAGAAACATCTTAGAATAAAGAAAATAGCAAAACATAAGAAAACCCAAAACTCCTGAAAGGATAGAAGGGAGATCCTCTATCTTGATGTAGATCCTGGTTTCTGAGATGGCTCAATCAGCTTTCCTTCGAGTGATTCCCTGCCTTTAACTTCCCGTCTTGGCGGGAATAATGTGCTTAGCACTCTCCTCTACTGTACACCCTTGTAGTTGCCTCATAGGGTCTTTATATAGAGTTTAGAATGTCTTTCTTAGCCCCTAAGTAGCCTTTCCCAAGTGAAATTGAACTTCCTCAATACTGTGCCACGCCCGTGTGCCACGCTCGTGTAAGTCGGCTTTGGGCCGTGCTCGAGCCTGTTAATGTGTCATGGCCGTGTGACACGCCCGTGTGGTGAACCTCCAAGTTGTGTTATTTGTACACCTTGGCCCATTTTATCCATTTTCGGCCCGTTTCTTATTCTTTTCACTCTTCTATGCTTTTCTAAGTATAAAACATGAAATTAAAGGATTAGGAGCATCAAATTCCACAAATTCAATGATAATTCATCCATAAATGTGCTAAATGTGGGATAGAAAATATGTATAATTTACAGTTTATCAAATACCCCCATACTTAAGCCTTTGCTTGTCCTCAAGCAAAATCTCAACTCACAATTAAAAATCATTCTTCTCAACTTATAATCCTTATCAGTAATGTTTCAAACTAATCCACAAGTAGTCATACAATGCAAATTCAACCAGAAGAAAATTAAAGTCTCAAACACTCTAAATTGAGAATTTTATCACAGAAACATATGGTTTCTCCCTTCTACTCAGTAGTTACCTTTTAATTCAAAATCAACAAGAGTTGACATCCTTACTAAAGATTCACTCCATCCACTCAAAGTATTTAGGGTTGAAAAATTTAAGCACTCATTAGTCAATCTGAAAAGCTCTTACCATAAGCTTGCAGGAAAATCAAGTCTCCACCACTATGTATTGATATGACACATCGATCAAAAAGTCTTTAAATGGTTGTAATGGGGCTTTGGTTAGAGGTGTAGTCACAAGTTGAAAAAGATGGTTAGAATCGAGATTGAATTGAAAAATCATCTAACTAGAAAAATCTCTATCACTAAAACATATTCCTAGAAATAAAGCATTTTTGATGACATCGTTTTGGATTCAGAAGCTTATAATAGAAATATACAAAAATGTTGAATTACAACTGACATATGAATTACAGCTAAATTAACTGTATATACATTTTTTTTAAAAACAAATCAAATAACAAATAAATTAAACATTTATGAATTTAAAAAGGAGAACAAAGCTAGAAAATTTTGCAACTCAAATCTCGACAAAAATAGGGACCAAAATAATTGAAGGGAATTCAAAAAAAATGGGTTATAGGTTAGTATTGAGGGTAAATTAAGGAATGGGTTGTTAGGCTCAATGGGGTTCACTAAGGGTTGATTTATGAAGGTAGGCTTTTATGAATTAAGTGGGTTAAACCTAGTTGCCTTTATTATTTCGGTATATCAAATCAATGATGTGGTCTTGACATGTATAATCAAAGCAAGTTTTAGAATAACAAATCAGTATTGACTCACTCAAAGCAACAATAAAAGTGAGCACGAAAGGATGTATGCTCAAAAGGCTCAAAAGTCTCACCAGAATTATGGCTTTTGATGTCAATCCTGTGAATTTCAAAAGGCTCAATTTACTATTGATGTCAATGCTTGATTCCCTAATGTCTTAAAGTTTGAATAATCAAAGCATAAGTACCTATGTCTTAATTCTCAATATATCAATAAAAATCATAAATCAATTAGAATTCATCTTAATAGGGGATTGAGAATAATGCAGAGAGTGAAAGTGAGAATTCGAAATTTGAGAACAATGCAACAAATGATTCCCCCCCACTTAAGATGTACATTGCCCTTAATGTACAAAGATACATTAGTAGCAATAGAAGCATAAAATCATAAGATAGGGAGAAAAGTGAAACTCCCTGAATATTAGATGAATTCCTTGAGCTGGGTGTGAAGATTTGTAGGGAAGGGTGTTTATCCACAATTTTCATGCCAAAAGGATATGATGATCGGGGTCGTGGCAGGGTTTTCCCATTAGATACAAATATGAGCTGCAAAGCTCTTTTGAAACTGCGATAGCATTTATCAATTTTAGGGAATTTGGATTAGCAAAATATACTTGTTAGGAAATAACCAATAATTGAAATAAAATAAACTAAGTTCTGAAAATACTAAAATTTAAATAATGAAAAAGATAAGATAAAAGAAAAGGAAAAATAAAAATAAAAATAAAAATAAAGGAGAAGATAAGAGGACTTGTGAGTCCTAATCTTCAGATGGCTTGTGAGGTGGGGATGGTGGTTCGAGGTGAAAATGCTGACAAATCTGAGCTAAAGTAGCATCAATGTGATCGAATCGCTGAAAACATTGTTGCTGAAATTGGGCGAACTGCTCAGAAGTGACGTAGCCTAAAGCTGCTGTATGAACTGGGCGGCAAGTAGGTGGTGGCTCAGTCGGTGCCTCCTCTTATGGTGGGATATTATCGATAATGTCCTCGAGGTCCTCCTACTTGGTATTCTAGAATAGGAGGTATTGTGGAGGATCGGTCCCGTGCCGGCACTGAATCATCCTCATGTGAAGCATGCTCTGGATGCCCTGTAGGGACATCTGGCCAACTAGAGTATAGGAGGATGTTTGGGCCGCGGTGTTGAGTAGGTCGAAGTAGCGAGCCAATCGCATGATGTACGGGCCCATCGAGGTTACGCCCCTACGGTGTCGCTCTGTCTGGTGTTGGATGGCATGGGCGATGAAATAGGTGAGGTCGATCATGTGTGCGAGTGCCATGCTCCACAAAAAGTAGGTGTCGTGGGTGTTGATGACGCCAGTGCTCTCGCATCTTTCTGTCAATGTATGCGCGAGTAGGGCGTGAATGTACCTCAGTGAAGGGGCGAGAGCTGTCGCCTTGGAGCGACTGGGGTCGTATGTGGCCGAAACTGGGACTAAGGCCTACCAACATTTGACTGGAGAAAAGTGAATGTGGCGGTGGAGCTCAAACAGGTCCTCCTCTTCTAAAACCTGTTCGATGTATAGGTGTAATATCCCGAATTAGGGCCTAATCGAAACAGTGGTTTTGTAACCACAAATCTGAGATAGAAATAATTATTTTATTATTATTTTGATGTTTATGATGTGATTGCATGATGGTGTGAAAATTTCGTGAAGAAATTCTATGCATAAAGTGCTTAAGTTGAAATTAGGGACTAAATCGAATGAGTTGCAAAACTTGCATTCTAGAAGCTTTTAGTATGAAATTGCTTTGGAATATTAATTAGGAGGTCTTAAATAGAAATTTGACCAATTTCTAAAATTTTGGACAAAAATGGGCTTGTACATGAAAAATTTCAAAGAAAGGCATTAAGGGTATTTTGGTCATTTGGCAATTAAAAGATTAAAAAAAGGAAAAAGATGGCAAAATATGTCCATCTTCTTCGTTACCACGAAATTTCAAGGGTTCTCCATAGCTAGGGTTTGTTTCAAGCTTCCAAGCTCCATAGTAAGTGATTCCAAGCCCCGTTTTTAATGTTCTTTACGTTTTTGGAGTCCCGGTAACTTGATTTAGCTTATTCTAGCAATAATTCAACCTAGGGTTCATATTTGGAAAAATACCCATAGGTGAAAAGTGTTTATTTTGATGTTTTATGATAGAATATGAGGTTTTAGATTATTTTAGACAACTTGTGCTACTCAGTTTTAAGTAAAAACGAGTAAAACGGCTTAATCGGTAAAAATACCTATTATTCATAAGTACATGTTATAGTGGGAATTTGAGGTTGCTGTTACTAAAAAAATGATCAGCATGTCCTAAAACATAAAATTTTGGAAAAATTTTAATTTCCGAGCTTTGGGGCAAAAGTGTAAATATGCAAAAGTTTAGGGGCAAAATCATAATTTTGCCAAAGTTAGAGTTAAGGACTATTTTGATAAATGTGAGTATTAAATAAGCTAAATGTGTTATTTTAGATCAAGAAAGACGTGGAATCGACCTTGATCGAGGAAAAGAAAAGATTGTGGACTAAATTGCAAAATTTCTATATTTTGTATCGAGGTAAGTTCATGTGTAAATAAGGTAACATAATTCTTATTTTAAGTGATTTAATGTTATTTATATGATATGGTACTTGTTATTATGAATATTATGCTTTATGAATTATTATGTATTGGTATGCAAAGTATGTGATTAGCTTGATAAGCATGAAATGCTAGCGAGTGTTGGTTCTGATGTTCTGAGGAGGATGACTGAAAATGTGAATTTTGAGGAAAATCCCGTTTGAACCTTGGGAATAGATTAGGATACAAGTGACATGTCACTAGGATGATTGAGTTCCGAACTCGTTGAGTTGAGTCCGAGTTCGTGAGATGTAATTAGGCATCCGAGCTCGTTGAGTTGAGTCCGAGTTCACTTATGGATGCGAACGCCTGAGCTCATTGAGTTGAGTCCGAGTTCATTTATGGGCAGGTTACATGGTAGCTTGGCTATGGATAAGGCACTTATGTGCATATGATTCGTGTATCCGAGTTATATTCCTATGCGTTCAATGGGTAGAATGATAATAAATAATGCGTGCGCCTAAGCGAACGAGGTATGGTATGTTGGAACGTATTGAGAAAGAAAAATTTGGACAGGTATGACCCTAAACCTTGGGTTGGGAACTTGGTAAGACGATAATGTGGTAAGGTAGCAAATGTTCTTGAGCAATGAATGTTTTGGTGATGTTATTGCAATTGAATTTCATGATTATGTTACTTGTTATTTACATGTCAATTTACTAAGCATTTATGCTTACTCCCTCCTTTCCTTTCCCTTCATTGTAGTTTTGACAAGCCAGCTTGGAGATCGGGAGGGTCGAAGATTCGTTCACACTATCCGAGAAAATTTGGTATATTGGCTTGTGTATTTTTGATGTATGGCATGTTTAGCAATCTAATCATTTTGTGTAAATAGTCTTATGATATGGTGATGGCATGGTAAGGAAATACTTGGAGTTGAGTAACTATAGAAATGGCCAAATCTAGATCATATTTGATTGGTGTATGTTTAATATGTTATCTAGTCCATGAAAATCCATAAAAAGTGAACCTTGTTATAAAAATAGAATGTTGCAGCAGCAATGACATGAGTTTGAAAAATCACTAAAAATAGTAGAGACATGATTTGATAATGAATAAAATATGAAATTGAAGCTTAATGTGTCTATTTTCATATGGAAAAAGAAAAAAATTGTTAAAGGAGTTATAGATTGTGAGATATTTGAGTTTTAGTGAAACAAGGCCAGAGCGATTTCTGGATCCCCTGTTCCAACTTTGGAAATTCACCATAAATTTTACAAAAAAAATTAGGAGGAATGCTATATATGTACAGAATCCTTATTGAGTCTAGTTTTAGAAAAAACAAGCAGCTTGGCCATTTGAGTTTTGTACAGGGAGAAAAGTGGTTCGTAGTAAGTAGAGGTTAGTGCACTCGAGTCCTAAAATAGGGGTAAATTTAACTAATAAACTGTACTAATTGGCCCAACCAAAAATTCTAGAAAGAAATGAGTAGATAGATATATGAGTCTAGTTTCAAGGAAAATTTATGGATCTTGATTTCAAGTTTTGTAACTCGAGATATGATTTTTTGAACGACCATGATGCAGAAAGACGGCTTGTTCCAAAAGTTAAAATAAATGGTTTAAAGTTGTTTAAAGGGTAAATTAAGTTTAGTAACACCTCAAGCTCGACTTCGGTGATGGTCTCGGGTAAGAGGGCGTTACAATAGGCCTAGTGCTATACCGAACTCCAGTACACTGAGTTGTCGGACAAGGCCTCCTAGACGAAATTAAATCATCCCTGGATCGTCGTGTCGAGTCATGACTGTTTGGAGGTGGAACGTTGAGCAGAACTCTAGGGTGAGTTCGAAGTAAGGAAGCTCAACGATTTGGAAGAACTGGTCCCATGGGTCCGTCGTCAACAAGGCTCGAACCTCGTCTGCTAGTTGGACCTGCTCTAAAGCGGCCCAATCGATGCATCTTCCCGCTCCAAGTGGTCTTGCTCGTAAAATTTAGAATAGTTCCTCCTGGGAGTTTTACCAGAATTAGAGGAAGGGATGTCGAATTTCAGCGGTGGGTTTGGAAGAGGACCCACCGGGCCCCTTTCGCTTTTTGGAAGCGGGTACGATAGCTTTCTTCCCTCGTGATGATGACATTGTTCCTGAAATAAAATAAAACGGAAAAGAATAAAAATGGGCATATATTGTCATTATGTGTAACTAAGTGAGGATTAATGATAATCAAAATTATTCAATCAAAGACTTAATACCTAATTGAATGCAAAAGTTAATACTAAGAAAGCAATTTGATTTATCTAAGCATGGGGTTTGGACGGAATGTGAGTGTTTAAATAGAAAATTGCACTAAAAACTAATTGCCTAAGATAACTTGAGATGGCAGCAAGAGAATGGTTCTAAATGGCATAATGAGTATTCTAGATTAATCATGCAAAATGTATGAGAATATTATCAAGAATAATGTAAACAACTTAAGGGAATGATATCACGAATAGATAGATAATTAAACGTATTAAAAATTATGAGAAATGTGAAAAAGGGGAACCAAAAACGTGAGGTTAGGAGCTGAACAAGGTCGTGATAGTGCTTGCACGGGCGTGATGGCGTGGCTGGGGTCGGCAGCGGTACTAGAGAGGGCTGGTATGGGTTTTGGGTGGGTGAATTTTTAGGGTTTTAGTGGAGAAGAAGATGAGTAGTGGGGTTTTATATAGGATTTGGGGCACACGGGCGTGTCACATGCCCGTGTGACTCGGGGTTAGCCCGTGTGGTTCGAAATTTGAGGATTTTGGGGTGCCTGATTCATGATACACGCCCGTGTTCCTAGGGCGTGTTGAGGCACATGGTCGTGTTGCATGGCCGTGTCTTTCGATGTTCGCTTCTCGCATGGTCGTGTAGGGGGTCACACGCTCGTGTATGAAATGGTAGGTTCGACCACGGTCTTAACACACGGGCGTGTCACACGCCCGCGTTGAATTAATAGGATTGGCCACGGTCTTGGGACACGGGCATGTCGCACGCCCGTGTTGCTTTGTCTGGATTGGCCACGGCCACCTCGCCCGGTCGTGGCTAGTTTTCGTAGCCCGTGTGTTGGGGAAATCTTACCCTGCTCATTCATGACCATATCGTACGGCCGTGTCTTTGCTCATGGTGTCCACATGGCCTTAGGCACGCCCGTGGGCATGGCCGTGTGGTTTGAAAAATCTGCATTCGAAGGGTTAGTTGATGGGTTAGAGAGCTTAAATAAAAGAACTTTCCTATGTCAGTGCTCGGGTTGCCTCCTGAGAAGCGCTTGTTTATAGTCTAAGCTCGACTTTTCTCAAGCTTGTTCGGTCATAGTGGTTTGAAGAGTTGAAACTCTTCTATCCTACTTTCAATTTTATTATCAACATAAGGTTTGAGTTGAGTATGATTTACCTTGAAAGTTCCGAGTGTCTTGTGTGTTATCTTGACTGTACCATAAGGAAAGATTTTCATTACCTTGAAGGGAGGTATGTCACTTGTATGAAGTTTTACATTCAAAATTCGAGAGTCTTCCTCCTCTAAGAATACCTTATCTCTTACCTTAAATTGATTTGTTTTTACCTTAGGGTCGTCTTGGTGATGCTCTAGGTTGGTGTGGCATATTTTGGGCTTTTCTTGTTAATAGTTCAGCCACTCATCTAGTTCCTCAATCTGGAGCATTTGTTTTTCATGTACGTTTCCTTTGGATGGACTCGTCGGTGGTTGGGTCGCCCTTATGTGAAGTGTATCCTGGAAAGAAGGTTGTATGGTGAGATCATTCTTATTACAATGACTCGTAGCAATATTTTTATCATCAACAATCTTATTCGAGTTTCTGGCTCGTAAAGTAACTTTGTCATCACCAACATGAAGTGTAAGCTCGCCTGTGCCCATATCAATTATGGTTCTAACAGTTGCTAAAAAGGGACGCCCTAGAATTAAAGGTACGTTGCTATCCTCATCAATGTCTAAAACAACAAAGTCGACTAGGAATATAAATTTATCAATTTTGACAAGCACATATTCAATTATGCCCTTTGGAAATCTAATGGTTTTATCAGCCAATTGGATGCTTATCTTAGTTTGTTTAGGTTTCCCAAGACCTAGTTGTTTAAACAATTTATAAGGCATTACATTAATACTAGCCCCTAAATCAGCTAAAGCATTATTGACGTCTAAACTACCAAGTAAACAAGGAATTGTAAAACTCCCTAGATCTTTTAGTTTGTTGGGCAACTTATTCTGTAAAATAGCTGAGCACACTGCATTCAATTCCACATGAGATGTCTCATCTAGCTTTCATTTATTCGTCAGTAGCTCTCTTAAAAATTTAACGGTGTTTGGCATCTGCGAAAGAGCTTCAATAAACGGTAAGTTAATATGTAATTTCATTAAAAGTTTAAGGAATTTACCGAATTGTTCATCTGTGCAGTCTTTCCTTAGCGCATTTGGGTATGGGATACGAGGCTTATACTCTCTGACAATTGCTTCTTTGGAACTTACCTCATCCTTACCTTTACTTACCACAGTCTCCTTACATGGCTCTGGGTTGGTTTTGGTTAACCCTTCCTCATCTATTGTATCCACGACATTAAATTGCTCTTTAGGTTTAGTCTCGGTGTTGTTTGGTAACCCACCTTGTGGTCTTTTAGAAATTAGCTTAGCGAGCTAGCCTATTTGAGTTTCGAGTCCTTGAATGGATGCTTGCTGGTTCTTCAGTGCTGTTTCGATGTTCTAGAAATGGGTTTCTGACACGGCGATAAATTTTTTGAGCATCTCTTCAAGGTTCGGCTTTTTCTCTTGTAGGCGGTTGTTGAAATCCCGGAGGGGTTGGTTGCCTTTGATTTCCTTGTCCTCCCCATGAGAAATTTGGGTGGTTCTTCCAACCTGTATTGTAAGTGTTACTATAAGGGTTATTTTGGGATCTAGAATTGTTACTCGTATAGTTGGCTTGCTCAGTTTCCATGCCATGTCCATAGGAGGAGTAATCGGGATTGTACATGTTTCCTTAGATTAAGTCACATTGCATCACTGGGTGTATCTACGTAGAACCAACAAAATTATCAATCTTTTTATTAAGTAGTTCTACCTGATTAGAAAGCATGGTGACTGCATCAATATTGAAAACTCCGGCAGCTTTCTGTGGCTTTGTTCTCATGACTTGCCACTGATAGTTATTCAGTGACATCTCTTCTATAAACTCGTAAGCTGCTTCTGGTGTTTTATTGTTGATTGTTCCACCAGCGGCTGCATCGATCATTTGTCTCGTCGAAGGATTCAAACCATTGTGAAAGGTTTGAACTTGTAACCATAGAGGTAACCCATGGTGAGGGCACCTTCTCAATAAGTCCTTGTATCTCTCCCAAGCATTGTAAAGTGTTTCTAAATCCATCTGCACAAAAGAAGAGATATCATTCCTTAATTTAGTTGTTTTAGCCGACAAAAAATATTTGAGCAAAATTTTTTTAGTCATTTGTTCCCATGTAGTGATAGACCCTCGTGGTAAAGAATTTAACCACTGTTTAGCTTTATTTCTCAAGGAGAATGGGAATAACCGAAGACGAATGGCATCATCAGAAATGCCATTTATTTTAAATATGTCACAAAATTCTAAGAAATTGGCTAAATGAGCGTTAGGATCCTCATCATGCAAACCATCAAACTGAACAACCTGTTGTATCATCTGAATAGTGTTAGGTTTCAGTTCAAAATTATTTGCAACAATAATAGGCCTAACAATACTAGATTCAAGACCAGCCAAATTAGGTTTAGCATAATCATACATGGTACACGGAGCAGGATTTTGCTTAATAGGATTTGCGGCTACTACAGGGGGTAGCTGATTATCGTGATTTGCCTCCATCTCTTCAGCAGGTTCAGGTTCTTCTTCTTGACTTTGTTCTGGATATTGGAAGCTTCTTCTTATCTCTCTGCAAGTTCGACAGACTGTAGCTTCTAAATCGTCGTCAAACAATAATGGTCCTACTAGGTTTCTTCTAGTCATAAACTAGAGGCACCTAGAAGGGAAAAAGAAAATTTTAGTAAATAAAACCTAAAATAAAAATAGGAAATAAATTGCAATAAAAATAAAAAATGGCTAAAGTAATAGGAATTGAGTGTTCCTAATATTTCAGTTCCCCGGCAACGACGCCAAAAACTTGATCGTGATGAGATGAAGTAATAAAATCGATTGTACCTGGAAACTAACTATTATCACAATAAAAAGGCAGGCGTACCTATCGAATAGTAGTATAGCTAGTGGCAAGGCCGGAATATCGAATCCAAGGAGCTTAAAGTATTGGTAATAACTTCCTTCCTATTACCTAGCCTAAAAATAAATAGGTGGCTTGTGTAAACTAATTAACTCTAAACTAAACTGAAGAAATGACAAAGAGTAAATTGGGAGATTGCTTTTGGGAAAAACTGATTGATGAGGGCAATACCTAAGGAAGAATCCACCTAGACTTCACTTATTACCTAACTCTGAACTAGACGATTTCTTCATTTGACTTGATCCATAGAGATCCCTAAATTATGTTAATACCTCCGTCGAGGATAAGAACAACTAATCCTAGGTTGATTAATTGAAATCTCTTTCTAATTAAAACCCCTGGTCTTGCATTAACTCGATCTATGACTCCCCATATTAGATTTGACTTTAATCCGATAGATTTTCGTTGTCCTATGTCTAGGATTGCGATAAACTCCGCTTAATTGTGTTGGATCTACTCCTATATAGAGACATTTGCTCCTCTGTATAAGCACATTCGACTTAAATCAATATCTTGGAAATATCAAGTCAAAAGTTAAAAACACAATTAAGAACAAATCAAGTATTTATCATACAGTTCAGATAATAATAACAAGATTCATCTTAGGTTTCATCCCCCTTAGATATTTGGGGTTTAGTTCATGTTTCTAAAAAGAAACATCTTAGAATAAAGAAAATAACAAAACATAAGAAAACCCAAAACTCCTGAAAGGATAGAAGGGAGATCTTCTGTCTTGATGTAGATCCTGGTTTCTGAGATGGATCAATCAGCTTTCCTTCGAGTGATTCCCTGCCTTTAACTTCCCGTCTTGGTGGGAATAATGTGCTCAGCACTCTCCTCTATTGTACACCCTTGTAGTTGCCTCCTAGGGTCTTTATATAGAGTTTAAAATGTCTTTCTTAGCCCCTAAGTAGCCTTTCCCGAGTGTAATTGAACTTCTTCACGACAGGGACACGCCCGTGTGCCACGCCTGTGTGAGTCGACTTTGGGCCATGCTCAAGCTTGTTAATGTGGCACGGCCGTGTGACACGCCCGTGTGGTGAACCTTCAGGCCGTGTTGTTTTCACACCTTTGCCCATTTTCTCTGTTTTCAGCCCGTTTCTTGTTCTTTTCACTCTCCTATGCTCTGCTAAGTATAAAACATGAAATTAAAGGATTAGGAGCATCAAATTCCACAAATTCAATGATAATTCATCCATAAATGTGCTAAATGTGGGATAGAAAATATGTATAATTTACAGTTTATCACAATAAAAGTAAAGATAGCTAAAGTACTAGAAATCGAGTGTTCGTAATATTTTGGTTCCCCGAAAACGGCACCAAAAACTTGATGTAGTCGTGATAAGTTTTAAATTGTTATGATCGTACCAGAAACTAACTATTACCATGAATAAGGCAAGCGTACCTGTCGAACAGTAGTATAGTTTAGTGGCAAGACCAGGATGTTGAACCCAAAGGAACTAAAACTACTAGTAATAACTTTTTCCCTATTATCAAGCCTAAAAATAAAGGGGAGTTATTTTTAATCTAAAATTTGACTAAACTAAACACGTGACAAAGAATAGATTGGGGAAATACTTTGGGAAAACTAATTGATTAAGGCAATACCCAATGAAGAATCCACCTAGACTTCACCTGTTATTTAACTTTGAACTAGACGATTTATTCATTCAACTTGATCCGTAGAGATCCCTAAATTATGTTAATATCTCCGTCGAGACTAAGAACAACTAACCCTAGGTTGATTAATTGAAATCTCTTTCTAATTAAAACCCCTAGTGTTGCATTAACTCGATCTATGGATCCCCTTATTAGATTTGACTCTAATCCGGCAGATTTTCATCGTCCTATGTCTAGGATTGCGAGCAACTCTGCTTAATTGCGTTGGATCTACTCTTAAACAGGGACTTTTGCTCCACTGAATAAGTACATTCGACTTGAATCAATATCCTGAAATGTTAACTCAAGAATTAAAAACACAATTAAGAACAAATCAAATATTTATCATATAATTCAGATAACAATAACAAGATCCATTTTAAGTTTCACCCCCTCAGGCATTTAGGGGATGTAGTTCATAATAATAAAGGAGAACATCTCAAAATAAGGAGAACAACAAAACATAAAGAAAACCCAAAACTCTTGAGAGAAATTTAGGAAGATCTTCAATCTTGATGTAGATCCTTGCTTCCGAGATGGATCAATCGGCTTTCTTCAAGTAATTCCTTGCTCTCTACTCTGTGTGTCCCTTTAGTCCTCTCTTAGGGTGTTTATATAGAATTTGGAATACCCTTCTTAGCCCCTAAGTAGCTTTTTCCGCGTGAAATTCAAACTCATCACGACAGGGACACGCTCGTGTGGCACGCTCGGGTGAATCGGGGCCAGGCCTTGTTCAAGTCTGCTAATTTGGCACAGGCATGTGGTTTACTCATGTGATGAACTCCAGGCCGTGTTGATTTCTCACTTTGGCCCATTTTCTCCATTTTTGGCCCGTTCCTTGCTCTTTTCTCTTCCTTATGTTCACCTGAGTATAAAACATGAAATTAAAGGATTAAGGGCATCAAATTCCACAAATTCAATGATAATTCATCCATAAATATGCCAAATGTGGGATAAAAATTTGTATATATTATAGTTTATCACATCTTATCTGTTTAAATTCAAGTAACTCATGCAACATATCATCTTTATAACTCGTGTCACTCATGTAAGATATAATCCATGTAAATTATTCAATTCATGTAGCACATATCCGTGTAAATCATGTAATTTGTGTAGTATATATTCATTTAAATCATATAACTCTTGTATCATATAATATCCATGTAATTCATGTCGGTTTAATGCCCGTTGAACCTAATGAAATATCGAGGGATACTCCGGTGATACACACTAAGTGTATAAATCAGTAATCCGTCAATTCATTATCATAAATGCTTTTTCGAGCCATAATCGGTATGCTCCTCCTGAGCTGGTAAATTGTAAGCTCAAACGAGCTGAACGGTAAGCTCTATAGAACTGAGATGGTAAGCCCTGAACGACTGAAATGGTAAGCTTCGACGAACGGTAAGCTCATAAGAGCTAAAACGGTAAGCTCATATGAGCTGTGGTGAGTCCGCAACAAATGCTGGAGCTCGACCAAACGGTAACCCTAGTGACATGTCACTTGTATCCTACGACTTTCGATGGTTCAAACGGGACTCGGTATTTAGCCAAAGCATTTAACCAATATGCAATTTGAAACAACAACTCATTTATATAATTCATATGAATCGTATCACTATTTACTCATGTAATTCATATAAACCATGTACCATTTCATATATACACATCATACATCTCATGTAGCATTTCCTTTTATAACACATATATTCATATACCAATTCATCTCATATCACATTTACTCATGTAACTTTTGTAACATGTAATCTTTATAATACATATCCATCTCATTTACATATACTTTTCATATGACTCATATCACATAAATAATATTTCATTCAGTAACAGTATTTCGTTCATATATCAGTATTTCATATATATATATATGTCAATAATTCATTTGTATAACTGTAATTTATTTTACACACTTACAAGCATTTAATAATTCAATTCTAGCTTTACAAACTTACCTCAAGTTGCTCGGATAGTAAATATCAGTTATTCGTCCATTTTTATTTTTTCCGCGATTTAAGCTCGATCTCGACTTATCTAGATCTAAATAATATATCAAATTCAGTATATTAACTTCCAAATTATTTAATTTAACACTTTATACATATTTTGGTAAAATTACGCTTTTACCCCTAATGTTTCACATTTTAACAATTTAGTCCTTATCACGTAAAATTGCAAATTCATGCAATTTAAGGACATCCCATGCTAGAAAAATTTTCCATATATTCATATTAGCCCATTTTTCTCATTAATTCACATATTTAACCAGAAAGTTTTCACATTTAACAATTTAATCCAAAATTGACATTTTTATCAAAAATCGCTTTATAAAACTTATCAATCTAACATCAAAGATTTATTTTCTATCATCAACCATCAAAATACTTAAACATTCAGCAATGGAAAAACTTAAAAACTTAGACAGTTTAGAAATCGGAGATAGGGCTAGCTAGATTACGAAGCAACGATCTCAAAAACGTAAAAATCATTAAAAACCTAGCAAAAACCGTGCCTTAATCAAGCTTTAAAGCTTGGCCGAACTTAAAGCCCTCCCATGAATGTTTCTTTGCTCATTTTCAGTGATGAAGATGATACAAAACAATTAGTTTTGTTTTGTTTTATTTTATTCTAACTTATTTACTAAATTACAAAACTAACCTTAGTACTAAAACATGAAAATCATTTAATAAAAGCCTATAATTGTCCACTCATAAAGCCAATGGTATAATTACCATGCAAGGCCCATTCAATTAATTCTATAGCTATTTAGCTCATTTAACAAATAGAACTCATATTTTATGCGTTATGTGATTTAATCCTTTTTACCAAATTGACCGTTTAATTGGTAAAATTTCTTTACGAAACTTTCACACAGTAATTCTATCATGCTGTAAACGTTAATAAAATAAATAAATATTTTAACTCGATTAAGTGGTCTCGCAACCACCTGTTCTGATTTGACTCGAAAATGGGCTGTTACAATACGTCACATTTTGGGATATGTTTGACTCTATGAGTCATTTGGTGTGTTGGAAATCTGTGTATTCGATTAGTGGTGATAGATCCCACTTTTATGTTTCATAGCTCATGTGCCAAACTATCTTTAAATGTGATGGTATGAAATGTGTTATATATTGACAAGTGAATCTGGTTATTATGTAGATGAATTAATGAGTAATGCATGAATAACTTTAATATGATATTAAAGAGAAGATGTTGTAATTATGCTAAATGGATATTTCGATAATGCATGATGACTTATTTGTATGATAGTTGTTATAGGCATTCACTAAGCTCGTTAAGCTCACCCACTTCTTTTAAATCCATCGTAGCTTAGTAGTGTTCCGGTGTGAGCGGTGTTGTTCTGAGGGGTGATCTAAGCAAGTCTTTTACGTTAATTCATAGGTGTTTATTTATCTATTTATGTTTTGGGAAAATAAAGGCAATGTGGTAGAACTATTGCATAAATGTTGCCATGATGTTTTGGTTATTTGCATAACTTAATTATTCTTAAGATTTATGGATACTGTTCTTATTATATCGCTTGGTTACTCAGACATTGTAACACCCCTAACCCATATCCGTCATCGAAATAGGGTTATAGGAATGCTACAGCAAGTTAACAGAAATGACAAGTAAAAATCATGATCATTACAATATAATTTCTCAAATACCATAAAGTAATTGAATTACAATAATAACTTACATTTACGAGGCTTAAATCGAGCTTACGGGACTAAAGAAATAATCTAAAAACTCTTAAGGACTAATTTGAAATAATTTAGGAAAATTTAGGAAAATATGAAAATTTTCAAAAACAAGAGACACACGACCATGTGGTCATGCCATGTGAAATGCCCCAGATCGTGTGACTTGTGAAGTTGGAACACACAACCGTGTCCCAACCCGTGTCTCTGTCGGTGTAACTCACTGACTTGATACACACGATCGTGTTGTCGGTTGTGTGTCAAATTGTGTAACACACTGACTTAATATACATGGCCGTGTCTCAGGCTGTATGTAGCACATAGCTGTGTGGCAATCCATGTCACAGGTTGTGTGCACCTAATTGAGCCTTAAAGATCAAGTTTACCATTTCAAGATTTTTTAGACACTAAATAATCCATTTACCAACCATTAGACCTATTCAAAATGCCATTAAACATGCTCAAATCATGTTAATTCAACTATCTTAAGTGCCTAACCAATGTACCCTCAATGGTACCACAAGTATTCACACCTATACAACAATATAAATCATCAATCAAAACATGCCAATTCACACAACTTAAACTTTTAACCAATATGCCTATCATAAGCACCTCAATTCACAACAATTCAATATAACCTATTAGTCATACATATGCTAAAAGTTTGTATCAAAGACACCTTCCATCATTTATATATCACAATAAGTTATCAACTTGCACTTAGGCACACTTTATATATATTTACATACCAAAACAAAAGTAATGACAGAAAGCCTATTACATGCCATATAATCCAAAATAAGCGTTCAAAAGCTACTGAAATCGAATGGATAGTGTAACTTGAGTGCTGATTTGATTGTCCAACCTTCAAAAGTATCTACAAGAAATAGAAATTAACCCAAGTAAGCTTACTAAAGCTTAGTAAGTTTGACAGATAGAAGTAATAAATCTTATCGAAGTAAGTATAACAGTCAAAACAAATATGATTCAACAACACATGTTTCCTGCCATCCACAATTGCAAATTGGTGAATTGCATATTTCAATTCAAAGCTTAAATAATAATCTTTGGGAAAACAACATGCCCACAAAGGAGTCAATTCAAGATGTCAAGTACATGTCATACCATTCAAAGTCATTAAACAAATTATAATACAATAATTTACAACTTAATGAACAACTTACAAATACGAGTACATAAGTAATCCAACCAAAACATGCCAAATGCTCATGAGAGCTAATCCAACTGATAACACGCCTCGGCACTAAATGCCTAGCCCGTAGGCTATACATCCGCTCACATAGCACGTTAGAACAGGATAATATAACACGAGGGTTCACAACAAATGTTGAACCTCAGAGTACATGGGAAAAATATATAGAGTACACCATATCAATCTCCACTCTATTCCCCGCATAACACGCCATCATTTAATTGTACTCTATGTCGCGTTCATCTATCCCAAGTATCGAAATTCACTAACATTTTCCCAAACAACTTTACATCGTCAATAGAACAATAAATATCCACTATATCATATCATATCGTCATATAATTCATATAGATATTAAATTACAAACCAAACGAACTTACCTGGACTGAATTGTAATAGTTGTAGAAGTTCAGTGAATATTTTGCAATTTTCCCTTTTCCACATAAATCAACAGGGTTTTGATCTAAAATGTAAAATTTCCCAATTAGTAGCTACATTTCATATTCTAATTTATCCTATGATTTATACCCTTTTATTTTTCAAAATTTACATAATTGCTCCTAACTTTTACGATTTATGCAATTTAGTCCCTCAGCCCGAAAATCATCAAATTAAACATTTCTAAAAACTCAGCATACCAGCTGAATGTTCAAGGTTCCTAAATAGTCCACAAAACACCTTTTATTCACCAACTAACCATGTGATTTTAACAATTTATTCCTTTAATTAAAAACTAACTAAAGTCACTTTACAAAATAACTAAAAATCACAATCAAAGCTTTAAGCACATAATTATATCAAAGCTTCAAACACATAGTTATCACAAAAAACAATCAAGATTCATCAATGACAACTTCTAAAATTTTTGACAGATTAAAAAACGAAGGTACAGGCTAGCTAGACCTAGTTGCAACAATTTCAAAAACATAAAAATTACAAGAAATAGGTGATAATTGAGCTAACATGCACTAAGGAGATGAAACCAAAGCTTGGAGCCCTCCTTCAATGGTGTTTCAGGAAAAGGTAAAGAAAAATGAAGAAGAAATGTCCATTTCTTTCAATTTGTTTTATTTAATTTTGATTTATTTACAAAATTTCCATCAATTACACTTAATTGTTTTTTTTTTTGTTCCATTTTGCCATCTACACACCTACCAAGGTTTAATTACTTCATTGGTCCTTCCTCATTTAGTAATTAAGCTATTTGATAATTTAAATGCAATAATTAACAAATTTTGCACCTTTTACAATTTAATTCTTTTACCTTAATTAGTTATCTAAACGTTAAAATTTCTTAAGTAAATTGACAAGTTGACATGACAAAAATTTGAGGTCTTGAAACCACTATTCCTTCACCACTGAAAAACAGGCTGTTACAGACATGTTTTCAATGATTGAACTGTTATTGTGGTCATTTTGATGTTTATTTGACAATGTATTAGTTACAAGTTGAATGATTTATGATTGGAATGGATTATTTTCCTTATTATGTCGTATTTTTTGTGTCTGGAGTAGAGGTATCGATATTCGGGTTTTAAAAATAGTACCTCTGTGATATTTCATTGTGCAGGAAGTCAGTATTGTAATTTGGTATCGATACCTTACCACAAGTATCAATACTCGGGGTAAAATAATCGATACTTTAATAAATGTACTGATATTTTCTAGGATTTAATTTTTAGACGAGAAACAAAGTGCTACTTTGGTACCGATTTTTCAATCGGCATCGATACCACTTAAGGGAAATATTGAAACCTATGTTTCAGTATCGATTCCTGCATAAGTATTTTGGTAAATTTTTCTATGTGGTCCTTATGCATGTCTAATTATATTTTATAAGATCATTTGATGTGTGTTAGCATGTATTAATGATAATTAGGAGTCTATTTGACCTAAAACTTGTGTAAAAGTTAAAATGGAAGAAATTTCTTTAAGAATGAGCTCATTTGTATTGTATATGTTGTGAGACGGTGGTGTGGCATTCTAATATTCAGGCCCAACAATTGAGCCGGGTATAGGTGTCATATTTTGACTCGATTGAGGGCAACACCATCTCAGTAAAACAATTAATAGATAGTAAGTATAGATAATAACTAATGGAGATAATAAGTTATGCATATTAAACTAAAAATGAATAAAATATATTAAAATACAATTTTAGTTTAGTGGTAAATTTAAAGTTTTGTTAATCAAATTAGTGTGAGTTCAAATCCCACCATATGCTTATTTTAATTAGTTTTTGTTAAAATGAAAAGATAAAAATACCCTCAAATAGTATACCTCATTTTAATTATGAGAGGACATTTTCATAATTTCCTAATTGAGTTAGTGACCTATTGAGTGTGACACAAACTTAGTAAAACACTTGATAAATAATACAAATTATTATTATTAATTTTTTTATAGTAAATTGGTTTTTATTAAGGCTAAAATGCTAAAGAAGCCCTCCGAAAATAATTAGAAAATCAATTAAGCCCATTGAATTTATTTTTCTGTTTAAGCCCTTGAAGGTGGTTAACTATCGATGTGGTGGGTGATGTGATAAGCTAACATGGTGGGTAGCGTGTTAAGTGGACTAAGTGGAGTGTTAGTATGTTGAATGTCTTTCCTATTGATATTTCACGTTTTCTTTACTCCTATGCTCTTCGTGCGTAATCGATAAATTTAGAGGTGCGTTTTTTATTCGTTTTAATGAATCGATGGATTATTAAGAGTTCATTTTCTGATTAGGGGACAATCAAAGATCTGTAGGCTGCTAATCGGCATTCTAGCAGTGAGAAATCACCGTTGTTCGTTGAAGGTAAGGTTTGGTCGTTTTGAGGGAAAAACCCTTGATTCGAGTTCGATTTAAGATCGTTTTATAATTGATTAAATTAGTGTTATTGGTTCAATTATAGGTTTTGGAGTGCTTGGGGGCCGTTTTAACATTAATCGAAACCAAGTATATGCCCAAAAATGTAAAAAATAGGGTTTCGATAAAAGACGAAAACCCCACTATCGATGCCACACGGGTATTTGGTAGGTCGTGTACCTCAACACGGCCGTGTGATCGACAAGGCTAGGCCGTGCGCCAAGGACACGACCGTGTGATGGCCAGGCAGGCCGTGTGTGAGACACAGGCTAGACTGTTTTGGGCTGTGTGGGCCACACGGGTGATCCACACGGGCATCTACACAGGCGTGTGGGGTTTTGGGCCAGGCCATGTGATCCACACAGTCAAGGCCAATATGGGTCGTATGGGCTACACAGGCTGTGGGCCTACACGGGTAGGCCACATTGGCGCGTGAGCCTATTTTTACTAAAACCTAAGGTTGCACAGGTCGCCTAATTTGATTGTGAACCTACTGTATGGTCGGTAAGCACTACTTAGACCCCTAAATGTATGGACTGAACTGTATGTATGATTGATGTTCATGTATTAGCATGATATAATCTGTATGTATAGTTGATAAACATGTGATAGCATGCCATATATTGTATGTGTAACTGTTCAACATGCGATAGCATGATATATTGTTGTATGTTGCCTTGAATTGGGTTGGGGTTGATATTATTCGGAGGAAGTGTACTGAAAGGCTCTTAAGCCTAATATACTGGCAGCTCAGCTGTAAATTACTATTTTGTGCCGCATTCGGTACTATTTGGAGTGTAGGGATGGTTGGGTTGATTTAATCCCCACATAGAATGTAGGGTTGGATGGAGATGGTGTGTAGAGGTTGGTTGGATAGGACTTTGTTACTGAATACTGCATGATTGCTACTAATACTTTGAGGGGCTAAGGCCCTAATGCAAACTGATACTATGATGGGCTAAGGCCCTACTGCATATTTGATACTGATACTAAACTGGGCTAAGGCCAAACTGTTACTGATACTGAAAAGGGCTTAGGCCCAAGACTGTTTGACTATGCACTGTGATTACTATTTGTTTGTTTTTTTTGCAGGATTACACACTGAGTTTGCGTAAACTCATCCCCTTTTGTTTAAATGTGCACAGGTAATCCCCAGACCTAGACGGATCGGTGCGGCGGAGGACTCGACGGTGGCCACTGTTTTGGACTTTCATGGTTTTTACATTTATGATTTATGGCTTATTTATTTTGGTTTATTAGGATGTAATTTGAGGACTATAAGGGACTTTTGTTTAAATTTTATTTATTTTATTTTTGTGGATTTACAACTACTAGTCGTAGGAAAATTTAGTTTTTCAAAAAGCTAAAGTTTTTTCCTAAACTCATGACTACTAAAACTGTTCTTAAAGCTTCCGCAACGAGATATGTTTTATACCAGAATATTTAAATAAATGAAACAATATCTTTTAGAACTAATAAGAGACAAAGAAAGGAAATGATTTTATTGTAATGACTTAGTTTTCAAACACACTATCAAGTGACGCGGCCAGATTCGGCCATAACGTCTAAGCCGGGTTGGGGGTATTACAAGTGATGACATGATGCAGAAGAGAAGATAATAAAATAAAAATGAGAAGAATTCTACCTCTAGGATAACTTCTCACATATATATGTAACCCTGTACACATAGTTACCAAAGCCCCAAACAACTATCCATCGATAATCATTCTACTTACCACTAAGGAACCAATCGGTTCTAACTTAATTAAACCAGCATTGAGACCCAACTAATTACCATTCAGCCACTAAAATTTCCAGATTTTTCAGTGGAGTCCGCTGAACTTACTAGCTTTTTCAATTAACTCCCAAATCTTCTTTAATTTTTGGACCTTAATGAAAATCGGGTGTGACAGACTTATAAAAATGCTATGTGCTAAAATGAGAATAAATAAGATGACTTGGTTAATGCGTGAAATGAATAAATAGTTGAGTATTAAATGGATTTTCTCACACTTTAAATTTAGCAGATTCGAGTAGAAGGTGGATAGATATGAAGCTTACCTATTTCTGTGTGCTATTGTAGTATAGCCCGCCACTTTTTAGAATTTTAACGAGTTCAAATCCTAATGCATAATGTATCCGCCCATGTAGAATCTGAGGATTTCATCTTGAGAGATTTCTTAAAAAAGAGAAAGTGCACGTATGAAGAGATACGCCTTAGAATATTATATATTGAGAACCTATCAAGTGTATGAGGAAACTGTAAAAGACTTAATTATCTTTAAGAGCACACCTTATCAGAGTTACCACTAAAGGTAAGGTACAACCGATTTGCTCGAATGTTGTGCAAGGTGGGTTCTGTAACGTGATTGGCTAGGAGTCAATTGAATAGATTGACTAGTCAAATAGCATCTGCATCAGATTCTCTTTCATACTTCCCCCCAAAATTTGTAGGCATTTAAAGGACAATTTCTGTATACAGTCGAAACTTGTTAAGATCCACTAAAGGGAACTTAGTATATTTATATGGTATGAATAGAAAATCCAGATGGTTTTTCTTTCTTTTGTTCCACACTCTGGTTCTTCTTCTTAAACCTAAAATATTTTTTTCTTCTTCGTTAAACTAGAAGCTAAGGTTTTTGGGGTAATCGGTGGATGTTCCAACCTTATAGTAAGTCTAATAGCTTTGCATGTTATGATTCTGAAAGAGCAAGGATGTTAAGAAGCATAAATACAATAGGAGGTGAATAGGAGGCCATGTATAGGAGTTTTATGCAATTGATATAGTGGTAAATTGTCTATAAATGAGGTTTTAATGGTAATCCCATGTTTTTTAAGCAGTTGTTGTTGCTGGTTCGGGAAGGACGATCAGATTTGGAACCCCAAGCTACAGTTAAGGTAAGTTTCAAGTGAGTCTCTAACATGACTCATGGATGTTAATTTATACATGGTTATTTATATGTTGGTGTCTACTTTAATATCTGATGAGTGTATCTGTGTATGAAGATCGTAAAGTTATTGCATAATGATAAATAAGGTATATAAGTTGTTGGATGATTAATATGATGTGTGGTATGTACCATGTGAAATCAGGTATGGAAGAGTATGAATTTTTTAAGAGCATGTGAATGAATCTAGATAAGTGTGTCTTTGTTATATGAGTAACACAACCATTTGTGATGCCTTCGGTAGGGCAAGTACATTGCTAACTAAACTGGTAGATCACGATATGAAAATATGTGCAAGACCATGTGGTAGAGACCCATGAAATCATATGATAATAAGAATACTCATGGTGTTTCCTCCGGTAAGATGAAAATTGGACTGGCAAAGTACGACATGAAAATATTTACAAGACCATGTGGGAGAAACCCATGGCACCTTCTAAGATAGTCTGCCGGGACAGTAAACACGTAATGTTTTGTAAAGCCTTTGTGGCATATTTAGTAAAGCCTATGTGGCATATTCTATAAATCCTTTGTCGCATAATTTGTAAAGCCTATGTGTCATATTTTGTAAAGCCTTTGTGGCACATTCTATAAGGCCTTTGTGGCGTATTCTGTGATGCTTGTGTGGCATATTCTGTAATGCCCTTAAGGCAAGATCTAGATAAGTTTGAAAACATCTTTATTTGGATAGCCTTGTGATGAAATTGAATATAACTTAAAGGCATTTCCTGAAAGAGTTTTCAACAGTGTTTTTAAAGGGTGAATCCACCATAGTAGTATATCAGTATAGTTAATTTGGAGTATTTGTAATTATGAGTAGTTTAAGAGTTTGTCAGATATGATTTTTTTTACACCATGTAATAGAGTAATTTGAATTATCTAGTATCCGCCAAATTTGAGTGTTTCACACTGTATATAAAAAGGTTATCTGAAGTATACATTATTTGTCAAATTAGAGTGATCTCATGATATGTAACATGGTTGTCTGTGATTCCACAAAATGACTTAGAAGATTTCATCCATAAGAATAAGTTGTGATCTAGGTTGATTTAAGGCACGATTTGAATGGTAATCTGATAGTTGTCAATTCACTATTAGAATCTGCCAAATGTAGGATCTGTATGAAGTTTGTCTTAAAAGATCAGTTAGTATAAGTATCTGCCAAAAATAGTATCTGTCAGTACCCCATCTTAGGTGTGGTATTCAACATCCAGTTGAGTGAGAATCTGCGAAAGATAGGTTCTATATGGATGTTCTTTTGAAAAGTGTATTCATTTTTTGAAAAAGAATGAGATCTATATTGAGTGTTGAAGTCTGGAATCTGCTCAATGAGTGAACTGTGTGTAGGATGGTTGAGTATAGAAGTTGGTGTATAAGTATATGCTCAATATTAAGTAAGTATGCACCAAAGACAAAAGGAAATCCAAAATTTTCAAGACGAGGAATTAAACAACAAATTCTTCAAGGTAATCTGGGTTAAAATTCACTAAGTTCATTTGTACTTATAAGTGTTTATTTACATTTCAAGTTCCGCTTTAAGAGTTGGTACGCCAGAAGGGACCATGTAACACCACTAACCCGACCCAACTACCAAGTCAAATATAGGAATGTCACATTTGAGTGCCAAAGTAATTCTAGATAAATTCAATTATTTGAATCCTACAAAAATGTTTTTAACATATTTTTAGTGTACAACTTAAAACCGAGTGAAGCTTTTCAGTAAAACTTTATTTGACTATTATCAAATGTTATTACCCAATCACTTATTTCTTAAACATATGATATTTTGTAATGAATTTAACTATGATCATGCCATTAATTCCAAATTTATAAAATAACATAATTATCAACCTTTTACAAATAAGTCCTTTAGAGGGCCTACTCTAAAATAGTTTATCCTCTCTACATATCAGTATTATTATTAACATTTACCAATCAATTTATCAAATAGGGCCTCTTTTATATCACTTACTTAATGTTCTATTAAAACATTTGTATTTCCTTTATGTATTAGCAAAACCATCCTTTGTAACAATTTCTTAGTATTAAATTTCATCAATTGTTTTCCTCTTCCTCTCCATCCCTCATCCTTTATGTTTATTTATATAAATCTTTTACTCTTAACATCATATTCTTAGGTGTGACATTAATTAAGGTTTCTCTAATCTCACACATACTCTTATGAAAGTTGTCTATTGAGTGTTAGTCACTAAAATATTTATATATCAACCTACAGGATTCAAAATTAAGTTCTGATTTTTGTTCTTGAAACTAGACTCGATGAAGTTTCTACTATAAAATTTTTGGAATTTTTATTTAAGCCAATTGATACAATTTATTCTTTAAATCTTTCCCTTTTCTGCTACTAGACAGCATTGACCCTTCTTCACTAAAAATGTATTAAGATACTGTTTGTTTTCTTTGAAAATAGACTCATTAAGATTTTATCGATATCAATTTCATCTCTTAATTTTTTTTTACAATTTATAATGATTTTTCAAAATTAAAATAGGGAAATCCAAAATCCTTTTGACCTTGTGTCACATAAATTATTATATCTCACAATCTACAATGTCGTTGTTTATACTATTTCTTCTATGAAATTAGACTCAATACTCTTTAATTCCATATTTTATTTAACCTCTAATTCGAACTCTACAATGTTTGGTGAATTTTCAAAGTGGAACCACTGTTGTTGTCCACAACTGCTTGGTGCTAATATTTACTTTTTCAAGATTATTTGCATTAATTTTCATATAGTCACACATAACCATTATACTTTTTATTATCATTCAATTTTAATCCTTATATATCATTTATCATCAACATATATTTTTAAAAATAACTTCTCTTTTTTTCAATTATAAATTTCACCACTTTTACAATTTAATCCTTTTTATCATAAGAATTCATCATTTAATATAATTTCACTATAAAATCATTTTGTAACTACTTTAGTAACACTCAAAATTTCATTTTAAACTTTCTAACACAACACTATTTCTCACACAAAAACTTTGGTACACTTTAAAATCTAATTATTTTCCTACTACTTTATTGTACTAATTTAGATTCACACATATTATTTGCATAGTCACAATTAATTAGATCAATTTAGTATACTCTATATTCGGTTTAAATAGAAATATTGATTACTTGTATTTTTTACAATCCCTTATTTTCTCTCTCCTCTAAGACAACCATAGATGTTTGTCTTATGGAATTAATGTAGCTATTACTCTTTTTTATTAATTTCATGTACTACTTATGGAGAAATTTCGAAGGTTGGAGCTCAATTGGATAAGAAATGATAAAAAAAAATGATTAAATTGAAAGGAAAACAAACCTTAAGTTAATAGCATGGAGGGTAATGTGAGAACCATGGGGTGATAGGCTGATTTACCCTTCATTTCTCTCAATTTCTCTAGACTTTTCTATATAAAAATATAATCAAAATATCTTTTAAATGAATTATTTACACTTTGACTCTCCAATCATATTTTTTCACCAATTTTAATTCTTAATCATTAAGTCTTCATAATTATCTTCTTCAATAATTACCATTTTTACCCCTTTACTTTTCTACAATTCCATGGATGATTCATCCTTTTCTTTTGGTAAATTTCCTCCTCTAGTCCCTCATTCTTTTTCCTTCAATTCCATTTAATCATTTTAGCTTTAAATTTTCCCATATTATCCCCAATACTTTTCACTCTCTTATAATTTAGTCCATACCCCAGATTTATTTATCTTAATATGTATGTTTTTCTTGTCGTCTTCAATACTTGTCTTTAATGTCTCATAACACTGATAATTTTTATTTTCTGGCTTTCTTAAAATTTGACTAGTTTATCATTTATTTGTCACTGGTCCGAACTCCGAAAATTTTCAGATGTTACAGACCAAGCCAAGATTGCGCCCGGGTAGCAGTTTGAGTTGTGCCATTATGCATACAAAGGGTACCATAGGTGCATTGGGTTTAGTACACTACTCTATGAAGATTTTGTATTTAACAAAGTTTTAAGTTGTAACATCTTATGCAGCTTTTGAAATTATGATGTATTCTTAAATATTTTCTTTACTTAATCTTTTGTTCTGAAGATAATTAATAAAATAATGAAAAGTACGTTTTAAAATGGCTATACACTGATTGTAAAGTTTTTGCTAAGTGTTTATGTGTTGTAACATCCAATATTCAGATATAATGTTTCAAGGTAGAGAATGTTACAAATTTATATGTGAATAAAGTTGAATTTTACAAGTTAAATTACTTAAATAAGAACTTAAAAATGAGATGTTTAGTGATTAACTAGTGAAGAGAAGTTAGATGGCACTAATATAAGTCTAGTGAAAAGATAAAACTATGTGGACATTAGTTGTTATATGCATAATTCATTAATGAACTAACGACTTGATAATTTAAGTGAATGTTCACCAAAAGAGTAAAAGAATCATCTAATGGTAGTCACCTCAAGTTTGTGAAGAGATTAATTTATTGAAACCATATTTGAAAACCTTGAGTCTTAATGATTAAAATCAATAAGCTAATGAAACTAAATTTTCAAAATTAGGTGGCATTCTTAAATTTGAATTTCTTAATTGATAAAATACTCAACCTAAGTATAAGCAATGGAAAATTCAGAAATTTTGGTATATTTACTAAGCTTTTTGAGCTTAATGCATTAGTGATTTAAATAGTAGGTGGAAGGCAATTTCCATGAAGTTAGGGATCTTGTTAATGAAAGATCACATTTCCATGTGAGGTTTAAAGGGCTTAGGGAATTCATTTTTTACTCCTTGTATTAGAAGTGTTTAAATTGCATGTACATAGACAAAGTGTATTTTATACTAAGTTTGTAAAATTTTCATGATTGTGAATTATGCTTTTAACGTTTTTAAGATAAGTTTGTGGTCATGATTCGATTTGGCCATGTTTTAAAGATGAATTTATGTTCAAATGAGTGTTTATAAGATTTTGATATGAATTGAAACATATTGATATGTTATAATGATGTTTGGGGATGTTTAAAGTGTTTTTTAATCAATTTTTAGGTCTCCTGCATCAAGTATCGAGACTAGACCCGTCAAGTATTGAGATTGGCAAGTCGGTATCTAAAAAGATATGGTGAACATGCTAACTCTTGAGACCTAAAAGCTAACTATCCAGACTTGTATACCAAGTCTCGAGAATTGCCTTTCAAGTCACAATACTTGCTCCATTGCACTTGTACAACTTGTATTTTTAGTCATTTTATGTTTTGGGCATGTCCAACCACTTAGGCGATGATTCAAAATGATTTTAAAAATATGTTCAAGATTTTTCAAAATATTAAAAATTGATTTATCAAATTTTATTAAAGAGTAAAATGATGCTTTTACTAAAAAGAAATAATAACAAAAAAATGTGAATGTGACCTGACTTATTTGTGTTGGATGACTATCCTTATAAGTATTGTTAAAAGATTTGTCTCTTTGGAAGATTAGCAATTAGAATTGGCTATTTTAACAAGAATTTTAGCTAATGTTTCAAAAAATGTATCCAGGAAAAATGGACGTACCGATGAAGCTCGTAACAAAAATAAAAGAAAGTTTTTAATCTCTAAAGAACACTAAAAGAAAAGAAGAGAGAGATCAACTGTCATGAATTTGAAGGTTATGATCATATCCAAGCCAAATGTAAGAATAACTTGAAAAAGAATGTGACTTGAAGTGAAGAAGATACTAAAAGTGATTATGCAACTACATTTTTTTCAATGTAAAAGAAAAAGTTATGGCTGTTGCAACATGTGAGGAGACTAATTATGACTGTATTTGTGGAAGTGACTATGAAGCAACTGAAATCCTCAGAAAATGGGATCTTTTTTGCAAGATAAATGATAAGTTAAAAGGAGAAATTACTGACTTGAACGAAGAAAGCTAAAAATTGAAGAAAGCTATTAAAGACAAAGATGTTCTAGTAGTTGATCCAGAAGCCAAGCTTGATGTAGAATATTTTAACTTTTATGATTTTTGAAGATGCATTAGTTATATTTTTCCCTAGTCTTAGGCAAATAAAATATCAGTAATTAATTCTTGGCAAATAAAGTAGTCAAAAATTTTAAAAATCAATTTAGATTATCTTGATTTATAGCATTTTTTTTTTTGCATTTGAATTTCAAAATCTTGTTGTGTAAGTAGATGGCTTGGTTATTCAATAAAATGTATGATTTCTGCAAGTTCTTTAAATGCTTTTAATACTTTGTTAACCAATAGATTGGTATCAAGAGCTATATCTTAAAGGACCTGTGAAATCAAACAACCAAAAAAACCCATAAACACTCTTCAACCATCTATATAAACACAAAACCATAACAATTAAAACATGAATACAAAAGCTTTGTTCACTGCAATTGCTCCTCCAATTTTTGAAAACATAAATTATAAAGGATGGGTTGTTAGAATGGAAGCTTATCTTGATGCTATTGATGTGTGGGAAGCTATAGAGCAAGAACATGGAATTCCTCCCTTACCAAACAATCTAACGGTGGCTCAAATAAAAATCACAAAGATCAAAAGCAATTAAAATCAAAAGCCAAAGCTAGTCTGTTTACAGTAGTCTCAACTTCTATTTTTTATAGAATAATGACTATCAGAACTGCCAAAAAGATTTGAGATTTCTTAAAGCAAGAGTATAAAAGAGACGAAAGGGTCAAGGGTATGAAAACATTGAATTTTTGTAGAGAATTTGAGTTGGAAAAGATGAAAGAGTCAGAGACAATCAAAGAATACTCCGATAGACTGCTTGGCATTGTCAACAATGTAAGACTCATTGGCACTGATTTCTATGATTCTAGGATTGTGCAAAAGCTCCTCGTTACACTCCTGAAAGATTTCAGATTACAATTGCATCTTTGGAAAACATGAAAAACCCATCAACCATCACCTTGGCAGAATTGTTGAATACCATGAACAAAGGAGACACATAAGACAAGGAGGAATAACAAAGGGTGCTCTTCAAGCCAAATCTCTTAGCTGCAATGGTGGCAAAAATAAGAAAAAGATGTAGAATAAAAACAAGCAAACCAAAGGTTTCATAGATGACAACAAAAAAGGCAACAACACCCAAGTGTTTCCATGCTGTCCTTATTGTAAAAAGACAAATCACTGATAAAAAAGGTGCTGGTGGGGGTTGGATGTGAAACGCAGTAAGTGTGAATAGTTAGTACACGTGGAAAAAAATATGAAGGTCTCTACAACAGTAAGGAGAAGATATTGTTGTTCAAAATCCATAAGATGGAGAGTAAATGTTTGTGGCATCTTGCGTCACCACTAGCAGCTCAACCGAGAGTTGGCTTATGTATAGCAGTTGTACAAAACATATGTCTTATGATCATGAACTCTTCAAATAGCTTCATCAATCTGTTTTCTCTAGAGTTAGAATTGGAAATGGGGCATATATTACCGTGGAAGGCAAAAGAACGGTAGGGATTGAAAGTCACACATGTTTAAAATTTATTTCTGATGTCATATATGTACTTGAAATTAATTAGAACCTTTTGAGTGTTGCTCAGTTATTGGAAAAAAGATATAAGGTGTTGTTTGTTTGAAAACAAAAACTGCATAATTAAATATATAAAAGTCAGAGACATGTTTAAAGTCCATATGAAAGATAAAAGCTTTGCTTTAGACTTGATGCAAGAAGAGCAGGTTGTTGTACACAAAGAAGAAAACAATAATTTGCTTTGGCACAAAAGGTTGGGGCATTTTCACCATGTCGCTATACTTTTTATGAAGAAAAACAATCTTGCAAAAGGCTTGCCTCAATTGGAGAATGAGCTACCTGCACGTGAAATTTGTCAATATGGGAAACAAACAAAGCTTCCTTTTCCACAAAATATGACTTGGAGGGCTATTCAACAATTACATTTAATACATACTAACATAGGAGGGCCTATAAGAACACCATCATTGAACGATAGTAAGTACTACATTGCTTTCATTGATGATCACATAAGAATTTGTTGGATTTATTTCATGAAGTTGAAATATGAACTTGCTAACATTTCTTTGAAGTTTAAAACTTTCGTGGAAACTCAAAGTGGTTGCAAGATGCAGGTGATTAGATCTGATAGTGAAGTTGAATATACTTTCAAAAAAATTAACAAATTTTATTAAGATGCAGACATCAAGCATCAGTTGACTGCACCCTACACTCTACAACAGAATGGCGTGGTGGAGAGAAAGAATAGAACAATTATGAAGATGGTAAGGTGCTTACTTCATGAAAAAAGGTTGTCGAAGGAATTTTGGGTTAAGGTAGCAAACACATTAGTTTATCTGCTCAATAGACTTCCAACCAAAGCTTTTTATAAAAGAATTTCATTTGAAGCATGGTATGGCTACAAACTAGAATTTGTTAAGTTGAAAACCTTTGGTTGCTTGTGTTTCTCTTACATTATTTACCAATGGACATTATATGATTTTATTGCTAAGCTAATTTGTTATTATTTACCAATTTGTTAAGCTAAAAACCCGACTGGGACAGATCAACCTGAATTCGAAGTGTTACATTAGCCGCCTAAGTGGCTCTCCAGTACATACCCTAACCTTAATATTAGTTATTTATTAATGTGGAAGTAAATTATTAGCCAATTTTAAACTTTTCCTAAGTAAGTTAACATAAGGGCATTTTTTTCATTTTACCACCTATGATAAAACTAACACAATTTTAGATTTAAATATTTACCGACCTTCTTTTAGTCAAAATTATGCAAGCCTAAAAATTTCAACTTAAATTGAGTTCATTTGCTATGTCTAATTCAAGTTTTACTATTATGGACTAAATTGTAACAAATACAAACTATCAAGACCTATTCCGAGTTACAAATTATGTAACAACCTATTTTTAGGTGGAATCGAAACAATGGTTTCGGGACCATAAATCTGAGCCGAAAATAAAATTTATTTTTATTTTATTACATGGCCCGTAATATGATAGAAATGTTATGTGAAATTTTTTATACGAAAATTTTACCGATTTCGTGTTTAATTACGAGTAAGGACCAAATCGCATAAAATGCTAAAATGGAATTCTAGTAGCTATAAGGATTAAATAGCTATGGAATTCAGAATTAGAGGTCCTTATATGGTAATTAGACCATTAAAGAGTACATGGAAAATATCTTTGATGATTCATCCATGGAAAATTAAAAAAAGGCTAAGGACTAAATTGGGAAGTGAATAAATTTAATTAAATTAAAAAGATGAAAAGAATTATCATCTTATTTTCTCATCTTCTTCCCCAAAATAGAACATGGAAACCCTAGGAAAGAGAAAGCAAGCTTTCTTAGTCAAATTGGGTAAGTTTCCTTGTCCCGTTTTTAGTAATTTTGATATTTTTGAGACCGGGATATTTTAATCTATCTATTTGGGGGATTAATTTGTAAATTTATCAAAGTATAAAAATGAGTCATGGATAGTGGTGTGCATGGGCCGGGCAGCCCGGCCTGGCCCGAAGTCTCGCCCGAAATGTGGGAGTGTTTGGGCAAAAATATAGGCCCAAAAAATGGGCTTGGACAAAAAATAAGGCCCATTCAAAAAATGGGTCGGGCCTCGGGTAAGGTATTTTTGGCCCGGGCCCGGCCCGGCCCGAATTCACTAAATGACAAAAAAATATGCTTTTTTTTTAATGGTATTTTCTTGTTGCTTTCTCCCTGTTTTGCTTCCATATTATTATTATGTTGCTACTATTTTGTTGTTATTGTTTGGATATTGTATAAAACTTATTTTATTGTTAATTTTGTTATTATTTTAAAGGCATTTGTTAATTTTGTTATTACTTTAGAGGTATTTGCTTGTTAAGTTGCATCTATCTTAGTGTTATTTAAGTCTACATATTTTTTTAAAATTTATTTTCAATTTGTTGGGAAATATTTATTTTGATTTTTTAGTATTTTTGATGTATTATATATATTTAAAAATTATATAAAATAATATAAAAAATTAATACGGGCGGGCCGGGCCTGGATTTTAGCATTTTTATATGGTCGGGCTTGGGCAAAATTTTAAGCCTATTTTTTAGGCCCAGCCCGACTCGAGCCCGATAAATGGGCCTAAATTTTTAGTTGAGCCCAGCTCGAACCCGGCCCGGCCCATGATCACCTCTAGTAATGGATGTATATGCTGGAAATTAGAAATTTATGGTAGAAAATAAAAGGTTGTTGTTAAATAAACAACTTTTACAAAGTGATTTTTCATGAAAACATGATTTAAGGACTAAAATGCAAAGTTGTAAAATTTGATGGAAAATTATGAAATTTTATGAATACATGTGCTGTCAATTTTATGGTGAAATTTTGGTTAGGCTTGGAATAGAGAGTAAATTGCACAAGATTCATTTTCCGAGCCTAGGGACAAAATTGGAATTATGGAAAAGTTAAGGGCAAAATGGTCATTTTTCCTAGGATGAAAATTGAGTTCATTTGAATATGGAATGTGATAAATTAATGTTAAATTTACTCGTATAGATTTGGATAGATCGAATTCGGAGCTTGAACGAGGAAAAAGGAAAATATCAGATTTGTAGACTTTTCGCACACAAACATTGTCAAGGTAAGTTCGTGTGACTAAATTGTGTTTAATTACATGCTTGTATTGAATGTGTTTATGTAAATTATATAAATGCCATAAATATATGAAATGTTTACATATCCAATCAAGCCCGATAAATAAAAATGATTAAATTAAATGATAAGGTCCGATAGATGATAAAGGATAAACGATGAGCATATTACTCATATGCTTGAAATGAATGAGGAATGTGTTAATTTGAATTATACAAATGTTGTGGATGTATGAAATAATCACATGCTCGATAATGCGTGAAAAGGATGAAATCCCGATTGAGTATTGGATTTTGATGGATAAATGTGAAAATGAATTGACGGTTTATAAATTGGTGATTTCCTAAAATGAATGAGGTCCTGCATTTGTTGCTGACGAGATTTAGCTCAAACGAGTAATCCTATTGACCTCATTTATCATAGGATTTAGCCCGGACGGGTAATCCTAATATAGGCCTTCCCGACGAATATGTGTGAAATAGATTTAGCCCAGACGGGTAATCTGAATTATATGTGGGTCTGGATTTAACCTGGACTAGTAATCCAGACAAAGCTCTATAAAGTATTTGTCATTGCAAGGGATTTAGCCTAGACTGGTAATCCCGACAATACTCTTTGAGTATATGTTACAGGGGATTTAGCCTGGACTGGTAATCCCGCTTTAAGAAATGAGGTTCGCGGGAGTGTGCTATTTGAAAAGGATATATATACGAATTGACGGTTAATGAGATTATACACTATAAGTGTACTACTGGATATCTATCGAAATTCTGAGAAATTCAACGGGATAAAAATAGGAAATGGAATACATGAGATGATGATACATGAGATGATAATACACAAGATGATAATACATGAAATGATAATACATGATAATTGATATATGTAAACATGAAATTATGATGTTTGTACATGGAAATCATTTGATGAGAATGTTCATCCTTGATTATAGACTTGTGCTCCTTTAGCGAATTACTACTTGTATGACCTTGATATTTTGAACGATACAAGTAAGGATCTGACATGAAATATCCTGATACGGACGTAATAATTTCTGACTTCATGGTTTCTTCCATGTAGTCTTTTTATTTTTGTCGTTTTCTTGGTGGTTGCTTCCACATAGTTATGTATTAATGGTTGCTTCCATCATCTCTGCATCATGGCTTTCATCATCCTCCATCATCATTTTTGTCTTATTTGCTTAATGAGACATTTATGATGATATTTTCCTTTTTGGCAAGTCGCCATCAATAATTAAATGCTCCGTTTTTGGATGATATTTCTACACGTGTCTTGTCTCGGTTTTATCCTTCTTGGATATTTGTCAGATTCATTTCTTCTATCTCGTCTAGATGTAATGAATCCGGTGAGATTGCTGGTGAATTCCAACTTTCCCACGTGTCCTTGATCTCCATCTTCAATGGATAATCATCAATTTCCATCTCAGCTATCTTTTTTAGTAGCTGTACGGATTCTTCATCCCTTTCATGATGAGGTCTTTCGGTATTGTATGCCAGTATTCTTCTTCCATCCGTCCAAAGGACATAAGTAATATGTTGAAGTAGATACTGGGCCTTGAGCATTAAATCAATCCCGGCTTGGACTTGATAATGAGAAAAATTATTATAACACATGTCAATGGTTTTTGACAAGTGATCTTTATCTTCATTTACCGATGAAAGGTTTGTTCCTCCAAACATCATTTTAATGATCCAAATTTGATATGGCTGATAAAATTTTTTTTGTTCAGCTATACCAATAAGACTACTAATTTCTATATGAAAATAGTAAAAGAAATCCATATTTGGAAAACTTGCTAATCGTGATTTTACGATAGTAGGAAAATCCTTTAATAAATCAAAAGAAAGATTTTGGACTGTTATTTCTTTAACAAATCCCCATTCAATACTGGTTATATCAAATGGTTCATGATTAAGCCTAAATTTAATAGTAGGAAATTTTTCTCCTATATGATTTGTAAAAACATAGGCTTGTAGAAAAAATTTTGAAAAAGTTTTTCTAAATTGAATTTGCTGGTTGCAAATTAGACTGTTTATTTTTGTAAAAATTTCTACAGGTAAAATTCTTCTGGATTTATTAAATAAACATCTGCTAAACATTTTATTTATAATAGGACTGTTTATCCCACTATCAATAAAATATTGAAATATATCAAGAAAATTACTTATTTCCTTAATATCCATATATTCTATATAACATTCATCCCAATCTCTATATAAAATAAATTTTAATAAAAGATCATAGGCTTTATTAACTTTAGTGGTTTTTTCAACTAAAAATTGAGAAAAATTTGTAAAAGCTCGCCTAAAGTTTGCTCTTTGTTCTAAAATATGGGTTAATAAAATTATAATATTCCAGTGGTAATCCCGGATTATAAAAATCATTTATCTCAGAGAGCGATTGCTGTGATAAAAAGTTTTCTGCTCCTTGAATAACTTCAGCATAACTGGCTTGAAATGCCGAATTAGGGTCTTGGGACCATTGAGATTGACTTACCGGGTTTGGTGTCAATGAGAACTGAGATCCAATTGGTGATCTTACCATTGGATATGGTACATAATATCCCTGGTTAGGATAAAATAGTACTTGTGCAGGCATAGCCTTGGTTGGATTTTATTAATTTCCCTTTGTTGGGTTTTTTATGGACTGTATTCCATTCTCCCATTAGAGGTTTTTTACCTCTATCCATAAGGCCTGCTAAGAAAATCAGCAAATAAAATTAGGATTTTTAACAATTGGTATTTCTATAGAAGTCTTTTCTATAGACAATATAATAGATTTTTTATAAATAGAAAATGGTAAATATTGTTTTATAAAATCATTACCTAATAATATATCTCCTTTCATTTCAGGAAAGCATAGGATTTTAGGAATTACAAATTTTACATTATTTATGTAAATTGATGTATTCCTAGCCTTATAATATACTAAAGTTTTATTACTATCTATACCACTAATCTTTATTGGTCGTTTTATAGGTTTCCAATATTCTCTGGGAATAGCATTTAACTTACAACTACTTGTTGTAGAACCTGTATCTATTAAAGCATGTAAAGGATTTTTATCCTTAATTTTTATTTCAATATATATACAATTTTTAATATCTTGTACCGAAGTTTGTATATCTTCTATTCTAGTATTTCTAGAATTTCTACTTGGTTCGGTAGGAAAGATAGGGATATGAACTGTTTTCATACCTATCGGTGTAGAGGATGTTGTACTTTTATTATCCTCTTCTTCTTCTATTTGAGAAGTTGAGGGTAAAACTATATTATTATCTGTATTTGTTAACAGATTATTTTTAAAATATAACTTATCGCCTGAGGCCATATATTCAATAGTACTTACTAGTTTTGAAGTACTTGCATTATTTATATCTCCTATTATCCAGTCTTTTGGAATAGAAAGATCTTTTAAGTGTAATAATTTAGGCTCTATTTCCGTAATTATTTTATTAGGTGCAAAGAGTTCAATAATTTTATTATTGACTTCTTTTATTTCTACCTCTGCAGTATTAGTATATTCATTAATAGCAGTCTAGCTTATTGCAAGATCTTCTGCTAAGTCCTTAATATCAGAATTTTTTGTCTGAATTCTTAAACATAGACACTCTTCTATTAAAGGGTCCGTAATGGATATAAAGTAATTTGGTTTTACCTTAAAACCTATTACCCCATTATATAAATTTGATTGAATTCCTCCAATAAGTGCTTTTAGTAGATTTTCAAATCTTTTATCTAATAAAACTGCTATTATAGGTACATCATGACCTCTTCTAAATAAAGCTCTGATCGTGATCATAGTTATACCTAAATGTATATATCTAACCTGAGGATATTTCTTTCTAATCCTCTTAATTTTTTCTTTAGTAAATAAAGGGATTTCAGTTAATCCTCCTTTAGTATCCTTAGCGACTGTATTACCGCTAATCTTTTCAATATGTCTTTGTGACCATATTTTAAACTTAGATATTTTATATATTTCTTCTTTAGAAATATGATTTTTAGTTATCTTTTCTATCATTTCTTCTGAGAAGTCTTTTTCTTCTCCAATTAAATTTCCTAATTTTATATCGTGTTGTTCAGTTTTAGGAATTTCTTCTAACTGATTATTATGTCCTAACATAAAGATATATTCTTCATTATCAGTATTAGATTCTGTTTTTGATATTAATTCATATAATATTTCTGTAGGATTTATTTCCTCACTAAAACATATTTCTAAATCTTGTTCTTCAAGACTTTTAATCATTTTTCTGGCATTTTTCCCTTTATTAGGACAGTTTGTAGTTATGTGACCTTCTTCATCACATATAAAACATTTACAAATTTGTTTTATAGGTTTTTTAGAAGTTTTTCTTCTTACAAATTTTTTCTTTTTGTTATTATTATTATTATTACCAGTATATTTTTTATTTCCTGGTTTCCATTTTACCATCTTATATTTTTTATTTTTATAAATTTTATAAGTCTTAGGTTGTATAGGTTTACAACCAAACTCCCATTCACCTTCTAATAATTTTGTACAATATTTATGACTTAATTTATTTTTAACTTGTTTAGCAACTTTACTCTGTAAACAGTTTAAAATAATTCTTTCTCTAGCAAAATTAATCCTATTTCCTGTAGTATCTATATTTTCTATATCTAGACCAATTGCTTTACTGTGTTTATGTAAATATGATGTATATTTATTTATACAAATTTCATCCCATGGCGGAGGTAATTTATGGAAATATTGGTTTTTCTAAAATTCTATATTACTATTTTTTAACTTTTGATATTCGTGAAGAAATTTTTTAGAAAATTCTTCTAAGTATCTAATATCACATAATTTTATTTTTGATAAAATATAACTAGATTGGCCATCTTGATCTTTTTTATCAGTATAACCACAAAATTCTGTTTTTAGAATTAAAGTTAATCCTTTTAATAATTCTTTAGGAGTACCTATTTAATTAATAAGTTGTTCCTTTTGTTGTTTACCCTTTTCAGATTCTTCCCAACGACGGAGAAATTGCAACACATCTCCTTGGAAAGTTCCTACAAAATAATAAAAAAAATTTTCTTTTGTCCAACTATTGCTATTATTATTAACAACAATAGTCATTGATTGTGCCCAGTCATCTATGGTTTTTTCATAGTCTGACAAAAGTATTTTAGTTAAATCTAAATATATACCATCCTGAGCAACATTTCTTTTATTTAAATCATCAATCCTATATGGTATAGGTTGACTAGATGATTCTCCTGGATTTTCAGGTTTTACATCATTAGTAGCTATGGTTTCAAATATTCTAGTCGTTTCTTCGACTAGCTCATTATCTTTATTAAAAGATCTCAGATAATCATCTTTTTAAATATCTGATTCTATTTTTCTTTTACCATAGGGATCTTTTTTATCTTTTTCCTTAGGTTCGGAATGTAAGGATCTGTGTTGTCAGTATCCATAGGTTTCAGTATTTCTATATTTTCTTCTGTTGAAGTGTTTTCTTCATCAAAATTATAACTAGTAGCATTAATTTCTTTCGAAATTATAGAATTATTATCATCTGATTTAGTATCATCATTAGAACTGCTACTACTATCTGTAATATCATTATTTAACATATAGTGATAATTAAATATTTTAAACAAACCTTTATGTTTTTCATAAAGCTCTTCTATTAGCTTTAAATATTCTACTCTTTCATATTGATCTTCTGTGGTAGAAAATCTATCTTTCCAATGTTCTATAAGTTCTTTATAACACTGGAAATCATATTTTTGTTGTTTTGAATATTCTCTTTTTTGTTTTTTTTAATATTATTATTAGTATCTGACTCGTCCGAAGAAGTTTGGTATTTCTCAGATAAAGGTAATATAACATTACTATTACCATAGTATAATGGACCTAAATCCATTTCCTGTTCTTCACTTTTATTAGTAAGAACATTATCTAATTTATTATTAATATCTGATAAAAGTTCTTTAGACTCGTTATTCAAGTCTAATTCGGTTACCTTACTCATATTATCAACTTTACTTTCAATATTATTAACCTTATTATATAACTTATTAAAATATACAGAAGTTATATCCACCAAACTATTGATACATTTACGAAGAGTCGAAATATTGTTTTCATTTTTTGGTTCTATATGCATAGTATGATTACAAGTTTATCTTTATATAAACAATCCATTTCTTCCATATTACTTATCTTTGGTACTAAAACCGTCTGTTATCTTAATATGTCTTTAACAAAGGCCTTAAACACGTCCTCCCTGGACTTAAACAGGCAAACAAAGACACAACAACAGATATATGGGTTTCAGGATAAATAACTATGAAATAAACAGAATTGTGAACAAAAGATAGAAACTTATAATATTACTACGGTATTTTTGATTCCAAGTATCGTTACTCCGGCCCTCTGATACCAATTACGGGGGACTATGGTGGCTCAAGACAGCAGAAGATATCATACAAAGAGAGTTTTATTATTTAGTAAATGAAATTTTTACAAAAGGCTATTGAAAGAAAACTATTCTAGTCGATTACAAAGAAAGCATTCCAAGATTCGATGCTTTGTTTAGGCTACAACAATGCCTATTTATAGTGTAAAATTTAACTCTAATTGATTTACATTTCAAATCCGGATAATATCCTGATAAGGACGTAATAATTTCTAACTTGATGGTTTCTTCCACGTAGTCTTTTTATTTTTGTCGTTTTCTTGGTGGTTGCTTCCACATATTTATGCATTAATGGTTGCTTCCATCATCTCTGCATCATGGCTTTCATCATCCTCCATCATCATTTTTGTCTTATTTGCTTAATGAGACATTTATGATGATATTTTCCTTTTTGGCAAGTCGCCATCAATAATTAAATGCTCCATTTTTGGATGACATTTTTACACGTGTCTTGTCTCGATTTTATCCTTCTTGGATATTTGTCAGATTCATTTCTTCTATCTCGTCTAGATGTAATGAATCCGGTGAGATTGCTGATGAATTCCAACTTTCCCACGTGTCCTTGATCTCCATCGTCAATGGATAATTATCAATTTCCATCTCAGCTATCTTTTTTAGTAGCTGTACGGATACTTCATCCCTTTCATGATGAGGTCTGTTGGTATTGTATGCCAGTATTCTTCTTCCATCCGTCCAAAGGACATAAGTATTATGTTGAAGTAGATACTGGGCCTTGAGCATTAAATCAATTCCGGCTTGGACTTGATAATGAGAAAAATTATTATAACACATGTCAATGGTTTTTGACAAGTGATCTTTATCTTCATTTATCGATGAAAGGTTTGTTCCTCCAAACATCGCTTTAATGATCCAAATTTGATATGGCTGATAAAATTTTTCTTATTCAGCTATACCAATAAGACTACTAATTTCTATATAAAAATAGTAAAAGAAATCCATATTTGGAAAACTTGCTAATCGTGATTTTACGATAGCAGGAAAATCCTTTAATAAATCAAAAGAAAGATTTTGGACTGTTATTTCTTTAACAAATCCCCATTCAATACTGGTTATATCAAATGGTTCATGATTAAGCCTAAATTTAATAGTAGGAAATTTTTCTCCTATATGATTTGTAAAAACATAGGCTTGTAGAAAAAATTTTGAAAAAGTTTTTCTAAATTGAATTTGCTGGTTGCAAATTAGACTGTTTATTTTTGTAAAAATTTCTACAGGTAAAATTCTTCTGGATTTATTAAATAAACATCTTCTAAACATTTTATTTATAATAGGACTGTTTATCCCACTATCAATAAAATATTGAAATATATCAAGAAAATTATTTATTTCCTTAATATCCATATATTCTATATAACATTCATCCCAATCTCTATATAAAATAGATTTTAATAAAAGATCATGGGCTTTATTAACTTTAGTTGTTTTTTCAACTAAAAATTGAGAAAAATTTGTAAGAGCTCGCCTAAAGTTTGCTCTTTGTTCTAAAATATGGGTTTTCCATATTTTGTTAATAAAATTATAATATTCCAGTGGTAATCCTGGATTATAAAAATCATTTATCTCAGAGAGCGATTGTTGTGATAAAAAATTTTTTGCTCCCTAAATAACTTCAGCATAACTGGCTTGCAATGTCGAATTAGGGTATTGGGACCATTGAGATTGACTTACCGGGTTTGGTGTCAATGAGAACTGAGATCCAATTGGTGATCTTACCATTGGATATGGTACATAATATCCCTGGTTAGGATAAAATGGTACTTGTGCAGGCATAGGAACAAATCATTGGTTTAATTTTGTTAATTTCCCTTTGTTGGGTTCTTTATGGACTATATTCCATTCTCCCATTAGAGGTTTTTTACCTCTATCCATAAGGTCTGCTAAGAAAATCAGCAAATAAAATTAGGATTTTTAACAATTGGTATTTCTATAGAAGTCTTTTCTATAGACAATATAATAGATTTTTTATAAATAGAAAATGGTAAATATTGTTTTATAAAATCATTACCTAATAATATATCTCCTTTCATTTCAGGAAAGCATAGGATTTTAGGAATTACAAATTTTACATTATTTATGTAAATTGGTATATTCCTAGCCTTATAATATACTAAAGTTTTATTACTATCTATACCACTAGCCTTTATTGGTTGTTTTACAGGTTTCCAATATTCTCTGGGAATAGCATTTAACTTACAACTACTTGTTGTAGCACCTATATCTATTAAAGCATGTAAAGGATTTTTATCCTTAATTTTTATTTCAATATATATACAATTTTTAATATCTTGTACCGAAGTTTGTATATCTTCTATTCTAGTATTTCTAGAATTTCTACTTGGTTCGGTAGGAAAGATAGGGATCTGAACTGTTTTCATACCTATCGGTGTAGAGGATGTTGTACTTTTATTATCCTCTTCTTCTTCTATTTGAGAAGTTGAGGGTAAAACTAGATTATCATCTGTATTTGTTAACATATTATTTTTAGAATATAACTTATCGCCTGAGGCCATATATTCAATAGTACTTACTGGTTTTGAAGTACTTGCATTATTTATATCTCCTATTATCAAGTCTTTTGGAATAGAAAAATCTTTTAAGTGTAATAATTTAGGCTCTATTTCCGTAGTTATTTTATTAGGTTCAAAGAGTTCAATAATTTTATTATTGACTTCTTTTATTTCTACCTCTACGGTATTAGTATATTCATTAATAGCAGTCCAGCTTATTGCAAGATCTTCTGCTAAGTCCTTAATATCAGAATTTTTTGTCTGAATTTTTAAACATAGACACTCTTCTATTAAAGGGTCCGTAATAGATATAAAGTAATTTGGTTTTACCTTAAAACCTATTACCCCATTATATAAATTTGATTGAATTCCTCCAATAAGTGCTTTTATTAGATTTTCAAATCTTTTATCTAATAAAACTGCTATTATAGGTACATCATGACCTCTTCTAAATAAAGCTCTAATCGTGATCATAATTATACCTAAATGTATATATCTAACCTGAGGATATTTCTTTCTAATCCTCTTAATTTTTTCTTTAGTAAATAAAGGGATTTCAGTTAATCCTCCTTTAGTATCCTTAGCGACTGTATTACCGCTAATCTTTTCAATATGTCTTTGTGACCATATTTTAAACTTAGATATTTTATATATTTCTTCTTTAGAAATATGATTTTTAGTTATCTTTTCTATCATTTCTTCTGAGAAGTCTTTTTCTTCTCCAATTAAATTTCCTAATTTTATATCGTGTTGTTCAGTTTTAGGAATTTCTTCTAACTGATTATTATGTCCTAACATAAAGATATATTCTTCATTATCAGTATCAGATTCTGTTTTTGATATTAATTCATATAATATTTCTGTAGGATTTATTTCCTCTCTAAAACATATTTTTAAATCTTGTTCTTCAAGACTTTTAATCATTTTTCTGGCATTTTTCCCTTTATTAGGACAGTTTGTAGCTATGTGACCTTCTTCATCACATATAAAACATTTACAAATTTGTTTTATAGGTTTTTTAGAAGTTTTTCTTCTTACAAATTTTTTCTTTTTGTTATTATTATTATTATTACCAGTATATTTTTTATTTCCTGGTTTCCATTTTACCATCTTATATTTTTTATTTTTATAATTTTTATAAGTCTTAGGCTGTATAGGTTTACAACCAAACTCCCATTCACCTTCTAATAATTTTGTACAATATTTATAACTTAATTTATTTCTAACTTGTTTAGCAGCTTTACTCTGTAAACAGTGTAAAGTAATTCTTTCTCTAGCAAAATTAATCCTATTTCCTATAGTATCTATATTTTCTATATCTAGACCAGTTGCTTTACTGTGTTTATCTAAATATGATGTATATTTATTTATACAAATTTCATCCCATGGCGGGGGTAATTTATGGAAATATTAGTTTTTCCAAAATTCTATATTACTATTTTTTAACTTTTGATATTCGTGAAGAAATTTTTTAGAAAATTCTTCTAAGTATCTAATATCACATAATTTTATTTTTGATAAAATATAACTAGATTGGCCATCCTGATCTTTTTTATCAGTATAACCACAAAATTCTACTTTTAGAATTAAAGTTAATCCTTTTAATAATTCTTTAGGAGTACCTATTTGATTAATATGTTGTTCCTTTTGTTGTTTACCCTTTTCAGATTCTTCCCAACGACGGAGAAATTGCAACACATCTCCTTGGAAAGTTCCTACAAAATAATTTGAAATTTTTTCTTTTGTCCAACTATTGCTATTATTATTAACAACAATAGTCATTGATTGTGCCCAGTCATCTATGGTTTTTTCATAGTCTGACAAAGGTATTTTAGTTAAATCTAAATATATACCACCCTGAGCAACATTTCTTTTATTTAAATCATCAATCCTATATGGTATAGGTTTACTAGATGATTCTCCTGGATTTTCAGGTTTTACATCATTAGTAGCTATGGTTTCAAATATTCTAGTCGTTTCTTCGACTAGCTCATTATCTTTATTAAAAGATCTTAGATAATCATCTTTTTGAATATCTTATTCTATTTTTCTTTTACCATAAGGATCTTTTTTATCTTTTTCCTTAGGTTTCGGAATGTAAGGATTTGTGTTGTCAGTATCCATAGGTTCCGGTATTTCTATATTTTCTTCTGTTGAAGTGTTTTCTTCATCAGAATTATAACTAGTAGCATTAATTTCTTTCGAAATTATAGAATTATTATCATCTGATTTAGTATCATCATTAGAACTGCTACTACTATCTGTAATATCATTATTTAACATATAGTGATAATTAAATATTTTAAACAAACCTTTATGTTTTTCATAAAGCTCTTCTATTAGCTTTAAATATTCTACTCTTTCATATTGATCTTCTGTGGTAGAAAATCTATCTTTCCAATGTTCTATAAGTTCTTTATAACACTGGAAATCATATTTTTGTTGTTTTGAATATTCTCTTTTTTGTTTTTTTAATATTATTATTAGTATCCGACTCGTCCGAAGAAGTTCGGTCTTCCTCAGATAAAGGTAATATAACATTACTATTACCATAGTATAATGGACCTAAATCCATTTCTTGTTCTTCACTTATATTAGTAAAGGTACCAATAGTTTGGTGGATATAACTTCTGTATATTTTAATAAGTTATATAATAAGGTTAATAATATTGAAAGTAAAGTTGATAATATGAGTAAGGTAACCGAATTAGACTTGAATAACGAGTCTAAAGAACTTTATCAGATATTAATAATAAATTAGATAATATTCTTACTAATAAAAGTGAAGAACAGGAAATGGATTTAGGTCCATTATACTATGGTAATAGTAATGTTATATTACCTTTATCTGAGGAAGACCAAACTTCTTCGGACGAGTCGGATACTAATAATAATATTAAAAAAGAAAAACAAAAAAGAGAATATTCAAAATAACAAAAATATGATTTCCAGTGTTATAAAGAACTTATAGAACATTGAAAAGATAGATTTTCTACCACAGAAGATCAATATGAAAGAGTAGAATATTTAAAGCTAATAGAAGAGCTTTATGAAAAACATAAAGGTCTGTTTAAAATATTTAATTATCACTATATATTAAATAATTATATTACAGATAGTAGTAGCAGTTCTAATGATGATACTAAATCAGATGATAATAATTCTATAATTTCGGATGAAATTAATGCTACTAGTTATAATTCTGATGAAGAAAACACTTCAATAGAAGAAAATATAAAAATACCGGAACCTATGGATACTGACAACACAGATCCTTACATTCCAAAACCTCAGGAAAAAGATAAAAAAGATCCTTATGGTAAAAGAAAAATAGAATCAGATATTCAAAAAGATGATTACCTGAGATCTTTTAATAAAGATAATGAGCTAGTCGAAGAAACGACTAGAATATTTGAAACCATAGCTACTAATGATGTAAAACCTGAAAACCCAGGAGAATCATCTAGTCAATCTATACCATATAGGATTGATGATTTAAATAAAAGAAATGTTGCTCAGGGTGGTATATATTTAGATTTAACTAAAATACCTTTGTCAGACTATGAAAAAACCATAGATGACTGGGCACAATCAATGACTATTGTTGTTAATAATAATAGCAATAGATGGACAAAAGAAAAAATTTTAAATTATTTTGTAGGAACTTTCCAAGGAGATGTGTTGCAATTTCTCCGTCGTTGGGAAGAATCTGAAAAGGGTAAACAACAAAAGGAACAACTTATTAATCAAATAGGTACTCCTAAAGAATTATTAAAAGGATTAACTTTAATTCTAAAAACAGAATTTTGTGATTATACTGATAAAAAAGATCAGGATGGCCAATCTAGTTATATTTTATCAAAAATAAAGTTATGTGATATTAGATACTTAGAAGAATTTTCTAAAAAATTTCTTCACGAATATTAAAAGTTAAAAAATAGTAATATAGAATTTTGGAAAAACCAATATTTCCATAAATTACCCCCACCATGGGATGAAATTTGTATAAATAAATATACATCATATTTAGATAAACACAGTAAAGCAACTGGTCTAGATATAGAAAATATAGATACTATAGGAAATAGGATTAATTTTGCTAGAGAAAGAATTACTTTACACTATTTACAGAGTAAAGCTGCTAAACAAGTTAAAAATAAATTAAGTCATAAATATTGTACAAAATTATTAGAAGGTGAATGGGAGTTTGGTTGTAAACCTATACAACCTAAGACTTATAAAAATTATAAAAATAAAAAATATAAGATGGTAAAATGGAAACCAGGAAATAAAAAATATACTGGTAATAATTATAATAATAACAAAAAGAAAAAATTTGTAAGAAGAAAAACTTCTAAAAAACCTATAAAACAAATTTGTAAATATTTTATATGTGATGAAGAAGGTCACATAGCTACAAACTGTCTTAATAAAAGGAAAAATGCCAGAAAAATGATTAAAAGTCTTGAAGAACAAGATTTAGAAATATGTTTTAGTGAGGAAATAAATCCTATAGAAATATTATATGAATTAATATCAAAAACAGAATCTGATACTGATAATGAAGAATATATCTTTATGTTAGGACATAATAATTAGTTAGAAGAAATTCCTAAAACTGAACAATAGGATATAAAATTAAGAAATTTAATTGGAGAAGAAAAAGACTTCTCAGAAAAAAATGATAGAAAAGATAACTAAAAATCATATTTCTAAAGAAAAAATATATAAAATATCTAAGTTTAAAATATGGTCACAAAGACATATTGAAAAGATTAGCGGTAATACAGTCGCTAAGGATACTAAAGGAGGATTAACTGAAATCCCTTTATTTACTAAAGAAAAAATTAAGAGGATTAGAAAGAAATATCCTCAGGTTAGATATATACATTTAGGTATAATTATGATCACGATTAGAGCTTTATTTAGAAGAGGTCATGATGTACCTATAATAGCAGTTTTATTAGATAAAAGATTTGAAAATCCAATAAAAGCACTTATTGGAGGAATTCAATCAAATTTATATAATGGGGTAATAGGTTTTAAGGTAAAACCAAATTACTTTATATCCATTACGGACCCTCTAATAGAAGAGTGTCTATATTTAAGAATCCAGACAAAAAATTCTGATATTAAGGACTTAGCAGAAGATCTTGCAATAAGCTGGACTGCTATTAATGAATATACTAATACTGCAGAGGTAGAAAGAAAAGAAGTCAATAATAAAATTATTGAACCCTTTGAAACTAATAAAATAACTACGGAAATACAGCCTAAATTATTACACTTAAAAGATATTTCTATTCCAAAAGACTAGATAATAGGAGATATAAATAACGCAAGTACTTCAAAACCAGTAAGTACTATTGAATATATGGCCTCAGGCGATAAGTTATATTTTAAAAATAATCTGTTAACAAATACAGATGATAATCTAGTTTTACCCTCAACTTCTCAAATAGAAGAAGAAGAGGATAATAAAAGTACAACATCCTCTACACCGATAGGTATGAAAACAGTTCATATCCCTATCTTTCCTACCGAACCAAGTAGAAATTCTAGAAATACTAGAATAGAAGATATACAAACTTCGGTACAAGATATTAAAAATTGTATAAATATTGAAATAAAAATTAAGGATAAAAATCCTTTACATGCTTTAATAGATACAGGTGCTACAACAAGTAGTTGTAAGTTAAATGCTATTCCCAGAGAATATTGGAAACCTGTAAAACGACCAATAAAGGTTAGTGGTATAGATAGTAATAAAACTTTAGTATACTATACGGCTAAGAATATACCAATTTACATAAATAATGTGAAATTTTTAATTCCTAAAATCCTATACTTTCCTGAAATGAAAGGAGATATATTATTAGGTAATGATTTTATAAAACAATATTTACCATTTTCTATTTATAAAAAATCAATTATATTGTCTATAGAAAAGACTTCTATAGAAATACCAATTGTTAAAAATCCTAATTTTATTTCCTGATTTTCTTAGCAGGCCTTATGGATAGAGGTAAAAAACCTCTAATGGGAGAATGGAATACAGTCCATAAAAAACCCAACAAAGGGAAATTAACAAAATCCAACCAAGGATTTGTTCCTATGCCTGCACAAGTACCATTTTATCCTAACCAGGGATATTATGTGCCATATCCAATGGTAAGATCACCAATTGGATCTCAGTTCTCATTGACATCAAACCTGGTAAGTTAATCTCAATGGTCCCAAGACCCTAATTCGGAATTTCAAGCCATTTATGCTGAAGTTATTCAGGGAGCAGAAAACTTTTTATCACAGCAATCGCTCTCTGAGATAAATGATTTTTATAATCCAGGATTACCACTGGAATATTATAATTTTATTAACAAAATATGGAAAACCCATATTTTAGAACAAAGAGCAAACTTTAGGCGAGCTCTTACAAAATTTCTCAATTTTTAGTTGAAAAAACAACTAAAGTTAATAAAGCCCATGATCTTTTATTAAAATCTATTTTATATAGAGATTGGGATGAATGTTATATAGAATATATGGATATTAAGGAAATAAATAATTTTCTTGATATATTTCAATATTTTATTGACAGTGGGATAAACAGTTCTATTATAAATAAAATGTTTAGAAGATGTTTATTTAATAAATCCAGAAGAATTTTACCTGTAGAAATTTTTACAAAAATAAACAGTCTAATTTGCAACCAGCAAATTCAATTTAGAAAAACTTTTTCTAAATTTTTTCTACAAGCCTATGTTTTTACAAATCATATAGGAGAAAAATTTCCTACTATTAAATTACGGCTTAATCATGAACCATTTGATATAACCAGTATTGAATGAGGATTTGTTAAAGAAATAACAGTCCAAAATCTTTCTTTTGATTTATTAAAGGATTTTCCTGCTACCGTAAAATCACGATTAGCAAGTTTTCCAAATATGGATTTCTTTTACTATTTTTATATAGAAATTAGTAGTCTTATTGGTATAGCTGAATAAGAAAAATTTTATCAGCCATATCAAATTTGGATCATTAAAGCGATGTTTGGAGGAACAAACCTTTCATCGATAAATGAAGATAAAGATCACTGGTCAAAAACTATTGACATGTGTTATAATAATTTTTCTCATTATCAAGTCCAAGCCGGAATTGATTTAATGCTCAAGGCCCAGTATCTACTTCAACATAATACTTATGCCCTTTGGACGGATGGAAGAAGAATACTGGCATACAATACCGAAAGACCTCATCATGAAAGGGATGAAGAATCCGTACAGCTACTAAAAAAGATAGCTGAGATGGAAATTGATGATTATCCATTGACGATAGAGATCAAGGACACGTGGGAAAGTTGGAATTCACCAGCAATCTCACCGAATTCATTACATCTAGACGAGATAGAAGAAATGAATTTGACAAATATCCAAGAAGGATAAAACCGAGACAAGACACGTGTAAAAATATCATCCAAAAACGGAGCATTTAATTATTGATGGAGACTTGCCAAAAAGGAAAATATCATCATAAATAGTTACCTCAAAATAGAATGAATGGTAAGTTTATGTACCAAGTTATACGAACTTACTAAGCATTTTATGCTTACTAGTTTTATTTTACTGTCGTATAGTAAATCGGAAGCTCATGGAATTGGAAGCTTAGCGGAGATCACTCACAGTATCCGTCGACCCATGTTGGTATAAAATGGTAAATCAATTATGGTTATAATAGCATGTATAGGATATATTGGCTCTATTGGCATGTAAATGTAAATGATGTTTGTGATCTATGTAACACCCTAAACCTAGCCTAGACGTTATGGCCGTATTTGGAAGTGTTACATTGAAGTGTTTTGAAATCGTGAACTTAACATGTCTTAATTCGATGTAAAACCTTTTAGTTTGAAAGAAAATAGTAACCCGTTTATCTTAGTTAATCCAGCTATAAAAGTAGTTTACTCTTGAAAACTTGTTAATTTCGGAAGCCTTGCTTAAATCCTTGTTTGTGTAAAACCGTGGTTTTGGAAAAACAAATATCTTTTGTAAAACTGTGCCCCAAAGCTAACAAGTTTAGAATAATTTAAATAACCCAACAATTTAGTTCAAAACTTAAATAATGGCCTTATTACAACCCAAAATAAAAATAATAGTCAAAGTAAATAAAATCCGAAATAGTATAAAAGCGAAGTGTTGCCGTCTCCAAGTCCCATGCTGCGCTGAAACATCTATGCCCTGGGATTACCTGTACAGGAAAACAGACGAGTGAGTTTACAAAAACTCAGTGTGTATTCTCGTGCATAACAGTATCACAGGGTCAATCTGGGCCTGAGCCCATATCAGTACAGATCTGAGTTAGTGGGCCAAAGCTCATTACAGAACAGTATAACATGCATACAAAGTACTACCCAACCAGCCTCTACACTCTATCTCCGTCCAACCCATCACTCCATGTGGGGATATAATTGACCTACCCAACCCTACACTCCACAGTGTAGGGCCGATGCGGCATTATTAGTAATATATTAGGCTATAAGCCATCAGAATTATGTAGCGAAACTGCCAGAACAGAACACTTCCTCCATAAACGTATACCCGACCCCATGTAATGCAACATACTCAATGTCATGCCAAAATAATATAGAACATAAGCGCATACATAACATTTCCTGGCATAAAATATTATTCAGCAAGTATACGAGGTCAAATCAGTCATCTTACCCTAGAAGGGTATTTTTTTTCATTTTGCCCTTAGGGGGCATTTCAGTCATTTACCAGTGTGGGCCTAAGTATGCAAAGGCCCATCAGTAGGCCCATGGTCGTCTAGTGACACGGAACCAAACAGTCTAGAAACTCAAATATGGCCTAAGGCCCATCTTACAGGCCCACGGCCCGTTGGGCCCATCCAACCCATTTCGGCCCATCTTACGAAATCGCTCGTGATGGCCGTTTCCCGATGTAGGGCCACAATCCGTGGCCTCAATTGGTCACATGCACGTTCGCACACCCATGTGGCCAACATTCGATTTGTCAGCTTTTCAGCATTTACCGTTTCGGCATTTCGCCTTTGTATCCAAATACTGCGAAAAACACACATGAAGAGAGAACGTGTGTTAAACCCAAGCGATTCTCGATCCTACATTCATCCACATACCCCATTAGTCGATTAATTCAAAAGTTAATCACCCTTTCACGATCATAAAGTTTTCCCCAAAACCACAAGTTGCTTACCTTGATTAAAAGGGTAAGGTTTTACTCCTCCTCTATCCTTGCGTGTAGTCAACTTCTTAAACCTTAACCAACACCATAAAATATTATCATCTTATTAACTAAGACCAAACAAGAAGCATATTCGAACCAACGATCAACGACTTACCAAAACAAGAAAGTGAACGCTTAAACGATAGAGTATCGCCTCCACACCTTCCTCAACAAATCCGAACCCCTAACACATTTGGCCAAGGCATGGGGTTACAAGATAATCATCTAAGCGAAAAGTAATTGAGAAGAAAGGGATACCTTTAACCTTCAAATAAATAAAGAACTCGATACCCTTGAGAAGAAGACTTACAAAATTATTTAGTCAACCCGAACCTAGCAATAGCCCAATTTGCGTCAAGGGGGTAATCGACCAAGAACTATTTGGCTCAGAGAAAACCTTAGATTCGGCCAACACAGCAGAAGGCAGAAGAAGTCAAAGGGAAGAAGATAAACAAATTGGTTTCACCCTTCAGAACTCTAGATAGAATCTGAAAAGATGAGAAAGAGAGGAAGAGAAAGAATGGCTTGCTTGCCACCACAAGACCGGATGGTCTAGAGAGACAAGAGGGTACAATCGACTAAGGCAAAGAGTCTAGAAGTAGAAAGCAAAGATGAAGCAAAAGGCCAATGGTGAGTTCAGCTACAGAAAACAACGCAAAACGAGGGACAATGAGCAAGAGGGTTTCGGCTTTTGAAACTAGAAGAGAAGAGTAGTGAGAGATGAGAAATTGTTTAGATTGAAAGGGAGAAAAATAAATGCACGAGAGGTCATTTTTGGTTTTTAGATCCACAATCGGCAATATGAAAATGGAGAAAATAACGAGGAGAGAAAAGAACACAAAGATACCCGAAAATGCACACAAGAATTCAGCTTCTACCTATCTCAACATATCAAACTGATTTCCCTTAGCCACACAACTCAAATTCGGCACCACCACTCCTACTCTCATCACTTCCTTGATTTTCTCCTTGATTTTAGCCACCACACAAGTTTGAAACACATTCAAACTTTTCAAACTACTCCCCTTCCCTAAAGACTCTCCATGACTGATTCAACCCTCCTCCTTTAAGAGTTTCGGCCAAAAACCACTACTTCTACAGCATCGGAGCAATAAAAAACCTCCTTTTGCCCCACCTGCGCCTCGAATCCAAGTCCCCTAGGTACACTTCTCACACTACTTTGCCACCTTACCAGCGTGCCTTTTATGCCACAAATCCCAAACGATACTTTAAAAGGCTTCCACCCCCCAAGCCAAGATCCTATTAAGTGCCCAAAATGAAAAATTTTCCCTAGGCTAAAGCTCTAACCCAAGCCTTCCCAGGCCCCCCAAACATGCCCAAACATGCTAGCCACTACAACAAACACGCAATTGTGCTATTTTATGCAACATTAAAACTCAAAACATTAGGGCGTTACAATCTAGCTAATGGAATGGCTAGTAATGGTTTGTTCTAATATGGTTGTAATGTCTAACTCAAGGTCTTAACTAAAGTAAGATTATAGACATGCATACATTAGGAAATATGGTTTTTGAATGATGAAATTAGTGGGAAATCAATTATAAATTGCTTGGTTGGTATTAGTATGAATTAGTGCAGGTATTGGATGAATTGGTGCACGGTTTGTAACATGGGCGTATAGATTAGCCGTGTGTCCCCTGCATCCAAAAAGTTCAAAACAGAATGCTTAGAATCGAGCACATGGGCTATCACACGGGCGTTTGCCTTGCCCGAGTGAGGTACACAACCTGACTACACGTGTGTGTGTGATATGGCCGTGTGAATCCTGCACCTATTTTTGAAAATTCGAATTAACCACTTGGCCTAGCACACGGGCGTGTGACTTGGCCATGTGAGATCAATTTCTTTAAGGGTTGCAAGTTAGAGAGTTACACGGCCTGAGAACACGGGTGTGTGAAGCCACACGGCCTGGAGCGAGGTAAGGCACATGGGCGTGTTGACCACACGGCCAGACCACACGGGCGTGTAACCTCGGTAACTGAGGAAAACTTTGGGATTTTGTGAAAAATTCCCTGATATTTCGATTTAGTCCTGGTTTGATCCCGATTCATACTTTGGGCTTTGAGAACCTATCTAATGGACATTATGATACAATCTTGGTAAATGAATAGTACTTGGTTCAGTTTAATGGAAATAATCTGGTAAACTCTGATAATGCCTCGTACCCTATTCTGACGAAGGATATGGGTAGGGGGTGTTACAAATTAAGTGTGTTTCTATTGAATTTTACCCATTACGAGACTAATCCTAAAATTTTATCAAGTTTCCTTATCATTTAAGGCTCTAAATTAGACCAATAAATTTTCAACACTAAATTGTAACTTAAACAAATTAAAATTTCAATTTAAAAAGACAAAAATTCAACCTCCCAAAAACCCACATTGTCGTGTCCCTTAGATTGTGTGTCATTACATGACCGTGTTCATGTCACGAAAAACTTTAGGCTGATCACACATGCTCGTGGGGAAATCCCACATGCCCATGTGTGATAGCTTCAGTTTCCGCATGCCCGTGTCACTTACCCACACGCTTGTCTGCAATTCCTCACACGCCCATGTGGATAGGCACACACTCATGTGAAAACACTGCACCTATTTTTGCAAAAAACTCAATTTAAAACTCAATTTTGCATATTTAAATGGCCAATTTAACCTGATTTAACTACGATTAACTAACAAACATATAACACACCTTCAGTTAAATTTATTGACATCAATTAATCCCCAATTAAATAGAATTAGGGAATTAATTTCATGCACATCAAACATTAAATAAATCAAACAAGTGGCGTACCTTAGTCACTAGTAAACCACCCTATGGAAGCTTCATTTAAACAATCGTTAATATAAATTTCATACTTCACACACCGCGTTATCAAGCAACAGTACACTGTAAATCATTCAATAATTAAACTCAAACATGCCTCAAAACTATTATAAACCATCTAAAATAAATGTTTAATGTCCAAAGTCCAATTACAACCAAAATCAAACTAATTCCCGAAAGTTCCACAATACCTGATTACAGTCTCTAAAATATGTAATAAAGTCTCTACCAAGCCTAAATATCTTGGAACTCTCTTGCTCGACTCCTCAACTCTTCAATCCCAATGATTATCTGCACGAATTGTGAGTGTGTAAGCTTTAAAAAGCCCAGTGAATGTTAACAAAAACGACTAGTAAATTAACATCTAATTCATGCTTAATTCACAACCAATCATTCACCAATTGTCAGCCAAATAATTAAACATGTCAATTTAATTTCCATAAGCATTTTTAATACCAAAAATCAATTATTCATGGCTTTCAATCATCAATTAATATAGCAAAAATCACACATAAATATATTGACATACACTTCCTATGACTTAATCAGGTGATCATACATCGGATAAACATATCTTTGAACTCCCACAAATATCAAATATAGTCCACTAAGTTGAGAGGGCCGAAGCACACGCTTCATTATAACGCCTCAAATAACCCATTGAGTGGAGACTCATGCTCAACACTCCCTTATATACTCCAAACAAATGAGTCCACCTAGAGCTATATGTTCACAATGTTACAAATAAAGGTGAGTACCCACAAATCCTATGACATGCCAACTATATCTAATGGATCCACCATGCATGTTGCCAATATATTCAGTCAAACATAGCATATTAATCAATCATTATTATGCTCAATTTAATGTGACAAGATGCTTATGTGTAACTTGTAACATAGCCATTTAACATCTAATTAAATCAAGCAATTCATTTGCCAATTTCCCATATTCAATTACCAATTGAAACATCAACATATCATGATAAAAAATTTCAGTAGACATGCTTTAAATCATCCTTAATATTAATCTAATTAAATAACACAACACCACCCAAAAGCTTATTTACCATTTTTTTTCAATACAAATTCAATTTTTGCACATTTAATACCAATCTTGCAAAATTAGTCATTCAACCATAATTAATTAATAGAAATCATTAATTAATATACTAATTAACATAATTGAGGGTTAATTTACCAAATCACCCTCAGAAACACTCACCACACAATTTTATTCTATCATAACAAGTGATCAACTAAGCAATTCCAAGCTTCAATTCTAGTTATCTCGATCCTCTTCAAGATTCAGATCTTCAGTAGAGGTAAAGTAGACATTACCACCTTTTCAATGCTATAATAAACACAAATTTTAATTAACTATGCTAATTGAAATTCTCTCACAAAGATACCTCACCAGATTTGTAACATCAAGTTGAAACTTGATTCCTCACAAAATCGATCTCTACAGCCCTCCTAATCACTTCCAAACATCAATACTAGACTAAATACACATATACTAAGCATCAATTTTACATTTAAATCAAGTTTACAAAAATTTGAAAAATTGGTTTATGAAGATGATGAAATTCGGATTTCTTCAAATTACATTACAAATTATGTTTAATCTTGACCAAAACCTTTTAATAGATCCATTTTGAGTTGGAACATCTATTGATTTGTGGATTTCCTCTCAAAATTCAAGATCCACCATTAAATAACCATGTGTTCTTAGAAGAAGATGACATTGATAAAAATCCTTTAATTGACTCTCAAATCATGTAAAAATATTTTTAATCTTCATGAAAACAAGTTTAGGATTGAAGATTATCTTTGATTCACTCTAAATTCGTTGATTGAAAATATTGATTTAAAAAGCTTGAGAAATTTCAAAATATTTTTGGCTACTTTTGAGAATAATTTCGGGTGAATTGAGAGAGTATTTTTAGAAGAAAATTGATTGGATCTATTATCTGATGATAGATTCTTGAAACCATGCAAACAAAATGAATTTTATAGCTTTTTAATTTGATGTAAATGGTGTGAAAAATAGGCTAGATGTATTGTGTTTAAAACTGAAACAACCCACCAAAAATTTAAAAATTGGGAAATTTGCCTAATGGCCACTCCCACTCCCACATTTCCCTTACTTTAGCAATGGATCATTTCCCTCCAAAATTCTGAATTTTAAGGTTTATTTGCCAAATAAATACTCTAAATTTTCACTTGTTTTACAATTAAATCCTATTTAATAAATATTTAAATTTAACTCAAATTAACCCCAATATAATTATTTTAAAATTCTTTTTTGACCCAAATTAATTATTCTCACTAATAATTATTTAATTACTTTAAAATTAATTTTCTAAAAATATTTTATTTTTTCAAATTATTGTTTAATCAATTTTAGATGAAATTAACCTCCTAAATTAAATTAAAAATTACTAGAAACCCTATAAATTCCCAATTTCACACTCGAAACTCGAAAAATATACCTGAAACTACTAGATCCAATTGAGGAATATTATAAAATTTAGTTTGACACATGGACCAATTAGATTAGTGGGGCACGAATAGGAACAAGCAGAAGGGATAGAGGATTTCAGTTCACCTTATACACGATTGACTTCCTTGGCATCTCGAATCTGAAAGCTATTGCTTATCAATGGGTGAAACTATAATGATAAGCCATGAGAATAAGAATTTTCACATTGACAACGTAAAAACTCAACCACTTGATGCTATTAGCATCATTGGTAATGTGGATTTTACTCTTTTGAAAAGCCCTTTGCAACTAACGCAGTTTTAAGGGGGGACATACAAAATTAAGATCATGATTGAGGAATAGGTTCACATGACACGAACGTTGTGTAAATAATCCAAAACTACTGACTATATCATCTATTTGTGTTCCACAGCGAAACAAAGCAAAATAATGAACAAAAACACATGTCATCCCTGTCAAGACAATAAAATCCTGGTTACATTTAAATATTATTAATTTCCTACTACCTAAAAATAAAATTGTAAAAGGTTCTTTTCAGATTGCTAGTCATACTTTGAATTACAAAATTATAGTACTTATCTCTATTCTATGTAGAAATTGAAAAGGGAAATGAAAATGGATAGATATTACAAGTAGGTTAATGGTCCCTTAGAGTAGAAAATTATGAAAGTAAAACTTCCTTGTTCACATGCATTGAGCCACCACAGTTTGCATTGCGAGCGAAACTTGCAACAAATACAAAAAAAAGGGCTTTGCAAAAAAAACCAGATAAGCCATATCTTAGTGCCACAATAAAGTCCCTAAAGGTATGGCACAAGAACTGGTTAAGCTAATGTAAGATAGATGAAAATCAAACATATAGCATGAATTGCTTATCAATTAACAAATAGAGAAATATGGTACAAATATACAACCTTTGAACATATCAATCGTAAGAGCTGTAAGAAAACAGCAATAACCTTGGACTATCAAATCCAAAACTTGTACACTACTACATAAACACCATAAACAAAATCATAAGAATACCTTCAAATCAACTGCAACATTCCAAACAAGCTATCTGAAATATAATATACAACATCAGATGCCTGTAAAAATATAGAACAAAACTAACAGAAGAGTACAAGTTGTCTTACCTAAAAACGAAGAGATGTTGTACAAAGAGATGTCTCAAATATGAGTAGCAACTCCTTAAACCCATATGTATTGATAGCTTTACAATTGAGTGGAGGTACTTCTCATGTGCTGCAAGTATATCATCAAGATCTTTGGCTACTTCCATTTCATTGGAAAAATCGGACCATGACACCTCCAAGACTTCAAACATGATATAGTATTGGAAGTTGGTATCAAAATGATTCATCTCATCCCAAAGAACCTGGCATCGCCTCAATGTTGAAAGAATTGCAATTTTACAACATGTTGGCTGTGCGTATACATGTGAAGTAAGACAATTGGATTTATGGAAAAATATTTCTAATACCAAAATCTACAATTTCTGAACTTGGATTTAACCAGTTGGTTAATGAAAAAGGTCTCAATACTAAAATCTACAATTTCTAACCCTATCCCCATACTGCAGTTTTTGCAACTAAAAAAATTTTTATTTTTCTTCAAAATTCAAGAAAATTATAGAAAAATAATTACTTAATGTGAACTAGATTTCTCAATATTCTTCTGGGTCATTCTTATAACAATGATAATTGAAAATTTTTCTGAAAGGAAAAAGGAAAAATGGAACCAATAATACAAATATAGTTGAAATTACAAAAAAAGAAGGGGAAGAAAAAAAGGGGGAACTTACAGAGGTTCTCACAAAGGAAAGGAGGCAGCTTTGATGAGGCTTATTCCGTGAAATGAATCGGGTGAATGAGTCGAAGACGAATCGACGGTTCTCAACGACAGAATCGAGGGAGGCACCAATTGATGGAATCGATGGGTGAACAAATACAGGGTAAAATTTTCTGTGGAAATTTTTTTGCTATTACCTCCATTGTTGAATAGGCTGTTCTTAGCCCCGTTCACTAAATGATGATTTCATAAATTAGACAAATATAAAAGAAATAGCTATTCGCCGAATGAAGAAAATGATAAACCAAACTATAGCTTCACTACTCATCAAGAATAATGAGGGAATGACTAGATATGAACCTAGTCACATTTTTTACTACAATTTTTAACCTAAAGAAATATATATATATATATATATGTGCATCATTGTTACTTACTATCTATATATCTACATAAATTTTCAATAAATTCAGGGTTTGTAAAGAAAATAATCTTTAAAATAAAATCAAAGAAGAAAAATATGTAAGACTCTTGTTTTATACATTAAATTATGAAATTTACACAATTGTATATTCAGTTGTATGAATTATAAACTGGTTAATTCATACAACAGGATATACATAAACAAAGCAAAAAGTGTAGAAACAGCTAATAATGCAATTAATGAAAGAAACATATAGATAATTATAAGCTTAAATCATCCAAAATCACCAGACTAGTTAGAGCTTAATTTAACAACAAACCATCTACAAATAGTTGGAAAGAAAGAACATTTATATAGCATCATGAGCAATCAGCCTTTCAACTTTACAGAGTGACTGCTCAGGATGTTATAACTTTCGTTCCCATAGAAAGCTGTCATCACTGCTTCTACATTTCTTTAGTTTTGTTTAAAGTCTGCTAGCCTTTCCAAGGGTACTTCTATCGGAATCCCTCACAGCGCAGGGTCACTGCCGACTTGAAGTGTGCATGGTATGACTACAAACCAGAATTTGTTCAGCTGAAAGCCTTTGGTTGCTTTTGTTTCTCTTACATTAATCAAGTTAAGAGAGATAAATTGGACAGGAAAGCAGCTGTTGGAATTTTTGTAGGCTACAACTCATCTTTAAAGGCCTACAGAATCTACTTGTCAAACCACAACAGAGTCATAACCAGCAGAGATGTCCAATTCCATGAGTCAAATAGTTGGAGCTGAGATGCTGACAAAAATGTTGAGCTTCATAAGGAAGATGATGACATAAATGATGAACTTGTTCGAGAAACCCGATCACTTTTTGGCATCTATCAAAGGTATAATGTTGTTGTGGTGGAGCTTGCAGGGTATGAAGAAGCTGCAGTTGATAAAAAGAAAAAAGATAGCTGCAATGAAGGAAGTGTTTAGTCTGATTGAAAAGAATCAAACATGGGAACTGGTGGTCAGACCAAATCACAAGAAAGCTATAGGAGTGAAAAGGGTTTATAGAACCAAACTCAATCCTGATGGTTCAGTAAACTAGTACAAGGCAAGGTTGGTCGTCAAAGGGTATGTTCAAACTATCAATAGCTAATAACTCGGTTTTCCATGGTAGAACAAAACACTTCAAAATAAATTCTACTTTTTTGTGATGTTCAAAAGGAAGGAGAAGTGCAGCTGGTTTATTGCAGTACAAAAAATCAATATGCTAATATTTTCACAAGGGCATTGCCTAAAACTAGATTCGAATTCTGAAGGCAAAAGCTTGGAGTTTGCAGCTCCAACATCAAAGAGTGTTAACTTTTATGATTTTTGAAGTTGCATTAGTTATATTTTATCCTAGTCTTTAGGAAAATAAAATATCAGTCCTTATAAAGTAGTAAAAAAAAAGTTTAGATTATCTTGATTTATAGCATATTTTTCTACATTTTAATTTCAAAATCTTGTTGTATAAATAAATCGCTTGATTATTGAATAAAATGTATGATTTTGCAAGTTCTTTAAATGCTTTCTGCACTTTGTTAACCAACAAATAGAAGTAACTGATAGCTGCACAATTTTAAATGAAGAAACTATTATCCATGAATATACAGAAGTGGATAAAATTCTTGTAGGTGGGAGATGTGAACCTGGTCAAAATTTTTACTACAATCTTTAACCTAAAGAAATATATATATACGTGCATCATTGTTACTTATTATCGATATGTCTACATAAATTTTCAATAAATTCAGGGTTTGTAAAGAAAACAATCTTTAAAATAAAATCAAAGAAGAATAATATGTAAGACCTTGTTTCATACATTAAATTATGAAATTTATACAAATGTATATTTAGTTGTATGATTTATAAACTGGTTAATTCATGCAACAGGATACACATAAACAAAGCGAAATGTGTAGAAACAGCTAATAATGCAAGTAACGAAAGAAAAATATAGCTAATTATAAGCTTAAATTATTCAAAATCACCAGGCCAGTTAGAGCTTAATTTAACACACAAACCATCTACAAATTGTTGAAAAGAAAGAACATTTATATAGCATCATGAGCAATCAGCCTTTCAACTTTGCAGGGTAACTGCTCATGATGTTATATCGTTCTTTCCCATGGAAAGCTCTCATCACTGCTTCTACATTTCTTTAGTTTTGTTTAAAGTCTGCTAGCCTTTCCGAGGGTTCTTCTATCGGAATCCCTCACAGCGCAGGAGCCCAGTAATCAGCACCGTTGTCACTGCCGACTTGAAGTGTGCATGACACAGGAACCAAACACAGCCCTCTACTCCTAAGGTCCTTCTTTGGTTCTTCATCACAGTCCTTCTATAATATATTATATGTGAAAAATGAATATTTATCATGTACGTGAAATTAAAAAAATGGAAATATTGAGAAATTATAGTATTAATTTTAGTTGTCAAGAAGAATTACCTGCTGATCGGGACCACCTTTCCTCTTCATGGAGTTTTCATTCAACAGCTACACAAATTCGAAAAAGTATATATTAGCATTTTATTTCATTTGTCAAACAAAAACACATTTCATTGATTTTTTTATTTGTTTTAGCTTAATTATTTAATTAAATGTAAACAAAAAATGATTTTAATGAAGAGTAAAGCTAAGCACATTGTTCTTTTGAAACTTTCTTTATTGTCTTTTTAGTAAACAAAAATACAGTATAAGGGATAGCTTTTTCCGAAATTCAAGTATTGCCCCACTAATGGATCCAATAAAGCTTATTACCCGACCAGGGTCTTCAGGAAATATACAATTTCTCTGCCCTTGAACCTAAACAACATCATACCAATCATTAATCAATTAATTGCTCATAAACATATACATAGACATATTCTCATGCATAGATAAATAGAAGAATATGAGAACCTAAACAAAAGATAATATATATTTGTTCTTACAGGCTGTTGCTGCCTTATGTTTCCTGAACCATTGCCCAAGTACGGTAAGCTGAGAGCCTATAGTCGAAGTGGGGGTGTAAGAGAATGAATAATATTTAGGACTTCGATAACAAAATATTTTAAAATTTTTGTCTGAAGCCGAGACTTTAAACAGTGTGGTGTTAGTGTTATTGATGTTACCGATTGATTTCATGGTTGTTTGCAGGAAGAAAAGGAAAAAGAAATTACCTCAATTTGACTCTGAAGGAATCTGATGTACCCAATAGCTTCTAACAAGACAGAGGCTGTGTCAGTCTGCAAAAAGATGTAAAACCATCACAAACCTCCAAAGTCATTTTTAATGTCTTTTTTAAAAAATAAAAATAAAAATAAAAACCTTCTTTTATAGGTCTTCTCCATAAAGTCATAAAGACGTAAATCTTTGAGCCTTCTTAAAGTTCATTGATTAATGCTTAATTATACCTTCCCAAATGGAGACACAAGCTGGTGAAGTGCTGTAATTCTGTCCCCTAGTTTTTCCTTCCTCACCTGTTATGAATATAAATTAATTTATAAAATCAGAAGAAAAAAGTTGATGATTAGTTAATTACTTTTCACATTCATACATACATACATATATATAAATATATATATGCATATGATAGGGGAGAGAGAGAGAGAGCAAGGCAAAAGCATCATCAGCCGTGAAGAAATGGACAATCAGAGAAGGACAAACTTTTACCAGCCCACAGATGAGAGTGTGTTTGTTTTCTGGTTTAAGGGTATCTTATATGAGTGTGCGTGCAATTTGTGTTTATGTGGTGAATATGACAGAGATAGAAAGAGATCAGAAATGGAGGCTGAAAGCTTAGGTCAATACTTTACTGGGTTTTCTTTTCTTCTTTTTTTTTATACATTACCTTGAAGGTGGATTGGGTTGCAGACGGTTGAACCTTAGCTTTCTTCCATGCCCCACCACTTGCACTGCTGTTACACTACCAAAACAAGAAAACAATAAAAAAAAAAAGGAACGAGAAAGAAGAAACACCATACATTTGATATCACTTGAAATAGATCAGAAAACCCTAAATTAATGTGTGTGTAATTATAACTTTCTGTTTGAAATTTTCTTTCTTTGTTCCACTCACCTCAGAAGACCGATCTGGGTGTGGCTGCCTTGCATCAGCTTTGTTGCCAGAAAATTCCAACATCTTACTACTGAAACTAGTTACACCTGACTTGGGGGATAAAGCTGAAGAACTAGCCATTATTTGATGAGACCAAGCTGGTTTATTTGCCTGATGATGAAAATCTTCATTTGCATGACCATACACATAACTATTTGGATTTTCTTGCTTCACATCCACAGCAGAAATAGCATTTGAAGCTTGGTGTAATGCTTGTTCTTCCCAGTTTTCCAACTTCTTGGGTTGAACTTGAAACTGGCCTATGCCACCCTTTTCTTCTTCACCCATCAATCCACAACTACAAATAACGACATATAACACAAATTATTTTAATCAAGTGTGTATCTGTATGGTATAATATATACTTATGGACTGAATCAAAGTGATAAAGGGATAAGAGAGAGAGAGAGAGAGAGAGAGAGAGAGAGAGAGAGAGAGAGAGAGAGAGAGTTACAAGAGTAGTTGGCTCCATGACTGAGGAAGCTCCTGGTTATTATCATTCCAAGAGGAGGAAAAAGAAGAAGTGGGAGTGGGACTGAATTGAGGGAATAAAGTAGTGGGAGAAGGAGGTAAGAAATGAGAAGGTGGTTGTAGATGAGTTGTCGGCGGTGGGCGCATGGTAGTGTTGATGTTCCACCAGTTAAGGTTTCCAGCCGTCATTTGCTGTAGTGGTGAGCTCTGCAACAATCCTCGGTTCATGGCCGTCCTCCCTCACCAACAAAGTATGGTGGAGTGATGGCTTCAAAAACTTTATATTTAATTTCCTCCTTGTTTTCGTTTTTCTCTTTCATTTATCGAATCAAAAACAAGTGATTGTAGAGAAAGTTTGAGATGTGTTCCGACACTAGCTTAAGTAGAGGGGGAAGAAAGAAGAAACCATCAACTCCTATCGATTCCGTTTGAGAGAATTTGAATCAAAACCTTAGTGTGTTTTTTTTTTCCTTATTCCCTTTAATTCTTTATTGCTTTGCCTTTTTCTTTCTCTCTTTCTTTTATGTTTTCCTTTTCTGTTTCTTCCTATTTTTCCCTGCTTTTGCTTTATCTCAAAGTGGGACAGAAAAAGTAGTAGCAATTAATTAATTTCTAATTATTCATAACAAAGGATAATTTAGAAGAATATAATTTTTAATCGATCAAATAACTCGTTTTTTTGTAATTAAAAAAAAATATGTGGCTTTTTTATAGGGTGTATGAAAGCGTGTTCAACTAGACCCACGTCTGAAGTAGTCAGTTTAACCGTCAAAATTTAAACGTTGCCAACAGTAAAATTTTTTAAGAAGCAATGGTTATTTTTTTTCTTATAAATATTAGGTCATTTTTCATTCTTTTCACTCAAATTCAACTCTCTCCATTCTCTCTAAACTCTCAACTCTCTCAATTTTGTCAGGTTTTGTTCAAAATTTTCTAATACGCTTGTTTAAAAATATTATAGTTTTATTTTATTATTTCCTATATTATTCATTTCGATTAAATTTTCACGAATGGCAAGCTCTCTGATTCATTTCAACGATAATCACATTTCTGCCGCTCAATCAATAATGATAAGGAAAACAATTAATTTCTTTATTTTCAATTAAGTTAATTTTAAAGTTTTTAATTTTTAAATATTTTAAAATATTTTATTTTGTCAATATAAATAGGCGGATGGTCGTGTTTTGGAGGGACACATACATAATTTGTCAAAGTGTACATATACTAAAATTCGTGGTTATTTGCAATATGCGAGATTCTTACATGGGTATCGTATGCTTATGGGCTACAAATTGGATCCTACACTTATCAATATGTTGGTGGAAAAATAGAGACCCGAGACGCACACATTCCATCTTCTATGCGATGAGTGTATAATCACACTCGATGACGTAGCTTTACAATTCGATTTACCAGTAGATGGGCCAATCGTTACAGGGTCAACAGCCGTTCCTGGTAAAGAGGACCTTTGCAAGGCGTTTTGGGGGAAGGTGTCAAAAAGTTTCAAGGCGGCTGGATAGATATGAAATGGTTTAAAATAATTTCAAAGACCATCCTCCAAACGCGACTAACATCGCCAAAGAATAATATGCCTGAGCATTCATCCTAAGGTTAATCGGGGGCATTCTAATGCCCGATAAATCTCAAATTTTGGTACATATAAGGTGGCTACTACACCTAGTCGACTTTAAATAATACAGACGACTGAATTGGGGATCAACCATGTTGGCCACGTTGTACAAGGAGTTGTGTCAGGCGACAAAACCAAATAAGATGTTAATCGGTGGTTGTCTACTCCTACTATACTCATGGGCATAGTGGTAGCTACCATTTCTACGTCCCCGAGTGAATGACCCTTATACATTCCCATTGGTGATAAGGTAAAATTCATTCAATAATAATATAAAATTAATATAGTAAATGTTGTTTATTTATGATATGTTTGAATTAACATATTATTTGAGTAGATGGAACCAAGGGCCGAGTTATGTAGGACTACCAAAGCAGCTCGAATGTGACAACCCTAATTCGACCTTAGTCGGGAAGTGGTTTCGGGACCACTAACCCGAGCTTGAAAAATTTTAAAATATTATTTTTTTTTGTGTGTTTATATTCTGTGAAATATGATTCGTTAAAGTTACAAGTCAAAAATTTTGTTAATTGAATGTTAAATTATGAGTTAAGGGTTAAGTTGCATAAAGACAAAATTTGATATAAAAATTTGTAAGTACCGAATTGTATATGGTCTTTTAAGTTGAAGGTTTTAAATGGTAAATTATCCTTAAAACAAATAGGTGGACGGTAAGGGGCATACCTTTTAATGGCTTTATAGATTATGCTTGGAGGTTAATAGGGTAATTTGAGAATTTGTGTAATAATTATATTACATAAAACAAATAACATCCATGCAAAAAGGGGGTGTTCTTTCATGACCGAAACTAGTAAAAAAAAAGAAAAAGAAAAGGGGAAGCTTAGGGAGTTCGGCACTTAGTTGTTTTTAATTGAGGTATGTTTTCATGGTAATTTCATTAAAATCTTATGAATTTTAGTTGGTTATTTAGCCTTTTACTTAACCCATGATTCAATTTGTGAAATTATGGCTATTTATGCATTCGGTCATGAGTAGGAAATTGTGAGAAAAGTGTAAGTGATGATAGAATTTGATGAAGGATAGTATGATAGATCTTAGGATGTTAAAAATCCATGAGAATTTAAGTTGTAAGCTCAATTGTGAAAATTTTATGCATAGTGTGGTTTAATTGAGATGAGAACCATTCGGCTAGTGTTTATGTTCTTAAGAAAATATGTTAAATATTTTAAAGGTGAGTTTCAGTAGTTTGCTGAAAAGTGTTTGTGACATTAGATTTGGATAATGCATAGCTTAGTTAGTTAGTTCTTAACTTAATTTCTTGAAATTGAAGTATACGGTAACTTGCTTAAAGTTGTTAAAATTTGATAGATATTTTATAATACTGTTTAGATGTTAAAATTTGCTTATAATGACCGCATGTGATCAAATGACGTGGATTTAATCAATTAAAAATAATTAATTTGTGATAAGTTGAGTAATTGGAGCAAGGAAGTTGCCAAATGTGATGTTGTTTTAAATAAAATTTTATTTTCAAGTGCTTAATTAATTAGCACTTGGCTTTAGCATGCTATGATAATTCTTATATATATATGTTTAATTGATGGAATACATTTTCGGCTAGGAGAATTAAAAATCAAGTTATATGATTTTGATGTTTTAATATGTGGTTAAAATATGTATTAAAAAGCTTGATAAGCTATGTGAGTAATGCTTTGGTTTGAAAACAAGTATATTCGGCTACTCGATATTTTATAAATGTGTTCATGTGTACATAGCTGCTGAATGTGAATTCAGAAAGTAATTGAGTAATGTTGTGCTTTGGAAATTGTAATTAGTAAATTGATTGTCTTAATTTTAGCTCAAGAGCATAGAGGGGTAAAGTCGGATAAGGGGAAAGCTAAAGTGTTTGAATAGCTGACCCGTAATTGTTCAGAAATACTCGAGGTAAGTTCTTAAGTGCTTAAATTAAATTTCTCATGTTTAAATTATGGAAGAAATGAAATCTCATCTATGATAAGAATATAAGTTGATATTACCGTATACTCCAAACAAGGTAGTGAATGTGTTTAAAAAGGGAATTAAGTATATGTGATTTGCACAATTGAAATGAAACAAGTGTGAAGATGAAATGTAAGAAATGAGTGCTTGAATTAATAGTATAAGCCGATGGTGGCTAAAATAATGTGATGGGATAGATCGAATGTTGAGTGTGCCGAATGTAATATAGAAATGAGGATTTAGTATATATATGTGTGAATGATGAGAAATGTTTATGTATTGAGCCGAAAGTGGCTAGTATATTCGATTGAGTGGTGCATGGCAATGTAATATATGCTAAGAGTGTTATAAAGAAGGATATATGACCTATGTATTTTGGACAAGTAATGCTAAATAGAATGAGTATGAATTTAGTAAGGACTATGTATGATAGCCAAATGTCTTGAACTAAAATATGTGAACGGTATTTTGAATACATGAGATATGATGGAATAATCGAAAGCATCATGAGTTAAGACATGAATAAAAGTTTTGAAGTGAATTAGATTGCTATGAATGTGTTTCAGGCATGACACATGAAATGTTAAAGAATCATGACTTTATTGTATTTAATGGTATATAGCCGAATGGCTATTATGAATTATAGATAAGTTATGTATATATGTGATGTTGCTAATGGCTACTATGAAATGAAGATGTAAACGAAATGGTATTTATATATATTTTTGTGATATGGCCGAATGGCTCTTATGAAATGAAACTAATTATATTGATATGCGAATAAGTTCGAATGAAGTGATACCTCATTAATGTGTTTTTGTGGTGGGGAAACCGAAAGTATATGAATAGACGTGTATAAAACTTTGTGAATTGACTATGGTAATATATCCGGGCTAAAAATCCCGCAGGCTTCGTGCTGGTAATATATCCAGGCTTAAAAATCCCGTAGGCTTCGTGCTGGTAATATATTCGGGCTTAAAGTCCCGCAGGCTTCGTGCTGGTAATATATCCGGGCTTAAAGTCCCGCAGGTTTCGTACTGGTAATATATCCGGGCTTAAAGTCCCGCAGGCTTCGTACTGGTAATATATCCGGGCTTAAAGTCCCGCAGGCTTCGTGCCGGTGATATGTTCGAGCTAAAAGTCCCGCAAGCTTCGTGTAGGTGATTGAATTCGGGTTTTATACATAGCAAGCCATGTGATGATGAATTTACTAAAAGTATATGACTACAAGATCCTACGCTAAGAGGACAAATTAAACTCGTATTACACAATAAGTGACTCAGGTATGTGATACTTACCTTTTGATATGAGAATTACTCGAAATGGATTTTGATTATATTCAATTGTGAACATCGAGTCTTGTAAAACTATTCTTAGAAGTATACCAATTAGGTGTGTGGTTACGAAATGAGAAGGTATGATTTAAAGGTAAAAATGGTATTGTATCACAGCTTAATTTGAGCAAATAATTATTAACATTGAGATCTTGAAGTGTTCATGTTTATATAAATTTGGAAGTAATTAAATAACCTACTATTAGTACGCATGAGTGAGTATATATATATATATATATATCCAACCCTTTCGAAATTATATGCTAGAAGGCATAAGTTCTATGCATATGTATTTCCAGTCATTGAAATTAAATGATGATATAGTACCTTAAATTAACTCTATTAAGTTGAATTAATGAATGATTTTGTGGTATATGATGATGCGATTGTATGACACATTCGGCCAATATGTGAAATTATGTATAGATATTGATTTTCCTATGAAATATGAATTTGAGGTTAATTGAAATTATAGGCTAAGTGTGCATTGTGTGCTTGTGAATATTCGGCCATTTTGGATATTATCATGAAAGTATATGTGGTAGCTATGTGATGTGATTATTGAAATTATAGTTTGTTATGGAGCTCTAAATTGATTTCATCAAATAGAAGAAATGAATGATAATTGATATTGGATGAAAACGTTTTGTGATATCAAACTCAAGGCCAAAGAAATGTCAATTAGACTATGTGCAAATTATGGGTAGGCTTATTCGACCAAATGAGACTTCACTCAAATATTGTATGTGAGATATATGTGTTTAAATCAGCATAGTTATTTGTTTTACTTAAGACTTACTAAGCTTATGAAAGCTTACTCCGTTTATTTGATTCTTTGTTTTATAGATCGTGGCTCTTACTTCCAGCTCGGGGATCGTCAGCTTTTCGTCACACTATCTACTATTGTGGTAACCATATGATTTGGACTTAGCTTATGGCATGTATAGGATAGACTATAAGTAGGATGATATTTTGACTATTGTATATAAGCCATGCGAATATGGCATCTTTTAGAAGTTTACTTTTATAAGTTTTAAATTCGATCTTTGTTTGTGTATAGCATTTATATAAATAAATGATCTTTTATTCAAGAAAATATTCAAAATTTTTCTGTTCTGATCTATTTTCCTAATTTCCAGTAACGCCTCGTCCTATTCCGGTGACGGTTACGGGATAGGGGTGTTACATTGAAGATATCTGATTGTTGTTAGATCAACGTTCGGAAGCCGATGTTAGTTATTGATTTTTTTTTCAAACCTATAATAATTATAGAATGATTTGGAATTTAAAATTTTATAGATAAAAAAATTTATAATTGTGCACTATAGTTTGAAGATGTCATACGCCGATCTGAATATCATAGAATATGTCCTGCCTGAATTTTTTGCCATTCAAATATGTGGGACGCGAATGTGTCATTGATAGTTTACGTGATAGTAGAGATGCACGAATTAGATTGAGTGATGCGACAATTTGAGTAAAGACAAAAAATTTCACTGCCACTGCAAAACATGGAAGCACTGCACAAGTTTGATTTGCAAGGGAAACCCAATGAAAATTGACAAGATTTCCACAATGAGTATATCGACAATTAGGATCGTAGGATGGGTATCTTACCAATTCAAGAACTTTTTTTCTCATTAGACATGGCGACCTGTTTGGAGTACATGCCTTGGTTTAAAGTAGTCGCCAAGCTAAATCTACTATCGGTGGAGGCGAAAAGTAGGCAATTTTGTTCGAAAAGGCAATGACGACTGCACTAGCATCATAGGTTCAAAGCAAATGCCACAACGGGTTCGTCATCAACTCCAACCTAACAAGTGCCACTGATGTTTACACCACATCTTGGTTAGTTCCCTTCGTATATTCTTGTTTCTTTCACTAACATCATGTTTTTTTTTCACAAGCACAACATTATGCACCACATTATGCACCACTGCAACATTTTGCATCTACACCTTCGTCCCCAGCATATTACGCCCTGATGCTGACATTGATGCCGACACTAATGTCATCATCAATGCCAATATCAATGCCCACATCAATGCCAACGTATCCAGGTTTTACGACATTATACAATTATTTATCGATAGTGTCACAAACACTCACCGCGTTATTGTTTTATTGATGTGGCTCATCATTGCAACCACCTTCTCGTAGAATGAAGGACACACGATGGGAAGCTAAGATGACACTATACTCAAGTACAGAAGAAGTGGATAGAGACGATGGTGAAGACGATGGTGAAAATTAAGGTAAAGATGAGGGTCGAGATGAAGATGAGTACGAGGGTCGAGGTGAATATGAAGAAGATGAAGACGATGATCACGGCCAAGAGGATGAGTCGACACCCTAACTTGTATGTAGAAATCCTACTCGCAAATGATCATTTTTTTTATATTTTTGTTGCAACTTATAATTGTGTTTGTTAAGTTTTAATTTAAATTAGGCTTAATTTTCCATATAAAATATTTTATATGGAATATGTAACGGTCTGAAAATTAGTGGTGTCGAAAAATGTTATTTTGAGACCCTGTTTCTGTAAACCAGAGCCATCAACGTTTTTATTCAATATTTACAGAGTTATATAGTAGGCGAATTAAACTTTGGATAGGTAGTTTTATCGAATTAGAGATTAACTAAGGTACAAAGACTAAATAGTAAAAATGATAAAAGTTCAATCGCTAGATAAATTTTAATTGGTATTTGAAATAGTGCTTAAAGTAGAAATTTTTCCACTACATGAATGTTAGTAGACAATGGAAAATACAAATGAAATACAACAAAAATGAATGAATAGATTTTGTTCAAAAAAAGCATTGTAATAAATTTTTGTACAAAAAAAATATGTTAACGACGTTAAAGCCTCAATGTATCCCTTAATATGGAACATGTTGTATTCGTATGCCCTGGGCTTCTACAATAGTCACATAACCTCTATTGATTGTCCCTCTCCTGAACATTCGTATTGGTACGTAATCGAGAAGAAGTTGGATGACGTTTTAGGACATGACACAAGTTCATATTTGAGGCTAACTCGAATGGGGAATTAGGCACTAGCGGCCACATACTCTCATCTAAGATAGATGGGAATTTAGATCTCCATACATTGTGCATGCATTCTAGTCTTTACACATCGTTAACATAATCCATGTGCTTTATTCGTATGTTCGCACATGCAACAATTACATGTGCGCACATGCAACAATTACATGTGCGCATGAGAATCAAAGTACTTTGAATCTCCCATGATCGCAAGTCCTTTTTGGTATGTCAACATAGTATGATGCCCCTAACATATCTTGGTTGGGTCTAACATACTCCGTAACCCAAAATCTCATGTTTCGATGTGAACGACACACTAAATACATAATGTTTGCTCTCTTTGCATTTTGTCTAATTTCTTTCATGACATCCTAGTATCAAACGTGATAGTCCATTATTTTTTCCAACATATGCCGCAGCTCGCTTTGGAAATAAGGTTGCCAAGCGGAACTATGTTTCTTTGAAAATTGAGGTTATCGGTAAATGATGCATCCTTTTCAATACGGAATTGATGCATTCTGCTAGGTTCGTTATCATGTGCTTATGCCATAGACCCCCGTTATACAATTGTGTCCACTGTTCAAATGGTATGTTAGCGAGATAGTCTGCACCGGTACTATTGATGGCACACAAGTTATCCAATATTTCATAGAAACGATATTGGACGAGCTCGTACCCTATCGAGAAAAGTATAACTATGAATAAAAATAATGAACAAAATATGGTTTAACATGATTATGGAAATAGTGGCAACTACATACCCGTGTCAGTGCATTTGATCTCACTCACTTTTCAAAAGCAATTTTGAGTGGTAGTTAGAGCCAAGATATCCTATATAATACTTATGGTGTGTGTGATCCCAAAGCCTACCATGTCGTTCAATAGCATCCAAGATTCTAGGTCCTCTATCAGATATGACACATAAGTCAGACTACGAGCAAACACGATGGTGCAATTGACTAAGGAAAAAAATCTTATTCATTTGCCTTTTCAGAGGGAGTTATTGCAAATGCTATCGGTAGGATCCTCCGATTACCATCTTGGCAATGACCATCAACAACCTATACTCATACCTTCTGTACAGCTAGGTTCCGTCAATTTGTACCAAAGGCTTGCTGTAACACCCCTAACCCGTATCCGTTGCCGGAATAGGGTTATGAGGTATTATCGATCAAATCACATCAAATTACAGTCATTTCACTATCATTATCATTCATACACATATAAAATTCAAATATAATCATACTGTCCTTTACATAGGTTTACGAGACCTTAAAACAGGCTTGAAAGAGGTTCGGGACTAAGCCGATAACATTTGAAACTTTTTAAAAACTTAAAAAAATTTCATGCATATAAGGGTCAATCGCCCGTGTGAATAGCACACGGCCACCAGACACGCCCGTGTCTCAAGCCGTGTGAAAAATAGGGCATACATACTGACTTGTACCACACGGCTGAGGACACGCCCGTATACCAGGCTGTATGAAATCTAGAGGAGTTACTGACTTAGGTCACACAGCCGGTCACATGCCCATGTGCTAGCCCGTGCCACCCACGGCCAATAGACACACCCATGTGCCTCTGCCGTATAACTCACTAACTTGTTTTAACTAAGGTGTAGGGGTCACACGGTTGAGTCATACCACCCGTGTGCTTAGGCTGTGTGGCATGAAAATAGGCTTGGTTTAAGCTATCTTTCCCATCTATCATTCATGTACCTATAATACAACATTTCATACCATTCCATACATCAATGGGCAACCAAAACATCACCAAAATATTCACATTTCATACCATGATAACATCAACCATTTCTAAACTCAAATGCCAAGCCAAACTCATCAATTTCACTTAACTTCTATAGGCATTTTTTCACATTTTATGAACCAAATTCATGCCTCATAAACATACCAATTCATCATCCCCACTTCACTCCAAAACATACCATTTCACATACCAATAATGTTCCTTATAAACACAAATTTACTACACCACATTAGTCATATTAAACTTGCCAAAATACAAGATGATAAACGATAAATTATATATATTTTTACCCCATGCTTAGCTTAATTTCTGGATGAATTATCGTTGAATTTGTAGAAATTGGTGCTCTTAATCCTTTTATTTCATGTTTTATACTCAGGAGAGCATAGGGAAGAGAAAGGAACGAAAAACGGGCCGAAAACGGAGAAAATGGGCCAAAGTGTCAAAACAACACGGCCCAAGGATTCATCACACAGCCGTGGCACACGGCTGTGCCACATAAGGTCCAACACGGCCCAGCCCCGACAAGCACGGCCGAATCACACGGTCGTGCCACCATCAACAGTCTCACACACGACTTCTTGTCGTGGCACACGGGCATGTCCCTGTTGTGAGGAAGTGCAATTTCACTCGGATTTGGATACTTGGAGGCTAAGAAAGGCATTCCAAAGCTCTATATAAAGGCCCTAGGAGGTAACTCTAAGGGTGTGCCTTCTCTCCCACAAGAGAGTGCCATATTTCTGCCAACATAGAGAGTGAAAGCAAGGAATTACTCCAAGGGAAGCCGATTGATTCATTCCAGAAGCCGAACTCTACATCAAGACAAAGGATCTCCCTTCAATCCTTCAGGGGTTTTTGGGTTTTTTATGTTTTGTTATTTTTATTCTTCTGAGATGTTTTCGTTATTAAATATAAACTAAATCCCCCAAATACTTAAGGGGGATGAAACCTAAGACAGATCTTGTTATTATTTTATCTTGAGTTATATGATAAATACTTGAATTGTTTTTAATTATGTGTTCTTAATTCTTGTTTTAATAATCCTAGGTATTAATTCAAGTATTGATGTGCTTATTCAGAGGAGCAAAAGTCCTTGTTTAAGAGTAGATCTAGCATAATTAAGCAGAGTTGCATGCAACCCTAGACATAGGGCGACATAAATCTGTGGGATTAGGGTCAAACCTAATAAGGGGATCCATAGATCGAGTTAATGCAAGACTAGGGGTTTTAACTAGAAAGAGATTTTAGTTAATCAACCTAGGATTAGTTGTTCTTATCCTCGACGGAGGTATTAACATAAGTTAGGGATCTCTACGGATCAAGTCAAGTGAATAAATCGTCTAGCTCAAGAATTGATAACAAGTGAAGTCTAGGTGGATTCTCCCTTGAGTATTGCCCAAATCAATCAGTTTTTCCTAAAGAGTTTTTCCCTAATTTACTTTTTGTGCATTCATAATTTAGTTTTAGAATTAGTTTAGTTTCATAAAAACCCATTTTATTTCTAGGTTAAATAATAGAAAGGAAGTTAGTACTAGTACTTTTGGTTCCCTTGGGTACGATATCTCGGTCTTGCCACTAAGCTATACTACTGTTCGATAGGTGCGCTTGCCTTAAAGTTGTGATAATAGTTAGTTTTTGGTGCGATCATTATTATAAATTTTATTACTTCATATCACGCATATTAAGTTTTTAGCGCTGTTGCCGAGGAACTGAAATATTAAGAATGCTCAATTTCTATTACTTTAGCCATATTTATTTTTATTTATTTTCAGCTTATTTTTATTTTTATTTTACTAAAATTTTCTTTTCCTCTAGGTATCTCTAGTTTATGACTAGAAGGAACCCAGAAGGACCACTGCTATTCGACGAAGACTTGGAAGCAACAGTTCACAGAACGCGTAGAGAGATCAGAAGAAGCCTACATTATCCAGAACAAGGACAAGAACAACAGCCAGAACCTACGGAAGAGATGGAAGCAAATCAGGACAATCTACCACCTCCCGCGATAACCGCGCAACCAGTGAACCAAGATGATGCTCCTCGTACTATGTATGATTATGTTAAACCTAGTTTGGCTGGTGCTCAATCTAGTATTATTAGACCTACTATTGCTGCAAATAATTTTGAATTAAAACCTAACACTATTCAGATGATACAACAATTTGTGCAGTTTGATGGTTTACAGGATGAAGATCTAAACTCACACTTAGCCAACTTTTTGGAACTCTGTGATACTTTTAAAATCAATAGTGTTTCTGATGATGCCATTCGCCTCTGATTATTTCCTTTTTCCCTAAGGAATAAAGCTAAACAGTGGATGACAGAAAAATTTTTACTTAAATATTTTCCTCCAGTTAAAACAGCTAAATTACGAAACGATATCTCTTCTTTTGTGCAGATGGATCTAGAGACACTTTATGATGCCTGGGAAAGATACAAAGATCTGTTGAGAAGGTACCTTCAAAATGGGTTACCTTTGTGGTTACAAGTTCAAACCTTCTACAACGGTTTGAACCCTTCAGCAAGGCAAATGATCGATGCAGCCACCGGAGGAACAATCAACAACAAAACACCCGAAGCAGCTTATAAATTTATAGAAGAGATGTCACTGAATAACTATCAGTGGCAAGTCATGAGGACAAAGCCGACAAAAGCTGCAGGAGTTTATAATTTTATTGGTTCTATGCAGGCACAACCAGTGATGCAGTGTGATGCAACTGAGGGAAATATGTTCAATCCAAACTACTCCTCTTATGGACATGGCATGGAAACCGAGCAAGCCAACTATGCGGGTAATAATTCTAAACCTCAAAATAACCCTTATAGTAACACTTACAATGCAGATTGGTGGAATCACCCCAATTTTTCATGGGGAGGACAAGGAAACCAAAGACAACCACCTCCTCCGGGATTCCAACAGCCACCACCACAACAGGAGAAAAAGCCTAACCTTGAAGAGATGTTCACCAAATTTATGGCCATGTCAGAAACCCGTTTCCAAAATACCGAAACGGCACTAAAGAATCAACAAGCATCCATTCAAGGGCTCGAAAATCAAATTGGTCAACTTGCCAAATTAATATTCGAAAGACCACAAGGTGGACTACTGAGCAACATTGAGCCAAATCCTAGTTAAGGCAATTACTCTAAGGGATGGTAAAATATTGGCTGAGCCTGAACAAATGCCTATTCAAGAATCCACAAAAGACAAAGTAACAAAAGAAGTATCCAAGGAAAACACTCCACCAACACTTAAGGAGTATCAACCACCTATACCATATCCGGCAAAGTTGAAGAAAGACCGCACAGATGCTCAATTAGGTAAATTTCTTGAACTTTTTAAACAGTTACATATTAACTTGCCTTTTGCTGAAGCAATTTTACAGATGCCGAAGTATGCAAAGTTTCTTAAAGAACTACTCACAAATAAAAGGAAGTTGGAAGAATTAGCCACAGTGGAACTCAACGAGGAATGCTTAGCTATTCTCTAAAATAAACTGCCGGCCAAACTAAAAGATCTAAGGAGTTTTACTATTCCTTGCTTAATTGGTAGTTTAATCATTGATAAAGCTTTAGCTGATTTAGGTGCTAGTATTAATCTAATGCCCTACAAAATGTTCAAGCAACTAGGTCTAGGGGAACCAAAACCCACTAGGATGAGTATTCAATTAGCTGATAGATCTGTTAAATACCCTAGGGGAATCATTGAAGATGTGCTGGTAAAGGTAGATAAATTTATATTCCCGGTTGATTTTGTTGTGCTTGATATGGATGAGGATATTGAGGTGCCTTTAATTTTGGGGCGCCCTTTTTTAGCTATTACTAGAGCCGTTATCGATGTAGGGGATGGTAAATTAGGGCTTAGAGTTGGTGAGGAAGAAGTCGTTTTTAAAATCTATGATGCTATGAGATTTTCTAGAGAACAGGATGACTCATGTTATTTTATTGATGTTATCGATATTTTTGTTCAAGACAAATTTCAGGAAATTTCTCTCGCAGACACGTTGGAACTGTGTCTTGTTCAAGGTAGGGGGAAGATGAAGCCACCGCTGAAGTTAGAGAAGTAATGAATGAGTTAAACTCTAATGAACTTGTCACGAGACACATAAGTTATGAAAGTATTAAGATGAATGACGAACTGAGGCAAAAACCTTCAATTGATGAACCTCCTAAATTAGAATTAAAACAGTTGCCTGAACATTTAGAATATGCATTTTTAGGAGATGATTCGACATTACCAGTAATTATCGCATCAGACTTAAGTATTGAAAAGAAAAAGGAATTGCTTCAAGTATTAAAAGAACACAAGAAGGCTATAGCTTGGAAGATTTCTGACATTAAAGGAATTAGCCCTTCTTTTTGCACCCACAAAATTTTAATGAAAGATGAATATAAACCATCGGTACAAGCTCTAAGACGATTAACTCCCAATAAGAAGGAAGTCGTAAAAGCCGAGATAATTAAACTTCTAGATGTAAGCATTATTTATCCTATTTCTGACAGTTCTTGGGTAAGTCCTGTGCAGGTTGTTCCTAAAAAGGGAGGTATGACCGTGGTATCCAATGACAAAAAGGAATCAATACTTACGAGAACAGTCACTGGATGGAGAGTTTGCATTAATTATAGAAAGCTAAATGACGCAACTCGAAAAGAACATTTTCCCTTACCTTTCATCGATCAAATGTTAGAAAGATTATCAGGTCATAAGTATTATTGTTTCCTTGATGACCTCTCTGGTTACTTCCAAATCCCGATAGCTCCAGAAGACCAGGAGAAGACGGTAATTACATGCCCATACGATACGTTTGCTTATCGTAGAATGCCTTTTGGATTATGTAATGCTCCTGCTACTTTTCAGCGATGCATGATAGTTATCTTTGACGAATTCGTGGAAGACATCATGGAGGTATTTAAGGATGATTTTTCAGTTTTCGGTAATTCTTTCCAACTTTGTCTTAATAATTTAAAACGCGTTCTGATAAGATGTGAAGAGACGAATTTAGTGCTTAATTGGGAAAAATGTCACTTTATGGTTCAAGAAGGTATTGTCCTAGGACATAAAATTTCTAGTAAAGGGATAGAGTTTGACAAAGCAAAAATTGATATTATTGAAAAATTACCTCCCCCTAATTCGGTTAAGGCTATAAGAAGCTTTTTAGGACATGCTGGTTTTTATCGCAGATTTATTAAAGATTTTTCTAAAATAGCTAAGCCTTTGACGAAATTATTAGAAAAAGATGTGCTTTTCAACTTTGACCAAGAATGTTTAGAATCTTTAACACTCTCAAGGAAAAGTTAGTCAATGACTCGATTATGATTTCACCTGATTGGAATCTACCTTTTGAACTAATGTGCGATGCGAGTGATTTTGCAGTAGGTGCAGTTTTGGGACATCGAAGAGACAAGTACTTTCAACCAATCTATTATGCTAGCAGAACTCTGACAGCCGCACAAGCAAATTATACGACCACCGAAAAAGCATCGCTAGCTGTTATTTTTGCATTTGATAAATTCAAATCTTACTTAATATTGTCAAAAGTCATCGTTTATACTGATCATTCTGCTCTTCGTTATCTTCTAACTAAAACTGATACAAAACCGCGATTGATAAGATGGATTCTATTATTACAGGGATTTGACTTAGAAATAAAAGACAAGAAATGAGCTGAAAATTTGGCAGCAGATCACTTTTCAAGATTAGAAAACACACATTCCTAGGGCCTCGATAGAATAAACAACTTATTTCCTAAAAACAATTCCTAGCCTTAGCAAACAAAGCAGTTCCTTGGTTTGCTGATTTTGCAAATGATTTAGCAGCTAACATAACCCTAAAAGGGTTGACCCATTAGTAAAAGAAGCGATTCTTTGCTGATGTGAAACATTAGTTCTGGGAAGATCCTTTTCTTTTTCGTATTTATGCAAATCAGGTTATTCGAAGATGCTTTACTGAAACAGAAGCATACCAAATTTTAGATCACTGTCATTTGAGACCAACAGGAGGATACCACAGTGGAGCTAGAACTACCCATAAAGTACTTGAATCTGGTTTTTACTAGCCTACAATTTTCAGATATGCCAACAGGTATGTGACCATTTGTGATAAATGCTAGAGAACAGCTAATATCTCTCAACATAATGAAATGCCTTAGAACTATATACTCTCATGTGAAATATTTGATGTATGAGGTATTGATTTCATGGGTCCATTCCTTACTTCATTTGGGAATAAGTACATACTAGTAGTAATAGATTATATGTCAAAATGGGTAGAAGCCCAAGCCTTACCTACTAATGATGCTAGAATGGTAGTACGCTTTTTGAAGAAACTTTTCTCTCGATTTGGAACACCTAGGATAATTATTAGTGATAGGGTAACTCATTTTTGCAATGCTCAATTCGAAAAAGTTTTAACGAGATATGGAGTACACCACAGAACAGCTACCCCTTATCACCCGCAAACTAGTGGTCAAGTTGAAGTAACAAATAGGGAATTAAAACGCATCTTAGAGAAAATGATAGAAACAAATAGAAAAGATTGGTCAAGAAAATTAGACGACATTCTATGGGCTTATAGAACCGCTTTTAAAACACCCATAGGAACATCTCCTTATAAACTTGTCTACGGAAAAAGCTGTCATCTGCCATTTGGGCTATTAAATTTTTAAATCTTGATTTTAAGCTCGTAGGTGAGAAAAGACTAATGCAGTTAAATGAGCTAGATAAATGGCGTTGCAATACCTACGAGAGCTCACGACTATATAAGGAAGCCATGAAACAATGCCATGACAAACGACTGTGACAACCTAAGCAATTCAAAACCGGTGATCTTGTCTTACTCTACAACTCAAGGCTGAAACTATTTCCTCAAAAACTCAAGTCAAGATGGTCAGGTCCATTCACTGTTCAAACTGTCTTTCCATACGGCACAGTTGAGGTAACTCACCCAAATCACGGTACTTTTAAGGTAAACGACCATCGGCTTAAACATTACAGAGGTGAGAATTTTAAAGAAAACAGGGAGAAGCTTCAGCTCCACAAAATCCCTTCGTGATACATCCAGGTAGAGTCGAGCTTAGACTCTAAATAAGCACTTCTCGAGAGGCAACCCAAGCACTAACTTAGAAACTTCTCTTTTATTTTCATTTGAGTCAACTAACCCTTTTGAAATGCAGAATTTTAAGACCACACGGCCATGCCCACGGGCGTGTCTAAGGCCGTGTGGACACTCTAAGCTAAGACACGATCGTGCAATTTGGCCATGTATAAACAGGGTAAAAATTTTCCAGAGACACGAGCTACGACAAAGTGCCACGGCCGTGCGAAGTGGCCATGGCCAACACTGTCAATTGAAACACGAGCTGAAACGAGAATGACACGACCGTGCGATACGGCCGTATGATCCCAACACGGGTGTGTGACACGCCCGTACCCCAAAACCGTGGTCGACACTGTCAAATCCTACACTGGCGTGTGACCTATTACACGACCGTGTGTGAAGCGAACACCTTAGGAGACGGCTGTGTGATATAGTCGTGTGCCTCAACACGCCCTCGATACACGGGCATGTGCTTCGAACTAGGCACGCCAAAATCCCCAAATTTCGAACAACACGAGCAAAACCCAAGCCACACGAGCATGTACCATGCCCGTTTGACCCAAAATCTATAAAAATGAGCCACTATTCATCATCTTCTTCCATTTTAAACCCTAAATCCTCCCACCCAAACCTTACCCAAAACCTCTCTAGCGCCGCCGTCGGTATCCATAGTGCCTCCACGACCGTGCTACCCACTCCACGACCGTGTTCTGCCTCATTCCTCTCCCATTTGATTATATTTTCTCATTTTTCTTCAAATTCTTACTACTTATTTCTAATTTTATATTAATATCATGTTATATTTAGGCTTAGCATTGTTTTAAGCATGGAATTAAGTGAATTAGGAAGAATAATCTAGAATGTTTCATGATATTATGCCACTTCGATTCACAATTGATTGCCACTCTTTCTTATCTCAACTAACATGCATTTAGTATACATACATACCCATGCCCCTTAAATTTGATATCATGTTAGTATGGATAGATTAGACTATTTAGGTTAATCCATATTTCATTCCAAATTGTTTTAGTCACATTGTTATATAAATATTTCTTATTTTTAATAGTTTTTGATTCAATGAAATTTCTATTTCTAGAACTAATGTATTTTATTTTTAGGCACTATGTCGTCGTCACGCGGTAAAAGAACTGCCACTCTTGCTTCCAAGAAATGCAAAGGACCAGGGGTTTATCCTCGTCGAGACCTACAGCCGAGAGTTGACACCCGTTCATCACATTTTCACAAAACTCCCAAGAGGAGTTATTTTAGATCCTACAAGCCTGCCCCCTAGACGCCAGACGTTGCATTGACTGGGCCGCCTTAGAATGAGTCCAACTTGCTGATGCCATTCAGGCCCTACTGTCCACCGATCCATAGGGGCACTTTTTCAACATCATCGAGCCCACCTATCTCGAACTAACCTTAGAATTTTGCTCTACATTTCATCTACAAGTGGTAAGGACAAACCATGATGATCCAGGTACTATTCAATTTCGCCTCGATAGATTGGTGCGTCAGCTGAGCGTCCCCGAATTTGGAATCACATTAGGACTCTACATGGATGAGTTCATAGCTGACGAGAATGTTTCCACACTTTCCCGTCGCCTCCATATCACACTGGTCAATTGTTGGCACGATCTCGCCCCAGGGCACCCCACATATGACCCAAGTCACACCAAGGCGACCGCCCTTACCCCATCCTTGAGGTATCTTCACGTCCTCCTTTCATATACCCTAACAGGTCGATGCGAGAGCACCGGCGTCGTCAACACACATGATGCCTACTTCTTATGGAGCATGGCGAACGCGCACACCATCAACTTAGCTTTTTTCATCGCCCATGCCATCCATCACCAAACATAAAGGCATTGTAAGGGAGTGATATCCATGGGCCCATACATCACACGCTTAGCCTGCCACTTCGGGCTACTCAATACTACGGTCCAAACATCCTCTTATACGCTGATCGGCCAGATGTCCTCTCAGGGCATCCAGACTATGCTCCATATGAGGATGATCCAGCGCAGACCAGGGCCAACCCCCTACAGTATCGACTTATCCAAGGGGCCGAGGATCCAGAGGACATTATTGATGATGTCCCACCACTACCATCGGAGGAGAGCCCAGTTGAGCCACCACCACCTCACCGGCCAGTTCATGCGGCAACTTTCCACGCTGACATATCTGAGCGCCTAACACGATTCGAGCAGCAATACTTCCAGCGTTTCGATCATATCAATGCCACACTTCAGCAGATATGCTAGCACCTTCACATCACTTCACCACCGCCACCGCGTGACCCATCTGAGGATTAGAGACCTCTATTCCTCTTAACTTTATTTTTATCTTAATTTATATTTTTTTCACTGATCTCTATTTTTACCTTTTCTTTTCTTCTCCTTTATTTTCCTTTTTCCTTTTCCTTTTATTTTTAGTTCACTTTATCTTTTTCATTATTTGAATTTTATTATTTTTAGAATTTAATTTATTTTCTTTCTTTATTTTTAATTATTTCATATCGGCCAGCCCTTAACAAACATATTCTGTTAATCCAAATTTCCCACGACTGATAAATACTTTCGCAGTTTCAAAGGAGCTCTACAGCTCATATCCATATGTAAATGGGACAACCCTGCCACAACTGCCGGCTCTTCCAATTCCAATCTCCGTCTCACAAATTCATCCAAAATTCAGGGACTTTCATATCTTCCCCTATCTTATGATCTTGTGCTTCTATTACTACTAATGTTATCCCTGTACATTGAGGGCAATGTACATTTTAAGTGGGGGGACTTACTTTCAGTCATTACACTCTCCTTGAAATCCCTGAAAATTTTTTAACTTGTTGCATTGTTCTTAAGCCTACCTTCAATCTCCTATTAAGATAAATTTTGATTAATTTATGATTTTTATTGATATGTTGAAAATTAAGACATAAGTGCTTGTACTTTGATTATTTAAACTTTAAAACACTAGGGAATCAACCATGATAAGTTGAAATTTTTGAGAATCTAAATTTTTTTTCATAAGTTATTTTCCCTAATTTTAAGTGTTATCTTGATATTTGAAATTCGCAGGATTGACATCAAAAGCCATAATTCTGGTGAGATTTTTTAGCCTTTTGAGCATACATTCTTTCGTGCTCACCTTTATTGTTGCTTTGAGTGAGTCAATATTGATTTGTTATTCTAGAACTTACTTTGATTATACATGTCAAGACCATATCATTGATTTGATACACTAAGATGATAAAGGCACTTAGGATTTAACCCACTCACTCCATAAAAGCCTACCTCCATAAATTGACCCCTAGTGAACCCTGTTGAGCCTAACAATCCATTTCTTTGACTCACCTCTAATATTAACCCATGACCTGTTTTTGTTGAATTCCATTCAATTACTTTGATCCTTATTTTTGTTGATATTCGAGTTGAATTATTATCTGGCTTTATTCTCTCTTTATCAGTTTGTAAAGTTTGTAAATATTCAAAGTATTATATTTAAATTGTTCTTAAAAAAAGTATATATATAGTTAATTCAATTTTAATTCATAGTTAACATTTTTACATATTTCTATTTTAAGGCTACCAAGGCTAGAATGATGTCATCATAAAGCTTAGCTGAGGAATATGTTCTAGTGATAGAGATTTTTCTTGCTAGATAATTTTTTAGTTCAATCTCGATTCTAACCTTCTTTTTCAGCTTGTGACAACACCCCTAACCAAAGCCCCATTACAATGATTGAAAGACCTTTTGATCGATGTATCATATCAATCTATAGTGGTGGAGATTTGATTTTCTTGCAAGCCTATGGTAATAACTCTTCAGGTTGACTAGAGAGTACTTAATTCTTGAACCCTAAACATTTTGTGTGGATAGAGTGAATCCTTAATGAGGATGTCAATTTTTGTTGATTTTGATTGAGAGATAATTACTTAGGAGAAGGGAGAAAATCTATGTTTCGATGATAAAATTCTCAACTTAGAGTAATTGAATCTTTAATGTTCTTCTGATTGAATTTTCATTGTATGAATACTTGTGGATTAGTTTGAAACATTATTGATAGAAATTGTGAGTTGAGAAGAATGATTCTTGATTGTGGGTTGAGATTTTGCTTGAGGACAAGCAAAGGCTTAAGTGTGGGGGTATTTGATAAACGATAAATTATACATATTTTTACCCCATGCTTAGCTTAATTTCTGGATGAATTATATTTGAATTTGTGGAAATTGGTGCTTTTAATCCTTTTATTTCATGTTTTATGCTCAGGAGAGCATAGGGAAGAGAAAGGAACAAAAAATGGGTCGAAAGCAGAGAAAATGGGCCAAAGTGTAAAAACAACACGACCCAAGGATTCATCACACAGCTGTGGCACACGGCCGTGCCACATAAGGTCCAACACCGCCCAGCCCCGACAAGCACGATCGGATCACACGGCCATGCCACCATCAACAATCTCGCACACGGCCTCTTGTCGTGGCACACGGGCATGTCCCTGTCGTGAGGAAGTGCAATTTCACTCGGATTTGGATACTTAGAGGCTAAGAAAGACATTCCAAAGCTCTATATAAAGGCCCTAGGAGGTAACTCTAAGGGTGTGCCTTCTCTCCCGCAAGAAAGAGCCGTATTTTTGCCAACACAGAGAGTGAAAGCAAGGAATTACTCTAAGGGAAGCTGATTGATTCATCCTAGAAGCCGAACTCTACATCAAGACAAAGGATCTCCCTTCAATCCTTCAGGAGTTTTTGGGTTCTTTATGTTTTGTTATTTTTATTCTTCTGAGATGTTTTCTTTATTAAATATGAACTAAATCCCCCAAATACTTGAGGGGGATGAAACCTAAGACAGATCTTGTTATTATTTTATCTTGAGTTATATGACAAATACTTGAATTATTCTTAATTATGTGTTCTTAATTCTTATTTTAATAATCCTAGGTATTAATTCAAGTATTGATGTGCTTATTCAGAGGAGCAAACATCCCTGTTTAAGAGTAGATCTAGCATAATTAAGCGGAGTTGCATGCAACCCTAGACATAGGGCGACATAAATCTGTCAGATTAGGGTCAAACCTAATAAGGGGATCCATAGATCGAGTTAATGCAAGACTAGGGGTTTTAACTAGAAAGAGATTTCAGTTAATCAACCTAAGATTAGTTGTTCTTATCCTCAACGGAGGTATTAACATAAGTTAGGGATCTCTACAGATCAAGTCAAGTGAATAAATCGTCTAGTTCAAGAATTGATAACAAGTGAAGTCTAGGTGGATTCTCCCTTGAGTATTGCCCAAATCAATCAGTTTTTCCTAAAGAGTTTTTCCCCAATTTACTTTTTGTGCATTCATAGTTTAGTTTTAAAATTAGTTTAGTTTCATAAAAACCCCTTTTATTTCTAGGTTAAATAATAGAAAGGAAGTTAGTACTAGTACTTTTGGTTCCCTTGGGTACGATATCTCGGTCTTGCCACTAAGCTGTACTACTATTCGATAGGTGTGCTTGCCTTAAAGTTGTGATAATAGTTAGTTTTTGGTGCGATCATTATTATAAATTTTATTACTTCATATCACGCATATCACAAGACAAATATATACATCACATACCATATCATCTTATACCAAAAGCTATATAACATAACCAAAATCATCTCAACAACTATACCATTATATAAGCCAACTCACATGGCTAAGTTTATAACTCAAAACATACCAAAATGACACTAGCCTATACATGACATATACCATATATATAAAGCTTCAAAAGTACCAACTAAGTGATCAATTCTGTGACGATGTTTCCCGACGATCCCTGAGTCCAAGCTATCTCCAATTCACTATAAAACATGAAAAGGAAAATAGAGTAAGCTTCATAGCTTAGTAAGCTCGTATGTAATAATCTTAAATCAACAAATATAACTAATGCAATCAATAAGCATCATACATACATAATAAATACCTATAATTACACAAACCTTTCCATGTATTACACATGATCTTATTTCAATTCATCATCCATTCGATAATCACATAGTATTACTCAATTCTTACTCTTTTTCACTACTTAGTTCCATATGACTCTACCAAGTTTCATCCACATAATGCCAACAACCACATAGGTTTAGTACGTACCTGTACTTTAGAGGTGTGCATGGGCAGAGCGGCCTGACTCAACCTGAAGGCTCGACCGAAATGTGGGAGGGTTTGGGAAAAAATATAAGCCCGAAAAATGGGCTTGGACAAAAAATAAGGCCTGTTTAAAAAATGGGTCGGGCCTCGGGTAAGGTATTTTTGGCTCTGGCCCGGCCCGAATTCACTTAAGGACAAAAAAATCTGCTATTTTTGTTTTTGTTTTTGAATGTTATTTTCTTATTGTTTTCTCCTTATTTTGCTACCATATTACTATTATGTTGCTACTATTTTATTGTTATTGTTTGGATATTGTATAAAACTTATTTTATTGTTAATTTTGTTATTATTTTAAAGGCATTTGTTAATTTTGTTATTATTTTAGAGGTATTTCTTGTTAAGTTGCATCTATCTTAGTGTTATTTAAGCCTACATAGTTTTTTAAAATTTATTTTTAAATTGTTGGGAAATATTTATTTTGATTTTTTTAGTATTTTTGATATATTATATATATTTAAAAAATATATAAAATAATATAAAAAATTAATACGCCCGGCCCGGCCCATGATCACCTCTACTGTACTTCCTCGTATTTATCTATTAACTTATCATCACTTTGCTCAATACGTTAAGTCATTCGGAAACTTTAGTCATTCGATGAACTCGCACACTTAGTGCCAAATGAATAGTCGAAGCTAAAATAATATTACACACTTAGTGCCATCACATTTATTTGTAGCTATTTCATTCTCGTACACTTAGTGCCATTTACTTAGCCGAAGCTATTTAATCTCACATTTTCAGTGCCACTTATCATCGAATCATCATTGAACACATTTATAACTTCACATTCACATTTCAGTTCATCTCAAATCATATAGATATTATTAAAACAATATGTATTACATACAAACTTACCTCAGATGTAAAAATGGCTAAACCGACCGATTAGTCGAGGATTTTGTTTTTCCCTCGATCAAGATTCGAGTTTCATTTTTCTTGATCTATATGAATTCAAAATTAACTTGTTCATTTATCTATTCATTCAATTAATCCAAGGACACTCATTTAGGCTTTTTTACACTTTAGCCCCTAAAGTTTCACATTTATTCAATTTAGTCCTTATTTTACAAATACACAAAATTACTTAAATACCCATGCTAGCTGGATTACCAAAATGCCCCTAGTAGTCCATATTTTCCATTTATTTCACATTTCAACCACATAATTTCTCATTTTCACAATTTAATCCCTAATATGCAATTTTACTAAAAATCACCTTACAAAACATGGATATCTATCACCAAGCTTTCATATTTCATCGTTAAACATTCAAAAAATCAAGCATTCATCAATGGCATTATACAAATTCATCAACAAACTAAACAACTAGAGCATGGGCTAGTTAGTACTCAAAGCAACGATCTCAAAAACATATAAATCATCAAAAATTGAGTCCAAACCGTACCTTAATTGAGCTTTCAATATGCTGAACCCTAATAACTTCAAACATTTCTTTTCCTTTTTTTCGGAAAGAAAGATGAGAAAATAAGCTCAAATTTGGTTTTTTGTTTAATTAATATTCATTAATACATCATTTACCAAATTACCCTTATATAATTAACTAATAAATCATCAAATATAAGGCCATTATTGTCCACTAACAAAGACAATGGTCTATTAAACATGATAAGGACCCTTGAATTAATAAACCAAAGCAATTTAACACCTTTAACATATAGAATGCAACTTTTGTATTTTACGCGATTTAGTCCTTTTGTCAAATTAACCAACCAATCGGTAAAATTATTTCACGAAAATTTCAAACATGCATATTCTCATACTGTAAACACCAAAAATAATATAAAAATAATTTTACGACCTCAGATTTTTGGTTCTGAAACTACTGTTCCGATTTAGCTAAAACCGGGCTGTTACACTTGGAGTGCCAAAAATCTTCCCTACAATGATCGAAGGTCCAAAAGAATCGATGGGATACTCTTTTCCCAAGGGCCAAACGATCGCTAAAGTATGTTGGATTGGTTTCCAGACTGGTTACAAAATTTAGTATGTACTGATTTAATCATCATATAATAATCTAGAAATAGAAAAGAAAAAAGGGAGGTTAATGATGATTTTAAAATCTTTTATACTAGGGAATCTAATATCCTTATACATGACGATAATCAATTCGGTCGTTATGGTAGGACAAAATATATTCATTTTATATTAAATTAAATTTAATTTTTATTCGAATTAATATTCGAAGACACTATTGCCACAAATCATTATATAACTTGTACCAGTCATGGTACAACTTACCAATAGCCTTTTGTTTTGTGACCCATACCTTGTGGAACGATGATGTGTAATCGTACTAGCTACAGATGTTGGCAATCAACACCGAGATGGGAATCTTGGGACTCACTTTCACCATAGGTAGAATTATGTTAGATATCATGCTGAAGTCTAACCGCGGATGATCCTGACTTACACCTACAAAGAATGAGCTAAATTTATGTTATTGACAAAACGGAAGACCCCGGTCAGGTCACATTATGTTAGATATCGGGTGATCGTATCATGCACATGTTGCAACACAAGTATGTGGATCGGTATACTTCTTTATTGTCTGTAAGTCTATCTTCTTCCGAAAAGATATCATGATTTTCCATTTGCACCTTCCATGGCGCATTGTGCACTTTCTCTTGAATTTCTCCAAATAAAATTTTGTGACATGATAGTTCATGCCATTCTTAAAGCTATATCATTTCAGTGCAACAAGAAAAACATTTTTGTTGGGATGCTCTAAGCCAACTTCCAATACGCAGACATTTGTCAATAAACTTGCATGGCTAGGTGTTTTGTACGGAAGCTACTGGAACTTTAAACCACCATCGGTGGAGATGTCGATGTTGGCTATGTGGGGAAGAGGTCTATATGCTTTCAATCACGAATCTGGATTTGGAGCATTGTCTGAACCTTCATCGTTAGAACCGCAAGGTTTTGGCTCAGTTGGAACTTGCTTTGGCTCAGAAAAAAGTGCTACTTTTAAATTATCAGGAACGGACTGTTGCATTGGATCGAGGTTTAAATCTGATCCGTTAACAACATCCGCTACCCCTTCTTCCTTATTTGCATCTTTTTCCTCAATTGCATCTTCCTTGTCATCTTCAACCAAATTGTAACACCCTTTACCTGTGTCCGACGCCGGGATAGGTTCGAGGTGTTATTAGACTTAAACACACGTAAACATACCACACTGAGTCATAAAATTTGTGTTAAATTTTAAAGCTTTTCATACATACACATAGTGTCCCTATTATGGGCCTACGAAGCCCAAAACATGCTTTGGAAATGTTTCGAGACTAAATCGAGAACTTTAGAAAGTTTCATAAAAACTTAGAAAATTTTCATGTTTGGAGAGTCACACGCCCGTGTGGGTAGGCCGTGTGGTCACACACGCCCGTGTCCTCAACCCTTGTAACTTTCTGTTTATGACGTCATCAACAATTGAGGGTCACATGGCCAAGTCACACATCCGTGTGCTAGGCCGTGTGGTGAATTTAATTTTCGCATTTAAGCCACAGACTTCACACAACCTGGGCACACGCCCATGTCCTGAGGCCGTGTCCTTCATATGGCTGAGACACATGGCCATGTCTCTGTCTATGTGTTTACTACTGGGCATTCTGTTTTGCCTAATTAGGGTGCAGGGGACACACGACCTATCAATACGCCCATGGGGCTGACCGTGTGTCACACACGGCCTAGACACACGCCCGTGTGCCTACCCATATGGACAAAATATAGGCTATTTTCCAAGCCATTTGCCACCCTGAAATACAATAGCACGTATGCCCATTCAACAACACTTATCATAACACAATTAAGCAACCAACTTTCACAGTCAAGGCATCCATTCATCATTCAAATACCATAATCACCATACATGGACATTGCAAAATTATCAACTTATTCATGAAAGACATCTTTAATTGATTATACCAATAAACCACCATTGCCAATTTCAAATGGCCATATACAAAATGGACTTTCAACTAACTTAGGCCAACATTTTTTGCCAAATCAAATATGACACATAATAAAATGACCCAAGTCCTTGTATATGCCATACTTAAAAAAGATCACAAATATTAAATACCTAAAATAACAATTTGATAGTGTGATGCAAGCCTCCAACAAGTCCCAATCCCGAGCTAGCTTGGTGACACTGTAAAATAAAGGAAAAGAAAGGAGGGGTAAGCTATATAGCTTAGTAAGTTTATATGCAAATAAATAGCATCTTAACCATGCAAATTCACATAAGGAGAGTTAATACATTTACCCTTGAGCTCATATATGTTAAGCTTACTCAAGCACAACTTACCACAATATCACCACTTATAAAGTTTATACTTACGAATTTCTCTTGCACACCTATACCACATCATCATACAAATACACACATATTTTCATATCTTTTGTTATTCCCGTTGAACATATTGAAATACCAACGGATACTTGGAAAACTTGCACAATAGTGTCAAATATATGTAGCCAAAGCTACCATTTATCGCATTTCTCATATATGCTTGTTCTCGAGCTAGTCACGGGTCTGCTCACACAAGCTGACGATTGGGATGTAGCTACTCAGTGCTACTCACACAAGCTGACAGGTATCCGCAACACATGCAGGATTACCTAGCCACTAGTATTCGTACAAGACCAGCACCCAGACATCACATAATCACATAAACACACTTAAGGTCCTAGTGACATGTCACTTATATCCTATTTTATTCCTAAGGTTCAATTGGGAGATCACTTTCACACTTATCACTTAACGAAACTTTGTTGATTATGTCACATATCATCATTCACACATTTTATACAAAATTAGAACATCAAAACATAATAAAATGATGCATTACTACAAACAAACTTACCTTGGTACAAAAAAGTAAAATTTGCTATTTAGTCCACAATTTTACCCTTTCTCGATCTAAGTCAATTCCTCGTTTTTCTTGATCTATAGTGACACATTTAGTTTGTTTGTTACTTACATTATTCAATTTGACCCAAAAATCATATTAAGGAAAATTTACATTTTTGCCCCTAACTTTTCACTTATTTACACTTTAGTCCCTAGGCTCGTAAAATGAAATATGCTCATTTTCTTTGTTACCCAAGCCTAGCCAAACTATTTTCATACTCATACTAGCACATATTTTTAATTTAATCACACTTCCTACACACATTTTTATAACTTTTACGAAAAGGTCGTTTTATGCAATTTCATCAAAAATCATTTAGTAAAAGTTGTTAAACACACATCAAACTTTCATATTATTCCATTAAACATCAAAAAACATGAATGTCACACATAGGTAAATTTTTGAATATGAACCCTAGCTCAAATAAATGGTAGAAATAGCTAGATTGGTTGATTACGACTTCAAAAACGTAAAGAGCATTAAAAACGGGGCTAGGATGCATTTACTATCAAGCTTGGAAGTTGAAGAAAACCTAGCTATGACTCCCTTGTTATTTTCAACTAAGGTAGGAAAATATGGACGCAATTTTTGACTTATTTTTCCCTTTTCATTCTTTTTTAACCAAATGACCAAAATGCCCTTAAGGCATTTTTTCAAAATTTTACCCTTCCATGTCTATTTTTGTCCATCATGATATATAATGGTTTAATTACTAATTAAGGACCTCTAGTTTATAAATTCATTTCAATTAAGCACCCAATGCTTCTAGAACACCTATTTTGCACTTTTTGCAATTTAGTCCTTATAGCTAAATTGGACCCTCTATCGATAAAATATCTTTACGATATTTTCACACATGCATTCAATCACATTATAAACTGATAAACCGTAAATTATACATATTTTTTACCTCATTCTTAGCCTAAATTCTGGATGAATTATCATTGAATTTGTGGATTTTGGTGCTCCTAATCCTTTTATTTCATGTTTTACACTTAGGTGAGCATAAGGAAGAGAAAAGAGCAAGGAACGGGCCAAAAATGGGCAAATTAGGCCCAATCAATAATCAATACGGCCTGGAAGTTCACCACACGGGCGTGTCACACAGCCGTGCCATAGTAACAGGCTTGAACACGGCCTGGAAGTCGACTCACGTGGGCGTATCCCTGTCATGAGGAAGTTTAATTTCACTCGAAAAAGGCTACTTAGGGGTTAAGAAATACATTCTAAACTCTATATAAAGACCCTAGGAGGCAACTACAAAGGGGGACAATTATTCCCGCCAAGACGGGGAGTTAAAGGCAGGGAATTACTCGAAGGAAGGCTGATTGATCCATCTCAGAAGCCAAGAGCTACATCAAGACAAAGGATCTCCCTTCTATCCTTTCAGGAGTTTTGGGTTTTCTTATCTTTTGTTATTTTATTTCTTTTGAGATGTTTTCTTTTACAATTATGAACTAAAACCCCAAACATCTACGGGGGATGAAACCTAAGACAGATCTTGTTATTGTTATCTGAACTGTGTGATAAAAATTTGATTTGTTCTTAATTGTGTTTTTAATTCTTAAATTGATATGTTTAGGATATTAATTTAAGTTGAATGTGCTTATGTAAAGGAGCAAAAGTCCCTACATAGGAATAGATCCAATACAATTAAGCGGAGTTGTTTGCAATCCTAGACATATGGCGATGAAAATCTATCGGATTAGAGTCAAATCTAATATGGGGAGCTATAGATCGAGTTAATGCAAGACTAGGGGTTTTAACTAGAAAGAGATTTCGGTTAATCAACCTAGGATTAGTTGTTCTTGTCCTCGATGGAGGTATTAACATAATTTAGGGATATCTACAGATCAAATCAAATGAAGAAATCATCTGGTTTAGAGTTAGATAACAAGTGAAGTCTAGGTGGATTCTTCCTTCGGTATTGCCCTCATCAATTAGTTTTCCCAAAAGCATTTTTCCAATTTATTCTTTGTCATTTCTTTAGTTTAGTTTAGAATAGTTTACAACCAAACCCCTTTTATTTCTTAGGCTAGATAATAGGAAGGAAGTCATTACTAGTACTTTTAGTTCCTTGGATTCGATATTCTGGTCTTGCCACTAACTATACTACTATTTAATAGGTGCGCTTGCCTTTTTATCGTGATATTAGTTAGTTTCTAGGTACGATTGATTTTAGTACTTTATCACAATCACGAGATCATAAACCTTAAAACTTTATAGCACTAAATTTTTCTACTTTGGATTCGTGGTTTCGAAACCATTATTCCGACTTAGCCTTAATTTGGGCTATTACACAAATAGTTTAATGTACCATTTTCGAATTTGACCATACATTGACTGAATGTCGTGCCTAGGTGTTGAGGTTCAGGTTACATTCATACCCCGACTGATAATGGTTGCTAAAGTTGAAATCAGTGCTTGAGACCAAATAATGTCTACCCACTAATGCTTTAGGATATCATAATAGGAGCTTTGTAGCAAACCAATGAACTCATCGCACAACAGTGTAGTAGGACTTTTTGCTTCTGTTTCGATTCCCGCATTAACCGCAACAGTAGACAAAGATGGACCAGCTCCATTAACCTCGACAAACTAAACATAAAACTCCATTAGAGCATTTCCTCTTAAGTAGTGCAATGATATGACTGCCTCCAACTCAAGCTTGCCTTTCACGTCAAACAGTTCATACTTAAAGGGGTAAACCAATGTCAGATATCTACATTGTAAGCTCGAAATTCTTCCTCAAATCGAAACCCCAACTTTCCTCCTAATTCTAGTTCGTAACTCATGCAATTGAATGGTATGGTTTACTCATCTTTTTATTTCAATTTAAAATGAATTAGATATTTAGAACAAAAAAAATCTTCAGATGGTCATCCAAAGAAATGCAGACGACACTCATAGTTCAACTCTTCAAAAAAGAATGAATTTGTTACGTGTTTAAGTATTAAATACTTCGATAGTTTAATACTAAAAAATAACAATGAGGGAGGGAAGACATGCTTCAAAATACATTTCAAAAAAATGCATTTTCATCAAATAATAATCATAAAAGGCTTTTATGTGATTGAAAACGTGTTTCAAAGATGAATTAATTTCATCAGACGTGTGCTTCAAAGAGTCTTCAGTATGCTTCAAAACATGCTTGAAATCTTACCTAGGATTCTTGGGACCAGGGCACTTTTTTCAGGGTTTGAGTGGTGGTGGTAAGAAAGCTCGTCCAATTGGGCAAGCTTTTCTACTGTCATGGTAAGAAAGTGCATCCAATTGGATGCGCTTTCCACTAAATACAAGGAAAAATCATTTAGTTGAGCGTGTTTTCCTGTCATGTCAATAGGAAAGCTTGCCTAGTTGGACGAGCTTTCTTACTACCACCACTAAAATCTTGAAAAAAGTGTCATGATCCTAGAAATCCCGGGTAAGATTTGAGGCTCCTCTTTCAGATATTTGATGAAAACGCCTTTCCTACAACGCGTTTTCAACCATGGGGTTTTTTCTCTCCAACCTCACCTTTTCCTCGTGCTTATAAAAGGAGGGCTCTCCCTCCATACGCTATCATCCCTAAATGTATCATCTCTCCTAGCCACCATCCTTCCACTTTATAATATTTCTCTCTCAGTTTTTTTTCCTACTTCAATGTTAAAAAATTCCGTCGCTAATAAAACTTTCTGTTTAAGATATTCTGGAGTTGTTGGTGATGCGGTATTGTTCTGAGACACATATATTTCATAAATCCTATCGAGATTAAACCATTACCTTGAAAACCTATCCTTTGGAAGTTGAGTTCTGAGGTGATTTTGCTTTATACGGTCACGGGTGAAATTCTATGTAGAGGTCTCAGTCGACGACCATTATGATTGCATTGGAAAGCCATTCATTTTTCCCTATGATTATGGTCTCAATCTTATGTATGATATAGATAATGCATCATTTGCGGGTATCCAAAAATCTTGAATTCGTGATCGCATAACAACCTTCAATTGGTCCCCAGTTATACTCGAACTCGTGATCGCATCACGGCCCCAACTGGGTCCTCCACTTAGGCTTCCTTTGGTTCTCCGTTTGGCATCAGTCCAGGGCATTTTTTATTGATTTTTGTGCAACTGTAGCACAAATCTCCCTTTGGATGACCAAATTTCAGTGCAGTGGAAGGGAGTAAAACGCGTCACACCCTAAAATTTCCACTGCTCCATTTATGTCTAGTTGAAAATTCAAGCACCAGTTGAAATGTGCAGTATGTATGTTATAGCAGCATACAAATGTTAAAAATAATAAACATTTTTCCCATTATTTTATAATAATAAGCATTTTATCAAAAGAAATTTTAATCTACCATTCCTTGAATTAACTACTTTTAGATTATTTATTTTAATTTTTAATTTTTAATTATTTTGATTTAAAAATGTTAAAAGTTTCTATTTTATATAATAAAATATCAGAAGATATATTTTATATTTTATTAAATGAATTTATAAATTCACATATTTTTAATAATTTCGTAAAAGTAAAATAATTTAAAAACTTCTATTATATATTATTTCTAATATAATGTCCTTAATAGTCATTTTCTATTTTCACCTCACCGCTATAGCTGCGTTTGAATCCAAACACGCACTCCACCACTGTTTCTAATTTCACCGCTACAGTATCCAATCTCACCACTACAGTAACTAATCTCACTGCCACCGCTGTTTTTAACCTCACCGGAGGTAAACACACCGCCTATCCAAACTAAGCCTTAGACTTCGACCTGTGGCTGTATCAAGCGTTGTCACCTTGAAACCTGACTTCTATAAGATGGGTTTCTACGGTAATACATGACATATGAAATTTATGTGTTCTGAGATACATTATCACATCCCTAGTCATCAAATCTACCTTTAAGCTTTCATAGTTTCACTCCTAAAACACTAATTCCTAAACCAAAAAAACCCTAACGCAAACCCTAAAAACCACATACGAAATCAGAAGCCAAAGAGAAAGAGTATGAAAGCGTGTCCAGCTGGGCATGTTTTCCTGCCAACTGTACCGAAAGCATATCCATCTGGACGCACTTTCACGCTCTCTCTCTCTATAATCGACCTATTTCCCTAAATTTTGAAAAAAAAAGCCTATTTGGCCAATTTAAAAAAATCAGCATATTCAGCTAAATTAGGCAATAACAATACATATGGAAATATGGAAAATTATTTTCTATATAATCACTAAAATTTTTTAGACTTCAAAAATGGATTGAAAATTTGACAAATATATTATCAGAGATAATAAAAAACTTCATTAATGGTATATTAAATAATTATCTTAAAAATAAATAAAAAAAATAGCAATTAACTTAATAGTAAAATTTGAATTTTTGGAATTTTTACTATTTCATATTAAGTGCTCTATTATTATAAACTATGTGTAGCTTACTCTAGAGATTTATTCAGATAATTTTTTAAATAATTTATTTACATTATAAATATTTAAATGTGTATTATTTGTATGTGTAATTGTGGTACTTTTAGAAGAATAAAAAATAATAAAAAAGATAGTGACCAAATCTACATTTTTATTATTGAAAATGAATTTTTATTTTTAAATATTAAATATGTTTTTTTAATTTTTAAAAATAATATAAAAATAGAAAATATTTTCAACAAATAAATGAAGCTTAATATTCTTAGTTATAACCTTATTTTAATTTTCATATATCATAAAACAAATTAAATTAAGTGTTTAAGGTTATTATAATTGCTTTGATATGAGTACGAGCAAGTATGAAATTTTAGTTGAGTGGCTTCCTTAATCATGAGGTTATATAAATAAATATTTTTCAAACATTATTTATGTATAATAGTTATTAGTGTCACGGGGTTAGACTTTTAGTCTCACAATCCGTGCGGTCTTAAGCAGGTTTTTTGACTCAAATATGTTTAAGTCAGCCTAATTCTCACAAAGTGAGTATTCTCGCAAAATTCCTCCAAAGCGCCTGTAATACCCCATTTTTGCCCGGGCCCATACCACAAAATAATAAAAAATAAATAAATAAATTCCAAGCCTAGTCCAGAATTACAAATATAATTTGGGCCCGATCGGAATGGCCCATTACTTGAAAAGATTTATGGTCCATCTACAAGCTTGACTCATATGGAGATAAAATCTTCAATGATATGCAATCTTAGATATGATATGCAATCTTAGATATGATACAATCTTAGACATGATTGCAATCTTAGATATGATATGCAATCTTAGAAGATATGATTTTGTAATCTTAGAGATTTAATTTGTAGATACCCTTTAATCTTAACCGTTGATGTAATTAATCTGTACCGTTGGATTTGAGGAGGCTCAACTATAAATAGAGGCCTCCCCCCCCATTGAAAAACACACTTGAGTTTTGGCAAGCAATAAAAATTCTTGAGAGCTCTCAAATTTCTCTCCATCTTACGTTCTTATTTTCTGCGATTTGTTCTTATTTTATTCTTTGTTCATCTTCATTTTTCAACCTTTTTTCATTTTGATTTAATCCCTATTTCCTTGTTTTTTAATTCTTTTATATTTTATTTTTTTATAATTTTAGTATTATATCAAATTATTTTAAATTCTATATTACTCTTTGTTTTAAAAATATATATTTTATTTAATTGAAAAGTTTTTTTTCTTAAATAAGGCAATGTTTGGTGTTTAGAAATTCGGGAAATAGTGCCCTAACATGCTGGGTTTCGATTTTTCGTTCGACTAAATAACCAAATATCCTTTTAATAAAATTTCCTAAATTACGAGGTGATTTCAATTACAAAAGTTTGAGAATATCGTGTCCTATCATGCTGGATGTGATATTCGTGTTCTTTTGGAACGAAGGATTCTCGATTTTTATATCAAATTATTTTTTATTAAAATCTATATTACTCTTTGTTTTAAAAAAATATATATTTCATTTAATTGAAAAGTTTCTTTTCTTAAATAAGGCAATGTTTGATGTTTAGAAAATCGGGAAATAGTGCCCTAACATGCTGGGTTGCGATTTTTTCGTTTGACTAAATAACCAAATATCCTTTTAATAAAATTTCCTAAATTACGAGGTGATTTCAATTACAAAAGTTTGAGAATATCGTGTCCTATCATGCTGGATGTGATATTCGTGTTCTTTTGGAACGAAGGATTCTCGATTTTTATATCAAATTATTTTTTATATTACTCTTTGTTTTAAAAAATATATATTTCATTTAATTGAAAAGTTTCTTTTCTTAAATAAGGCAATGTTTGATGTTTAGAAAATCGGGAAATAGTGCCCTAACATGCTGGGTTGCGATTTTTCGCTTGACTAAATAACCAAATATCCTTTTAATAAATTTTCCTAAATTACGAGGTGATTTCAGTTACAAAAGTTTGAGAATATCGTGTCCTATCATGCTGGATGTGATATTCGTGTTCTTTTGGAACGAAGGATTCTCGGTTTTTAAACTCAAAATATTCCAATTTTAAAGGGATCTTATTTCGAATTATTTCAAACTTTGACATTCAGACAGAAAACAATTCAATTTGGTACCAATTTTGGGCGTTGTGAGGGTGCTAACCCTTCCTCACACGTAACCGACTCCCGAACCCGTTTTCTCAAAAATTCGTAGACCAAAATGTTTTATAAGGTGATCCAATCACACCTAAAAAGATTGGTGGCGACTCCCGTTTTCATTTTTAAAAGTCGAACCCCGTTTTTCAAACTCCCTTAAAAAATGGTTTCGACAGCGCCGATTTATATAATGGAAGCAACTCAAGCCAAAAGAATGCTAAAAAAAAAAACAGAATAGCCACAGAAAAACAATGCACGAGATGTGTTTGAGTAAATGCTTTTAATATATTCTCTCAAAGAATAAAAGATACAATGGATGATTTACAACTGAGAGGGAGACTCTTTATTTATAGTTTAGCTCTCCAAATCTAACGGTCTAGCTAAATTTACATCGATGGACGAGATAAAGCCTATCTTTACAATTAAAGGATTTACAATATTACATAATCAAATCAAATGTTATCATATTTTATTCTCCTCAATATTCTAAGATTAGTCTTTCTTTTTACCAAGGTAGGCTAATGTTCCATATTTGCTTCATTAGGCCATTCAGGCTTTAAATAGACAGGCTTTTTCATAAGTTCTTTGAATCGAGTCAATTTTTGTGGTCAAATGAGCACCATCTAATTGATAGACCTCTATGGGGCACATTTTGTGTAATGATCACAGACTTTGCACCTTGACCTATGACACTAACACAAAGTACATAAATATAAACATCATATTTCATTTTAATTTTTACTATAAATATAATGCTAAACAATGACGTTAAGATGATGGAATTAAAAAAAAAAAAAGGCATAATGAAGTTTTTGGTCCTCTAATTTAAAAAAAAAAGTCAATTTAACTTTTCATTTAATTTTTTTAACTTTTTTAGTTTTTTTTTATTTTTTGTCAAATCACCCCTAAATGAATGAAAATGTTAACTTTTCCTTAACTTTCTAACATTGCTTCCACATGGATTGTCATATAAATGATATGTCAACATTTAATTAATTTTTTAAAATTTAAAATATATTTTTTTATTATTTTTAATGTTTTTAATAATATTTTTTTATAAATATTTGAATTTTAAAATTTTGAGAAATCATCAGTAAAGTTAAAAAATGTTAACTTTTCATTCATTTTGGAGTGATTTAACAAAAAAACGAAAATTTAAAAACTAAAAGGTAAAAATTTAAATAAAGAGTTAAAATAATTTTTTTATAAAATTGAAAAGTCAAATAAATTATTATAAAAAATAAAACAAAGTAAATAATAGAAATAATGTATAATAATAAGCTAAAATGAAGGTGCGGTAAATAATGAGTGAGTATAAAACTGGCCCGATTGAGTATAAAACTAGCCATTGAGAGAGGAGAGGAGATGGACGACTGAAACAGACAACACTCTTTTACTAAAATAATATGGAAAAATTAATTACTTAAATAATATATATTGAAAATTATTAATAAAATAATATATTTTCAATAAACACCCTAAATCGCCACATGAAGTGATAATTTTTTTTATCAATTCGATACAAGTATAATTTTTTAAAAAATATATTTTGTTTCTTCGTATTTTCATTCAAAATATGAAAAAAAAATATTTTTTCATATTTTTATGTTTTCATTGAAAATATGAAAACATAAGTTGTTAAAAAATTTGTAATTGTGTATGTACTTTTTAAGAGCAAGGACTAAATTGATAAAAATTATAAATATTGAAGGTTAAAAAAATATTTTACTTTTTTTTATATCACCCAAATCAACAATTCTAATGGAAAGATTGATGGAGGACCAACATTTTTAAATAAAAAGTATATGAACTTAATGTCTCAAAATTAAAGTATAGAGACTAAATTTTAAATTTCAAAAAAGTATAAGGATCTTTGGTAGATTTTAACATTTTTTTTTCCTTCCCTCTCTCCATAAACCAGAAATCTGAAAAAAAAGAAAAAAAAAAAAAGAAACTGCCTTGCCTTCAAAAAGGAAAAAAAAACACTGATTTTAACCCATTCAGTGATTTGAACGGAAAAAATAATATTTTTATAAAAATATTCACCCTTCACTATTGACACGTTTACTCTAGATCTATTATATTGGTGTTATAAACAAAATACACAAGCAAAACTAACTAGTATTTGGAAAAGACAATTATTAGTTTCTTCTTTTAGAAGTTATATACTTTTTTCTTTTTGCTACATGTACTAAATTGCAATAATGTTAAACAACAGATAGTAACACCAAGTTTAAAAAAAGAATATATATACACTAATTAGTGCTTGTTATATATACACCCATAAATATATATTTTTATTAGGATAAATATTAAAATTATACATGAAGTTCGATACAATATGCAATGTCATATCTGAGTTTTTATTTTATGCAATTTTATACATAAAATTTTGATTCGATTTAAATTTCAAAAACCACTAACAACATTATCAAATTAACATAATTTTTTGTTGATATATTACACATATAAACAATTATATTTTTTTTAGTGAATTAAGCTAAAGATTACATAAGCATATTCATAAGTAAATTGATTCTAATAGTTTCCTCTTTTAGGACCTCTTGAATCTCCATAAGGGGAACTTCAAACATGTACAAATCTTCATAATTTGAAATGGTCATTTTTGCTAATGCATCAGTAATCTTGTTAGTCTCCTTGGGGACATATTTCAAGCACCATTTTTCTTCAATTGATAGAATCTTAAGGATCCACTCAACCGGAGTAGAATTTGACCCTTCAAGTTTACTATTATTAATAGCAACAACAGCCTCGAGGTTGTCAGATTGGATGATGACTCCATTGTATCCTTGCTTTTGGAGTAGGTCTGAACTATCTAATATGCCCCAAAGTTCAGCAGCAAAGACTGAACACTTCTCCAAGTAACGATTATACCCCAAGATCCAATTTCCTTTCCCATCATGTATTACTCCACTTGCAGCAAAAAGACTAGAACCAGAGTGAACAACACCATTAGTATTGAGGGAAAAACACATATCTGAGCTCGGTTGAATAGGAGTTTGTTGCAATTCCATAACCAAATCTTTAAATATATATATATATATATATATATATTCATTTCTTTAAATGTGTATAGTTGAATTAAAATCAAAATTATATATATATATATATATAAATCGAAATTAAAGTTTCATTTGCTTAATTGCACCAAATCAAAATTCATCAATGAAATCATACATTAAACTAAAATTTATTTATAAATTTGATTTTTTTTAATTCTATATAAATTCATAACCCCGCAATTTGATAGAAGTCTTCTCCTATTTTGGCGTCGCTCCCTACTCCCGTCACATTAACCTCCCACGCTAATTTTTTTTTCCTTTTAACTTTATTGATTGATTTAAGTTTTAACTTTTTTGTAAAAGAAATTTACTAGGACAATTAATTTTTAATTGATTTATTTATTTAATAGTTAAATTAATTATAAATTAAATTTTATTAAGTAATAATTCCTTAATTTATAGAATTAAATAGAAATTTGAATTTATAGAAAATGTTTTAGTTAATCATAAATTGATTTTTGTTTTCGGTTCTCATTCGTGAAAATTTTAAAAAGGTTTATATTATTATTCATTTCATTAAGTGTTTTAATTTTTTTCTTAAATTGCTTTTGTGTTTATCTTGATTAGTCTCTTATTTTATTTAAATTATTATAATAATTTAATTTTAACAAATATCACTTACGTAAGATAATGAAATATAAATAAAGTATTTAAATAAAGAATAATATTTGATGCACCATCAATACATAAGTCTCATGCATCATCGGTGGATAGTAATAAGATAAATTATCATTAAATTAAACACAAAATGTTGAAGGTGTCGAGTTTAAAAGTAACTATTATAAATAAATATTAATAACTTTTGAATTTAGAAACTTAAATTTAAGGGTTTAAAGTCTGGTGTTCCATGTTTAAGTTTCAAGGTTTCAGTATTTATTTATGATTAATTGTTATTTAACTACTTTTAAATAAAGGTATTAGTATTTATTTATAAGTCTCCATTATTATTTTTATTTTATTGAATGATGAGGTATCATATTATTATCTATCGACGGTGAATGACACTTATGCATTAACAATGCATCAAATATTCTTTTTTTAAATAACTGTTAAAACTATTCAATTAGAGATAAACTATTTTATTATTTTTATTTTATCTAAATGATTATTATTTTAATTTTAAATAATTATTTTAAAGAACTCAAGTCCCACATTCACTCACAACTTTTTTTTTTTTTTGTAACAAGAAATTAAAGCTTCAATTACAAGCTAACAGTGATATTTATGTTGGATAGTATAACTAGTCTGTTTGTTTGCAATTGATAATCAACTTATGAAGGGACATCATGAAATATTCTCGAGCTAATAAGAGAATCTTTCATCAACCCAGCTAAAATATCAACAATCGAGTTCACATCTCTTAATACTTATTTAAAGAGCACTCAATTTAATATTAGTATTTGATTTACTTTGAAACTTTATTTTTTGTTATGTTTAAATGAAGTGTTTAAATAATGAGATTTATATAATTGCTTGCATATTGATTTAATATGTGTATCCTATTATTTTAGAATTCTTTCTCTTTTTCAATGATGCATATTAATTTTTGTTATGTTTTCTTGTAGATAACATTTTGTGGCTAACCGGGCGATGGATCGACTCGAAGATTCACACTATCCTGAGAACTCTTTTGGTGGATTTTGTAAACATCTAGGCTTATATGGCATGTAGTAGGGTTAATGAAATTTTTATAAGTTTATAGCTATGTGTTAGTTGGTCGGTATGTTTTTGATGATATAAACTTTAGAAGTTCCTATAGTATGTCATGTTAACTCTTAAGTTGTGCTCAACATTTGATCATGGATGGTAGTAATTGGTTTGGATCTAGGCATGGTGTTTGAGGTCAAGGTAATCAAATCCAATGTGTGTGTATGGTGGCTTGTTTGTTTGATTTAGAAAATAAAGATTATAAGTACTATGCGATGTGAATTTGAAAGAAATCCTAGTTAAATTTAGGTGAGCATAATTAGCATGTTTTGGTTGCCCTTCATGTGCTTTAGGGTGTTACAATACTGAACTTTGGCTACTGTCTTGACTTGTTTTGGTAGAAGTCCTCAGGGCATCGGTAGAAGTCCCAGGCCAAAACTTCCTTGCTCACTGGAGTGCGTTATACCGATAGAAGTCTGGGTTGTATCGGTAGAACCCAGAGTTGTATTGGTAGAACGCCTAGTTCTACCAGTAGAATTCTATAGCCTTTTCAATGTCTTTCCATTTTTGAGTTCTACCGATACTTGTCCACCCAAGTATCGGTAGAAGTCCTTCATAGTTCAAAAACTTGTTAAAAATTAAATTCATTCAAGGCTTTTTAAATTTTTATTTTGCCCAACACTTTGAAGAAATTTTTTTAAACCCTCGTAGGCTCGATTAAGGCCCATAAATGAATGTAACACTCCTATCTAAATTATTATGAAATTTTGTTAATTAAATATGCAACTTGATGGTATCTATTATTGATTATTCTAGACTGTACTGTAATATGCCGTAACACTAATCCGATGACAAGTATGGGTTTTGGGTGTTACATTTAGCCTATAAATACTTAGAGTTTAACTAGGATAATAAAAGCAAGAAAATTGCGTGACACGTGTGTAACACCCCAAACCCGGTCTAGACGTTATGGCTGAATATGGCGATGTCACATGGGATGCTGTTTAAAAACTAAGTCGTCATTATAAAACCATTTCCGTTTAGCTACTTTTATTTATTTCTTATCGATTCCAAAATCACTTACATGTTTAACCGATTAGGTTTATAAAAACATAATTCGTTGCGAAAGCTTTAGAAACTGTTGAATTTAAGTAAATCGTTTGTTTTGGAGAAAACTTTTGTTTTTAGTAAAAACCGTATTTTGTTGAGTTTTGCAGTTTAAAAGTCCATAAAAACAATATAAAATCCCAAAATTTAAAGCAAAACTGTCCATAAGTCCAAATTACAAATAAAACCCAACAATCAAATTAAAACATAATACCAAAAGTTAAGTAGTTTTTAAAAGAGTGGCTACCGTCGAGTTCTCTGCTGCACTGAACCGTCTAAATCTGGAGATTACCTGTACAAATTAAACAAAAGGGGTGAGTTTTCATAAACTCAGTGTGTAATCCCTACAGAAAACATGCAGACAGATAGATTATCATATGCTAGTCAGATATAGTTTCAGGCCTAAGCCCATTATAGATTCAGAATATCAGAGTCATATAGTTTCGATTTCAGGCCTAAGCCCATTACAATTACAGATACAGAATTGGGCCTTAGCCCATCTCAAATATAGATGCAGTCAAACAGTCAAAACAGAATCAGATCCTACCCCCAACCTCTACACACCATCTCCGACCATCCCTACACATTATGTGGGGTTTAAAATACCCACTCATCCCTACACACCATGCTGTACCGAAATGTGACACATATTAGATATATTGCAGCTGAGCTACCAGATATTAGGCATAAATGCCTTTCAGTACACTTTCTCCAATAATCATCATCCCACCCCAAATGCAGATGCAATAAATATGCTCAATGCAGACCTACAGAATAACATGCTTACATGCTAATATTCAGTTATCAGTCATATATACAGATCAGTATTCAAACATAAACATAACCATCATGCTCGATACTTACATCAGACATTCAAATTATACAATTTAGGGTCTAGTTAGCCCTTACCGACCCTACAGTAGGTTCACAGTCAATTGGGATGACCCGTGCAACTATGAGAAACATTTTAGATAAATCGGCCCACACGTCCATGTGGCTTGCCCGTGTGGGCCCACACGCTCAGATTGGCCTTGGCCCATGTAGATCACACAGCTTGTGATATGATCCCGGCTGCATCATGTTACGACACAACTCGACGGCATCGAGATTGGCCTAAGCTCAAGAGGCCTAAGTGAAAATGAAGCTTCTTTACAAGCTCATTCAGTTCCATTGACGTTTCTTGCATTTTATTGTAACCTGAACTTTGAATTTATTTTTAAATTCATCTGTTATTCCATCAATTAAATAAACTAAGTTAAGCATTTATTTCCAGCAATTATTTAACTAAAAGAAGTTTAATAAAAATGACAAACAATCATTAAACTAAGATGAGTTTAATTAAAGTCCAACAACTCAATTATTAAACTAAGAAGAATTTAAAAATAAATTTAAAGACTTATTTAGCCGAATCCATCAATTTCTGAAACTAAAGAATGACACTTCTTCATTTTAACGATTGGGCAACAAACGGCTCGAATCATTACTAAAACGAGTTCGTATCAGCTTAGCCCAGAATCCCACACGCCTGTGTGGACTACCTGTGAGGACCTACACAGTCCAACTTAGTGTATCCCGTGTGTCACACACAGCCACACCCGGCCACCACACGACCGTGTCTTGTGCACGGCCTAGCCTTCGTCCCTCACACGGCTGTGTCATTGCACATGGCCTACCACACGGGCGACCACACGCCCGTGTGGCGTTGACAGTGGGGTTTTTTTGGTTTTTTGTCAAAACCTCGTTTTTTTACATTTCGGGTACACACCTATTATCGATTCGCTGTAAAAACACTCTCAAGCACTCCAAGCCCTAAAAAGGTCAATCCAAACTTCATAGTCAGTCTTAAACCATGATTAAACCATATTCACGAACCAATAAAAGTTTAAGTTCGTCCATTCACCACTTACCTTCAAAATTTGCACAATTTCAACCACTAATCAACACGAGAAAAGTTACAACCTAAATGATTTGCTGCTGCCAAAATAACAATTCCATAGTAACAAAAATTCAACCCACTCTATTCGAATTTGAGGAAAAGAATACCCGTTCAAGCGAGACATACCATTTTTACTTACTGAAAGAGTACTCCACAATAAGATATCCCCACTTTCTTACTAAGACGAAGAAGCAAAATAAAAGAAATTCCATTTGAAAAGAAAAAAAGAAGAGAATGATAGAGACAGGGAAAATGGTAAGAAAAACAAAAACTAACGTCAGAAATTCTTTTGAGAGAGAAGAGAGAGCCAAAAATTGCCAAAAAAAATCCCAATCTAATTTGACAACTCCTACATCCCACAAATCTCTTCCCCACTAACCTACTAACAACCACTACTCAGAAACCCAATTACTTTCAACTACCTCCAGATGCCAGTAGCAAAAATAATTCCCTTGCTTATGCAAGGAATTGAATAAAAAACCTCCAACACACCAACACTCAACTTAACCACCAGACTAGTAGGCCCATTCTAACATGATCTTACAAATAATTAAACTTAAGCCTACTGAACAAGGGTGAGGCTTTAATCAGAAAAATTCCAAAATTTGCTAAAGGCAAGGCTTGAACTTAGGATCACACACACACACACACACACACCTAGAACACTTAATAACTGAAGCATATACAGACTTGTGTCATACAATTGCAGAAATAGTGATAAATAATTTTAGGGCATTAAACGTCGCCATGTCACGACGTCCTTTATTGTGTCGTTGTAACGTCGTTTCTGCTTTTCCTCTATTTTTATCGTCACACTATAGCGATGTCGCTTTCTATTTGTGCCTAAATTTGACTGAAATGCGAGGCATACTCCACAAATCTACACATTGACTCATATTTTTATAATACCTTCTTTGCCAAAGCCTGCCATAGGCCTATCTCGAACTATGCAGGATATTAATTGAGTCGAAGTTGGTTTTGAACTTTGAAGTTGGAAGATTTCTAGTCTTCAACTTGTGCACTGCCAAATCAAAACTGAACCGGGTCTAATTTCCATGAACGCAGTGCCCTATCTTTTCAAAACTTACACTCAAAAGAGAACCCCTTTTATACGAAACAATCATACCTTATGGCCAATTTACTTCTGCTTCAAACGAGTCGACTTTGACTCCTTAACAGATGAGGGATGTCCTATTACACCAATCACCTTTGATCTTTCCAGAACATAAAGACTGCCAATCTTTTTACCTTTCATCAAAATGAGAGCCCGACAAGGTATTTTAATGTCGCCTGACTCGATCTTAATTCAACAACCTTTCGAATCCAAATTTCCTAAGAAGATAAGATTTCTCTTTAAATTAGATACATATTTAACGTCTAATAGTGTCCTGATTGTCTCTTCATACATCTTGATCTAAATAGTACCAATACCAATTCCTTATTGGGTAAACCATTCCCCATACGCACAACTCCACCTTCAATTGAATTGTAAGTAGATAACTAGTCCATGTTGGAATACATGTGGAAAGAACACCCGAATCTAGGATCCACTCAATGTAGGCTTGAAGCTTTCACTTGTTGAAACCAATAAGAAATCATCACCTATTTCGTTGACCAAATTAGCACCAGCTGAACCTTCCTTGTTGCTCTCAGCCACTCGTTTATTTCACAATTTGTAACAATTTGTCTTGACGCGGCCTAACTTCTTACAATAACGACATCTCTTGTCTCGCTTCCTTGATACTACCAAAACCAAGGCTTGCTTATTTGACTTGCTATTTGAACCAAACTTATTATCAAGTTTGTCTTTGCTCAACAGATGACCCTTTACATCCTCGAACGAAAGATTATTTCTGCCATAAATCAGGGTCTCCTTGAAGGACTTGTATAGCATAGCCTGAACTTCATCGTCAATCTAAATCTTAACATTCTTTAAATCATTCAAAAGAGTAATAAAGTGACAAATGTGACCTCTAAGGTGCTCGCTTTCATTCATGTGAAATGTGTATAGCCGCTGTTTCAACACCAATCAGTTAGCTAGAGACTTTGTCACGTAAAGGGTTTTTAACCTTTTCCATAGGGTGTATGTCATTTTCTCCATCAACACCTCCTACAATACATTATTCGAGAGGCACAACTGAATTACAAACAAGGTTTTCTCATCAAGTTCTTCCTATTCTGACTAATCCATATTCACGGGCTTCTTCCCTGTAATGACCTTTTTTAGACCATTTTGGACCAGTATTACTGTCATCCGAACTTGCCACATATTGAAATTTGTGATGCCATCAAACTTCTCAATGTCGAACCTTGTTGCTGCCATCTCTAAACATGTTGAAGGTAGAAATCGACCAAGCTTTGATACCGGTTTGTTGGGATAAACTTGATTAAGAAACGAATAAGTAAAATAACAAAGAAATTAAAAAGATCGAACACTAATATTTTATGTGAAAAACCCCCTCTAAAGAGGATAAAGAACCACATACAAATATAATTTCATTATAACGATAATAATGAATAGTACAAAATGCAGATAAAACTATACCCCCAAAACCCAAAATAAGAACCCTCAAAATGTAAATACAAAATTCTCTAAAAGTTTGTAAAAACTAATACCTAAATGTGTAAAGGATTCAAACTTTCTAGGGTAGAAAAGTGTTTATTTATAGGCTAAATTTGTAGGTCAAATAATATTAAAATAATATACACTAATTAGAATTCGACTGAAACAAATATTCAGAGCTTAACTAGGAGAATAAAATGGAAAAAATTGCCTAACATATCGCCATGTTGTGACGTCCCTTGTCGTGTCATAGCGACATTGTTTTTGCTTCTCCTCTATTTTCTTCATCATGACATCGCTCTTTGTTTGTGCCTAAATTTGACAAAAATGCTAGGCATACTCCACACCTTCCTACTAGGGATTGCCTACCCAATTGGTGGCTGGTAGCCCTTTGCCACTCACTCCTCTTTATGAACTTTGCGATTTTTTTTGAAATAATAACCCCCTCGAGTTGGTAGCAACTCTAGTTTTCTTAAGTCCATGGTGAATCGTTTTCTTAGGCCCAATGATGTTTGATTAGATCGGTCTATTGTGACTCATTTTTAGTTACGTCTAACTCATTGCTTGTATCATTTTATGTGGATTTGCAAGTTCGTTAGAAAAGAGATAGCTATTTTTGTAGGTCTAGTATACCAACTCATAAAAGTCTAGTCCCTGAAGCTAATGGTAGGGCTTGTGTCCGAGATGTTCATATTTTTTCAGCATTTTCATTCGAAATGATGTACTTGAGTTAGTCATTTTTCTCAGTATTATCTGACTTTTAGACAGATGTTTATAATGTATTCTTAATATGTAATTTCTTTTAATATTTCTCTTCAATGGATTGGAATCTTTTGTACTCATTTCTTTTGACTGTAAAATTTTATATATAAATAAAATATCCTTTTAAAAAAATAATGAATTAAATTTCTTAGTTCCCATTCATCATATATGTAAATAAGAAAACAAAAGAAATTATTATCTTGAATTAATTAAAGAGAGTATTCCATGACAAATATTCCCTTGAATCGTGCATTTCAATGTCTCAAACTAAATCCCATGCTAATATGACAACATACATAAATTTGTAGAAATGTCAAACATTATTTCTGGAAAGTTAGCGAATCAAAATGACCATCTTTCATTTTTAGTCCGTACTTCCAAAATCTTTGTCGAATCTTTTCCTAGGTACTTTCGTTTTTCTCCCTCCTCCAATATAAATTTGATGGAATTATATTTTTATTATATTTTTAAATTAATATTGAAATAATATTTTATTGTTATATTAATTATACATTAATCAAAGGTACAACTTTCCACTATAAAATATATGCATTAGCATTCAATAATTATATATTTTTAATTTTATGTTTTTGTAAATTTTGCTTTCAACTTTTGATCATAGTTGTTATTGATTTTTATTTGATTTTACTGTTTTTCTTTTGTTTGTAATAAAATACGTTCGATAATAGCCATTCAACTTTTTCAAAATATACTACCAAATTTTATAATGTTTTAATGATGATTTGAATTATTAAAATATTTGAATAATTAAATATAGTTTAATATATTTGTTCAAAAATATAGTTTAATATATATTGTAAGAACCTCGGTTTGCTCTCTATTCAATTCGATGTTTAGGCAGTAGGTTTAGATAATATGTTTAGATAGTATATTCATATAGATGTTTGAACATGAATTCAAATAGAACATAGGTAGTAAGCAAATAAGAGAATGAGAGAAATAAACACAGGAGATTTGTTAACGCAGTTCAGCTTGACTAATCCTATTCTTCAAAGCCTCGTTCATTGAATAATTTTATTCAGCAAACGATTTAGTAACCTAGTGGCTAAAGCCTAATCTACCCTTACACAAAGAAATAATTGTAGCCCCAATAGATAACCCCGACTTGTTACAAATCACCCCCAAAAATCTCACAATACAACTAGTAAAACTCTCCCGGAGTTGTTACAAATTACTCACCTAAAAACCTTACAATACAAATAGTAAAACTCACCAATAAAAAGCCTAACTCAATAGTGCAAAAATACTAAGTAAAGTAAACACAAATTACCATCCAAAAGCACTTCAAAAGCCCCCTTATATGTGTGGCACAACAACCTATTTATAGGCTCAAAATATGACAATTTCCCTTATCAGTTTTTTTGGAGATAAAATTATCAATTTAATTCATTATAATCCTTGATAATATCCTCTAATATCTATCTTAGAATAAAACTTGTAACACCCCAAATTTTGGGCCTAGATGTTTTGGGTTTTGAGCTTAGGGTTAGTGAGGAGGTGGCACATATGAGGTTAGTTGTGCATTCTAGTGACAAAATAGGCTTGCTGGTTTGGTGGTGGAATGATTGTTAGTGAACCTCAAGGTCTGGGGTTTGAGTCTCTAGGAGTGCATTTTTGGAGAGCCTTTTTATTTTGTTAGTAATTCTAGTTATTAAATTATTTGTTATTATTATTATTATTATTATTATTATTATTTTGATACTTTTATTCTGGTTTTTATTTTCTTTTTTCTCTCTCACGTTCTTTGGCTTCTCTTCAATATTTCTCCTTTTTGTTTTTCTTGATTAATACTCAAAATTTAGATTTTGGCCTTTTAGTTTCCAGATTTCGCTCCTCTGTCGTCTTCTCTAATCGCATATCAGGTGTGGGATTTTGTAACAGCCCGCATTAGGGCCTAAACGAAATGGTGGTTTTGGGACCACGAATCCAACATAGAAAAATTTATTTCGATAAATTTTTAAGGTCTATTGTAACACCCCAAACCCGGCCTGGACGTTATGACCAGATCTGGTGTGTCACATGATCCTACAACTAAGTTTATGACCTTTTTGCTTGTAGTATCTTAAGTGGGATTTTCATCGAAATAGCAAGCTTGTGAAAAGTTAGTTTGTTAATCCTTAAAGTTATCCATATTTAAAACTTGTTGCGTTTTGAAAACTTTGTTAAGATTTTGAAAACCCTCACAGCCTATAACTAGCAGTTTCGATAAATCACGAAGTAAACTATTAAGGAAAATAAACCAATAAAAAAATTTAAATAGCGGCCTTATTACAATTAAAACCCAAATAGCATAATGAAATACTTAAAATGAATCGAAAATCGAATTTGCAGAGGTTGTGGCCACTCCGAATCTCCCACAGCTCCAAGCCCACTAAGGTTGAGGGTTACCTGCAGAGATGAAATGAAGGAGTGAGTTTGATAACTCAGTGTATAACATAACCTAAACCATAGGCCAAAACAGACCAGCCTCAGAATCAGATTTAATTAGGCCTTGGCCCATTACAGAAATCAGGTTAAGCCCATAGGCCCATAATAGATACAGATCAGATATAATATGCAGACAGAAAACCCAACCCAGATCCATCCATAACCCCCCGTACCAGCCTTACACCATGTGGGGAGACTACTCGACCCACCCAACCGCTACACACCACAGAAATTTGCAGCGAGGCTGCCAGATAAAATTTCCAACGAGGCTGCCAGATATTGTGACGAGGTCACCAGATACAGATATTGTGGCGAGGCCACCAGAACAGATATATATATGTGGCGAGGCCACCAGATTGCAGCGAGGCTACCAGAACGCTTCCTCCATCATAAAACCCATACCCCATGCAACAGATATATACATACTAGCATGCAACATATAGCATCTCATGCATCAGATATATTCATATTAAATGGTAACTCATGCAGATACATAAAATTATACATTTCATACAGAATTGACCCTAGGGGTATAATAGTCTTTTTACACCTAGGGGTATTTTGGTAATTTTCCACATTCAGGGGTATTTTAGTCCTTTATCATATTTTCAGAGATTTTATGCAAGTTCAATAAATTATCAGTCCATAAATAACCACGGAAGTCCATTTAAGCCAAATTTCCAGTTTTACCCTTTTTAGCTTAAAACCCCTAATGGGCCTTACTAAGTCCAATATCGTCTCAAGCTCGTTAAATCCAATTTTAGGTTTAGTTTACCAACTTAACTATGTCGCCAGAAAGCCTTTAACAGTCATTTTACAGATTTGGGCTCGAAAGCCCATTGGGCCCACCTTGATCCATCGGAGCCCAACTTACCAAAACGTTCAGAATTGCACCTTCTGCAATTCCTTCACCACCGAATTCATGGTTAACCCCAACAGAGTGAACGATTACTCTTAAGTATTACACGAGCGCGTTTTCGGTCACTTTCCACCAGTTGTCGGTCACTTTATGGCCATTTCAGCTTTTACCACTTTAGTCTAAAAGTTGGGGTTAGTTACACACCTGTTAGCTGTCGAAACCGTTGAAGAACCCACGTGCGTAAAGCCTCCAATTTATCACTAAGGTGTTAGTCTAAGAATCGGCCATACATAAGGCCTTCACCCACAAATCATAATCGGCCAACACGGCATCAATCATTAAATCTTACCCTTCTTTGCCGAACTATGGACTAGGTATTTGTGCCTTGTTGAACCAACCTTTAAGTTCTTGCGAAGTGCCCCTTTTGTCTACGCTAACACAATAACGTCAAAGCAAGAGACCACAACTGCCTTAGTCCCACGATAACCACCCTCATAAGGGTTCCAACTTAAACTTTAATTAGAGACTTAATCGAAAACTAGATTGAGTACTTACCAGAGTGCTAATTGGTTCAAAGAGAGTTCTAGATAGAAGTATAATCTCGCTCCAAAATACTCCTTCCACAGCCCCTAAGCAAGATAGGTTTGGTCTAAAGATTCGGCCTTGAACGCCACAAAATATGAAGGTTTCGGCTTATTAGGGACAACTGAGATTCGGCCACAACAAGTATCTAATCGATTGGTTTCTGAAGAGAAGAAGGGAGGAGATACAAGCAAGGTGGGTTCGGTTACGGAAGGTATCAACAGAAGAAGAAGAAGAAGAAAAAGCAGAAGAAAGGTATGAGGCTAGCGAAAACTGACAAAGTGCAAAAAGGGGTTTCGGTCAATAAAAGAATCGGCGATGGGGTTGTTAGCTTTTGTGACTTTCGAAATAAAAGCAAGATGAGAAACAGAGAGGTATGAATAATAGGAGAGGGAAATGGAAGAGAATGGAAGAAAAGAACCAAAGAATTGCGATTGAATAGGGAAGGAGGTGAGTAATCGATTTTACAGAAGAAATACGACACAAGGTTGGAATAAGGTTCGGCTACTAGGTGTGATAGGAGGAACAAAGTGGCTAAAAAGATACCTAATAGACTATGAAAATTCGACGAAAGAATGGGAGTTTACTCTCTTAGGGAAATCGGCAAAAGACACCTAAAGAGAACCTTTTGAAAATCGGCATACCAAGCCCCTAATTGCCGAAATCACAAGCACCAAGCCCCCTAGCCAAATGGCACTTGCAGAGTCCCTAAACCGGCCACCTCTTTCGAAATTCAAAAACTCCTTGATTTGCTCCTTGATTAACTCCTATGACCAATTCAAATTCCTCCCAAACAGAGTTTAACTTTGCTTCGAATTCTTACCTGCTCAAGCACAAAAATTAAAACGCCACCTTGCAAACTCTGGAGCTTGAACCTTGGACCTCCAAGCTCACTTAGGCGCCACTTTTATAGCTCCTAAGTGGCGTCATGCTGCCACTCCACCACTAGCCAGTTTATGTCTCATTCCATACACAATTACTTATAACACCTACTACCAAGAGACCCCTATCTCCTAAGTCAAAAATATAAAATTTTGCCGAGCTTCTAACCAACACCTGGGCCTTCCATAGGCCCATTAACACACTCCAAACATGCATTACACACCCACATACTAGAATTTAAACATTTTATCAGATGGAGAAAAATCTAAGAGGAAACCGAAAATTAGGGCGTTACATCTATTGAGTGAATGATTGCATAAGTGAAAATTGAATAAATAAATTTTATCGATAGAAGTCCCGATTGAGTGATAGGACTAAATTGTAAAAATTTTAAAATATGTGTTCTAGAAACATTTATTATGAAATTGAAATGAATTCATAAACTAGGGGTTCTTATTTAGCAATTATACCATTTCATGGCATGATGGACAAAAATACCTATGAAAGGAAAATTTTTCAAAAAAGGCCATTAAGGGCATTTTGGTCATTTAGGTATTAAAACAAATAAAAAGGGAAAATAAGGCCAAAAATGTCTATCTTCCTCCTACCTTGGCCGAATATCAAAGGGGACTCCATAGCTAGGGTTTTCATTTTTTCAAGCTTGATTGTAAGTGACTCTTAGCCCGTTTTTCATGTTCTTCATATTTTTGAGATCCTCGTAACTTGACCTAGCTATTTCTACCACTATTTTAAGCTAGAATTCAAGTTTAAAAATTTACCCATGTGTGACATGAGAGCATTTTGATGTTTAATGGTAGAAAAAGAAAGCTTGATGTGTAGTAAACAACTTTTGCTAAGTGATTTTTCATGAAAATGCATTTAGGGACTAAAATGCAAAAGTTATAAAACATGTGCATAAATTGTGAAATGTTGAGAAATTTAGGTTTCTATAAGAGAGAAATAGGGTCGGCTAGGCTTGGAAATGTAGAAAAATAGATATGTTTCACTTTACGAGCCTAGGGACTAAATTGTAAAAATTGACAAAGTTAGGGGTAAATGTTAAAAATTACCATAAGACAAATTTGTGCCCAATTGAGTAATGTGTGCATTAAATTAGTTAAATTTGATGTTATAGATCAAGAACGACGCGAAATCAACCTTGACCGAGGGAAGGGCAAGGTATCGGACTAAATCGTAAAGTTAATATTTTACACCGAGGTAAGTCTTATATGCAAATAATGAGTTATTATAATTTTTATGTTTAATTACTTTAATTGTTAGAAATCTGAAATTTTATAACTGATAAACGATAAATTATACATGTTTTTACCTCATGCTTAGCCCAAATTCTAGATGAATTAACCATTAATTTGTGTAAATTGATGCTCTTAAACCTTTAATTTCATGTTTATTACTCAGGTGAGCATAGGGAAGTGAAAAGAACGAGAAACAGACCAAAAACAGAGAAAATGGGCCAAAGTATGAAAACAACACGGCCTAGAGGATTACCACACAGCCGTGTCACACGGCCGTGCCACCTTGAGCTCGAACACGGCCCAACCCCGACAAGCACGGCCAGACCACAAGGCCGTGCCACCTTAACAGGCCCGAACATGGCCTGGGCCTTGATCCACACGAGCGTGGCACACGGGCGTGTCCCTGTCGTGAGGAAGTTCAATTTCACTCAGAAAAGGTTGCTTAGGGGCTAAGAAAGCCATTCTAAACTCTATATAAAGACCCTAGGAGGCAACTTTAAGGGACACATTATTTTCCCGCCAAGACGGGGAGTTAAAAGCAAGGAATTACTCGAAGGGAAGCCGATTGATCCATCTCAGAAGCCAAGATCTACATCAAGACAGAGGATCTCCCTTCAATCCTTTCAGGAGTTTTGGGTTTTCTTATGTTTTGTTATTTTATTTCTTCTGAGATGTTTTCTTTTATAATCATGAACTAAATCCCCCAAATACTTGAGAGGATGAAACCTAAGACAGATCTTGTTATTAGTTTCTCTTGAATTATATGATAAATATTTGATTCGTTCTTAATTGTGTTTTTAACCCTTAAATTGATATTTCTGGGATATTGATTTAAGTCTAATGTGCTTATGTAGAGGAGCAAAAGTCCCTACATAGGAGTAGATCCAATACAATTAAGTGGAGTTGATCGCAATCTTAGAGATAGGATGACGAAAATCCGCTAGATTAGGGTCAAACCTAATAAGAGAATCTATAGATCGAGTTAATGCGATTCTAGGGGTTTTAATTAGAAAGAGATTTTAATTAATCAACCTAGGGTTAGTTGTTTTTAGTCTCGAGAGAGATATTAACATAGGTTAGGGATTTTTACGGATCAAGTCAATTGAATAAATCATCTAGTTCAAGAGTTGATAACAAGTGAAGTCTAGGTGGATTCTCCCTTGAGTATTGTCCAAATCAATCAGTTTTTCCTAAGAGTTTTCCTCAATTTACTTTTTGTGATTTCATAGTTTAGTTTTAGATTTAGTTTAGTTTCATAAAAACCCCTTTTATTTCTAGGTTAAATAATAGAAAGAAAGTCAGTACTAGTACTTTTGGTTCCCTTGGGTACAATATCTCGGTCTTGCCACTAAGCTATACTACTGTTTGATAGGTGCGCTTGCCTTAAAATCATGATAATAGTTAGCTTCCGGTGTGATCATTATTATAAATTTTATTACTTCATATCACGCATATCAATAACAAATCATCGAATGTGTGTTATGATAAATCGATAGGTGAAGAAAAGTCTCGGTTGAACCTTAGGAATCATTTAGGATATAAGTGACATGCCACAAGGATTCCATTAACTGTTATCGATTGTATATGTGATTCCGGGTGCTGGTCTAGTTCGACTACCCGTGACTAGGTAATACTGCATTTGTTATGGATACATGTCAGCTTGTGTGAACAGCACTGAATAGTTTCGACTATACCATTAGCTTGTGTGAGCAGACCCGTGATTAGCTCATCATTGAGCCTTTATGTGATATGAGTTAAGTAGTAGCTTCAGCTACAAATCATTGGTAGCTTCGACTACATTATGTGTGACACTTGTGCCTTATTCAGTGTATCCTTTAGCATTCCACGTGGTTCAATGGGTTATGCGAATCAATACGATAAAATGTGATTGTATGTGAAAAGATTTGACCGTGTGTTAAGAATGTGTATGTGCAGGTTGTATGAAAATTATCATATGTGCTAAGTGCATAATGTATGTATCGAATAATATGGTAATATCATATGCGTAAGTGATAATCTCAAGTTTAATGTGATCATAAAAAAGCTTATTTCCATTTTATATGAATTATTGGTTTAAATGCTCATCAATTTTGCATATAGGCTTACTAAGCTTTATAGCTTAGCCCTTCTCTTTTCCCTTCCGTTATAGGTTCGTCAAGCTAACCCAAGGTTCGGTGATCAACGGGATTCCATCAACACTATCAACAACTATTTTGGTATTTTGATTACGAACTTTGAAATTATGGGTTCTTTTGGGTCCATTGCTATTAATGTTATTTTAGTGTTTTGGCCATTTGAAATGATCCTTATTTAGTTAAGTTATAATTTGCCAAAATGATGTAATCTATTAAAGTACAAGCTTATGTAGTATGTGTGGAATGTGTGTGGATGTCTATATGTGATATTGATAGATAGAATTGGTTGTATGAAGGCCATAATATGTATGTTTGAATGAGTTATTGTGCCATATTGAACAATGGAAAATTTGGTTGGAATTGGTTTGTGTTTCAGGGTGGCAATTGGCTTGGAAAATAGCCTATAATTGTCCACACGGGTAGACACACGAGCGTGTGTCTAGGCCGTGTGTCAGGCCCATGGGCATGTTGATAGGCCGTATGTCTCCTGTACTTGAAATTATGAAAATTAACTGCCCAGTAGTAAACAAATGGGTGGAGACACGACTGTGTGTCTCAATCGTGTGCTTGACACGGCCTAGCCCACGAGCGTGTGACGAAGATTTTATGATGATGTCATAAACAAAATACCTAGGATTTTTCACACGGGCTAAGACACGGGTATGTGCTCGACTGTGTGAAGGACACGGCCAAGGACACGGGCGTGTTCTCGGTCATGTGAAAACCCCTGTAGGTTCGAATTGAAAAATAATTCCACACGGGCTAGAGACATGGGCGTGTGTGACCACACGGCCTGCCCACACGACGTATCCCTATCCCATACGGGTGTGTGCCCTGTTTTGAGGCAAATTTTTCTAAGTGTTCCAAATGCTCCGATTTAGTCTCAGATCGTACTCAACGTATCTTTTAGGCCTCGTAGGCCCATAATAAGAATGTTTTGAATAAGTTTGAAAAAAGTTTTAAATTTTATGTGGAAATCGATTGTCATAATCGAATGTTCATATGAGCGTGAGTACAGTAATGCCTCGAACTCTAATCTGGCAACAGATGTGGATGAGGGATGTTACATTAAGTGGTATCAGAGCTATGGTTTAGTCGATCTTCGGACTAACATAGCAAGTGTGAGAGTCTAGCTATAATGCCATAATTATGAATATTGATAGTGTGATGGTTCCTAATATTTTAAATTGTGTTTTCATATAGTAAATTGATCTAGGCAATAGCTGACAACGTAGAAGGTAATGTGTCCGCTCAAGGAACTGCACCACCCAAGAGTAAGAATATTGAATCTAGTCAGAGAGAAGAGGTTCGGGAAGCCTTTCTCCACAAAATGAGTGAATAGTACACGGAGTTTATTCGGGCAAACCCGAATGCTCAACCTCCCCCACCTTCTCCCATCTCTCAACCGATTTCGGTAGCTCCACAAGGTGCGAAAATGGTGAGAATGAGTAAGCCTCCTGTTGACAAGATTCGTAAGTATGGAGCTAAGGAGTTTAGAGCCAATGTTGATGATGACCCTGAAAGGGCAGAATTTTGGTTAGAGAACACTATCCGAGTATTTGATGACTCTCTTGCACACCCGAAGAGTGTTTAAAATATGTCATATCGCTTTTGAGAGACTCAGCGTATTAGTTGTGGAAAATGCTAGTCTTGATAATACCTACTGAAAGAGTTACTTGGGACTTCTTCCAAATGGAGTTTAGGAAGAAGTATATAAGTTAGTGCTTCATTGATCAAAAGTGGAAGGAGTTTTTAGACTTGAAATAAGGCCGAATGACCGTGTCCGAGTATGAGTGAGAATTTGTGCAACTTAGTAAGTATGCTTGGGAATGCATTTCTATAGAAGAAATCATGTGTAAAAGGTTTGAGGACGGTCTTAACAAAAACATCAAGTTGTATGTAGGGATTCTATATCTAAAAGAATTTGTTATGTTAGTTGATCGGGCGTGCAAGGCTAAAGAATTGTGTAAGGAAAAGAGGAAGGCTTACTCAGATGATAGAGATGTGAAAAAGAGATCGATGAGCAAGTCCTTCCAACCATCGTCAAAGAAAGTAAGAAATTTGCCAAACCGTTCAACCGTTTCTGCTGGATATCTGGGTGGAACTCGAGAGAGATAAAATACGAGTGCTAAGGCTCAAACCACTTCTGTAGCTAGTGTTGGCAATGTTAAGCCAAGTAACCCCGAATGTCAACATTGTGGTAGGAGACATCCCTGTGAGTCTTGGATGGTCATCGGGGCTCGTTTCAAATGTGGCTTCCAAGAACACTTTATCAAAGACTGTCTTGAAATGATAGTGAAAGAAACTACTCACAGCACTAAATCGAGCAATATATCCGTTAGAGGGAGGCCTACCAAAAATGTGAAAGAGGGAGCTAGTAGCAGAGGTATAGTTAGAGATTCAGCTGCAAGATCGGAGGCTAAAGCGCCTGCAAGAACCTATGCCATCCGCGCCTGGGAAGAAGCATCATCCCCTGATGTAATCACTTGTATATTTTCTCTTTATGATGTTAATATAGTTGCACTGATTGATCTTAGGTCTACACATTCTTACATTTGCATGAAATTGGTAAATGATATGAAATTGCCCATAGAGTCAACCGAGTTTGTAATTAAGGTGTCAAACCCTCTAGGCAAATGTGTGTTAATTGACAAGATTTGTAAGAGTTGTCCCTTAGCGATTCAGGGTCACTATTTTCTAGTTGAACTGTAATTACATTTTTTTAATTGCTTAATTGAATTTTTGTAAACTGTTATTCGACATCTTTTGGGGAATGTGCTAAGCCTTAGATTTTAAGTTTTTAGTTGATGGAATTGATGAGAAATTACCACTTTCTGATATACTTTGAGAGGGCAACGGTTAGGAGCGATTCTGGTGGTCAAAATGGCAGTTTTAGAGCTGATTTGGGGTGGTTTCGTGACCTCCCAATGGCTACATGGGCGTGTGCTAGGGCACACGACCATGTGGATTTGGGAACTAGGCTTTCCGATCAATTTTGGGTGCCTCACGGCCATGTGGCCAATTTAGGGATTTTGTCAGAATTCACATGGCCGTGTCCCCTGGTCACACGGGTGTGTGTGATTGGGAATTAGGGATTCAGTGATTTGGAATTACACGGCCTGGCCACAAGGCCGTGTGGCTGATTTGGGGGATTTAGGGATCCTACACAAGTGTGTGTTCTAGACATACAACTATGTCTAGTGGGCACACGGGCGTGTGAGACCCTCACACAGCTGTGTCTTCCCTGCACTTCATTTTAGTGAAATTGAACAGTGAATTACACAACCTGTTCACATGGCCGTGCCTCTACTTCGCATGGCTGTGTGCTACCCTGCACACGGGCGTTTAGACCCCCACACGATTGGAGCACACGGACGTGTGGCCTTAACTCCCAAATTTTGATTTTAGGACAATTCAAGTGCAATCGCAGTTCTATCTGATTTTAGGACAATTCAAGATCAATCACGGTTTTATGTGTTCCAACCCTCGACTAAGCTTACTGAGGGTTGATTTGACTCTGTTCTGACTTCGGTTTATGTGTTACTTATCATTAAATGTGTGATGTATTAGGTACTGAATCTGGATGTATGAGTGTACACACTTCTAAAACTGATTGACTGATTGTGAAGGACAGTTTGAAATTGCATTTTGAGTTGGTACATCTGCATACATACATTTGAATACCCACAGCTACATAGTGAGATTTTGAAGAGAAGAGAGATTTACGATTTGGCAGTTTAACTGCATACTGTAGCCCCTAACATCCAGAGGGTCAAGGGCAGTCCCAATACCTTGAGGGTCGTGGATGATTTGACTGTATTGCGGATTTTTGCACTACACTGTACAGTACATACGTCGTCATCGCTGCGTATCATTGACTAATCTAGTAGTTTTACTGCAACCTATCGGTATAGTAGATTTCCGTATTGTACTATACTGTATGTACATTAGCCACGTTACGTACTATATCTGATCTAGCAGTTCCTACTGCACGTCTGTACCACAGTTTACTGCATTGCATAGTACAACTTATATGTTAGCTTTGCTGCATAATGTACATGACTGGCAGTCTATCTGTATACTAATAGCCCCAATTCCCTGAGGGTCGAGGGTAGTCCTAATACCCTGAGGGTCGTGGACAATGCTGATGATCATCGTTGCTGGGCAATTCAGGATGACATCATATGGAGTGCAGGGTTGGATGGGCTTTTCGAGGTCTTACTTAGGGTGTAGGGATGTGTGGGTTGGTTTAATCCCCACAGGGAGTGTAGGGTTGGACAGAGATGGTGTGTTAGCTGGATGGGTGGATTATTGTATAACTCATTTGCACTCATATGCATCAAATTGATTTGTTGACTGATTTGATACTTGTGAATGGTTGAGAATTTCTGATACTGTGACTAAATGTGATACTATGACTGGATGTGATTGTACCATTGACTGAAAGGCACTCGAGCCTATGAGAAATCTGTAGACTCTGTCAACATCTATTTGACTGCACTATTTTTTATGATTGACTTATGAGTTAATGCTACCATATTTGAATGGCACGTGAGACTGAGTGTGTCTGATTGTCCCATGTAACCAAAAAGTATCTATGGTATGTTGATTTAGGGCAAATACTCTCAACTGTCATCTGTCGGTAAGTTTCTTTGCATATATTGATCGGTTCTGAATAGTTCTGAAAGTTAGTTCTACTTCACAACTAAATCTGAACTACTTCTGAGCTTTCTGTTTTTGTCCCTGCTTCTGTAGCTTTACCGGTTTGATCTCACACTGAGTTCGAGTAGCTCACCCCCTCTTTTGTTTCTCTTTTAGGTACAGTTCTGGATTTTGGATGTTGGACTCAGTACACGGAGGTCTCGGACAATTTCGATAGAAATAATTTACAAGCTTTTATTTTCAGGTTTTAATTGTTATTCGTTTAAGTTTGTATTGTAAAGTTTCATAATACTGTGGTACAACTTTTGTTAAGTTTTCATTTGTTTGTTTTATACTGTTAAACTTACTGATGAACTTCATATAGTTAAACATTTTGATTTGTTTCGAGATAAACATTTTTAGAAATTAAATTTTGAACGACTCGATTTGTAAAATTTCCTCACGATCACTTTGGTGATCAATGTAGCATTCTGAATTCGATCTAGACTTCTAGGCTAGGTTTAGGGTTTTACAAAACCTTATCAGCTAAGATAAATCAACAAATTAATTACCAAAAATAACTTAAAGAATAAGGATAAGTCTTATAGGATAAGGCAAGTCGATCTCCAAGATTCTTCTATAACACCCTGTTACCCGACCCGATTGCCAGGTCCAAGCTACAAGGTGTCACATTCATTTCCAAAGAAACTGCAATTTATAACATTTAATTTGACATTTATATACATTCATTTACAAATAAATCATGTGTAGTAAACATATATAATCATTTTTGAGTCTTATATAAGCTTACAAAAGCACATTTCCTAACCCGAGGTTGTATGGACCATAATATAAAATGTGCAAAATGCCAGGTTGATTTCGTGGCTACGGAGCTCCTCGTCGCAACGTAACATACTATATTGGCTCTTTGTGATGTGGTTCTTTGAATGGCTATCTATCTTGCCTTTTTCGTGACGCTGAGGAACCTACGTTGCGACGTAACCCCTATTTCTCCACAAGTTAATTCCTTACATTGTCCAACTAGCATATATAGCATACATGCATGCATTTAAGGATTCAACTAATCATTTTCCATAATTTCAACATGCTAACAACCATTTACCAAAACCTCAACACCACTTTCATGCATAATTACTAACATTTACAATGCCAATTCTTAAAATGACCATTTGAAAGAAGTAAAACCTAGGTACATACCATTTGACCAAAATGAGGTAAACTATACAAACTTAGTTGAGTCGAAAATAGCAGTCCAAATGGTGACTTCACTTTTTTAGGGTTTCGAGATTACTTGTACATGCGCACAGAATAAACAAATTGTACGTTGAGCGATAAAGCTCTATGGCACTTTCATGATTCAAGATAACATAGATAATTATAATGATTATGCATAACACTATTACACAATTTAGCTAAGTTATAATCTACCAACTAACAATATCACATTTTAGATATGAGGAAGTATATGAATATGGCAAATAACTAATGCATTCGTCAATATTTGCAAGAAAATAATCTATAAATATCATTTGACAATTACCATTTTTTCTATACCTTATTAACTAACACTATCAAACATATATCACACATCTTTATATGCTATTAACATTATACTATTCATGTTCCATGGCATTTGTCGCGTATGAATGTGCAATGCGAATGTGCAAGTATACATGTCAAATCAAGTAATAAAGTGATGAGTGAGTATCATCTCCACAAGGATCAAAATTGATAAACAAAATTGGTTATGCTATTACTATGAAATTGATTAATTAAATTGTGCAAAAGAAACAAATGACAAATTGATGAAGAGGATTAATAAATGGATTAATAAAATCAATTATGAATAAAAAAATTGTTAGGGCAATTAAAATGCTATGGCAATTCTCAAAAAATAAGTGGGAGGATTTGTACTATTGAATGATAAAGGTTAGAATTACTCAAGTTTTATTTTTATATCATAATAATGCCATGGCAAAATCTTGACCATTCTACTACTCAGAGATTCACTACTATAGTCTGTTTCTTTTGAGAGTCAGACTTTAAGCTATCATTTTGAGTTTTTGTATGTTTACAGAACTCAAGAATAACATCTAGACTATTCTTCCTTTCCCTGTATAGATCGCAACTGCTACGTCTAGAGTGCTACGAATATTTCAAGTACTCGCCTATATCAACTAATAATAATTGAATCTATTTAATCTTTTTAGACTTAAATCAGATCTAACAACATACCATACCTTCATCTATGTTTAGAGCTCGCATGCATGCATTTAAAATAATCACAAATTGAATGAAACATTAATCTACTCAAAATCAGACCATGGGCATTAAAGATAATAAAAATTCACCCAATTAATTCTAATCCAATAAGATTTAGCTTATGGATTGGACCTTCAAATCCAAAATAAAACCATTCAACATCATCATTCATGTTTACTAGTCAGAAGATTCAAATCAGAAAATAAAGGCAGAACTTCAGGAAGCTCTTACTACTCCAGCTTTCACTTTAATACTGAAATTTGATGCAAAACACAGGGCAGAGTTTTCTTCCCCTTCCTTGTGTCTGTGATTTGTCTACTCTGTAAGTTGCTACCCTCTCCTATTTTTTCTTTCAAATTTTCCATGGGAATTTGATTCAAACTGCTATCCCAATCCTTCTCTCCCCAAAATCCCTCTTTTATTTTCTTTTCTCTTTCCTCCTTTATAGGGTAGGTCCCTTCCTTCAGTACACACCTTTTGCTTCCTTTTTTTCAGTATGGTTTATCTTGTACAAGTGCAGTTGTGCTGAGAGTAACGTGGACTGAGTACTGCATCATCTTCCTGGAATTGCCATGGCATTATTGTTGGCAAACTAACCATCATTTTTCCATGGCAATAATTCACTTCATTTTCCTACTATTTTCTCTCTTCTCTTCTTCATACTGTACCTGTTGCCAACAACAACCAACACACTTCTTCCCTAATAATAAAAGTAACAAATAATAACATTTATAACATAATCTAAGTTTTGTTATGCAATATTCTAAAAATATCCTAAAAATGCTGACATATCTACTTAATTACAAACAATTAATTAAGTTTAGAGGCCTAAAATATAACTCTTTTCAAGAGTTATCACATTCACACTATTTGTCTTGTTTTCATACCATCCAAACTTGTTTCTAGAGTTTATTAACTCATTTATATTTATTTCGGTATCATAATATATTGTCAATATATTTCTTTACATATTCAAGTTTTTTTTTTCAATTCTAATTAAGATGTTATGACCTATGGAACCCTAGTAAAATGTAGTCAGATACATGGGTAAACTACACCACATCAGATAGCTCGTAAGAGCTTAAACTATAACACACTAAGGCACTAAAGTGCAAAGCCTGAAAGCATCAAATTTATATTCATATACTATTACATACCTCTACCACAACATATAATACTTGATAATCCACAACAAATGCTAGATCCCAGTGTAACTTGTAATGATCTTTGTACAAACACATATCCTGTACTATAGCGCATACAATCCTATTGGCATGCCAATTGTTTCCTAACCTTTTACTAATTTCACATGGACATCAATTATATATATAAACATTTATATACCTATAATCATCTTACTCGCATATTCATACCCTGTATTCGGTCAAATATGCATTTTGTACCCTATATACTCTTCTATTGTACAACGATTATTTTGCAATTTAGTGCATAGATTGTTTCTCAATCAAATTCACAATCACAACCCCATTTCATCATCAAAAACACATATTGCATATTATAAGATATATTTCAATATAATTTTCATATCACATATCATAATTTAAGTATTTCATTTCATTTCCCATTTTATTCATTTTAGTTATTTTCCTCGATATTCCATATCAAATTCAATCAAAATATTTCATATTATCAAATTAGACTTACAATAATTTCAAAATCAATAAACATGCATATAAAATCAAACATTTCTATCTTGAATAATAAAAGTATGAATAGTTCATGTTAATTTTTCATTTTATTCAATTTGGTTCCTAATGTACGAAACTAATGATTAAGTTTTAAAATTTAGTCATTTTCATATACTAAGCTTAATTTCTAACAATTTCACACTAATTTCATTCAATTTTCAACAATGGCAACTTTAAAAAACTTTAACAGTTTTAGAAATTGGTACATGAGCCAACTAAATCAAGCTTTCATGATCACAAATATATCAAAATTACAAGAAAATGACTTGAAATCCTTGCCTAATTGGTGGCCCAATGTTAAACAAAAATTTTCTTTTCTTCCCTTATGGAAGACGAAAAAGGAAGGAAGAAATGATGATTTTTATCATCTTTTCCACTAAATTATATCTTATATAGTTAAATCAATATTTAATTAAACTTAATTAATTAATCTAATCATATTTAATTAGTTTTAATCAACCATTACTTAAATTTAATGATGCTTATCATCATCATCATCATCATCATCATCATCATCATCATCATCATCCACTATCCAATATTTAAAAATGGTTTATTTACCATTTTGGCCCTTTGGATAATTACTATTTAAGTCCTCAAGCTTTTTCTTAATTAATAATCTATAGCGATTGTACTGTTACAATTTAGTCTCTAAGCCTTAATTACTCACTAATTCGGCTAAATCACTTAACCAAATTTCAATTCATCAATACAATAACTCTGTAAATATCTTTATTAAATATTTACAGACATGATTTACAGAAACGAGGTCCTGAAATTGCCTTTTTTGACACTTCAGGAAACTGGGTCATTACATCTTCAATCAACCAATTTGACCATCATTTAAAAGGAGATATTATCCAAGAAAAATCATTATAGTTATCAGATAAAGTCTTTAATGTCCAAACAAAATAGCCAACTTGATCTCCAAGTAAAATGATAAGGTTAGGATAAGGATAAATTTTCTATCCCCAAGTCGATCCATCCTTCTTTTCCTTACTCTAATTCGATTAGCACCATTAATGATGAAACAAAAAAAAAATTCTAAGATCCCTTTGCTTATAGTAAAAACATATTTGAAGGCTCAAGTGAAAAACACCAACATGTAATGCCCCAAAAATATAGTGTCTTTAATTTTGTGTTTTTTGACACAAATTTCATATTTTCTTTAATGGCTAAGTGTTTGGCGTATTTAGGAGTGTTAAAGAAGCTTGGGTTCAAGTCCTGGCTAGTGCAAAAATTTTAAAACTTTTCTCTTGCATGAATCTGGATGCTAGTTTGTAGGCTTTATATTTAATTGTGCATGATTTTTGTCATAAAAAGCCTTGTGGCTTGGTGGCAAGTGGCGTGTGTGGTGCGCTTGAGGTCAAAGGTTCGAATGTTGGCACAACTTAAGGTGAAGTATTTATTTTACAGCTAAGAGGGTCAGTGGTTGAGTTGTAGAGGAATTCTGATGGATGAGGTTGTTGAGAGAATTGAGGAGTGATCTTGGGAGTAGATCGTGGAGAGATAGGGGGAGAAATTTGTGGAGAGAAAAGAGGAATCTGATTTGGAGGGAGTTTGTGCCGAATTGGAAAGGGAAAGGCATAGGAATTTCGGCTAGGGAAAATGTGTTATCATTTTCGGCTTTGGAGAAGCATTTTGGTATATGCATTTGCTGAAATCCTCTTTTCTTTTCTTTCGTTTTTGGTTCTTTGGTTCATTTAGGTTTCGTTTGTGCAACTGAAGTTTCTTTACCTCTTGTGCTGTTTTGGTATTTCTTTTTATTTTTTTTCTCTTTTTTCAATTATTAATCTCTGAAGCCTAATGTAGCATTTGAGGCTATCGATTTCTCCTCTCCCTCTCTCAAGCAATTTGGCCGAATATTGCCTCTCTCATATACCTTCACTCATTTCTTTTCGATTTCATTCATAGTCGATTCTCCTTTTTCTTCTCATTCTCTTGTTACTTCGGCTTCTAGTCTTGACTCTGTTACCGATTTCTTCTTCTTCTTCTTTGATCGGGTTTAGTTTGGAAGTGACTCTAACAATTGAGGTGCTACTTTCGGGTCATTGAATTTCGCGAGGAGTTTGAACTCTTCTTTTATCTAGCAATCTAAGGTAAATATGAGGGCTTGTTTTACCTAGTAACTGGCCGAATGTTACTTTCCTTTTGGGTAGGAATTTTATGTGCTTTAGATTAATGTGTGTTTGATCATGGTTATAGGCAACCATAATTGATAAGTTATTCTTGTAATGCAGTTATTCGACAAGATCGTGGGAACGATTTTTGGCCAGCGATTTAGGAGGAATAAATCTCGAATCGTCTAGTAGTGGTAAGGGATGATTGTTAATCTGGGATTAAGTGTTTAAGAGTAATAACAGTAGGAAGGCTAATTAAATATTTGAAATGATTGTAGGTTGGTGTTCAAGGATTCTCACAAGTGATCGTAAACGAGTGTGTAACTGTACACTGAAATCTTATTCTCTCGATAAGCTGAAAAGGTGTGTACTCACACCCCTCTTTACTGTGAATCGGCAAAAGCTAGAAAGTCGAAAAGCTGAAACTTTAGCATTTGAGGCCTCACGAGCGTGCGATCGCTCGTGTGGTAACCGAGCCCATGAAGTCATGGGCGATAGGCTGTAGAGGTCGCCACGAGCCTTCTCGTGGACTTGGACTGTTATGGGCCCCGTTGGGCTAAAATGGGTCGTGTGGGCCCAATGGGCTTGTGGGCCCCATGCAGATTAAATCCACGATAAGTGGCAGATATTGGACTGGGCTTTGTAGATCGCATAGCTACGACTTAATTTGGGCTAAATGGGCCACACGAACGTGTGGGCCGGCTTACCCCGTTATGACCACTTAGGTCATCTGAGTCGTTCGAGATGACTGTAGACCTTCTACAGGGTCGTTATCTATACCGAGACTCCAAGATTAGTTCAATGACTAAAATACCCCTGAGGGTTAAAATTATTGTTTTACCCCTAACTAACGAAATGGTCGTTACACCCTTAGTGGTAGGTTGATTGATGTGTGTATGATATTTATATGACTGATACTGAGTGTGACATACTGCATACTCGTAATATTTATGACACGTCATACTGCATGGGGTTGGGATGCTGATATGGAGGAAGTACTGTACTGATGGCTCTATCACATTCACTGTTACTAGTGGCTTTGCCATATATACTAATTCTGGTGGCTTTGTTACATATACTATTACTGGTTGCTTTGTTGCATTTTTATTACTGGTAGCTATGTTGTGATATTGGTGCTGGCTGGGTGGGTCGATTTTATCCCCACATGGTGTGTTGGTTGGTACGGGTGGTGTGTTGGCTGGATTGGGGTGGGTTGCATATTTACACTATTTTGATACTATATTGGGTTTAGGCCCACTTTGTTATTGTATAGGGCTAAAAGCCCAGACTGCACTTTTACTGAATAAGGCTCAGGCCTAGACTATTTCTGCATTCATTGTTTACTGTATGACTGATAGGGGATTACACACTGAGTTTTCGTAAACTCACACTTTCTTTTAACTGTACAGGTAATCCATTTGTGGTTTTAATTTTTAATTGGGCTTTTACTTTTCTATTTTACATTTTCTAGCTAAAAAATGAGATTTTCAAAATAATAACTATTTTTCAAAAACCCTAAAAAACAAACGTTTTATATTTTAAACTTTAGTAGCTTCCACGATTTAAACAACCTAAAATAACAACGTCAGACATTAAGGCAAACGTTTGACGAAATGATTTGCTAAATACAAACAAAAAAGGATTTAAACGCAGAAATGAACTTTTATCGACAAATCTAGTTTTTGAACGGCACTTTGATGTGATACGCCAGATTCAGTCGTAACGTCTGAGCCAGCTTTGGGGTGTTACATTTAGTGGTATTAGAGCTAGGTTACAAAACTCGATTGTGGGATGGGTTGAAAATATTTTTGAAAGTTGATTTTAATGATTGGAAACATTTTGAAAAATTCATAAGTGTGGCACACCGAGTCTCCGGCGCCAAATCGGTAAGTTGTCTAATACTATTTACTATCATAGACTGAAGCGTTATACTATAGATACTAAGACTATACGGTAAAACTCTAGATAGAGGAACTGAAACTATAGAAGACTGAAAACTGTAGTGAGATCTCGATCTGCGAAAACAAGCCCTAATAACTATCTTTCATAATACATTTGTTAATAATTATAGGAATTACCAACTGATACATAAGACTCTTAAAACAGATAATATGCTATACGATATGAGCACAAGAGGTACTCGCAAAAGGGGTACACGAGGCCACGATAGAGGCCAATGAGGGGCTAGGGCTGGGTCTTCAACATCGGGCCACATGCCTGTTAAGGAGGCACATGCCTGTTAAGGTTGCTGGATCTAGTACTGGTACAGTGAGCCGAGGGTCAATTTTAGAGCGACTCCAGTCTAATAGGGCAGAAATTTTTAGGGGATTTCTAGAGTAGCCCTAAATGTGGCGGAGTACTGGTTAGAGGCTACCGAACGAATAATGGACGACCTTGACTATACTGCAGAACAAAAGTTAAAAGGAGTAGTGTCTTTTCTGCAGGACGAGGCCTATCACTGGTGGCTCACCGTGAGAGAAGGTACGCAGGCCGACCGGTTGACATGGTATTTCTTTAAGGTGGCCTTTCAAGGAAAGTATGTGGGCTCAAGTTATGTAGACGCCCGAAGAAAGGAATTCTTGAGCCTAATTCAGAGGAATAAGACTGTGGCGGAGTACGAGGTAGAGTTTTTACGGCTGAGTTGTTATGCTCGTGGGGTAGTAGTGACTAAATATAAAGATTGCGTTCGCTTTGAGGACGACTTTTGAGATGTGTTGCGAGTACTGATAGCTTGGAAAAGGGAGTGAGACTTTGCTACCATAATGGAAAAGGCAAAAATTATCGAGGACGTGAAGTACTCTGAGCGCGAGAATCGAGGAAAGGATAAGGGCAAAAGTAAGTGGGATTTAGGGCCCTCAGGTTCTTTTGGTGGGTCTAGGAAAAAGACTAGATTTGATGAACCAGTCTGAGCTGGAGTTCCTTTTGCTGCTGCTAGACTACAACCTTACGCTGATTGTGGGAGATCTCACCAAGGAGAGTGCTGGAAAAGGATTGGGGTGTGCTTCAGATGTGGGTCTATGGATCATCAGGTTAAGAATTGTCCTTAGAGGCCTGTTTAGATGTAAGTGGCAGGTCAAGGTTATGTTCAGCCAGTGAGAGGTCATCAGCAACCACCGAGAGGCCGAGGTCAGGCCAGGGGTAGAAATGGTATGGGACTAGGTCGTGGAGCAGCGAGCAGAGGTACTAGTAACACTGAGGTGAGGCAGCCAGGCCTGGTTTATACTGCTCATCACAGAGAGGATGGTGACGCCTCTAACATCATAATCGGTACATTTCTAATTTATAATGTATGATGCATTGATTTAATTGATATTGGGTCTGCACATTCATACATTGCATGTACTGTGTTTGGGACTTTGGGCATTCAGTTTGAAAATACTGTTAGTGAGATGTCTGTGATAAGTCCACTAGGACAGTTAATTAGGGTAAATAAGTTATTCAGAGATGTGCCCCTGGAGGTTCAAGGAGTAATCTTTCCAGCAGATTTGATAGAACTACCATTTGGTGACTTTGACCTTATTTTGAGCATGGATTGGCTGGTGAAACATCATGCAAGTTTGAATTGCGCTGCTAAGCGTATGGTGTTAAAGACAACTGAGAATGAGGAGGCGGCTGTGATAGGTGAGCGAAGAGATTATTTGTCCAACGTGATCTTAACATTAAGGGCCAAGAAATTGGTTCACAATGGTTGTGAGGTGTTTTTAGCCTATGTTAATATTTCTGATTCTAAAGGTCCTTCTGTGGGAGATGTCAGAACTGTTAAGGAGTTTCTGGATGTATTTCCAGATGAACTCCCTGGGTTGCCTCCGAACTGTGAGGTCAAATTTGGTATTGAGCTCCTGCCGAGAATAGCGCTAGTGTCCATCGGCCCTTATAGGATGTCACCGAATGAGTTAGTCGAATTAAAAGCCCAAATTCAAGAACTGTTGGACCGAGGATTTATTCAACCTAGTGTGTCTCCATGGGGAGCACCGGTCCTATTTATGAAGAAGAAGGATGGGTCTATGCGCATGTGCATCGACTATCGATAATTAAACAAACTGACCATCAAGAACAAGTATCCTTTGCCAAGGATAGACGATCTATTTGACCAGCTACGAGGAGCTTCAGTTTTCTCCAAGATAGATCTCTGTTCTGGGTACCATCAGCTAAGGGTTAAGGAGGATAATGTGTATAAGACTACGTTTAGGACTCGTTATGGTCATTACGAGTTCTTAGTGATGCCGTTTGGGCTGATGAATGCATCAGCTGCTTTCATGGATCTGATGACCCGAGTGTTCTAGCCCTATCTGGATCGGTTCGTAGTGGTTTTTATAGACGATATTCTGGTGTATTCAAGAACTGAGGAGGATCATGATGCACATCTTTGAACTGTTCTGCAAATTCTGAGGGAAAAGCAGCTATACGCAAACTTTAGCAAGTTTGAGTTCTGGCTGCGAAAAGTGACGTTTCTGGGTCACGTAGTGTCTGCCAAGGGGATTAGAGTTTATCCTCGAGAAATTAAAGCCATATTGGATTGGAAACCACCGAAGATGAGATTCAAAGCTTTCTAGGTCTGGTTGGGTATTATAGACGTTTTGTTGAGGGTCTTTCTGTGATTGCTGCACCTCTGACCAAGTTGCTGCGTAAAGGGGTACCGTTTAATAGGACTGATAAGCAACAAGAGAGTTTTGAGAAACTGAAGAAGGTTCTGACTGAGGCCCCTGTCTTAATATAGCCAGAGTCTAGGAAGGAATTCACTATTTATAGTGATGTGTCGCACATTAGATTAGGTTGTTTGCTGATACAAGAGGGTAAGGTGGTTGCATATGCGTCTCGTTAGCTTAAGCCTCACGAGGCAAATTACCCTACTTATGATTTGGAGTTAGCCGCGGTGGTATTGGTACTAAAGTTTTGGAGGCATTACTTATATAGTGAGAAGTGTATTATTTACACAGATCACAAAAGCCTCAAGTACCTCCTTACTTAGAAAGAGTTGAATCTTAGGCAACGAAGATGGATAGAGTTGCTTAAGGATTATGATTGCTCGATTGAGTACCACCCTGGTAAGGCTAACGTGATAGCTGACGCACTGAGCCATAGGGCTGTATTCGATTTGAGAGCAATGTTTACTCGTCTCAGCCTGTTTGATGATGGTAGCTTGTTTGCTGAGCTTCAAGTGAGACCGGCGTGGACTAAACAAATTAAGGGTAAACAGTTGTTGGATGAATCATTGGTTCCTCATTTCTGACAGGTGGAGAACAGAGAGACTTCAGACTTCGCGCTAAATAGTGAATGAGTACTATGTTTTTGTAGGAGGGTCTGTGTACCGAGGGATTCTGATCTGAGGCAGTCTATACTGCGAAAGATGCATAGTAGTCCATATGCTCTGCATCTTGGCAGAATCAAATTATATCGAGATCTTCATCAGCTGTACTAGTGGCCAAGATTGAAATGCCAAGTTACCGATTATGTGAGTAAGTTTCTGACATGCCAGCAAGTTAAGGCTGAGCATCAGCTGCCTTTTGGATTACTATAGCCAGTTAAGATTCCACTCTAAAAGTGAGAGAGGGTAACCATGGATTTTGAGAGTGGGCTACCCTTGACGCCTACTAAGAAGGATTCGATATGGGTTATTGTAGACCGATTGACTAAATCTTCCCACTTTATACTAGTCCGTACTGATTACTCGCTGCAAAAGTCAGCTAAGCTATATGTGGCTGAGGTTGTGAGGCTGCATGGGGTGTCGATTTTTATCATTTCTGAAAGAGATCCTCAATTCACATGTTAATTCTGGAAGAAGTTACACGAGGCTTTGGGTACAAGGTTGGACTTCAGTACTATGTTCTAACCTCAGACAGACGATCAATCAGAGAGGGTGATTCAGATACTGGATGACATGTTAAGAAGCTGTGTAATTGATTTTCGAGGCAGTTAGGAAGACTACTTGCAGCTAGCAGAGTTTGCGTATAACAACAGTAATCAGTCAAGTATTAAGATGTCACCGTATGATGCGTTATATGGTCGTAGGTGTCGTACTCCTACCTGTTGGACTGAGCTGGAGGAGCGACAAGTTCTGGGGCCAGAGTTTGTTTATGATACGAAAGAAAAAGTAAGGTTGATTCGAGATCGATTAAAGGAAGCGTCTGATAGGCAGAAGTCATATATAGACTTGAAGTGTAAGGAGATTGAGTGCTCTGTAGGGGATTATGTCTTTCTCAAGGTCTCACTGTGGAAGAAAATTTTGAGATTTGGATGGAAGGGCAAGCCAAGCCCTAGATTTATTGGGCCTTACCGAGAACTAAAACATGTGGGGCCAATTTCCTATCAACTTAAGTTGCCTCCAGAATTAGACAGGATTCATGATGTGTTCCACATCTCCATGCTGAGGCGTTACCACTCTGATCCCACACATGTTATACTAGTGGAGGAAATCGAGGTTAGGCCTAATCTGACCTTTGAGGAAGAACCAGTGCAGATACTGGATCGTGACGTTAAAGTACTGAGAAAGAAATCTGTCCCACTGGTCAAGGTGCTTTGGTGTAATCACAGTTCAAGAGAAGCCACATAGGAACCAGATGAGGTGATATGACAATAATACCCTCACCTTTTCTAACCAGGTAAATTTCGAGGCCAAAATTTCTTTAAGGGGGTAGAGTTCTAACGCCCCAAAAATATAGGGTCTTTCATTTTGTGTTGTATGACACAAATTTCATGTTTGCTTTAATGGCTAAGTGTTTGGCATATTTAGGAGTGTTAGAGAAGCTTGGGTTCAAGTCCTGGCTAGTGCAGAAATTTTAAATTTTTGCCCTTGAATGAATCTGGATGCTAGTTTGTAGGCTTTATATTTAATTGTGCATGATTTTTGTCGCAAAAAGCCTTGTGGCTTGGTGGCAAGTGGTGTGTGTGGTGTGTTTGAGGTCCAAGGTTCGAATGTTGGCACAGCTTAAGGTGAAGTATTTATTTTGCAACTAGGAGGGATAGTGGTTGAGTTGTAGTGGAATTCTGATGGATGAGGTTGTTGAGGAGAGAATTGAGGAGTGATCTTGGGAGTGGATTGTGGAGCGATAAGGGGAGAAATTTGTGGAGAGAAACGAGGAATTTGATTTGGAGGGAGTTTGTGCTGAATTGGAAAGGGAAAAGCATATGAATTTTGGCTGGGGAAAAGGTGTTGGTCATTTTCGGCCTTGGAGAAGCATTTTGGTATAGGCATTTGTTGAAATCTTCTTTTTTTTTTTTTGGTTCTTTGGTTCATTCGGGTTTCGTTTGTGCAACTAAAGTTTCTTTACCTGTTGTGCCATTTTGGTATTTCTTTATATTTTTTTCTCTCTTTTCAATTTTTGATCTTTAGAGCCGAGTGTATCATTTGAGGCTATCGATTTTTCTTCACCCTCTCTCAAGCAATTTGGCCGAATATTGCCTCTCTCATATCCTACCACTCTTTTCTTTTCGGTTTTATTCATAGCCGATTCTCCTTTTTCTTCTCCTTCTCTTGTTACTTCAGCTTCTAGTCTTGACTCTGTTACCAACTTCTTCTTATTCTTCTTTGATTGGGTTTAGTTTGGAAGTGACTCTAATGATTGAGGTGCTGCTTTCAGGTCATTGAATTTCACGAGGAGTTCAAATTCTTCTTTCATCTCGCAATCTAAGGTAAATATGAGGGCTTGTATTACCTAGTGACTGGCCGAATGTTACTTTCCTTTTGGGTAGGAATTTTATATGCTTTAGATTAATGTGTGTTTGATCATGGTTGTAGGCAACCATAATTGATGAGTTATTCTTGTAATGCAGTTATTAGACAAGATCGTGGGAATGATTTTTGGCTAGCGATTTAGGAGGGATAAATCTCGAATCGTCTAGTAGTGGTAAGGGATGATTGTTAATCTGGGATTAAGTGTTTAAGAGTAATAACAGTAAGAAGGCTAATTAAATATTTGAAATGATTGTAGGTTGGTGTTCAAGGATTCTCGCAAGTGATCGTAAACAAGCGTGTAACTGTACACTGAAATCCTATTCTCTCGATAAGCTGAAAAGGTGTGTTCTCACACCCCTCTTTACTGTGAATCGGCAAAAGCTAGAAATTCGAAAAGCTGAAACTTTAGCATTTGAGGCCTCACGAGCGTGCAATCGTTCGTGTGGTAACTGAGCCTACGAAGTCATGGGTGGCAGACTGTAGAGGCCGCCACAAGTGTTCTCGTAGACTTGGGCAGTTAGGGGCCCCGTTGGGCCAAAATGGGTCGTGTGGGCCCAATAGGCTCGTGGGCCATACACGGATTAAATTCATGGTAAGTGATAGATATTGGACTAGGCTTTGTAGATCGCATAGCTACAATGAATTTGGGCTAAATAGGCCACACGAGCATGTGTGCGCACTTAGGCCGAGTAATGGGCCCTGGGCCCATTTATCCTATTATGACCACTTAGGTCATCTGAGTCGTTCGAGATGACTATAGACCTTCTAAAGGGTCGTTATCTGTACTGAGACCCCAAGATTAGTTAAATGACTAAAATACCCCTGAGGGTTAAAATTACTATTTTACCCCTAACTGACGAAATGACCGTTACACCCCTAGTGGTAGGTTGATTGATGTATGTATGATATTTATATGACTGATACTGAGTGTGACATACTACATACATATAATACTTATGACACGTCATACTACATGTGGTTGGGATGCTAATATAGAGGAAGTACTTACTTGTGGCTCTGCCACATTCACTGTTACTGGTGGCTTTGCCACATATACTGATTATATAATTGATACTGAGTGTGACATATTACATACACGTAATACTTATGACACGTCATACTACATGGGGTTAGGATGCTAATATGGAGGAAGTACTTACTTGTGGCTTTGCCACATTCACTATTACTGGTGGCTTTGCCACATATACTAATTCTGGTGGCTTTGCCACATATACTGTTACTGGCAGCTTTGCTGTGTTTTTATTATTGGCAGCTATGCTGCGATATTGGTGTGCTATTTGGGTGGGTCGATTTTATCCTCACATGGTGTGTTGGCTGGATTAGGGTGGGTTGCATATTTACACTGTTTTGATACTGTATTGGGCTTAGGCCAACTCTACTGCTGTATAGGGCTAAAAGCCCAGACTGTACTGTTACTGAATAGAGTTTAGGCCCAGACTATTTCTGCATGCACTGTTTACTGTATGACTGATAGGGAATTACACATTGAGTTTTCGTAAACTCACTCTTTCTTTTAACTGTACAGGTAATCCCCAGTCTTTGGCGATTTGGAGCCGCGAGGGACTCGGAGGTGGCCACATGATCGCTGAAGATCAGCTTTAGACTTATTTATTTAAATTTCATATTGGGTTGGTGTTTTTGTAATAAGGCCATTTGTGGTTTTAATTTTTAATTGGGCTTTTACTTTTCTATTTTAAATTTGCTAGCTAAAAAAAATGAGATTTTCAAAATAATAACTATTTTTCAAAAACCCTAAAAAAACATTTTATATTTTAAACTTTAGTAGCTTCCACGATCTAAACAATCTAAAATAACAATGTTAAACATTAAGGCAAACGTTTGACGAGATGATTTGCTAAATACAAACCAAAAAGGATTTAAACATAGAAATGAACTTTTATCGACAAATCCAGTTTTTGAACGACACTTTGGTGTGACATGCCAGATTTGATCGTAATGTCTGGGCTAGGTTTGGGGTGTTTCACAACATCTCACAACACTTAAGTTGTCCTAGAAGTCTTGTTTAAAAAAGTGTTTAAGCAGCTATTTAAATAGGCTATGTTCAAATAGGTGTTTGAACAAATGTCGAATCATCAGTCTTGGAAAGTCTTGGTCTTAACAATATTCCCTTTGAATTTTTGACAAAACATAAGCAAATGGTACATGCTCTCCCTATCAAACATACTTGGAAAGTTCCTTCTAGTATAAAAAATCAGGGGGCACGTAGACTTTTCGTTTATGAAAAATAGACATGGCTATTCCACCGTCGTATTGATGTTATATGGATGTCCTACATGGACATGCTACATATATGCCTGGATGCATGTAAGATACATCAAAATATGTAAAAAAAAGATTAGACATAGTCCTGACACGATCAAGACACCAGTTTTAGAAAATCAATGTGAGTAAACATGACGACTAGTTAGTAGATAGAGAAGAAGTTATCACCTATTGAAGATGAGAAGATAAGTTGTTGCTGTAGCGGCTAAAAGAATTATAGTTTACCAGAGAAGAAATGTTGAAGATGATAAGGTTATCAATACACGCTGTTGCATTAAAGTAGGGGAAAGATCTTTATATATATAAACCACTACAACTCAACAAGGGTTCTACCTTCTCTTCCTATAAATGGATGGCACCGGTAGAACCATAAATATAACTTTGAGAGTTTATTATTCTACCAAAAAATGGAGAGAATGTATTCTTAACTATTACATATATTTTTTCGGAATAACAATTCTACTAGTTTCTATTAAGGAGAAAGAATTTTTGTTTTCACTCCAAAAGGAGAGAAAATTTTTTCTAGTTTTGTGTAGACCCAATCATGGGCTGGGCTATCTGAAGGCCCGCCTGAAATGTGAGAGGGTTTGGGCAAAAATACAGGCTTGAAAAATAGGCTTGGACAAAAAAAAGGCCCATTTAAAAAATGGGTTGGACCTCGGGTAAGGCATTTTTGACTTAAGCCCGGCCCAGCCCAACCCGAATCCACTAAAGGAAAAAACTATTTTTTTAATATTATTTTCTTGTTGTTTTCTCTCTATTTTGCTACCATTTTACTATTATATTGCTACCATTTTGTTATTATTGTTTGGATATTGTATAAAACTTATTTTATTGTTAATTTTGTTATTATTTTAAAGACATTTGTTAATTTTGTCATTATTTTAGAGACATTTGCTCGTTAAGTTTCATTTATCTTAGTGTTATTTAAGTATATATATTTTTTAAAATTTATTTTTAATTTGTTGAGAAATATTTATTTTGATGTTTTTAGTATTTTTGATGTATTATATATTTTTTTAAAATTATATAAAAAATAATATGGGCGGGCTGAGTCGGGCCCTGGTTTTTGTATTTTTATTCGGGTTGGGCTTGGGCAAAATTGTAGGCCCATTTTTCGAGCCGGGCCAAGCCCAGGCCTAGCAAACGGGTCTTAATTTTTATTTGATCCCGGACTGAACCCGGCCCATGCTCACCTCTAGTTCTGTGTTTCGATTCAATTGATTTAAGCCCACACTCAAAGTAGTTCTGTAACGCCTTAATTTTCGGGTTTTTCTTAGATTGCTCTTTATCTGATAAAATGTTTAAATTCTAGTATTTGGTTGTGTAATGCAATTTTGGAGCGTGGTAATGGGCCTAAGGAAGGCCCATGTGTTGGTTGGAAGCTCGGTAAAATTTTGTATTTTTGACTTAGGAGATAGGGGACTCTTGAAGATAGGTGTTATAAGAAAATAATTGTGAAATAAGACACAAAACAAGTCCTGGTAAAGTGGCAAGGGAGGCGCCACTAAGCTCCTTAAAAAGTGGCGCCTAAGTGAGCTTAGAGGTCAAGGGTTCAAGCTCCAGAGGTTGCAAAGGTGGTGTTTTATTTTTGAGCTTGAATAGGTAAGAATTCGAAGCAAAGTTAAACTCTGCATAGAAGGAATTTGAATCGGTCAATGAGCAAATCAAGGAGGGATTTGAGGAGCTTTTGAATTTCAAAAGAGGTGGCCGGTTTAGGGACTCTGCAAGTGCCATTCGGCTAGGGAGTTTGGTGTTGGTGATTTCGGCAATTAGGGGCTTAGTATGCCGATTTCCTAAAGGTTCTCTTTAGGTGTTTTTAGCTGATTTCTTTAGGTTAGTAAAACCCCCTTTCTTTTGTCAATTAGCAATAGGTTTTTTGTCACTCTGTTCTTCATTTACTGCTTTAGGAGCCAAATTCCATCACCCCTAAAACCTCCTGTGCTGCACACTCATTTTGACCGAAACACTCCCTTTTCACCTCTTTTCTTCATTCTTCTTCTTCTCCCCTCATACCATAAAACGAACCTCCACCGTTATCTCCTTCTTTAGCTAAATCATTCTCCCTTGTCTCTTCTCTAAACCCCTATCGACAATTGCAAAAAGAAGCCGAACCCTTTGCAGCCGATTGTTCTTTGCCAAGTCGACCACTCCCATTCTTTTCTTTCTTCTAAACCTTTCCATAAGCCGAAACCCTTATTGTGCTTAGCCGAATCCTCTGTACTCTCAACTCTTCCTTTCTTTTACTTAGATCGTGACTAAGGGGGGGCATCTAGAGGCACTTCTTGAACCGATTAATTCAGTGGTAAGTATTCGGGAACCTCCCTTGCTAGTAGATTTTGTTTTGAAGTAAAAGCCGAAAACCCTCTAAGGGGGGAGGCTATCGTTTGGACTAAGAGGTCTTATGACCTTTTCTTCTGTTTATATGCGCTAGAGAAGGAAAAAGGGACGTGCTTCAAAGGACTACAGAGACTGAGCAATTGGACATTGGGATTTAATCTGTAATCGGCAAAGAGGGGTAAGATTTCAATGTTTTGGGTCATGATAGTCGATTATGGGCAAGGGATTTTTGCTTAATGGTCGTTGGTCATTAAACTAACACTAAGGTGATTAATGATAGGTTTCATACGTGGGTTTCGCCAATTGTTTCAACAAGTAACAGGTGTGTAACTAATCCCAACTGTTAGACTAAAGTGGTAAAAGCCGAAAAGGGCGTAACGTTACCGACATCTGGTGTAAATGACCGAAAACGTATTTGTTTGATAGTCGAGAGTAACCATTTACTCCATTGGGCTTAACTATGAGTTTGGTGCTGGAGGAATTGCAGAAGGTGCAATTCTGAACGTTTCGGTAAGTTGGGCTACAATGGGCCAAGATGGGCCCAATGGGCTTCCGAGCCCAAATCAATAAAGTGACTATTATAGGCTTTCTGGCGACGTGGTTAATGATAACATGCTTAAGTTGGTAAGCTAGACCTAAAAACTAGACTTAACGGGCTTGAGATGATAATGGACTTAGTAAGGCCTATTAGGGGTTTTAGGCTAAAAAGGGCAAAAGTGGAAATTAAGCTTAAAATGGACTTCTGTGGATATCTATGGACTGATAACCAATTGAACATGCATAAAACTCGAAATATTGGAACAAGTACTAAAATACCCTAAGTATGGAAAATTACCATTTTACCCCTAAGTGTAAAATGACCTTTATACCCCTAGGGTAAATTCTGTATGAAATGTATGATTTTCTGTTTCTGCATGTCATATCTCATAACATATGTATATATCTGATGCATGTGATTCTGTATGTTATATGTCATAGCATGTATGCCTGCTGCATGGGGTTTGGGTTTATGATGGAGGAAGCGTTCTGGCAGCCTTGCTGCAATCTGGTGACTTTGTCACATTATTATCTTGCAGCCTCGCTGCAATCTGGTGACTTTGTCACATTATTATCTGGCAGCCTCGCTGCAATCTGGTGGCCTCGCCACGTATATATATATATGTTCTGGTGGCCTCGCCACAATATCTGTATCTGGTGACCTCATCACAATATCTGGCAGCCTCGTTGTAAATTATATCTGGCAGCCTCGCTGCAAATATCTGTGGTGTGTAACGGTTGGGTGGGTCAAGTAGTCTCCCCACATGGTGTAAGGTTGGTACGGGGGTGTTATGGATGGATTTGGGTTGGGTTTCTGTCTGCATATTATTTCTGATCTGTATCTGTTATGGGCCTATGGGCTTAACCTGATTTCTGTAATGGGCAAGGCCCAATTAATCTGATTCTGAGGCTTGATCTGTTTTGGCCTATGGTTGAGATTATGTTATACACTGAGTTGTCAAACTCACCCTCCTTTAATTTCATCTCTGCAGGTAACCCTCAACCATAGCGGGCTTGGAGCTGGGAGAGATTCAAAGTGGCCACAATCTCTGCAAATTCAGTTTTCATTTAATTTTAAGTATTGAATTATTTTATTTTTGGGTTTTAATTGTAATAAGGCCGCTATTTAATTTCCCTTTATGGTTTATCTTTTTAATCCATATTTTATCGAAACTACTAGTTATAGGCTGCGCGGGTTTTAAAAATATTGGCAACGTTTTCAAACGCAACAAGTTTAAAACATGGATAAGTTAAGGATTAACAAATTGGTTTCTCTCAAACTCGCCGTTTTAGTAAAATATCATCTAAGTCATAACAAGCAAAAAGATCATAGGTTTAGTTGTAGGATCATGTGACACACCAGATCTGGTCATAACGTCTAGACTGGGTTTGGGGTGTTACAAGTTCATTGTACGAAAGTAATGGGGAAGGTCGTTTGGTCGAAAGCCGAGAACAACGAATGTTTGCTAAGTAAAAAACATATGTATGAATTTGGTTAACGTTTAGTGCTATTAATATCACAAACTAGGTCAATTTTCAAAATTTTAATTTTCCGCTATGCAAGAAAATCATTTTCAATTTGTAATTTTTCCAACAATTGGTATTAGAGCCAGGTTGTACTATGTTTATGGTGAAAACTGAGACCAAATCTCTCTCTTCATATTGTTTGATTAATATTTGATAATTTGTGATATTCTTGTAATTATTTGCATATTTAGGGGAATGTATGTGAATGAATGCAATATTATATCTATTTGTTATATAATTATTATTTTTTTTCCAAGGTTGTGGTTCTTAGGAAATAGATCGTGGACTATCATCTCTACGTAAGATTATTTTTTTATTTATAGAATTCTTGTGAGATGGAAACAGACATAGGACATAAATGTAATTTTTCTAAAAAGGAGTCCATGACGAGGAGAATATGGAATGATGACGGTCAAAGACACAAAGAATGCCTTATGACGAAAAAATATGTTTTTTTTAGAGTTTTCATTTATTTTCTAGATATAGAATCGTGGAAACCTTGGCTCAATTTGATTTTATTACTGATCTCTTTATATATTTGTTTAATAATTTTTATGATATAATTGTTATATATATGTATAAGATGATCCACGGTTGATCTATTAAATATATGAAGTGTGGTAATGAAAAAAATACATGTGTTGTATTGTTCCATTCACATCTTTAGGTTATTCGATTATTATGAGAAGTGTGATAATGAGAAAGTGTATGTCTAGGATTGGACCTGGCAAGGAAAGGTTTGGTTTTTAAGTGGTCAAATACCTTTCCTAGGAACCTACCTAGTGCACGATTCACATTTATTTTTGTGGGTTTTCCCTTCAAAGAAAAACTGTGGATAATCGAAATTTTTTAGTTGACTCTTGTGAATAATTGAATATGAATATTATAAAATTTGTCGTAACATGTCATGCATATATGAGATAAGCATGTCGTACAGTTTAGGAAAGAATGTCACATGTACTTGTCATGCATATATTGATCATACATGGTTGAAATAAAAAATTATAAAAACCTTGTATGCTTTTTTTAAAATATTGAATGAGAGAAGGTCCCTAAACAATACCTACAGCCTCCATCAATAGTCTCTTTTGATGGCATGGCAAGTGCACTACCCTACGTTAGGATTGCTATGTTGATTTCCTAAAAGTAAAAAGAATTCTCTTGTGGTCAAATGATAATTGGACTAACCCTTATGGTAGGCATTATCATGTAACAGGTTAATAACTTCTATCTTCAAAAGAGGAGAAGTAGGCAAAGCATGCTACTTGGTGAGCTTATCCCACAATGACTCATTTGTGGTGCATGATGCGATAAGTGTAAGTTGATGGTTGATACTCGCGATATTAAGTATTAAAATTTATAAAAACTGATCACACCAAAAACTAACTAATATCACGATTTTAAAGGCAAGCGCACCTATCGAATAGTAGTATAGTTTAGCGGCAAGACTGACTTATCATACCCAAGGGAGCCAAAAGTACTAATACTTACTTCCTTTCTATTATCTAGCCTAAAAATAAAAGAGGATTGGTTGAAACTAATGCTAAAACTAACTAAAAGTGCACAAAAAGTAAATTGGGGAAAACTTTAGGGAAAAGCTAATTGATATGAGCAATACTTAAGGGAGAATCCACCTAGACTTCACTTGTTATTAACTTCTTGAACTAGATGATTTCTTTACTTGACTTGATTCGTAGAGATCCCTAACCTATGTTAATACCTCCGTCGAGGATAAGAACAACTAATCCTAGGTGGTTAATTAAAGTTTCTTTATTAATTAACACCCCTAGTTGCATTAATTCGAGTTATGGATCCCCCTATTAGGTTTGACCCTAATCTGGCAGATTTATGTCACCCTATGTCTAGGGTTGCATGCAACTCTGCTTAATTATGGTAGATCTCCTCTTAAAACAGGGACTTTTGCTCATCTGCCTAAGCACATCAGTTTCTTGAAGTAGTACCTAGGATTATTAATCCAAGAATGAAGAACACATAATTAAGAACAATTCAAGTATTTATCATATAATTCAAGAATAAAAAATAACAAGATCTATCTTAGGTTTCATCCCCCTTAAGTATTTGAGGGGTTTAGTTCATAATAAAGAAAGAAAACATCTCAGAAGATATAAAATAACAAAACATAAAGAACCCAAAAACCCTTAAAGGAATTTAGGGAGATCCTCTGTCTTGATGTAGAATTCTGGCTTCTAGGATGAATCAATCGGCTTCCCTTGGAGTAATCCTTGCTTTCACTCCTTGTGTTGGCAGAAATATGGCGTTCTTTCTTGAGAGAAAAGAGTATTCCCTTAGCGGGAAATAAGCACACCCTTGAAGTTGCCTTCTAGGGTCTTTATATAGAGTTTAGAATGGCTTTCTTAGCCCCTAAGTATCCATTTTCGAGTAGAATTGAACTTCCTCACGATAGAGACATGCCCGTGTGCCACGCCCGTGTGGTTTCGATAAGAGGCTGTGTGGGCCTGTTGAGGGTGGCATGGTCGTGTAGCCTGGTCGTGCTTGTCGGGGCTGGGCCATGTTGGACCTTGTGTGGCACGACCGTCTGCCATGGCCGTGAGGTGAATCCCTGGGCTGTGTCGTTTTCTCATTTTGGCCCATTTTTTTTTGTTTTTGGCCCGTTCTTGTTCTTTCCTCTTCCCTATGCTCTCTTGAGTATAAGACATGAAATAGAAGGATTAAGAGCACTAATTCTCACAAATCTAATGATAATTCATCCAAAATATAGGCTAAACATGAGGTAAAAATATGTATAATTTATCGTTTATCAAATACCCCCACACTTAAGCCTTTGCTTGTCCTCAAGCAAAATCTCAATCCCTAATTAAGAATCATTCCTCTCAACTTACAATCTTTATCAATAATGTTTCAAACTAATTCACAAGTAGTCATACAATGAAAATTCAATCAGAAGAACATTAAAGATTCAATCACTCTAAGTTGAGAATTTTATCATTGAAACATAAGTTTCTTCCATTCTTCTAAGTAATCATCTCTCAATTGAAATCAACAGGTTTTGACATCCTCAGTAAGGGTTCACTCTATCCACTCAAAGTGTTTAGGGTTCAAGAATTAAGCACTCTCTAGTCAATCTGAAAAGTTATTACCATAGGCTTGCAAGAAAATCAAATCTCCACTATTATAGATTGATACGACACATCGATCAAAAGGTCTTTCAATGGTTGTAATGGGGTTTTGGTTAGGGGTGTTGTCACAAGCTGAAAAAGAGGGTTAGAATCGAGATTGAATTGAAAAATCATCTAGCTAGAGAAATATCTCATTGGAACATATTCCTAGAGCTAAGCCTTATGATGACATCGTTCTGGATTTGGAAGCTTGTAGAAATATGCAAAAACTATTGAACTATTACAGATTACAACTGAATTAACTGTATATACACTTTTTTTTAGAACAATTCAAGTACAATACTTTGAATATTGACAAACTTTACAACTGAAAAAGAGAACAAAGCTAGATAATAATTTTAACTCAAATCTTGACAAAAATAGGGATCAAAATAATTGAATGGAATTCAACAAAAATGGGTTATGGTTTAATATTAGAGGTAAGTTAAAGAATGGGTTGTTAGGCTCAATAGGGTTTTCTAGGGGTTAATTTATGGAGGTAGGCTTTTTATGGAGTAAGTGGGTTAAATCCTAAGTGCCTTTATCATCTCAATATATCAAATCAATGATGTGGTCTTGACATGTATACTCGAAGCAAGTTCTAGAATAGCAAATCAGTATTGACTCACTCAAAGCTAATAAAAGTGAGCATGAAAGAATTTATGCTCAAAAGGCTTAAAAATCTCACTAGAATTATGGCTTTTGATGTCAATCCTGTGGATTTCAAATATCAAGATAACACTTAAAATTCAGGAAAATAACTTATGAAAAAAATTGGGTTCTCAAAAATTTTAACTTATCATGCTTGATTCCCTAATGTTTTAAAGTTTGAATAATCAAAGCATAAACACCTATGTCTTAATTCTCAACACATTAATAAAAATCATAAATCAATCAGAATTAATTCCTAACAAGAGATTTGAAGATAATGCAGAGAATTTGAAATTTGAGAGCAATTTTCAGGGATTTCAAAAGATAATATAAAGAATGAAAGTGAGTTTCCCCCCACACTTAAGATGTACATTGCCCTCAACGTACAAAGATAACATTAATAGCAATAGAAGCATAAGATCATAAGTTAGGGAGAGAAGTAAAACTCCCTGAATATTGGATGGAACCTTTGAATTGTGAAAGTTGTCTTGGAGAAAGGAATACTTGAAGTTCATGGTTTTGAAACTGCGATAGCACTTAAGGGATTTTAGGTATTTTAGGATTAGAACAATTACTCGTTAGGAAATAACCAATATAAAATAATTGAAATAACATAAACTAGTTTTAAGAATACTAAAATTCAAATAAAGAAAAAGATAAAATAAAATAAAATGGAAAAAACAAAAATCTTAGGGATTTTGGCGCGCCTGGCTCGAGACACACGTCCGTGTTGCGAGGGCGTGTTGAGGCACACGGCCGTGTCCTTCGATGTTCGCTTCTCCCACGGTCGTGTATGGGGTCACACGCCTATGTTGGAATTGACAATGTTGGCCACGGCTGTGGCTATTTATCGTAGCCCGTGCCTTAGGGAAAATTTAACCCTGCTTGTACACGGCCAAGTTGCACGACTGTGTTTTTACTCAAAGTGTACACACGGCCTGAGGCACGCCCGTGGGCGTGGCCGTGTGGTCCTAAATTTCTGCATTAAAAAGGGTTAGTTGATGCATAAAAATACTAAAATCAAAAATAAAAGAAAAATTACTAAGTTAGTGCTCGGGTTGCCTTCCGAGAAGCGCTTATTTATAGTCTAAGCTTGACTTTACTCGAGCTTGTACGTTCACGGTGGTTTGAAGATTTGATACTCTTCTATCCTGCTTACAATTTCATTATCAATGTAAGATTTGAGTCGAGTGTGATTTACCTTGAAAGTGCTGAGTGACTCATATTTTATCTCGACTGTACCATAGGGAAAGATTTTCATTACCGTGAAGTAAGGTGTATCACTTGTATGCTCCCTAAGATTACCTTATCCCCTACCTTGAGTTGATTCGTTTGTACCTGAGGGTCGTCTTGGTGATGCTCTGGGTTGGTTTGGCATACTTTGGGCTTTTCATGATAGTTCAGCCACTCATCTAGTTCCTCGATCTGAAGCATTCGCTTTTCAGGTGCATCTCCCTTGTATGGACTTGTCTGTGATTAGGTTGTCTTTATGTGGAGTGTATCCTGTACAGAAGGCTGAGTGGTGAGTTCAGTGCTTTTACAAGGACTCATGACTATATTATTATCAACAGTCTTAATCGAGTTTTGAGCTTGTAAGGTAACTTGGTCATCATCTATACGTAGTGTAAGTTCACTTGTTCCTAAATCAATTATTGTTCTGGCAGTTGCTAAAAAGGGTCGCCCTAGAATTAAGGGTACATTGCTATCCTCATCAATGTCTAAAACAACAAAGTCAACTGGGAATATGAATCTATCAATTTTGACAAGCACATCTTCAATTATTCCCTTAGGAAACCTAATAGTTTTATCAGCCAGTTGAATGCTCATCTTGGTTTGCTTAGGTTTTTCAAGACCTAGTTGTTTAAACAGTTTATAAGGCATGACATTTATACTAGCCCCTAAGTCAACTAAAGCATTTTTGGCGTCTAGGCTATCAAGTAAACAAGGAATAGTAAAACTCCCTGGATCTTTTAGTTTGGTTGGCAGTTTATTTTGGAGAATAGTTAAGCATTCCTCGTGGAGTTCCACTGTGGACAGTTCTTCCAACTTCATTTTATTTGTGAGAAGTTCTTCTAAAAAATTTGCGTACTTTGGCATCTGCGAAATTGCTTCAAAAAACGGTAAGTTGATATATAATTTCTTTAAGAGTTTAAGAAACTTACTGAATTGCTCATCTGTGCGGTCTTTCTTTAGCGCGTTTGGGTATGGGATACGAGGTTTAAATTTTTTGGTAATTTCATCTTTGTAACTTACCTCATTCTTTCCTTTACTTACCACAGGCTCCTTGCATGGCTCTGGGTTGGTTTTGGTTAACCCCTCATTATCTATCATATCTACGGCATTAAGTTGCTCTTTGGGGTTAGTCTCAGTATTGCTTGATAACCTATATTGCGGTCTTTCAGAGATTAGCTTGGCAAGCTGGCCTATTTGAGTTTCAAGTCCTTGAATAGATGCTTGCTGGTTCCTTAGTGCCGTTTCGGTATTTTGGAAACGGGTTTCTGACATGGCCATAAATTTGGTGAACATCTCTTCTAGGTTCGGCTTTTTCTCCTGTTGTAGTGGTGGCTGCTGAAATCCTGGAGGAGGCGGTTGTCTTTGATTTCCTTGTCCTTCCCATGAAAAATTGGGGTGACTCCACCAACTTGCATTATAAGTATTACTATAAGGGTTATTTTGAGGTCTAGAATTGTTACCCATATAGTTGGTTTGCTCAATTTCCATGCCATGTCCATAAAAGGAGTAATCTGGATTGAACATATTTCCCTGGATTGCGTCACACTGCATCATTGGATGTGCCTGCGTAGAACCAACAAAATTATCAAACTTTTTATTTAAAAGTTCTACCTGGTTAGTAAGCATGGTGATAGCATCAATATTATAAACTCTTGCAGCTTTTGTCAGCTTTGTCCTCATGACTTGCCACTAATAGTTATTCAGTGAAATCTCTTCTATAAACTCATAAGCTGCTTCTGGTGTTTTATTATTGATTGTTCCTCCGGCGGCCGCATCGATCATCTACCTTGTTGATGGATTCAAACCACTGTGAAAGGTTTGAACTTGTAACCACAAAGGCAACCCATGGTGAGCGCACCTTCTCAAAAGATCTTTGTATCTCTCCCAGGCATCATAAAGTGTCTCTAGATCCATCTGCACAAAAGAAGAGATATCATTTTGCAATTTAGCTATTTTAGCTGGAGGAAAATATTTAAGTAAAAATTTTTTGGTCATCTGTTCCCATGTAGTGATTGAGTTTTGTGGTAGAGAATTTAACCACTGTTTAGCCTTGTTTCTCAAAGAGAATGGGAATAGCCTAAGACGAATGGCATCATCAGAAACTCCATTTATTTTGAATGTATCTCATATTTCCAAGAAATTGGCTAGATGCGAGTTAGGATCATCATCCTGCAAACCGTCAAACTGAACAAATTGCTGTATCATTTGAATAGTATTAGGTTTCAGTTCAAAATTATTTACAGCAATAGTAGGCCTAACAACGCTAGATTCAGTGCCTGCTAAATTAGGTCTAGCATAATCATACATAGTACGCGGAGCAGGATTTTGCTCAATAGGATTTAAGGTTACTACAGAAGGTGGCTGATTATCCTGATTTGCTTCCATCTCTTCAGTAGGTTCAGGTTCTTCTTATTGTCCTTCTTCTGGATATTGCAAACTTCTTCTTATCTCTTGGCGAGTTTGACGAACTGTCGCTTCTAAATCGTCATCGAAAAGTAATGGTCCTCCTGGGTTTCTTCTAGTCATAAACTAGAGATACCTAGAAAGGAAAAAGCAAAGAAAATTAAAATAAAAAATAAAAGCTGAAAATAAATAAAAATAGTAATGGCTAAAGTAATAGAAATCGAGTTTTCTTAATATTTTCGACTCCTGGCAATGGCACCAAAAATTTGATACTCGCGATATTAAGTAATAAAATTTATAAAAACTGATCACACCAAAAACTAACTAATATCACGATTTTAAAGGCAAGCGCACCTATCGAACAGTAGTATAGTTTAGCGGCAAGACCGAGTTATCGTACCCAAGGGAACCAAAAGTACTAATACTTACTTCCTTTCTATTATCTAGCCTAAAAATAAAAGAGGATTGGTTGAAACTAATTCTAAAACTAACTAAAAGTGCACAAAAAGTAAATTGGGGAAAACTTTAGGGAAAAGCTGATTGATATGAGCAATACTTAAGGGAGAATCCACCTAGACTTCACTTGTTATTAACTTCTTGAACTAGATGATTTCTTTACTTGACTTGATCCGTAGAGACCCCTAACCTATGTTAATACCTCCGTCGAGGATGAGAACAACTAATCCTAGGTGGTTAATTAAAGTTTCTTTATTAATTAACACCCCTAGGTTGCATTAATTCGAGTTATGGATCCCCCTATTAGGTTTGACCCTAATCCGGCGGATTTATGTCGCCCTATGTCTAGGGTTGCATGCAACTCCGCTTAATTATGGTAGATCTACTCTTAAAACAGGGACTTTTACTCCTCTGCCTAAGCACATCAGTTTCTTGAAGTAATACCTAGGATTATTAATCCAAGAATGAAGAACACATAATTAAGAACAATTCAAGTATTTATCATATAATTCAAGAATAAATAATAACAAGATCTATCTTAGGACTTACTATGCTTATGAAAGCTTACTCCGTTTGTTTCGTGTTTCTATTTTATAGATTATGAACTCTTACTACCAGCTTGAGGATCGTCAGCAGTTCGTCACACTATCCTATCTATCATTGTGGTAACCATATGAATCGGACTTAGCTTATGGCATGTATAGGATAGACTATAAGTAGAATGATATCTTGACTGTTGTATATAAGCCATGCAAATATGGCACCCTTGGAAGTTCACTTTTAGAAGTTTTAAATTCGATCTTTGTTTGTGCCTAGTATCTATATAAACAAATGGTATTTTATTCAAGAAAATGTTCAAAATTTTTACCGTCCTGATCCGATTCCTAATTTTCGGTAATGCTTCGTCCTATTCCGGTGACAGATACAGGATAAGGGTGTTACATTTTATTGGTATCAGAGCTACGGTTTAGTCGATTCTAGGACTAACGTAGCACGTGTGAGTCTAGTTATACATGCTATATAGTGATAAAATGATAGTGTGATGATTTCTGACAGATAAAATGTGTTTTTGGTATTGTAATGAATCTTTATCCCTATCGAGCTGTAGCAAGTATGATGACTAGTAATTTGTTTCAGACTCAAAGTTCAACAGGCTTGTGTCAGTGACAAGTTCAGGTATGTGATGTTATTTATGAAATGCATATGAGAAATGACGGTATGTCTATGTGTTCGATTTCTATAGAAATGTATGTGACACCTATGTGATTCGATCTTTGAAATTATAGAAATTAAGTTTGATAGTGGAACAAAAATGTGTTCTTTGCATGAGGTTATTGAACCGAAAGAGGAATGGTTGATAAGCATGTTGTGCTTGGATTTGAGTAATGTATATGATACACTAATGTGTTATGCTATATGATATATGCATTATAATTGGGTTTTATAAACCGGGTTAAAACCCGAAGGCCTCGTGCGAGATCTAAATTCGGGCTAAGTCCCGAAGGGTATTCGTGCCGGTGTTATATCCGGGCAAAGTCCCGAAAGGCATTTGTGCCGGTATTATATCCGGGCTAAGTCCCGAAGGGCATTCATGCCGGTGTTATATCCGGGCTAAGTCCCAAAGGACATTCATGCCGGTGCTATATCCGGGCTAAGTCCCGAAGGGTATTCGTGCCGGTGTTATATCCGGGCTAAGTCCCGAAGGGCATTCGTGCTAGTGCTATATCCAGGCTAAGTCCCGAAGGGCATTCGTGCCGGTGTTATATCCGGGCTAAGTCCCGAAGGGCATTCGTGCCAGTGTTATATTCGGGCTAAGTCCCGAAGGGCATTCGTGCCGGTGTTATATCCGGGCTAAGTCCCGAAGGGCATTCGTGCCGGTGTTATATCCGGCCTAAGACCCGAAGGGTATTTGTGCCGGTGATATATATATTCGGACCTTCCTGCCTAGATGGCTTAATGCCAATGATTCGAGCAAGTTTTAAGTATTGAAAACCTAGCATGTGAGTTGATTTAATATGAGGTACCCATTTAGTTATTCGTGTGGATGATTCGTTGAAGCATGTTGTATATGTTGATGCAATGTAGTAGTGAAATGGCAATGTAGCTGAAAGTTTATTAGATATATGGAGACTTCAGTAATTAATTCGATATGTGATTTACATATGTGTCTATTGAACGAATTTGAAATGAAAATGTTGTGCTGTGCTTTAATGTATGAATGAGGCAAATGAGTGTTCACTTGTAATAGACCCTGTGAAAAGTATACTTGATGGATCCAAAAATGCATAAGTCTCAGTGCTATAATCCGGGTTAAATCTTAAAGGGCATTCGTGCCAGAGTTGCATCCAGGTTGACTCCTGAAGGGCATTCATGCCAACGTTTAATCCGGGCCAAGTCTCGAAGAGCCTTAGGCCTAGTGTTATAATCTGGGCTAAGCCCGAAGGCATTCATGCTAGAAATACGTACTTTCTGTAGTAATAATCTCGACTAATGTTCTTAATAGCCTAAGATACCCAAGTACATATCATATACAAGTTGTGATGTTAATTCTATTTGAATTATGCTTGTTCATCCGGATAGTACTATTCCCGGCCATTGCTTAGGGTGGTAAGAAAGTATATGGATAGTTACATATAGGATACATGAATTACGATTTAATTTGAAATATGATATGAGTAACTCTGAGCAAGTAAGTATACGTAGTGGAAGCATAAAGTATCAAGTATGTGTAGCTACGTATTAAATGATAAATTAGCCTTGTAATGAAATGGATGCATTCGGCCAAATAATAAAGTTCGATTAATATACCAAATTTATCTATGATATGAAATTTGTGTTAAGGAAAGTTGCACTAATATACACGTACAAAGGTGATTAAAAGTTTCCAGTCATTTTAGATATTGAATGATGAAATTTAACCTGTACGAAGTAGCATAATTCGACTACAAAGGTGAATACCTGTTGCCCTATATTACACTTGTGTAATCAACTTTTAAATAAATAAATTCGAATGCGCGTCTTCAGCTTTGTTAAAGATGCATTAAGCTTTAATGCTTGTGGGACAAGATTATCTTGTTTGTAGTTATATTAAAATTATTGGAATATATGAATTGTTAATATGTTACAAAGCTGAGTTAGATTATATGTGATATATGAGGTTTCGGTTACCTATGACATTTGGTTTAGGTATTTTACCTTGTATAATTGCTTAATATTTTATATCGTTGAGGAATGGATTCGTGTTATAAATGTATATGTGTATGGACATAATTCAATAAGAGAATGTTATCCTAACTTTGTCATTAGTAAGAATTTTCGGGGACGAAAATCCCTAAAGGCGGGGAGAGTTGTAACAGCCCTAATTTGACCTTAATCGGAAAAGTGGTTTCAGAATCACTAACCGAGTTAGAAAATTTTTAAAATGTTATTTTCTATGTTTATTAGATGTGAAAATGCATGTGTGAATCTTTGAATGTTTTGATTTTTGTCATTTGATGTGAATTAATCAAAAAGGGCTTAGTTGATAAACATTGAAATCTTGCTAGGCAAAATTAAAAAGTGGCCGAATAGTTGTAGTTACAAAAATGGGGTCCTTGCATGTCAAATTGTCTACTTTTAACACATAGTGGACGGTAATGATGTTATAATTTTGGCATTTTGTGGTTATAATATTAGTTAAAAATATTTAATAGTTATTAAATGTGAAAACATGAATAAAATAATGGGAATGGTGATAAAAACAAAGTTATCATCTTTTTCTTCTTCCACGACCGAAACAAAGGCAAAGAATAAGAAAGTAGAAGAGCTTGTAAGCAATTGGCTATGGAGGTTCCTTGCTTTTAAAGGTATGCAATGAATTCCCTTGTAAATTGATTTTGGAATTGGGTTGTTGAGTGCATATTGTTGTTAACCCACGATTTTGAATTATGGATCTATGAACATTTCCACATTCGGCAACTTGGGAAAAATGTGGAAGTATAGTTAAATTTGTTAATGTGAAATCTTGAGTTGTTATAATCATATGTTAAATGCAAGAATTGGATTGTATTTGTAAGAAATTTGAGTAGATGTTAATTATGGCATTCGGCTACTTTGGGTAAATGAGGAAATTATGCTTAGTTTTGGAAAATTTGTAATTGAGTTGCTAATATGTGCTTATATGATGTCCAAATGAGTAATTTGTATCTGTATAACTAAGTTGAACCTTTGTTTAGGAAGTCCACATTGAAGTTGCCCCATAAGTGCTAATTAGTAGATAATTTGATGTTGAAAAATGGGTAAGGATTATATGTGGTTTAATAACTAATTAAACTTGTTATATACGGCTAGAATGAGCATTGACATTTGGCTAAAACGACTTAGTGTAAACTTGTTACTAAATATTAGGAATACATGCTTAAATACAAATCTTTGATAGTTTAATTGCCGAATGACCCTCCTTGGACAATGAATTGTATAATTGCTTGTAATTTGAGATGTTGAGGTTGTGAATTAGTTGATGAGTGATATTCGGCTATGGTTGATTTAGTTGAGAAATCTAAGCTAATGATAGAAGCTGAAGTATTATTGCTAAAAAGTTGTTAAAGTGCCGAATGTGTGTCATAATAGAAATATTTATTTTATTGATATGTATTTGTTTAGCTAAAAGAGAAAGTACCATATGTTCTATTTGAATGAGAGTGTTGGCATTTTTGATTAAGAAGAATTAGTAAGGTGATTGCACTAGTTTACTTGTTTTTAAAGCTCAAGAACAAGGGAAGTTAAACTCGGATAAAGGAAAATCAAAAACTGATCGAATAGTCGAGATTACGTACAAAAACCACCCAGGTAAATTCTTAAGATTTTAACTCGGTTTGATATGCTAAATGATTAAATGAAAGTAGCTTACAGAATATTGTTTTTATTTAGTCTAGATGCATAAGGAGATGGAATGGAAATTAATTTACCGAATATAGTTATTATATATATTTATTGAATTGGATGTGAAAAGTGAGGTGTTTAATAAGTATACAAATAGATATATCATGTTATATGTTTGATAAAAGAGATTATCGCAAATTTACTAAAAGTAATCATGATTATATATGTTATTATTAATTATGTGAGGAAGCTGTCTATAATATGAAGTATTGCATTTTGGTATTTGCCGAAAGTGAATTAAAGGCATGACATAAGTCGATTGAGACTTGGGTGTATAAATGAAGTCGATAAACTATGTGTTATGATACCTGAATTATACCTATATGATTTAATCGAATGAGAAAATGCCTTTGTGTAAATGTACATGTGATAGTCCACATGGGGAATGACAATGTGTACCAAATTGTGAATGTGAAATGGGAAGTAAATGAGAATCGATTGTATGCTTATAATAGGCCAAATGGAATTTAGTATGTGAATAAATGTTACATATAAGTATGTATTTACAAATTGAGTTTGAATATTTGATTTAAGAACAGCCGGTAAGTTTTAAGTATTCGAATCAAAGTTCTTTATAGACCTAATGTAATTTTGTACTTAATATGAAATGAAATGACAAGGGACAATATCCAGCTTAAGACCGAAAAGCACATAGAAGTTTAAGTAAGAATTGTGTTATGTTTTGGAATGAGTGTGAATTATAAGTAAATACATGAGTTGAAGACAAGTAAGAGATAAAATGAAATGAGAGTAATTCATGTATATGTGATGTGATTTGGTGATATTAAGAAATAAAGACGAAGTATGAGACATATAAATATGATTTTATTGTATTTAGTGTGTAAGGCCGAATGTGAAGTGTATTATATATTTATATGCATGTGGTGAGTCTGAATGGCTGATGTGAATTGTATGTGTAAGATATATACATGCTATAAGGCCAAATGGAATGGGAAATGTTGTATGACTAAATGGTCATTATAAAAGGAAAGTAAATCATGTGACTTATGAGTAGGTTTTAATGAAGGCATTACCTTATTAATGTGTTTGTGCATACTAAAGTGTATGACAGAAAGTGTGATAAATGTTGTGAATTGACTATTGTACGATAATATCCGGGCTTAAAGTCCCGCAGGCTTCGTGCTGGTATTATTCGGGTTTTATACCTAGCAGGCGGTTTGCCGATGATCTGATAAGTATATATGACAAAGAGGCTCAGTTATGTATAAAAAGGACAAGTAAAATTTCATAGAGCATTAAGTAATCCAGGTATGTAATATTTATTTTCTAATATGTGAGAGTGATCTCAATATGATTCTTGGATTCGGAAATTGAAAAGTACTTGGAAATTGTTATAGGATCATAGATACTTATTTCATTTAGCCATTTTAGAAAGTATCTTGAAGTTGTTGTATTTTATGAGTAATAGAACCTCAAAATTTGATTGGGAGTAAGTACATGTATAATCGGCCATTGTGAGCTCTTATGTATGAAAGTATATCAGTTTTAGGTGAATGATGATCATTTGAAACTTTATATGAAATGTGATGCCTGCGTTAGTTTTGTTGAACTAATGATATGTCAGTGATGTAGTTATAATGAGGCTATGCATATTCGATAAGTTGGCAGTTCCTTCGAACATGATAGAGATGAACTTTGAGCATAAATTTAGTTGTTATTTAAGTACTTATTACTTACTAAGCTCATGCACTTACTGTGAATTTGTTTTACTCAGTTTCTGGAATACGTTCAATACATTAAGTTGGCCAGGTATGTATCATGCACGTGCATGTGAATTTAATTCAAATTGAATCATGAATCTCTAAAGTGATGTGGATATGAATAAATGTTGTGTCTACAAGTGTGATAGTAACACATTCAGTCCATTTATGAGGACATGGAAAAGTATGTGATACAACCATGAGATATGAACGTTAGATTAAGTAAAAGTATACACTAAATTGCCCTATGTCTATGCATATATCCGGCTAAGTGGTTAAGTACCTAGAAATAATTTCCAGTGTATTTGATTGATTGACTGATGATTAAGTTAAACTGTACATATATATTTCTTAAGACTTACTAAGCTTATGAAAGCTTACTCCGTTTGTTTCGTGTTTCTGTTTTATAGATTATGAACTCTTACTACCAGCTTGGGGATCGTCAGCAGTTCGTCACACTATCCTATCTATCATTGTGGTAACCATATGAATCGGACTTAGCTTATGGCATGTATAGGATAGACTATAAGTAGAATGATATCTTGACTGTTGTATATAAGCCATGCAAATATGGCACCCTTGGAAGTTCACTTTTATAAGTTTTAAATTCGATCTTTTTTTGTGCCTAGTATCTATATAAATAAATGATCTTTTATTCAAGAAAATGTTCAAAATTTTTACCGTCCTGATCCGATTCCTAATTTTCGGTAACGCTTCGTCCTATTTCGGCGACGAATACAGGATAAGGGTGTTACAAAGAGGATCTCTCGTAGGCTTGAGTTCTTCCAATCTGTTGGAAGTGTTTTTAACACTGAGTCTTCCGAACGGGAAGATAATGACTCACTCACATTTGATGAAGCGATTTTGTCTTGCCCTCAACTTGAACTAAATCACCAAGTCCAAATCTTGGGTGTTACATCACAATATTTAACAAAATTTCACAACAATTTTATTTAACTCTTAACTTAAAATGTTTTTCTTATTATTCTTTATCAAAGAAACAAAGAAAAGTAATTAAAGATAGTTTAATACATCAGACTTATCATAACTTATTACAACACAAAAGTTTGTTAAAGACAAACTCTTTAAGGTGAGGGTCTACTATACGCCACTCTCTAAAATTTTTCACTGTATGCATAATAATGCTTTTCGCATAGTAGACCCTCACCGTAACATAACATTTGTAAGTTACACTAACTTAGTGAGTTTAAATATAAAATGTTTTTGAACCATTCTTGCTGAATTCATCATCTTGAATATTTGAATTACCCAATTCTGCCTTTAGCAAATACCCTTCTCATCATTGAATAACTATACATAACTATAAGCCATTTACCATTATTTACTTATTATTTTTCACTTATTATTCGACTCATTCCTGCACTTACCATAGTACTACCTCTTCTCTTCTATTCTTTTCTCCTCAAAAACCTTCAATGTTTATTCTAGAACAATTGATCGCCAGTACTATTCTTAGCGAATACTACTCATGGATCCTACATTTGGTGGATTCCCATATTGACTTTGCTAAACCAGATCTTCAATAGTTCATAGCCTAATTCTACCCAATACATACTTATACTGATAAGGAACTTCCAGGTAATATAGAAGAAATCCAAACATCTATATTTCTCAACATATCAGATTTACCAAAAACTTCAATTCGAACTATCCCCAAATAAGACATGATACTAATCACTAGTGAAAGATATCAAATAATTCAAATCTTAATCTTTCATAGCGTAATCCAAATTCATATTAACAAACATTTATACCTTTTGTAATCTAAATACGCCCATTTTCTAATATGATAAACTTGTATGGTGAATTCCCTTTTGAAATACAGACATGAATTTCTCAGTCATAATATACCTCATACAACTTTTCAAACTTTATTACCAAATCAAATAGCCTAATCTATATTCAACTCATCAAATGCTCATCATATCACAAACTATCAAAGAAATCCCATAACTTACCCAAATTTTACCACAAGGGTGAATAAACACATTTTACCATACAGAATACGCCATATAGAATATGCCACCAAGGCTTAGCAGATCACGCCATATAGACAAGCATTCAAAACCACGTGTTTATTGTCCCGATGGGCTTTCATAAAAGGTGCCATGGGTTTCTCCCTTATAGACTTATACATAAATTCATCTCGTGATTTGCCAATTTGATTACATATTATCTAAGGCCTCACCATGAATATTCATGTCATCATATCATATTATGCCATGGGTCTCAGCCACATAGGCTTACACACTTTCCTGTCTTAATCTGTCAGTCTAGTCTTCATCTTACTAGAGGCTACACCATGAGTGTTTTTATATTATATATTTCCATAGGTCTAAACCTCATAGTCTTACACTTATTTTTGTATCAAGAACTGCTAGCCTGGTTAGCATTATATCTGCCCTACTAGAGGCTTCAAAATGGACATTACTCAAAATTCACTTACCAGATTGTTCACACATTTGATTGATTCATATTTTTCCTTATACCAAACCTTATTTGCATATTTACCATTCACTTTCTATTCATACAGAAGTTCATACATAATATCATTACACACATATATCATCTTTACTATGCTTCGCTTACTTACCTGTTATTGGGGGTACTATCATTATATATATATCTTAATCGGAACAATAAACATGTAAGAGTCAAAATAAAGACTCACTTGATACTCACCTAAATTTTAGCTCGAAGCTCTAGACTCAAAAATCCATCTCAACCCAGTAGCAATGTAACACCCCTAACTTATATCTGTCACTGGAACAAGGTTATGAGGCATTACCAGAATTTACAGAACAAATACAAATAATTCAAATCATTTCAATATTCATGTCCAAGATTAATCAAATTGTCCCTTAATTGGACCCTCGAGGCCCAATTTAAATATTAGAAACAAGTCGAGACTAAAATCAGAATCTCAAAGAATTTTTCACAAAATTTTAAAATTTTTTTAAGTACAGGGCACACACGCCCATGCGGTCAGGCCGTGTGAATGACACACCCGTGTCTTAGGCCATGTGATGCTTGAGAAGGGCACATGCCCGTGTCTTTAACTTGTGTAACTCGCTGACTTGTAGTTTATTTAGGTGCAGGGGTTACACGGCCAAGTCACATGCCGTGTGCTAGACCATGTTTTTCACACGGCTGAGACACACGCCCGTGTCTCTACCCGTTTGCCAACTTCTGAGCATTCTATTTCTCAAATTTAGGATGCAGCGGACATACGGCCAGAACACACGCCCATGTGCTAGGCTGTGTGTAACACATGGTCAAGACCCTCGCTCATGTATCTAACTGTGTGGACAAAATAAGGCCATTTTCCGAGCCTTATTTCTCACCCATTTGGTCTTTTACCTACACTAGCACTTAAACTCATTCAAGACATTTAACCAACCCTTAACTAGGTTTTGTAAATGATATATCAATTCATCGAGTTAAATATCTAAACGTACCAATCAACCATTCATATTTATAGACATATTCATCAATTTTATACCATCCTTAAATATCATCCTTATGCCTATAACATATCATCATTTGTCCATTTCAAACACATATCAAACATGTTAAAACCATAATTAAATGCAACTGAAAAACATGCCAAATACAAGCCATGCCAATGGCTAGTTACAAATTAAACATTTATAAGCCAACATTGGCTAATCAACCTATACATGCCATTATAACCATAATTTATTTACCATATGTATCAAATGAGTCGATGGATAGTGTGAGTGATCTTCACCAAGCTTCCAATCCAACGAGCTTCCAAGTTACTATAGAACAGGGAAAAATAAAACAGAGTAAGCATACAATGCTTAGTAATTCGTATAATATGGAATTAACTTATCATTTCTTTATATTTAAGGTAAACATGCAAAGAACAACCAATCAATTTGATCACGAGCCCTAGCACATATCCTCATCATTATTTTTAGTCATATATTTCATACAAATATCAGAAACAGGCATGGGCTCAACAATCATCAATTTTTTATGTACATGTGTTTTTCCACATCATGTATTTATATAACATATGCACTTCACATTCTTGTATTTCCAGTACATTTTCATAATAATTTATTTTGAGTTCAGATTATTTCACGTCAGAACTTTGCTTATTAAATACTTCGAAACATCATTTATTTCCATATATCCTGAATCTTCATTTTCATGTATTTTGGACAGATACATGTAACGATTCATTTCATATTTGTATCTTCTCATATCAAAATTTTACCCATTGAATCATTGAAAACATCGATGGATACACAGGTAGTACACTCGACGTGTACAAATCAGAATCCATCAATTCATATCTGGGAGTACTTCTTAGAGCATTTAATCAGAAGGCACACTCTCAAGCACTATAATAGAATGCTCATGTAAGCATGAATCGGGAAACATATCCGGGCTTGGTAACAGAAAGCTCACAAAGAGCTTGAATCAGCAATTCACCAAGAACCATATCGGGAAAATCATGTAACAGTAAGCTTGTCTGAGCTTAATAACAGAAAGTTCATAAGGAACTTGAATTTGGTAATTCATAAGGCATGGGTGTGTCTACAACATATGCAGATCACGACCATAGAGAATGTTCCTAAGAACATGAATAGAATACTCCGAGGAGTATAAACAGTAAGCTCGAAAGAACATTATATTAGTAAGCTGGTGAGGGCTTAATCTCTTTCGAGCTACAAATGTCTGCAACATATGCAGGACACTACCATTTCGAGAAACAAAACCTTATACCCAATCGACTTTCATTCATTCAAACGAGACTTGACATTTATCGAGTATTATCATATATGTGATCAATTTATATATATTTATGGCATTTATAAAATTCACATATACACATTTATCAAGTATTTTTTGGATATATGATCAAATTTCATAAACATGGTTATTTCACAATTCGCAGTCAAAATACTTAATTTAAGCATATATTTATAACATTTTTCATTTAAACGGAACTTAACATTTATCAAATATAAAAGGGCATGTGATCAATTTTATACATAAGGCATTCATACAATTCACACATACAACATTTATTTCAAGCATAAATTATATTGAATTTAGTTACACGAACCTACCTCGACAAATGTTTGTGTACATAATATCTACTAAATCAATTTTTTCTCTTTTCCTTATTCTAACTCTAAATTTGATCTATCCGAATCTATATCAATAAATTCAACATCAGTTCATGTTTATTTCAGTTCAGTTTACATTTTTGGAAAAATTACCATTTTACCTCTAACTTTATTAAATGACAATTTAGTCCTTAGGCTCGGAAAATAAAATTCATGCAATTTATTCCTTGTTCCAAGCCTAAATATTTTCATATATATCAATAGCAGCCCTTGAATTCCATGAAATTTTAGAATTTTTCATAAATTCAACAACTTTACAATTTAATACCTAAATCATGATTTTACCCAAAATTCTTTGATAAAATACCGTTACATATCCATTAACATCTTAATTTCATCATCAAACAACTAAAATCATATGAACTTATCAATGGTATCTTCCAAAACTTTCAAAAAAAATAAAAAACTAATGAAATAGTAAGTTGGACCAAATTGTAAAAGTCCCAAAACATAAAAATTTCAAGGAAAAAGCAAGAATTAAACTTACATGATGCTAGAATAGGAAAACTAGTCTTGAGAGCTCTTCCATGGTTTTTTGGACAGAAAATTGAAGAAGAAATGGTCTAGAAACTATTAAAATCAATTTTGGTCATGTAAACTTTGTTGTAATTCCAATTTTATCCTTATCGCATAAAAATCCTTGATTTTTTTCACGCTATGCCGTCTCAGCCAATTAAAACGGTCCATTGGCCTTTTAGTCCTTCCTTATTTAATTCTTAAGCTATTTAATCACTTTAACAAGTTTTGCATCTTTTTCAATTTAGTCTTTTTTAATTAATTAACTACCGAGACATTAAAATTTTCTGACGAAAATTTAATACTACCTTATTGACACTCTGTAAATATTTATAAAAATATTTATGGCTCGTTTTATCACACTGAGGTCTCAATACCTCTTTTTCTCAATTACTTGACTTAATAAATCTTTAGAAAACAAAATTTACTATTTTAAAATCTTTTAAAAGCTACATTTGACTCATAAATATTAAATAATATAATTTACGAGTTCATTTGCCGGATTTGATGGTCTTGAACTACTGTTTCTGACATCACTAAAATTCGCGCTATTACAACTCTCCCCTTTAAGAATTTTTGTCCTCGAAAATCTTATCAGGAAAGAGATTTAAATATTACTTTCTCATAATTTCTTCCACTTCTCATGCCAGAATTTCAATCAGTCCCTTACTATGAGTCATGTCACGTTGAATTCTAATGTCTATTAGAAAAATAACATATAATAGATCTAATCGATACAATCAAGTGTAAATAACATTTATGAATTCTATCAAGCTCTGATAATAATGCCAATCTGTATGTAACAAGTCCAATTCCTTCAATGATCTCATATGACCTGATAAGCCACGAACTTAATTTGCCTTTACAACCAAACCAGAGGACTTTCTTCTATGAAGAAATTTTCAAGAACATTTTATTGCTAACTCGAAACTCTATTTCTCTTCATTTAAGATTCACACAAAATTTCTAACAATCAAAAACTTTCTTTAAACTATCTCAGATCACTTTCACCCATTTTCTTCAATTTCACAGATCCGATTAACTTCATGTATTCTTTTTCTTACTAATCTCAATCCAACACTATAAAGTTTTATATTCTTAATCATTCAAAGCCTCATATATGTCATCTTAATACTTGTCTGAATACTGTTATCATTCATGAATTCAACTAACAACAATTATTTCTTTTCTAATTGCCTTTAAATTCTAATATACAGCACCAAAACATACCTTCAAGAGTCTAAATCACACATTCAGATTGATTATTCATCTGAAAACGAAATACAATACTAAAATGCAATCATGTACCTAGAGCTTCTTATAACTTGTTCCATAATCGGAATATGAACCATGGATCTCAATCAAATAAAATATAAACTGGCATATCATGTAACCTGACAATCTTAAGAACAGATAATTCAGGTAATCCATTAATGAAGAAATCCATTCATACTAGGATAACATGTGCAGAATTCATCAAATGATCAACAAATACCCAACTAATATCTTCCTTTCTCAGAGACATAGGTAATTGTGATATGAAATCCATAGTAACTTATCCCATTTTCATTTCGATATTGTTACTGACTATATCAATCCCAAAGGTATCAGTACTAGAAATTTAGATTTAATTTACTGTTATATCAAACATTTTAATATAATTTCAGAAATATCGCATTTCATTCCGGGTCACCAACAAATTTTTTTCAAATCATTGTACAATTTTACTTTCCTCGGGTGACAAACATGTTACTTTGATAAACTTCATACAAAATTTTCTATACAACCTCTGAATCTTTTAGTATCCAAGCTCTACCTTTGAATAACAGATAGTTATCAAATCCATTCTGAAATTTTGGATCAGAAATTAATTCACACTTTACTCATTTCACTTGTAACTCATTATAAAATTTTTAAGCTTCACAGATCTTTTACAGAAACATCAATTTAGCTTTAAGCTCCGCTAAAAATTGAGCCATCATCAAACAATATTAATTATGTATTCATTACTTGTTATACACACAGAAATTTCCTACTCAGAGTATCAGCAAATTTCACTTGTTTTTCCCAAATGAAAATCAATTATCAATCATAGTCTTTCAATAGCTCTGACTATCCAGGTTGTCTCATATTCAAATCCTTTTTTGCGACATCAGATAATTTAAACTTTTATAATTAGTAAATATTTAATATTTTTCACTAACCGATAATGTCATCAATCTTCAGTGCAAATACAATGATTTCAAATTCTAAATCATGTATCAAATAATTCTTTTCATACGATCTTTAATTGTCTGAAAGCATAGGATATTACTTTACTTTATTGCATCAAAACACAGCCCAGCTCATTTAATGATGCATCACTAAAATCACAAATTTCTTACCTAATTTAGGCTGATCCAAAACTGGTGCTTTGGTCAACAGGGCTTTCATCTTATCAAAAAAGCCATTTAAATCTTGCATCTTTCAATAATAATCATGTTATCAATATAACTGATCGTGATTTGATGAAGTAATAAAATCTGATCGTACCTGGAAACTAACTAATATCATGATAAAAGGCAAGTGCACCTATCGAATGGTAGTATAGTTAGTGGCAAGACTAGAATATCGAATCAAAGGAACTATGAGTACTAGTAATGACTTTCTTTCTATTATCTAGCCTAAAAATAAAGAGGGTTTGGTTGTAAACTAAACTAAACTAACTAAAGAAATGACAAAGAGTAAAGTGGGAGATTGCTTTTGGGAAAGACTGATTGATTAAGGCAATACCTAAGGAAGAATCCACCTAGACTTCACTTGTTATCTAACTCTGAACCAGATGATTTCTTCATTTGATTTGATCCGTAGATATCCCTAAATTATGTTAATACCTCTGTCGAGGATAAGAACAACTAATCCTAGGTTGATTAACTGAAATTTCTTTCTATTTAAAACCCCTAGTCTTACATTAACTCGATCTATGGCTCCCCATATTAGATTTGACTCTAATCCGACAGATTTTCATCATTCTATGTTTAGGATTGCGATCAACTCCGCTTAATTATGTTGGATCTACTCCTATGCAGGGACTTTTGCTCCTCCACATAGGCACATTCGACTTAAATCAATATCCTAGACATATCAATTTAAAAGTTAAAAGCACAATTAAGAACAAATCAAATATTTATCACACAGCTCAGATAACAATAACAAGATCTGTCTTAGGTTTCATCCCCCTTAGATATTTGGGGTTTTAGTTCATAATTATAAAAGAAAACATTTCAGAAGATATAAAATAACAAAACATAAGAAAACCCAAAACTCCTAGAAGGATTAAAGGGAGATCATCTGTCTTGATGTAATCCTGGCTTCTGATATGGATCAATCGGCTTCCCTTCAAGTAATTCCCTATCTTTAACTCCCCATCTTGGTAGGAATAAAGCGCCCTTAGATGGAGTCAAGCACCTTTGTAGTTGGCTTCTAGGGTCTTTATATAGAGTTTTGGAATGCCTTTCTTAGCCCCTAAGTAGCCTTTTCCAAGTGAAATTGAACTTCCTCACGACAGGGACACGCCCGTATGCCACGCCCGTGTGAATCGAGGCCCAGGCCATGCTTGAGCATGTTAAAGTGGCACGACCGTGTGGCACGACCGTGTGGCGAACCTTCAGGCCGTGTTGAGTACTGAATTGGGCCTAATTTGCCCGTTTTTAGCCCGTTTCTTGCTCTTTTCTTTTCTTTATGCTCTCCTAAGTATAAAACATGAAATAAAAGGATTAGGAGCACCAATTTCCACAAATCAAGGGGTAATTCATCTAGAAATTGGGTTAAGCATGGGGTAAAAATATGTATAATTTATCGCTTATCAAATACCCCCACACTTAAGCCTTTTGCTTGTCCTTAAGCAAAATCTCAACTTACAGTTAAGAATCATTCTTCTCAACTTATAATCATTATCAATAATGTTTCAAACTAATCCATAAGTAACCGTACAATGAAAATTCAATCAAAAGAACATTAAAGTTTCAAACACTCTAAGTTGAGAATTTTATCACAGAAACATAGGTTTTCTCCCTTCTCTTAAGTAATTACCTTTCAATCAAAATCAACAAGATTTGACATCCTCACTAAAGATTCACTCTATTCACTCAGAGTGTTTAGGGTTCAAAAATTTAGCACTCATTAGTCAACCTAAGAAGTTATTACCATAGGCTTGTAAGAAAATCAAATCTCTACCACTATAGATTGATATGACACATCGAGTAAAAGGTCTTTCAATGGTTGTAATGGGGCTTTGCTTAGGGGTGTTGTCACAAGCTGAAAAAGAGGGTTAGAATCGAGATTGAATTGAAAAATCATCTAGTTAGAAAAATCTCTATCACTGGAACATATTTCTAGAGTTAAGTCTTATGATGACATAGTTCTGGATTCGGAAGCTTATAGAAATATGCAAAAAATATTGAACTATAACTAGAATATGAATTACAACTGCATTAACTACATATACATATTTTTTTTACATCAAATCAAATATTTAATTACAAACTTTACAAACTGAAAAAGAGAGCAAAGCTAGATAATAATTCAACTCAAATCTCGACAAAAATAGGAATCAAAATAATTGAATGGAATTTAACAAAAAATAGGTTATAGGTTAATATTAGAGGTAAGTCAAAGAATGGGTTGTTAGTCTTAATGGGGTTCACTAGGGGTTAATTTATGGAGGTAGGCTTTTATGGAGTAAGTGGGTTAAACCTAGGTGCCTTTATCATTTTTGTATATCAAATCAATGATGTGGTCTCGACATGTATAATCGAAGCAAGTTCTAGAATAACAAATCAATATTGACTCAATCAAAGCAACAATAAACGTGAGTACGGAAGGATGTATGCTCAAATGGCTCAAAAATCTCACCAGAATTATGGCTTTTGATGTTAATCCTGCGAATTTCAAATCTCAGGATAACACTTAAAATTAGGAAAATAACCTAGAAAAAATTTAAATTCTCAAAAATTTCAACTTCTCATGCTTGATTCCCTAATGTATTAAAGTTTGAATAATCAAAGCATCAGTACCTATGTCTTAATTCTCAACATATCGATAAAAATCGTAAATCAATCAGAATTAATTCCTAATAGGAGATTGAGACTCATGCATAGAGTGAAAGTGATAATTCAAAATTTGAGAACAATGCAAAATGTTAGTTGTAAAAATTTTTCAGGGGTTCAAAAGAATGCAATGACTGAAAGTAAGTTCCTTCCCACACTTAAGATGTACATTTCCCTCAATGTACAAAGATACATTAGTAGCAATAGAAGCATAAAATCATAAGATATGGAGAGAAATGAAACTCCCTAAATATTGGATGAATTCCTTGAAATTAGTGAAGGCTGGATTGGAGAGATGACTACTTGAAGTTCATGATTCTGGGTAACTTGAAGCACAACTGCGTGGGGAATTTAAGTCTTAATCGATAAGAAGTGAAGTGTAAAATAAAAGGAAAAATATCAAGTGAAGAGAATAAAAATAAAAATAAAATAAAATTAATAGGAAATTGGGCATACGACCGTTGGGCACGGGCGTGTGGCCTAGGTCTAGTCCGTGTGTTTCGTGCTCCTGTCGATGCGACCACGGTTGGTTAGCACGAGCATGTCCTATGCTCGTGGTAATTTCTCAGTCTCGCCCACGGTTAATTGGCATGGGCGTGTTCAGTCACATGGCCTTATAGCATGGTCATGTCTTTTTGTGTTCGCTTCGCTCACGGCCGTGTTTGAAATCATACGCCCGTGTATAAATGGACAGGTTTGGCCACGGCGGTATCACACGGTCCTGTTTCTACCCGTGGGGTGTCCACGGTCTTAGGCACTCCCGTGTGTCTAGTCGTGCGGTCCTGGGAAATCTGTGTTTAAGGTGTTAGTTTAAAATTTAAAGAAAATCAAACTTGTTAGTACTCGAGTTGCCTCCCGATAAGCGCTTGTTTATAGTCTAAGCTCAACTTCTTACCTGCACCTTTTACGAGGGATTGTGGAGTCTAAGCTCCTCTCTATCATTCTTAAAGTCATCACCATAATATAGTTTGAGTCGGTGATTGTTTACCTTGAAAGTGCCTTAGGTTGGATGTGTTACCTCAATTGTGCCATAGGGAAGAACGCTTTGGACTATGAATGGGCCTGACCATCTCGACTTTAGCTTCCTAAGGAATAGTTTAAGTCTTGAGTTGTACAGCAAAACTAGATCGCCACGCTTAAATTGTTTGTGTTGTTTCAGACGAGCATTATGGCGTCGCTTTGTGATTTCCTTGTATAAGCGTGAGTTTTCATATGCATTGTAACACCATTCGTCCAATTTGTTTAGCTGTATCGTCTTTTTTCACCTGCAAGATCAGGGTCGAGGTTTAAAAATTTAATGGCCCAAAATGCTTTATGTTCTAGCTCAAAGGGTAAATGACAACTTTTCCCATAGACAAGTCTATAAGGTGATGTTCCTGTGGGAGTTTTGAAAGCGATTCTATAGGCCCATAGAGTGTCATCTACTTTCATTGCCCAATCTTTTCTATTTGCTTGAACGGTTTTCTCTAAGATGCGTTTTAGCTTTCTATTAGTTACTTTAACTTGTCCACTGGTTTGAGGGTGGTAAGGGGTAGCTCTTCTATGGTATACTCCATATTTCTGTAAGACTTTCTCAAACTGAGCATTGCAGATGTGACAGCCTTAAATTGACCCTAGTCAGAATGTGGTTTCGGGACCACAAAATCGAGTCACAAGAATAATTTAATATTTATTTTGATGCCTAATATATGTGTCAAATCATGTGTGACATTTTTGGTGTTTTAATTTAGAGTTATAAATGTGAATTGCACTTAAAAGGACTTAGTTGAGAAATTTGGAAGTATGCTAGTTAAATGTGTGATAACTAACAAGTGCATGCAAGTGAAATGATGGCCTTGCATGTCAAATTTTCCTTTTTTCTTTTAGTGGCCTGCCAACCAACCTAATGATGATGTTTTGGTTGTTTTTATTTGTATTTTAGTGAATATATATGCTTATTATGTGCTTAAAATAAAAGTTAATATAATATTATGAAATAAAGAATAATTTAAAATAAGAAAAGGGTGATAAAAACAATATATGTTCATCCTTCCTCCTTCATTGTCGTAACTAGTTAAAGAAGAAGAGAAAATTTGTCAAAGGGTTCAGCCATAAGTGAAGCAAATTGAAGGTATGTGGTGTGAATTTTTCTAAATTGTTTTTGAAGTTAGCATGGTTAATGCATTGCTAAATTAACCCATGGCCAAAGTTCTTGAATTAAGAAGTATAGGTGAATTCGGCAAGTTGAATTTAAGTTGTAAAATGTTGATAGACATTGGAAAATGATGCTTTGATGTTGAATTTGAGTTTATGATGGCCGAATGAGCTTATTGATAGTGAATGGTTAAAATTAAACATTTCTTTTGAGATTTAAAATGAAATTGCCGTATAAGTGCTATTGAAAAGGAAAATTTGTTTTTGTTTAAAATCAAGCATGTTCTTGTTAATTGAGCTTTGAATTGATGGAATTAGGTGTAAATTGAATGAATTGAGTTGTAAGTGTAAAATTGTTTGAATTTGAGATGAGGTATGTATTCGGTCATGGTTCAAAGTGTGCTAATTCATGTTAGTTGATGTTTTTAAATAGAAATGATAGGAATGGATAAATAAGTGTTTAATAGACATTGTGATGTTAAAATGTATGTGCTTATAAGCTTGTAAGTTTGATTGTGAAATTTATGCTTTGTGAGAGTAAATTGTTCAAGGGAGCATTCGGCCATGGGGTATATATTGTTATAAGTTGAATTTAAGGTTTGTTAAATGGTCCTTATTATTGCCGAATGTGAAAATGGTTAAAGAAAATTTGTTTAAATGCTTAGTTAATTGAGATTCAGTTAATAGCGTGTGAATAAAATTATTTGAAGTGTAAATTTGGTATAAACACTACAGGTCTTAGGTGGTATTCGGCCTTTGGGAAATTTAGGCATAAAATATTTGAATGTTGTTTTGGTTAATTCTCTAATGGCCAATTGGGCTAAATACTAAAGCATGATTTAGCTCAATCGAGAGAGAATAGGATAGTGTTACTTTGTGTCAATGAGCTTAAAAAATTTATACAAGGACTAGTTGAATTAAATGGTGGTGTCGAATTTGATTTGTGTATAAATATAACCTTGTGTATTCGGCCATTTAGGTAATGTGACCTTGATAATATATTAGCTTTGTAATGAAATGAGAATTATATGTGTGCATGGTTGAGGGTATACATTCGGCCAACTTAAGTGATAAGTGGTAGTTGATGAAGGTGATTAAAATGTATCTCAAAAATGTATTCTTATGTGTTTAAAGTTAAAGAATGAGTTAGCTAAATGCATTGGTGATAATTATGTTTTAAAGGTTGGTTATATTACCTTGATCTAGGCCAAATGAGTTGATTTAATTAGGTACACTTTAATTGAAGGGCAAAAGGGTTAACCTCAGTAAAGTCCTTATTCGGCCATGTTATTTAGATGATTAGAATGTTTGTTTTAATGCATGATAGCATTCGGCGTTGGGCCTTAGGAGGATTTGGCAAAATGGACTAAATGTTTAATTATTAGAATATGCATGCACAAACGTCTAACATACTTAATTAATAAGTATGAAATAAGGCTTTGAATGACATGTATGTGCTTTTTAAAGTATTTATGAGTATACATGCTTGTATGCACTTAAAATGTTATGGATAGCCGAAGGTTGGTTACTTGATAAAGTGAAGGTCTTAGTATAGATTAATTATATATGTGTTTCATGGTGTTTGGCCAACATGAGATATGGATAAAATTGTGTCGTAGACAGTAAATGGGAATGTTTAAAGATTATTGTAATATATTTGTGCTTGGCCGAATGTGTGTTTGTGCTATGGGAAGTATATGCGTTTCTTATTTTGACTGTAAGTGAAAATGATCAATTGAGATGTTTGAATAAGGATTAATATAATTAAATTATTTAATTAGCTCAAGAGCATAGAGGGACAAATTCGGATAAAGGGAAAGCGAAAGTGACGAAATAGTCGACTCGTAGTTGCTCAGAAAAATTCAAGGTAAGTTTTGAGTAATTGAATTTGGTATCAACTTAAATATAACTAGATATATGTATGATAGATGAACTATGGCCTATAGTCTTTACCTTAATAAGGTTAATTGGAGGTTAAAGACATGTAAATGATATGAGGCCGAATGGTTACTAGAAAATAAGCCGAGGAAGTAATATGAGTATATGATCATGTATGTGGTTGCTTATTGAGATGGAAGTTTAGTGAATGAGGTATATGTATTTTAAATTCAAATGATGTCTATGCAATGAAGTTAAGATGCATGTTATATGCTTATATTCGAATGAGGCAAGGGATTTATATACCTGATAATCAATGTGAAATGTTATTATATGTGACTAAATTTACATGAAACTTGGAGATTATGTCTGGGTTAAGACCCGCTGGCTACGTGTGGAGATTTCATCCGAGCTAAAGGTCTCGCCGGTGATCCGAGTAAAGTCTAAGACTAAAAGACTTCACAGTATCAATTATTAATGAATACGTTCAATGCGTTAAAATAAACATGTATGTATCCTAAGCTTATATGTAAGCTTGATTTGGACTAAATCATAAGGTTATTATGTGAAGTATATGTGAGTAAAACAATAAGATTGTCTCTATGATTATAGTGCATCTGGTCAATGTGAAAAGTTATGTGAAATTATGTAATATACCTACGTTTATATGAGCTCACTTTCAAGTGAAAGTTATCTACTTATTGTGTATTATGAAAGTGTGTATATTCAGCTAAGGGGTGATATACCCAAAAGAAAACTGAATTGAAACCGCGAATGACCAATTTATAATAGAATTTTTATCTGTTTACATTGTTTAAAACTTACTAAGCATTGAAATGCTTACTTTGTTTACTTTATTTCCTCTGTTTTATAGATCTCATTTTGAAGCTACAGACTCGAGGATTCAAGCTTAAATCACCTACACTACCATCGTTATTTTGGTACATTCGATAGTTATTTTGGAACAATGGTATGTATAGGCTAATCTCCCTTCTTTTGAATCAGATTACATTTTGAGTTGTAAATATCTTAGCCATGCGAAAATGGCTTGCTAAACCTTTAAGTTTGAGTATATGGGTTGATGAAATTTATGTGGCTTGTTATTTTGTAGCATAAGTTTTGGTTAGTAACAAATGTGCAATGAGGTTCGAATATGGTTGATTTGCTATCTAAGAATTTGATTAGCCTTCTTTGTTAGTAGTCACATTGTGGAAATTTAGTAAATGCTTATAAAGTAAATTTAACGAGATATGATGTATTGATCGAACCTTTTTGCAAGTAGGTATATTCGGTTATAGAATTTAAAATGAATCTATGCCTGATATGTATCTATGAACTCTTGTAAGTTTAATTTAGTTGAGTAATTCCTTGAAACCCTATTCCGGCAACGGACAGGGGTTTAGGGTGTTATATTTTATTTGGTATCAGAGCTACGGTTTAGTCAATTCTAGGACTAACGTAGCACGTATGAGTATAGCTATACATGCCATTTGTGATAATACGATAGTATGGTGATTTATGACTTTTGAAATGCATTTTTCGTATAGTGATAAATCCTGATCCCGATCGAGTCATAGCGGATGATGTTGAGAGTGTGGCGGCTGCTCCCGCGCAAGGGACTGCGCCAATCGACTCTCAACCGAATACCAGTCATCGAGATGATGACATGAGACAAAATTTCTATGCTATGATGAGTGATTGGTTCACTGAATTCCTTCGAAGTAATTCGACTGTTCCACAACCTCTGCCCCCGAATAATCTACTTCCGACCCCTATGGCTCCTCCTGAGACCGATCCTTTGAGGTCGAGTAAACCTCCGGTCGATAAAATTAGAAAATACGGGGCTGAAGAGTTTCGGGCTACAGTTAGTGATGATGCTGAGCGGGCCAAGTTTTGGCTCCATAATACAATCCGAGTGTTTGACGAATTATCGTATACGCCCGAGGAATGTTTGAAATATGCCGTTTCTCTGTTACGTGATTCCGCCTACTATTGGTGGAACACGTTGGTTTCTGTTGTGCCGAGAGTGCGGGTAACTGAGAGTTTTTCCAAACTGAATTCCGTAAAAAGTATATCAGTCAGAGATTTATCGACCAGAAACGGAAGGAATTTCTTGAGCTTAAACAGGGCCGAATGTCAGTGACCGAATATGATAGAGAATTCCTACGGCTCAGCCGGTATGCTCGTGAGTGTATATCATCTGAAGCTATTATGTGTAAACGCTTCGAGGACGGATTAAATGAAGACATCAAATTACTGGTTGGCCTTCTAGAAATCAAAGAGTTCGTTTTACTTATCGAGTAAGCTTGCAAAGCTGAAGAGCTCAGAATTGAAAAGAGAAAGGCTGATAGTGGAGCCAGAGAGTTCCGTAAGAGATCTTCGGGGAAGTCTATTCAACAATCCTCGAAGAAATTTCGAGACGAGTCGGGCAGACCTAATGTTACCTCAGGTTTTTCTAGACGAGATCGCGATCAACCCCCTGTGAGTACACGAGCCACTTCTGTTGCCAGTGTTGGGAAAGTTCGTCGGGATAGGGCCGAGTGCAAGTATTATGGAAAATGGCATTCGGGGAGTTGTAGATTTCATGACCGTTCCTGCTATAAGTGTGGATCAACTAACCACTTTATCAAGGAATGCCCAAGATGGTCTGAGCAGAATGTGAATCAGAGTGGGAAACCGAGTACTACTTCAGCACGAGGTAGACCACCTAGAAATCCAGGAAATGCTAGCGGCGGTCAGAGAAGGTTTAAAGATGCCACGACCAAATCCGAGGCTCGTGCTCCTGCTAGGGCTTATGCTATACGCGCACAGAGGATGCCTCTTCGCCAGATGTTATTACCGGTACTTTCACTCTCTTTGATACTGATGTGATTGCTTTGATTGACCCCGGTTCAACTCAGTCATATGCATGTGAAACTTTAGCATCCAGTAAGACTCTCCCTATTGAGTCTACTAAGTTTGTGATTCGAGTATCCAATCCTTTGGGTCGATGTGTTTTAGTTGATAAAGTGTGTAAGAAATGTCCCCTTATGATTCGAGATTTCTATTTTCCAGCCGATTTGATGCTTTTGCCATTCGATGAATTCGACGTTATTCTCGAAATGGATTGGTTGACTGTGCACGATGCTGTTGTGAAATGTAAGCGAAAGACTATTGATTTGCGGTGTTCGAATAATGAAATAATTCGGGTCAAGTCTACTGATCTGAATGGATTATCAGCAGTAATATCTTCTATTCTGGCTCGAAAGTATATGAAAAAGGGCTATGAAGCTTATCTTGCTTATGTGCTGGATAACAAGATATCTGAACAAAAGCTTGAAACTGTACCTGTGGTTTGTGAGTATCCGGATGTGTTCCTTGAAGAATTACTGAGATTACCGCCTGTTAGAGAGGTTGAATTTGGCATTGAGTTAGTTCTGGGTACAACTCCGATTTCAATTGCTCCGTATCGTATGGCTCCGACAGAGTTGAAAGAGTTGAAATCTCAGTTGCAAGAATTGACTGATAGAGGTTTCGCACGATCGAGCTTTTCACCCTGGGGTGCACCAGTCTTGTTCGTGAAGAATAAAGATGGAACTTTGAGAAGGTGTATTGACTATCGGTAGCTGAACAAGGTGACTATAAAGAATAAGTATCCGTTGCCTCATATTGACGACCTATTTGATCAGTTAAAGGGAGCTTCAGTGTTCTCAAAGATTGATTTGCGATCTGGCTATTATCAGTTGCGAGTTCGAGACTCAGATGTACCCAAGACTAATTTCAGAACGAGGTACAGACACTATGAGTTTTTAGTGATGCCGTTTGGGCTCACTAATGCCCCTACGATTTTCATGGGTCTGATGAATCGGGTGTTTAAGCAGTATCTAGATCGATTTGTGGTTGTGTTTATCGATGACATTTTGATTTATTCTCGCGATGAGTTTGAGCATGCCGAGCATTTGAGACTTGTGCTTTAGATTTTGTGTGATAATCAGTTGCATGTGAAATTCAGTAAATGTGAGTTCTGGTTGCGCGAGGTCAGCTTTCTGGGATAGATTGTATCTACTTTAGGTATACGAGTCGATCCGAATAAAATTTCAGCTATCATTGATTAGAAGCCTCCTAGAAATGTCTCAGAAGTTTGGAGTTTTTTGGGACTTGCCGGGTACTACCGACGGTTTGTGAAAGGCTTCTCAATTATTTCAACTCCGTTGACAAAGCTATTGCAGAAAGATGTTAAATTTGAATGGTCTGAAAAGTGCCAGGAAAGTTTCGACCAATTGAAAGTCCTGTTGACGGAAGCTCCAGTATTAGTTCAACCTGAAACCGGTAAAGAGTTTGTGGTTTATAGTGATGCGTCTTTGAATGGCTTGGGATGTGTTTTGATGCAAGAGGGCAGAGTTGTTGCGTATGCTTCGAGACAGTTGAAGCCTCATGAGAAAAATTATCCAACTCACGATCTCGAATTAGCTGCTATTGTGTTTGCTCTGAAGATTTGGCATCACTACTTATTTGGTGAAAAATGTCATGTCTATTCTGATCATAAAAGCCTCAAATACTTGATGACTCAAAGAGACTTGAATCTGAGACAAAGACGTTGGCTTGAATTGCTCAAGGATTATGAGCTTGTCATTAACTATCATCCGGGAAAGGCGAATGTTGTTGCTGATGCTCTTAGCCAAAAATCATTATTTGCTTTGCGAGCAATGAATGTGCATTTATCTGTATCTGCTAATTGTGTGTTGATAGTAGAATTAAAAGCAAAACCAGTGTTATTACGGCAAGTTTGTGAAGCTCAGAAAGCTGATGACGATTTAATTGCCAAGCGAGCTCAGTGTGATTTAAATGTGGATTCTGAATTTCAAGTTGACGACAGTGATTGTTTGGGGTTCAGAGGTCAAGTGTGTGTTCCGAGAAATTCAGAGCTAGTTTTGATGATTTTGAATGAAGCTCATAATAGCCGAATGTTGGTTCATCCGGGTATCACAAAAATGTACAACGACTTGAAACGTCAGTATTGGTGGCATGGTATGAAACGAGACATCTCAAATTTTGTGTCTAAGTGTCTGATATGCCAACAAGTAAAAGTGGAACATCAGGTGTCTTCGGGTTTGTTACAACCGATTTTGATACCCGAGTGGAAATGGGATAAAGTTACGATGGATTTTGTATCTGGGCTACCGTTGACACTGAGCAAGAAGGATGCGATTTGGGTTGTTGTAGATAGATTAACTAAATTGGCTCACTTTATTCCCCTATGTACGGATTACTCGCTTGATAAGTTAGCCGAATTGTATGTTTCTCAGATTGTCAGATTGCACGGGGTGCCTATTTCTATTATATCAGATAGAGACTCGAGATTTACATCACGGTTTTGGAGGAAACTACAAAATTCTGTGGGTACCAAGCTACATTTTAGCACCGCGTTTCATCCTCAAACGGACAGTCAGTCAGAACGAGTAATTTAGATACTCAAGGATATGTTGAGATATTGTATCCTTGAGTTTAGTGGTTCATGAGAACGGTATTTGCCTTTGATTGAATTCGCTTACAACAACAGTTTTATATCAAGCATTAAGATGGCACCTTATGAGGCTTTGTACGTTCGCCAATGCCGTATGCTGTTGTTCTGGGCCGAACTTAGTGAAAGTAAAATCTTCGGGGTTGATTTGATTAAAGATGTCGAGCAGAAAGTAAAAAATGATCCGTGATAGTCTTAAGGCAGCTTCAGATCGTCAGAAGTCATATGTGGATTTAAAGCGGAAAGACATTGAGTATCAGGTTGGAGACAAAGTATTTCTTAAAGTATCACCATGGAAAAAGGTGCTTAGATTCGGCCGTAAGGGTAAATTGAGTCCGAGGTTCATCGGGCCGTATGAAATATCTAAACGGATTGGACCGTTAGCATATCGATTGATTTTACCTCCCGAACTTGAAAAGATTCACAATGTTTTTCATGTTTCGATGCTTTGACGCTATAGATCCGACCCAACGCATGTGATTAATCCATCCGACATTGAGATTCGATCTGATTTGAGTTATGAAGAGGAACCAATTCGTATTTTAGCACACTAGGTTAAAGAGTTGCGGAATAAGAGAATTTCGTTAGTGAAAGTGTTGTGGGTCAGACACGGGGCAGAAGAAGCTACTTGGGAGCTTGAGAACTCTATGAAAGAACGATACCCTAACTTATTCTCTGGTAAGATTTTCGGGGATGAAAATTTCTTAAGTGGGGGAGAGTTGTGACAGCCTTAAATTGACCCTAGTCAGAATGTGGTTTCGAGACGACAAAACCGAGTCACAAGAATAATTTAATATTTATTTTGATGCCTAATATATGTGTCAAATCATGTGTGACATTTTTTGGGTTTTAATTTAGAGTTATAAATGTGAATTGCACTTAAAAGGACTTAGTTGAGAACTTTGGAAGTATGCTAGTTAAATGTGTGATGACTAACAAGTGCATGCAAGTGAAATGATGGCCTTGCATGTCAAATTTTCCTTTTTTCTTTTAGTGGCCGGCCAACCAACCTAATGATGATGTTTTGGTTGTTTTTATTTTGTATTTTAGTGAATATATATGCTTATTATGTGCTTAAAATAAAAGTTAATATAATATTATGAAATAAAGAATAATTTAAAATAAGAAAAGGGTGATAAAAACAATATATGTTCATCCTTCCTCCTTCATTGCCGTAACTAGTTAAAGAAGAAGAGAAAATTTGTCAAAGGGTTCGACCATAAGTGAAGCAAATTAAAGGTATGTGGTGTGAATTTTTCTAAATTGTTTTTGAAGTTAGCATGGTTAATGCATTACTAAATTAACCCATGGCCAAAGTTTTTGAATTAAGAAGTATAGGTGAATTCGGCAAGTTGAATTTAAGTTGTAAAATGTTGATAGACATTGGAAAATGATGCTTTGATGTTGAATTTGAGTTTATGATGGCCGAATGAGCTTATTGATAGTGAATGGTTAAAATTGAACATTTCTTTTGAGATTTGAAATGAAATTGCCATATAAGTGCTATTGAAAAGGGAAATTTGTTTTTGTTTAAAATCAAGCATGTTCTTGTTAATTGAGCTTTGAATTGATGGAATTAGGTGTAAACTGAATGAATTGAGTTGTAAGTGTATAATTGTTTGAATTTGAGATGAGGTATGTATTCGGTCATGGTTCAAAGTGTGCTAATTCATGTTAGTTGATGTTTTTAAATAGAAATGATAGGAATGGATAAATAAGTGTTTAATAGACATTGTGATGTTAAAATGCATGTGCTTATAAGCTTGTAAGTTTGATTGTGAAATTTATGCTTTGTGAGAGTAAATTGTTCAAGGGAGCATTCGGCCATAGGGTATATATTGTTATAAGTTGAATTTAAGGTTTGTTAAATGGTCCTTATTATTACCGAATGTGAAAATGGTTAAAGAAAATTTGTTTAAATGCTTAGTTAATTGAGATTCGGTTAATAGCGTGTGAATAAAATTATTTGAAATGTAAATTTGGTATAAGCACTAAAGGTCTTAGGTGGTATTGGGCCTTTGGGAAATTTAGGCATAAAATATTTGAATGTTGTTTTGGTTAATTCTCTAATGGCCAATTGGGCTAAATACTAAAGCATGATTTATCTCAATCGAGAGAGAATAGGATAGTGTTACTTTGTGTCAATGAGCTTAAAAAAATTTATACAATGACTAGTTGAATTAAATGGTGGTGCCGAATGTGATTTGTGTATAAATATAACCTTGTGTATTCGGCCATTTAGGTAATGTGACCTTGATAATATATTAGCTTTGTAATGAAATGTGTGCATGGTTGAGGGTATACATTCGGCCAACTTAAGTGATAAGTGGTAGTTGATGAAGATGATTAAAATGTATCTCAAAAATGTATTCTTATGTGTTTAAAGTTAAGGAATGAGTTAGCTAAATGCATTGGTGATAATTATGTTTTAAAGGTTGGTTATATTACCTTGATCTAGGCCAAATGAGCTGATTTAATTAGGTACACTTTAATTGAAGGGCAAAAGGGTTAACCTTAGTAAAGTCCTTATTCGGCCATGTTATTTAGACGATTAGAATGTTTGTTTTAATGCATGATAGCATTCGGCGTTGGGCCTTAGGAGGATTTGGCAAAATGGACTAAATGTTTAATTATTAGAATATGCATGCACAAAAGTCTAACATACTTAATTAATAAGTATGAAATAAGGGTTTGAATGACATGTATGTGCTTTCTAAAGTATTTATGAGTATACATGCTTGTATGCACTTAAAATGTGATGGATAGCCGAAGGTTGGTTACTTGATAAAGTGAAGGTCTTAGTACAGATTAATTATATATGTGTTTCATGGTGTTTGGCCAACATGAGATATGGATAAAATTGTGTCGTAGACAGTATATGGGAATGTTTAAAGATTATTGTAATATATTTGTGCTTGGCCGAATGTGTGTTTGTGCTATGGGAAGTATATGCATTTCTTATTTTGACTGTAAGTGAAAATGATCAATTGAGATGTTTGAATAAGGATTAATATAATTAAATTATTTAATTTAGCTCAAGAGCATAGAGGGACAAATTCAGAAAAGGGAAAGCGAAAGTGACGGAATAGTCGACTCGTAGTTGTTCAGAAAAATTCGAGGTAAGTTTTGAGTAATTGAATTTGGTATTAACTTAAATAGAACTAGATATATGTATGATAGATGAACTATGGCCTATAGTCTTTACCTTAATAAGGTTAATTGGAGGTTGAAGACATGTAAATGATATGAGGCCGAATGGTTACTAGAAAATAAGCCGAGGAAGTAATATGAATATATGATCATGTATGTGGTTGCTTATTGAGATGGAAGTTTAGTGAATGAGGTATATGTATTTTAAATTCAAATGATGTCTATGCAATGAAGTTAAGATGCATGTTATATGCCTATATTCGAATGAGGCAAGGGATTTATATATGTGATAATCAATGTGAAATGTTATTATATGTGACTAAATTTACATGAAACTTGGAGATTATGTCCGGGTTAAGACCTGCTGGCTATGTGCGGAGATTATGTCTGGGTTAAGCCCCGCTGGCTACGTGTGGAGATTTCATCCGAGCTAAAGGTCTCACCGATGATCCGAGTAAAGTGTAAGACTAAAAGACTTCACAGTATCAATTGTTAATGAATACGTTCAATGCGTTAAAATAAACAAGTATGTATCCTGAGCTTATATGTAAGCTTGATTTGGACTAAATCATAAGGTTATTATGTGATGTATATGTGAGTAAAACAATAAGACTGTCTCTATGATTATAGCGCATCTGGTCAATGTGAAAAGTTATGTGAAATTATGTAATATACCTACGTTTATATGAGCTCACTTTCAAGTGAAAGTTATCTACTTATTGTGTATTATGAAAGTGTGTATATTCAGCTAAGGGGTGATATACCCAAAAGAAAATTGAATTGAAACCACGAACGACCAATTTATAATTGAATTTTTATCTGTTTACATTGCTTAAAGCTTACTAAGCATTGAAATACTTACTCTGTTTACTTTGTTTCCTCTGTTTTATAGATCTCATTTTGAAGCTACGGACTCGGGGATTCAAGCTTAAATCACCTACACTACCGCCGTTATTTTGGTACATTCAATAGTTATTTTGGAACAATGGCATGTATAGGCTAATCTCCCTTCTTTTGAATCAGATTACATTTTGAGTTGTAAATATCTTAGCCATGCGAAAATGGCTTGCTAAACCTTTAAGTTTGAGTATATGTGTTGATGAAATTTATGTTGCTTGTTATTTTGTAGTATAAGTTTTGGATAGTAACAAATGTGCAATGAGGTTCGAATATGGTTGATTTGCTATCTAAGAATTTGATTAGCCTTCTTTGTTAGTAGTCACATTGTGGAAATTTAGTAAATGCTTATAAAGTAAATTTAACGAGATATGATGTATTGATCGAACCTTTTTGCAAGTAGGTATATTCGGTTATAGAATTTAAAATGAATCTATGCATGATATGTATCTATGAACTCTTGTAAGTTTAATTTAGTTGAGTAATTCCTCGAAACCCTATTCCGGTGACAGACAGGGGTTTAGGGTGTTACAACAGAAATGTGTTCCCTTATCACTAATAATTGCTCTTGGTGTTCCAATTGAGAAAAAAGTTTTTTAAGAAATTTTACTACCATTCTAGCATCATTAGTAGGTAAGGCTTGGGCTTCTACCCATTTAGACACGTAATCAACTGCTACTAAGATATATTCATTTCCATATGAACTAGGGAATGGACCTATGAAATCTATGCCCCACACATCAAATATTTCATATTCAAACATATATGTCTAAGGCATTTCATCACATTTAGAGATATTACCTATTCGTTGACATTTATCACAAGAAATAGCATATCTGCTGGCGTCTTTGAATAATGTGGGCCAATAAAAACCTGATTCGAGTATTTTATCAGCAGTCTTAGTTCCATTGTGATGTCCTCCTGTCAGTCCTGAATGGCAGTGTTCCAAAATCTTGTTTGCTTCAGTTGTTGTTACACATCTTCAAATGACTTGGTCTGCACAAATACGAAAAAGAAAAGGGTCTTCCCAAAAGTAGTTTTTCACATTAGTAAAGAATTGCTTCTTCTACTGATGTGTCAACCCTTTTGGTATTATGTTAGCGGCTAAGTAATTTGCGATGTCAGCAAACCAAGATACCTCAGAATCAGATATGACTAAGAGTTGTTCTTCGGGAAACGAATTGTTTATTTTAGCTTCATCAAGTTCTTTGAGATGTGGGTTCTCAAGCCTGGAAAGGTGATCCACTGCTAAGTTTTCAGCTCCTCTTTTGTCTTGTATTTCCAAATCAAATTCCTGCAATAATAAAATCCATCTTGTTAGTCGAGGTTTTCCATTAGACTTAGTTAAAAGATAGTGAAGAGCGGAATGATTAGTATAAACGATGACTTTAGACAATATTAAATATGGTCTAAATTTGTCAAACGCGAAAACCACAGCTAGCAATTCTTTTTCTATGGTAGTGTAGTTTTCTTGTGCTACTGTTAGAGTTTTGCTAGCATAGTAGATTGGCTGAAAATGCTTATCTCTTCGCTATCCAAGGACTGCACCTACTATAAAATCACTCGCATCACACATTAGTTCAAAAGGTAAATTCCAATCAGGTGCAATTATAATTGGAGCATTGCTGAGTTTCTCTTTGAGAGTGTTAAATGCCTCTAAACATTCCTGATCAAAATCGAAAGGTATGTCTTTTTCTAGTAATTTTATTAATGGCTTAGCTATTTTAGAAAAGTCTTTAATGAATCTTCTATAAAAACCAACATGTCCTAAAAAGCTTCTAATTACCTTAACTAAACTGGGGGGTAGTTTTTCAATGGTCTCAACTTTGCTTTATCTACTTCTATCCCTTTATTAGAAATTTTTTGTCCTAGCACTATACCTTCTTGTACAATAAAATGGCATTTTTCCCAATTGAGAACAGGATTTGTTTCTTCACATCTTATCAGGACTCATTCTAAATTTTTAAGGAAGAGTTGGAAAGAGTTACCGAATACCGAGAAGTCATCCATGAATACCTCCATGATGTCCTCCACAAGCTCATTAAAAATTGCTAGCATGCAACACTAAAAAGTAGCCGGAGCATTACATAATCCAAAAGGCATTCTACGATAAGCAAATGTACCGTATGGACAAGTGAATGTTGTTTTCTCTTGATCTTCAGGAGCTATCAAGATTTGGAAATAGCCAGAGAGTCCATCCAAAAAATAATAATACATATGTCCTGATAGTCTTTCTAACATCTGATCAATGAAAGGTAAGGGGAAGCGATCCTTCCTCGTGGCGTCGATCAATTTCCTGTAATCAATACAAACCCTCCAACCGGTGACAGTTCTTGTAAGGATTAATTCATTCTTTCCATTGGCAATGACAGTCATGCCATCCTTCTTAGGAATCACCTGCACAGGACTTACCCAAGCACTATCAGAAATAGGATAAATAATTCCAGCATCTAAAAGTTTAATTACCTCAGTTTTGACCACTTCCTTCATGTTGGGGTTCAGTCTCCTTTGAGCTTGCACATATGGTTTGTATTCATCCTCCATCAAAATTTTGTGGGTGCAAAAGGAAGGACTAATTCCTTTGATGTCAGAAATTTTCCAAGCTATTTTATACTTTTGTAACACTTGAATTAATTCACCTTTTTCCTTAGGTTGCAAGTTTGAGCAATAATGACTGGTTGTGTAGAATTGTCTCCTAAAAATGCGTATTCTAAGTGTTTGGGTAATTGTTTGAGATTTAGTTTGAGAGGTTCGTCAATAGAGGGTTTTTTTTCTTAGTTTATCTTCAATTTTAATACCCTTGTAACTTATTTGTCTTAAGGAAGATTTGTTGGAGTTTAGCTCATTTATTACCTTTTTTATTTCAGTAGTGACTTCAATAACAATCTCCTACATCAATAACAGCTCTGGTAGTAGCTAAAAAAGGTCGTCCTAGGATTAAGGGTACCTTAACATCCTCATCCATATCTAACACGACAAAGTCAACAGGGAATATAAATTTATCCACCTTAACTAGTACATCTTCAATAATACCCTTAGGATATTTAACAGATCTATCGACTAATTGAATACTCATCCTAGTAGGTTTTGGTTCCCCTAAATCTAGTCGTTTGAACATTTTATAGGGCATTAAGTTAATGCTAGCACCTAAATCTGCTAATGCCTTTTCAATATTTAAATTACCAATAAAATAGGGAATAGTAAAACTTCCTAGATCTTTCAATTTTGTTGGGAGTTTATTTTGGAGAATTGCTGAACACTCTTTGTTAAGTTCCACTGTGGACAGTTCTTCAAACTTCTTTTTGTTTGTAAGAAGTTCTTTCAGAAATTTTGCATATGTTGGCATCTGTGAAATAACTTCAACAAAAGGTAAGTTAATGTGTAATTGCTTAAAAAGTTCAAGAAATTTACCGAATTGGGCATCCATGCGGCTTTTCTTCAATTGTATTGGGTATGGGATAGGTGGTTTATATTCCTTGAGTACTGGTGGAGCGCTTTCTTGGGGTTCGGCTTCCTCAACTTTTTCCTTTTTAGGCCCTTGGAATTTTTTCTTTTCAGGTTCATCTAGTGTTTTCCCACTCCTTAGTGTAACAGCTTTAACGTGCTCTTTAGATTTAGTTTCTGTGTTACTTAATAACCTATCTTGTGGTCTGTCAGAAATTAGCTTAGCGAGCTGGCCTATTTGAGTTTCGAGTCCTTGAATGGATGCTTGCTAGTTTTTCAGTGCCGTTTCGGTGTTTTGAAAATGGGTTTCTAATACGGCAATAAATTTTGTGAGCATTTCTTCAAGGTTCGGCTTTTTCTCTTGTTAGAATGGTGGCTGCTGAAATCCCAGAGAAAGTGGTTGAATTTGATTTCTTTGTCCTCCTCATGAAAAATTGGGGTGGTTCCGCCAACCTACATTGTAAGTGTTACTATAAGGGTTATTTTGAGGTCTAGAATTGTTACCCATATAGTTCGCTTGCTCGGTTTCCATGCCATGTCCATAAGAGGAGTAATCGGGATTGTACATGTTTCCTTGAATTGAGTCACATTGCATCACTGGGCGTGCCTGCGTAGAACCAACAAAATTATCAATCTTTTCATTTAAAAGTTCTACCTGATTAGAAAGCATGGTTACGGCATCAATATTAAAAACTCCTGCAGCTTTCTGTGGCTTTGTTCGCATGACTTGCCACTGATAATTATTCAATGACATCTCTTCTATAAACTCGTAAGCTACTTCGGGTGTTTTGTTGTTGATTGTTCCACCGGCGGCTGCATTGATCATCTGCCTTGTTGAAAGATTCAAACCATTGTGAAAATTTTGAACTTGTAGCCACAGAGGTAACCCATGGTGAGGGCCCCTTCTCAAGAGATATTTGTATCTCTCCCAAGCGTCGAAAAGTGTTTCTAAATCCACTGCACAAAAGAAGAAATATCATTCCTTAATTTAGCTGTTTTAGCCGGAGGAAAATACTTAAGTAAAAACTTCTCGGTCATTTGTTCCCATGTAGTGATGGATCCTCCTGATAAAGAATTTAACCATTGTTTAGCCTTGTTTCTCAAGGAGAATGGGAATAGCCTAAGACGAATGACATCATTAGAAATGTCATTTATTTTGAATGTATCGCATAATTCCAAAAATTTGGCTAGATACGAGTTAGGATCTTCATCTTGCAAACCATCAAACTGAACAAATTGCTATATCATTTGAATAGTGTTAGGTTTCAGTTCAAAATTATTTGCAGCAATAGTAGGCCTAACAATGCTAGATTCAGTGCCTGCTAAATTAGGTCTAGCATAATCATACATAGTACGCAGAGCAGGATTTTGCTCAAAAGGATTTGCGGTTACTACAGGAGGTGGCTAACTATCCTGATTGGCTTCCATCTCTTCAGTAGGTTCTGGCTCTTCTTCTTGTCCTTGTTCTGGGTATTACAAGCTTCTTCTTATCTTTCGGTGAGTACGACGAACTATGGCTTCTAAATCGTCGTCAAAAAATAGTGGTCCTCCCGGATTTCCCCTAGTCATAAACTAGAGATACTTGGAAGGGAAAAGGCAAAGAAAATTAAAATAAATAAATAAAACAAAGAAAAATAAAGGTTGAAAATAAATAAAAATAGTAATGGCTGAAGTAATAGAAATCGAGTGTTCCTAATATCTTAGTTCCCCAGCAACGACGCCAAAAACTTGATCGTGATTTGATAAAGTAATAAAATCTAATCGTGCCTGGAAACTAACTAATATCACGATAAAAGGCAAGTGCACCTTTGAATGGTAGTATAGTTAGTGGCAAGACCGGAATATCGAATCCAAGGAACTATGAGTACTAGTAATGACTTTCTTTCTATTATCTAGCCTAAAAATAAAGAGGGTTTGGTTGTAAACTAAACTAAACTAACTAAAGAAACAATAAAGAGTAAAGTGGGAGATTGCTTTTGGGAAAGACTGGTTGATTAAGGCAATACCTAAGGAAGAATCCACCTAGACTTCACTTGTTATCTAACTCTGAACCAGATGATTTCTTTATTTGATTTGATCCGTAGAGATCCCTAAATTATGTTAATACCTCCGTCAAGGCTAAGAACAACTAATCCTAGGTTGATTAACTGAAATTTCTTTCTAGTTAAAACCCCTAGTCTTGCATTAACTCGATTTATGGCTCCCCATATTAGATTTGACTCTAATTCGGCAAATTTTGGTCGTCCTATGTCTAGGATTACGATCAACTCTGCTTAATTGTGTTGGATCTACTCCTATGCAGGGACTTTTGCTCCTCCACATAGGGACATTCGACTTAAATCAATATCTTGGACATATCAATTTAAAAGTTAAAAACACAATTAAGAACAAATCAAATATTTATCACACAGCTTAGATAACAATAACAAGATCTATCTTAGGTTTCATCCTCCTTAGATATTTGGAGTTTTAGTTCATAATTATAAAAGAAAACATCTCAGAAGATATAAAATAACAAAACATAAGAAAACCCAAAACTCCTGGAAGGATTAAAGGGAAATCCTCTGTCTTGATGTAGATCCTAGCTTCTGAGATGGATCAATTAGCTTCCCTTTAAGTAATTCCCTGTCTTTAACTCCCCCTCTTGGCAAGAATAAAGTACCCTTAGCGGGAATCAAGCACCCCTTTGTAGCTGCCTCCTAGGGTCTTTATATAGAGTTTTGGAATGCCTTTCTTAGCCCTTAAATAGCCCTTTCCGAGTGAAATTGAACTTCCTCACTACAGGGACACGCCCATGTGCCATGCCCGTGTGAATCGAGGCCCAGGCCATGCTTGAGCCTGTTAAAGTGGCACGGCCGTGTTGCATGGCTGTGTGGCACGGCCGTGTTGACTATTGAATTGGGCCTAATTTGCCTGTTTTCAGCCCGTTTCTTGCTCTTTTCTTTTCCTTATGCTCTCCTAAGTATAAAACATGAAATAAAAGGATTAGGAGCACCAATTTCCACAAATCAAGGGGTAATTCATCCAAAAATTGGGTTAAGCATGGGGTAAAAATATGTATAATTTATCGCTTATCAATAACTATTTCAATTATCAACACAAAACCTTTGAATTTTTTGAAGTCATAGTCATCATACTGATTAAAATCATAGTACTATAATAGGGCTGGCATTTCAACCATATAGATGGAATAATATCTTAACATCAATAGTACTCTCCCAATAGAAGAGAAAAACATAAAATAGTTCCAATAACACCTAGTGCAATACAACTTTTATAATCTGAGATCCATATTACTGAACTCCAATGTTCGAGTAAGAATGTATAATAGTAATAAATGTAATTACCTCCAACCAATGAATATCTTTCACAGACAAACCATATTTACAATTCAAAACTTCAACCAGTAAAAGTAGAAAATAATGTCGTACGAATCTTATCATCAAGTCTTCTTTCAAACATAATTGATTTGAAAACCAGAGAAGGATAGAACAATACTGCTTAGGAATTAATCAGGCTTTCAATAATTCTGTCTAATATCATGATTAGCCAACCTTTATATTTAATAAGAATCACATATGAAAATGAACTTTTATATATTTCTTTGAAAATAATACAACATGGAATACCCAGAAGAAATTGTTATATGATATCCAATTATCACAACTGCGTTCAGATATCTTACTATTTCATCACTATTCTACTGACTACTAAAATCATCAATGATATCACATTATTCAGTTCACTAAAAGAACTAATTCAAAAGAAATTTCTAGTAAATTCATTCTGTAGATACCATACCTAAATAAGTCGATTACTCATGAATAATTTCTTCGTTAACAATAACATTACGTATTCTGAATAATCTTCAGAAGAATTATCTAATATCTCTGTTAACATCATCTTTACTTACTAACCCATTCTCAGCTCTGACTATATTATTAATCATTTAACCACTGAATTCTTCAATTTCACACTTATAAACTTAATCAATATAAATCTGGTAAATTTCATTGTCTGGTGAGGGGCAGAGGTCATAAAGCCTCGAAATTTGACTTTCATGTATATATACACATATAACATGACTTTTATCGTCAACATGTTCATTACAACACTTTTATGAGTCTCTACTCATCATAAACAACCTCTTTTTAATTAGACACTTAAGTAATACTTTCATCATTATCGGAATTAGCTCGGTTAGAAGCATCTCTGTTTATTAGTAAAATAATTCTCATCAAAGTCGGGAGATATCACACTATCACATGTTATATAATGGCATGTATTTCTAGAATTCTCATGTGCTACATTCGGTCTGAAAACTGCTAAACCGTAGCTCTAATACCACTAAATGTAACACCCCTAACTGGTATCCGTCACTAAAATAGGGTTATAAGGCATTACCAAAATTTACAGAACAAATAAAGATAATTCAAATTATTTTACTATTCATGTTTGAGATTAATCAAATTGTCCCTTAATTGGACCCTCGAGACCCAACTTAAATATTAGAATCAAGTTGGGACTAAAATAAGAATCTCAAAGAATTTTTCGCAAAATTTTGAAATTTTCTTAGGTACAGGGCACACACGCCCGTGTGTCAGGCCGTGTGAGCCAAATGACACACCTGTGTCTTAGGTTGTGTGATAACTAAGTAGGGCACTAGAACGACAGAAATGCGCAACTGTACACAATCACAACAAGTAATAAAGTGACAAGTAAATGTTGAGTTATCGTACCCACAAGGACTGTGAAAAGATTTATTTATGAATGCAATTAAAAACACTTTGGTGAAGAAAAGAATTTTGATTGATGGAGGGTGATTAAAAACTAAGATTTTAAACTAAGTAAAATAATTAAAATAGAAAATAAAAATTCTAATGCACGATTTCAAAATACGATTTAATCAAGATGACATAATTGTGTTAGATTAATTATATTTTTTAACTTAAGATTATTAAGCTCATGTTTATGTTGTTACAAATAATTTCACGGCAACTCGGTAATTTGCTAACTTATGAACATACTCACTTACAAAAACCATTCATCTCTTGTACATATCCCTATGTCAATTCAATCAATTAAACAGATTTTACTAAGCAAAATTGTTATTGCACGTACATACTTATTAAATTGAAATAATCTCTTAGACATATCCCTATGTCAATTCAAACGATTAATTAAATCCAATAAGCACATAAAAGACTACGCAAGGAAATAGTCAAAATTAATAAAAATAATTATAAATTAATTAAAATTCAGCATGTTCATAATTTGAGTTCAATTTAATTATTTTATAATAATTAATTATTTTTTGACAAGAATTTAACCGAATTTAAGTTAAAAAGGACATGAAAAAGTGTGTATATTTTTGTGTTTCCACATCCCCAAACTTAATTCATTGCTCGTCCCGATTAATACACAAATTTGAAAAGAATTTCTCGAAACACATTTGAAAAACTCCTTCAGAACAGCATTCTTCCCAGAATTATAAATTTAATATACTTATGCTCAAAAACAAGAAATTTGATAATTATGCTACTTAAGTATACATATCGTTCAAATTAATCTCAACAACTATTATGATGGCAAAATTAGACTAAATGCTTCCTTAACAAAGACATTTAACCTTTACCAATTTGATTTTATTTGCTTATTCAAGACTAAGCTGCAATCATTAAGTTTAACTTATGCCTTCATATGTTGAACATAGCCATTTCTCTCCACTAATGTAGGTGGCATATAAACTTGAATCAATAGGTGTTTAACAAGGTTGTAACATGGCTAGGCTACGGGTAGGTAAAAGATAGATAAATTTAGGCTAAAATGCTAAACTCAGCTTCGATCGGACCTTTGGATCATTTACCTTCAATACACCAACTTACTTTTCTTTTACATGCTCTTTTTTACATTTATTGTCTTTCAAGTACATATGCTCCTTTTTCTCTTTTTTTTTTCTTTTTTTTTGTAAATTCGAGCATTTTCCTGTATGTACTACAGTTTTTAGAGCATTTGATACTTCTTTCAATTCCCCCAAACTTATTTTGAAAGAATACTCTGAATAGTACTGAGTCTAGTGTTTGGGACAATTTAAAGATCCTTAAGTATTTCAACAGTTCAAATAAAATTAGGCCATATAGTCTCAAAGTTGGGTTTCAAAGGATAAAATTTATCATGGTTAGCTTGAAAGGCTCAAATGGTCCAAACAAAAGTTGCCTAAATCATTTCCAACATTTCATGCTTCCTAGGATTTCGGCTCAAGAAACTACTAAGTCAATTCTAGAGACTTAAACTTTCATGCATGCCTAACTTTCCTAAGGAACTAAAAATTTATGGTACGATTTTCATGCTTTATTAAAAATATATTTATATCATTATTAAGCTTACATAACAATTTATTGAAATAATTGAATTTTATTTATACTGAAGTTTAGCATACTTAAAAAAATTTCAAATTATTGAACAAAATATAACCTAATCATAACTGAAAGAAAAATTTATTCTGAGTGGAAATAATTTCAATTTTTCGGTCCCCCTACTTAAAATGAATAATGTTCTCATTGTTTAAAGTGAATAGATACTATACACCAGGTAGGATTTTAGAAAAGAGGAGGTGAGTTAGTTTGACTGCTTAAGTACCAAGCTCTCTTTAAATCCAATCCTAGACATGTATATTGATCTCGTGATTGTGATAAAGTAACAAAATTGATCGTACCTGAAACTAACTATTATCACGTTAAAAAGGCAAGTGCACCTATCAAGTAGTAGTATAGCTAGTGGCAAGACCAGAATATCGAATCCAAGGAACTATGAGTACTAGTAATGACTTTCTTTCTGTTATCTAGCCTAACAATAAAAGGGGTTTGGTTGTAAACTATTCTAAACTAAACTAAAGAAACAACAAAGAGTAAATTGGGAAATTGCTTTTGGGAAAACTGATTGATGAGGGTAATACCTAAGGAAGAATCCACATAGACTTCACTTGTTATCTAACTCTGAACCAGATGATTTCTTCATTTGATTTGATCCGTAGAGATCCCTAAATTATGTTAATACCTCCGTCGAGGATAAGAACAACTAATCCTAGGTTGATTAACCAAAATCTCTTTCTAGTTAAAACCCCTAGTCTCGCATTAACTCGATTTATGGCTCCCCATATTAGATTTGACTCTAATCTGGTAGATTTTCATCGTCTTATGTCTAGGATTGCGATCAACTCTGCTTAATTGTGTTCGATCTACTCCTATGCAGGGACTTTTGCTCCTTTACATAAGCACATTCGACTTAAATCAATATCCCGGAAATGTCAATTTAAAAGTTAAAAACACAATTAAGAACAAATCAAATATTTATCACACAGTTCAGATAATAATAATAAGATCTGTCTTAGGTTTCATCCCCTTTAGATATTTGGAGTTTTAGTTCATAATTATAAAAGAAAACATCTTAGAAGAAATAAAATAACAAAACATAAGAAAACCCAAAACTCCTGAAAGGATTGAAGGGAGATCCTTTGTCTTGATGTAGATTCTGGCTTCTGAGATGGACCAATCGGCTTTCCTTCGAGTAATTCCCTGCCTTTAACTCCCCGTCTTGGTAGGAATAATGTGTTTCTTTGTAGTTGCCACCTAGGGTCTTTATATAGAGTTTAGAATGTCTTTCTTAGCCCCTAAGTAGCCTTTTCCGAGTGAAATTGAACTTCCTCACGGTAGGGACACGCCCGTGTGCCACGCCCATGTGAGTTGATGTGGAGGCCGTGCTCGAGCCTGTTAAAGTGGCACGACTATGTGACACGCCCGTGTGGTGAACCTGCAGGCCGTGTTGATTATTGAATTGGGCCTAATCTGCCCGTTTTCAGCCCGTTCCTTGCTCTTTTCTCTTCATTATGCTCACCTAAGTATAAAACATGAAACAAAAGGATTAGGAGCACCAATTTCGACAAATTCAATGATAATTTATCCAGAATTTAGGCTAAGCTTGAGGTAAAAATATGCACAATTTACGGTTTATAAAATACCCCCACACTTAAGCCTTTGCTTGTTCTCAAGCAAAATCTTAATTCACAATTAAAACCCATTCTTCTCAACTTATAATCCTTATCACTAATGTTTCAAACTAATTCACAAGTAAGCATACAATAAAAATTCAACCAAAAGAACATTAAAGTCTCAAGCACTCTAAGTTGAGAATCTTATCACAAAAATATAGGTTTCCTCCCTTCTCCTAAGTAATTACCTTTCAATTCAAAATCAACAAGAGTTGACATCCTCACTAAAGATTCACTCTATCCACTCGAAGTGTTTAGGGTTCAAAAATTAAGCACTCATTAGTCAACCTGAAAAGTTATTACCATAAGCTTGTAGGAAAATCAAATCTCCACCACTATAGATTGATATGACACATCGATCAAAAGGTCTTTCAATGGTTGTAATGGGGCTTTGGTTAGAGGTGTTGTCACAAGCTGAAAAAGAGGGTTAGAATCGAGATTGAATTGAAAAATCATCTAACTAGAAAAATCTCTATCACTGAAACATATTCCTAGAGCTGAGCCTTTTTGATGACATCGTTCTGGTTTCGAAAACTTATAATAGAAATATGCAAAAATATTAAATTACAACTAAGTTACTGTATATACACTTTTTTTAAGAACAAATCAAATAACAATAAATTGAATATTTAAAACTTTACAAACTGAAAAAAGAGAACAAAGCTAGATAATTAGTCAACTCAAATCTCGACAAAAATAGGGATCAAAATAATTGAAGGTAATTCAACAAAAAATGGGTTATTGGTTAATATTAAAGGTAAGTCAATGAATGGGTTGTTAGGCTCAATAGGGTTCATTAGGGGTTAATTTATGGAGGTAGGCTTTTATGGAGTAAGTGGGTTAGATCCTAGGTGCCTGATAAATGATAAATTATACATATTTTTACCTCATGTTTTAGCCTAATTTCTGGATGAATTATTATTATTTTTGTGAGAATTGATGCTCTTAACCCTTTTATTTCATGTTGTATACTCAGGAGAGCATAAGGAAGAGAAAAGAATGAAAAATGGACCGAAAACGAAGAAAATGGGCCAAAGTGTGAAAACGACACGGCCCAAAGCCACGGCCGTGCCACACAAGGTCCAACACGGAGTGCTTAGGCAGAGGAGCAAAAGTCCTTGTTTTAAGAGTAGATCTACCATAATTAAGCAGAGTTACATGCAACCCTAGACATAGGGCGATATAAATCTGTTGGATTAGGGTCAAACCTAATAAGGGGATCCATAGATTGAATTAATGCAACCTAGGGGTGTTAATTAATAAAGAAACTTTAATTAACCACCTAGGATTAGTTGTTCTTATCCTCGACGGAGGTATTAACATAGGTTAGGGATCTCTACGGATCAAGTCAAGTGAAGAAACCATCTAGTTCAAGAAGTTAATAACAAGTGAAGTCTAGGTGGATTCTCCCTTAAGTATTGCTCATATCAATCAGCTTTTCCCTAAAGTTTTCCCCAATTTACTTTTTGTGCACTTTTAGTTAGTTTTAGAATTAGTTTCAACCAATCCTCTTTTATTTTTAGGCTAGACAATAGAAAGGAAGTAAGTATTAGTACTTTTGGTTCCCTTGGGTACGATAACTCGGTCTTGCCGCTAAACTATACTACTATTCTATAGGTGCATTTGCCTTTAAAATCGTGATATTAGTTAGTTTTTGGTGTGATCAGTTTTTATAAATTTTATTACTTAATATCACGAGTATCAAGTTTTTAGCGCCGTTGCCGGGGAACTAAAATATTGAGAAAACTCGATTTCTATTACTTTAGCCAGTACTATATTTATTTTCAGTTTTTATTTATTTTTCTTTATTTTATTTTATTTTATTTTATTCTATTTTAATTTTCTTTGCTTTTTCCCTTCTAGGTATTTCTAGTTTATGACTAGAAACAACCCAGCAAGACCATTGCTTTTTGACGAAGATTTAGAAGCGACAGTTCGCAGAACTCGCAGAGAGATCAGACGAAGCTTACATTATCCAGAACAAGATCAAGAACAAAGGCCAGAACCTACAGAAGAGATGGAAGCAAATCAAAACATTCCACCAGCTCCCGCAATAGTCGTGCCACCCGCAAAACAAGAAGAAGCTCCTCGCACTATGTACGATTATGCTAAACCTAGTTTGGCTGGTATCCAAACTAGCATATTAGACCTACTATTGCTGCTAATAATTTTGAATTAAAACCTAACACTATTTAGATGATACAGCAATTGGTGCAGTTTGATGGTTTACAGGATGAAGACCCAAATTCACACATATCTAATTTTTTGGAACTTTGTGATACCTTTAAAATTAATGGCGTTTCTGATGATGCTATTCATCTAAGGCTATTTCCATTCTCTTTGAGAAATAAAGCCAAACAGTGGTTAAATTCTTTACCACGAGGATCAATCACTACATGGGAACAGATGACCGAAAAATTTTTACTTAAATATTTTCCTCCAGCTAAAACAGCTAAATTACGAAACGATATCTCTTCTTTTATGCAGATGGATTTAGAAACACTATACGATGCCTGGGAGAGATACAAAGATCTTTTGAGAAGGTGCCCTCATCATGGCTTACCTTTGTGGCTACAAGTTCAAACCTTTCACAACGGTTTGAACCCTTCAACAAGGCAAATGATCGATGCACCAGCAGGAGGAACAATCAACAATAAAACACCCGAAGCAGCTTATGAATTTATTGAAAAGATGTCACTGAATAACTATCAGTGGCAAGTCATAAGGACAAAGCCGACAAAAGCTGCAGGAGTTTATAGTATTGATGCTGTCACTATGCTTACTAACCAAGTAGAACTTTTAAATAAAAAGTTTGATAATTTTGTTGGTTCTACGCAGGCACAGCCAGTAATGCAGTGTGACACAACTCCAGTAAATATGTTCAATCCAGACTACTCATCCTATGGACATAGCATGGAAACTGAGCAAGCCAACTATATGGGTAACAATTCTAGACCTCAAAATAACCTTTATAGTAATACTTACAATGCAAGTTGGAGAAATCACCCCAATTTTTCATGGGGAGGACAAGGAAATCAAAGACAACAGCCTCCTCCGAGATTTCAGTAGCCACCACCACAACAAGAGAAAAAGTCGAATCTTGAAGAGATTTAATTTATGGCCGCATCAAAAACCTGTTTCCAAAACACTGAAATGGCACTAAAAAACCAGCAAGCATCAATTCAAGGGCTTGAGAATCAAATCGGTCAACTTGCAAAATTAATTTTAGAGAGACCACAAGGTGGACTACCAAGTAATACTGAGCCAAATCCCAGAGAACATGTCAAAGCAATTACTCTAAGAGATGGGAAAGTACTAGCTGAACCAGAAAAGAAATCTGCTCCAGAATCTTTAGAAGACAAGGTAGAGGAACCTAAGGAAAATACTCCACCAACACTCAAGGAATACAAACCGCCTATTCCATATCTGGCAAAGTTGAAGAAAGACCGTACAGACGCTCAATTCGGTAAATTTCTTGAACTTTTTAAACAATTACACATTAACTTACCTTTTGTTGAAGCAATTTCATAGATGCCGAAGTATGCGAAGTTCCTTAAAGAACTTCTGACAAATAAAAGGAAGTTGGAAGAATTAGCCACACTGGAACTCAACGAAGAATTCTCAGCTATTCTCCAAAATAAACTGCCGGCAAAACTGAAAGATCCAGGGAGTTTTACTATTCCTTGTTTAATTGGTAGTTTACTTATTGATAAAGCCTTAGCTGATTTAGGTGCTAGCATTAATCTCATGCCTTGCAAAATGTTCAAGCAACTAGGTCTACGGGAACCAAAGCCCACTAGGATGAGTATTCAACTAGCTGATAGATCTGTTAAATATCCTAGGGGAATCATCGAAGATGTGCTAGTAAAGGTAGATAAATTTATATTCCCTATTGATTTTGTTGTGCTTGATATGGATGAGGATATTGAGGTACCTTTAATTTTGGGACATCCATTCTTAGCCACTGCTAGAGCTGTTATTGATGTAGGGGATGGTAAATTAGTACTTAGAGTTGGTGAGGAAGAAGTCGTTTTTAAAATCTATGATGCTATGAAATTTTCTAAAGAATAAGATGATTCCTGTTATTTTGTTGATATTATTGATTACTTTGTTTAAGATAATTTTTAGGAACTTTCTATCGCAGACACGTTGGAACTGTGTCTTGTTCAAGGTGGGGGGAAAGATGAAGCCACCACTGAAATTGAGGAAGTAAGAAAGGAGTTAGATTCTAATGAAATCATCACAAGACACATAAGTTATGAGAGTATAAAGATGAATGACGAATTGAGATAGAAACCTTCCATTAATGAACCCCCTAAATTAGAGTTAAAGTAACTGCCAGATCATCTAGAATATGCCTTTTTAGGGGAAGATTCAACTTTACCAGTTAATTTCGCATCAGATTTGAGCATTGTAGAAAAAGAGGAACTACTCCATGTGTTAAGGGTACACAAGCATGCTATAGCTTAGAAAATTTCAGATATTAAGGGAATTAATCCTTCCTTCTGCACCCACCAAATTTTAATGGAAGATGAATTTAAACCATCGGTGCAAGCTCAGAGACGATTGAATCCCAACATGAAGGAAGTTGTAAAAGCCGAGGTAATTAAACTTCTAGATGTAGGCATTATCTATCCTATTTCTGACAGTTCTTGGGTAAGTCCTGTGCAGGTGGTTCCTAAAAAGAGAGGTTTGACCGTGGTGTCTAATGACAAAAAAGAGTCAATACCTACAAGAACAGTCACTGGATGGAGAGTTTGTATTGATTATAGAAAGCTGAATGATGCAACTTGAAAAGATCATTTTCCCTTACCTTTTATTGATCAGATGTTGGAAAGATTATCAGGTCACATGTATTATTGTTTCCTACATGGCCTCTCTGGTTACTTCCAAACCCGATAGCTCCAGAAGATCTGGAGAAAATGACATTCACATGTCCATACGTTTTCGTAGGTGCAGTTTTGGGACAGCGAAGAGACAAGCACTTTCAACCGATCTATTATGCTAGCAGAACTCTGACAACCGCTCAAGCAAATTATACTACCACAGAAAAAGAACTGCTAGCCATTATTTTTACATTCGACAAATTCAGATCTTATTTGATTTTATCGAAAGTCATTGTTTATACTGACCATTCTGCTCTTCGCTACCTTTTAACTAAAACTGATGCAAAACCTCGATTAATAAGATGGATTCTATTGTTACAGGAATTCAATTTAGAAATAAAGGACAAGAAGGGAGCTGAAAACTTAGTAGCAGATCACCTTTCAAGATTAGAAAACACACAACCCAAGTACCTCGATAAAATAAATGACTTGTTTCCTGAAGAACAACTCTTATCCTTAGCAGATGCAGCAGTGGTTTGCTGATTTTTCAAATTATTTAGCAGCTAACATAACCTGAAAAGGGCTGACCCAATAAGAAAAGAAGTGATTCTTCACTGATGTGAAAACTACTTTTGGGAGGATCCTTTTCTTTTTCGAATTTGTGCAGATCAGGTTATTCGAAGATGCGTTACTGAAACAGAAGCATACCAGATTTTAAATCACTGCCATTCAGGACCCACAGGAGGACATCACAGTGGGGCTAGAACTGCACATAAGGTACTCGAATTAGGCTTTTACTGGCCTACACTTTTCAGGGATGCCAACAGGTATGTGACCTCTTGTGATAAATGTCAGCAAATAGGTAATATTTCTCAACATAATGAAATGCCTCAGAGCTATATACTTTCATGCTAAATATTTGATGTATGGGGTATTGATTTCATGGGTCCATTCCCTACTTCATTTGGGAATAAGTACATCCTAGTAGCGGTAGATTATATGTCAAAATGGATGGAAGCCCAAGCCTTACCTACTAATGATGCTAGAATGGTAGTACGATTTTTGAAGAAACTTTTCTCTCGATTTGGAACACCTAGGATAATTATTAGTGATAGAGGCACCCATTTTTGCAATGCCCAGTTTGAAAAGGTTTTAAAAAGGTATGGAGTACACCATAGAACAGCTACCCCTTATCATCCATAAACCAGTGGCCAAGTCGAAGTGACAAATAGGGAACTAAAACGCATCTTAGAGAAGACAATAGAAACAAATTGAAAAGATTGGTCAAGAAAGATAGACGATGCTTTATGGGCTTATAGAACTGCTTTTAAAACACCCATAGGTACATCTCCCTATAAACTTATCTACAAAAAAAGTTGTCATCTGCCATTTGAACTTGAACATAAAGCATTTTGGGCTATCAAATTTTTAAATCTTGATTTCAAGCTTGCAGGTGAGAAAAGATTAATGCAGTTAAATGAACTAAATGAATGGCGTTGCAATGCCTACGAGAGCTCACGACTGTATAAGGAAGCCATGAAGCGACGTCATGACAAAAGACTGAAACAACCTAAGCAGTTCAAAACAGGTGATCTTGTCTTACTCTACAACTCAAGGCTAAGACTATTTCCTGGAAAACTCAAGTCAAAGTGGTCAGGTCCATTCACTATTCAAACTATCTTTCCATACGGCAAAACTAAGGTAACTCACCCCAACCACGGTACATTCAAGGTAAACGGCCATAGGCTTAAACAATATAGAGATGAGAATTTTAAAGATAACAGGGAGGAGCTTCAGCTCCACAAAATCTCTTCGTGATACACCCAAGTAGAGTTGAGCTTAGACTCTAAATAAGCGCTTCTCGGGAGGCAACCCGAGCACTAACTTAGTAACTTTTCTTTCTTTAAAAATTTTAGTATTTTTCATACATCAACTAACCCTTTTTAAGTGCAGAAATTTAGGACCACACGGTCTTTCCCACGGGCGTGCCTAAGACCGTGTAAACATTTTAAGCAGAGACACGGTCGTGCACCCAGACTGTGTATAAACAGAGCATAATTTTCCCAAAAGCACGGGCTACCGACAAATAGACACAGCCATGCGACATGGCCGTGGAAACCTTTCAACTTAGACATGGGCTTGCACAAATCCCCATGCCCGTGCCCCCAGCCCGTGGCCAACACTATCAATTTAGACACGACCATGTAACTACCTACACGACCGTGTGAGTAACGAAGAACCGATTGTAAACGGTCGTGGAACCTATCACATGACCACGTGAAAAGTGAACATGATCACAAACGGCCGTGCTAGATATCAACACGGGCGTGTACTTCGAACCAGGCATGCCAAAACCACCAAATTTCAATTCACACGGGCAAAACCCGAGTCACACGGGCATGGTAACCTAAAAACTATAAATAAGATGTCACTATTCACTTTCTCCTTCACTCAAACCTTAAATCCTCTCACCCAAACTCTTCCCCAACCACCATAAACGCCGCCTCTGACCCCCAAAGAACCACTACGCTTGTAAAGGACTACCACACGCCCGTGCAAAACCCCCACGACCATTTGGAACCTCCCCCACAATCGTGCACATATTCTATTTGGTTCTATTTTTCTCATTTTTCTCTTTAATTTTTATTAATTTGTTTTATTTATTTTTCTATATTATTTAGAATTAATTCAAGCATGGAATTAGTTACACTAGGATGAATAATCTAGAATAGTATAGAACATTTCATGATTGCATACCACTTAACATCACACTTGATTGCCATTTTTCTTATGCATTTAGTATAAATACATACTCATGTTGCCTATTTTTAATATCACATTAGGATGAATAATCTATATTATTTAGGTCAATCCCCATTTTATGTTTTTAGGAACATCGTCATTTTAATCTTCCTTGTATTTCATTTATAGTCATTTTCATTTTCATTTTAGGACTAATGCTTGTTATTTTATTTTTTTTAGGCATCATGTCATCATCGCGCGGTAAAAATGCTGTCATTCCCGCTTCAAAGAAACGCAAGGGACCCGGTGGTTCATCCTCGCGACCCATTACTGAAAATTGCCATCCTTTCCTTCGTTTTTCGCAAGCTTCCCAGGAGGAGCGATACGAAATACTTCGAGCTCGAACTATAACTGCTGGCCGATGCATAGATTGGGCCGCCCTCAAACAAATATACCTAGTGGACGAGGTCAGGGCCCTATTGATGACCGATCCATAGGAGTAGTTTTTTTCAGATCGTGGAGCCCAAACACTTAGAACTCACTCTCGAGTTCTGCTTCACTTTCCATTTTCAGACCGTGATGAGCAGATATGATGATCCAGGAACAGTCCAGTTCCGCTTAGGAGGTCTCATGCGACAGCTCAGTGTCCCAGAATCCGGCATAGCTCTCGGCCTCTATACTGAGCAATTTATAAAAGAGGAGGACCTCTCTACGCTTCACTGCCACATTCATTTAACACCATCTAGGTGTTGGGATGCCCTAGTCCCTGCGTCATCAACATACGACCCTAGTCGCTCTAAAGTGACTAAGCTTATACCGGCCCTGAGGTATCTATATTCTCTTCTTGCACACACACTGACCGGCAGGGGAGAGAGCACAGGGGTCGTCCATACCCACGACGCCTACTTCCTATGGTGCATGGAGAACACACACGTCATCGACTTAGCTTACTTCATCGCCCATGCAATCCAACATCAGATAGAGAGGCACTGCAAGGGCGTAGTTTCTATGGGCCCGTACATCACAAGATTAGGCCGCTATTTTGGCCTATTCAACACCGTAGCCCAGACATCCTCATACACTTTGGTGGGCCAGATGTCCCCTCAGGGCATTCAGACCATGCTTCACATGAGGATGATCGAGCGGAGGCCAGGAGGCAGCCCCTTCCAGTATCGCCTCATCCAAGAAGGCGAGGATCCTGAGGACATTCCTGATGATGTCCCACCACCACCACAGGAGAAGGATGCACCGACCGAGCCACCACCCCCTCGTCACCCATATCATGCAGCAGCTCCATACGCTGACATATCTGAGCGCCTATCATGATTCGAGCAGCAATGCTTCTAGTGCCTCGACCACATCGACGCCACACTACAGCAGATATGCCAGCACCTTCACATCACTTCCCCACCGCCACCGCGTGATCCACCTGAGGATTAGAGATTTCTATTCCTCCTAACTTTATTTTTATCTTAACTTTTATTTTAACACTGATCCCTATTTTTACCTTTTCCTTTCTTCTTACTTTATTTTCCTTTTTCTTTTTATTTTTAATTTATTTTATCTTTTTCATTATTTGAATATTGGTATTCTTAGAACTTAGTCTATTATTTTTCTTTTATTTGTTTTTCTATCTTTTATATTGGCCAACCCCTAACGAGTAATCTCTCTTAATCCAAATTTCTCACGACTAATAAATACTTTCGCAATTTTAAAGGAGCTTTACAGCTCAAATCTCTAAGAAAATGGGAACACCCTGCCACAACTGCCGGCTCTTCCAATTCCAATATCCGTCTCACAAATTCATCCAAAATTCAGGGAGTTTCATGCCTTTCCCTATCTTATGATCTTGTTCTTTTATTGTTACTAAAGTTATCTTTGTACATTGAGGGCAATGTACATCTTAAGTGTGGGGGGGAAATCTATTTTCAAGTCTTTACACTCTCTTTGAAATCCCTGAACTTTTTCTTACTAACATTTTGCATCGTTCTCAAATTCTCACTTTCACTCTTTGCATTATCTTCAATCTCCTATTAGGAATATATTTTGATTAAATTATGATTTTTATTGATATGTGAGAATTAAGACATAGGTGCTTGTACTTTGATTATTCAAACTTTAAAACATTAGGGAATCAAACATGATAAGTTGAAATTTTTGGGAACCCTAATTTTTTTCATAAGCTATTTTCCTTAATTCTAAGTGCTATCTTGAGATTTGAAATTCGCAGGATTGACATCAAAAGCCATAATTCTGGTGAGATTTTTGAGCCTTTTGAGCATACATTCTTTTATGCTCACTTTTATTATTGCTTTGAGTGAGTCAATACTAATTTGTTATTCTAGAACTTACTTTGATTATACATGTCGAGACCACATCATTGATTTGATACACTGAAATGATAAAGGCACCTAGGATTTAACCCACTTACTCCACAAAAGCCTACCTCCATAAATTAACCCTTAGTGAACCCCATTGAGCCTAACAACATTTTCTTTGACTTACCTTTAATATTAACCTTTAACCCATTTTTGTTGAATTCCATTCAATTACTTTGATCCCTATTTTTGTCAAAATTTGAGTTGAAATTTTCATCTAGCTTTATTCTCTTTTCCAGAATGTAAAGTTGTAAATATTCAACTTATTGTATTTGATTTGAATTGTTCTTAAAAAAAAAACGTATGTATTAATTTAGTTGTAATCTGTAATAGTTCAAATGGTTTTTGCATATTTCTATCTTAAGCCTACCAAATGATGTTATTATAAGAATTAGCTTGAGAAATATGTTCCAGCGATAGAGATTTTTCTAGCTAGATAATTTTTCAATTTAATCTTGATTCTAAGCTTCTTTTGCAGCCTGTGACAACACCCCTAACCAAGCCCCATTACAACCATTGAAAGACCTTTTGATCGATGTATCATATCAATCCACAGTGGTGGAGATCTGATTTTCTAGCAAGCCTATGGTAATAACTTTTCAGGTTGACTAGAAAGTACTAAATTCTTGAACCCTAAACACCTTAAGTGGATAGAGTGAAATTTTTAGTGAGGATGTCAACTCCTGTTAATTAAGATGGAGAGATAATTACTTAGGAGAGGGGAGAAAACTTATGTTTCAATGATAAAATTCTCAGCTTAGAGTGATTGAATTATCATTGTATGATTACCTGTAGATTAGTTTGAAACATTATTAATAACGATTGTAAGTTAAGAGGGATGATTCTTGATTAAGGATTGAGATTTTGCTTGAGGACAAGCAAAGGCTTAAGTGTGGGGGTATTTGATAAACGATAAATTATACATATTTTTACCTCATGTTTTAGCCTAATTTTTGGATGAATTATTATTAATTTTGTGAGAATTGATGCTCTTAACCCTTCTATTTCATGTTGTATACTCAGGAGAGCATAAGGAAGAGAAAAGAACGAAAAATGGACCGAAAACAAAGAAAATGGGCCAAAGTGTGAAAACGACACGGCCTAAGGAATCACCGTACGGCCGTGGCACATAGCCGTGCCACACAAGGTCAAACACGGCCTAGTCCCGACAAGCACGACCAGGCCACACGACCGTGCCACCTCAACAGGCCCGAACACGGACCTTGTCGAAACCACACGGGTGTGTCCCTGTCGTGAGGAACTGTAATTTCACTCGGATTTGGATACTTAGAGGCTAAGAAAGGCATCCCAAAGCTCTATATAAAGACCCTAAGAGGAAACTCTAGGGGAACACTCTTTTCTTCCAAGAAAGAGTGCCATATTTCTGCCAACACAAGGAGTGAAAGCAAGGAATTACTCCAAGGGAAGCCGATTGATTCATCCCAGAAGCCAGAATTCTACATCAAGATAGAGGATCTCCTTAAATTCCTTCAGGGGTTTTAGGTTCTTTATGTTTTGTTATCTTATTTCTTCTGAGATGCTTTCTTTATTAATTATAAACTAAACCTCTCAAATACTTGAGGGGGATGAAACCTAAGACATATCTTGTTATTATTTATTCTTGAATTATATGATAAATACTTGAATTGTTCTTAATTATGTGTTCTTCATTCTTGATTTAATAATCCTAGGTATTACTTCAGGAAACTGATGTACTTAGGCAGAGGAGCAAAAGTCCCTGTTTTAAGAGTAAATCTACCATAATTAAGCAGACTTGCATACAACCCTAGACATAGGGCGACATAAATCTGCCAGATTAGGGTCAAACCTAATAAAGGGATCCATAGATCGAATTAATGCAACCTAAGGGTGTTAATTAATAAAGAAACTTTAATTAACCACCTAGGATTAGTTGTTCTTATCCTTGACGGAGGTATTAACATAGGTTAGGGATCTCTATGGATCAAGTCAAGTGAAGAAATCATCTAGTTCAAGAAGTTAATAACAAGTGAAGTCTAGGTGGATTCTCCCTTATGTATTGCTCATATCAATCAGCTTTTCCCTAAAGATTTCCCCAGTTTACTTTTTGTGCACTTTTAGTTAGTTTTAGAATTAGTTTCAACCAATCCTCTTTTATTTTTAGGCTAGATAATAGAAAGGAAGTAAGTAGTAGTACTTTTGGTTCCCTTGGGTACGATAACTTGGTCTTGTCGCTAAACTATACTACTGTTCGATAGGTGCGCTTGCCTTTAAAATTGTGATATTAGTTAGTTTTTGGTGTGATCAGTTTTTATAAATTTTATTACTTAATATCGCGAGTATCAGTGCCTTTATCATTTCGGTATATCAAATCAATGATGTGGTCTCGACATGTATAATCAAAGCAAGTTCTAGAATAACAAATCACTATTGACTCACTCAAAGCAATAATAAACGAAAGGATGTATGCTCAAAAGGCTCAAAAATCTCACTAGAATTGTGGCTTTTGATTTCAATCCTGCGAATTTCAAATCTCAAGATAATACTTAAAATTGGGGAAATACCTAGAAAAATTGAAAATTCTTAAAAATTTCAACTTATCATGCTTGATTCCCTAATGTCTTAAAGTTCAAATAATCAAAGCATAAGTACCTATGTCTTAATTCTCAACATATCAATAAAAATCATAAATCAATCATAATTAATTCCTAATAGGAGATTGAGACTAATGCAGAGAGTGAAAGTGAGAATTCAAAATTTGAGAACAATGCAACAAGTTAGTGGTAAAATTTTTCAGGGGTTTCAAAGATAATACAAAGAATGAAAGTGAGTTCCCCCCATACTTAAGATGTACATTGCCCTCAATGTACAAAGATACATTAGTAGCAATAGCAGTATAAAATCATAAGATAGGGAGAAAAGTGAAACTCCATGAATTTTGGATGAATTCCTTGAGCTAGGTGTGAAGATTTGTAGAGAAGAGTGTTTATCCCCACTTTGCATGCCAAAAGGATAAGATGATCGGGTTCGTGGTGGCTATGGTTGTGGTGGCTAGGGTCGTGGTAGGGTTTTCCCATTAGATCTGGATATTAGTTGTAAAGCTCCTTTGAAACTACAACAGGATTTATCAATTTTAGCAAATTTGGATTAGCACATTGTACTCATTAGGAAATAGCCAATATGAAATAATTGAAATAAAATAAACTAAGTCCTGAAAATACTAAAATTCAACTAATGAAAAAGATAAGATAAAAGAAAAAGGAAAAATGAAAAGGAAAATAAAATGGAAGATAAGAAGACTCATGAGTCCTAATCTTCAGATGGTTCGTGAGGTGGGGGCAGTGGCGCGAGATGGAGTTGCTGACAAATTTGAGCTAATGTAGCATCAATGTGATCGAATTGCTGAAAACATTGTTGCTAGAATTGAGCGAACTGCTCAGAAGTGATGTAACCTGAAGCTGCTACATGAACTGGGTGGCAAGTCAGTGGTGGCTCAGTCAGTGCCTCCTCCTGTGGTGGGACATCATCAATAATGTCCTCGGGGTCCTCCTGCTCGGCAGATTGAGCAAACTGGTACTGAGGAGGGTTGCTCCCACGTCGGTGCTGAATCATCCTCATGTGAAGCATGCTCTGGATGCCCTATAGGGACATCTGGCTAACAAGTGTGTAAGAGGATGTTTGGGCCGTGGTGTTGAATAGGCTGAAGTAGCGTGCCAATCGAGTGATGTACAGGCACATAGAGACTACACCTCTCCGATACCTCTCGGTCTGATACTGAATGGCATGGGCGATGAAGTATGCAAGATCGAGCACGTGTGTATGTGTGCCATGCTCCACAAGAAATAAGCGTTGTGAGTGTTGACGACGCCAGTGCTCTCTCACCTGCCCGTCAATGTATGTGCTAGTATGGCATGAATGTGCCTTAGAGATGGGGCGAGAGCTGTCGCCTTGGAGCGACTGGGGTCGTATGTGGCTGAGACTGGGACTAGGGCCTGCCAACACTTTGAGGGTGAGAAGTGGATGTGTCGATGGAGCTTAGAAAGGTCCTCCTCCTATAAAAACTACTCGGTGTACAGGCCTAGTGCTGTACCGAACTTCGATACACTGAGTTGTCTGACAAAGCCTCCTAGACAGAATTGGATCATCCCTGGATTGTCATGTCGGTTCATGACCATCTGGAGATGGAACGTGGAGCAAAACTCTAGGGTGAGCTCGAGGTATGTAGGCTCCACGATTTGAAAGAATTGGTCCTACGGGTCCGTCGTCAACAAGAAACGAACCTTGTCTGCTAGTTGGACCTGCTCTAGTGCGGCCCAATCAATGCATCTTCCCACTCCAAGTGGTCTCGCCCGTAGTATTTGGAACAGTTCCTCTTGGGAACTTTGTGAGAAATGGAGAAAAGGGTATCGTGTCTCAGCGGTAGGTCTGGAAGAGGAACCTCTGGGCCCCTTTTGCTTTTTAGAAGTGGGTACGGCAGCTTTCTTGCCTCGTGAAGATGACATTTTACCTGAAATAAAACAAAACAGAAAATAATAAAAATGGGCATGTATTGTCATGAGGGTTAATGATAAACAAAATTATTCAGTCAAAAACTTAATACCTAATTCAATGCAAAAGTTAGTAAAAAATTTGATTTATCTAAGCATGAATTTTGGACAGAATGTGAGTGTTTAAATAGCATAATGTACTAAAAACTAATTGCCTAAGATAACTAGAGATGGCAGCAAGAGAATGGTTCTAAGTGGCATGATGAGTATTCTAGATTAATCATGCTAAATAAATGAAATTCCTATCAATAATAATGCAAATAATTAAATAAATGAAATTATTAACAGATAAATAGATAAAAGACATTAGAAACTAAGAGAAAAAGTAAGAAAGGGGAACTGAATCAATGGTTAGGAGTGGAACACGGTTGCGGTGATGTTTGCACGGGCGTGGTGGCATGGTTGAGGCCGGCGACGGCACTAGAGAGGGCTGGTACGGGTTTTGGGTGGAAGGATTTTTAGGGTTTTAGTGGAGAAGAAGATGAATAGTGGGGGTTTATATAGGATTTTGGGTCACAAGGGCATGGCACACGCCCGTGTGACTCGGGGTTAGCCCGTGTGGTTCAAATTTTGGGGATTTTGGTGCACTGGATTCGTGCCAAATGCCCGTGTTCCTAGGTCGTGTTGGGGCACACAGCTGTGTCCTTCGATGTTCGCTTCTCCCACGGCCGAGTAGGAGGTCCACGCCCATATATAAAATGGCAGGTTCGACCACGGTCTTGAGACACGGGCGTGTCGTACGCCCGTTTTGATTCATCAGGATTGGCCACGGCCACCTCGCACGGCCATGGCTAGTTGTCGTAGCCCGTGTGTTAGGGAATCTTACCCTGCTCATACACGGCCATATTGCACAGCCATGTCTTTGCTCATAATGTCCACAAGGCTTTAGGCACGGCCGTGGGCATGGCCGTGTGGCTCAAAAAACCTGCATTCAAAGGGTTAGTTGATGTGTTAGAAAGCCTAAATAAAAGAATTTACTATGTCAATGCTCGGTTTGCCTCCCAAGAAGCGCTTGTTTATAGTCTAAGCTTGACTTTCTTCAAGCTTGTTCGGTTATGGTGGTTTGAAGAGTTGAAACTCTTCTATCCGGCTTTCAATTTCATTATCAACATAAGGTTTGAGTCGAGTATGATTTACCTTGAAAGTGCCGAGTAACTCATGTGTTATCTCGACTGTACCATAGGGTAAGATTTTCATTACCGTGAAGTAAGGTGTGTCACTTGTATGTTCTTTTGAATTCAAGATTCGAGGATCGTCCTCCTCTAAGATTTCCTTATCCTCTACCTTGATTTGATTCATTTTTACCTTAGGGTCGTCTTGGTGATGCTCTGGGTTGGTGTGGCATATTTTAGGCTTTTCTTGATAGTTCAGCCACTCATCTAGTTCCTCAATCTGAAGCATTCATTTTTCATGTACGTCTCCCTTGGATGGACTCGACTATGGTTGGGTTGCCCTTATGTGAAGTGTATCCTACAAAGAAGGTTGGATGGTGAGATCATTCTTATTACAAGGACTCGTAATATTATCTTTATTATCAATAGACTTATTAGAGTTGCGAGCTTGTAAAGTAACTTTTTCATCCCCTACACGAAGTGTAAGCTCGCCTGTTCCTACATTAATTATTTTTCTAGTAGTTGCTAAAAAGGGACGCCCTAGAATTAAGGGTACATTGCTATCCTCATCAATGTCTAGAACAACAAAGTCGACTGGGAATATGAATTTGTCAATTTTGACAAGCACATCTTTAATTATGCCCTTTGGAAATCTAATGGTTTTATCAGCCAATTGAATGCTCATCTTAGTTTGTTTAGGTTTCCCAAGACCTAGTTGTTTAAACAATTTATAAGGCATTACATTAATACTAGCCCATAAATTAGCTAAAGCATTTTTTACGTCTAAACTACCAAGTAAACAAGGAATTGTATAACTCCTTGGATCTTTCAGTTTGTTCGGTAGTTTATTCTATAAAATAGCTGAGCACACTACATTCAGTTCCACATGAGATGTCTCATCTAGCTTCCGTTTATTCGTCAGTAGCTCTCTTAAGAATTTAACGGTGTTTGGCATCTGTGACAGAGCTTCAATAAACGGTAAGTTAATGTGTAATTTCTTTAAAAGTTTAAGGAATTTATCGAATTGTTCATCTGTGCTGTCTTTCTTTAGCGCATTTAGGTATGGGATTAGAGGCTTATACTCTTTAACAATTGCTTCTTTGGAACTTACCTCGTCTTTACCTTTACTTACCATAGTCTCCTTACATGGCTCTGGGTTAGTTTTGGTTAACCCTTCCTCATCTATTGTATCCACGGCATTAAGTTGCTTCTTAGGGTTAGTCTCCGTGTTGCTTGGTAACCCACCTTGTGGTCTTTCAGCTTAGCGAGCTGGCCTATTTGAGTTTTGAGTTCTTGAATGGATGCTTGCTGGTTCTTCAGTGTTGTTTCACTATTCTAGAAACGGGTTTTTGACACGGCGATAAATTTTGTGAGCATCTCTTCAAGGTTCAGTTTTTTCTCTTGTTGGAATGGTGGCTGTTGAAATCCCAGAGGAGGTGGTTGTATTTGATTTCCTTGTCCTCCTCATGAAAAATTGGGGTGGTTCCTCCAACCTGCATTGTAAGTATTACTATAAGGGTTTTTTTGAGATCTAGAATGATTACCCATATAGTTGGCTTGCTCGGTTTCCATGCCATGTCCATAGGAGGAGTAATCAGGATTGTACATGTTTCCTTGAATTGAGTCACACTACATCACTGGGTGTACCTGTGTAGAACCAACAAAGTTATCAATCTTTTTATTAAGAAGTTCTACTTGATTAGAAAGCATAGTGACTGCATCAATATTAAAAACTCTGGCAGCTTTCTGTGGCTTTGTTCTCATGTCTTGCCACTGATAGTTATTCAGTGACATCTCTTCTATAAACTCGTAAGCTGGTTCTGGTGTTTTGTTGTTGATTGTTCCACCGGCGGCTGCATCGATCATTTGTCTTGTCGAAGGATTCAAACCGTTGTGAAAAGTTTGAACTTATAGCCACAGAGCTAACCCATGGTGAGGGCACCTTCTCAATAAGTCCTTGTATCTCTCCTATGCATCGTAGAGTGTTTCTAAATCCATCTACATAAAAGAAGAGATATCATTCCTTAATTTAGCCGTTTTAGCCGGCGGAAATACTTAAGTAAAAACTTCTCGGTCATTTGTTCCTATGTAGTGATAGACCCTCGTGGTAGAGAGTTCAACCATTGTTTGGCTTTGTTTCTCAAGGAGAATGGGAATAGCCGAAGACAAATGGTATCATCAGAAACGCCATTTATTTTCAATGTATCACATAATTCTAAAAAGTTGGCTAGATGCGAGTTAGGATCCTCATGCTGCAAACCATCAAACTGAACAAACTGTTGTATCATCTGAAGAGTGTTAGGTTTCAGTTCAAAATTATTTGCAAAAATAGTGGGCCTAATAATCCTAGATTTAGTGCTTGCTAAATTAGGTTTAGCATAATCATACATAGTACGCGGAGCAGGATTTTGCTCAACAGGATTTGCAGTTACTACAAGAGGTAGCTGATTATCGTGATTTGCCTCCATCTCTTCAGTAGGTTCAGGTTCTTCTTCTTGACTTTTTTTCTGGATATTGCAAGCTTCTTCTTCTCTTTCTGCGAGATCAACAAACTGTAGCTTCTAAATCGTTATCAAATAGTAAAGGTGCCCCTGGGTTTCTTCTAGCCATAAACTAGAGATACCTGGAAGGAAAAGAAAATTTAAGTAAATAAAAACTAAATATAAAAATGAAAAATAAATAAAAATAGTAATGGCTAAAGTAATAGATATCGAGTGTTCCTAATATCTTAGCTCCCCGGTAACGGCTCCAAAAACTTGATCGCGATGATTGTGATGAAGTAATAAAATTGATCGTACCTGAAACTAACTATTATCACGATAAAGAGGCAAGTGCACCTATCGAGTTGTAGTATAGCTAGTGGCAAGACCGGAATATTGAATCCAAGGAACTATGAGTACTAGTAATGACTTTCTTTCTATTATCTAGCCTAAAAATAAAAGGGGTTTGGTTGTAAACTATTCTAAACTAAACTAAAGAAATGACAAAGAGTAAATTGGGAAATTACTTTTGGGAAAACTGATTGATGAGGGCAATACCTAAGGAAGAATCTACCTAGACTTCACTTGTTATCTAACTCTGAACCAGATGATTTCTTCATTTGATTTGATCCGTAGTGATCCCTAAATTATGTTAATACCTCCTTTGAGGATAAGAACAACTTATCCTAGGTTGATTAACCGAAATCTCTTTCTAGTTAAAACCCCTAGTCTCTCATTAACTTGATCTATGGCTCCCCATATTAGATTTGACTCTAATTTGGCAGATTTTCATCGTCCTATGTCTAGGATTGCGATCAACTCTGCTTAATTGTGTTGGATCTACTCCTATGCAGGGACTTTTGCTCCTCTACATAAGCATATTTGACTTAAATCAATATCCCAAAAATGTCAATTTAAGAGTTAAAAACACAATTAAGAACAAATTAAATATTTATCACACAGTTCAGATAACAATAACAAGATCTGTCTTAGGTTTCATCCCCCTTAGATATTTAGGGTTTTAGTTCATAATTATAAAAGAAATCATCTCAGAAGAAATAAAATAACAAAACATAAGAAACCCCAAAACTCCTGAAAGGATTGAAAGGAGATCCTCTCTCTTGATGTAGGTTCTAGCTTCTGAGATGGATCAATCGGCTTTCCTTCGAGTAATTCCCTACCTTTAACTCCCCGTCTTTGCGAGAATAATGTGTTTCTTTGTAGTTTCCACCTAGGGTCTTTATATAGAGTTTAGAATGTCTTTCTTAACCCCTAAGTAGCCTTTTTCGAGTAAAATTGAGCTTCCTCACGACAGGGACACGCCTATGTGCCGTGCCCGTGTGAGTCGATGTGGAGGTCGTGCTCAAGCCTGTTAAAGTGGCACGGCCGTGTGACACGCCCGTGTGGTGAACCTCCAGGCCGTGTTGATTATTGAATTGGGCCTAATTTGCCCGTTTTTGGCCCGTTCCTTGTTCTTTTCTCTTCCTTATGCTCACCTAAGTATAAAACATGAAATAAAGGATTAGGAGCACCAATTTCCACAAATTCAATGATAATTCATCCAGAATTTAGGCTAAGCATGAGGTAAAAATATGTATAATTTATGATTTATCATATATATCTATTGCCACACTTTATACTTTGTGACTTGTTCAAAATTTTTTAATGATGTCCCATTTATTTATTTATTTATTTATTTGTAGATCCTTCCGAATTCAACTCATCTTTTGCTCCATCATTATTGTCTTTGCATGAATCGCTTCACTCCTTCTTCTATAATGGACTCCATGGCTCAAATATGAAATCTTGAAATTCAGGTATAAAAATAAATGGGTCATTGTAAATTTTCGTAAGAGCACTTCTCATCGAGTCGTCCCTTATTTTTGAGTATCTCTAGTAAGCTTGTTGCTGCCACTGCATATGTTGCATTATATCCATCAACTTCGACAGCTCATCTCAAAGATCTGGGTGAGGTGATTAAGTTCTGAACATTGAAGTTTCGACATCAAGTTCAGCTTCTGGTTCCATTGGTTCTGCCTCATCAGGGACTTCAGCTTCTTTCACAAGCTCAATCTCTATAGGATCTTTTTCTTCTTCTTTGGGATCCTCACTTTCTTCAACTCGTTGCTATAGAACAGAATGTAACACCCCAAACCCAGCCTAGACATTATGGCTGAATTTGGCGATGACCATGGAATGAGATTTAAAAACGAGTTTGTCAAGTTAAAACTATTCTAATTGATTAACCTTTACTTTGGTTTGTTGTAAAATGCATGTTCTTTGTTAAGCTAAAATCATATCTTTTGGCGGAAGCTTGAAAACATTTGATTCTTTTGGAAAACCGTTCGCATTGTGGAAACCTTTGTTTTAGCAAAAATCAAGTTTTATTGTAATTAGCAACAATAAATGGTAAAGTGATTAAAACCTAAAATTAAAACCAAACAGTCCAAAATCCCAAAAATTACATAACAGATACCCAAAAATAATATATGGAAATCATATTAATTCAAAAACTGAAATAAAATAGCTCAAAACAATGGTGGTCACTATTGAGTCCTCCGTTGCACCGATTCATCAAGTCTGGAGATTACCTAAACAGATTAAACAGAAAAGTGTGAGTTTTCGTAAACTCAGTGTGTAATCCTCACAGAAAACATTCACACATTTCAATATCAAAAATCAGTAAGACACAGTTTGTGGCGTGAGCCCATCACAGAATCAGTCTTAGATACAGATTAGGGGCTTAGCCCATCTCAGATACATTCTGCAATACCAGAAAATCAGGATCCTACCCACCAACCTCTACACACCATCTCTATCCATCCCTGCACACCATGTGGGGATTAAATCAATCCACCCATCCCTACACACCATGCTACAGTGAAATGTGGCACATGATTAGAAGTTTGCAGCAGAGCTACCAGATAACCGGCTTAATAGCCTTTCAGAACTTCCTCCAAATATCATCAGCCCACCCCGATGCAACGCAACATACCATAAGTGACATGCAAATAGGCTACTATCAAAACATGCATTCAGTTCAGTACAGATATCATGCTCAGTCAGACATCATACAATCAGATCACATAATTAGGGGTCTAAATAATACTTATCGACACTACAGTGGGTCCACAGTCGACTTGGGTGACCATGCAACCTTACAGAAATTTTCAGAAAAATGGGCTCACACGTCAATGTGGCCTGCCCATGTAACACCCCCATGCCCGAGACCGTCGCCGGAGTCGAGCTTGAGGTGTTACCGAACATAATTTATCATTTAAACAACTTTACATCATTTATTTTGATTTTCGGAATAAGCAGTTTTTCTGTGTCATGGTCGCTAAAAAAATCATATCTCAAGTTACGAAACTCGAAATCAAGATTCGTAAATTTTCCCTAAATCTAGACTCACATATCTATCTACTAATTTTTTTTCTAAAATTTTTGGTTGGGCCAATTAGTACAGTTTATTAGTTAAAGTTACCCCTATTTCAGGACTTGACTGCACTGACCTCTACTTACTACGAACCACTTTTCTCCCTGTAAAAAATTCATATATACCATTTATTTCTATTAAAATTAGATTCAATAATGATTCTGAGCATATAAATTACACCTCCTAATTATTTTTTTTCAATTTATAGTGAATTTTCAAAGTTGGAATAGGGGATCCAGAAATTGCTCTGGCCCTATTTCATGAAAACTCAAATATCTTATAACATATAACTTCTTTACCTATTTCACTTCTTCCATTTGAAAGTAGACACAATAAGATTCAATTTCATAGTTAATTCTTCACCTAATTCGTTTTCTACTATTTTTGGTGATTTTTCAAACTCACATCGTTGTTGCTGTAGTGTTCTGTTTTATGGCAAGTTTCATGTTTTTATGAATTCTCATGAACTATATAACATATTAAACTCACAAGGCATCCAACATTATCTAGGCTAGCCATACCAATGACTAATCATTATCAAGCATTTTCTCAACCAAACCACAACCACATCACAAGATTATTTACACAAAACAAGTATATTGCTATACATGCCATACATCAAAACATACAAACCAATATACCAATTCTTCCTCGGATAGTGTGAGCGTTTCTTCGACCTTCCCGATATCCAAGTTGGCTCGCTAAAAACTACAATGAATGTAAAGGAGGGAGTAAGCATAAATGCTTAGTAAGTTCACATGCAAATAACAAGTAACATAACAAAGCAATTATATCAACAACAATGGCATGATATCACCAAGATACAAACCACATTTCTAGCTATCGTGTATCATCTTACCACCTTATTTCTGTTATATCAAGTTTCAACCCGAGGGTTAAGTACATACCTGTCCAAATTGTCCATTTCACAACACTTACCAAAATATCATTTTCATCTTGAGTATTCTTCCATTCCGCTAGAATTTTACCCGTTGAACACATCGGAATATAATTCGAATACACGGATCATTTGCACATAAGTGCCACATATGTAATCAATCAATCATATAACCCGCCCATAAGCGAACTCAGACTCAACTCAACAAGCTCGAGTGTTCGCATCCGTAAGTGAACTCGGACTCAACTCAACGAGCTCGGGTGTTCGCATCCATAAGTGAACTCGGACTCAACTCAACGAGCTCGGATGCCTAGTTACATCTCACGAACTCGGACTCAACTCAACGAGTTCGGACATTTGCATCCATAAGTGAACTCGGACTCAACTCAAAGAGTTCGGATGCCCAACCATCCTAGTGACATGTCACTTGTATCCTAATCTATTCCCAAGGTTCAAACGGGATTTTCCTCAATCACATATCCTTGCCGTCTTCCACAGAATACCGAAACCAATACTCGGTAGCAATTTATATTTAACAAGTAGCACACATAATTTGCATATTAATTGATAATAACCACAAAGCATATATTTCATGATAAAAATCAGCATATCATATAAATAACATCAATTAACTTAAAAATAACGATTATGTTACATTATTTACACATGAACTTACCTCGGTACAAAATATAGCAATTTTGCAATTTAGTCCAAAATCTTTTCTTTTCCTCGATCAAGGTTGATTCCACGTCTTTCTTGATCTAAAATAACACATTTAGCTTATTTAATACTCTCATTATCAAAATAGTCCTAAATTCAAATTTTGACAAAATTATAATTTTTCCCCTAAACTTTTGCATATTTACACTTTTGCCCCAAAGTTCGGAAATTAAATTTTATCACAAATTCATATGTTTTAGGACATGCTGATCATTTATTTACCATTAGCGAGCTCAAATTCCCACTAAAACACATACTTATGAACAATATGTACTTTTACCGATTAAGCCGTTTTACTCGTTTTTACTTAAAACCGAGTAGCACAAGTTGTCTAACATAATTTAAAACCTCATATTCTATCATAAAACATCAAAATACACAAATTTCACCTATGGGTATTTTTTCCAAATATGAACCCTAACTTAAATTATTGCTAACATAAGCTTTATCGAGTTACCGGGACTACGAAAACGTAAAGAACATTAAAAACGGGGCTTGGAATCACTTACTATGAAGCTTGGAAGCTTGAAACAAACCCTAGCTATGGAGAACCCTTGAAATTTCGTGGTAATGAAGAAGATGACCAATTTTGTGTTATTTTTCCCTTTTTATTTCATGTTAATATCCAAATAACCAAAATGCCCCTCCTTACTAAACTTCCAAAAATTCCATCCATGTCCAAATTTTATCCATGAACTTAAAATTGGTCAAATTCTATTTAAGACCTCCTAATTAATATTCCAAAGCAATTTCATACTAGAAACTTCTAGAATGCAAGTTTTGCAACTTATTCGATTTAGTCCCTAATTTCAAATTAAGCACTTTACGCTTAGAATTTCTTCACGAAATTTTCACACAATCATAAAATCATATCATAAACATCAAAATAATTATAAAATAATTATTTCTACCTCAAATTTATGGTCACGAAACCACTATTCCGATGAGGTCCTAATTCGGGATATTACAGCCCATGTGGGCCCACACACTCGTGTGGCCTACACGGCCCAAATTGGCCTTGGCCGTGTGGATTACATGGCTTGGCCCAGAATCCAACACGCTCCTATGGATTACCTGTGTGGGCCCACATGGCCCAATTCAGTCTAGCTCGTGTGTCGTACATGGCCTATCCGGCTATCACACGGTAGTGTCCTTCGCGCACAGCCTGGCCTCATCGTTCACACGGCAGTGTCATCTTGCACGGCCTATCACACGGGCCATATGCCCGTGTAGCGTCGACAGATTACTTTTTTGGCTTTTCACTGAACCTCGTTTTTCACAATTCAGGTACACACCTGGAACGCTTCGCTACAAAAGCAATCCCGAACCTATAATCGACATTACAAACTCCAGAATTAGCCTATAACCAAGGATAAATCAAAACCATCATACCAATAGTGATCCAAAACAACCACTTAACACTTACCTCCAAACCTTACGCGATTTCAACCGTTAGACAGCACTAGAGAAGTCTCGTTCCACTCGTTTCTAGCTACCAAAATAGAACATAAGCCCCCTATTGGAAACTTAAGAAAACATGAAACTTCAACACTCCCAAAACACTTACCAATTGTTGGTAGAAAAGAGAACGGATTAGAAAAGCAATAATCGCAAGAGCCAAAATAGAAAAGGGCAGCAATTGAGAACGAAGTAATCAGGGAAGGAGGAAGAGAAGAATGGCGTCAGAGAAATTTTTGGAAAAAAAAGGAAGAGAACCAAAATTTACAAAAGAGAAAATAAAACAAAATGAAAGAAAATTTGATAACCCCCTAATCACTTCCCTGAATTCTCTCCACCAACTTCCCACTACTTAGGTGTCTAATATAACTCAAACTCTCAGCCACCCCCGAGTAAAAATAATACCCACTCCAAGATTCGAGCATAAGACCTCCTTCACACCAACCTTCCACTTATCCACCAGACTAGCAAGCCCATTCTAATATGTTTTTACAATCAATTAAACTTAAGTCCACCGAGCAAGGTTAAGGCATTACTCAGAAAAATACCAAAATTTACCTAAGCTAAGGCTTGAACTTGGGACCTCCCCAACACACCCAGAACACTTAAACACTTAAGCAGATAGATATTTATGTCATATTTTCGCAAAAATAAAAAATCAATTTAGGGGCGCTACAACTCTACCCCCTAAAAAAATTTCGGCCTCGAAATACTTTCACTAAAGGGATACACTTTTTTCGAAAGACCTTAATATTGCAATCCAGAATCTGAATTGGTTCCTCCTCGAAGGTCAAATCTGGCCTAACCTCAATCTTCTTAACGGGGACAATATGGGTAGGAACAGAGCAATAGCGCCTTAACGTTGAGACATGAAATACTTCATGAATGCAATCCAACTCCAGTGGTAGCTTCAACTAATAATCAACCGATCCTACTGGCTTCAGAATACGGTAAGGTCCAATAAACCTAGGCTCAACTTGCCCTTATGACCAAACCTCAGTACCTTCTTCCATGGCAAAACCTTGAGAAAGACGATGTCTCCCACCGAATACTTAATATCTTTTCTCCTCAGATCTGCATAGGACTTCTGTCTATTAGAATCTTCTTTCAAACAATCCTGAATCAGCCTAACCTTATCTTCAGTCTTAAAAACCAATTTAGGACCCAGATCACGTCACTCACCCAACTCAGACCAACATAAAGGAGTGTGACACTTATGACCATACAGGGCCTCGTAAGGTGCCATCTGGATGCTAGACTGGAAACTGTTATTATAGGCGAACTCTGCCAACGGTAAGTACTCCTCTCAACTGCCTCAAAAATTAATAACACAGCTCCTCAACATATCCTACAGTACCTAAATCACCCTCTCTGACTGACCATCTGTCTAAGGATGAAAAGCAGTACTGAAGTCCAACCTTGTGCCCAGAGCTTTATGTAGCTTCTTCCAGAATCGAGACGTGAAGTGAGAATCCCTATCGGAAATGATCAAAACAGGTACCCTATGCAATCTCACTATTTCCAATATGTAGAGCTTAGCCAATTTCTGAAGAGAAAAGTCTATCCTTACTAGGATGAAGTGAGCAGACTTGGTCAATTGATCCATGATGACCCAAATAGAATCCTTCTTAGTGGGTGTTAGAGGCAACCGACTAACGAAGTCCATTGTTGCTCATTCACATTTCCATAATGATATCTTAACCGGCTGCAGCAAAGCCAAAGGTAACTGATGCTCAGCCTTAACTTGCTGATAAGTCAAACAGCGAGCAACGAAGATAGTAACCTCATGATTCAACCCTGGCCACCAGTACAATTCTCGAAGATCTTGGTACATCTTGTTCCCTCCTGGATGCATAGCATAGGGACTACCATGCGCCTCCCTCAGAATCGACTGCCTTAAATCCTCATCTTTCAGCATACAAATCCGACCACGAAAACAAAGTACCCCATCATTGTTTATCCCAAAATCAATGGTGCCATCATTCTCAACCTGACAAAAATGCAACTCGAGAGACTTATCCCCTAACTGTTTACCTCGAATCTGTTCAATCTATGTCGGTTTGACCTAAAGTTCTGCCAACGGACTTCCATGATCGAATAGGCTAAGTCGAGCGAATATCGCTCTCAGATGGGTTATAGCCCTATGGCTCAACGCATCGGCCACCACATTGGCCTTGTCGAGATGGTACTCAATTGTACAATCATAATCCTTAAGCAGCTCAACCCATCTACGCTGCCTAAGATTCAACTCCTTCTGAGCAAGGAGATACTTGAGGCTTTTATGATCAGTGTAGATAATACACTTCTCATTGTACAGATAGTGCCTCTAGATTTTTAGAGCGAAGACTACAACAGCCACTTCCAAATCATGTGTCGGATAGTTCGCTTCATGAGTCTTGAGCTGACGAGATGCATATGCTACCACCTTACCATCCTACATCAACATACAACCCAAACCAAAATGTGATGCATCACTGTAAACCATGAAGTCTTTACTAGGTTCAGGCTGTATCAGAACAGGAGCTTGAGTCAGAATAGTCTTGAGCCTTTCGAAGCTCTCCTACTGTGCATTAGCCCATACAAAAGGAACTCTCTTATGCAAAAGCTTAGTCAACAAAGTTGTGATCAAGGAGAACCTCTCCACAAAGTACCGATAGTAACCCGTCAACCCTAGAAAACTGCGGATCTCAGACATATTCTTTGGCCATTTCTAATCTAACACCGCCTCATTCTTACAAAGATCGATATGAATCCCATTAGTAGAAACTACGTACCCTAAAAGGTCACTTCACGGAGCCAAAATTCGCACTTGTTAAACTTCGTATACAGTTGTTTCTCACGAAGAGTCTGTAGCACTGATAAACTATAAATTATACATATGTCTATCTTACATTTAGCACATTTATAGATGAATTATCATTGAATTTGTGGAATTTGATGCTCCTAATCCTTTAATTTCATGTTTTATACTTAGGAGAGCATAGGAGAGTGAAAAGAACAAGAAACATGACAAAAACGAAGAATATGGGCCAAAGTAAGGAAACAACACAACATGGAGTTCACCACACGGGCGTGTCACACGGCCGTGCCACGTTAATAGGCTTGAGCACGGCCCAACATCGACTCACACAGGCGTGTCCCTGTCGTGGTGAAGTTTAATTTCACGCGAAAAAGGCTACTTAGGGGCTAAGAAAGACATTCCAAACTCTATATAAAGACCCTAGGAGGCAACTACAAGGGTGTACAGTCTTCCCACTAAGACGGAAAGCTAAAAGTAGGGAATTACTCGAAGGAAAGCCGATTGATCCATCTTAGAAGCCAGGATCTATATCAAGACAGAGGATCTCCCTTCAATCCTTTCAAGAGTTTTAGGTTTTCTTATGTTTTGTTATTTTCTTCATTCTAAGATGTTTCTTTTTATAAACATGAACTAAACCCCCAAATAGGGGATGAAACCTAAGATGAATCCTGTTATTGTTATCTAAACTATATGATAAATATTCGATTTGTTCTTAATTTTTTTTTTAATTCTTAAATTGATATTTTCGGGATATTAATTTAAGTCAAATATACTTAGGTAGAGCAGAAAAAAGTCCCTATTTAGGAGTAGATCCAACACAATTAAGCGAAGTTGATTGCAATCCTAGACATAGGACCACGAAAATCTGTCAGATTAGAGTCAAATCTAATATGGGGATCTATAGATCGAGTTAATGCAAGACTAGGGGTTTTAATTAGAAAGAGATTTCAACTAATCAACCTAGGATTAGTTGTTCTTATTTTCGACGGAGATATTAACATAATTTAGGGATCTCTACGGATCAAGTCGAATGAAGAAATCGTCTAGTTCAAAGTTAGATAACAAGTGAAGTCTAGGTGGATTCTTCCTTAGGTATTGTCTTTATCATTCAGTTTTCCTAGAGTTAGATAACAAGTGAAGTCTAGGTGGATTCTTCCTTAGGTATTGTCTTTATCATTCAGTTTTCCCAAAGCAATTCCCCAATTTACTTTTTGTCGCATCCTTAGTTTAGTTTAGAGTTAATTAGTTTACACAAACCCCCTCTTTATTTTTTAGGCTAGATAATAGGAAGAAAGTCATTACTAGTACTTTTAGTTCCTTGGATTCGATATTCCGGTCTTGCCACTAACTTTACTATTATTCAATAGGTGCGCTTACCTTTTATCGTGATAATAGTTAGTTTCTAGGTACGATCAATTTTATTACTTCATCACAATAACGAGATCAAGCGCCACTCTAAGATGCTCCTCATGCTCATCTTTAGTCTTATAATACACCAAGATATCATCAATGAACACCACCACAAACTGATCCAGGTAGGGCTGGAACACTCAGTTCATTAGATCCATAAATACTGCTGGTGCATTAGTCAATCTAAATGGCATCACTAGGAACTTGTAATGTCCATATCGAGTCCTAAATGTCGTCTTATGCACATCAATCTCCCTAACCCTCAATTAGTGATAACCCGAACGTAGATCAATCTTGGAAAACACAAAAGCCCCTATGAACTGGTCGAACAAATCATCAATCCTTGGAAGTGGCTACTTATTCTTAATCGTTAGCCTATTCAGCTATCGGTAGTTAATATGCATTCTCATTGTCCCATCTTTCTTTTTCACAAACAACACAGGTGCTCCTCACGTAGACACACTGGGACGAGTGAACCCACGATCTAACTATTCTTGAAACTGAGCCTTAAGCTCTATAAGCTCTTTTGGTACCATTTGGTAGGAAGCAATAGATACCAGAGTTTTACCTAGAATAAGCTCAATCCCAAATTCCATTTCTAGGCTCGAAGGCAAACCCGATAGTTCTTCATGAAAAACATTCAAAAAATCCCTTATAGTTCTAATGTCCTTTACATAAGAATATCTAGAATCTGAAACGCTTAAGTAGGCCAAGAATGCCTCACAACCTTTCGAACCACCTTTTTCGCCACTAACGTCGAAATCATATTAGTCAAATAATCCTGACGTTCCCCAATCACAACTACCTCGTTGTCCCCATCGGTTCTCAAAACGACACTCTTAGTCGCGCAGTCTAGACTCACCTGATGTTTGACTAACCAGTTCATTTCCAGAATCAAGTTAAACTCCTCAAACGGAAGCTCTATCAAATCAGCCAGAAATACTGTCCCTTGAACCTCTAACGGGATATCTCTATACAGTCTACTAACAGGGATGAATTACCCCAAAGGACTCAATACAGTTACCTCACTATCAGTACTCTCAAATAGAATCCCTAAAGTTTCAGACATAGTACTAACTGCTTATGAGTGTGTAGAGCCTATGTCTATCAGTGCAAGATAAGGTACATTATAAATTAAACACGTACAGGTAATGACATTTGGAGCATCTCAGTCCTCTCGGTGACGAGCAGCATAAACAAAAGTAGGCTGCCTCGCCTTAGTATGTCTAGCACCTCTGCCTAGTGCTCTCTATCCACGGCCCATGCTGTTACCACCCCTAACCTGATCGCGACCCTTAAGTGGTTACTAAACTACCCTCGGTGGTTGTGCACTACCAGAACCCAGAGCATGCACCTGATCGACCCTTAATAGACACTCTCGAACACAGTGCTCAATAGATCCACACCTCAAACACACCCTATTCGTCCTCCAACACTCATCCGAATGGCGTCTACCACAAAGCCCACAAGGTAAGATCCCAATAGGTGCAACCAGAGGCCCAACTCTAACTGGCCCATCAGATCTAGCACTTTTCTTAGGCCTTACCACAGAACTCGAGAACTCTGAATCTCTTTTATTCTTGCCTCTCTCCTATCCCAGTTTTGGCACTCAGCGCGCTTAACCTCCTTGCTGATCTTCGCCTTCTCAACTAATGCAGAAAAATCACACTACATCTACAGAGCTATCAGAACATTCAAACTCTCTTTAAGGCCATCCTTAAAGCAAATACATCTCACATATTTAGTCGCCACCATACCCCGCGCATAGCGGCTCAACCTCAAAAACTTGACTTCATACTTGGCCACTGATCGGTCACCCTGTGTGAGATTCAGAAACCCACGTCTCCTAGCATTGATGTAGCTCACTGATAAACTATAATATATACATATTTTTATCCCACATTTGGTACATTTATGGATGAATTATCATTGAATTTGTGGAATTTGATGCCCTTAATCCTTTAATTTCATGTTTTATACTTAGGTGAGCATAAGGAAGAGAAATGAGCAAAGAACGATCCAAAAATAGAGAAAATGGGCCAAAGTGAGAAATCAACACGGCCTGGAGTTCCTCACACAGGTATACCACACGCCCGTGCCAAATTAGCAGACTTGAACACGGCCTAGGCCCGATTCACACGGGCATGCCACACGGGCGTGTCCCTGTCGTGATTCATTTTAATTTTACGCGGAAAAAGCTACTTAGGGGCTAAGAAATGTATTTCAAAGTCTATATAAACACCCTAGGAGAGGACTAAAGTGGGACACAGAGAGTAGAAAGCAAGGAATTACTCAAGGAAAGCCGATCAATCCATTTCAGAAGCAAGGATCTACATCAAGACTGAATATCTTCCTAAATTTCTCTCAGAAGTTTTGGGTTTTCTTTATGTTTTGTTGTTTTCCTTATTTTGAGATGTTTTCCCTTTTTAATTCTTGAGTTAATATTTCGGGATATTGATTCAAGTCGAATGTGCTTATTCAGTGGAGCAAAAGTCCCTGTTTAAGAGTAGATCTAACATAATTAAGTGGAGTTGATCATAATCCTAGACATAGGACGACGAAAATCTACCGAATTAGAGTCAAATCTAATAGGGGGACCATAGATCGAGTTAATGCAACACTAGGGGTTTTAATTAGAGAAAAATTTCAATTAATCAACCTAGGGTTAGCTGTTCTTAGTCTCGAGAGAGATATTAACATAATTTAGGGATCTTTACAGATAAAATCGAATGAATAAATCATCTAGTTTAGGGTTAAATAACAAGTGAAGTCTAGGTGGATTCTTCCTTGGGTATTGCCTTAATCGATTAGTTTTCCCAAAGTATTTCCCCTATTTATTCTTTGTCGCGTCTTTAGTTTAGTTAGATTTTAGATTAAAAACAACTCCCCTTTATTTTTGGGCTAGATAATAGGAAGAAAGTTATTACTAGTACTTTTAGTTCCTTTCAGTTTGACATTTTGATCTTGCCACTAAACTATACTACTGTTCGATAGGTGCGCTTGCCTTATTCGTGATAATAGTTAGTTTCTAGGTACGATCATAAAAATTTAACACTTATCACGACAACATCACTCACCCTCATATATTTACTCTAAAAAGCTATCTTAGGAAAGTGTTAGCCCAAAAGTGTCGGCATAGTGTTGGAAAAAGCTGACTCTTATTTAGGTGTTGCCTTAGGCATGCATATCCCAAGTCTTATACAAAGAGTTAGCCAAAGTGTATGTCGACAAGTCTATCCCAACACTTAGGAAAGTGTCGCCCCAAAAGTGTCGCAGTAGGCCTGTTTTGTAGTGCTGCAGATGACGAGGACCTAGGTCGATCCCCTCTATGGCCTCTACTACGGTCTCTTATACCCAGTTTACGGATACCTCGTGCGCTCATCGTAAAATTTAAAGTTTACCTACATTAATAGTTTTATGGATCAGTTACAGTTTCAATTTTTATCAACAAATATTTTATGCAAAACAGTATCAGAAGTTCAGAGTTTGTTATCCCGAATCGCAGTCTCTTATCAGTTTTTCTACAGTCTCAAAGTACACTAACTAAAGTGTTTTCAATATACTACCTATAGTAGTTGCAGTATAATCTATAGAATCATAACAGTTTTTCAGAATACAAAATACTTATAGAACCGGCGCCGGAAACTCAGTGTACCACATACTCAATCATATCATTTAAAATCATTTGTAAATCAGTTCTTTGAAACCATACTTTTCAAGCCAAAAATCAACAGTCGAGTTTTGCAACCTGGCTCTGATACCACTAAATATAATACCCCAAACCCAGCTTAAACATTATGGCTGAATCTAGTGATGACACATGGAATGGGATTTACAAAACGAGTTTGTCAAGTTAAAACCGTTCCAGTTGATTAACCTTTATTTTAATTCATTGTAAAATGCATGTTCTTTGTTAAGCTAAAATTGTATCTTTTGGCGGAAGCTTGAAAACATTTGTTTCTTTTGAAAAATCGTTCGCGTTGTGGAAACCTTTGTTTTAGTAAAAATTGAGTTTTATCATAATTTGCAACAATAAATTGTAAAGTGATTAAAACCCAAAATTAAAACCAAACAGTCCAAAGTCCCAAAAATTACATAACAAATACCCAAAAATAATAGATGGAAATCATATTAATTCAAAAACTGAAATAAAATAGTTTAAAACAGTGGTGGTCACCACTGAGTCCTCTGCTGCACCGATCCGTCAAGTTTGGGGATTACCTGAACAGATTAAACAGAAAAGGGTGAGTTTTTGCGAACTCAGTGTGTAATCCCCACAGAAAACATTCACACAGTTCAATATCATAAATCAGTAAGACACGGTCTGGGGCCTGAGCCCATCACAAAATCAGTCTCAGATACAGATTAACGCCTTGGCCCATCTCAGATACATTATGCAATAGCAGAAAATCAGGATCCTACCCACCAACCTCTACACACCATCTCCGTCCATCTCTGCACACCATGTGAGGATTAAATCAACTCACCCATCCCTACACACCGTACTCTACTAAAATGCAGCACATGATCAAAAGTTTGCAGCAGAGCTGCCAGATAACCAGCTTAATATCCTTTCAGACACTTCCTCCAAATATCATCAACCCACCTCGATGCAATGCAACATACCATAAGTGACATGCAAATAGGCTACTATCAAAACATGCATTCAGTTCAGTACAAATATCATGCTCAATGAGACATCATACAATCAGATCATATAATTAGGGGTCTAAGTAATGCTTACCGACCCTACAGTGGGTCCGCAATCGACTTGCGCGACCCATGCAACCTTACAGAACTTTTCAAAAACATGGGCCCACATGCCTATATAGCCTGCCTGTGTGGGCCTACATACTCGTGTGGCCCACAAGACCCAAATTGGCCTTGGTCGTGTGGATCACACGGCCTAACCCAGAACCTAACATGCCTGTATGGATTATCCGTGTAGGCCCACACATTCGTGTGGCCCACATAGCCCAATTCAGCTTGCCCGTGTGTCGCACACGGCTTATCTAGCCATCACACGGCCCTGTCCTTCTTGTACGGTCTGGCCTCGTCATTCACATGGCTGTGTCCCCTCACATGGCCTACCACATGGTTGACTACACGCCCATGTGGCGTCGACAGATTACTTTTTTAACTTTTTACCAAACCCTGTTTTTCGTAATTCAGGTACACACATGGTAATGCTTCGCTGCAAAAGTAATCCCAAGTAATCCCAAACCTATAATCAACATTACAAACTCTAGACTTAGCCTATAACCAAGGTTAAATCGAAACCATCATACCAACATCGATCTAAAACAACCACTTAATGGTTACCTCCAAACCTTGCACGATTTCAACTGTTAGGCAGCACTAGAGAAGTCTCGTTCCACCTGTTTCTACGCTGCCAAAACATAACATAAGCCCCCAATTGGAAACTTAAAAAACCTGAAACTTTAACACTCCTAAAACACTTACCAATTATCGGTGAAAAAAAGAACGGATTAGAAAAGCAATAATTGTAAGAGCCAAAATAGAAAATGGTGACATTTGAGAACGAAGTAATCAGGGAAGGAGGAAGAGGAGAATGGCTTCAGAAAAATTTTTGGAAAAAGAACAGGAAAATAACCGAAATTTGCAAAAGAAAAGATAAAACAGAATGAAAAAAAATCTGATAACCCCCCAATCACTCCCCTTAATTCTCTCCACCAACTTCCCACTACTCAGATATCTAATACAACTCAAACTCTCAGCCACCCCCAAGTAAAAATAATACCCACTCCATGATCCGAACACAAGACCTCCTTCACACTAACACTTCACTTATCCACCAGACCAGCAGGTCCATTCTAATATGTTTTTACAATCAATTAAACTTAAGCCCACTAAGCAAGGTTAAGGCATTGCTCAGAAAAATACCAAAATTTACCTAAGTTAATGCTTGAAATTAGGACCTCCCCAACACACCCAGAACACTTAACCACTTAAGCAGATAGATATTTATGTCATATTTTCGTAAAAACAAAAATATGAATTTTGAGGCGTTACACAGAATCTCCAGCTATTCAGTAGAGGTTGCAATTTGTGATTGTGCCTTGGCTATACCATTTCTTCTTTACGTTTGCAAGAATTTTAGCTTTCAAGCATAGAATTGTTATCGTAAAGGGAAATTAAGCTAGGCCAGAAGGTCTAACGGCACAATCTTGCATTTCTCTTAAGATGATTTTTCCCACATCAATGGTCTTTCCAGTTAAAATTGAGTATAATAAGACCATTCGTTCTAATGAGATTGTAGTCCCATGCAAACTAGGCATAAGGCTGAAACAGATAAAATAGAACCATACCTTCGCAAATGGTGTCAAATATTCTCTTCAACAAGTGTGGATTTCTTGTTTTGACACAGTCCACTTGGAACTTAGAACTGTAAGTTCCTCGAGAATTTCTTGCAAATTTTCAAGCTCGATATTGCTCACCAAATAAGAATATTCATCATTTTTGAAATAAGGTAATTCAAAGAACTCATTAATAGCATTTGAATTTATTGGTACCTTGATTCCGTGAACTGGAACTTCCGTCAACTTTCTTGAGGTTAATTCGTATAGAATTCACGCACTAACTCTTCATCCACACTTGGTCTCTTCTCACAAAATAATTTCCAATTGAGAGCTTCAGCAACTTGATGAATACGTGCTATAAAATTAGTATAGTTGCTTTCTTTTAGTGTAAAGCCTTTCTTTGGATGCATTTGTTGATTCTTGAAGATACTTTTGTATCTCACTTTGGCTTCTTCATAGTGGAACTTGTTTTGTGTTTCATCGATTTGGGTAGAGGCACGAGTCCTCTTACGAGGCATGATTAACCCTTTTTTAAAAAACTCCTAAGAAAATAATTATGAAATAAAAGATGGCAATTAGAAGAGGTTGGAGGGTTTTTCCCTAAGGATGGGTGAAAGGGTGGTGTGCCACTCAAGTGTGCGAGGTAGCAGCACGCAGCAAGGGATGAATGCAAACAGTATGTGGATCGTCAAGTAGGCCTGGTGTGGGCGCACACGAAAGTTGGGTGCTGGTGTTAGGCACAGCTTGGGTAGCTGAGGCTGGAGCAGCGAACGTGCAATACACTGCGCAATAGAGCTGGCGTGTGTGAGGTGCGGCGTGCTGCTGTCCGATCAGCTGGGCAATGCTATGGCTAGGAGGCTGCGGCACTTAGGGAGTTTGATGATTAGAGGGAATGATGTATGAATGAAAAAAAATATGAATAGATGGGTGTAATTTTAGTGAAATGAGTGGGAATTAGAATAGAATTCTTAGTACAATTTAACAATTAAAATATTCTAATTCTAATTCTACTTAAAGTTAACAACAATTAATAATCAGATATATGTATATTAAGTTATTATTTGCTATTAATTTATGAAAATAAAAATAAAATATGATTAAAATTAAACTAATCCTAATTCTATGCTAATTTGATAAAAATTAATATATAAATTATAATAGATATAATTATATATTAAAGATTATCATCTTATTTATTAAATTAAAAACATTTATTCTAGATGCCTTTTGAAAATATTTACAAAAAGAGACACCTACTTTTTATTATTTGCAAAATAGCAACCAAATTTTGAAAATAGTTCAATTAAGTCCTTAGACTTAATGAAAATTTGAAATTGAGTTGCAATTTTAAGACTTGGACCAAAATTGACCCTTTTATTTGAAAAACTTAAAATTTATTTTGCCATTTAGGGGATAATTTCACAGAAGATTATGTTAAAATCAATTCCCAGGAAAGATTGGAGAGGTCACAAGCGGTCCCGCTTAAGTTCTAATCTCCTAGAAAGAATTTATTTTAACATACTAATCCTAAAAATATACCCAAAATTATTTATTAATGAAAATCAAGAAAATTTAATCATCTGACAAAATGAACGAGATTTGATTCCGTTCAATTTTATCTCCCCAGTAGTGTTTCAAGAGCTGGGTATTAACTCGAAAATTACCTCCCTTACCTTGAAGTTCAACAACTCTGTATGGATAGACTCGATGAATCGTAAATGCAGCGGACCAACGTGATTTTAACTTACCTGGAAAGATCCTTAATCTAGAATTAAATAACAAGACTTGCTGACCTGCTTCAAATTCTTGAACTCGAATGTGCTTGTCATGCCATTTCTTAAGTCTCTCCTTGAGTAATTTGGCATTCTCATACGAGAACATTTGGAACTCTCCTAACTCATTGGGTTGGAGCATCCCTTTCTCTTTAGCAAGCTTAAGATCCAAGTTGAGTTGTCGAAAAGCCTAGTAAGCTTTGTATAACTCCCCAAAATTTAAATTTTTTTATTTTTGTGTATAAGTGACACAAATATATGTCAGCTTCAGTGGTTAAGTGTTTTGGGTGTGTGTGCGAGGTCCCAAGTTCAAGCCATGACTTGGGCAAATTTTGGTATTTTTATGAATAAAGCCCTATCTTTGGTGAGTAGGCTTTTAAGTAAAAGTTGGTAAATAATTGACAGAATAGGCCTGCTGGTCTGGTAGTTAAATGGAGTGTTGATATGTTAGAGGTTCTGTGTTTGAATCCCTGCATAGGCGAGGGAATTATTTTTACCGTTGTTGTCATGTGGGTGTTTGAGATGAATTAAAATACTGAAGTAGTTGAGATTGAGTAGTAGTGGGGGAGTTCGGAAAATCTGATAGAGTTTTCATTCTTGTTAATTTTTCCAAAAATACTCATCTTTTTTAGGTTTAATTTCTCTCCAAAAACTCTGCGAATTTTACATTGGATTTTCCACTCCCTTTGCCGAAACCTACTCTTCTCTTCCCTTTTTCCTTTGATTTTGCTTCCATCTCGACTGAAATCGTACTTTTATTCCTTACTTTGGGCATTTCGGGGACAACTTCGGTAAGTGAATTTATGTGGTTTGTAGTGGAGAATGTTAAGTTTTTGACTAGGGGTTATTCTGATGTTTTGGGCAGCATCATATTGGTAGGATCGAGACTCTTCTGGTACTACTTTGTAAGCAAATTGATTTGAAGCATTGGGGGTAAGTTTCAATTGCTTAATAGTTGAGTAACCCATTCGAGTTGGTTCTAATTCGTCGATTAAGTAATTATCTGAGTAGTATTTTGGTAAATTATAGGTTCGGGATTGCTTGGGAGTACTTACGCATCGAAAATGACACAAGTGTGTACCCGAAAAGCAGAAAATAGGGTTCAGTGAAAAGCCAAAAAACCCCATTGTTGACGCCACATGGGTGTGTTTTAGGCCGTGTGGTAGGCCGTATGCCCTAACACAGGCGTGTGATCGACGAGGCCAGGCCGTGCGTGAAGGACACGGTCGTGTGATGGCCAAGCCAGCCGTGTGTGACACATGGGCTGGACTGAATTGGGCCGTGTGGGCCACACGGGTGTGTGGGTCCACACGGGTAGTCCACATGAGTGTGTGGGATTTTTGGGCCAGGCTGTGTGATCCACATGGCCAAGGCCAATTTGGGCCGTGTGGGCCACAAGGGCGTGTGGGATCACACGGGCAGGTCACATGGGCGTGTGAGCCTATTTTTACTGAATTGATTGCTAAGGCTGCACGGGTCTCCCAAGTTGACTTTGAACCATTTGTAAGGTCGGTAAGCATTACTTAGACCCTTAATTATGTGAACTGAATAAATGATGACTAGACTGAGTATGATAAACTATATGCCTGTATGCCCGCTTATTGTTATGTAAATGTTTGATGATAGTTGCATAAAAGCATGACATTCATTGTATGTTGCATTGCATTGGGTTGGGTTGATATTGATTGGTAGAGGTGTAAGGAAAGGCTCTTAAGCCTCATATCTGGCAACTCAGCTGCAAACTACTGTTAATGTGCCACATTTGGTACTACCTGGAGTGTAGGGATGGGTGGGTTGATTTAATCCCCACATGGAGTGCAAGGTTGGAAGGAGATTGTGTATAGAGCCTGGTTGGGTAAGACTTTGCTACTGTATATTGATTGAATGATACTTATACTGAGATGGGCTAAGACCCTAATGCATACTTGATACTGTATTGAACGGGCTAAGGCCCAAACTACGACTGATACTGAATAGGGCTTAGGCCCATACTATTTTTACTATGCACTGGGTTTACTGTTTGTTTGCTTTTTGTGGGATTACATATTGAGTTTACATAAATTCACCCCTCTTTCTTTAATGTGCACAAGTAATCCCCAAACCTAGACGGATCGGTGCGGCATAGGACTCGACGATGGCCACAGTTGCTGGACTTCATGGTTATAATTTATCACTTTTGATTATGGTTTTATTGTTAGTTTAATTTGATGTAATTTATGGACTTCTTGGGACTTTTTCCTTAATTTGGTTTATCGGTTTTTATGGATTTATACTTGTTAGTCGTAAGGGAAAACTTGGTTTTCAAAAGCTAAAGATTTATTCCTTAATATCACAACAACTTAGAATGTTTTTAAAGTTTCCGCTATGAGTTACAATTTTTAAACAACCAGATGATGGGTAAAACAAAACTTTGGAACTAATAAGAGATTAAGATAGGTAATAACATGGAAATGATTTTAACTTGACAACTCATTTGCAAAAACACTATCACGTGACATTGCCAGATTCAGCCATAATGTCTAGGCCAGGTTTAGGGTGTTACACTTTGTGCCCTAACTACAAGGGTAGATGACAGGCTTTCCCTAAGACCAACCTATAGGGTGACATCCCTAAAGGTGTCTTGTATACTGTTCTGTAAGCCCATAAAGCATCATTCAGTCATTTGGACCAAACTAGTTGGTTTGGGCAAACTACCTTCTCAAATATACCTTTGATCTCCTTATTTGTCAGTTCAGCTTGCCCATTCATCTTCGGATGGTAAGCTGTAGCAACCTTATGTTTCACTTTATGTTTATCTAATAACCATTTTAACCAATTGTTCACAAAATAGGACCCTTCATCACTGATGATAGCTCTTGGGGTTTTGAACCTTGTGAACACATGTTTCTGCAAAAACTTCATCACAACCTTAGCATCGTTTGTTGGATATGCCTTTGCCTCAACCCATTTAGACACATAGTCTACTGCTACCAATATGTACTTGTGACCAAAAGATGGAGGGAAAGGACTGAGAAAGTCAATACCCCAAGCACCAAACAATTCTACCTCAGTGATGTTTGTTCGAGGCATCTCATTCCTGTTAGTGACATTTTCGACCTTTTGACATCGATCAAAACTCTTTACATAAGCATATGCGTCTTTGAATAGTGTTATCCAAAAGTATTCGGCTTGTAATACTTTGGTTGCAATACGTGTACCTCTGAAGTGTCTCTCACTCGGAGTTGAGTGACAATGGTATAGAATCTTATGTACTTCCTCTTCTGCCACGCATCTCCTGATCATTTGATCTGCACACTTTTTAAACAAATATAGCTCTTCCCAGAAATAGTACTTCACATCGTGCAGAAACTTTTTCTTTTGATGATACGTTTTATCAATCGGCATCAAACCACAAGCTAAATAGTTAGCAATATCAGCAAACCAAGGGGTATTATGGACATGATTTACCTTCAGTATGTGTTCATCTGGAAATGTCTCCTAAATGGGTATAAGTGGAGAATTCCCTTCTCGCGACTACAATCTGGACAAGTGATCTACTACTTGATTTTCTACTCCCTTTCGATCCTAAATTTCTAGATTGAATTCTTGAAGTAGAAGTACCTATCGGATCAGTCTCGGCCTAGCATCTTTTTTGGCAAGTAAATACTTAATTGTCGAGTAGTCTGTATAAACAGTCACTTTGGTACCTATAAGATAAGATTGAAACTTGTCAAAAGAAGACACAATAGCAAGTAACTCTTTCTCTATTACTGTATAATTCAGTTGAGCTCCTATTAGAATCTGACTCGCATAGTAGATGAGATGAAAAACTTTGTTCCTTCGCTGGCCCATGACAGCTCCAATCACGAAGTCACTTGTGTCACACATCAATTTAAATGCCATGTCCTTCTCCAATAATTTGCATAAGGGTTTAGCAATTTTGGAGAAGTCTTTGATAAATCTTCGATAGAAACCGCCGTGGCCCAGAAAGCTCCTAACACCCTTTACAGATTTGGAGGTGGGAGTTTCTCAATAACATCTACCTTTGTTTTATCTACCTCAATTCCATGTCTCGTTATCCAATGGCATAGAACAATACCTTCTCGTACCATGAAATGGCACTATTCCCAGTTGAGTACAAGGTTTGTTTCTTCGCATCGCCTAAGTATCTTAACTAGATTGGCTAAGCAATCTTCATAAGTATCTTCGAATACTGAAAAATCATCCATAAAAACTTCCAAATATTTTCAACCATGTCAGTAAAAATAGAAATCATACATCTTTGAAATGTAGCAGGTGCATTACATAAACCAAATGGCATGCGTCTAAATGCAAATGTATCGTACGGGTAGGTGAATGTTGTCTTTTGTTGATCTTTTGGTGCTACTATAATCTGATTATACCCTGAGTATCCATCAAGAAAATAGTACTAGTCTCACCCCGCGAGTCTATCCAACATCTGATCTAAAAAGGGCAAAGGAAAGTGATCTTTCCTAGTCGCTTTGTTCAGCTTCTAGTAATTGATGCAAATTCTCCATCCCGTAACCATTCTAGTCGGTATCAACTCGTTGTTTTCATTTTCAAAGACCGTAATTCCTCTTTTCTTTGGCACTTATTGGACCGGACTTACAAATGAATTGTTTGAGATGGGGTAAATTATACCAGATCTAACCATTTGATGATTTCCTTTTTCAATACGTCCTTCATAATGGGGTTCAGTCTTTGTTGTCCATCAATCGTCCCTTGTATGATCTTGTGCATGCATACAGATGGACTAGTACTCGAATATCGGCTATGGTCTATCCGATAGCCTTCTTGAATTGTTTCAATACAAGGATAAGTTTCCCTTCTTGCTCACTAGTTAATTCTGTTGAAACAATCACAGGCAGAGTAAAAGTGTTACCTAAATAAACATATTTTAAATGTGAAGGTAGTACCTCGAGTTTTAATTTAGGTGGCTCTTCTATCGACGCTTTTGGTTAGGCATAATCCCTATTCTCTAACTTCAAAGATTCAAAATAGGATTGCAGATTAAATCCCCTTTGATTAGCTTCTAGCAAAGCTAAGTATTCATCCTCCTCTTCATCATTTGGAGGGTCTGATGTCAAAATTTGTTCTAATGGATCCTCAACATAGTTGAGTTCCTTCTCCATAATTAAATCCTCTAAATCGGACACTGCTGAGCAATCATCAATTGTGTGAGGAAATCGCATAGACTTAAAGATATTAAATGTTACATGATCATCCTAAACACGTATACTGAGCTCGCCCTTCTGCACATCAATAAGGGTTCTTCTGGTTGCTAGGAACAGCCGTCCTAGGATAATTGGCACTTCTTTGTCTGCTTCAAAGTCTAGAACCACAAAGTTTGTAGGAAAAATAAATTTGTCTACATATACCAATACGTCCTCGATTTTTCCTTCTGGATGTACTAAGGATCGATCTGCTAGTTGAAGTGTAACCGTAGTAGGTCTAACTTCTCCTATCCCTAACTTTTTAAATATTGACATAGGCATCAAGTTGATACTTCTACCCAAGTCACATAATGCCTTACCATAATATGTTGCTCCAATGTTGTAAGGTATGGTAAAACATCCAGGATCCTTCAACTTTGAGGGTAGTTTGTCTTGCAGATATGCATTACATTCCTTTGTCAAGGCTACTGTCTCAAATTCTCTAAGTCTTTGTTTTTTAGACAAGATATCTTTCATAAATTTGACATAGTTCGGCATTTGCTCAAGTGCTTCAACTAATGGGATGTTGATATAAAGTTGCTTGAGTAGTCTAGGAACTTCTTAAATTGAATTTCCTACTTCTGCTTCTGAAGTCTTTGAGGGTAAGGTGGTGGAGTTTTCTTTACTGGAACTGGTTGATTTTTCCTTTATGGCAATCCTGCATCTAACAGAGTTGTTAGTTTATCAGAATTAGCTGGTTCTGAAGTTACCTTTTCAGATTTTGTAGATTCTAGTTTCGGTGAAACTGGAATTTTAACACTTGGTTAAACTTTCTTTGAGTCTTGAGCGTCAGTTGGCTCTTTTTCACCTTCGACAGTGCTGGGCTTTACTGTCTTTCTGCTCCTCAATGCCAACACTTTACAATGCTCCTTCCCTGGATTCCTCTGATTCTCTGTATCACTAGGTAAAGCACCTAGTGATCAGTTTCTGAGTTTAGTTGCAAGCTGGCCCATTTGGTTTTCCAAGTTTTTCAATATAGCTACTTGGCTCTGAATTAAGGCATCATTCTTGGCTATATATGCCTTCAACAAATTTTCTAAGCCATTAGATGGTTCAGCCTAGGTTGGTTTCTAAACTTGTTTGGGAAAACTAGGTGGCTAGGTCGGTCTAAGTTGAGCGTAATTGTTACGGTTCCGGCCCCTTAGTTACTCTAGGAAAATTCGGGTGGTTTCGCCACGATGGGTTATAGAAATTGGATTGCAGTCCTTGCCTCCCTCAATTTTGGTTCTGGTAACCCATGTAATATACGGATTCTGGGTTTGATGGACATTCCTCAAACAAATGTCCTTCCCCACAATAGACACTGGTCATATTTTCAAATTGGTTCGGTAGCTGTGCTACAAAACTATTAGACCCATTAGTGGTAAGAGTTTTTAAAATTGAGGATACCTAAGATGTGAGTGAAATAAGAGCGTCCACTTCATGTATTCCAGCAACTCGCCTTCTTGACTCTGCTCGATTAGTTGGCCATTGATAATTTTTGTTGGCAATACTCTCAATGATTTCATAAGCCTCATTATAAGACTTAGACAGGAGAGCACCATTAGCAGAAGCATCCACTACCATCCTCGTGTGAGCATGGAGACCATTATAAAATGTCTCAAGTTGGATGCAATGTGGGATTCCATGATGAAGGCACTTTCGTAATAATTCTTTGTACCTTTCCCATGCCTCATACAAGGACTCATCATCCATTTGTTGGAAGGCAATGATCTCATTCCTTAACTCAGTGTTCTTGCTAGGTGGGAAATACTTCATAAGGAATCACTCTACTAACTCTTGCCATGTGAAAATTGAATTTGGTGGTAATGAGTTCAACAAAGCTTGAGCTCTGTCCCTTAGCGAATATGGGAACAGCTTCAATCGCACTGCATCTTCGGGTACACCAACTAACTTGAAAGAGTCACTCATTTCCATAAACAGTCTTAAGTGAAGATGAGGATCTCCGGTAAGCATTCCACTGAATTGGCCCACTGTCTAAAGCATCTGGAACATGACTGGCTTCAACGCGAATTGTTGTGCCTCAATTTCAGGTCTCCTAATACCCAGATTAAGATCATGAAACACTGGCACGACATATTGTCTTAAGGCTCTATCCCTATCATTAGCAATAAGGATAGGATTTTAAGTAGGGTTTGTTCCATTTCCTTGATTCAAATTTTCAAAATTCATCTCTTCAGTCCTTCTCTGATTTGCTTGTCTTCTTCACTGTCGAAAAGCTCATTCAATCTCAGGGTGTATAGGGAGTAATCAATAATTCGATCAATGCTCATAAAAACTTGAAATAATCACAGAAAAATTAAGTGAGTTAAAATTTAACAGAAAAATAAACCAAAATGCAAAAACAAATTCACAAATAATGACTTTTTAAAACGGTCCTCGACAACGATGCCAAAAATTTGGAATGATGGAAATGTGCAAGTGTACACAATCGCAACAAGTAATAAAGTGACAAGTAAATGTAGAGTTATCGTACCCACAAGGACTGCAAAAAGATTTATTTATGAATGCAATTTAAAACACATTGGCGAAGAAAAATATTTTGATTGAAGAATGGTGATTAAAAACTAAGTAAAATAATTAAAATAGAAAATAAAAATGCTAATGCACGATTTCAAAATATGATTTAATAAAGATGACATAATTGTGTTAGATTAATTACATTTCTTAACTTAATATTATTAAGCTCATGTTTATGTTGTTACGAATAATTTCACGGCAACTCAGTAATTTGCTAACTTATGAACATACTCACCTACAGAAATCCATTCATCTCTTGTACATATCCCTATATCAATTCAATCGACTAAAAAGATTTTACTAAGCAAATATGTTATTGCACGTACATAATTATTAAATTGAAATAATCTCTTAGACATATTCCTATGTCAATTCAAATGATTAATTAAATCTTTTAAGCACATAAAAGACTGCGTGAGGTAACAAGGTATCTTTACCTTGAAACAGTTTAATCACAATAATCTTGCAAGTTATGCAAGGCAAATGTATCGTCAGATATCATTACTAGTTTAACCCTTAGCTACCTTAGATGATTAAACATGCACTGATTAAGTATTATGTCCATTAATTACAATTTCAATCCGTTTAAATAAGTAATTCATTAGTTACCTAACAATTGTAATGCAAGAATAACTTAGTCATAATTTTACTTAATCAAGCATCTTACCGAGGCCAATAACAACATAAACACAATTTTAATAATTTAAGAGGACGAAATGCAATCAACCTAGTACGAATTAAATTCAAGCTAAATTGATTAATTTAACCATTCCAACAACATAAATATTCCTAGACATGTTTATCATAACAACAACAAAAATTAAAGAGATAGGGAACAAGAATGAAATCTGGTGGTATTCCATGGCTTGACTAGTGTGGTCCATTCTTCCTACTTTGTTGTCTTCGTCGACCAAGGCTGCTATGAACACTTAATTTCTGCTCCAAATGGCTGATAAAAGCCTCTTTTCCAAGAGGAAAAATCAGCAATTGAACAAAGGAAAATGGATGGGAAAATGAAAGGAGAAAGTGAGAGAAGAGAGAATAGATGTGAATAAATGAGATGTGTTGAATGATCAGTCAAGGAGGGGTTTGTAGCTAAATATGGCTGCTAAAATTAGCTTAAAATAGCAGCCAAAAAGCCATCCCTTGGCCAGCCACACATGTGGCAATGTTGATGGTTTCAACTTTGCTAAATTTGGCTTGGGGCAAATCTATAAAGCCACAATTTTGGAAGGACTTGTTTGCAACTTGAATAAGTCTTCAAGGGCTTCTTTGATAGCTAAATATTCAGCTAATAAGCTTATTTGGGTCAGCTCATGGGACGGTTTTAGGCTGGCTATATCTTGGTCTGTTCGGTTCACTCGGTTTGATTCAACTGGACCACTTTTTCATAATTAATTAATAATAATTTATTAATCCAAATTAATTTGGATATAAATTAAAATTAATTATATTATGAATTAATACACATAATTTTGGACCATCGTAGGATGAAAATTAATTCACCTTGATACTTCAAATTCCTTCTTGGTTTTGTGCTTCTAGCAGTGTCTGCCGAGCCATTTTTCACCCTTTGTACAATTCTGTCGGAAATAGTCAAAATTAATCAAAAATAATTATAAAATTAATTAAAATTCAGCATGTTCATAATTTGAGTTCAATATAATTATTTTATAATAATTAATTACTTTTTTATAAGAATTTAACCGAATTTGTGTGAATTTAAATTAAAAAGGGCATGAAAAAGTGTGTATATTTTTGTATTTCCAGGCACATTCCCGTGTCTCTGCCTATGTGCCAACTTTTGAGCATTCTGTTTCTCAAATTTAGGATGCAAGGGACACATGGCCAGAACACACGTCCATATGCTAGGCCGTGTGTCACAAAAGGTCAAGACACACGACCGTGTGTCTACCCGTGTGGACAAAATAAGGTTATTTTCCAAGCCTTATTTCTCACCCATTTGGTCTTTTAACTACACCAACACTTAAACTCATTCAAGAACCCATTCAAGACATTTAACCAACCCTTAACTAGGTCTTGAAAATGACATATCAATTCATAGGGTTAAATATCTAAACTTACCAATCAACCATTCATATTTATAGACATATTCATCAATTTTATACCATCCTTAATTATCATCCTTATGCATATAACATCTCATCATTTGTCCATTTCAAACACATATCAAACATGTTAAAACCATAATTATATGCAACTCAAAAACATGCCAAATACAAGCCATGCCGATGGCTAGTTACAAATCAAACATTTATAAGCCAACATTGGCTAATCAACCTATACATGACATTATAACCATAATTTATTTTCCATATGTATCAAATGAGCCGATGGATAGTGTGAGTGATCTCTGCCAAGCTTCCAATCCAACGAGCTTCTGAGTTATAATAGAACAGGGAAAAATAAAACATAGTAAGCATATAATGCTTAGTAAGTTCGTATATGATAAACGATAAACTATAGATATTTTTACCCCATGCTTAGCTTAATTTTCGGATGAATTATCATTGAATTTGTGGAAATTGGTGCTTTTAATCCTTTTATTTCATGTTTTATACTCAGGAGAGCATAGGGAGGAGAAAGGAACGAAAAACGGGCCGAAAACGAAGAAAATGGGCCAAAGTGTAAAAACAACACGGCCCAAGGATTCATCACACGGCCGTGCCACATAAGGTCTAACACGGCCTAGCCCTAACAAGCACGGCCGGATCACACGGCCGTGCCACCATCAACAGTCTCGCACACGGCCTCTTGTCATGGCATACGGGCGTGTCCCTATCGTGAGGAGGTGCAATTTCACTTGGATTTGGATACTTAGAGGCTAAGAAAGGCATTCCAAAGCTCTATATAAAGACCCTAGGAGGCAACTCTAAGGGTGTGTCTTTTCTCCCACAAGAGAGTGCCATATTTCTGTCAACACAGAGAGTGAAAGCAAGGAATTACTCCAAGGGAAGTCGATTGATTCATCCCAGAAGCCGAATTCCACATCAAGACAAAGGATCTCCTTTCAATCCTTTAGGGGTTTTTGGGTTCTTTATGTTTTGTTATTTTTAGTCTTCTGAGATGTTTTCTTTATTAAATATGAACCAAATCCCCCAAATACTTGAGGGGGATGAAACCTAAGACAGATCTTGTTATTATTTTATCTTGAGTTATATGATAAATACTTGAATTGTTCTTAATTATGTGTTCTTAATTCTTGTTTTAATAATCCTAAGTATTAATTCAAGTATTGATGTGCTTATTCAGAGGAGCAAAAGTCCCTGTTTGAGAGTAGATCTAGCATAATTAAGCGGAGTTGCATGGAACCCTAGACATAGGGCGACATAAATCTACCGGATTAGGGTTAAACCTAATAAGGGGATCTATAGATCGAGTTAATGCAAGACTAGGGGTTTTAACTAGAAAGAGATTTCAGTTAATCAACCTAGGATTAGTTGTTCTTATCCTCGACGGAGGTATTAACATAAGTTAGGGATCTCTGCAAATCAAGTCAAGTGAATAAATTGTCTAGCTTAAGAATTGATAACAAGTGAAGTCTAGGTGGATTCTCCTTTGAGTATTGCCCAAATCAATCAGTTTTTCCTAAAGAGTTTTTCCCCAATTTACTTTTTTGTGCATTCATAGTTTAGTTTTCGAATTAGTTTAGTTTCATAAAAAACCCTTTTATTTCTAGGTTAAATAATAGAAAGAAAGTTAGTACTAGTACTTTTGGTTCCCTTGGGTACGATATCTCGGTCTTGCCACTAAGCTATACTACTGTTCGATAGGTGCGCTTGCCTTAAAGTTGTGATAATAGTTAGTTTTTGGTGCACTTCATATCACGCATATCAAGTTTTTGACGCCGTTGTAGGGAAACTAAAATATTAAGAAAACTCGATTTCTATTACTTTAGCCATTACTATTTTTTTTATATTTTCAACTTTTATTTTCATTTTTTATTTATTTTAATTCTCTTTGCTTTTTCCTTTCTAGGTATCTCTAGTTTATGACTAGAAGAAACCTAGGAGGACCACTGCTATTCGACGAAGACTTGGAAGTGACAGTTCGCAGAACCCATAGAGAGATCAAACGAAGCCTACATTATCCCGAGCAAGACCAAGAACAAGGACCTGAACCTGCGGAAGAGATGGAAGCAAATCAAGATAATCAACCACCTCTCGCGATAGCCATGCAACCAGTGAACCAAGATGATGCTCCTCGCACTATGTATGATTATGCTAAACCGAATTTGGCTGGTACTCAATCTAGTATTATTAGACCCGCTATTGCTGCTAATAATTTTGAGTTAAAACCTAACACTATTCAGATGATAAAGCAATTTGTGCAGTTTGATGGTTTACATGTTAAAGATCAAAATTCACATTTAGCCAATTTTTTGGAATTGTGTGATACTTTTAAAATCAATGGCATTTCTGACGATGCCGTTCGCCTCTAATTATTTCCTTTTTCCCTAAGGAATAAAGCTAAACAATGGTTAAATTCCTTACCACGAGGCTCAATCACTATATGGGAATAGATTACCGAAAAGTTCCTACTTAAATATTTTCCTCCATCTAAAATAGCTAAATTGCGAAACAATATCTCTTCTTTTATGCAGATGGATTTAGAGACGATTTATGATGCTTGGGATAGATACAAGGATCTTTTGAGAAGATGCCCTCATCATGGGTTACCTTTGTGGTTACAAGTTCAAACCTTTCACAACAGTTTGAATCCAACAACAAGGCAAATGATCGATGTAGCCGCCGGAGGAACAATCAACAACAAAACACCCGAAGCAGCTTATGAATTTATAGAAGAAATGTCACTGAATAACTATCAGTGGCAAGTTATGAGGACAAAGCCAACCAAAGCTGCAGGAGTTTATAATATCGATGTTGTCACCATGCTTACTAATCAAGTAGAACTTTTAAATAAAAAGTTTGATAATTTTGTTGGTTCTACGCAGGCATAACCAGTGATGCAGTGTGACACAACTCAAAGAAATATGTTCAATCTAGACTACTCCTCTTATGGACATGGTATGGAAACCGAGCAAGCCAACTATATGGGTAACAATTTTAGACCCCAAAATAATCCTTATAGTAATACTTACAATGCAGGTTGGCGGAACCATCCTAATTTTTCATGGGGAGGATAAGGAAATCAAGGACAGCCACCTCCTCCGGGATTTCAGCAGCCACCATTCCAACAAGAGAAAAAGCCGAACCTTGAAGAGATGTTCACCAAATTTATGGCCGCATCAGAAACCTATTTTCAAAACACTAAAACGGCACTTAAGAACCAGAAGCATCAATTCAAGGGCTTGAAAATCAGATTGGTCAACTTGCCAAATTAATATCAAAAAGACCACAAGGTGGACTACCAAGTAACACTGTGTCAAATCCCAGAGAACATGTCAAAGCAATTACTCTAAGAGATGGGAAAGTATTGGCTGAATCAGAAAAGAAGCCTGTTCAAGAATCCACAAAAGACAAGGTAGAGGAAGAAGAACCCAAGGAAAACAATCCACCAACACTTAAGGAATATAAACCACCCATACCATATCTGGCAAAGTTGAAGAAAGACCGCATAGATGCTCAATTTGGTAAATTTCTTGAACTTTTTAAACAGTTACATGTTAACTTACCTTTTGTTGAAGCGATTTCACAGATGCCGAAGTATGCAAAGTTTCTTAAAGAACTCCTCACAAATAAAAAGAAGTTGGAAGAATTAGCCATAGTGGAACTCAACGAGGAATGCTCAACTATTCTCCAAAATAAACTACCGGCCAAACTAAAAGATCCAGGGAGTTTTACCATTCCTTGCTTAATTGGTAGTTTAATTATTGAAAAAGCCTTAGCTGATCTAGGTGCTAGTATTAACCTAATGCCCTACAAAATGTTCAAGCAACTAGGTCTAGGGTAACCAAAACCCAGTAGGATGAGTATTCAATTAGCTGATAGATCTGTTAAATACCCTAGGGGAATCATTGAAGATGTGCTGGTAAAGGTAGATAAATTTATATTCCCGGTTGATTTTGTTGTGCTTGGTATGGATGAGGATATTGAGGTGCCTTTAATTTTGGGACACCCATATTTAGCTACTACTAGAGCCGTTATCGATGTAGGGGATGGTAAATTAGTGCTTAGAGTTGGTGAAGAAGAAGTCGTTTTTAAAATCTATGATGCTATGAGATTTTCTAAAAAAACAAGATGATTCCTATTATTTTATTGATGCTATTGATTATTTTGTTCAAGATAATTTCTCTCGCAGACACGTTGGAACTGTGTCTTGTTCAAAGTGGGGGGAAGATGAAGCCACCACTGAAGTTAGACAAATAATGAAAGAGTTAAACACTAATGAACTTGTCACAAGGCACATAGGTTATGAAAGTATTAAGATGAATGACGAACTGAGACAAAACCCTTCGATTGATGAACCTCCTAAATTGGAATTAAAACAGTTGCCTGACCACTTAGAGTATGTATTTTTAGGAGATGATTCGACATTACCAATAATTATCGCATCAGACTTAAGTACTGAAAAGAAAAAGGAATTACTTCAAGTATTAAAAGAACACAAGAAGGCTATAGCTTGGAAGATTTCTGACATTAAAGGAATTAGTCCTTCTTTTTTCACCCACAAAATTCTAATGGAAGATGAATATAAATCATCAATGCAAGCTCAGAGACGATTGAATCCCAACATGAAGGAAGTCGTAAAAGCCGAGGTAATTAAACTTCTAGACGCAAGCATTATTTATCCTATTTCTGACAGTTCTTGGGTAAGTCCTGTGCAGGTTGTTCCTAAAAAGGGAGGCATGACCGTGTTATCCAATGATAAAAAGGAGTCAATACCTACAAGAACAGGCACTGGATGGAGAGTCTGCATTGATTATAGAAAGCTGAATGATGCAACTCGAAAAGATCATTTTCCCTTACCTTTTATCGATCAGATGTTGGAAAGATTATCAGGTCATATGTATTACTGTTTCCTAGATGGCCTCTCTGGCTATTTCCAAATCCTGATAGCTCCAAAAGATCAGGAGAAAACAACATTCACATGTCCATACGGTACGTTTGCTTATTGTAGAATGCCTTTTGAATTATGTAATGCTCCTGCTACTTTTTAGCGATGCATGCTTGCTATCTTTGACGAACTCGTGGAAGACATCATGGAAGTATTTATGGATGATTTTTCAGTTTTCGGTAACTCTTTTCAACTTTGTCTTAATAATTTAAAACGTGTTCTGATAAGATGTGAAGAGACAAATCTAGTGCTTAATTGGGAAAAATGCCACTTTATGGTTCAAGATGGTATTGTACTAGGACATAAAATTTCTAGTAAAGGGATAGAGGTAGAAAAAGCAAAAAATTGAAACTATTGAAAAATTACCTCCCCCTAAGTCAGTTAAGGCTATAAGAAGTTTTTTAGGACATGCTGGTCTTTATCACAGATTTATTAAAGACTTTTCGAAAATAGCTAAACCTTTAACGAAATTACTAGAAAAAGATGTGCTTTTCAACTTTGACCAAGAATGTTTAGAGTCTTTTAATACTCTTAAGGAAAATTTAGTCAATGCCCCGATTATGATTTCACCTGATTGAAATCTGCCTTTTGAACTAATGTGCGATGCGAGTGATTTTGCAGTAGGTGCAGTTTTGGGACAGCGAAGAGACAAGCACTTTCAACCGATCTATTATGCTAGCAGAACTCTGACAATTACACAAGCAAATTATACAACCACGGAAAAAGAATTGCTAATTGTTATTTTTACATTTGATAAATTCAGATCTTATTTAATATTATCAAAAGTCATCGTTTATACTGATCATTCTGCTCTTCATTGTCTTCTAACTAAAACTGATGCAAAACCGCAATTGATAATATGGATTCTATTGTTACAGGAATTCGACTTAGAAATAAAAGACAAGATAAACATGCAAAGCACAACCAATCAATTTGATCACGAGCCCTAACACATATCCTCCTCATCATTGTTAGTCATATATTTCATACAAATATCAGAAACAGGCATGGGCTCAACAATCAACAAATTTTTATGTACATGTGTTTTTCCACATCATGTATTTATATAACATATGCACTTCATATTCTTGTATTTCCAGTACATTTTCATAATAATTTGTTTTGATTTCAAATTATTTCATGTCAGAACTTTGCTCATTAAATCCTTCGAAACATCGCATATTTCCATATATCTTGTATCCTGATTTTCATGTATTTCAGACAGATGCATGTAATGATTCCTTTTGTATTTGTATCTTCTTATATTAGAATTTTACCTGTTGAATCATTGAAAACATCAATGGATACACAGGTAGTACACTCGAAGTGTACAAATCAAAATCTATCAATTCATATCCGAGAGTACTCCTTAGAGCACTTAATCAGAAAGCACACTCTCAAGCACTATAACAAAATGCCCATGTGAGCATGAATCAGGAAACATATCCAGGCTTGGTAACACAAAGCTCACAAAGAGCTTGAATTAGCGGTTCACTAAGAACCAAATCGAGAAAATCATGTAACAGTAAGCTTGTCCTGGCTTAATAACAGAAAGTTCACAAAGAACTTGAATCGGGTAGCTCCAAAGAGCACTTTACAGAAAGCACCGGATAGCCACATAACAGAAAGCTCCGGATAGCCATATAATAGTAAGTTCAAGCGAGCACTATCAGTAAGCTCCAAAGAGCCTTTAACAGAATGTTCATAAAGAACTTATAAACAAAACGCTCATAAGGCATGGGTATGTCTACAATATATGCAGATCACGACCATACAGAATGTTCTGAAGAACATGAACAGAATACTCCGAGGAGTATAAACAGTAAGCTCGCAAGAACACTATATCAGTAAGCTTGAGAGGGCTTAAGCTCTTTCGAGCTACAGATGTCCGCAGCATATGCAGGACACTACCGTTTCAAGAAACAGAACCTTGTATCCAATCGACTTTCATTCATTCAAACAAGACTTGACATTTATCGCGTATTATCAAATATGTGATCATTTTATATATATTTATGACATTAATAAAATTCACATATACACATTTATTAATTATTTTTCGGATATATGATCAAATTTCATAAACATGGTTATTTCACAATTTGCATTCAAAACACTTAATTTAAGCATATATTTATAACATTTTTCATTTAAACGAAACTTAACATTTATCAAATATAAAAGGGCACGTGATCAATTTTCTACATAAGGCATTCATACAATTCACACATACAACATTTATTTTAAGCATTGATATTCGTGATATGAAGTAATAAAACTTATAATAATGATCACACCAGAAACTAACTATTATCACGATTTTAAGGCAAGCGCACCTATCGAACAACAGTATAGCTTAGTGGCAAGACCGAGATATCGTACCCAAGGGAACCAAAAGTACTAGTACTAACTTTCTTTCTATTATTTAAACTAGAAATAAAAGGGGGATTTGTATGAAACTAAACTAATTCTAAAACTAAACTAAGAATGCACAAAAAGTGAATTGGGGAAAAACTCTTAGGAAAAACTGATTGATTTGGACAATACTCAAGGGAGAATCCACCTAGACTTCACTTGTTATCAACTCTTGAACTAGACGATTTATTCACTTGACTTGATCCGTAGAAATCCGTAACTTATGTTAATATCTCACTCGAGACTAAAAACAACTAACCCTAGGTTGATTAATTGAAATCTCTTTCTAATTAAAACCCCCAGTGTTGCATTAACTTGATCTATGGATTCCCTTATTAGGTTTGACCCTAATCTGGCAGATTTTCGTCGTCCTATCTCTAGGATTGCGATCAACTCCACTTAATTGTGTTGGATCTACTCCTATGCAGGGACTTTTACTCCTCTACATAAGCACATTCGACTTAAATCAATATCCCGGAAATATCAATTTAAGAGTTAAAAACACAATTAAGAACAAATCAAATATTTTTCATATAATTCAAGAGAAAATAATAACAAGATCTGTCTTAGGTTTCATCCCCCTCAAGTATTTGGGGGATTTAGTTCATAATTATAAAAAAAAAACATCTCAGAAGAAATAAAATAACAAAACATAAAGAACCAAAAAACCCTTGTAGGAATTTGAAGGGAGATCTTTAGTCTTGAGGCAGAATTCGGCTTCTGGGATGGATCAATCGGCTTCCCTTCGAGTAATTCCTTGCTTCTATTCTCCTTTTCGAGGGAGAAAAGTACTATTTTGAGGAGAGAAAAGTATCCCTTAGTAGTTGCCTCCTAGGGTCTTTATATAGAGCTTTGGAGTGTCTTTCTTAGCCCCTAAGTAGCCTTTTCCGAGTGAAATTGAACTTCCTCACGACAGAGACACGCCTGTGTGCCACGCCCGTGTGGATCGAGGCCCAGGCCGTGGTCGGGCCTGTTGATGGTGGCACGGGCGTGTGGTCTGGCCGTGCTTGTCGGGGTTAGGCCGTGTTCAAGCTCAATGTGGCACGGCCGTGTGGTGAATCTCTGGGTTGTGTTGTTTATTGAATTGGGCCTAATTTGCCCCTTTTTAGCCTGTTCCTTGCTCTTTTCTCTTCCTTAAGCTCACCTGGGTATAAAACATGAAATAGAAGGATTAAGAGCACCAATTTCCACAAATTCAATGATAATTCATCCAGAAATTAAGCTAAGCATGAGGTAAAAACATGTATAATTTATCGTTTATCAAGCATGAATTATATTCAATTTAGTTACACGAACTTACCTCGACAAATGTTCGTGTACATAATATCTACTAAATCGATTTTTTTCTCTTTTCCTCGTTCTAACTCTAAATTTGATCTATCTGGATCTATATCAATAAATTCAACATCAATTCATGTTTCTTTCAATTCAGTTTACATCTCTTGCAAAATTACCATTTTGCCCCTAGCTTTTTATTAAATGACGATTTCGTCCCTAGGCTCGGAAAATGAAATTCATGCAATTTATCCCTTGTTCCAAGCCTAAATATTTTCATATATATCCCTCAAATTCAATGAAATTTTAGAATTTTTGATAAATTCAACAATTTTACAATTTAACCCCTAAATTATAATTTTACCCAAAATTCTTTGATAAAATTTCTTTACATATCCATTAACAACTTAATTTCATCATCTAATAACTAAAATCATATAAACTTATCAACGGTATCTTCCAAAACTTTCAACAAAATAAAAAACTAATGAAATAGTAAGTTGGACCAAATTGCAAAAGTCCCAAAACATAAAAATTTCAAGGAAAAAGCAAGAATTAAACTTACGTGATGCTAGAATAGGAAAACTAGCCTTGAGAGCTCTTTCATGGTGTTTTTGGGTAGAAATTGAAGAAGAAATGGTCTAGAAACTATTAAAGTCAATTTTGGCCATGTAAACTTTGTTGTAATTCCAATTTTGTCATTATCACATAAAAATCCTTGATTTTTTTCACGCTATGCCACGTCAGCCAAATAAAATGGTCCATTTTCCCTTTTAGTCCTTCCTTATTTAATTGTTAATCTATTTAATCACTTTAACAAGTTTTGCATCTTTTTCAATTTAGTCCTTTTTAATTAATTGACTACTGAGACATTAAAATTTTCTGACGAAACTTTAATACTACCTTATTGACACTCCATAAATATTTATAAAAATATTTACGGCTCGGTTTATAACACTGAGGTCTCGATACCTCTTTTTCTCAATTACTTGACTTAATAAATCTTTATAAAATAAAATTTACTATTTAAAAAATCTTTTAAGAGCTACATTTGACTCATAAATATTAAATAATATAATTTACGAGTTCATTTTCAAGATTTGGTGGTCTCGAACCACTGTTTCTGACATCACTGAAATCTGGGCTATTACAAGCAACCACTGCTTAAAGAACACAATTTCACCATTTAAAATCCATTTTCATACAGTTTGCTAACATCTCAATCATAGATAACCTCCATGCAAAACCTTGCATTCATACTTACTGTTCGTACAATTCTTAACATCTTTACTTCTTCAAAAACTTAACATGTAAAGCTATAATACTAACCGAGAGATGAAACAACCACTGATTAAATAAAGAACCTTAGTTTCCAACTTAATGAGAAAAAGATAACATTTAGATTTAAGAAAAAGGAAACAGAGAGTAATATTGAAAGAAGATGAAAATTTCCTTACAAACCCTTCTCATCCACATATATATAACCAACTTCTTATTGTTGGAACTTGAAATGTGTCGTTTGAATCCATAATTTTTCCTTCTTAACGGCCTACAAGTTCTAAGAGAAATATAAATGAGCATGTTGTATAATTGATATTTGACTAGTCAATCTAATTAACTCTTAACCAGATCTCATTACAAAACCTAACTAACACCGTACTTAGACAAACTGGGCTCACCATGCATATGGCAATAACTCAACCGGCTTATACTTCACTGGATATACCCTTTTCTTAGCTAACAAAATAAGAATAACGTAAAACCTTTATTCACCTCTACAGCGATTACTATGTGCCACACTCCTATTCACTAGAAGACAATAACATGGCAAATTTCACTATGCCTAACAGATAACTTCACAACTTTACATCTTAATCTAGGATCCACTAGACTTGAGGTGTGATAGATGCAAAGTGTTGATTCCAAGCTCTGAAAATAGCTATGAAAGCTAAGATAGACTCTACATATTCCAACTCAATGTAGGACTTGTAGATGGAAAAGAAATGCATATGGAAAAGTGAAACTTATAAGGTCAGACTTGTAGCAAAAGGTTATACTCAGAAAGAAAGTATTGATTACAAAGAAACATTTTCTCCGGTTGCCATGCTCAAGTCAATCCACATATTATTATCCATTGTGCTAGCTCTTGATTACAAAATCTGGCAAATAGATGTCAAGACAGTGTTTTTTAACACCTATCTTGAAAAGAACATATAGATGATGCAACCTACCGAATATATGGCTAAAGGAAACGAGTATAAAGTTTGCAAACTACTTAGATCCATATATGGACTTAAGCAAGCATCCCCCTCATGGAATCAAAGATTAGATCAAGAGATCAAGACTTTTTTATTTGAGCAAAATGTAGATGGACCTTGTGTTTATAAACATTTAAAGGATAGAAAGGTGGTTTTTCTCATTCTACATGTTCATGACATTCTACTAATTGGGAATGATGTAGGGACATTTTCATTGGTTAAACTATGGTTAACCCAATAGTTTAACATAAAGGATATAGGAGAAGCTAATTTTGTTCTAGGCAATCGAATCGTAAGAAATCGAAAGAACGAAATGATAGCATTATCTTAGGCTTCATACATAGATAAGATATTGGAGCATTATTCAATGTCCGACTCAAAGAAGAGATATCAACCTTCCGTATCAAGATTTCATCTTTCTTTAAAGCATTGTCCTAAGATAGCGAAAAAAAAAAGAAAGAACATGAGAAAGGTTCCTTATGCTTTAGTAGTAGGAAGTCCTATATATACTATGCTATATGCACATGCCTAAATGTTTGTTTTGAAGTATGGTTAGTAAGCCGATATCAGGCAAATCCAGGACTAAGACACTGGCAAACAATTAAGCATATACTCAATTATTTACGGAGAAAGAGGGATTATATGCTTGTGTATTCTAGAAGAGATCTCACTCCTATCAGATATACTGATTCTGACTTCCAAACATGTTGAGATTCGATGAAATCAACATTAGACTGTGCTTTTATCCTAAACGATGAGGTCATAGTGTGAATAAGTGACAAGCAGGGTTACACTGCTAAGTTCACTATGGAAGGTTGAATATGTGGAATGAAAAAGCTATGTGTAACAGTCCACTTTTTAGTAGTGTCAGAAATAGTAGTTTCGGGGACACCAAATTTGACAAATAAGTTCGTAAACATTATTATTTAATATTTACGAGTCAAGCACGGTTTTAAAAAGGTTTTTGATGTAGTAATTTTGTTATATAAGCAATTTATTAAATTTAATTGGTATGACCCTAAGGTCAAGTGGTTTTAGAAAATAAGGTACCAGGACCTCATTTCTATAAACTAGGTCATAAATATTTTTATAAATATTTATAGAGTGTCATTAAGGTAGTATTAAAGTTTCATTGAAAATTGTCAACGTTTCGATAGTTAATTAACTAAAAAGGACTAGATCGTAAAAGATGTAAAATTTGATCACTATTTGATTTGAGCGATTAAATGGCTTAATGAATGAAAGTATATGGACTAATATGGAAATATACCATATTATATATAAGTGGGCGGTTGGCTTTGTCTAATTATGAAAATATGTATGTTTTATTAATTAAAATAAAAGGAAATCAAATAAAGTTAAAGATATCATCTTTTTCCTTTTATTCTTTTGTCAAATTTGAGAAAAAAGAAAGCCATTGATAAACCTTCAAGCTTCGACCAAGCTTCATAGGATGCATGTAAGTCTGTTTTAGCCCCGTTTCTAGTAATTTTTATGTTTTTAATATCGTTGCAACTAGGTTCAGCTAGCTCGTACCTTCGATTTTGAAAATGTTAACAATTTTGAATGTTTACATTGATGAACCTTGTGATTTTAGATGTTAAATGATGAATTTGAAATGTTGGTTGATATTTAAAAGTATTTTATTAAGTGATTTTGATGAATTTTTTTATTAGGGACTAAATTGTTAAAATAGTAAAATTACAAGGATTTGATGTAAAATTGTTGCAAATATGGGCTAATATGGGTGTCATGAATATTCGGCTGTCATAAATTGGCATTAAAAATGGTAAATTTCCATGTTTTGGGCTCAAAGACTAAATTGAATAAAAGTAAAACTTTAGAGGTAATTCTGTAAAAATGTCAAAAAATGACTAAATTGCATAAAATACATTATTTTACTGTCTAAATTAATATATTAAATGAAATTATTAATTTAGATTAATTTAGATCAAGATCAGGTGAAAAATCAAGGAGAATGAAAATTATCAAAATTCCCCTATACTTTGACATTTCTGTAATTTAGCCAAGTCAGTTCGTATGAACTGTATTCTGTACAATTTTTATTAAATTTAATGTTAATATGTGATTATATTGTGATTAAATCAATATATATGTGTGTTTGTATGCAATTTATCTTGTAATGAAATGATGGAAATCCAACGTCGACTATTGAGCCTCGTTTGAGTCTTAGGAATTCGTAGGATACAAATAACATGTCATTAGGGTTTACATGATTCGGGTGCTGATCTTGAACTTCCTACCGATGGCTGAGGTCTGACATGTGTTGCAGATACTCCACAGCTCATGTGAGCAACATCGTATAGCTACGTTCCGACCCACAGCTCGTGTAAGTAGGCCTATTTTCACAGCTCGTGTGAGCATTCTGATTCACAACTCATGTGAGCATTTTGATTCATAGCTCATGTGAGCATACATGTACAGGAATTGATAGAATACAGTTATATGAGCTAGCACACTATGTGTGAGCTATCCCATGTATCCAACGGTATTCTAGACGGTTCAACGGGCATGATTTGAAAAGAAATAGTAAGAGTTCAATACGAACTAAGACATGTTCACATATGAATTGCATTGAATTGGTGATACATGGATAAATGTAAGTTGAAATGGATGATATATTCATATGTTACATGTTTAAATGTTGTGATCATCCATGAGTAAATTGCATGTTTCTTATGCTTATATTGCTAACATGTTTGGTGTGAATGCTTAGGCTTTGGCTAAGCTATTGGATGGATTGTATTATGCTTACTTATAAGTTATGCATTGAAATGGTAAGTGCCCAAATGGAAATATGCTTATGTTCATGAAAGAGTGGTAAGGTTTAAATTATGTAATTTCTTATGAAATGGTTTATCATGTGGTTAATTTCAAAATAACTATGTTTAAATGCACTAGCTTGTGGCTATGGTTGATGATATGCTTATGTCTTGTGTGTTAAGCATATGAAACGGGTGTGGAATGGTAATGAAATAGTAAGTCCATACTTGAAGTGTAAAATGATGAAAAAGGGAATGATAAGTTGAATTGATATTGTTATTTAAGCTAAAGAAAGTAAAAAAAATGGAAAGTAATGAAATACAAATGAAAGAAAGAAAATTTGAAAGGGTTTAAAGTTTTATAAAATCCTACTATGCTAGGGATGATATGTATATATGATGCTGTGGATTTATTCACCTTGTGAGTTGTTGAATATGGCTTCATGAATCTTGCGAAATTGGTATAGGATTATTCTTGATATGTATAAATTTCATATTTGAAATGGATTAATATGACTAAAGTTTATATGAGCTTACTAAGCATTCATTGCTTACGTAGTTATTTTTCCTTTACTTTTTAGATTATCAAAAGCTTGATCAGGTTGGAAGCTCGTCGGAGATCTATCACACTATCTAGCGATTATATCAGTAGATTTTGATTTCTTGGTTAAGGTTATAATGGCATGTATAGTTGGACTTATAGTTGATGATTGGTTGAATGTTAGTTGATGAGTTTGACATGTATATGTCATTTGGGGTGATGTAGCATTGGTACAGTTGGTGCTTTGTTGATATGTGTTAATTTGATAATGTGTTAAAGCATGTTTGAATGGCCAAAGGGATATATGATGAAATTTACCTCAACATGGTCAAGATATGACATGCTTTGGAAAGGTTTTGAATAGATGTGCATGATTGAAATCTGGTTTGTATACATGTTGATTGTTGGAACCATCGGGATATGGTTAGATTTTTATCTTCAAATAGCCAAAATGGTATGGTTATTATGTATCAATTATGTTATGTTTTGGTATGAAAACAAGTTAAGTGATAATTTTTAAATATGCACATGTATAGGTGTTTTGGTTGATATTATAACCATTATGTTTTGGCTTGTAATTATGGTATTTTGAGTGATTGAAATGGTCATTAGGTTGATATATGTATGTCACCTTATGATGGTTGATTTTGTAGTCTTTATGATGCTTAAATGATGGAAGTTGAAATGGTATTTAAAATGTATATAATGGTATGTTCTTTGACATGGTTAAATGTGGTCATTTTGGTATATGGAATGTAGTTGACATATATGGCTAATGGTGCTAAATGTTAAATGGTCAATTTGGCAGTATGAGTGTGAATTTGATATGTGAACAAAAGGGTAAGTTTTGGCTAAACTATGCATAGGTTATATGCATGTTTAATTGTTGTAATTGAGGTGCCTTTTGGGTACATTGGTTGTATGAACATATATTTTATTTGGATATCTTGTTGTTGCATGGTTTGATGCATTTTGGGATGCTTGATTATATATGAGCAAATTGGCTTGGAAATGGCCTATTTTTTGTCCACACGGCCAGAGACACAAGCGTGTGTCTCAGCCGTGTGCCACACACGGCTATGTGACACGGCCATATGTCCCTTGTAGGTTTTTAAAGGTTGCATTTTGAGAGTTACACGACTTGGCACATGAGCGTGTAGCTTGGCCATATGACCCAAGTCAGAGGGTTACACGGGCACGGCACGAGCTGGGGCACGATGTGTGTCCCTATTTCGAATGCCCATACGGTCTGAGACACGGACGTGTGTCTCAACTGTGTGACCCCTGTATTTTAAAATTTTTCATCTTTTCCTTAAAAATTCTATATGTTTTCGATTTAGTCCTTACTTGTTTCTAATGTGTTTTTAGTGCCTCGAGGGCTCGTTTAAGGGACAATATGTATATTATTGTTTGATTTTGCTATGATTGATATTGTGAATTAAAAGTTTTAAAAATTTTTTTAGTTTTGAAACATAAACTCTGGTAATGCTCTGTAACCCTATTCTGACGACGAATACAAGTTAGGGGTGTTACACTATGGCATTGTAACAGTGTGGGTATAGTTAAATGATGTACTCTTACATTTGACACTTTTTGCTTGCTAATTCCTTTGTCTTGTGAACTTTTCACTACTTAATTGGTTGCATTCGATTTATTTCTTGTGTAGTGAACCCAATACTGGAATTGGCAACAAAAGGACGTAATCTGCAGTTTTTTTTCTTTTTATTTTGCCATGGCTGGAGGCGTGGGCATGACACTGGGCACGACGCGGATCTGACGTAGCAGATCAGAAGTCAACATGGGGAATATTCTGGAAACAACTCAGCTTGATTTGTTGACGTGATTTAGGGGATTTTGGATTTCATTTTCATAATTTTAGGATATTATCTTTTTAATTTGATTAGTTTCCTTGTTGTTTTGGGAATTTGAAGCCTATAAATACCCACCCTTGGGTAAGGCTAAGGATCATCTCTTGCCTTTATTTCTTGTTGCTACTTTGTTTTCATTTTCAATAAAGTTTTCTTTTTTTGTTTTATTTTTGCTTTCTTTTATTTTATTTTATGCTTTTACATTATCAAAACATATTAAGCGTGATAATCAATATCATGCTTGGCTAATTTTTCTCAAGTTAAGAGCTAGTAACAATCAATTCCACGCGTGAGAATTGAATATTGCTTAAATCCCTTGGGGATACATTTTCGTCCTTCTGCTTAGATAGTTTGGCAATCGGCCTTACTAAAACTTTTAAACATTTTTCAAATTAAAAGGGATCCATGGGTCTGGAATCGTTTAATTATACAGTTGGGAGGAAGGATCGGCCTGTGGCAGTTCGACTTCCTATGAACAATCTTAGCGGTGATCCGCTAAGGAAAGACGAGATCGGAAACGATTCTCAGTGAGACAACTTTCGAGTCGGGCTTTTCCTGTTTTAAAACTAAGTTTTCCTGTTTTAAAACTAAGTATTTTAACAGCGATAGAAGTGGCGGATTTACTTAAGAATCGACTTTTGAAGATAGACTTGGAAAGATCGGTTACATGAGAGAAAAGCAAGTTACAATGGGTTGGGCCTCGTAGACTGTAACCGACATGAATCCCGGAGTAAAAATCTATTTTCGATGATCTTAGAAATTAACGAAACTAGCTCAAGGCGATACTTATACTCGTGATTATTCAACTTAATCTTTCACCTTCTTTATTTTACTGCTTCTACTTTAATACATCTTTCTTTGCAATCTTACTTGTTTATTTTATTTCCTTGTTACTTCTCAAATCACGCCAACCCTGTTTTTTAGTCTCTCTTTTAGCTCCTAGGTCAGGAACAATAAATTTAACCAAGAATTCTGTTAAACTCCCTGTGGATCGACCCTTTTCCACTATTCTACCCTTTTTTCTATTTTTGAAGAGGTTTATTTTATTTTGATGGGCAAAACGACGCTTGTCAAAATTGGTGCCATTACCGGGGAGTTTTATTTTCGACAATTATTGATTATTTTGTTTGATTTTTATGACTAGGAGAAACCCAGGGACTCTAGTTCAATATAACTCGAAAATTGAAGCAAGCGCTCGTAGAAATCACGGTCAAACACTTCGATGAAAGAAGCAGCAAGAGCAAAAAGAGCAACAATCCAATTTGGAGTCCACTTCTGCGACGCCACCACGTGAACCGGAACCAACTCCCAACGAAGGACTATCTCCCAACACCACTACTCCAATTACAAATCCCACATTTGAACCAGAGCCAATGGCGAACCAAACCATTAGAGAGCTTGCCGCCGCCCCCGCCGTACAAGAACCGCTCTGCATTACCTTTCCTTAAGGGACCACCCCTTTTCAACTCAAAACAAGGTTAATTCATCTCCTCCCTACATTCAACGGTCTCCCTAGCGAAAGTCCACATAAACATCTCACCAAATTCCACATGATGTGTAGTAGCATGAAGCCGCAAAGAGTCTCGGAAGACCAAATCAAACTAAGGGCATTTTCTTTTTCCTTAGCCGGAATGGCTAAGGAATGGTTATTTTACCTTCCGCCTAACTCAATAACCACATGGGCTAAAGTATCTCGTGTTTTCCTTGATAGGTATTTTTCAGCGGCAAAGGTGAGTGAGCTTAGGCGAAGCATTTTGGGAATCCAGCAAAGGAGCGATGAATCTCTCTATAACTACTGGGAGAGGTTCAAAAAGTTATGCGCAAGTTGCCCGCAGCATAGCCTATCCGAGCAGACCCTCCTTCAGTATCTCTATGAAGGGATGCTTCCGATGGACAAAAAGATGGTGGATGCTGCAAGTGGTGACGCAATCGTCAATATGACGCTAGAAAATGCAAGAACTCTAATCTCTACTATGGCCGCAAACTCACAACAGTTCGGCTCTTCAAGTGAACCTAGCCGACGAGTTCACGAAGTAAATATCGTTTCTTCGGAAAATAAAATAGACAAGTTGACTGATATTGTCAACTCTCTTGTTACAGGTAAGATGGGAGCCGCGAAGGTTTGTGGAATCTGCACGATACCAAACCACCCAATCGATTCATATCCAATGCTAGAAGATGAGTCGGGCGTCCAAGTCAATACCATAAATAATTTCCCAAGACCTCCTCAAAGGCCATACAATCCCTACGGTAACACTTTCAATCCCGGTTGGAGAGATCACCCAAATATGAGCTATAGAAACAAAAACCAAAATTACCAACCAAGACCACCTCCCTTTCCAAATCAATCACAACAAAAAACCTCTCTTGAGACCATTGTTGAAAAGTTGGCCATTTCATAAGAGAAATTCCAAACCCAAACATAATCCCATCTCTAAGAAATTGACAAACAAATAAGCCAACTAGCCCAAACCGTTGGTCACCTAGAGTCTCAAGGACTATTGCCCTCTCAAACCGAAACAAATCTAAGGGAAAATGTGAGCACAATTACTTTACGAAGTGGTACCGTAATTTCACCAGAACTGACAAAGGAGCCCAAGAAAACTGACAAAGATAAAAAAGACACTTCTTTGAAGGGTCAAGTAGAAAAATCCTTGCCTACCTCAGGTAAAGTCATTCCTAGTCCTTCTTTTTCTACTTACGAGACTCCTCCTCCCTTTTCAGGAAGGCTTGCAAGGTGTGACAAAAAGGAAGAGGAGAAGGAAATTTTGGATATATTCAAAAAAGTGGAAATCAATATTCCAGTCCTTGATGTCATTCGAAAGGTGTCAAAATATGCGAAGTATTTGAAAGACTTATGCACAAACCGGAGGCGGTTGTCCGGCAATGAAAGAGTTAACCTCAGCGAAAATATTTCCGCCATTTTTCAAAGACGCCTACCACCGAAATACAAGGACCAAGGGATGTTCGTAATTTCGTGCAAAATCAAAAAAGTTAGAATAAAAAGGGCGATGTGCAATCTAGACGCATCTATTAATGTCATGCCGCTAAGCATCTATAATAAAATTTCAACAGAACCATTAAAGGAGACGTGAGTGACGCTTTAATTAGCTGATCGGTCAGTTATCTACCCCGAAGGGGTACTAGAAAATGTGTTGGTAAAGGTAAACGATCTCATTTTCCCCGCTGATTTTTACATTATTGACATGGAAAATGACCGCAGCAACAACGGATCAAAAATCTTGCTTGGGCGCCCTTTCTTGTCAACAGCGCATACAAAAATCGATGTCCGTAACGGCATCTTAACCATGGAATTTGACGAGGAAGTGGTTAAATTCGATGTGTACAAAGCTATGAAGTATCCTGATTCCATCGCAAATTTAAATTTCATTGACATTATAGATCCGTTAGCCGATGATTTTATCGAAACTGATTTATTTTATGATTTTTGTAGGGAATTGGAGTGTCTCGACGATGAAAGCGAAATCATTTCAACTCTTTCCTCCATTTTTGATTTTCGATTAATTCCATGTCAATCTAAACCCCATTCCTCAATTTTGCAAGCGCCACAACTAGAATTGAATCAACTTTCATCGCATCTCAAATACGAATTTTTGGGCGATAACCGAACCTTGCCAATTATCATTTCAAGTGAATTATCACAGCAGGAAGAGAAAGAATTGATTGCTGTTTTGCGCACTTATAAAAATGCAATTGGATGGACATTAGCTGATATCCAAGGCTTAAGTCCATCCACTTGCATGCATAAAATTAAAACAGAGGAGAACGCGAAACCAACGAGAGAATGCCAGCAACGTTTAAACCCACCAATGATGGAGGTTGTGACTGAGGAGATTCAAAAGTTGCTAGATGCTGACATTATCTACCCCATTTCTGATAGCAAATGGGTACGTCTGGTCCATGTTGTGCCAAAGAAGACTGGAATCACAGTGGTCGAAAATGTCGAAGAAAAAATGATTCTGAAGAGAGTACAGAATGGTTGGAGAATGTGTATCGATTATAGGAAACTCAACTCACAAACCCTAAAAGATCATTTTCCTTTACCATTTATCGATCAAATGATCGAAAGACTTGCCAAAAAATCACATTACTGCTGTCTTGATGGATTTTCTGGATTTTTTAGGTTCCGGTGGCACCCGAAGACCAAGAAAAAATAATATTCACTTGCACTTTCGGAACTTTTACCTATAAGAGAATGCCTTTCGGTCTTTGCAATGCTCTGGCCACATTCCAACGATGCATGTTAAGCATTTTCTCTAATCACATCGAGCGAGGAATAGAGGTATTTATGGATGATTTTACTATTTACGGTAATTTATTCTCTCAATGCCTTTCCAATCATTCTTATGTTCTTAATCGATGCATTGAATTTAAATTGGTTTTAAACTACGAGAAATGCCATTTCATGGTAAGTAAAGGATTTGTACTCAATCATATGGTTTCGGCCCAAGGAATTGCCATTGATAAGGGAAAAGTTGATGTAATTCACTCACTTCCATACCCCACTTCGGTGAGGGAAATTTATAGTTTTCTTGGCCATGCAGGTTTCTACCGACAGTTCATAAAGGGCTTCTCTAAGTTGGCGCAACCTCTTTGCCGATTGCTACAAAAGGATGTGAATTTTGTTTTGGATCAATCTTGCAAAGATTCGTTCGACGAGCTTAAGGGAAGGCTTATATCCGCACTAATCGTACAACCACCAGATTGGACTTTACCATTTGAGATTATGTGTGACACATCCGACCTTAACGTGGGAGCTGTTCTCGGTCAAAGGAGTAAAGAAGGACCAAAGAAGGACCACACGTGATAGCCTATGCCTCTAGGACTCTTGACTCGACTCAGCGCAACTACTTGACAACGGAAAAAGAGCTATTTACAGTCATTTTTGCATTAGAAAATTTTTGTTCTTATTTATTAGGAACTAAAATTTTTGTTTTTTCCGATCATGCAGCGCTGAAATACTTGATAAACAAAAAAGAAGCAAAATCGAGGTTGATACGATGGATTCTCTTACTGCAGGAGTTCGATATTAAAATCAAGGATAAAAAAAGTAAAAACTCAGTGGCTGACCACCTAAGCCGTTTGCCTACTTCACCGGTCGAACCTCCCTACGAGAATAATTTCCGGACGAAACCTTGATGGAAGCTCACGCATCATTCCCATGGTTCGCCGATTTGGCAAATTTTCTAGCTACGGGTAAATTTCTGAACAATCTATCTCGATCCGAGATCAAACACATAAAAAGAGAATCTTGATACTATATTTGGGACGATCCATATTTATGAAAAAATTACTCGGATCAAATCGCCTAACAATGCGTAAGTAACATCGACGTAAAATCCATACTTGAGTTTTGTCATTCCTACGCTTGCAGTGGACATTTCAGCCCTAAACGAACCGCACACAAAATTTTTGAGTGCAGATTTTATTGGCCAACCTTGTTTAAAGACACTTACAACTTTTGCAAAGCATGTGACAAGTGCAAAAGAGTCGAAAATCTAAGCTGAAGGAGTGAGATGTCGTTAAATCCTATACACATCTGTGAAATTTTCAATGTGTGGAGGCTCGATTATATAGGGTCATTTACCTTATCATTTGGATATTTATACATTATTTTGGCTATTGATTACGTTTCGAAATGGGTAGAGGCGAAAGCCACCCGAGAAAATAATGTGAAAACCACAACTAATTTTTTGCGTGATTTTATTTTCTCCAGATTTGAAACTCCGAGAGTGATCATTTGTGATAGAGGAACACATTTTGTTAACCGAGTCGTCGAAGCTTTGATGAAGAAATGTGACGTGACTTAGCGGATAGCAACAGCTTATCATCCACAAACCAACGGACAAACAGAGGTTTCAAATTGAGAAATCAAGTCAATCCTAGATAAGACAGTTAAACCAAACCGGAAGGATTGGAGCTTGAAGTTAGTTGATGTGTTGTGGGCATACCGCACAGCCTACACAGGACCTATCGGGATGTCACCTTACCGACTTATTTTCGACAAACCCTTCCACTTGCCTGTCAAACTCGAGCATAGGGCGTTTTGGGCGGTGAAGGAATGTAATATAGAGATGAATGTTGTCGGCGAAGCACAGAAACTTCATATCCAAGAGCTTGAGAAGATTCGTCGAAACGCTTACGATAGGGCACAACATTATAAAGAGCGAACAAAAGCATTTCATGACAAGCGCATTTCATTTAAATCTTTTTCCATTGGGCAGAAAGTTCTCCTATTTAACTCAAAATTAAAAATTTTTGCAGGAAAACTTAAGTCCAAGTAGAGCGGACCATTTACCATGATCAATGTTTTTCCTCATGGAGCTGTGGAAATTGAGGATAGCTCAGGTGCACGGTTTAAAGTTAATAGACAGTGGCTAAAACCTCTCTTCAAGAGCACACCAATCGGACTGATTGAAGAAATCGATTTGGAAGAGCCAAAATCTGACAGGAAAATGTCGAGCTTAACGACGTTAAACAAAGCGCTAAATGGGAGGCAACTCATTTGTTTACTTTTCGTCAATTTTAATTTTCGCTCTTTTGTTTGTCGTTTGTTCAGACCCCTCCAGGCCCTCGAAGAGAACATCACGGAAATACTCTCCTTCCTTTGCCCCAACCGTGGCCGTGGCCATGGTCATCATTGATCACAGGGAGTATCCTTTACCCTTCTTTATTCTTAAATGTACTTTATATATTTCCATATTGGGACAATACGATTAAGTGAGGGGGAGGGTAAAGGATGACATTAATTTCGTCTTGCTTGTCATATTTGTTTGATGATATGTTTGTTTGAATTGATTAGAAGAACAACTCATTTGTCGTTGCTTGCTGCTAAGCATGTTATGATTATTTTAGTTCATAAATATACTTGAATTCTAGCATGCTTGATAATCGAATGATATGAGTAAGTACAATTTGACAACCCTTGCAATTTGTCTTGATGTTGTTAGTTGAATTCCTCACCTAGCTTAATTAATTAGCCCATTTTGTGAGAACTTGAGCCTTTAGCATGAATGACTATATTTTTTTTATGCTCTTTTTCTTGCCTGAGAGGTCAATTTGGACATTGGAATCTAGAACTTGTGGCTTGTATGCATTTTGAGATTACATTGGAATTTAATGCATTAATATGATTTAGGCATTAGGATTCACCCTTTTGTTTTGTCAAAGGTGAAAGAGAGGGATAAATGAAAAGCCTCGAGTTGAAAATCTTGGTGAAAACAAAGAACATGGGATTAGGCTTCAACTTGGTTCGCTAGGGAAAAAGAAAGGGTAGGCCTTTTAGTGAGGTAAAAAAAAGGCAGAAAAAAAAACAAAAACAAAAAAAAGAAAAAAAGGGGCAAAGAAAAAAATAAAAAAATAAAAAGAAGAACAATTTGATGATTTGTAGCTACCTTTGTTTAGTTTGCTTATTCTTGTTGCCTATGTTTTCTAAGGTTGTGGACACGATTTAGTTACTTGTTGGGAAACTCTTGTCTTGATTTTCTTTAGCCTCATTTTAGCTTATTCCCCACCTTTACCTAAGCCCCATTACACCCTTTATTAAAAGTTCTAATGATTTTTGCATCTCATTTCTTTAAAGTAGTGGAGAATTGATCTTGCCACAAGCCTATGGAGACCCTTATTCAAATTTTGACTTTGAGTGAATTTGCTTTCTACACCCTAAACACTTTGAGTGATTTGAGTGCATCTTGGTAAGAATTAAGCTTAGGCTAGAATTTGATTGATAATTGATATACAATGGTAAGGTTGAATAATTGTTCTTGCTTGCACCTATTCGTTTTGATTCATGCTTTATTCGCGTCATTTTTTATGCACTTGAAGACTTGCAACAGTTTAGGAGAAAGATGATTAAGCTTTTGATTAATTTATGTCAAACATACTTGAGGGCAAGTATGAGACAAGTGAGGGGGAATTTGATGTACTCTTATATTTGACACTTTTTGCTTGCTAATTCCTTTGTCTTGTGAACTTTTCACTACTTAATTTGTTGCATTTGATTTATTTTTTGTGTAGTGAACCTAATACTAGAATTGGCAACAAAATGACGTAATCTGCGGTTTATTTCTTTTTATTTTGCCATGGCTGGAGGCGTGGGCACGACGTTGGGCACGACGCGGATCTGATATGGTAGATCAGAAGTTAACACGGGAAATATTCTGGAAACAACTCAGCTTGATCTATTGACATGATTTAGGGGATTTTGGATTTCATTTTCATAATTTTAGGATATTATCTTTTTAATTTGATTAGTTTCCTTGTTGTTTTGGGAATTTGAAGCCTATAAATACCCACCTTTGGGTAAGGCTAAGGATCATCTTTTGTCTTTAGTTCTTGTTGCTACTTTGTTTTCATTTTCAATAAAGTTTTCTTCTTTTGTTTTATTTTTGCTTTCGTTTATTTTATTTTATGCTTTTACATTATCAAAATATGTTAAGCGTGATAATCAATATCATGCTTGGCTAATTTTTCTCAAGCTAAGAGCTAGTATGAATCAATTCCATGCGTGAGAATTGAATATCGCTTAAATCCCTTGGGGATACATTTTCGTCCTTCTACTTAGATAGTTTGGCAATCGGCCTTACTAAAACTTTTAAACGTTTTTCAAATCAAAAGGGATCTGTTGGTCTGGAATCGTTTAATTATACAATTGGGAGAAAGGATTGGCCTGTGGCACTTCGACTTCCTATGAACACTCTTAGTGGCAGTCCGCTAAGGAAAGGTGAGATCGAAAATGATTCTCGGTGAGACAACTTCCGAGTCGGGCTTTTTTTATTTTAAAAATAAGTATTTTAACGGCGATAAACTTGACTGATTTACTTAAGAATCGACTTTAGGAGATAGACTTGGGAAGATCGGTTACATGAGAGAAAAACAAGTTATGATGGGTTAGGCCTCGTAGACTTAACCGACATAAATCCCGGAGCAAAAATCTATTTTCAATGATCGTAGAAATTGACAAAACTAGCTCGAGGCGATTCTTATACTGTGATTATTCAACTTAATCTTTCATCTTCTTTATTTTACTACTTCTACTTTAATACATTTTTCTTTGCAATCTTACTTGTTTATTTTATTTTCTTGTTACTTCTCAAATCAAGCCAACCCTTTTTTTATACTCTCTTTCAGCTCCTGGGTCGGAAACAAGAAATTTAATCAAGAATTCTATTAAACTCCCTGTGGATCAACCCTCTTCCACTATTCTACCCTTTTTTCTATTTTTGAAGAGGTTTATTTTATTTTGATAGGCAAAACGACGCTTGTCACTAAACTCAAAGAAACCACATAAGGACAAAACACATTGATACAAAGTATCATAAAGGAGACAGAAGTGTTTGACAAAATAGTGGATGTAGTCAAAAATTGCATTTGAGGAAAAACCCTAGAGATTTGTTTTTTCAAGACTCTACTAGCTAGGAGCTCTTTGGGAAACATATGGAAGGGAACAAGAATGTGAAACTAGACTCATACACTTTGTTAGGGTAAGTGGGAGACTGTTAGATCTGGTGCCCTAAGTGTAGTATTTTCCTTTAAGTAAACTTGTAATTTTTCGAACAAGTTGGTTAATAAAAAAATTTCATTGGTTACATTAATATACTTTGTATAATTGTCCTCGCCTGGTTTTTGCATGCAAAGCAAAATGGAAGCAAATGTTACTCATTGGTTGTCTAAATGTTTAACTAATACTAAGCAATTTACGTGGTCAAATTGTAGTATGAAAAGATAGCTTTTATTAGTAGATGAACCTAAACATGTCCTTAGTCTAATCGAAAATGAGCAAACCGATTAAAAGACTAATATGTAGTCTATCAAGTCCAATTGGGGAGATGCATTGTCTTGAGCATCAGAGCGGATGACTCCCAAAAGATAAAGACATAGATATGACTGACTGGAATGGTAGTACATCGAATAGAACCCATGCAAAACAGATATTGAATCCATTTATGGGTTTATTCACTTTGTGACATTCTAAGTGTGGCATACCTAAATCCTGAATAGATGGCAAAATATGTATGCGTGACTCGTACACTTTGGTGTAAGTAAAAGCCTGAGTTCAAATAGATAAGGAACCAAATGCTGGTGCGTTGGGTGTACGACTTCTATAGTTTGTAGTGTCATTTACAACAGTGGAATTCATAGCCCAAAACATGGCTAAATGATATCCTCTCATTGGCATTACATGTTTGATGAAAAGTAAACGTGACCACGAGTCATTCATCTTTGTGATGGATGACTTGATCACTATTTAATAGTGATTGACTTTTCATGAAGGATAATGTAATGGTTACCATGAGATAAAATAGGATCATATTGAGAGAACGAATATTATCCCAATTAGATCAAGAATATCTTATGAGGGTAACACACTTATGATAAGATTATTGGACGAGCACTAAGTAGTTGATTTTGTAATGGTATGTCATTGGAAAGAGCTCAATCACGATACTATAATGGAATGACCTCGTAAATAAATGAGTTTATAATTAATAGGTGAAATTGCAGAACTTAATTATAAATCATTTGAGCCTTAACGACATATGTCCAATCGGCCTCTCTGCTAGCTCGTTGAAACCAAAAATGAATTACGTGTTTAAATAGAAATGAACATAATGAATAGGAAATGAGAAATAAGAAACATTCAGGAATGATTGTTTTCTCCGAAATGGAGAAATGGAATCATTTGAAAATGAATGTAGGTTTCCAAAAATGGAAATGAAAATGAAAATGAAAATTATCCATTTGCAATCCTATATGAATTACTTAAAAATGATTGGAAGAATGAGTTTATATTTTTGGACTATTTTGAAGCTCGAAAATGAAAATAAATCATTTGGTCATAGTGAACATATTGAGTTGTGAAATATTGGACATATTTTCTTGAAATTTTACTAAGGGCAAAACGATCAAAATTTTACTAGGGGTAAAATCGTCAAAATCTTGCTGGGGATAAAATAGAGATGAGAAAATTGTTTTATATATAAATATTAAAGTTTATTTTGGTAAATAAAAAAACTGAATCGAGTTGGATCACATTAAAGAGTATTAGTTCAAAGAGACCTAAAAAGTACTCGTAATTGGACCCGATGTAATAGAGGCCCAAAAACCCTCATGGACATGAAGGGGGCGACAACCCTAGTAGGAATACTAGAGTGTGACGTCCACTTTAATCCTATTCTAATTAGGATGTCGTTTTTTTATTTGAAATAAACCACTACAACTTAACAAGTGTTCTACCTTCTCTTCCTATAAATAGATGGCATCGGTAGAGCTATAAACACAACTTTGAGAGATTGTTATTCTGCTGAAAAATAGAGAGAATTTATTCTCAACTATTACATATATTTTTTCCGGAATAATAATTCTACCGGTTTCTATTAAGAAGAGAGAATTTTCGCTTTTCCCCTAAAAAGAGAGAACTTTTTCTAGTTCTGTGTTTTGATTCAATTAGTTTGAGCCCATACTCGAAGTAGTTCGTGATATGAGAATAGCAGAGAAGATCGTTTGGTTGAAAGTTGGGAACAACAAACGTCCGCTAAGTCAAAAACGCAAGTACGAATTCAGTTAAGGTTTATTGCTATAAATATCACAAACAGGGTTGATTTTCAAAATTTTAATTTTTTACTATATAAGAAAACCGTTTTTAAAATGAAATTTTTTAAACTGATGATAAGAAAAATAGTAATAATTGGGTGACTAGTACCAAACTTAAAAGCATCCAATTTCCCTTACATAAAGAAAAAAGAAAAGGGAAAGGCCTTTAAAAGGCTAATTTTTGCATATATGCTAAAAAAAATTGAGAAAGTGTACTAAATTTTTTTAAATTTATCGATTTGCACTGTTTTGGGAGATAAAAAGGAAAACGCTTCTTACAGAGCGCGTTTCACTATGTGGTAGCGAAAACGTGTTCTACAGGGCTTACTTTCAGCTACGTCAGCCGAAAACGCGTCCTAAAAGACACATTTTTACTAAATATTAACAATTTAGTTTTTTTAGTTAGATGGTTAAATGTTAGTATTTTTGTCCTTGAGTCTGGGTTCGATTCCTCTATTACTCACATTTTTATTTTTTATTTCATATTGTTTTAAGCTTTTTTATTTTTAATTAATATCTTTAGTACATTAGCTTTTTGGGTTAGATGATTAGATAATTGTGAATTCATCCTTGAATCGTATGTTTGATTCCTTTTATTTATGTTGTCTTAATTTTTTTAATTAATGTTTATAATTAATTAAAAATAAAAAACTTGAAAATAATATATTTATTAATTATAAATAAAAACATTAATATTTACTTGATTATCAAAGAAATTAAACTTAAAACTTAAGCATAAAACCACATGAAAAAAAAATAAAATATAATGAGAGAAATCTAACACACAACTAAGGAAAAAAAACATTAAATTTCCCTTTATATTAAAAAATAAAAATAAAAATAAAAAAACGAAATTGTCAATATTTAGTAACACAACGGTGAAAAGGCGACCTATAGATTTCAGCAGGCTTTATCAAAAAATAAAAATAAAAAAAATCAGCATATACATGTAAATCACCCACTTTAAAAACCTAGTATTGTAATTTCAAAACCCGAAATGCCGGCATATCCTAACATAAGGGGTGTTTGGCTTATTAAAGAAAGAAGAAGAAGAAGAAGCATCATCAGCAGGAAGAGGAAGGATTTTTTATTCTTCTTGTCTCTACTTTTATTTGTTAAAAGGGATTCCTATAAAAGCAAAGAATGAAGCTGAAACAACTAGAAACCCTCTTAGGCGATCTTCAACAATTCACTACCCCAAAGGTCTTCTATTCCGTTTGTTTCATTCCCCCCAAAAAGAAACCCGAAATTTGTTAATATGGAAGTAGTTATCGAATCTGCTTGTGGTGGGTTCTGTTTTATTCAATGCAGGTGGAGCTGGAACAGTACCCAACTGGACCTCATATCGCTTCTCGCTTGCTTTACACTGTATGCAGTAATCTTCTTTTTTTTCCCATATTCACGTGCTAATGACTAGGGGGTTAGTATTGAGCTTTTTCTTCCTTGTTTCTTGTTTTTGGTTTTTTTCTTTCTTTAGGCTGAGAATTCATTTGATGATATTAGCAACAAAGTGGTAGCAGATTTTGGTTGTGGATGTGGCACTCTAGGTGCTGCTGCTGCTCTCTTGGGCGCTGAGTAAGTAAACCCTTTTCTCTCATTGTTTCTTCCCTTGTCTTTGTTAATTCCTTGACCTGAATTCGAGAAAAAGAACAAAGAAGAAAACTATCTGTATTTGTTTAATGTGGGCGTTTTGTTGCGTGGAATAGGCAGGTTATTGGCATTGATATTGATCCTCAATCTCTTGAAATAGCTTCAATGAATGCAGAAGATCTTGAGGTGCTCTCCTCTTTATTGATTTTGATGTAGTAGTAAAGTCTAGAGCTTGTATTGGCCCGAGTCACAAAATTCTGACATCTTTTTCTCCTTTACCTGTCTCTCTATGCTATTCACTTTTGATATCACCAAGTTAATTTCATTATTTGCTTAGTAACTTACATGTTTTATGATATCTTCCTTATGTTGCTTTCTTAATTGAACTGCAGTTGGACATAGATTTTATTCAATGTGACATCAGTAACCTAGGATGGAGAGGTAATAGTTCCTTCCCCTCTCTTTTCCTCTCTATCCCTCGGTGTCTCCGGAGCTGAAGCATAATCATTATACTTGATTCTTCCTGGAAAATATTACCAGTCATTCTAATAATGATATGGAAAAGCTATCCTCTTTAAGCTATAGAATCTATGGTTAGTTTGCAGACAGCGGTGTTTCTCAGGCACGGAGGAATTTTTTGGATAATCAAATATATAGGAAGTGTATAGCTAGTCATTTTCATGCCTGGATTTATAGGGACATGGCATTACGGTAATTCAATTTGTTTCTTCTTTGACTTCAATATATTTTCACATGGAAGACGCAATAATTTGAATGTATCTGTTACTTTCTGGCCATTATCTGATGTATACTGAATCAATCAAGAGAAAGATAGTAGGAAAGTTATAAGTTTAAAATAGCATGTATGTTCTATAGACTGTTTCTTAATCTTAAGTTGTGACTTCTTTCTTCATCTTATGGTTTCACTCCATGTTCAGATCAAATTGTTGATACTGTTGTGATGAATCCTCCATTTGGAACTCGAAAGAAGGGTATTGACATGGATTTTCTATTTGTGGCATTGAAGGTAAAGCTAGTGACAAAATCAAGATTTTTCAGTCAACCTTTTCATTTTGGATCTAATAGGCATGTTGTCCACATCGTGTCTGTGTCAGGTAGCTTCTCAAGCTGTTTATTCCTTGCATAAGACCTCAACAAGAGATGTAAGTAATTTGCTTTGAATTTTCTACTAGTTGAATAGGAATATATTAGTACTGCTTACTGTGCCCTTGATTTATTTTCTGTAAGTGTCGGATTGAAAGCTAAAATAGCAAATTAACTATTCATTAACTTTGACAAAGGTTCCTTCTCTGCTATTAGTTAGTCTATCTTTTTGTATGTACTCAATAGTTTCCTCTACCCTATGGAGTCCACAGTAATCGCCTTATCGTAGAGAAATTAGTATTTTGCTCATAATTATCTTCAATTGATTATGGTTATACTATCAAAACTGTCTTTTCTACTTCCGTATATTTGCTTGCTAATTAGCGACATTATTCATTTGGTTCAAATGTAATATCTCATGGATTTGTCTCATGTTGTCTATTTCTTCTATGCTAAGCCATATCAGTTGCCTGTTCTGTTTGCATAAGGATTTTAACATGACTAAGAATTGATAATTTATCTTTTCTTCACTGTAGTATATCAAAAGGACCTCCTTGAGGGACTTAAATGCTAGCAGCGCTGAGGTCTTGTGTGAGGTGGGTAAAACTAGCTTCTCAATCTGATTACATTTCTCTTATGAACCATAAAATGCTGTCACCTTGCATACACATTCTCAGAGGAGATTATTTGGATGGGTTGCCGATAAGCTGTGAGAATGGTCTGGGGTTGGGCATGTGTGTGTGTGTTTCTTTTTCTTTTTCTTTAATGCTGCCAAATTGCTGTTACTCTATTTTTCAGTAAATATTTGCCTTATTGCTGTTATTTGTCTTCTCTTATCCCAATCACTCCCCCAATCTATCTCCAGCTCCGTTTTGATGTTCCTCAACTATACAAGTTTCACAAGAAAAAGGAGGTAGATATTGCTGTAGATCTATGGCGATTTGTACCCAAAAGGAGTCAGGTAAAGGACAATTAGCTGCCAAAGTGCACTTTGAGACCATGCATGAAGCACATATCACGCAGTTAATCATTCGTAAAGAACGATCCTCTTTCGACTGCCGTCTAGGTTGGGGTCACTGGTGTGGTTGATTAGGGTGAAACAGATCCAAAGATGCAACTTAGCATTATAGTTGATGAAGACGCCCTACGACTCATGTTTATTTTTTGTTAGTATGAAACACATGATCAAATCTCTGATGTATCAGATGCTTTGATAACCTGGGAAGTTAGATACTTTGTTCTCGCTTGTCTTTGACAATTTTGTTTGGATTTTTTTTGCCTGGGATGATATGGGGTATGTCTCCAATGCAAGTTTTGACACCCTATAATGCATGTTAATTTGGGCATGCGTCCAATATGTGTTTTAAGACCTAAAAGCATGTTTGATACGAACTCATTATATTATATATCATGTTGAGTTGAGAGTAAATAATTTGACACAAGTACTCTTAGAAACAATGAAATATTCGTGTAAAATAGAATTACAGACCAGCTTTTTAGCTAATTTAATAATTCCTCGCTTATCTCAGTATTTCCATTTTGCACAAATAAACTGAAGAAATAGTTCTCAACTTACAAAATCAAACAGTAAGCTTTAAGGGCCAATTAAAGCATACAATGAAGGTCACTACAAAAAAGAATCAGGTTATTCTCTCGTCCAAAATTAGTTCCTACCTCCATTACTCCCACTGGATGCCAATGGAAGCTCCTTTTCTCATGCTTCAGTTCCTGTTTTGGTATATTCAGTTGTCTCTCCAAGCGTAAATCGAACAAACCGTCGGACTTTTATGTTCTCTCCAAGTGCTGCAACAGTTTGCTTTACCAAGTCTTTAACCAACAGACTGTCATCCTTAATGAAGGGCTGTTCCAAAAGGGCAAGCTCTCCAAGCCTCTTTGAAACTCTGCCTTCCACTATTTTCTCTCTAATGTTCTCTGGTTTAGATGCGAGATCATCTCTTTGCATCTCCAGCTCTTTTTCTTTACTCACGATACTCTCCGGAATGTCTTCGATGGATACAAACTGCACTTGTGGACTGGCCACAACTTGCATTGCTAGGTCATCAACCAACTCCTTGAACTTTTCACTTCTAGCAACAAAGTCGGTCTCACAGTTGACTTCAATTAGTACACCAATCCTCGAGTCATGAATGTAGGAACCAATTCTGCCTTCAGCAGCGAGCCGGCTGGATTTCTTGTCAGCAGTTGATAGGCCCTTCTTTCTAAGGTATTCCTGAGCCTTGTCAAGATCACCTCCGGTTTCAGACAAAGCTTTCTTGCAGTCCATCATCCCAGCTCCTGTTTCTTCACGTAGTTGTTTAACAAGTGCCGCAGAGACAGCTGCTTTTGGTCTGCAAAGAGAAATGGGTGTATATAAACAACCTAAAGAAACGATAATGGATTGGTAACAAATGAGAGCCATGGAAAACAGCAACTTACTTCTCATCAGTTTCCTTGACTTCCACTGAAGTCGATTGCTCTTTTCCAGAGGTAGAAATGGGTTTTGCAGCGGTTTGGGCAGCCACTTCAGCAGCAAAATCCTGACTTTTCTTCTCCAGCCCCTCTCCAAGATTGAACCTCACAAATCTTTTCACTTTTATGTTCTCTCCAATGGTTGCAATAGTCTGCTTTACCCAATCTTTCACCACCATCTTGTCATTCTTAATGTAGGGTTGCTCAAGTAAAGCCAACTCGTCAATTCTCTTCTGTATCCGTCCTTCAACAATCTTTGATCTAATCTGTTCTGGTTTAGATAAGAGATCTTCCTTTTGCATCTCTATTTCTCTTTCTTTGTTTACAATCTCCTCAGGAACATCTTCTGGAACAAGATATTGTACTTGAGGGCAAGCAGCAACCTGCATGGCTAGATCATCAACAAGCTCCTTAAAAATGTCACCCCGTGAGACAAAATCTGTCTCGCAGTTAACCTCTACTAGGATACCAATCCTGCTATCGTGAATGTAAGAACCTATTCTTCCTTCAGCAGTGACTCGACTGGATTTTTTTTCCGCACTTGCCAAGCCTTTCTTGCGGAGAAACTCCTGAGCTTTAACAATATCCCCTCCAGTCTCTGTGAGTGCTTTCTTGCAATCCATCATCCCTGCTCCGGTTTCTTCACGGAGCTGCTTTACTAGAGCCGGTGATATAGTTGCTGCTGTTAATGCATATGAATCAATAACAGAGGAATACATAATGTCTCAAAAATATAAATATCATAAATGCCTCAACACAGACATCCCCATCAATCAAAATTGAATGTTGTATTTGACTTGGCATAATATTTTATTAAAAGCGTTTGACTTTGGGGTTCTTATATATCAAGTGGTTATCTCATATCATTTAAGTATATATTCATATTGAAAAGTACAGACAAACAACACAATTTTACAGCTTTAAAGTTTCCATTTCGGATTAGAGCTTAACTCAAAGTTTATAAGATTGCATTTAATATGTAGAAAATTGTCAAAATGAAAGTATAAACCTGTAGTCACATTTTCCTTGGACATAGAGCCATTTGAATCAGTAACCTCGTCATTCTTTTGAGGTGCAGAGTCTGCTTCTTCAACTTCAGAAGTGGAAGGAATTTCATCCTTAGAAACTGGTGTCTCTATTTGCACTTCATCCTTGGTATCCTTGGGTTGATTTTCTACTTCTTCAACTGCTTCACTTCCGGAAGACTTAATCTGATCATCAGCTGATTCTTGAGGTGGATCAGGACTTGCCTCGTTTTCCACTGTATCTGAGCAAAATCAGCAATAAGAAATACATAGATGTAAAACAAAATGAACTAAGAAAACATATCCTCAATTACTCTATAACTCCTTTTTTTCCACATAGAACCATTGCTTAGTTAGAAACAACAACTTTATGACATGACACAAGTCATCTATTGCATTAAAAACTTACTCCTCAAACATTGACAAAAGAAAGAAGGAAATGAACTAACGAAGTTGATATGTGTCAACTCTAAAGCGGTTCAAGAAAAAAAAGTACATTATAAAAGGTTATTTTTCACTCAGCAACTATTCATTTAATAGAACTTCTGAGTTGTGTATCCCTCTTAGAAAAGAAACAGTCTAAAAATAGATTTTTTGCCCTCATTAATATTGCAGAAATCAGACAGTAATTACATTTCTGTTTGTTCTGTGTATGTACGCAAAACCACAGATACTTTGTTTGCAATTATCATTTTGTGCAGAATAACGAAAATAGGGTATGAATTTCTCACAGAATAGGATTGCTAGCAATGTAATGGTTATCTACCTTCGACATCTTTGGGATCAGTAACATCTAGTTGCACAACTGAACTGGCAACATTGCCATTTTCATCCGGAACAGCTCCAATTTCTTCTTCTTGAACAGATGCAGCAGAGGGAGTTTTATCCTCAGCTAGAGGTGTTTCTACCTGCTCTTCAGGAATACTTCCGATTTCTTCCTCCTGAACTGATGCAGCAGCCGATATTTCATCCTCAGCTAGGGGAGCTTCCTCTTGTACTACATCTTTTTGTGTAGACTCTTCATCAACTGAATTTTCGGAAGTCACTTGGTCAACTACTTCTCCAGATGATCCAGCTATTTCATCACTTTCCACCACATCCGCCAAAGGAACTTGTCCACTACTTTCAGGAGACAACGCTTCAAAACTGTCATCTATTTCCTTCTCTGCAGTTTCCTCATCCCTGTTCGCAATCTCAGCTATTGTATCTGTTTCCTTTACCACTGTTTCATCCACTGCAGTAGAGACAGTGGTTATCTCCACATTAGCTGCCAGTTGAACCTCTACTTTCTCTGCCTTTTCTCTCTGATCCAAAAATGCAGCAATCTCCTTATTCTTACGGAAAGCCAGCATAAAGGGATTTGTTGCAGCGTACACCACACCTTGGCTAAGCTGTGAGTCCAATTTGTCATCATCCTCTTCTTTCTTCATTGTCAAGGTTACCTGTCCCCTTGTGATGCGCAGCACACGAACTTTGACTTCTTGGCCAATTTGCAGTGATGAGTTCCCCATCATGCTCATAAGTCCGTCATCAGCTTCTTCTGATTGGGGCAAGAATCCTTCTTCCCCCTCAGGGAGAGATATGAAAGCACCAGACCTAGTTAAATTCTTTACCATGCCATCTAGTTCTTGTCCCTTGACGAATTTTGAGCTTTTGAAATCTTTTTTTGAGCTGGACTTTGAAGCATTCTTCCTGGAAGGCCTTGCCTTATCAGTACTGGCAGGACCATCTTTCCGTGGCTGGCGCTTACTAGCATCATCATTTTCACGCATGGAAAGAGATATCCTCCCACTCTCAGTGTTTACTTCAACTAACCTCACCTGCACCTCTTGTCCAACAGAAACAACACTTGCAACATCCTTAACAAAGCTGTTGCTCAACCTGGAAACATGCACCAGTCCATCTGTGAAAGCTCCAAAATCAACAAAAGCACCAAATGGTTGGATTGATCTTACTTTCCCAGTAAACATTGCACCAGGAATAAGCTCCTCATTCTTTACAGGTGGCATCTCACTTTTCCTAACAGGTCTTGCTCGTTTTGATTGAGTTGGAGGAGTAGAATCTGGTTGGCTAGTCGAATCTTCACTTGTTTCAACTGCATCTGAAGGTATTTCGGATCCTCCACTGGAAACTTTTGTCACAGACGAATCGGATTCCTCCACTGCCACATCAGTCCCTGTGGTTGATAAACAAATTCCCAGATTTCCATGTAGGGCATACCCTGTTCCGTATTTTCGAAATGAAGTAACAGAGGTTGATAGAGGTAGGATGAATCTCTGGGAGGGTAAAGCATATCTCGTGTGTTTCCTTGATGAACTGCATCTTGTCAAACTAGTGTTCTTCCTTACTGTACAGGCAGCTCCAGGGATGAATGTAATGTTGCCAACGGAACATGGGATCACAGGAGTCATGTTGACTTGATTGAAAAGCGAAAATTACAGTCTACACTAAAATAGATTTTTCATCTGTATCTTCACCTGCAAGAACATGAATGATATGCTAAAAAACATAAATTTCCCAAGTTCGCAAGAAGGCATGAGATGTCCTAGAAACAGTCATACTCAAACCAATTTCAGTAACATCGTCTATAAATACAGAAAGAAACTGTAATTTAGTTCACCGAGCAGATATTTCAATCCAAGGCATTATTCCGGTGATTTAAGTTTTTCATGAAATCTAATTTTCATGTTCAACTAAGGGCATTATGCAACAGGCATACTTGGTTGTACCTGTTTATTATCTATTTTCCATATATTCATTCCTGAAATTAAAGACTGATTTAGATTATAATCTACCTTGTTTGTCCTAGATATTTCACAAAGCATTAGGACTTGGGGAGTTCATATTTCAAATTCTCAAATAGGCATGTTTTGTGCCTATTTGGCCTATATTAAAAATTCAGAGCCGCAACACACAGATAACTCTTTCATATAAAAAGTTCTAGCAACTGGGAAAAATTTCTACCTTCAGGTAAAAACATCAACTACAAACAGAAATAGATTTAACAATTTTTCCTTCTAAAGGGGAAAGAAACAATATCCAAACTATAACATTGTGCATTTGAATAAGATTCTATGAAGTAGCAGCACCTATCAATGAGCAATTCTTATAAAGTTCATTATGAACCAATAAAACACTTGGATGAAAACTAACCATAATTCTAGCTTAATATAACAGATGAGTTCCGTATTAAAATTTCATTTCTTCACTGCTTTTATTCTTTATTATGTTTTAAATAAATGGATTGTGTAATACACATTATTGTCACCGTTATAAGTAATAGAATTTTTCAGTCACAAAATAAAAGCCAACATTTCCCCCCCAATTAACTAAACAAGCAAAGCAGATTCATTACCAAAACACCATAAACATCCATACGTCACATAACTCTGGCTAAAGAGAACCAAAACTGGTAAAAATTAACAACAACCCAATATCAGTAAGTGGCAGAAAAACAAAAAGTTAACTTCAAAAACAATGACCCGTTAGCTTATGACCAAGTAAAAACTATACCTATTTGAGAGATAAAGCTTACTATCAGAGAAAAACCCAAGGTGTTGTTTGGTGATAGAGGGTATTCATCCTATGGAAGAAGAACGAAAGGTGGGGCTTTAAATCCTTATCTTCGGCTTTCTTCATGGATATATAAAATTAAAATAAAAAATTGAAATGAAATAAGTACGATGAAGAATTTGGGCTCATCTTGGCTCTTGCATACGAGTTTTTTTCTCAGCCTTTAGTTTTTGATTGGTTAAGGTGGACTTGCATTGGTTTGGACCAAAGACAAAAACCCATAGCTTTGGTATTAGATACCGAATTGGTTTGGACCTCAAATTTCATTTATTTATTTTTCTCTTAGAAAAATTGGACCTCTGACCCTTTTTAATGGGTTCTCAGAAAACAAAATAATCACTGTCTGGTGAGAATAAGAGAGTAAATACCATCTTTTACCTTCAACGGATTGGTAAAAAAATTTGTGTTAGCTAATTACCAATATTGAATTTATTTCTATCCCTCTAACCATTAAATAAGCTTCTATACATTTATAAAAAAAAAAAAAAAAAATGACAAGATTAACACGTTCTGTTTTATCATACGGAGTTGAATTGGATTTAAATATAACCAATTGAGTAGTGTGTATACTGATTTTTTTTTCTCTCCGATTTTATAAAATAAAATATTTTAGTTTTTTATTTAATTTTTTTGCATATTTTAATCTTTAATTCTGTTTATTTATCAAATCACTTCAAAATATATAGAAAAATTAATGTTTCTTAATTCTACTAACGTGGCATATATGTTGATTGCCACGTAGATGACATGTACGTATTTAATTAATTTTTTTAAAATTTAATTTTTTAAATATTTTTATAATGTTTATAATTTTTTTAATAATTTTAATTTAAATTTTAAAAAATTAATTAAATATTTACGTGCTATCCACTGTATGAAATCTTAATAAAGTTAAAAAAAAAATTAATTATTCTATTCATTTTGGGGTGATTTAACAAAAAAAAAACATGTTTAAAGACTAAAACAGATGAAAAATTAAATGGAGGATTAAAATGATTTCCTTTTTTAAAAAATTAGAAGGTGAAATAAATTATTTTGCTAATTTTTAATTATAATAAAAAAAATACAAAACTTTAAATATAAAAATGCTTCCAATTTCATGACCTAGAGAAATTAATGAGACTGTGTGCCCCTTCTCAACTGGCTCAATCCATTCATGGCCACATATGGTCCAGAAAAGCTTCAATGCTTAACAAGCTTATATAAAAATTAAAAGCATGGTATTCAGTTCTGCACCGATTTTGGTTGTATAAGTTAGCGTGCATCATTCCAGTATTAATGTAGAACAAGTGATATTCTTCTTGGTGAAAATTTTGATTCGTATTGATCATATTGACTTATTTTGATCAATTTTAGTTACACCGATTGAAATATAAAGTATAGATGATGTATAAATAATATTTAAAAAATATAAAAATTTTAACTATTTACTATTATATTAAACACATATTTAGAATGTACATACCAATAAAAAAAAACTTTTAAACTTTAAACATTTCTTTTTAGAACATATTTTTTAAATTTAAAATATAAAAATTAAAATATAATAAAAAAATCTACTCATCCGGTTATCAAATAAAAAAATCCCTACTCACCCTTTAATTTTTTTATCAAAAAAATCTCCGCCTACCTTTCAGTTTCTTTTTTCTTATTAATTTTGGTTTTATTAAAAGATATATTTTTGTTTATAAAATTTATTAATGAGTATTTTATATTTAAAATTTATTTAATATCATTTATTTAATACTTTTAAATAGTTTTATATTATTTTTTATACATATAAATAAACCCAAATCAATACACTAAACTAAAACTAATATCTAATAAAAAAATGATTTGACAAAACAATCTATGCATAAATTGAATCTGAAGCATCGCATTTTTCTACGGGCACCTCAAAGAGTCTGCCATATGCCACTTTATAGCCTGTTCTACACACACACAGAGACAAAGTGGGCTCAATCCATTCAGTGCCACAAACAACCCAATGGAGCTTCAGTGCTCGTCAAAAGCCTCCGCCTTTGATCAGCCCTGAATGATAGAGCCCCAAAATAAATCTTAAAGCTGCTGCCTGCTGCCACGTGACACGCAAATGTGAAGTATATAAAAGCCCGTTTGTTTTCAGTTCCTCGGTAGATTCGATCTGCATGTCTCAGTTTTGATTATATATATGCAGGTTGTCGTCAGGCCAATATATATATCGTATTAAAAAATATGGCTTAGGTTACAAACTGATAAACAAAGTCTTTTAAACATTTCCCACCTCTTCCACTTTTTTAACAGTGAGGGAAATGGCAATGATCTTGCTAGAAAATGTATGTATAAAAAAAGAAAACTGATACAGTCACTTTCTTGGCTTGGGGATCAAATTCAAACCCCCTTTTTTGTTACCTAACTCATTTATACAATAAACTATAACATGTAAAGAGCTGCAAAAGTTGAAGTTAAACTTATAATATATATATAAGTTTGTTTATTGCCACATGCATGCATGCAATCAAGGTAGGTAGGTAGGTAGGTAGCTAATATAGGCTTTTCTTTTGCACCTTGAAAAAGGTGTTAGGGTTAGGCAGGTGAAGCAGGAACCAAATTCCGCATTGTCATTCATTCAAGAACGAATAAACTAAGAAAGAATGCAAGCATGGGCAGCAGAGTTATGCATCAAACAACTCATATTCCCATCCGTAGGAGTCATGACCTCATACCTTTCGTAATACTGCAACTGCATCATTTCATTTATTTTAAAATTTTCTTAATTCAACAGGGAAAGTTCATATACAGGATTCATTTTTAGTTTATTATGTGTTGGGTTTCATTTCTTTTTTTATGAGTTCTTAGTGTCACAATGTTGTATGTGGTAATATGATAACAAAAAATATTATCCAAATGGATGTAGTGCTATTTTTAATATTTAAAATTTAATAATAAAAGATATATATATTTTTTATCAATTTAGAAGCTATTATTTAAATTAATTAACCAAGTGTATGTAAAAAATGAGTGAATATTAAAATTTTAAATATGAATATGATACATATATTAAACGTATCAGATTAATAATATCTAAATATATCATGTTATGTTTATTAAATATTTAAAATATATATATTATAAGATCTAGTCGATACTCCTTCTATTCCCAACGCTATAAAGCAGAGTTTTATAAAATCCACCCCACGTGAGAAGGTGACAAATTAACTGGGGCTCATATTTTGTCAAAATTGCTTGAGTTTCGTTAAAGACGTTTTGAAAAATAAAGTAGATTTAAAGGCAAATAATGCAAATAGAAATACTAATAACAGCCTGTTTTCTAAATTAAAAAGGAATTACCAAATCTAATCTCAATTTTCTTTTTTTTTTTAATATAGGATCTTTACATTAGTTTCAGCTAAATCTAGAATCTAGCCCAGTTGAATCCTTAAATAGAGGGCAAAGCTTTTCCAACCTTATTTTCTCCCTTCAGAATATTTAAGAAATATTAAACTTATTACTACTTGAACAAGAGTTGGTTATATAATCTTAACTAATTCCTTTCCCATACTATGTTTGGACTGACTGTATGTACTAATTAAAATACATTTTATTTTAATTTAATATTAAAAATTTTAAAAGATTTGATGTCAAATAGAAAAAAAAATCTGAAAGTAAAAACATAGAATAAAATATATATTGAAAATGAAGAAATTAAAACACTATTCTTTAAAATAATTTTATACATAGTTGTGGAGATTTAAACAGATTTTTTAAAAAATTAAAATTTTGAATATTTGGTTATCTTAAATTAAATTGAAATTAAATAATAAATGTTTTATGATAATTTTAAAATTTAATGAAATGATTAAAAAATAACAAATTTAAATTCTAAAATAATTAGTATTTATCTTTATGACAATTAAATAATATTTAAATTGATAATAATTTTATATATTCCTATTTTCTTACATAATAAATTTTCAAATTTTACATAAGGTTTATCAAAATATTATGGTTCACCCTAGATGCCCTTTATCAAAAATTTATTCAGTTTGAGAAGTTGAAAATCTTATAAAAAAAGGCCAATTATTTTAAAAAAAGAAATTGGCTTTTTTTTTTGCCTAGTATGAAAAAATAAAACAAGGCATAAAAAGCTAGTTGGACTGATATGTACATTTAAAAATTTTTGTATCCAAGCTATCAAATTATATACGGTTCTAAGTCTTTCAATATAATAAATCTCCGAATAATATTGTGTATCAATCATTTCAAAAATCTTTCCTTTTTTTTAATAAAAAATAAAAATAAAAATAAAAATTCTAACTTTTGAATTCATTTTCTATATGATTATTCTAGCTTCTCTTATGAAATCTAATAATTTCGATGCCAACAAATGCAATAAATATATATAATGAATGAATGAATGATCCATTTTACAATCTAAAACCAAGAGATATAGTTAATCATTCTGGATTTCTAAATCAAACAACATCAGAAAACCATATCCATGATAGATCACTGGGTATGTTGGTTTTATGAATGGTATATTCAATGATGCAAGCAGACAATGAAAGCACTATATTCATTGATATTGCCTCATTTCCAAGTCACCATTGGGGCCCCTACCCTATATCCTCATAACCCCTCAAAAAAGTCATTGTTAAAATTGGATGGATTTATTTCAGAAATCAAAATAATAATAATAATAATAATAATAAATCAATATTTCGAACAGTATGGACATTTTTTTTACATTTTTTTGTTAATTTTTTATATTTAAACTGAAAATCGATTACTAGCGTTCACATAACAAGCATATCCAGAAAGAGCCAAGTGTTGAATTTCAGCAGCATCTTCCTCATGTGGGTAAGGATCTCTCCTTGCAGTTTCCAAGGGAACCTCCCAAGCAATTTCTTAGTTGTATTCTCAAGAGACTTCTTGCATTTTCTTTTATTAAAAGTAACGCAAGAAAATCTTCCACCTAAGCTAAATATGGATTTAATGATTTTTTTTTCCTCCTTGGCTCAGCTCTCTGCTAAACTGATTAAAGAGATCTAGGTATCTTCAAAGTTTATTGATATAAACTCAATCATTCAATTTATTTTTGAAATTAATTATGGGATCTTGGTCATTACCTAAAGCTTTTAGTATATATTTTTGTTAAAAGCACATGATCCACCAAACTATATGCTGTACTATTGGTTGAATATAATATAGCTTTCTACACATGCAAATGCTTTGGATAATTTATAATTTATGCAGAATCCGGAGTTGTCGGATTACTTGTATAAAGCTATAGGGAAGAAACAATGGGACCTTAACGAGGAGGAAATTCAATTTAGAGATATGTGTGTAAATATACATTATGGTGGTGGGATATACTATAGACTTTTTGTCAAACGTACATGGACAAACAATTTTGTGGAGACTAAACATATTCTTATAATGAAATAATAAATATTACAACATGTATATGGCTCTCGAGAATTTACATACATAGATAAAGACGAGAGATTAAAAATAAATGGTACTGAAAAATACATGATTGTAATCATATCTGTAAGTTTTCAGTGTTGGATTATGGACGAATCATATATTCTAAGTGATAATTGCATGTTTTTTATTATTGTAAAATATTAATTAAAAATGATTTAATATACACTACAACAAAATTGCCATTTACTGACGGGTAAAATCTGTTGATATAAACAACCTTTACTGACGGAATGTTTAAACTGTCACTATGAGGGTGTTGATTTAGGTTATATGGAATTATTATTTTTATTTGGTTATGATAAGAATGATGTACTTGTGTTAGTTAAATAAGTAATTTTTGCTTATTCCAATAGTTCTAGATGTTTTGCATATTTCAATTTTGAATCATATAGCTCTTAAAAGGTTAAAACTTATGATTGTTTTTATCATTTACGGTTAATGCTTATTTTGTCATGAGTAATATTTTGACATTTTATTGTGTTTGATGTAGGGAATAATTTTTTTTTGTTTGGTATACTTTCATGATAGAGCTATTGGAAATGGAATATGTATAACATTCATTATGTTAGGAGCAAATGTACTAAGTTTAAAATATTTGTGACTTAGTGTTTTTCTTGTCTTTGAACATGTCATTGCTATAGAGAAGTGGGTATACAACGACAGATTTTGACAGCTGATAAAAGCTTATACTAACTACCCTTATACCAATGGCTTGAACTTCGTCGAGGTATCCCATTTGACTGCCGATATTGGTTTTTGGGGTCTATACTAACAATTTTTGTGCTTTTAATGATGCTTTTCTCTCTATTAGTATATGGCCTTTTTTTTTTGTAGTGATAAAGTTAATAGAGCTTTGATTATCAAATAAAATATAAATTAAATATGTATAGATATTCAATTAACTAATTTTTAATTTGTGATAGGCTGAATGAATTTTAAATGTATATGTGTAAAAGTTATATATTAGGGTTATGGTGGCTAACTTTTCTAACATCCCATCTTTAGGGGGAAAAGAGTCAGTTTCTCTAAAACTTATGTGCTAATTTAGAAAATCAAAACAAATGACTTAAAATTTTTCAATATATCTATGGCTTTGAAGATACTTCCACATCTAATTTATTTCCTTGATGATCTAACTTGATTGATTTTGGTAGATTCAATTTTGAATCAAATTTATTATAGTTTTAACAAGGTTGTTAAAGTATGCTCAAAGACTATTCATGAGATAATTGTAATAATAATTTTTACCTTATTTTATTAATAAATGCATTGTCATTATTATATTTAACCTATATTATTGTGTATTAAATAAATTAAATAATAACTTCTCTAGTATAGTATGACTATTTTTGAATTGTCCCTAGTTTATTACTATTGTGGGTTAGGGAAACAATAGTATGTTGAGGCTGGTATGCAATTGTTGATAAAACAGTGTTTTCATTGGTATGACATGTTGACTCAAATGCATAAGTACATGTTAGAAATCAAATGTACTAGACCAACCTATCATGAGAATGCTTTTGGATTATTATGTGAAAGTTAAAACAATTCTTATACTGACAATGGTGTATGTGATCTTTAAACTTGAGGTCACTTTAGTTCCCTAAACCAAGAGTCATACATTTGATGTAGTCAAACATCTTTTGTAATTGGATGGATTATAAAGGTTTTTATTGGATATTGATTGCCTCATGATGTACTAACGTCTAGAGTGTGAATACTGCAATCAAATATAAGCGTTAGGCGGCTTCCAAAAGTATACATGTCAAGTTGTGATATAGTTATACAACGAAGTATGGAAGTACTCCGAGGATTGTACCCAAGGGAGGCGAGACTAAACTAATCCTAATTTTTACGTTAATAGGTCTAGTTAGTATTTTAATTAAACTATATTACGATGAATCCTAAGGTTGTGATAGAAGCTATTTTATTAAACTAATAAAAGTACATAAAAATAATCGAGGAAAACAAATTATAGATTTAATCGGATCCAAATGAAAGAAGACTAACTCGTTTCAATGTTCATAATTAACTCTTATTTCAAGTTCTATCCAATCAACTAGTCATTAATTTAGTAGGGCCTCTCGGCCTTCTACTAACCTAATGAGTCGGGAGGAACTACTTATCACTTGAGCTTACAGTCCAGACCGAATTAGGGTAAGATTTTCATAGATAGGCAATATCAATTTTGGGTTCATTCCCACCTATGTGACTTTCTAGGACCGGCAAGCCTAGGGTTTTAAGTTCTTATTATCCCAACCAACTAATCCGTTAAGAAACACTACATAGAAGCTAATTAATCCCACTCCACTCCTTAATCTCCTATTACCAAATTAGTTCCCCATGGATTTGACACACATCATGAACTTGATTAAAAAGATAAACATTAAAATAAAATCAAGAAAAGAGATTAGAAGAATCTTGATATCTTAACAGTGGCGCGAATGGTAATCTGTCGAATAGTTTGGGATCCATAATCTGAATTCCGCAAAAAACAAAATAAAAATTAAACTACAAATACAAATGAAAAGAAACCTAAATAAAAAGTAAAAATAAAACTAAATAGGATACAGAAAATAAAATTAAGTAAAAACTGTCCATAAATTATATAAAGTAGTCCTATTTATAGGCCTAGGGTTGGTTGTCAGTCCTTAACCTAATTCAGCTGACTAATCCTTGTTAAAGTTTGTTGTACGAACGAAAATACCCTTGACTTATTAATTAGCCTCATCAGGTCGATGTCGCGACACCTTCTGGCTTGTGTCGCGACACCCTCTTGGGTGTGTCTTTAAGGTTTTGTGATAATAAATCTAGTGTTTTATTCCAATAAAAATAAGAGTACATCAAAGTTGAAGCATATAGAAATTAAATTATTGGTTGTTAAAGAAAGAGTTTAGTGTTGTCAAGTGTCTATAAAGCATATTGGTATGCTCCATGCTTGCCTATCTATTTACTAAGGGACTACCATCCAAGGTCATTAATGAGCACATTACTCATATAGGTATCATGTCATTTGAAGATATTCAGTTTTAGTGAAAGCTTGTAATTTTAACTGTTTTTATTATAAATATTTTTTTAGTTATTTAAATTTGAGGATGTTTTAATAATATTTTTATAGAAATAAAGTTTCTTAAGAGAGTTATTCACACTCTAGAGTTATTCACACTCTAACTTTTGTATGATCAAATTTCAATAAAGTTTAAGGAGAAAAAATTAGAAATAAATATATTTAGATCACATTGCATGTTATTTACATGCTACAAATCCATGCTTGATTTGTATCATTCAATTTTGCTAATATGCATGAATAGGGATAGATTTTGTTACAAAATATGTAGCAAAAGTTAGCTTGGTTCTAAGTTGACATAATTGATGGACAAGATTGTTAAGAATACTTTTGGTTATCTTATAAAGTTATATTATTGCATGTAATCATAAGGTGATATGTATATCTAATCGAAATAGGAGATTGTTGGATTATGGATTTAATATATGTGTAATAAGTAATAATTGTATGTTATTTGCTATCTTAAAAGGTTAGTCCAAATTAAAAGTCATTTAATATTATTAAGGCTAATTAGGCTTTAGTTAGCAAATGAAGTATAGGTTGAATATGTGTAGATACTCAAGTAATTGATTTTTAATTTATAATGATCTAATTAAAGATTAAGGTAAATGCATAAAGTTACATGTGAATGTTATGGTCTTCAAATTTCACGTAACACAACTTATCTGACATCTCATCTTAAGAAAATAGAGTCACATTTTTTAAAACTTGCATGATAATTTGAAATAGAAAAACCAAATGACTCAAACATTTCAACATATTTATGGATTTAGGTACTGCATCTACTTTATTTTCTTGATAATATGACGTAAGGAGTCTTGGTAGATTTAGTTTTATACAAGATTTATTATGGTTTTAACACTCAACACCTTTATTTGATGCAATATTGTTGAATATCAAGAAGAAAAAATTATGACATTAAACATATAAATGTTAAAAACATTCTTCTTATACTAGATATAAGTATGGCAAAACATTGAAGAAAACTTAAGCCCACAAGTTAAAGCCATCAACATGTAACAGCCTATTTTTCGGTGGAATCGGAACAGTGGTTTCGGGACCCCAAATCTGAGCCGAAAATAAAATTTATTTTTATTTTATTACATGGTATGTAATATGATAGAAATGTTATGTGAAAATTTTGATAAGAAAATTTTACCGATTTTGTGTTTAATTACGAGAAAGGACCAAATCGCATAAAATGCTAAAGTGGAATTCTAGTAGCTATAAGGATTAAATAGCTATGGAATTCAAAACTAAAGGTCCTTATATGGTAATTAGACCATTAAAGAGTACATGGAAAATATCTTTGATGATTCATCCATGGAAAATTAAAAAAAAGGCTAAGGATTAAATTAGAAAGTGAATTAATTTAATTAAATTAAAAATATGAAAAGAATTATCATCTTATTTTCTCATATTCTTCCCCAAAATAAAACATGGAAACCCTAGGAAAGAGAAAGCAAGCTTTCTTGGTCAAATTGGGTAAGTTTCCTTATCCCGTTTTTAGTAATTTTGATATTTTTGAGATCAGAATAGTTTAATCTATCTATTTGGGGGATTAATTTATCAAAGTATAAAAATGGGTCATGGATGTATATGCTGGAAATTAGAAATTTATGGTAGAAAATGAAAGGTTGTTATTAAATAAACAACTTTTACAAAGTGATTTTTCACGAAAACATGATTTAAGGACTAAAATGCAAAGTTGTGAAATATGATGGAAAATTCTAAAATTTTATGAATACATGTGTTGTAAATTTTATGTTCAAATTGTGGTTAAGCTTGGAATGGAGAGTAAATTGCACAAGATTCATTTTCCGAGCCTAGGGAAAAAATTGAAATTTATGGAAAAGTTAGGGGCAAAATGGTAATTTTCCCTAGGATGAAAATTGAGTTCATTTGAATATGGAATGTGATAAATTAATATTAAATTTACTCGTATAGATCTGGATAGACTGAATTCGAAGATAGAACGAGAAAAAAGGAAAATATTGGATTTGTAGACTTTACGTACACAAACATTGTCGAGGTAAGTTCGTGTAACTAAATTGTGTTTAATTACATGCTTGTATTGAATTTGTTTATGTAAATTGCATAAATTCCATAAATATATGAAATATTTATATATCCAGTCAAGCCCGATAAATAAAAATGATTAAATTAAATGATAATGTCTGATAGATGATAAAGGAAAAACGATGACATATTACTTATATGCTTGCAATGAATGAGGAATGTGTTAATTTGAATTATACAAATGTTGTGGATGTATGAAATAATCACATGCCCGATAATGCGTGAAACGGATGAAATCCCGATTGAATATTGGATTTTGATGGATAAATGTGAAAATTAATTGACGGTTTATAAATAGGTGATTTATTTAAATGAATGAGGTCCTACATTTGTTGCTGATAGGATTTAGCTCAAACGAGTAATCCTATTGACCTAATTTATGAGAGGATTTAGCCCGGACGGGTAATCCTAATATAAGCCTTCCCGAAGAATATGTGTGAAATGGATTTAGCCCAGACAGGTAATCTGAATTATATGTGGGTCTGGATTTAGCCTGAACTGGTAATCCAGATAAAGCTCTATAGAGTATTTGTCATTGTAGGGGATTTAGCCTAGACTGGTAATCCCGACAATTCTTTTTGAGTATATGTTACAGGAGATTTAGCCTGGACTGGTAATCCCACTGTAAGAAATGAGGTTTGTAGGAGTGTGCTCTCTGAAAAGGATATATATACGGATTAACGATTAATGAGATTGTACACTATAAGTGTACTACTGGATATCCATCGAAATTTTGAGAAATTCAATGGGATAAAAATAGGAAATGGAATACACAAGATGATAATACATGAGATGATGATACATGAGATGATAATACACAAGATGATAATACATGAAATGATAATACACGATAATTGATATATGGAAACATGAAATTATGATGTTTGTACATGGAAATCATTTGATGATAATGTTCATCCTTGATTATAGACTTGTGCCCCTTAAGCGAATTACTACTTGTATGACCTTGATATTTTGAACGATACAGGTAAGGCTCTGACATGAAATATCTTGAGCTCGAGATAAATTAATATGAAATTACATTGGAAATATAAAGAGATGATTTATACATATTAATGAATACCTGATGTAGAAAGTATGTGTTCATGGAAATTTGATTATTGTTGAGCCCGTATATGTTTTGATGTTAATATGGAATATATGATTAACAAGGGCAATGAGGATATGTGTAGGGCTTGAGGTCAAGTTGATTGAGTATGCCTTACATAGTTACCTAAAAATAGAATGAATGGTAAGTTAAGTACCATGTTATATGAACTTACTAAGCATTTTATGCTTGCTAGTTTTATTTTACTATCTTATAGCAAACCGGAAGCTCGTGGAATTGAAAGCTTGGCGGAGACCACTCACATTACCTGTCGACCCATGTTGGTATAAAATGGTAAATCAATTATGATTATAATGGCATGTATAGGATATATTGGCTCTATTGGCATATAAATGTAAATGATGTTTTTGATCTAGCTAATGGAATGGCTAGTAATGGTTTGTTCTAATATGGTTGTAATGCCTAACTCAAGGTCTTAACTAAAGTAAGATTATAGACATGCATGCATGAGGAAATATGATTTTTGAATGATGAAATTGATGGAAAATCAGTTATAAATTGCTTGCTTGGTATTTGTATGATTTGGCGCAGGTATTGGATGAAAATGTGTGAGAAATAAGGCTTGGATATAGCCTTATTTTTGTCCACATGAGTAGACACAAGGGCATGTGTCTAAGCCGTGTGTGACACACGGTCTGTAACATGGGCGTGTAGCTTGGCTGTGTGTCCCCCTACATCCAAAAATTGCAAAACAGAATGTTTAGAATCGAACACATGGGCTATCACACGGGCGTGTGCCTTGCCTGTATGAGGTACATGGCCTGACTACTCGGATGTGTTATACGACCGTGTGAATCTTGCACCTAATTTTGAAAATTTGAATTAACCGCACGGCCTAACACACAGGCATGTGACTCAGTCGTGTGAGATCAATTTGTTCAAGGGTTGCAAGTCAGAGAGTTACACAGCCTGAGGACACGGGCGCGTGAAGCCACACGGCCTGGAGCGAGGTAAGGCACATGGGCGTGTTGACCCACGACCAGACCACATGGGCGTGTCCCTTATCCACACAGGTGTGTGACCCCTATAACAAAAGAAAACTTTGGGATTTTACGAAAAATTCCCTGAAATTTCAATTTAGTCCTAGTTTGATCATGATTCATACTTTGGGCTTCAAGAATCCATCTAAGGGACAATATGATATAATCTCGGTAAATGAATAGTACTTGGTTCGATTTAATAAAAAATAATCTGGTAAACTCTGGTAATGTCTCGTACCCTATTCTGGCGACGGATATGGGTAGGGGGTGTTACACAACATATAATAAAAAATTGACTAAAAAGCAAGGTTTTTGATTTGACAAGTAGTTATTAAAGACCAATTATGTTGCTAGAAAGAACATGAGCAACCAAATTTGAAGGACTAACAGATAGCCACCTAATAGACCATGACACCAACATGATCAGTTAAGCAAGTAACAAGTATAAATTAGTATGGTTACTAACTTTGCGTTTCGCTTATTATTTGTTTGTGTTAAATTATAGAATAAAAATTTAAATATGATATTATGCTCTAAATTTCTATACACTCTGTATATTAAAATTTAGTCTCCTACTTTTATTTTCTAGAATTTAGTCCTTAACTTTTTGAATTTAAAAATTCAGGTCTAGTTGTTACCAATGTTAAAATAATTCTATTAAAGTCACTAGGGTGACATTTTAAAATTTTAAAAATTCACTTAGTAGTCTCATAAGGATAAAAGTAATGTTGAAATGATGATGTGGATTTTTTCTTAAAAACACGCGCTCGAACTCGTCATAATAAAATAGTTTTTTGAAATAGTGTTCCTAATTAAGAAAAATTGGCATTAATATTTTGACTAAAATAGTTAACAATATTAACTATTTAGACCATCTAATGATATTATAAAAGTAGATGAATCGAATTATGTCAAAAATTAAAGTATATAAATTAAATTTCAAGTTTCAGCTTAGTATACACACTAAAATTGAAGTTTAATCATTGTCTTTTAAAAAAGAAGCAAGACAAACTCGTAAGAAATAGAAAATCGCGTATTTGTCTCTAAAACCCTTAGGACAATCAAATTATATATATAATCATGTAACAATTTAACTGAAAATTTAAAGATATTAATTATTTGGACTAACTAATAATATTATAAATATACAAGAATCAAATTATGTTAAAAATTAAAATATCAAGATTAAATTTTAAATTTAGGTATAATGGAGGGACCAAAACTAAAATTTAACCATTTTATCCATTATGCCAAAAAAAAAAAAAAGAATGTGCAACACTTGTCCATGTAGGAAGGCCTTTCTTTTATATATAAGTCTTAAGTCTCCTCCTCTCTCAAAATTTATGTATTATATTAAGCAAAAGGAAATATTTTATTTTAATGTATAGTGCATCTCTTTTTCTGAAATAATAGAGCATCCTTGATCTCACCTTTTCTTTTTCCAAAGTTCATATTAGAAAATATTTATATGCACTTTTCTAAATCATGGCAATAGAAAATCGATTTGCAGTATAAAAAAACCACCATATACATAATTGTAACAAGAAAGTGTAAATATAATATAATCAATTAGTAATTAATATACTAAATTAAAGACCAATCATTTTCCAAGAATCTTAGGATATTATTTTTAGCTTAATTTATACATAAAAGCTATGATACCTTAGACCCTATTGTCTCCCTCATCTCTTAACTGTAAATTCATTATATACATATATAGTGTATATAAAGGGAAGTGCTTTTTTTTTAGCAAAAAAGAAAAAAAGAAAAAAGGGAAGTGCTTTTCTCATCACACGTGTCAGATGTTCATTTTTCTTTTCCCATTATAAAATAATGGTAAAATTTCTATTTTAATCCCTCTACTATGTTCACATTTAAGATTTAGTTATTTTATTTTAATTTGATATAACTTAGTTCTCTAGATAGTTAACTCTCTTAGCTATTTGATTAAACTAATGACATTAATTTTTCCTTACACATGACATGATCAGTTGGAATAAATATTAAGAACAAAATTTGATCTCAATATTTTAGCTAAAATAATTAAGAATGTTAACAGTTTAAATTAATTAATGATATTATAAAATTACATGAATTAAATTATGTTAAATAAAAATATAAATATCAAATCCTAAATTTGAATATAATAGACAGACCAAAACCATAATTTAACCTAACACAATATTTTATCATTTAATTTTAATAAAAAATTGACGTTTCAAAAAAAATATTTTTAGTTAAATTAAATTAAATTAAATTAGTTCAAGTAATTATTTATTTGCTTGGAATATATTAAGTTTAAGCTTCACCTATATATATAAACTATAGATATTAATTTGGTTTATGTACTTTTGAATGTAGTTTATAGAGCCTTCTTTAAATGATAGATGTGTATCCTAAGTTTTTTTTTTAATTATAACATTGTGGTTAAAATTTTTTTATCCCTTTATTTTTTTTAAATATATATATAATAATAATACTTAAATTTAGGTTTTGGTCCATCTACTACACTGATATTTGACATTAATCTCTATATCTTTTACATAGTTTAATACCTAATTTTTACAATGTCATTAGTTAGTCTAAATACTTTATTCTAACTAAAATGTTGACGTGGATTTTAAGAATTATTAACATTGTTGAAATTATTTGTTAAATTTAAGTCCATTACAATGTTATTCTTTTTATCACATGACTACCAAGTGTGGTTTTCTTCAAAATGTCACAACGACTAATTTATCATAAGAATTTTAGTAGGTTAACAACTAGACTTGAATTTTTAAATTCAAAAATATAATAATTAAATTCTTAAAAATAAAAATACGAATACAAAATTTCAAATATATGAAAAATATAGAAATTTAGAGCATATTATAGCCTTTAAATTTTTACTTTATAATTTAGTCCAAAAAAAGTTAACCCAATGCGAAGCATAGGTGAAATGATGCTAGTAAATATATAAATCAAGTCTAAATTATAAAAACATGATGAAAAGTTGACTTACATATTTATTAGTTGAATATTTTTATAAAATAGTATTTGATGTACAATTAGTGCTTGAGTTTTATGGACCATCATTGAATATTAACACAACTTCTCATCATTAGATAAAATAAAAATTAGTAAATGAGTTAATTATGATAGCCTTATTTAAATCTAATAAATTATTAGTTATAATTATTATAAGTTTAGAGTTAAATGTCTTAGTATTTAGAGTTTGTATCAAATTTCTTTTTTTTTTTTTTGAAAATATTTATATCAAGATTCGAGTTTAAGGTTTAGGGTTTAAATTATGGGCGAATTTAATTGGCATGTAGGGACTTGGTTTCCCAAAAAAATAGAAAAATAACCTTTCAGTCCCTCATAAATAATAAATTTATAAATTAATATATGATAAATTTACAATTTAACCCCCAAATAATTTTAGTTCTTTCAAAAATAATGAAATTATAAACTAATAAATGATAAGATTATATTTTGACATCTCAAAAAGTGTATAATTCAATTTCGACTTGTCCTAAAAAAAATTCCTAGATTCGCTCTAAGTTTGAATTTAAGAATTGAAATTTATATTGAGTTTCGAATTTAGGGTTTATGTTTAAATAAAATTTGGATTACAATACAAATTTGCCACTATACTTTATGTGAAAATTAAAATCTACCACTATACTTCACTTTATTTGATACTTGCCAATGTCTGTATGAACTAGAGATAAATTTATCACTATATTTTAACTTTGCTTTGAATTTTGTTGCTTTACTTTTATTTGATTCAATTTTATCACTAAAGTTAAATTTTTAATTTAAAATAATTTGAAGATAAATTTTAATGAAATTACTTTTACATTAAATTTAATATTTAACACTAATATGTTAATTAATATAATATTAAAATTAAATAAAAAATAGTTACTTTATAAAAACAAACTTATATTTTCTTTTATGCAATATGCATTTTTTATTTTTATTTTTCAATCTTTATTTCATTAAATAAAGATTATAATTTAATTTATTAATTTTTAATATTTATAAGTTAATTTATTATTAACTACCAAAATAAAATATTTGAACGGATTTTTCTTATTGAATTATGTCATCATGTCATCAAAATTAATATTGAGCGGTAATATTTAATTAAAAAATTAAATTTAGTTGGAAAATTTAATAAAATTTAAAGTCGAATAATAAAATTAAATTGCATAAGAGTTGAATGGTAAATTTATTCATATTTTCAAAATATAATAAATTTCAATGTTTAGCTGATAAATTTAAATTTTAACCCAAAAAATTGTAATATTTATTTATAAGCCTTTCATAATTTTTTATTTTACTCGTGATAAAGTCTCACATAAATACATTATATTCACCTTAAATTTTACAATGTCTTAGAAAAAGTATGAGGCTGGTAAATGGATTGATAGAGATCTTAAAGAGAGGCAATAATAGGAAATAAAATTTGCAGAAAAAGTAAAAAAGTAAAAACCTTGGAAGAAATTGCAGGGATAGGGGCTGGGGGCTGCTTCGTTATTAAAAAAGAAAAAGAGATGATAGACACAGCGATTTCCTAGGGATTATATTTGGTATGCAAATCGTGTGAAGTAATTGCAACCTGTAAGGCTTCGCATGTGCTGTAGATATCATATTCTCTACACCTCTCTCCACTACACTTTGTCCTTTTTTCCTTTTTTTTTTTTTTTTTTTTTTTAAATTATTGTCCCAACTGCATTCCTCATCATATCAACTTACATTATCGTTACAATTTCTGATTTTATTAGCTATATATCCTTTTGGCATTAATTACCAAGTTAAATCGGATATTGGCTGGCAGTTTTAGGCTTACGCCAATCCAATATTTTATTTACTTTATTCTAATCCATGATTGGTGTTGGGGAGAATATTCATGACTCAGCATTGAGTGACTACACGTGGCGAAATCTAGTGAATCCATGGCCAGTGAGAAGTCACATTTGGAATTAAATATTGCCCAAATCATTTTAGCCATACATACTTTTTCATATTAATTAAAATTCCAATCAAATTTAACCCTGTTTAATTGGATTCTGCACATCTCTATTTGACTTTTACTAACCTTTTAATTTAATTAATGTTGTAAAAATCAATAATAATAATATTTATGTGTTATTTTAATAATTTCATATATATATATATATATATATTTTATTTCACCAACTATGTACATAATAATTTCTTTATATCTAATCATTCTATGAATACATCTTTCTGTATATTTTAAAGGGGCGTTATGACATCTTCATCATAAAGCTTCCTATCATGAATCTACATTTGTTATGTTATTAATTTTATAAGAAATTCAATTTTTTTATATCTTGGAAAATCTAGAAATCTATACATTCATTTCCCCATTAAATAAAAGGAGAGGTTTGAACTTAATTACATTTAGAGAGAATGTTCAATTTTAAGTTATGCAACATTAAGTTTTTTTTTTTTTAATTTTTAAAAATGCTTAAAATAAACCCCTATGTCTAAGTATTTAATTTAATAATTTCATTCCAAAGGTGGATAAAAGAATTATCATTTTATAATTAAATCAAAATTTGCATTCTAGAAATAATACAAAATTGTCCAATTATAAAGCGAAACGTGGCTAACAAATGAAGCCAAAAAGTCACCAAAGTTGCGACGAATTTAAACTGTAGGTATTATTATAAATACTTTTTTCATCATGATGATGCTTAACTAAGGTTATTGGAAAAAACAAACCCTTTTTTGCTTGCATTTATTCATCATGGTACGAATTGAAAATCGCTTTAATTGATGAATATAATTAAAATAGTTTTTTAGTTTTTAAGTAAAAATTTTGGATTTTTTGGATACTTTTAATGTTTTTAGAATTACAACTTTTTTTTAATTTAATTTCAAAATCCAACACAAATCTGAATTACATTTGCCTAGAGAACGCCATAGTTTGGGAGAAATATGATTTGTTTTTTGGGTAAATACAAAGTTCACATGCCTTTATGAGAAAAATTGGAACATACAACCCACAAATCATGCGTTAAACAGTTTCATTCATTTAACTTCATTCATTTTCCCATATATATCTCTTTCCAGAAATAAGGTTCTATTTTACTATGAAGCCTTTTATTATTATTATTATTATTATTATTTAAAAACAAAATTTTGATAGGTACAATAATTTATTTGCTCTTTTAATTTGATACAAATTTTTTAATCTTTTATTTAACTTTTCACCCATTATAGTTCTTATGTTTTTTGTCTAATAACTCCAAAATAAATAAATAAAGTTAAAACATTTTTTAATTTTACTCACGTTGCATACATAACAACATTTAATTAATTTTTTAAATTTTAAAAATTTATAAAAACTACTTTTAAAAGTTAATATTTTTTAAAATTTTAAAAAAAAATTGATTAAATGATGACATGTTATCTACATAGTAATCTACGTGTATGTTATGACAGCAAAATTAACAAGCATTAATTTTTCCATCTATTTTGGGGTGATTTAACAAAAAATACAAATTCAAAGACAAAAAGAAGAGAAAAATTAAATAATTTTTTTATAACATTAGGATATATCCTTACTTCTTACTCAGTTATTAAAGATATATAATATCAAGAATATCTTATCTTCAATTTCTCCTTCAACCATAGAATCCCTGTTAAGATTGATTGATTGCAAACATGATTTTTAGAATCTATAAATTCTTTCTCTGAACTATACTTTTTTCCTTTGCTTTATGGTAGATTTCTTCCCATAAATTTCATATCTATATATATGGGATGACATTTTAAAGCTTAATTTAGATTGATTGCTTTCTTTGAAAAAAAGGTTTTGAAGTTCCCAAAGGAAGATAAGATAGAAATAAAAAATTATAATTATTGAATGAATAATAAACAAATAAATATTCAAGATTTGTAACTTAGACATGAAATTTGTAACAAGGCTTCAGAGTGTTTAAAGCTAGTAATGTATTAAATAAAATAATGAATACTTGGGGTGTGTTTCTAATATATATATATATATATATATATATATATATTTGTAGTAATATAAAAAGATGGAGAAAGTACTTGCAAAATAAGGGCAGTGGAAATAAAAAGGGCATAAAATCTGTGTAAATACAGATATATATATCTGTGATAAATCTGTACAAAATCTGATCCAGCGATGCAATAATTTGCTTGGGTTGCAAACACCTTAAAAAGGGGGCAGCACTCCACATCTTTTTGATTCCTCAGCAACTCATTTTTTTTTCTCTGCAAAACACAAATTAAGGCTTGGGGATTTGCGATAGCTACCTATACTTGAATTCAATCTCTTTGTCTGTCTGTCTCTTTCATTTGGCATATAATACACAATCATCATCATCATCATCAGTAGTTAAGAAAGGATGGGTAGCAGTTATTTTGGGGAACCAAACATGGGGAGTGAAAGGGGAGGTTCATCGTCTTCAAGAAAAGGCAAGAAGGGTAATTCAGACAAGCCTAAGCAACCCCAGAGAGGGCTTGGTGTTGCTCAATTGGAGAAGATCAGATTACATGGTCAAATGGCTTCTACCTATCTTCCTCTTCATCATGGAACTTACCCTGCTAATTTCAACCAGGTATTTTCCCTTTTTCTTCTTTTTGCCTGCAGGTTTCAGTGATTGAATGAATTGAAGTTTTATCATATTTGAGTTTGTGGGTGGAATTTGATTATGGTTGTACATGCAGGAAGATAACATGCGAGCTTATTCATCTATGGCCTCATCATCTTTTTCTTATTCATCAACTTCCTCGCCTTCTTATGGTTTCCAGTACCCCAACATGATGGTAAGTGAACCACCTCACCCTCTTTCTTCTCTCTATACAGTATACCATCAAATTCCCTTTATTTCTTTTAAAATTTTCATTCAAAAAAAAATTGAAGTTTCTGATAATTTTCAGTTAACCCTAAATATATTAAGTCTTTGCCACTTCCCATTGTCACCTCCCCCAGTTCTTTATGCATCAATAACTATATTAATGAAATCGAGTACTTCAATTATATATTATTACAGATGGGGGTTGGAGAATACGATCAAAGGGCAAACATCAGATATGGTGATTCCCAACCAAGCAGTGGCTTCTTAGACACCCAACATTTTGCACAACCAAACATGACCAGACAACTTCTAAACCTACATGTTGAGGTTGCTACACATATGTCCCTTCCTTTTTTTAGTTTATGTGCCATGTGATGATTGTGTTTTAAAATTTAACTTGTTTTAGTTTCTTACATTCTTACAGGATTCACATTCAAGGAGCAAGAAACATCGCAGTAACTCATTGGGATCGAGCAGTCAGAATTCAGAATCAAGCGACACACAAGAGCTAGATTTAGAGCTTAAACTGTCACTGTAATCAGTAAATTTTTTCTGCCAGCTCATGAAACTGCATTTTATGCTTTCCTAGAATTGTAAGTTCAAATAAGGTGTTGATCTTGCAATTCATACATATAACTTGAGCAAGTTGATATGAATTAGTTTGAATTTAAAAAAAAAAAATTCAGAGGAATCTTATGTAATCAAAGGCAATTTGGCTTGTTGCATGAGATATAGTGAAAAACATTGATCTTCTTGTTCATGAATTTCCATTTTAATACGTCTTCAAATTAAATTATACATTTCTCAATAATTAGATTCAACATATTTATCATCAAAAAATTTAAAACTAAATTTATCTAATTTTACATATTACTCATTGATGGTGTATAAAATTATATATAATTAATGCATCAAATTGAACCCTAACACAACAAATGCATTCAGTTTCCCAAGGGAGTTGAATGAACCAATTCATGGTATGATTGGTTACTTTATTAAAGATAAATGAAAACTAAAAATATGCCAACGGAAACAATATTTAACGTACTAAATGAGGAGGATTAAAGGTTCTCAATTAAGATATAAAAGTGATATAGTTAGGTTTTTTCCCCATAGGTAATAAAATTTAAATTAAGATGAAACCGTTAAAAAAGTGTACATCGATAATGAATTAAATAAGTATACATCATTCAAAATAATGTTTAAGTGAATTTAAGTTTTTTTATAATATGTTTTAATCTAATTCATGGATAATGTATAGAGGTATACATCATTAATACATTAAATATAAATATATCATATGTTTATAACAAAGAATTTGTGAGGAAGTATCAGTTTGCCATTGGCAAACAAAAGGAAACTATAGTTTTTTTAAATAAAAAAAAAAGAGAGAGAGAGAGAGAAACATGCTTGAATTGAATCTCAGTGTCATGATTATGGTCCTATATAGTTTGGTTTTATTCTTCAAACTGATGGTGTATATATATATATATTATATATAGTACCGGTAAATAGAGAAAGTAAAAGGTGAACTAGTTTACCCTAAGGAATCAAGATTGTGAATGTTTTGCAACTTGCTTTGCTAGTGGCTCCCAGCTGCATTAAAAGTCTTAATTTGGTTTCCATCTGGTTTTGGAATCAATACTTGTATACTATTTTTGGAGCCTCAATTTCAATATTTAGCTTTATATTTCATTTGCTACATAAATTCTGTGAAATATACATAAAATCATGTATAATTTATTGGTATATTTGAAACATAAAAACATGGATTTCCAAGTTTCAAATATTTATATGTAAGAATTTAAAATTGCCAATTAAATAAATATCTAATAAATTAATAAGTTTGAGAAATAATTATATGTATATGCGTTATACTGCTTTAAAATCCGAGTCTTTAAACATTACATCATTATTATTTTCTCTTCAATTATCATACAAAAAACACAGATAGTATGAGAAGATGCAATCAACATAATCTTTTCCTTTTTTTGAGACAAGCAATTGGAGGAAGAAATTATAAACAAAGAAATAGAACCCTAAATTAAGTCTAATGCCAATTAAACTTAAGCCAACACAAATTTTACTACTAGACTAGTGGCAGAATCGACAAGTATCTTGTTAGATTCCTATTATTCTTAATTTTGGCAGTCTACCTAACCATAAACCATAGAGCTACAAAGTCCTAACCCACGTTTTTATGTGCCAATAAATCATGTCTTCTCTCTTTTTTGGACGATTCATTAATTGGGAGAAAAATATGTAAGAAAAAAAAAGGAATGTTTCTGTTAAATACTTTCAATCAACTGTTAAGAAAGAGAAAAATACTTAGTGAATCATGAGTCATGACATATATATATTTGGTTTTCATTTTTCAAATTAATGGTATATATAGTAATATTACATAGAGAAAGTAACAGGTGAACTAGTTTACGCTAGGAAATCAATACCTTTAATGTTTTGCAACTTGTTTTCCCAGTGGCTCCCAGCTGCATTAAAACTTTTAGTTTAGTTTTGATCTTTCCTTGGAATCAATGTTATGTTTGGGAATCTCAACTTGAATATCTAAATATAATTTTTTTTTTTCTGTTCAAGAAAAATATACATAAATTAGGTATAATTAATTGATATATTAAAGGGTATCTCAATTTGTTTACTTCTCCTAAATTGGTATGTATGGTATTTTTTTTAGATCAGTACCCGAACTTTTTCTCGATTAATTAGTTTGATACTTTTTTTAACGTTGTTAAGTTAAGGAGAAATGACAGAATAGAGTTTTGACACATGATATTGTAATGTCATGATGATGACATAATCTACAAACTATATAAAAAAATCAATAAAAAATATTTTTTAAATTTATTTCCATTTTCTTTCCAGTTTTTCTTATTTCCTTCTTTTTCTAGGTATTCCTTCCTTCTTCCTCTAGTCACTTTGCTTTTCTCTTTTTTGGGTTCTTTTGAAAAGAAATTTAATGTTTGATGTTTAATGTTTAATGTTTTTGGCATTGCCCTTTGAAGTTTGAAAGGAACTAGATGGTCTACTGTCATTGATCCATTTCCTATCTAATTTTGATTTCATTTTTGTCCCATGTTTTCGTGGATTTGAATACAAATTGAAATTCAAATCCTAGTTTAGTGGTCGTTGCATAAATATTCGAGTTGATTGGAAATTGAAGAATAGTGACGCAAAACCAAACCGATCTGTTCGATGCTTATTTTAGGAAAGCAGGTTTGGACAGCAATAACCAGATCAATGGAGCCAAGGCTGTTGCCTTTTCTCAAGGCTCCAATTTGCCTAAACACGTTCTCACTCGGGTCATTTCCCTTTAACAATTTGCCTTTTTGAAAAGAAATTTAAAAACACCCATCAATCCATTAAAAAAAATCCAGAAATTTAAAATCACGAACAAAACACATGAAAAATTAACATAACAAATAAAATCCATCAATGCATAAGAACACAAAACCAAACAAAAAGAAAATGATGAGAAGAAAATCAAAACCAAGACTCATTTTGGGTTTTTGGGTTCTTGAGAGTCAAGCCACGTTCGATAAATCCAAATTGTCAAGACGTTGGACGTGGTGAGGAGAAGCCACGGCAAGTTTCAAGATGATTCAATGGTGGTGGCTCGGTTTGACGTCGGAGAGCAATGACACTGAAGCGATGACTAGGGGCTTTGAAAACAAAAAAAATAAAGTAGAAAAGAATAGGAGAAGTGGGAGAGAGAAAGAAAAGGTGGGTCGTTTGTTGCTTCTCCGATCAGTAATGGCATTAGAGTGGAAGTAAGGTGACCGGCGGAAGAGAATCCTAACGGGATTTCATGGAGTTCTCCTTGAAAACAAATAAGAGGAAATGGAAGAGCAGGAGGACAAAGTTTACCGAAGAACAAATTGGTGACAATGCTCAAGTGTGATTGTGGTACGTACTAGCATCATCATGATGTCATTATGCCACGTGTCACGATCCTATTTTGTCACATATCTCAAACTTAATGGTTAAAAAAAAGTACTAAACTAGTTGATAGAGAAAAAGTTCGGGTACTAATTTGGGACAAAAAAAATTATAAGTACCAATTTAGGAGAAGTGAGCAAGTTCGGATACCAATTTTATATTTAACTCTATATTAAATATTATTATGTATTTGAAAGATATAAAAACATAAAATTCAAATTTCCAATTATGTATCTATAAAAAATAAAAAATTACTATTAAATAAACATCCAACAAACGATGAACTTAAAAAACAATCATCAACGTTACATTACTAAAATCTAACTCTCCGCTATATCAATATTCTTTTCTCTTGAATTATCATATCCAGTTAGAAAATAATATTGTTAATTTTGGCATCATATAGATACCAATTTCCTAACCCACTCTTTCATGTCTTCTTTGGATGATTCATTGATTCGGAGAAAAAAAGAAGTTTATGCTTAATACTTCCAGGCAGCCATTGTGAATGTTGTTTTTCACATGGATTGAAAGATTACAAAATCTCTTTAGCCCTATATAATGCTAAATTGCAGCCATTGTGAATGTCAACTTTTTAACATACATTGAAGAAAACAGTCTCTTTAGCCCTATAAATGATTACCAATAAGCTTTATGTTGATTATAATCACATCTGACATCAGATCATAAACCTTTAGCTAGCTAATTAGGGTTCATTTATATATGATCTTCCTAATTTATTTCTCAAATCCAAATTAAATATTGAAGTTTTTTATTAAGAAAATAACATTATTTGTTTTTTTCTTTTTTTTTTATGATTTCTTCGTAAGTGTACTATTTATGATTGTACATGTAACTTCTTCTAAAAGATACAATATTAAATGTGCTCTAATTATTAGCTTAAAATTGATTGACTCCAATCTTAATTACTAATTATTTTATATTAATTCTTTATGTTTGTCCAGTAGTGATGACTTTTTGACTGCTTACCACTGTACATAAAGTTTCCAACTTTAATATGCAGTGTAAAGACTATGAATATAACCCTAGAAAACACAGCTATGTTAAATATGTCAATCAAAAGCTTTATAATTAGTCTTCAATTTGATCGAAAAGCTTGTGTAACATATTACTTTTGGGGTAATATAATTATAACATCTATGATCTTCATTTGTTTTTTGAAGGTACTAGTAAATCTAAGAGGAAAGGTACGGTTAAAGTTTGTTATACTTCATTTTAATTTCTCAAAATATTTTAATTTGTGTAGGTTTAAAAATTTGACATTTTAATCTCTATATATTAACTTTGTTGTTAATGAAATTACATAACTTACGATAATTGACATAGTATTAAATCAAATTAAAAAGCTAAACAATAGTTTTGAAGATTGGGTAGAGGTGCGAAATTAATTTTGCTTTTACCCTCAAATTGTTTTCTATTCTATTTTTTTTTTAATATAATTATTGTGTATAAATTATTTGTAGTTTGGTTCACGTCAACTATTATTAAATTACAATATTTTATTTGTTTTCAAGACCTGTAAATTTTTTAATCTAATTTAATATTTAACTTATTCATGTTAGCCATTGCTAAGTTATGACATTCCATTAATAACAACGATAACATGCAAGGACTAAACTTCTGCTTTTCATATGTGCAGAGATTAAATGTTTCTTTTAACAATAAAGGGATTAAAATAAACTTTTCTATATGGTGCAAGAACTTGTAATAAACTTCAACTGTGAAACCACATATTTACTTAAGATGTGACTTCAACTTAACATCTCAAAAAAGGGCAAAATCATGGGGGCTGGTAGGGGCCTCAGCCCCTTTAAAATAAAAAAATTTTCATTTAGGCCCTTTAAAATTTTTAAAATTTTAAATTAATAAAGGTAAAATTACAACTTTGGCCCCTCTAAAAATGATAAAAAATTGATTTAATCCTTTAAAAAAATAAAAATAGAGGTTATTAAAATGGTGAAATTGCATTTTTACTATTATAAAAATTACAATTTAATTTTGGCCCCCTCTAAAGAAATTTTTTTGGCTTCGCCCCTAATCTCAAAGTTCATAAGCTTCAATATTACTATTGAGCCAAGACTTCATTTCATTGGCTTTCACTTTTTTTTTTTAATCTAGTCTTGCCGTTAGATAAAATCATTCTCTATTTTGATAATTTTATCTATTTTTGCATGTGAATTATACTGTTGAAACTTACAGTTTCTAATTGCTCAATAACAAATGTTTGAATAGAAATGCCTGACTACAGTGGTCACTTCAGTTGCCACTGTGAGAAAAAATAAGCAAAGTAAACAATGAACACATAGGATTGTCCATGTAGTTTGATTTCCTTACGTTTGCAGAACCTAATTTAAAGAGTAATTTCACTATCTTTAATCCTCAATACAACAAGTGAATCAAGCCCTATCACTCTCCAAGTATAGAGATCTCACTTTTGTACCTAAAGACTAAAATACTCATCTCTAAATTCTCCCTTTAGGAATTTAGACTGTAGACATAAATTGTTTACTCTTCAAATGCACTCACAAAATAAGTTCCCCAATGAACAATAAATTACCCTCATTCTCTTATACAAAACCTATACAAGTCTCTCAATATATAAAAGTTTTGCTAACATACTAGAGATTAATTACAATAACCCTTAATAATAACAACTACAAAATAACCAAAGCAATATACTAATAAAGTCCAATATAAAGTGAACTAATGGAGTTTCATTCTTCAAAGAACTCTTCAACGCAATCTCGATTGGTTGTCCATAATCCAATGGGTTTAATTGTTTGATCTAGTCCAACCCAATCTTCAAAGATAGTTGTTATAAAATGATTAGTCTTCAACACCAGGCTTTCATATATCCACAATATCATTACAATTCAAAGCCCAAAGATTTTGTTTCAATAAATTTTCAACTCTAAATAAGGCAAGTTGTTTGACTATCGCAGGGTCGATGGAAGTGACCACTTTCAAACTTACCTCAACAGTCTCCCCATTTGCAATTTTTTGAACAAACCACGCAAGTTCAATTTAATCCATAATTCATATTTATGAAAAATTACAAATTTGCCCCTAATATTTTAACTTTTCACAAGCTAGTCTTTAAGCTCATAACTTAGGATCTAACCATTTCAAATTAATCCAAACTTAACCCATGTTGTAAGGGAACTTAGAGCAACTCATATTTATCAACAATTCACACTAAAACCCATAGACTTTCACTTTTAACCATTTAATTCCTAATTCTAAATTTCATTAAAAATTCACTTAACAAAACATGTTTATTTTTCAACAAAGATTCATACTCTATCAAATAATATCAAAAATCATTCAAAAAATCAATGAAAACTCCCTCAAACTTTAACAGTTTTACAAATTAACCTCCGGGCTAGCTAGATTAAGCTAAAATGGACTCAAAACCATAAAAATTATTAAAAACGGGTTGAAAAACACATACCATGCACTAGAATAAGCTTAGCTGAACCAAGCACTCATCCATGGAGTTTTCTTCCTTTTAAAATCAGTTAAAGATGAAAACAAAAGATGATACATGCTTTAATTTCCTTTGTTTTAAGTTTAATTTTTTAAATTACCATTTTAACCTTTAAAAACTATCATAATTTCATTAAAATCTTATACATGCACATCCACTATATCATTAAATGGTCTATTTACCATAAAATTCCTTTATTTTAAGATTTCATATCCATTAGACCCCTTTAACTAATAAAATTCAACTTTTACATTTTTTACAATTTGGTCCTTTTCACTTAATTAACTATGTAAACTTCAAAATTTTTTAACAAAATTTTACTAAGACCTTAATATACTACCATAGACATTAAAATAATAATAAAATAATAACTCACTCATTAGAATTGTGGTTTCGTAAGCACTGTTTCTCACATCACTAAAATCGGGTTGTTATAGTAATCCACTAACCATCCACTCAAATCCATAATGGTTTAATTGCCATTTTAAATTTATTTTAAATACTAATTAAGTCCTTTAGCAATTAATAATATATAGCAATTAGTTTTTTCCACTTTTACGATTTAGTCCTTGTACCTTAATTAGTCCCTATTTCAGCAAAGTTATCTAACCAAAATTTAATTCACCCATATAATAACTCCATAAGTATTCAATAATATAATTTACAGGCTCGTTCTGTGGAAATGAGGTCCCAAAACCTCATTTTTTCCAAAACCACTGAATCTCAATACGAACCACTTGTACATTGACTAACTGACCAATTAATAAAATCTATAAAATCAAAATTCATAATAACATCATATTTAACTTGTAAATATTAATAATAACATTTACAGACTCACTCATCGAAACTGTGGTCCCGAAATCATTGTTTTCGACACCACTGTAAAATAAGTTGTTACAGGTAACCTAACATGTATATGTATAGCTCTGGCCAAGCTTTTTGATGTGTCGATATAAAGGTTTAGCCCGATGGGTAACCTAACGCAATTATATGTTTCACTTGAAAAAGCCTCTGATGTGAATCACACTTGTATATTTGAGTTTGTTTAATGAGTTTTATCGGGTAATACTAGAAATACGAAATGAAAAGTGTAAATGATTCAAAAATATATTTGATGATCAATTAAAGTGTTAATATGTGAGATGAATATTAAACTTTGGTATTCATGCTTAAGCACTCGAACGTTAGGTATTGATGTATTATGAATTGGTACATTTATGATGCATTTTGGTATTAAACTCACCTTATTGTTGTGATTTGCCATGTTAGATAATCTTTACCAAATTATTTAGTTGAAATGTTATTTTATAAATTGTTTACCTTTTTAATGCCTTTGAACTTTCTAATCATTTGAAATGCTTACCTAGTGTTTTTCCTCCTCTGTATATAGTTGATTTGCGAAACTCATCGATTGGACTTCACGAAGCTCACACTGTCCCTCTGTCAATTCGGTAAGCTTCTACTCATTTTAAGCTCGGTATTATGGCATGTACTTAGGTGCTTATATTTATGTACTAATCAGTGAATGAATAGTTTGATTGAGACCTTGTCTAGTGCTTGAATTTTGAAAAGTTGTCCATATGTATAAAGTGTGTTGTGGTAATATGATAGGCACTATATATATGTCTAGTTGAATGGTAAACTTTGAATACATAATGGTATGATTTTCATCATGAGATGGTATGGTTATATGTGGTTTCAATGGCTTGAAATCATTAAGGATAAGTTGTGTTTTTTACTAAGTTGTTGGAAGTGTTTAGTACTTTAAATAGACATGTTGAACTGTTGGATTGTAGTAATGATTAAATGATGAAATGGTATATATGTCTTGGGCATTTTATGTAGGTTTGAGATGTACTTTAAAATTTCAATTAGATAGAATTTGATTTGAGCATGAAATGGTCACCAAAATGAAAATTTTGACATTTTTAATACTAAGGTGTCGATACCTTAGTAATGATATTGATACTTAGCATATTTCAATCAGTCTTTCAAACAAACAGAATGCCAAAATGGTATCAATACCATACTAAAGTATCGTACTCTACATCAAGGTATCGATACTTTACAAGGGTATCAAAACATTTTTATCTTGTTTGGCTTTTACAAAAGAAACAAAATCGTAAAACGGTATTGATACTAGAACATGGTATTGATACTTGTAAGGGAGTATCAGTACCATAAGTCAAGTATCGATACTTGTAAGGAAGTATCAGTACCATAAGTCAAGTATCGATATTTTTTGTTTTAAGATGAATTTTTCAAACATCGAGGTTAAATTTGGTATCAATACCTTTCAGGGGTACCGATACCTATTCAATAATTTTGGAATTTTTTAATTTGACCCTATTTCATGTTCAGTTTAACAATTAAGTTTTCATACATTAGATTAAATCTCAGAAAATTTTATTTATCATATAATGATCGGAATTATGAAATATTTGTATGTTTAAATGATTTATTTTAGTGTTTTCATTTGTAGGTGTTTCGGCAATGAATGTGACATCCTGGAGCTCAAATCTTGTGATCAGATCGAGTGAAGGGTGTTTCATTCTTAACCTTCTTTCTGTTAATGCCCAAAATAAGGGAGTTAAAAAATTCAATTACAACCTTTAGATTCTTCTAAATTCAAGCTCTCCTTGTATAAGCCAAAAAAGATGCAGTATTTGAGGTAGTCATGTCAACATCCTCAACATTATGTTCCTCATCAATATATCCTATTAGTTGAGCAACAACAGGATATTATCATCAAAATGGCTCCCAGTGTCAAACTTTATATGTTGTACTTCAGCTCATGTGGAAGAGTATCTAGAAAATTTCTCGCTTGTTTTACATTCTTTTTCCTGATAAATCAAAGAGGGAATGGAAGTCCAGTTCTAACGTCATTAGTCTCAGCATGTTTAATACTCTGGTAAAAAATCGTGTGCCCAAAATAAACTTTGTAGAATTACCAACTTTATTGAAGATGAGACCAACAACCTTTCCAATTGAAGCATCATATGATGTCATCCAATTGCAAGTTGCAAGCTTGTGAGGAACAACATAAAACTTGTTAAAGTTTGAGCTAAGTATTTCCGTAATTTTGCCCTAGGTTATTCTAACTCTCTAGTCAAAACAATGGAGATCTTGTCCCAATCATATTTGAACTTGTCTTCCTACTTAATTACTCCCAAAAGTTGCATATACTAGATGAATTGAAGTCAAAGTAACTACCTTTCATGTAGATTTTCATACAGTTCTTGAATTTTTTGTTGGTGATGTCTTTCCTCAAGTGGGCATAGAACTCCAAAACAACGCTTTCACGTATGAAACTTTACATCAAAGGTAGTTACTTTGACTTCAATCCATCTATAAATATCTTTATCTTTATAGTTTTATTTTTATGGTAAAGATTATAATTTTTTTTTAAAAATAACTCATAATTAAATTATCACTTACACATATTTAAAATTATTACATCAAATTAATTTTAAAAAAATTTTATTATAATCTTCTTATTTTAAAATAATTGAAGTGTAAACTTATAAAAATTTAATATAGATTATATTTTTGTTTTCCATTGATATTAAGCTTTAAATTTTTGTTATTTTTATTTATAATTTGAATTTTAACTTAAAAATTTATATTACTATACTATAATGAAGATTATTTTAATTATATTTTATAAAAAATATTATATTTGATAATATCGTGTGCATAATATATTTTACCAAAGCTAATATATACATTATGATCCATAGGATTGAAGATTTTTTAAAAAAAATATTAACTAGCATCAACACCGCGCTATCGCTGGGGTATTTCAAAATTTTTAATTTATTTAATTATCATTAAATTAAATATTGAATTTATTAAATCAGTTTTATTTTATTTTTTATTAATTATCAAAATTAAACTCATTATAATTATTTACAATTAGATGCAAATTTTAAAGTAATTTTTGAGTTAGTATGTAGATTTTTTTAATACAATACTTAAAATTACTCATAACCTTTTCTAAACTTTAAATAAGAGAATAAATGTATTTTAATAAACTCAAATCTATATTTTCTTACGCGAGTAATAATATTGATGCCAACCGAATTAAAACTCTATCAATTGAATTAACATGTAAATTAATTATGTAAATTTTAAAAAATATTTTATCTCTTGTATCGGCCACATATCCTCATTCAACCCTAAGTAAAAATATGGATCAACTCTTTTAGATGCATTTGAAAATCTATAAAAAGTATTTTCTATGGGATGAATACAAAATCCTAAATCGACATGTGCACATCAACCATTTAAAAACATTATTTAAAATTAAAAATAAATCATATTTAAACAAATTTGCTTGCTAAACTTCTTTTATTCGCTCTCTTGTGAATTATAAATTGATTTAAGAATAAATGTAAACACTAATCACTTTAAATATAAAAATTAAAATATAAATAAGTAATAACATAATTTTCTCAAAATTCACTATTCTATATTATTTGTTATACAAGTTTGGCAATTTTTTTGTAACTGATATATGTATTATTCTTTTGTCTAATTTAGTACTTGTATTTGACAAAAGTTATATATTTCGGTAACTAAAGGTAACGGTGTTAACTTTTTAGTGCTTAATTTGGTTTTTAAAGTTGATTTAATGAAATTTAATTTCTAATATTATTAGGTTTGAATTTTTCATTATTTTGTTAATAGAATATATTTAGTGTTACGTTTGAAGTTGTTTACTTTTACATTTAATATGTCAAATATAGCTCCATGGTTTCCTCTAATCAATTCTAAAACCCAAATTAAATACTAAAAAGTTAACACCCTTACTTTTAAGTACCTAAATGTACAATTTTTTTCAAATGTAAGTATCGTTGTAGTAACCCGATTTTCAGTAGTACCGGAAATAGTGATTTCGAAACTCTATTCTTTGATGGTCGAGTCTGTAAATATTATTTATTAATATTTGTGAGATCACTACAATATTGTATTGAATTCTGGTTTATTAATTTTGGTTATTTAGAAAGTTAGTCAAGTGACAAGTGTATTGGTTCAAAAGTCAGTAGTTTTGGAAAATGAGATACCGGGACCTCATTTTTGTAAATTGAGCTCGTAAATATTTTTCTTAAATATTTATGGAACTGTTTTATAGGTGAATTGAATTTTGGTTCAGAAATTTTAGAAATTGAATGACTAATTGAGATATAAAGACTAGTAAAAACCATAAAAATTAATCACTATTAATTTTTATTAGCTAAATTAGACAAATAATATTATTGAATAGATTTAAATGGAAGTCTTTAGCTTTCTTTGATCCAGACTGATGCGACTTACTCGCAAATCTCCTTCTAGACTCTCTCGATTCAAAATCAGCTTTTTGTTTCTGTTTAGCAAGTTCCTCAGCTTTACAAGCCCTATCAACCAGAACAATAAACTCTTTAAGCTCTAGAATCCCTACTAACAATCAGATATCTTCATTCAATCCATCCTCGAATCTTTTGCACATAATAGCTTCGGTAGAGACACACTCGCGAGTATACTTACTGAGTTGTACAAACTCTCTTTCATATTCAGTTACCATCATACAGCCTTGTTTCAGATCAAGAAACTCATTTCTTTTCTGGTCGATGAATCGCCGGCTAATATATTTCTTTCGGAATTCGGTCTGAAAGAAATCCCAATTAACTATTTCACGCGGAACAACTGATATTAGGGTATTCACTATTGATACGCAGCATCTCACAACAATGAAATAGCACATTTCAAATATTCTTCCGGTGTACATGTAACACCCCTATCCCGTAACCGTCTCCAGAATAGGACGAGGCGTTACCGAAACTTAGGAAATAGATTAGAACAGTAAAATTTTGAACCCTTTCTTAAATAAAAGAATCATCTATTTATATAAATAATAGGCACAAACAAAGATCGAATTTAAAACTTGTATAAGTAAACTTCCATAGGATGCCATATTCGCATGGCTTATATACAATAGTCAAAATATCATTCTACTTATAGTCTATCCTATACATGCCATAAGCTAAGTCCAAATCACATGATTACCACAATAGTAGATAGTGTGACGAAGTGTTGACGATCCCCGAGCTCGTAGATGGAGTTAAAAATCTATAAAACAGAGAAACCAAACAAACAAAGTAAGCTTTCATAAGCTTAGTAAGTCTTAAGTAAAACAAGTAACTTTAATGAATTAAAGACATTTATCTCATATACAATATCACATAGCTACCACATATACTTCAATAATAATGTCCAAAATAGTTGAATATTCACAAGCACACAATGCACACTTTGCATACAATTTCAAATAACTTTGTATTCATATATCATAGAAAAAGAAAATTCCATATGTGCACATAATATCTCACATTGGCCGAATGTACCATCATTATATATATATATATATATATATATATATATTTATGGTTTTGTCACTTATTTACTTATGCATCATATCATAAATTAAGATTCTATCCTAATCAAATTCACAATTTGGTACATAATACGTACCTGGCACAATTAAACTCAAACATCAATTTAGCATTCAACTTTTCACTTAAGCCATTTTCTAGTTATATTATCTTTTGGCCAAATACACATTATCAAATGTAACTCATTTAACATGATAATTTCACTTGAATTGAAACTCATATAACATGATTAAATTAATTACTTTCACATAGCATTCACACATAGACCAGATGTATCACGATCACATTTATAATTCTAACACTCTTTAAAAATTGCATCACTTTATACACTTACAATTCAACCCAAATCAAATTTCAAATACGAGTACATGATACATACCTGGCCAACTTATTGCATTGTACATATTTATTAGTAATTATTACTACGAAGTCTCATTTTTTTTTTTTAAAACTTTACTCAAATCACTGGCAAGACTTTTAGCCCGGATAAGTTATTAACACGAAGCCTGCTGATCTCTAACCCGGATACAATCCCAGCACGAAGCCAGCGGATCCCTAACCCGGATACAATCTCAGCACAGAGCCAGCGGGTCTCTAACCTGGATACAATCTCAGCACGAAGCCAGCGGGTCTCTAACCCGGATACAATCTCAGCACAATTCATTTAATATATATATATATATATATATATATATATATATTTACTAACTTTGGCCTCATCAAATATCTAATAATACACACTTTTCACAATTGGTCATTCGGCCACATTGTATACACATAAACATATGTACATTTCACATTTGCCCATTTGGCCACACCATATACAAAAGCACATATATACGATAATGTTTTTACCATCACTTGCTAATACATCACATGCTTTGAATTCATTTAAATAACCACTCAGCCATATTACATTTCTAAGTAACCATTCGGCCTCACTATACAAATAAAGATAGCACACATTTTCATAAAGGCCATTTGGATAGCTTGCACACATTTAATATTAACCATTTCAGCCTCACCACACATACATATCTTGTACATCAATTTCATCATAACAAAATTGACTAGGTATACTAGTCATTTACGGCTTATAGCCTCACTTTAATATGGATTCAGTACTTAGATTACTAATATTTAATCAATAGCTTATAAGCAACTCAACAGTTTTATCAATATTTACCACATAATCACATTTTCACTACAAGCTGTCTTCCTGAGCAATAGTAATTAAATTGTTTGTAACTGGAGCTACGCAACTCCAAATCAAGTGCCGTTAATTTTCCCTAAAAATAGACTCATATATCTTCTATCCACAAAATTTTCAGAATTTTTAGTTTGGCTAATCAATACCAGATTTTTCTTAAAGTTTCCCCTATATTACTGTTTGACTATTCTGACCACTCTTCACTACGAATCAAATTTCTCATTGTACAGAATTCAAAATATGTTCTCGTTTATTTCGTTTGAAACTAGACTCATTAAGGAGTCTAAGCATATAAATTTTATCTTATAATCATTTTTGTACCGTTTAATAATAATTTTATAAAAATAGAACAGGGGCCCTCGAAGCCCTTTTGACTCTGTGCCACACCACTTTAAATATCTCATTATCGGCAATTCCGTTACTTACACAGTTTCTTTTATAAGAAACTAGACTCATTAAGCTTTAATTAAATATTTTATTCAGCCTCTAATTCAACTCCAACAATTTATGGTGATTTTCTAAAATCACGTTACTGCTGCTGTCCTAAGCAGATTTATTACAATTTACTCTTAAATTTCCAAAGTTCAAACACTTAAGAACTTACCTCGGAAGTGTTCGACGACTAGGTATCCACAGCTATTCGTTTATTTTTGCTTTCCCTTTATTCGACTTTGGTGCTCTTAGCTCTTGAGCTAAATTAAAACGAGCAAACTAGTTTAATCACTTTAACAATTCATCTCAATCGAATTACCAATAATCTCATTCAATTAGAACATACGGCACTTTCACTTTTAGCTAAATAAACACATATCAAATTAAACATTTTCTATTATTACACATATTCAGCACTTTAACATCTAATTAACACTAATGTCTCATGCCACATAGCTCTTGAGCTTCAATTAACAAATCGACTAGTTTAATCAACCTTATTAACCACTTTAAGATCAAATACAAATAAACTCCCATAAAACCGAATGCACCCATCACTCATCTTAATATACTTCTACCACATATCTTTACTTATTTCCTCTTGTCAATCCCCATTCGAATATATTTACAAGATACACATAGATCACTGAAATCAACTACCATTTATCATTTTAATTCATGTATATAACAATTAAACAAATTTAATTCCATCTTACAACCATCACTGATTAACCGAATGTACCTAAACTCATATACATTTATTCTTGAATCAATTTTTAATACTTCAGGCTTATAATTATCATGTAGCCGAATACCATTTGAGCATCACCCAACATACTAATACTTCCCATTTTTAAACATTCTTGCTTGCTTTTCTAATATTAATTAAACATGACCGAATATCATTAGCAACTAATGCCACACACACATACACATGCATTAAATTAATCTACGCATAACCTTAAGCATACTCCAAACATATTACACATATATAGTATATGAATTACTCATCTCATCATTTCTTTTCATTCGGCAATTGCTCCCACATATATTAAAAAAATTTAGCATTCAAACTTTATACTTAAATCCCCCTAGGCCGATTATCAAACAATTTCACATTGAATAATTCTTTAACAAATTCGGTATTTCAACTCAAAATCTCTCTAATTATCCAAGTGGACCGAACATTAATAATACTTTAAAACCAAACATATATTCAAATTAACAACTCCACAACTCATCTTACCACCATTTCAACCTCAAAAACATTAAAACACCACTCATCTAAAATCTTATCTTGCATAGCCGAATATACCAATGCATATAATTCCAAAAATTAACACATGGGCTAAATGTATACCTTAACAACAAATTAAAAAATACACCTTTTTTTTTATCAATAAAATCATCAAACTAACCTTGAATTTTGATCTTTAAGTAGCCGAATGTCAAAGAACCCTTTCTCCCTTGTTTCTTTTAGTTTCGGCCAACAAAAATAAGAACATGCAAACTTTGTTTCTTTCACTCATTTTCTTTTATTTTATTCATATATTCTCATTATAAAATATATATAATATTACATGTTAAAACCCACTACCGTGCATTAAATTAACAATTGGTTTATTTACCAATTCAAACCTTTATACTAATGAAACATGACATTTAAACATTTTCCAAATAGCATGCATATAATTCATTTGATACAATTTATCACTTTCGGCAATTATATACATTAACAAATATTTTACTTTAATATCATTCGGTACTACAATAACCGATTACTAAAGTATCAAAACCACACATATAATTCAATTAAGAAGCCCACCCTCATCTTCTAACATTTCCAACTAAAAACATCAACACATTCTCCATGAAGTACAAGACATCCATGGCCGAATGTCTCTTAGACATTTAGGCCACACAACACTCAAATTCAACCATTTAAGCTTAAAATTTCAGTTCACATGAATTTTAACATCCTTATATTCATAAAACACTCATTCATCAACTTCTAACATTAAACTCCAATTCCTAGCTCATCTATCCAAAACCGAGCCTAATATGCCACTTAGCCAAAATTTGCAAGTGGGTTTCGGCTAAATGTAGATAAGAAGCTCACATTCATTGAAAATTAACAAAATTGCATTGGATTTACCTTGAATTTTTGGCCTCCAAGTGACCCATCATCCCAAGCTAGTCTTTCTTTTCTTTTTCTTTAGTTCACGGCAAGAAGAATGGAAAATAAACACAAAAACTTTGTTTTTATCACTTTATTCCTATTATAATAATATTATGCCATCATTACAAATATAAAATACAAAACAAAAGTCAAATTTGTATCATCATTACCGTCCACTCACTTACAATTGGTAAAATAGACATGCAAATCCACAACTTTAATAGTTTAACATTTTAATCACTTGGACATTTACCTATCATATTTTTGAAGTTTCTCAAATATGTCCTTTTTAGCTAATTTCCCATCCAAATGACAAAATTGAAGCATGAAATTTTCACACATACTTATTCACAAACAATAAGCATAGAATATAACATTTAATTATTATTATTTTTGTTTGACTCGGTTTTGTGGTCCCGAAACCACTTTCCGACTAGGGTCAAATTCAGGGTGTCACAGTACAAGCTAATTCATCAAAAACCCTGATCGTCTTTTTAAGCCAGAACTCAGCCTTCTCAGCATCATCACTAACTGTAGCTCAAAATTCTTTAGCCCCGTATTTTCATATCTTATCAACGGGTAGTCTATTAAATCTCAAAGGATTCGTACCTCGTATAATTTCAGGGTTTGGTTGGGGAACCGGAGGGGGTGAAGGTTGTGGAGTAGCCGAGTTTGCTCGCACAAATTTGGAAAACCATTTAGATATCATTTGGAAGAAAGCTTGTTTAGCTTCTCCCTGACTGCCCGTAGCAGGGCTCGATTCAGAAGGCACAGCCCCTTGAGCTGGAGCTGGCACATTACTTTCAACATCGTTGGCTATTGCTCGATTTAGATCCATTTACTATATAAAACAATATTTAGAAGTTGTCAGGAGATTATCACACTATCACAGTTTATATATGACATGTATAGCTAGACTCGTATACTCTACGGTAGTCCTAGAATCGATTAAACCGTAGCTCTGATACTAATAAAATGTAACACCCCTATCCCGTAACCGTCGCCGAAATAGGTAAGGGGCATTACCCAAATTGTAATTCAAACGGGAACAATATATTATCAACATAAACCAAAGATTTTCAAACATTCATCATCACATCATGTTTTAATCAGACATATAAAACTCAAAACATATCACAGGGACTAATTTGATAACATATAAAATATATGAGAAAACTTAAGAAAATTTTCAGATTAGGGTTACACAGCTGTGTGCCCAGGCCGTGTGCCTCATATGGTCGCTAGACACGCCCGTGTGTCCAGGGCTTGGCAAAATAGGGCATACATACTGACTTGTGCATACGACCACAAGACATGCCCATGTGTCTTGGCCGTGTGAAAATTATGAAACTACTGACTTGCGCCCATGGGTACAAGACACGCCCGTGTGTCTATCCCATATGGCATCCTAACCAAAATAACTAAGGTGCAGGGGTCACGCGGTCGAGTCACATGCCCGTGTGCTCTGACCGTGTGGCACAAAATAGGCTTAGTTTAAGCCATTTTCACACCCCATTAGGTCATGTACCTATAAGCATTATTATGCAACAATTCATTTACCAATTGAGTAACCAATTCAACCAAAATAAGCACATTTATACCAATTCATAATCAACCAAATTTCATACCAATTTGCTTCATCAAACATGTACCAAATGAGCCATTTCCATACCTATTTCAACTTACCAATTCAATCCCAATAAAACCTATCAAATAATCACATTTAAACATCACATATGTAACACCCCAGACTCGGCCTAAACATTATGGCCGAATCCTGCGATGTCATATTGAAGGGTTTATTTCCAAAACAGCTTTGCTAAAATTATGTTTAGTAGAAAATTTGCTTAGTTAAAAGCTTAAGTTTATGATTTAGAAACCCAAATGCTTGTAACTTGTTATATTATGATGAAAGCCCATATTTTAAGAAAACGTCAAAATATTTATGTTATTTGGAAAGTATATTTAACTTTAGAAATTTATTTAAGTTTGAGAACTCGGCAGTTGTAAACAATAATAAAACCCAAATGTAAAATCAAATCGGAGATACAAGGCCTTATTACATCCCAATGAAAAATAAAGTATTTAAAATAAAGTAATTTGAAACTATTAAAAACTTCTAAGTAACTTGCCGTGTGGCCACCTTCGAGTCCTCTTCCACGTCGAGCCGTCTACTGAGGGTCACCTGAAACATTAAATAAAAAGGGTGTGAGTTTCGAAACTCTGTGTGTACGACCCTTGGCAATCAAATCGACATGCATTTTATCATATTGGGCCTAAGTCTTATCAATATCGGTCGTCTTGGGCCTTAGCCCACAATAACCTCATATCACATCAGTATCACATGAAAGCAATGCACCAATCCCAAATCCAATCCTGCACTCCATTTCCCTTCCAACCCTACACTCCTATGGGGATATAAATATCAACCCACCCATTCCAACACTCGAATGGTAGAACTAACAGCAACACTACTCAATTGTTACAGTAAGGCTGCTAATCATATAATGGGCTTAAAGCAACTGGTAGATCCACGGTCGTCAAGCGACTATGTGATCCTCACATATCTTCCTCCGTACCATTAAACTCACCCAAGTGTAACATACATCTCATGAATGCAACATACACATTTCCACACATTAAGCACCTAGGGGTATTTTAGTCATTTCACTACCAATGGGTATTTTAGTAATTCTACCTTACAAGGGTATTTCGATAATTTACCCTACAAGGGTATTTCGGTAATTCTACCCTACAAGGGTATTTTCATAATTCTATCCTATAGGGGTATTTTCGTAACTCTACCCTACAGGGGTATTTTCGTAATTTCTTAACAGTATGGGTTTTAGTTACGACCTTTGGCCCATCAACAAGTCCTCGTTGGCTAAAGTGAACAGATACTATGCACCAGGTAGGATTCTAGAGAAGAGGAGGTGGGTCACTAGGACCGCTTAAGTACCAAGCTCTCCCTAGATCCAATCCTAGACATGCATATGCCCATTGCCACACTCTAACCCTTGCGACTTGTCCACATACATATGTGATTAATTAATTAAGTTTTATGCTGTTTAAGAATTCATCAGATTTAGGCCTAGAGTCCATTAATACCCTAGCAAGTCTACATGCTTCCCTAAAATCACATATGGCCCATTAAACCCAATCATGTCTATATGGCCCAATAGGCCTAATCACAAATATATGGCCCATCAGGCCCGACCATATTCAAATCATCCAACCATCCATACCAACTCACCATTTAATTTCACATATCAACTTTTACCGATTTGGGCCCACGAGCTCGGCAAGCCCAATTAGCCCCGTCTGGCCCGATTGGCCAAATAGTGGCCCAAGACCATGAGATCACTCTCTTGGCCCCAGTAGTCGTATTGGTATCTCCACACGAATGTTCACACGCTCGTGTGGTTGCCGGCGCCAACCTTTTGGCTTTTCGGCTTTTCGGCATTCCGGCTTTTGCCAATTTGTCGTGTGTGAAGTGTATGTACACACCTGGTAAACGAGACGTGTTACACTATCCTCAGCCTTGAACCTACAACCAATACCAACCTCCAATCAATCACACACTTAACCACATATTTATCCAAAATTGAAGCCTTACCATAACCTTACCGTATGCCACCAGTCCTAATAGCCCTTCCTTAGCTACTACTCACGAACATCCCCTAGATCTGCGTCAACCTTAATCGTTAAAGAAAAAATAATAGGTGACTTGTATCCACTTAAGTCACCCTTTCCCTTACTATAGACTATCGGCCAACTTATCCCAAAATCAAGAACACTTACCCAAAAGCCAAAACGTATGGATAGCTTTTCGGCAGATACTTGTAGATCCAAGCTTGATTCTAATTCTCCAAGATCCGATCTATCAAAATCGAAGGAATGATGATAGCCCGACAGAGATTCAGTCACTAGAGTATTCGACACAAGGTTTTGGGATGATGAGGAAATCTGCTCCAAGAGTAAAGGTTTTCAGCTTTTGAAGTCATGAATATTCGGATTGAGATGAAGGTGGGATGACACAAGCAATGGAGAAAAAAGAGAATGATATTCGATTTAAGGATTTACGGGAGAAGAAAAGAAAACACAAAAGGAAAAGGCGAGGTTTGGAACAGAAAAAGTGAAGGAGAATTTGGTAGAGCACTATAGTTGCGGAAATAGCACAAAGGGAATTCCAATTGCTGAAATAGCACAGAGGGAATTCGGCACCCCCTATTTATACATAAAATTGAAACTCTGCCTACCCCCAAAGTCCCAATTGGCTCCAACTCTTCCCCATCTCATCTCCTTGTTTTTCTCCCTGATAACTCCCCAATCCTTTTCCTAAATTTTCTCTTCTGATCACTCTCCTTAGAGTCCATCATCACACCACTTCCAACCTTCTAGAAGGCCAAAATTAAACTCTTAAAAAAATACTAAGCTAGGATTCGAACCTAAGATCTCCTAGCCCATAACCCCACCTTCATATACCCTAAGTGGCATCACTTAGCCACTCCACCACAAGGCTCTTTGATGCTATTTTTCCCTATTTTTATTTAAAAGCCTAACTACTCACCGCCCTAGTTCCTTTAATAATTAATTAAAAATTCCTTCTCCTCAAAGTTCGAACCCAAAACTTCTCCAACACCCCTAGACACTCCAAATTTATTAAACCCTTAAAGCCAACATGTCATTTGTCATTTTCTTGCTTATTAAAGAAAAATTATGAGACCCACAGCCCAAAACCCAATTCATCTAGGCCCAAAATTCGGGGCGTTACAACATATAACATGTACCACTCATCCAAAACACCACATAAAGGGCACAACATATAATGCATTCATAACAAGCTAACTATTTCCATTTCAAGCCATGTCTCAAAGCTTGAACAAGTATCCCAAACATACCACATTCATTAACACATGATAACCATAAACATTAACTTATAAACTAGCCTATACATTCCATATTTACAACATTTACAAATATTCAAAAGTACCAAAGGTTAACTTGGATAGTACAATAGCAATCTCTGACTCCGTCCAAATCGAGCTAGCTTCTGAATCTATAAAACACGAGAAAATAAACAAAGTAAGCTTTAAAAGCTTAGTAAGCTCGTATAATATAGAAAAAAATTACCCAAATATCAATAAGCATTTAAAGCAATATAAACCAACTCATAAGCTCACATTGCCTAACACATGATTTCAACAACATGTTAGTCACATTGTAATCATGTATTCATCTATTCTAAAGATGAAAGACATATATAACATCCTTGTACTTATAATTCATGTATCAATTCATTTATTCAACAAGTACTCATATAGAATAAAATCATATAACTATGTAACCATTTATCAAACATATCCCATATCTCAAATAACATATAAATCATGTATCATATAACTTGTATTCTTAATCTTGTAACATATCATTCATATCATTCATGTAGTTCATATATCAGATACCCTGTAATCATATACCTCTAGTATCAAATAATTTTATACATCTTGTGTCATTTATAACATGTATTCACTTTGGTATAATGCCAGTTGAACCTTTCGAAACATCGAGGGATACTTGGGTGATACACATATAACGTATATATAAACATGTAATCCGTCAATTCATCATGTATGCTCTTACGAGCCATGTATGGTGTGCTCCTCTTGAGCCGATAATGGTAAGCCCAAAGGCTGAACATGTAAGCCCGAAGGCTGAACATGTAAGCTCATGAGCTGTGGTAAGTCCGCAACAAATGCAGGAGCTCAACCAACCTGTAGCCCTAGTGACATGTCACTTGTATCCTATGACTTTCTACGGTTCAAACGGGACTCAGTAATCAATTTACACGTATAACCAACAAGCATTTCTATCTTTTATTTCCTATATACACATTTATACAATATGTAATTCAAACATGTATTCAATAGGCAATTGATGTCATAATTCATTATACATTCATATAACATTAAAATAAAAATTATAAATATAATACAAGTTCGATTCTAATTATACGAACTTACCTCGTATTAGCTCGTAAATCCGATATCTACTCATCTACGTTCCGTTTCCCCCGATCAAGTTCCGATATTTGCTTATCTTGATCTATATTTAACAAATTTAATGTTTTCAGTAACCTATCAATTCAATTTAGTCCCTAATTCACATATATGGCAAATTACACATTTGCCCCCATAATTTTGACTATTTTGCAATTTAGTCCTTTATACACAAAATAACAAATTTCACATTTTTAACCAAACATTACTATAGCCGACTGCTCATATAGTCCATATAAGCCAATATTTTCATTTTATTCACATTTTTAGCCACAATATTTCAATCATTTTCAATTTAATCCCGAATACTCAATTTTATGAAAAATCACTTTATAAAACTTATATATTTATAAAAAACCATCAATAATCTATCAAGAAACATCAAATTATCTATGTATTCAACAATGAAATCTTTCAAAATCATCACCAATTTCAAAAATCAAGGTACGGGTCAGCTATATCGAGCTGCAACGAGCTCAAAAACATTAAAATCATTAAAAATGGGTTAAAAACCTACCTAAATGAGCTTGGAAGCCATGGCCGAATATAAACATAGAGAAATGGCTTTTTCTTCCCTTAAGAATCAGCTAAAGGTTGAAGATAACCAAAATTATCATTTTGTTTTTATTAAATATAACATATAAAACATTTTACAAGTTTAACCTTTAATAATCTATTTAAAAATCATGTTTAATATGGACATAAATGTCCACTAACCTTAAAAAAGGTATATTATCCACATAAGGAATTTCTTTAATAAAACCATAATCAATTAAACCATTTTACTAATTAAACTCATATTTATCGCTTTACGCGATTTAGTCCTTTTTATCGAATTTACTATTTAAACAATAAAATTTCTATACAAAACTTTCACACAATAACTTTATCATGCTGTAAGACATAATAAAATAATAAAATAAATATTTTGATTTGGTTAAGTGGTCCCAAAACCACTTGTTCCGATCAGACTCAAAATTGGGCTGTTACATTATGTGAATATGTATATAATTATAAGTTGGTAATGATCTTGGTATTGGGTAATCCTTGTTGGGTATATGTATGTATGTTATAATGCTTATGTGATGATAAAATATTATGCTATAAACATGCTAGCAAATGAATGGTATGTGTATGCTAAGTTTGAATGAATTTGGTAAGGTTTGTGCAAGTTTGAATGGTTGAATGGAACCATTATTATAAGGTGCTTAAAATGGTCAAATGATGTATGTTATATTAATTGTTTTAAGGTGTATTGGATGGCATATTGGATTTGTTTGAATATAATGTTATGTTTGGACTTGAATTGTTGGATTGAAGTGTCAGATGTGGCATATTGGTTGAGCACTTAGATTGATTGTTATAAGTGATATTTTTTGTATAACATTGATGCTTTTGAAATGGTTGAAACTTGGTATAAAATGTTGCTTGTGGTATAAATGATTTAGGGTTAGAAAACTTGTTTTGGAGGATCTCTATAGAGCCTGATACACAATCGTGTGTCATACACGAATATATGGCACGACTGTGTGATTTGCACGTTTAAGGTGATTTTAGTGCACACAGCCACAGTCTGTTATATGGCCCAACAACATGGCCGTGTAACATCTTTTGAGTATTTGCAATTTTGACCCACACAGCCTCAGTCTTTCACGCGATCAAAGAATATGGCTGTGTGACCCCTGTTTGTAAAATTTTCTTATCTTTTTGTTCTTGTTTCGATTTGATCCCTAATTGATACCATATTGGTTTAAGCTTTTGTAAGCTCAATATAAACCCGAAATTGAATTGCATGTTGTATTTGATACTATATGAAAAAATGATATTGAATTGATATTTGGACTATGAAAAGTAATCAAATGTTCCGTATTTGCTTGTAACACCTTATAGCTCGGGTTCGGCGCTCAGACCGAGTATGGAGTATTACAATCACATAAAAAAATACCAAACTTAAGTATCAAATTATATATTAAACCAAACTTTTTATATTTAATGTTTTCATTAAACAAATTAGGATAAATTTATATATGATCCTTAAAATAACTCAAAAAATAATTAAGCATAACACAAAATGAGAAATAATATTAACCCTATCAATAATAAATTATTAATACATAAAAATTTGTAAAACATAGAAAAATGTTCAATACCTTAAAAAGTGCTAAATCGAAAATATCAAATTTTTTCTTAATCCCTTTATTTCCTTAGTTTTCGTTTTCTTCCCATTTTTTTACATTCGGCTGAAATAGAAACAAAATAGTAAAAAGACAGGTGTCGTTGATACAATAACACATATCTACAGTGTTGAGGATGTTTCCTCTTTTTAATATAACTATTATAGACAGGGTGAGCCATAAATTTTTTTAGAGGAAATTAAAATTAAATTACAATTTTTATAATAATAAAATATAATTTTAATAAATTTAAAAGGGCCCACACTGCGCCAAGAAGATATTCTTTTTAAGATTTTCTAAAACGAAGTTGCTAAAAATTTCCCAAACGTGCTAGTGTTTTTAGCAATGTCGGTTTTTTTTTTTTTTTTTTTTTTAAAGGGCTTCCATTGATCAACGAGGAATATTGACCGACAATCTTGACATCACTGCCTATAGTTGCTGAGGTCAAGTTTATTTTAAGATTTCGTGTGAGCATCTATCATAATCTAAATTTATAAATAAATACATAAATATATAATTACGATGTAAGTAAAAATATAATGTAATATATATAAAGAATTATTTAAAAACAAATAAAACTTTAAATTCTATTATTTGTGAGTTTTTATTAAGTTAATATAGAAACATAAAAGAAGTTAAAAATACATTCATAATAATATAATAATGTATTTTGTAAAAAAATAAATTTTATCCAGTTAAATTAATATTTAATTGACATGTGATATCAAATTAATTAGAGATTTAATATAAAGTACATATAAGCAACGCAAAAAATAAAAGAATAAAGATAAATAAATAAGTAATATATGGCATTCGTCTTTGAAACATGAAGCAAATATATCCTTTGTCCTTTTTTAAAATTGTGTTATTTTAAAAGAAATATATGACAAAAAAAAAATGAATGAACAAAAAATATAATAAAATTAACTCTAAAGTAATTTGGAATTAAACTTTGGGAACATCTTGTATAAATGTCATCATCGGATTTTGAATATTAAATTAATGATTTATTTATTTGTATGCTAAAAAAATATTACATATAATGTTGTAGTTATATTTGATTTTAGGTTAGATTATTTGTTCAAGTTCGAAAGTTGGCTTGAAAAGTGAAAATTTTTTAACAAAAATATAAGTTCGAAATATAAGCTTGGACAAAAAATAAGGCTCATTTTCTAAATAAGTTAAGCCTTGGGTAAGTTTTTTTTGCCTGACCCGACCCGAATTTGCCTATTTTTTTTCACTGTTGTTTGTTGTCACCTTAATGTTGTTTTGCTTCCATTTTCCTATCATATTGCTACTATTTTGTTACTATTATTTGGATATTCTATAACTCTTATTTTATTATTAATTTTTCTACTATTTTAAAGGCATTTACTTAATAAGTTGTAATTATCTTAGTATTATTTAAGTGTAAAGTCTTTTTCTAAATATATTTTTAATTTGTTGAGAAATATTTATTTTAATGTTTTTAGTATATTTGATGTATCATATTTTTTAAAATTATAAAAACAATGTAATTTTTTTAAATATGAGTCGGACTAAATTTAAATTTAATATTTTTTATTTAGATCAAATTTAAACAAAATTTTAAATCCATTTTCAAACCAAATTAAATCCAAATCCAAAAAATAAACCTAAAACTATGCATTGAACCCACCCAACCTTAACATAAAAAATAATACCACGGTATAAAAAATCATACATCCAAATGAAGTATCAATGCCCGCAAGAAATGGGTCTAATTGGGGTTTTAATGTTAATGGTTAGGTATGACTTGACACGACAACCTCATCCCAAGTGATAAAATTAAAAATAAAAAATTCGATAATTTTCCCTTTCATAAATATTGAACATTTAATATAAAAACAAGAGTAAATTATAAAAATAGTCATTTTTATTTGTCTTAAATTATATTTTACTTATTTATATTTGAAATGTTAAGTTTTAATCACTTACGTTATCGTTTTGTTACAAAGTGGTCACTTTGTCGTTAAGTTATGTTACCTCCCTAACAGCAATCCTACATGGCAGTCCAAAAGAGTTTTAACTTCCAACTTGAATGTCTAATTGGGATGAGAATAAATTTTTAATTAAATAAATTTAATTAATTGAAAATTTTAAATTAATTATATATTTTGAATTATAAAAAAAAATCGTTTGTCTCTATTTTTCTTTTCTTTCCATTTAACTAAAAAACTATTGTCGCCTTTGTTGAATTAGAACCGTAGAAATCAAATTGAGTATAGATTGAATTTTTTATTCAACATAGAAAAACCAAAAGATAAATTCAGCAAGTATATCTTTTTTACATCCTTATGTCTTTTTTATTGAATAAATAATTTTACTCTAAAACAACATATTATTTAATTACAACCTTAAATTAAAAACCTTCATGTTTTCTTCCTTTGCGTCCATTCATCCTTCCTTTCCTTAAAAACAACTCCAACTCCAGAAGATCCAATCTTTAGTAAATATCGATTTGGTTTAAATACTGCAAAACTTAGAAGGATGTGTAGCCAATGTCTTCTTATCAAACCGATTCTAAAAGGAAAGAAAAAGCTCTTTTCTGAATTTATTTTTTGGTTTTGAGTTTTTCAGCCTTTTCTACAGTCTCGTTCCCTTTTCCCTCTCGTTCTGTTTTCAACTTTGTAGGTGTTTTTTTTTTTCTGGAAAATATGTTATATTACAGGGTCACTTTGAAAATATCCCTTGCCTTTTAATGGTATAAATAAGATTAAAAAAACATAGGGTTCTTCAAATGCATAAAGGGGTAAAAGTTGGACTATTAAAGGATGGTATAGTTTGGTCTGGTCACAGACGTGGGAAGCAAATTTATGTGGGTTAGATTTGGTATACTTTATCTAGCTTTGACAAAGACCAATTCACCATTTTTTATGGGTTAAATTTTCCTACCTTGGCTCAAAGTTGATGGGTTGATTTCTTAAAAACTATGATAATTTTTTTACAGATTTAATTTAGGTGATATCAAACTGAGAGCCTTTAATTGTCTAATTATTCGATTAATTAAGTTAGTAAAGATGTAAGTAGAACCCATAAAGACTAACTAAATAAGTAAAGCTACATGAAAATAAATCAAGAAAGTAAATTATATTATATTCATATAACATTGTTATGGGGGAATTCTGTAAGTTCTCTTGGACTTCTTTTGAATTTTTGAATGAAAAAAATGACATTCATGGTTCGACAATCTATACTGTAACCAAATTTATGTTCAAAGACTTTATTATTTAGGTGGTGTTTAAGTAAGGTAAGGTTCAAATTAACCTAGTAAGGACCGGTTGTTCTAGGAGAAAATAAATGGTTAAAATTTTGATTAAATGTCCTAAGTTGTATCATTTTATATGCTGCTCGTATATCCCTTATACTTGAAATTTTCTAGCTTGATTGTGTGTAATTGTGTTAACATTATATAGCTTGAAATTTTTCTACCAATGTTTTTTGCTGCATTATTTCTACATTTATGTTGTCTTAATGTAATTTATAGTTACTGCCAAAATGTCTCTTAATATGCATATTTATGTTGTCCAAATATAATTTATAGTTATTGTCATAATGTCTCTTAAAGCATATATTTATGCTGTCAAAATGTAAATAATGGCTACTGTTTTGATGTCCTAGATTGTGTATTTTAATGTTGTCCAAACATGAATACTAGCTACTGCACGAATATCCTAAATGTTCGTGAATTCATTAGCGGTGTTGTTTAAAATTAAACTGGAGTTGATATAATGCTGGTTTTAGGTTTGAATTCTTGTGGAATTTGTTGATACTAATATATGTTCTATTCTCCTTTTCTGGTTTAGGTTTGATGTTGAACAAAATACTTTAAGGGGAGATTTTGGAGGAGAAGCATCTGACTCAGATGATAGTTCATATAAAGCCTATGAGTCAGATGCTTCTTATTTTGATTCTTTTGAGTATGATGGTGATAAGGTAGATGAACCAAAGGTTGAACTAGTAGGTAAAATGATACAAAAGGAGTTAGATAACCCGCTGTGCTTAGATTTTTGGGGTTTAGAAGATGATTTTGATAGTAATAGTGATGAGGATTTGAACAATGACTTGGATTTCGATGAAGATGGGAATGAAAAGTACCATTTGTTCAATCCTTAAAATGATATGAGAACCCTATATTGATAAAAGGGTTTGGTTTTCCCTGGTAAAGACATTTTAAAAGATGCAATTAAATAGTATGGGAGGATAAATGGGGTGGTAACCAAACTTACTAGGAATGACAAGGTTAAGGTGAAAGCAATCTGTGTATCTGGTTGTCCATAGACGTTGTAGGCATCCAAAATATGTCCCAATGATCTAATGGATGGGAGTTGGTAGATTAAGACCTTAGTCAACCACCATAAGTGTGGCAAGGTAATGAAAAATAGGAATATTACTTCAAAGTGGATGGCTAGACACTATTTACACAAATTTCATGTAATAACCTGATTTTCAGTGGTGTCTAAAATAGTGGTTCGAGGCCACCAAATCCTACAAGTAAGTTCGTAAATATTATTATTTAATATTTATGAGTCAAATGTGATTTTTTAAAAAGGTTTTTAATTTGATAAATTATGTTATATAAGTGATTTATTAAGTTCAAGTGGTTTTAGAAAATAAGGTATCGAGACCTTGTTTTATAAACTGAGCCGTAAATATTTTTATAAATATTTATTGAGTGTCATTAAGGTGGTATTAAAGTTTCGTTAAGAAATTTTAACGTTTCGATGGTTAATTTATTAAAAAGGACCAAACTAAAAAAAATGCATTCTCGGGACTCCGTTCCAGTAAATTGGATTCGTAAATATTTTTAATAAATATTGCCCGGGCCCATATCAATAAAACAAACCAAATTAAAAACCAAAATAATATGTCCAGTCCTTTTTTACAGTCCATTTACATTTAAACAGCCCAAAATTAAATCCTTTTCACGAACCCAATTACAAACCAAAAACCCGATTGGCCCAAATTAAACCCATTACACCAGACCCAACTAAAATAGGCCCGAGAGGCCCAAAAATTAATCTTTCCAACAAGGGTCAGAAACCCTAGCCCTCTCCATGCGCGCCACAACTCCCGACACAGGCCCTTGGTCGCGCCGCAATCAGCGCACGGATGGCGCTCCTTGTCGCCAAAGATTTCGCCAGTGACCTGCAAAAGGAAAGAAATATAACAGAAACAGCAAACATAGCAAAAAGAATCTATGTATTTATGATTTTTTTTTATTTTTTTGGGTTATAAAAACCCTAATGAAATTGGTAAAAGGGGACGATTACAAATACTAATACAAAAAAAAATAAAAGAAAGAAGAAGAGGTGATTTTCCACTTTTACATTTCACTTAATCTTAGTCCTTTTTTTTTAATTATTTTTGTTTCTTATTTCCATACATGCAAAAACACAAAATTGAGACCAAAAGCAGAGATTGACAAAACTCTAATAGAGGGATTAAAAAACAGATCGAAGTTCAAAAAGGTTTTTTTTTTCTCTACTGATTTTCCTTTGTTTTCATATTTTTTTATTATTACAAATTTATTTGGAATCGGGTACTTACCGTGGCCTTCTCGTCGACGAAAGGGCCCATTTTGCACAACATCAGCCACCGTCCATGGCGAGGCACGGTGGATTACTGCGTTAGCACCGAATTCGTGAGGTGAAGGGTTGAGAAGAGAGAAATTTTCTGTTTTAGGGTTTCTTTTTAAAATAGAAAAGGGTAAAAATGGGGGTATAAAAATGGGTTTTATAAACCAATCAAAACGACAGCGTTTAAAGAATACCCGCGTGCGTGTGACCCGACCCGGGAAGGATCTGTGCATTTTAATAAAAGGGCTATTTGCGCAATAAGCCCTTCCGATTTCTTAAATTTACGTCATATTTTCCTTTTATTTTCAATTTGGCCCTGAAATATGGCCTTTGTTGCGATTTGGTCCTTGAGCCATTTAAAGGCTGATATTGGAACGACGCCGTTTAGGTGATCAGGCATAATTGCACAATAGATCCCTACAGTATGGCGCACGTTCCAATTTAATCCTTTTACTTTTTTTGCCTTAGTTTTTTTTTATTTTTGATTTAATCCTTATTTCCTTGATTTCTAATCCACTTTCATACTTTTATTTTATTTTTAAATTGTCATTTTTATTATATTAAGATATTTTATTAAATTCTATATTATTTATATATTGCATAAAATTTGTATATTATTATTATATATTATATATTATTTTAAAAGTTTTTACATTGTATAGTATATAAATTATTTTATCATTAACACAAAATTTTCCATATATGGTCTATTTTAAATATGTATATTATTCTTTTTATGTATATATATTAGATTATTATATTATATGTTTTCCCATATATATTTTTTATATATTTAAAGTTTTATATATTCTACTTATTTATTTAAAATATATATAGTTTTTATTTTATCATGTGCATATATTATCCATCGTAGTTTTTGGCCATATCATTTTTATATTTCTTTTTGTCTTACTGAAATTGCTATAATATCCATTTATTGTTTTTGTAGACGTTACCTTATATTATTTTTTATTTCTTTTATATTTAATCTTGTGAATAAATTTTTATATTTATTTCTTAATTTCTTCATAAATTCTTTTAAAATTGCTATTTTCTACTCTATATTTTTTATATTCTGATTGTTCATATTTTTTTAAATTAAAATCCATTATCTTTGTTTACCTTAATATTGTTATTATTGCTTATATGTCATTCTTTTACTTAATTATTTATGTTAGTGCTAATTGTTAATATGACTTGTTACTTTAGTGAATTGCACTTTTTTGTAATAACTTAATGTTATATTTTTTCAAATCTTCGTTTAAAAATATCTATCTCCTTTAATTACCACATTTTATCCAAGAGTTTTTCTTAAATAAGGTAATTTTTTGTGTTTAGAAATTCGAGAAATAGTGCCCTAACGTGTTGGGTTTCGATTTTCCTTGTGACTAAATAACTAAATATCCTTTTAATGAATTTTGTAAATCATGAGATGATGTTGGTTACGAGGGTTTAAAAACATCATGTCCTAACGTGCTGGATGTGATGTTTGTATTCTTTCGGAACAAAGGAATCTCAAGTTCCAATCCAAATTGTTCAAGTTTTAAAGAAATCATACTTTAAAATCTTTTCAAAATTTTGACATTAGGACATTAATTAATCAATTAGGTACCAATTTTTGGGCGTTACGAGGGTGCTAATCCTTCCTCCTACGTAACCGACTCCCGAACCTGTTTTCTAAAAATTCGTAGACCAAATTGTTTTAAAAGGTGGTCCAATCACACCTCGAAAAAAGGTTAGTGGCGACTCCATTTTCATTTTTAAAAGTCAATCCAGTTTTTTCAAACTTAAAAATGGTTTTGACATTTACGAAGTTAGTTGTGTAGTTAATTAGGTTTTGGTTAAGTGAATTTTCTTGAATTAAAAGTAATTAGGTATAAGAACTAAATTACAATAAGGGTGAAAGTTTAATTATATATTAAAGAAAAATTAAAGAGGCTAAATAGACAAATATGCCAATTCCCATAAATGAGGCAGCATAACTAATAAAAATCATAGATTTTTAATAGATTTATATATATTTTAATATTACTTAATGATAAAGAATATTATTATTATATTATTATATTATTCTTAAATAAATAAACCAAGTTATGACAAGTGTATGGTAATAAATTTATGCATGTGTAATAAAAAATATATATAAAATTGTAATACATATTAATGTTTACTTATTATTTAAGTAAAAAATATTTTATAATTATATTATATATATATATATATATATATATATATAACATAAAGCAAATAAATGAAAGGAAACAAAAGAACATAAGAAGAAACGAAACAGGGGAGAAGAAAGGGAAAGAAAGAAAAAGAGAAAATTAGTGTTCTAAGGTTCAAAGTTAATTTGGTAAGTTAATTTAGCTTATTTTCTTGTAATTTTTGAGTTATTATGATCCTAAAATAAAATATTACATAGTATATATTAAAATTTTGAAATATAGTAGATTTTTAGACATAGTTTATATTGAGTAAATTGATGAATTGGGGGTTGAATTGATGGAACTTCAAGTTAGAATTGGGAAAAAGATTAAATTGTAGAATAAGTTATAAGTTTTATGTAATAGGGACTAAATTGAAGAATTTTGAAATTAGGGTTTATTGGTGAAAATTAGAGAGTTAAGTTAAGCTATAAGTAGAATTTAAGTGAAAATAAAATATAAATTGTGATAAAATGAAGTTAAATTTTAGTTAGGGATTAAATTGGAATTAAGGCAAAAGTTGAATAGAAAATTAAAGTAATTGTTGTAAATTAATATTTTATTGATGATTGTAAATTTAATTTAATTTTCGTAGTTAATATCGTGCCGGAGACATCGGCCAAGAAAGGAAAGGAAAAGATTGACGAGGAGTATCTCGAGAAAAACTATGGATTGTATTACTATAATTCAAATTTATTTTTTATCAATTGTTAAATTTCTATTAATATGCATGGTAAGTAAAATTGAGTTAAGTATTGTTATTGAATTGAATGAAATTGAATTAAATCATGAATATAATTGAGCATTTGAAATGCATATTGATTGGAAAGTGAAAAGTGAATTAAATTAAAGGTATGTGAAATTGTGATTGAAGTGAAAGTGATATGAAAATTAAGTGGAATTGAAATGTGAAATAGAAACCCTATTAACTAGTCGGACTAGTTGGATATAATTGGCATGCCATAGGATTGGAAGTGTTTAGAGATACTTAGACCTCGAGTTGATGAGGCACTATGTGTCATAATATTGCTTCGGATAATTCTGATGAGGCACTATGTGTCGTATTATTGCTTGGATAAGTCCGATGAGGTACTGGGTACCGATTTACTTTGACAAGGCTGATGAGGCACAATGTGCCGTACTGATGTGTTTTGGTTGGATCTGTGTATCTATCAAAGTCTGAAGCACGTTAATAGGGATAAATGAATGAATTGGAAATTAGAATTAGTATTGAATGAATTGATAAACCGAATGATTTTGTATATAAAATGGATTGAAATATCGAAATGAGAAGTGAAAATGAAATGATTTGAAAATAATGAAATAGTATATGATTTTAATTGAATACAATTTATGAATTAGTTATTATTATTATTGAAACATGTTGGTTTAAACGTTTAATTTGATTATTGAAAGATTAAAGGCATAAATTGATTATGCATATTAAATTGTAATATGTTACAAATTTTAATTATAGTAATACCATTGAATGTATATACTCAGCGTATGATTTGTTTCTGTGCGCAGGTTAGCTGAAGTCAAAAGTTTCGGTCCAGCATCGAAATTGATCCCAAACTCAAAATCTGGTGATAAAAATTCCTTTTTGTTAAATGGCATGTACCTAAGATATTTGTATTGGTCATTTTGATAGATGGTTGTAATATTACCGTGATGTGAATTTGGAAAATTACATAGATCCCATTTATGAAATGTTAAGTTTAAGAAATGGCCTATTTGATATGAAAACTTGTGTTCGATTGAATGAGATAGTATTAGATTGGTTTCAAAATTTTGAGTGAAATGTTTATGATTATACATTGGATAAGTCATTAATTTTCGTATTTGATCTGATACGTTTGGTAATGCCTCGTAACCCTGTTCCGATGACGGTTTAGGGTTAGGGGGTGTTACATTTCAAGTTGATCTCAACTATTCCTTAACATTTTTATAGGATGATATTAGAGTGGATTTTGGAACAATAGTGTCTCAGACTAAATGTATAAGGGCTAAGATTAGGGCCTTAGAGCTAGTTCAAGGGAATCACAAAACCCAATATGTCAGTATATACGATTATTTACTTGAGTTAATGAGAAGCAACCATGGCACAATAACCATCTGTAAATTAGAATATAGGCTATTTCAGAGGCTTTATGTATGCCTTGAAGCATGCATATTAGGTTGGTTAACTGGTTGTAGGAGAATTATAGGTTAGATGGATGTTGGTTGAAACGATATTATGGTGGACATTTGTTTACTGCTATTGGGGTCGATGCCAACGATTGTATATATCCAGTAGCCTTTGCTGCAGTTGAGAGTGAAAACAAACAATCATGGTTTTGGTTCCTCGAGCTATTACATAGGGACTTGAAGATCAACAACTCCTACAATATATACTTCATGTCTGACAAACAAAAGGTAGGCCAAACTGTACTGTTCCCTAAACCGTTTATATAAAAACTGTTATTTATCATATTTTTTTAACTATTTTATAGGGCCTAATAGAAGCGATTTTTGTGTTGTTCCCTAATGCTAAAGCAAGAAATTATGCCAGACATCTTTACAACAATTTCAAAAACAAAGAAGGATTTAAAGGTCAAGCTATGCGTCTCACTTACTAGAAAGCTGCTAAAACAACTTTTCCAAGGTAATTTGAAGAAGCAATGTCTGAAATGAGGCCACTGTTAAAATCTGCTGATGCTTGGTTGCGTAACAAGGACTTGGTTAGGAGCTCACTCCTCTACCAGATGCAAGTCAAATATGCTACTGAACAACAACAATGAATGTTTCGACAAGGTTGAAATTTGTTTTTTAATCTGACTGTTTCTCATTTCATGTTGTATAATTATTGTTGGAGTAATTTAAAGACTTTCTCTCCATGTAGATCATTTTAGAAGCTAGAGGTAAACATATCCTAACGATGTTACAAATACTTAGAAGGAAAGTTATGACTAGGTTGGTTTCCATGAGGGAGGCTGTTGAGAAGTATCCTAGACCTTTGTTTCCAAGGATACAAAAGTTGTCTGAAATTGTTAGTTAGTCTAATAAGTAAGTTAGGCTAACTCTTTTTTACGTAGCTTGAATTATGTTACTTGGATACAAAAGTAATTATTTTACTTGGACGCAAAAGTTTTAACTTTAAAATGTTACTTTATTTGTAATTTATGGCCAGTATATGTTGGAAATGAGAAGTATGAGGTACCCTGTTAATTAGCTAACAAGCATGTGGTTGACTTCATCAACTCATCCTATTCATGTAGAAAATATTACTTTTAAGAATCCCATGTAAGCATGCTATTTCTTGCATGCAACTACTTGCTGTGAGCCCTGAAACTTATGTTAATACATGTTATATTGTCACTACCAGGTTGAATATTTACAACCACTTGATTAACCTTGTAAAAGGTAATAGCCCTAAAACACTAAACCTTTATAACATATTGATTTTTTATACAATGTGTTTGACATCTTTCAATTTTTTTGTATAGGTCTTATGCAATGGGAACATGTGAGGGACACGGAACCTATTCTTCCTCCTATGATTAGAAGGCCCCCAGGAAGACTCAAACAAACAAAGAGGAAGGAAGTTGATGAAGCAAGAAAGAGTGGACCAAAACTAAGCAAAATAGGACAACAAGCTAACTGCACCAAATGTGGCAAACCAAGCCATAATACAAGGACTAGCAAAGGGATTGTTAGGGGAAACCAAATGATAAACCAATCATTAAGCTTACAAATTTTGAACCAAGCCACTTCAATCGATAACACTTCGAGCTAACCACCCTTAACCCAGAAAAGCTCAAACCATACAACAAATTTTAAGGCTAAATTACCTTACAAATGAAGGATCCACTTGGTCAACAAACAATAGTTAGATGGATGCCAACTCAACAGATTAATGACTCCACTGCAATACAACTATCACAATATGAAAAATGCCCAAGGATGGATCAATTGCTTTGACTGAATTATATTTCATTTTGTTGCACAGTAAGGAATAGATTTTGTTTGGGGAAATTTATTTTATGAACAAAGACTATATCTTTTCAGAAGGGTTGTTAAACTATGTCAACAATAGTCAGGATGACACATTTTGTCTTAATTTAGGGTATGTAAACAATATATTTTTTTGAAATGTTAAACTATTGAAATGATTATTTGAAATAAACTTTTATAGTCCTAGCTACTTGAGAAATGACTAAAAATATTTCCCATTTAGAGATAAAAACTTTTGAAATAAACTGATATTTCCAATTCTCTTCACTCTATTTCCCATTTAAAGATAAAAATATTTTCAATGACTATCAAAGGGAAACTTCATCAAATTGTTGAAGCTATCAAATGATTGTAGCAAAGGAATCAAATAGGTAAAATAAAAGAAGCAAATAACCTGGTTGCACTTGATTATAGGTACAAGTCACACAAAACTACTTTAACTACAATGTAATCAATGCTTTCCAACTTTTAGCGATACAAAAGTTAGAATATCCGACCAATAAATGTAGCTTCAAACATTGTTTTCAATTCTCACTTCACATACTTTTTCAAAGGGGAGTAAAATAGTAAATAGTACAGATCAAAAAGATCAACACCTGATGAGATGATATATACAATAGTAAATAGTAAACAGTAAAATAGTATGATCCTGTGATATATCGACAGTAGGAAGAGGCAAGAATTGCCACATGGAAACTCTGGGATGGCCAAAAAAAGGCACCATTTTCCTGCCAACAACTTGGCTTGTGGTAGAAAATAGAGTAGGAATAGTAAGAGCATGATGTACGAATCCTGGCTGAAAACTTAATGCCTTGCTACCCAAGAATATGTTTCTCCGTCTTTAGCCTCTATTTCTCATCATGAAGTTTATTTTTTTTAGCCTACAAATAAAACCCAACTCATTATATACAAGAAGAAATGGATACTCAAGCCACCTGGAAACTTTAAGCAATACTGATACAGCTAATAAATAGAACACAACTAAATTTATACAAGAAGAAAGGGATTACTAAAGCAAACGAAGTATGAAACCAGGCAAATTTCAAAAATTGTAAAAATATGAAATGTAATAGCTCGTTTTCAGTGGTGTCGAAAATAGTGGTTCCGGGACCACAAATCTGACGAGTGGGTCCATAAATATTATTATTTAATATTTACAAGTTTAATATAGTATTATATAGAGTTTTTATTTAATGATTTTTTTTTTATAATTGAACAAATAGTTAAGTTCAAGTGGTTGTCCCTAAAGTCAAGTGGTTTTGGACAATGAGGTATCGGGATCTTGTTTTTGTAAACTGAGCTCAAATATTTACAGAGTGAGTATATAGGTGTATTTAAATTTGGTCTAGAAATTTTGGCGTTTAAATAGTTAATTAAGTAAAAAGGACTAAATCGTAAAAGCTACAAAAGTTAATTGATATTAATCTAAAGGAGTTAAATGATTATATAAGCATGATTAGATGGTTTTATTTAGAAATTAGCCATCTTTTTTTTGTGGTTTGACAATTTGATTTGACATGATTGTAATTTTTGTTAATTTAATGGTTAAAATGGTAATTTGGTAAATAAGTAAAAATTAAATAAAAGATGAAAACATAATATTCTTTCTTGTTTTATTTTATTCAAAATTGAATACTCTATGGGTGAATAAGAGAAGTTTTGAACAAGTTTTATATTGCATGCATGTTATGCATTTTTCATTCGTTTTTAGTGATTTTTATGTTTTTGAAATTGTTGTAGCTTAATCTAGCTAACCTAAGGGCTAACCCAGGGGCTGATTCATAAATTTGTTACGTAACACCCTAAAATTTGTGGTTAGAAGTTTTGAGGTTTGTAGTTAGGGTCTGTGAGTAGGGCGAGCAATTAAGTTTATTATCGCGTTTTAGTGTTAGAATGAGTTTGCTGGTTCAGTGGTAGTAGGTGTGTTAGTTTATCTTTAGGTCTCATGTTCAAGTTATCATATGTGTTTAAAGGAGTTAATTTTGTTTTAGATTTGTTTTTAAGTTTAAATAGATATTTATTTTTATTTATTTTAATTTAATTTTTAATTTGGAATAGGGAGCTATCCCAAAAATTTTATTTTCTCGTTCCTATTTTCTCTCATTCTTTCTCGATTTTTTTTCTTTTTTCTAGTTTTTTAAAATTTGACATTTTTATTTTCCTTTTAAGTTTTTTTTTTTTTTTTGAAATCGTTGGGTTTCATTTGATTTCATTGATTAGTGTTCGAGTAATTCAAGGATTTAAAGCGAAAGAAGAGTAAGTAATGTTCTCTGATTCTTTTAGAACAAATTTTGGTTTGTTCTTTCGTGTTATTTTGGTATGATAATAATACATTGGTGTGTTTGTGTAAACAAGTTTTCAGGATTGTGTTGTGGAGCCGAATCGGTCAATTTCTGGTGCTTGAGATCCCGATTTAAGGTGTGTTTCTAAACTATTAATGATTAGGGTCTGCTTTGCTGTTGCAAATTCTTAGTTTCAGGCTGTTTCAATATGGTTTCGTAGCCACACGAGTAGCCACACGGGTGTGTGCCGCACACAGGCAATTCACACGGCCATATGATATTGGAAATTAGAGTTTTTTGGCGATTTTTAGTGCCATACGGCCTGGCCACACGGCCATGTAGCTACGATTTAGGGGTTTTGTTGATTTTTTACATGAGCGTGTACCTTGGACACACAGTCGTGTCCCTTCTTTTCACACGATCGTGTCTCCTCTGCTACTTAACTTGGCACTTTTGGACAGTGAGTTACACGGGCTACTCACACAGTCATGTAACTCGAACACGCGGGCGTGTGCTTCTTGCACACGGGCGTGTGTGCCCTTTTCCACACGGCCAAAGCACACATTGTGTGGCCTTTTTTTGCAGATTTTTGTTTTGTGCTGTAATTTGGCTCGTTTTGTGTTTTTATATGTTTCGACTATTGGTCAGGCCTCTTTAAATGTGTTAGGACTCTGTTTTCCACTTAGATTCGAGTGTGTATTTACAATTAAAGGATTTAAGTTAATTGTTTGTTTATGTGTCTAAGTGATGTGATAAATGAATTTGAGGTATTTTCGTTATCATTACATAATAATTTTAATGCAAGTAAAATTGACTCTGAAATTGACCGACTGAATATATGTTTCTATATCTGTGAGATTGTTAGTGTTTGGTGTGCATTCATACATTTGCATAAAATTAGGGTTTTGGTTTCGAAGAGAAGGAAGACTGATTCGACAGTCTAACTGCAATATTTCTGGTATAACGATTTACCGTATTATTTTATACATATGGCAGCTCTGCTGCATATCTTAATTCGAGTAACTTAGTTCCACATATGTGGTGTGCAGGGTGGATGGGCCTATCAAGGTCCTATGTGGTGTGCAGGCTGGTCGGAGAAGCATTTGGTTGGTCGGGCAGGATTTTATTTTGATGTATTCATTTCATATTTGGGTATAAGTTTGTCTATATGATTATGGGATTAATTGCGTACTAATTTGAATAGTTCGACGTGCTTCTGTATTGGTGTATTTTGGAATAATAACTCTATGTTACGTTTGTTATTGGACTACTCGTAGGACTGATTATTTGATATAAGCTATTCTCTATCTGTGTGCACGTATCGAAATTATTCACTTCGCTACTTGTCAACTACTTTTTGTTTTGATTTCGGACTCACACTGAGCTTGTATAGCTCACCCCTTCTTAGTTTCTTTCTTTCAGGTAATTCTCGTGTTTTGAAGCTAGACTCAGCAGCAAAAGGTCTCAGAAAGATATGGTTTGATTTAGTTTAAATAAAATTTTCATAAGTTTTATATGGTTGGTTTTAAGACTATTTGTAAAGCGATTATATAAATGGTATAGGTTAATGTTTGAACTAAACTACGTGATTCTGGTTTTGAACAACATTTTGAAAGTTTCACGCATGGGTTTTAATTGGGTTTTCTACTATTGTTTCAAAGTTCGCGCACATTTGAGAAAACAACATATTTTTCGCACAATTTCTAATCTGAAAATTTCGAGTTACATTTGGTAAAATTGATGCATTTTGAAACTATACAAGAAACGTTAAATTGTTTTATTCCTAATTGTTTTAACGCCACTTAATTGTTGTTTCAAAACATAATTGTTAAATGATTTAGTTTGATTTTAGCAAACTGTATTCAAAATAAGTTTTAAAACAATTCTTTTTGTAAATTGCTTTAAAATCACTTCGGTGGTCAATGTAACCTTCGAGATCTGATCGAAACTTCTGGGCCAAGTTTTAAGGTATTACATGTTAAATGTTTTAATTTATTCCATTGATGGATTTGTGATGTTTTTGAAATTTGATGATAGATTATTAAGCTTGATAGTTAAATAGGATTATATTGTAAATTGTTAACTCAGTGTAGCTTAATCTTTCTTGATTTCTTTGGTTAAATAGGACTAAATTGATAATAATAAACTTGGCCTGATATTTTTGGGATATTTTAATAAATATGGGCTGTAATTGCATAAGGAAAAATTCAGCTAGCTTGGTTTTGGGCTTAATTGTGATAATTGTAAGAGTTTCTGGTTTATGGACTAAATTGAATAAAAGGTAAAAATGTAGGGTAAAAGTGTAAAATATTGATAAAGGTTTATCTATGTGAATTTAAGTGTTTCAAAGTATTTGAATTGATTAATTGAATGAAAATATTATATTTAGATCAAGAAATAGATCAGTTGGTTGATAATCGCGGGAAAAGAAAAGTGGTCGAGTAGTCGTCGTGGAAGTGTTTGTAGCTATTGTGATTAGGTAAGTTTGTATAATAAACGAATTGATTTAGTTGTTTTTTTTTTGAATTATTAAATATCTAAGTATGTTGTATTTAGGTTTGCTTGCATAGTAAATATTAAATTGTGGAAATAAATCAAATTGAAATGAAATTATACTTGAGGGTCATGATTGAAAATGGAGAAGTTATATAGTTGAATTCATGTGACAAAGAAATGCTTAAATAATTGTATGATATGTTAATTATTATTTATATTATGAATGAATTAAATTGATTGATGTCAAAACCATTTTTTATAGGTTTTAAAAAAATGGGGTCGACTTTTAAAAATACGAAAAACGAGAGTCGCCACCAATCTTTTTAGGTGTGATTGGATCACCTTTAAAACATTTCTTGTTTTAAAATCATTAGTTTTGGTCTACGAAATCAGAAAATGGGTTCGGGAGCCGGTTACGTACAAGGAAGGGTTAGCACCCTCGTAATGCCCAAAAAATTGGTACCTAATTGATTATCAAAATGTCTCTAATGTCAGAAATTTAAAAAATTTAAGATGCAATCCTCTTTAAAATATTTTAGTTTTGAAAATTAGGGCTCACTTGTGTCGAATGTATCAAAATATTACATCCAATAAGTTAGGACGTAAGATTTTTAAGACATTCGAAGCTAAGCCAACCATTTTGAAAATCCCTATATTGGGACGACAAAACGCCATATCCAGTAAGTTAGGACACAACGCTTTGAAATTTCAAGACAGTTGCTCGTATTTTAAAAACTTCGAAAACACTCAAAAGGTTGTTTGATTATTCGAACTCATCGAGAAAAGTCGCAACCCAGTAAGTTAGGGCACTACCTTTCTCGAAGTTTCTAAACATCAAGCATTGCCTTTGTTTTTATAAAACTTCTAAATATTGTTTTAAATGACATTTTAGAGTGATAATTTTGTATTACAAAACATAGATATTCAAACAACATATATTACAAAATATTATGACACTTTATACAAATGCAATCACTATATCTAAAAGGCAAAATAAAATGATAAAAATAATCATTCTAAGCAAAATAGGAATGTACCTAAATGAATAGTACAAAGAAAATAAATAAATGCGATGATTATATACAATATATCATAAATAAAACATTAAATAAATAAAAAAAATCTGTAAATATTAATGTGTAAAATATGTATGGGTAAAAATAGATGACATGCATAAAAATGGATAAATAGAATTTACATAAAATATAAAATATACAATCCAATAATTTAATGTATACATAAATGGTTTAATAAATGAGATGATGCATATAATGCAATATATCAATGTCCATGTATATAAAAATATATATTTGAAAATAAATTATAGAAGTCTAAGATATTACATAATATATAAAATATAACAATAATACATTAATTCTAATTTATTTTAATCATGATAATATATAAATAATATTGTAAGACAATAATATACATATATGTATAAGAAATAAATGTAATGATAATATATAAATAAATAATAAACATATAATATGAAAGTATATAGGTCAAAAAAATGTATAATAAAAATAAATAATTAATAATAAAGTGGATATAAAACACAAGTTAAAATATATAATAATAATTTAAAATTATAAATAATATAATATATAATGAAAATAAATAATAATATAATAAATACTATACAATAAAAATATAATATAAATATAGAAAAGTAAAGTAATATATATGATAAATAAAATTTTATATAAATATAAATAGTATTTATAATAATAATATATGTATAGTTTTTTTAAAAATAAATTAATTATATATAAATAATAAAAATAATAAAATTTAAAATACTAAAGATAGGGCTAGAATGAAATTTAAATAAAATTAGAGGACTAATTTAAAAAAACAAAAATAAAAATTGGACCTAATTGAAACGCGCGTTTAAAGATTAGGGACTCACTGGGCAATTTTCCCTCTTCCCAAAACAGCAGCGTTCCGAAGTCAGCTTTAAAATGGCCTTAGGGACCAAATTGGAACAATGACTTAATTACTGGGCCGCATTAGAAATATAAAAAAAGACGTAATTAGAAAAAAGAAATTTGCAGAAGGACCTAAATGGTAAATTGACCATTTAACAGAAACATGCGGATCCTTCGGGTCGGATTATGGGTCCTATATAAGTTAAGTTCGTTTTAAAAAAAAAATTTGAAAACCGATTTTTAAAAAAAACAAAAAAACCTCTCTGGTTTTCTTCCCTGAGCCGATTTCCAGCTCACCTCCGGCGAGGGCTACATCACACGCGCCGTCACCGACGCCGCCGTATACGGCGGTCAGGAGTCCAAAAACTCCTCCTTTCAAGCCGAAACTTAGGTAGTACCTCTCCTCTTTATTTTAAAAAGTATTTTGTGTATTGCAACTTCAAAAAGTGGACTGTTTTCTTTTTCGATTTTCAAATCTATTTTTGGATCGTCTGTTGTATTAAAAATACATGCATATATAAAACAAAAAAAAAAAAACAGAAGAAAATAATAGGGAATAAAAATAGTAAAACCTTTGAATCTGCTGTGAGTTTTTATTTCTTGTATACTGTTTGTACATATGTGTTTAAAACCAAAACTCGTACCCCTTTGCGCTGTCTTTGTTCTGTTTTTATAGTAAAATACATATATAGAAAGTAAAATAGGCCGATTTCTTGCTATATTTGCTGCTGTTTTCTTTCTCTTTTTGCAGGTACCAGCAAGGATTCGGTGGCCAAGACGCTGATTCGTGCGCCGATTATGGCGCGATACGGGGCTAGATGGTTGCAACGTGAGACAAGGAGCCCTCGATTGCGGCGTGATGATTGGCCTGGCCTGAAGCTTGAAGCGCGAAGGCTTCTGAAAACCCTAGGGTTTCCTGATTCAACTCAGGTGTCTGGGCCATTTGGGTTGTTTCAATTATTGGGCTGTTGGGTAGGCATAGGCTTAGTAGTTTGGGTCTGGTTTAGGCTAAGAGTAGTGGTCTGATAGGTTTAGGCTTGGGCTTCGGGTGTAAGCGGGTCACTGGGTTAATTAGTTTGGGTTAAGTGTTTTGGGCTTTGTAAATAGACTTTTTAAGGGACTGTTTAAATAAATATTTATTTATTTAATTTTCTGTTTGGGTTCTTTTTGGTTTTAAGGCCCGGTCAAATTTGGGCTATTACAGCTGATATATGGCAATTGGTAAATTGAACTAAATTTCATTATTAGCTAAATCGATGTTATGTTTGATAAATGAGAACGATATGGATGTGTGCTTATAATGGTATAATGTAAAGAAAGTTCAATGATACGAATATGACATGTGACCCGTATGAACCTCGTGAATACTTAGGATACAAATGACATGTCGTTAGGGTTATTTACCGTTTCGGGTGCTAGTCTTGGATGTCCTATCGATGGCTGAGGTCCTGCATTTGTTGCAGATTCTCCACAGCTCATGTGAGCAGCATCATGTAGCCTAACATTTTGACTCATAGATTGTGTGAGTAGGCCCATTTTACAGCTTGTATGAGCATTGTTCCCGCGTATTCAATGTTATTTCATTTGGCTCATTGGGTGAAAAAAATGATATATCAAATGGCTATATGAAAATAAATATATGAAATGGTTATACGAATCGATTATATGAAAAATGATATATAAAATGGTTATATGAATAAGTTATATGAAATGGTTATATGAATCGGTAATATGGAAACAGATTATGAAATGGAACATTGGATATAGATATTTGAAATAAAATGTGAGTTGTTAAATGAATAGGTGATGGTTTAATTGAGTTTTAAATGTGTTTACTTGTAATGTTTATGACATGATAAAGTTATATGTTTCGTATATGTGAACTCAATAACCTTGTGAGATTTGTGGTGTATATAGGAAAAAAATGAACTCATGACCTTGTTTATAAAGTTAATTTGTGAAATGTTTTAGTTATAACAATTACGGTAAGTTAAAGTTAAAGTTTAATATGAACTTACTAAGCTTTACTTAACCTTACTCTATTTGGTTTTTCTTCTTTGTAGATCATAGAATATGAGCTGTCAATTGGATTGCTTTTGGAGATGACATTATCCGTCAACTTTTTCGGTAGTTATACGTTTATTTTGGCAGTTATAAGTGGCATGTAAATTGGGCTTTGGTATATGCTTGTTAGTGATCATGCAATCATGTTATGTTCCATTTGAATTATGAAATATGTGTATTGATGTAAATCCTTAATGGTATTTGGTTGGTTTGGTAATTGATGGTATATATATGTGCTTACGAGCAAATTGATTAATGCTTTATGTGATTGGTTTGAAATATGGTAAGCTAAAATGGTATGAATGTTAAGTACATAATTGTAATGGAAGAATGTGTAATGGTTTAATACTTGAATTGGGGTGCCAATGAGGACACATTGGTTAGACACTTAGGTTGGATGTTTTTGGTATGTTTTGGCATGTTTAAATGTGTTTTGAATAGATAAAAATAGATGGAATGGTATGGCTTGGAACCTAAGAAATGGTAGTTGAAACGGCTCGGTTTTGAAGTTATTTTATGTGCACACAACCTAAGGCACTGTCTGCCGCACGACCGTGTGCCGCACACGGTCACCCCACACAGCTATGTGGCCTATTTGATTTTGGTGCAGGATTACCCACATGGTCTTAAAGAGTTATACAGCCTGGTAACATGGTCGTGTGACCCTTGTTTCAGTTTTTGCCATATTTTTCTGTTTTGTTTTAGATTAGTCCATATTCGTTTCTAAACTGATTTTAAGGTTCTGAATGCTCGATTTAAGTCTAATTTTTTAATTTATGCTATGAATGATGATTGTTTATTAATTTATAATGTTTAAATTAATCTTTGAATTGTGTTATTATATTATCAGTCTTGTTAATTGTTGTAATATCCCGTAACCTTAAGCCCGACAACGAAGACGGTTAGGGTGTTACATTTAGTAATATTAGAGTTAAAGTTTAGTTTATTTTAGGACTGAACGTATCATGTATTGAGTCTAGAAATACATGACACTTTATAACCTGTGATAGTGTGATGACTTCCAATTAGTTTGACTTGTTTTCTTATAAATTAAAGATGTCAACTGAATCCAATCGAGCAGATTCTGACGGAGTTTTGAGTTAAGTTCCAGCCCCCGATCAAGGAGCTGCTCATAATGTGACCAAATTTCAAAAGACTAAAGAAGAGGCTCACAATACCTTCATTAATATGACGAGTGATATGTTTAACGTGTATGTGAGAGTCAATTCCTCAACTCAATGACCTCCACCCCCTCGTCCTTAAAGTCCTATACAACATAATACTCACAAAACTTCTATTGATAAAGTCTAAAAGTGCAGAGCTAAGGAGTTTCGTAGTAAAGTGAGTGATGATCTGGCTAAAGCCAAGTATTGATTAGAACACACACAAAGAGTTCTGGATGAAATGTTGTGTCTTCTCGAAGATTGTTTGAGATGTGTAGTGTTACTGTTAAAAGAGGAGGCTTTTTATTGGTGGTCAAATCTAGTTACGGTTGTACCAAAAGAAAGGGCTAACTAGGAATTCTTCAAAATTGAGTTTTGAAAGAAATACGTCTGCGAACAATATCTTGATAAGAAGAAAAATGAATTCCTTGAATTGAAACAAAGAAATAGATCAATTTCGAATTATGAGCATGAGTTGTTCAGCTTAGTAAATATGTCCGTGAAATTGTATCTACTGAGGAAAAAATGTGTACTCGCTTTGAAGATGGTTTAAATGATAAGATCAAGCATGGTTGGTGTGATGGAAATTTCAGAGATTGTAGTTTTGTCAAATCGAGCTCAGAAAATGGAATAAGTATACAACCATAAGAAACAGAAAGAAAGGAAAGCCCACGACCTCAATAAATATAACACATCTAGAACAATTTCTACTTCCCCACAGAATTTATTTAATTAAAAATTTATTTTCATCCCAGTTGGACATCCCAGTTGAAATTTAAAACTCATTTGAACTGCCGCGTAGGGTTGTCATTAGGGAGGTAACAGAGTTTAACTGCAAAGTGACCATTTCATAAAAAAAGGATAACGTGACTAAAACATAACATTTAAAACATAAGTAACTAAAATGTAATATGAAACAAAAAAAAATAATTATTTTTATAATTTTCCTTAAAAACAAATAAAAAATTTCAATTTTTTTTTAAAAAAAATCATCCATATTCCAAAAGAAAAAGAAATGTAAGGTTGCATCCTAGAAAAGAGATGGGAAAGGAGGTGGATATAGATAAAAAGGTTGGTTGCTTGGCAGCCAAAACAAAACAAAAGCTTCCAAAGAAGATGACACCTCATTGATATTTACAGGTAGCCAGTAATTAAAACATGTCCTTGGTTGTTGAAAGGTCACACTGTGTGTTAAAAGTGATGGTCATAATTGTGATGAATCGTATGATTTTTCAATTTTGGACAAATCTAATCCATCAGACACACAGACAGACAAACAAGATTGAGTGTGAGTGGGAGCCAGGGAAGCTACGTATATATACAAATCCTTGTAGAATCTCAGTTGCATTTGGATTTTCCTATGTATTATATGTATTATACTATTTATATATTATTTCTTTGCCATACAATACCGCCATGAGAGAAGTTATTATAGAGCTAGATTCCAACATAGAGAGGTCCCCCACCCCTTTCAATGGTTTCCCATTCGGCAGCAAAATGGCAAAAATCAATGCTAATACTGTTCCAATATGGTCATTAATGTTATATACTATTCCAAATTATTATTTGTTAAGCTTGTGGACATGCTTCATTTCCTTATCTTCAAAGTTTTAGGAAGCTGAGTCAAAATCTGCTCCAGCTACAAAAACAAAATTAAAATACAACCCATACTAAAATAATAATACAAAATTAATATGCCAATATTTATGTAAGACCCCCAATTTTTTGTCTAATGGTATTAGATGATGCAGGTTGGAAGAATAGTTATGTTTATGGTATATGAGTAAGTAATGAATTGTTTTTATATAAAAAAAATTTAGTTGTCAATGTTGGGATGGATCTATATAAATAACGAAATAAAAAATGTTGAGAAGATCGAATACACAAATATTACATGGAATACTCCTCTAAAAAGAATAAAAATCACGGGTAAAAGGGGCTTCGATTTTTCACTAAATGAGTAAATAAATAAGAGTACAATATGGAAAAAAAAATAAACCTAAATGTACTAAACATACAAACTCAAACCCCAAAAACATAATCCTAACTCTCATAGAGTTCTCTCAAAATGATACAAAATTTTATCTATACTTATCATGAAAACTCTTACCAAAATTCATTTGCGACTACAACTTATCGCCCCAAAAGAAAAATCTTGTGGTACTGCATCTTTAATTGCCTTTTTAATTGGCCTTTCAAAGCAGGGATACAACGGCCCATTTAAATAAGATAAAATTGAGGTATAATTACACTAAAATATCCCTAAAGTAATCAGAATTCGACCAAGAGAAAATAGTAGAGTTCAACAAGGAGAAGAAACTAGGTTTTATGAGAAACACGTCGTAATGTCGTAACGTTCCCATTCACATCGTCAAGAACGTCGCCCGTCATCGCGACGTCATTTTCTTTTAGTCATGACGTCGTCGACTGACTTTAGTGTTGCGATATTAAAATCTTTGTGTTGAGATATAAACTATCTAAAAGTGTCTAAAAATGCAAGATACACTCTACAATAAATATAAAAAATAATAATAATAATGATGATAATAATAATAGTATTAGAAATGTGTCATGTTTCTAGTCACACAGCTTTTTGTTTTTGTTTCCTTGCTAAAACTTTTTGCACAGATTTTATTGAGTCATTTCATCTAATAATAATATCCTTATAAGACAACCCAAGGTTTTGGTCCCACCTTCAATCAAAACAAATGTTTTAATGATGTCAAAGCTCTTCAAATCTTACATTTCATTCAACTTTCCAAAAAAAAAAAAAAAAAACATTTTATCTTTTAACAATGTTAAAGTCTCTTTTACTTGATTACTGGAACTGTAAAAATTTCATTAACTAGCACTATAAAAAGGGTCTGTATTATAAAAAATCGTTTTCAGGATTTGTTAATTAGCAGAGGCCACACACATGGTGACATATATGAGGATTTTTTAAGTTTTTAATTCCTTTGCTTTTAATGCGATGAAAGTTTTTTTTTTTTTTTTTTTTTTTTGTCTTGGAGAGAAGGACCCAATAACAGGCTGAATTTTCGAATTTAGGGAGAAAGCCAATAGCATGGTCCCGATTTCATGGTAAGGGACAAGAAATACCTTGTCGTTTCTTATGTATTCATTCACAACGTCATTTATCATGTGCCATGAATATACCTTTCATGAAAAAGTGCAGTCTCTTCATCAACATGTGTTCATAAATTTGTAGAAATATTGAAGAGGAAGGATATGGACCAGCTGTAAAGATTAAAAAGCCCCACAAATATTACATTACATGCAATGGAAATTAAGAAGCTAGCAGAGGGCTGGCCACTAAATTAGTAATTAGTTTGATTCTGGTGTAATTCTACTGGTTTAGGGTTGCTTGTTGATTAAGTTCATGTTAAGATATTTGGGGAATAAGGATTTCTTGGTGATCAAGTTAAAAATGGGCTCTCTTGATTTTTCTCTCTAATCTTGTATTATTCTCTCCACTTTTTCTAGGGTTACTAAGGCCTTTTAAATAGGCTAAGATTAGAATTCTAATATGACTATAATATCTCAGATGCTGTCAGAGTTTAATTGAAAAAAGTAACACTGCTGAGAGTCTAATATAACTAGTTTAAGTTTGGAATTTGTTGCGTCGCCATGACATCCCAGGCTCCTCGTCATATCGCCTCTGTTTTGCTTCTGTTTTGAACATTATCGTGTCGTTGCGACATCGCATGATTCCTCGTCACAAAGTCGTCTTTACTTTAACTTTGATTTAATCAAAAAATACAAGACATTCTACAGTTTATAGTGAACTTTTCTCTCATACATGAATGTAGGCAACCAAAGTCGGATTATATTAAATAACATCTCTTGTGTATGTAATATATTCAACATCATTTTTTTAAGAGATTAAACCCTAAGTTGAAAATCGTGATTAATGGTAAAGATTATTTACTAGTTAAGCACTTAGGACTAGTTTAATATTCCTTTTAAAAAGCACTTTTGGGATAAAAATATTTTTGAGATAAAAATATTGTTAAATCAGATGTTTTTTTGAGAAAAAAGTATTTCTCAAACCCAAAAATTGACCCAAAAATGTTTATCAGGAACAATGATAAACTCAACCTTAAAAGGGGTCATAGCATCACCATTAAAATAGCAAATGGTGAGATTCCATTGCCTTTTGTTTTTGTTTTTATCCTTAATCCCCTTAGCTACGCGAACTTACATATTAATATAATGGTAACTAAAAGAGAGGGAGGCAAAGGGCCTTTATCTTCAATGATCATTTCACTTTGGTTCATTTCCACAACTGTCGCTGTTAATACAGCTAGCACTAAAAAAATAAAAATGAGAAGAAAGTTGTCACAAACTGCAAATCATCACCTTTTAGAATGAGCAAAAAAGAAAGCATAAAAAGGTGGTTAGGTAATTGGGCTATGGACATTGGAAAATGATACAAAATTTCTGGCTTTCCATTGAAGGAGATGATGGAGTACAAGATGTGCTAATTTGTTATCATATCAGTAATACAATAATGTCTAAAACTCACCACTTGCTGTCATTTGTGACTTTATAATTAACTGAGTATATAATATAAGCTAATTCACATTCTCTTCAATCATGGACAATGAATGAAAGGAATATTACTAATTATGATTAACAAGGATTAATTAATTAAATAATTACTACTGATTACAATAGTACTGCGTTCATCTTTATCAGCATGAACTGAAAAGTCAAGTAACACTAATGGGTCTAATAAGGAGAGTTGTTGTTGGGGATGACTTGTTTTCTTCTAAAGCCGGCCTTGGGGCGGCAAGTGTAAGCTCCAAATCAGGCGCCACATTTGTCTGCGAATCACTGCAATCAACAGGCATGGGATGACGATGATGGTGACGATGATGCAAATCGAGTTGAGGGATTGTAGTAAGACTAGGTGGTCCACCCATGCTATTGTTTCGACTAACCTACCATGGTTTTGGATCAAGAAATTAATCTCAAACAGATGGTTTCATTTAATACCATGGAGTTGAAGAAAGAACGTACCATGTCAAACAGGCTGGAACGTCGGTTCTTCTTGTTGAGAGTTGCCTGTCGAAGAAAATACTTTTGAGCATGGCTTGCAACTTGGGTTGGAGTCCTTGTTGTCACAAAGTTTCTAGAGATGCCTCTCCAGTCTCCTTTCCCTAGCTTCTCCAGCCCTATTAGAAAGATTCTGTGTTCTTCTTCTGTCCATGGAACTCCTGAAATTTTACATTTATATATATATATATACACACAAACCATATGACCTCACTAGTAGGACAAATCTTATCAAACAGAATATAAGAAGCGTTTATATGCTTTCTTTTCATCACATGTAAACAATTGATATGGAAGGTACCTTTTTTTCTGTCAGGAGATCGGCCCATGAGACCATCAGATAGATAACCCATGGAAGTTTTATCAGAATTTTCATCGATGGAAACTCTAGAAGATGACAAAGAAGAGGGAGAGGGAGAGGAAGACAAGCAATCCATGCTGAAACTCTTCTTCATCATATGATTGGAAACTACAGAAGGTGAAGATACATCCAGTTGTAGTTGAACACCGAAAAGCCTAACACCTGATCCCATTCCTGCAGCAGCAGATCTGAAAGTGGTGCAGGTCCTTGAATTATGGCCTATGTTTCCACAATGTGAGCACTTCCTGCCCATTTCCTTCCTGACAAAGTTTTCACCCAATCCTCAGACCAACAACCCTCTGATAACAAACTCAATGAGCGAAATAGAAAGAAAGAGAAAAATTATAGCCGATATGTTGGTTTGGTGGTACATATTATGATGGATTTAAGGTGGGGTTGATGAAAATGGAGGCATACCTAGAGCACATGATTGGATGGACTTTCTTTATTGTTATTATTTGTTGGATATTTCTCCAACTTGCCTTCTAAATAAAACAAAAACAAAACCATTTTCTTTATCTTCCTATTATACTATTTCATGTTTCCGTCAATGTATTATCACTACCTCAACATTTTATCGACAAAAATATTATCATGACAACCCCTCGTTCTATACATACTCATATACGTATAATAATTGCTGAAACAGACAAAAATTAGTATCTACTCTATTCAATCTTGTTTATTTATAAAAACTGACAAGAACAAAATAGGATAAAATATTAATCAAGGGAGAGAGAAGATCCTCCAATAGTATGGAGGTGGCCGGTAAGGGATAAGAAATGTCAGAGAAAATCTCATCTTTCAAAGTTTTAGGTTCATCAACGACCAACATATACCAATCACCTTGAGGCTATATTGGTAAGGTAGAAGAACTGAGATTTTGAATGTATGTTTTAATCTATTGTGCTTTATGATTCTATTTCTCATTTATTCATTCTAACTGTTTATTGAAGAAATTTTTTTTTGAGAATTTCTATAAAAGTGAATCATGTTTGTCAAAGGAAATGGAAAATAAATATGATAAGATTAAATTAAATATTTTTTATGTTTATTTTACGCTTCATATATAAGATTCATGGTTATTTCTCTCAATAATATTATCTCAAAAGTTGACTCATGTTAGAGTTGTGTGACCCAAATTCTTGTTAAATAAAATAACAGATTGCTTGTAAGTCAAGTTAAATAAAAAATATTTTTTCTAGAAGATTTAGTATTTATTAGTATAATATATTTAGCATTTATTAGTATAATTTATTTGACCTACGGATTTAGCTTATAAATAAACTCTTTTACATCCTTAGAAAATACACCTATTAAAATATTAGAACTCATAACACTTTTGGAAAATTTTGTGTTTACGTTGTTTAGGTTTTTTGTTTTCGGGTTTCGGAGTTTAGTTTTTATCTTCATCTTTTGTATTCTTCGTTCTTTTGCCATTATACTAAAATTATCTTTGTCCGTGATTTTTTATCCTCTTTAAAAGAAATTTTCCACGTTAAATTTATGTATTCAATTTATCAATTTATTCTATTATTTTACTTTTCCGTTGTTTAATCGGGTCAATAACTCATTTTAAAATTTTACTTTCCTTTTGATGTTTGTGTTCCTTATTTTACCAAATTAAGTTTTGGAAAAACACTGTGAATTTTTCATAAGTAAGAATATTTGAAACTTCCATAATACAATAAATTAAAGAATATTTGAAACTTTCATAGTACAATAAATTTTCTTTTTTATTCTTTTTTTGAACAAATTTTAAAATTAGATATGAATTTTGATTTGATGTTCAATTTAATATATAAACTTTGATTGTGGTTCAAATATATAAATAACACTTTCATTTTAATTTAATTATATACATTAAAAGAAACAAATACATCAAATTATTTTATATTAGATAAACATAATTATTAGTATATACAATATACAAACATAGAATAACATTATATTAATACTTGTATTAATAATTTATGAGAATTGAATCAAATTAAAATTTCATGTATAAAATTGTACAAAATCTAAATTCATATATAGAATTATATATTAAACTAAAGTTTTACAAATAGTTTTGAGATTATATTTTTTCAAGGTTTATTTTGGATTGATTCAATTAATTGAGAGTTGAAAGTTGAAATTCCTTCAAATTGTCCAGTAGTCGTGCTTATTGGGTGATCCAACAGTCTCATGATTATTCTAAAAGAAATTAAATTAATTAATATAGTCTTATGGTTGGCTAAATTTGAAGAATATGTGAATTTTTTTTAATTAGGCGTTTAGGCCGTTTTTAATTTTATTTAGGGAGATAAGTTTTTGTTAAAAAAAATGTATAAATGTGCGTGTCTAATTGGACGCGCTTTTCTTTTAAATTGTAAACTTTGATTTTTTTAATATAATTAATTTATTTGGTTGGATGGTTAAATGTTGGTTATTTTATCCTTAAATCCCAAGTTTAATTCCTCTCCTTTTTTGTATTTCATGTTGTTTTAAGCTGCTTCTTCTTCTTCTTTTTTAATTGAATGTTTTCAACATATTAGCTTTTTTTAGTTAAATGGTTAAATAATAATGATTTCATTCTTTAGACCTAAACTCAATTTCTCTTTTCTAAATACATTTGTAATTTTTATTTTATATTGTTTCAAGTTGTTTTTTTTTTATTTTTAATTAATAAATATATTGTTTTCAGATTTTTTTTATTTTAATTCATCTTTTTAATTAATAAATATTTTATTCATAAAATAAAATAATTATTACAAATATGATTATTTTTAGTAAATATAATTTTTATATGTGTAATATTTATTTTTCAATCCATATCATGAGTGTAGTAAATATTTTTATATGTGTATTTAAAATATTTCACATATAAACATAATGATATTTCAAATAATTAATTGAAATATTTCACATATAAAAATATTTAAAATATCATACTCACAATGTAGATGAAAAACCATGACATTTGAAATATTTTACATATAAAAATAATAATCATATTCAAAATAATTATTTCAATAAAATCACCATACCCACAATTTATGTGGAGAAATAAATATTTGATATATAAATATTATATATAAAGAAAAATATATCAAAAAAATTAGTTGATGTTTTTATTATATATAAAAGAGTTATTAATTTCAAATATTTTTAACATAATGATATATGTAAAGTATATATTTTTATTATATAGTTACATATTTATTATTTGATTTTATGAATAAAAGAGTTACTAATTAAAAAGATAAATTAAAATAAAAAATTTAAAACAATATATTTATTAATTAAAAAAACTTAAAAACCGCCTATTTTCTAAATAAAGTTAAAAACGACCTAAAGTCTAATTAAAAAAATTTCGCATATAATCCTTATTTAGCCCTCATGGTCACATTTCTTTTTACTAGTATGTGGGCGAAAAGAAATATTTTTTTAAAATATAATAATATTTACTATTTTTATATTTTAAAAGAAAAAATTAAAATTATTTTTAACTGTAATTTTTATTATTATTGATAAAAAGAAACCAATATTATTCTGAAATCTAATAGCAAAAATATTTATATTAAGCTTGAGTTTAATCTTTAGTAAAAAAAATACCATAGTTGATAGTTATTTCAAATTAAATAATATATTTATCCTTATTTAATAAGTAATTAAAATTTTATTTTTATTTATAATTTCTCTACTTAGTGATGCCATGATGATATAGATTATTTAATTATATTTTTAATTAATTTTAAAGCAAAAAACATCACCTACCTTAATTACTGTCAAAAAATTAATTAAGAATTTTCCTAAAAAAGTCTCACCTAATTATTCTTACTTTAAAAAAAAAAAAAAAGTTAAAACTATGGTTCAATGAAACCGGCAGCAGAGGGGAAAAAGGAAAACAGGACAATCTCACATATATATCTGTTATATTTAAAATTTAATCAATAATTTTAGTGTGCAAATTGCAGCCATATACTTTGGCAAAGATACCATTTGGCACTAATGGGATGGAAAGGGAAAGAATAGTATATTCCCTTTCCCATTTAAGTAAAGCTACCTTTGTTATTAATTAATTAACACATTGATGCTTACCATTCATATCATGAATTTTATTTAAGAATGTTGATAAAATTTTTATATTAAAAAGGTTTTAATTAAATTATAAATATTTGAGAAGGTAAAATATGTAGTTTTTTTATTTAATTAAATGTTAAAAAAACTTAAATCGAAAGGACATTGACTCCTCTTGGATAAAATTGTTTTTTTACTCTCTCAAAATTATAAATAGCAATCTGTCTCCTAATCAAAATTATCTAATTTCATCCCTAAAGATAATATATCTACAATGTCTATTGCTTTTAGTTAAGTCACTTTTTATAGAAATACATTTACACTTTTAAATCCAACAATAGTAATTATTTTAAAGTATAACAAGTACATTATAATTTCAAATATAAGTATTAAACATAATTACCTAATAAAATCAAAATATTATGTAGCACAGATAGATTGTCACTAAGTAGAATCAAATTATTATAGCACAAACGGACTAAAAATTAATACAATTAAAATTAACCAACTAGATTAAAACTCCCATACATAATATATAATTATATATGATAGACCTTGAATCTAAAAACTTAACACCCAAAATTTCACCTTTTGAAGATTTATAAATTTATAAATTATGTAATATAGAGTAAAGTTATAGGAAAAAGGCATTATATAAAATATTGGGCAGATATCTTAGGCAACTATCACTTGTGATGGACCAATTTGTTTTAAGTAATAAATGGGGCCAAGTTGAAGAATTTATTAGCCCTCTCTGATTGACGTCTCCATTTAAATATTTCCAAAAACACTTATTTGGCATTATCATAAAATGGAATCTCTCTCCTCGTAAAAGATACGATAACGTTATCCATATTATATATAATATTTCTAATCTTGTTTGACTACACATTAAATAACTTCTTCTAGCAAGGGCATAATGACTGATCAATAATTAATTTTATTTGATTGGATTGTTTTGCATTTAATTTAATTTTATTATTCGTTTATAACCAATGAGACCACACTGCTGCCTAAGTATATATTAAACTAAGAAATTTAATAGGTGCGGAAGTTACTCTATTTTAGAGTCCAGTTAAAAATGGTTAAAATTTTCTGTTAATCCCTCTATTTATATAGATTTTTTTACTTTAAAAAGTTAAAAATTCAATCTTTTTTATTCGTTTTACTTTAAAAGTTTTAGTTCAATCATATCATTGTTGGTAGTTTCTGTCAAAATTTTTTTTATTTAACATATTTATTTTCTATCAATCATAAGTCATGTGATATGAGAACAACTTAATCAAAATTGCAAATCGACAAATTTTGACAAAAAATTATAATTTTAATGATTGGGCTCATTTTTAAAGAAAAAATGACTTAATTCTTTAACTTCTTAAGTACATGGATTAAATCTCAAATTATGTTAACGACATATTTTAACTTTAAAAAGTTTATAAATTTCAATAAGTTATTTGCAAGTTTCGCCCACAACTTATATTAAATTTATAGATTACCCACCAAAGAATGATTCCTGATAATAAAGATTAAATTTAAACTTACTTATAATGATAATTAGATTTAAACCTTATGTTTGTAATGAATTATTTAATCTTTATTATTTAAATCAATCTCATTAATAATATATATTCATTGAAAAAGATAATTAACAAAGACAATCGGTTCATGCATCAACCATTTCTAAAACATTGGAGAGCAGTTAAGTGCATCTTATGGTATTTAACAGGGATGATGTTGTAGGCATGAAAGTGATCTGCCACAATTTATTGTGGCAAGTTAAGCTCTTTTCACTACTTAAAGAGTTTGTATTTAACTGATTTTTTGTCTTTTAAGTTTATTTTTAGAATTATTTAGTTTTGAAGTTAAGTTAAATAAATTGAGCTTTTAATGTTTTTCTACGACCTTTTAGGTCGATCCAGGCCTAAGGATGAATTAACAAGTTGATTAAGTGTGTGGGACAACATTCTACCTAAGAAGTCAGTAGACTGCCATGGATGTCGCAACATTCAAGGAGAAAGTTGTGACATTGAAGCAAGCCTCAACACTTTTCCAACTCAAATCTAAGAGGCAAGGTACTGGGGGTGATGTCGTGACATCAAGAAGACAAAGTCGCAACATTCCATCCAAACCTGAAGGCCAAGCATTCTTTTAGAAAGTTACGACACCGGTTCGATGAGGCCCAATGTAACAATCTGATTTCTAATAGTGTCGAAAAAGGAGATTTTGAGACCCTATTTTTGTAAACCAAACCTATAAATATTTAATAAAAATAATTTATGGAGTCATTATATAGATGATTACATTTTGGATAAATAATTTAGCTGAATTAGTGAATAATTAAGGTTTACAGACTAAATTGTAAAGTTCAATTGCTATATATTTTTAATTAGAAAATGACTTGAGAGATTAAATTGCAATTAAATAAAGGTCTAAAATATAAATTGGACCATGCCAAAATTGTGTTAGTGGACATTTAATTAAAGGGCCATTAGCTTAATAATTTTATGATTTGATTAATTAAAGTATGTTTAATTAATTTAATAACATTTATATATATAAGAGAGTGAAAGTGGAGGAAAAAAGATGAATGTCATCATATTCTTCTTCTAAACACCGAAAATAATAAAGAAGAAAACTTAAGGAAGCTTGAAACTTTTGGCCTTAATTGGTATGTGCAAATTAGTCTTTTTTTCAGCTTGATTTAGCTAACCCATGTACCAATTTGTAAAACTGTTAAAATTTTAGAAAGTTTTCATTGTTGATTTATTGAAGTTTTATGTGTTAAATTAGTTGATTTTATGCTTAGATGTAAAAAGAACTAAATTGTAAAGCTTAATTGATAATTCTGTTATGTACATTAGGAAAAACAATTGAATAAAATGTAAAATTGACTGTAGAAGTAAGAAATCAAAGGTCCTTAATGGATAATAATGAAATTGGATTTTAATTTGGAGCTTTAAATTGAAAGTTATGTTAGTCCCAGTTTTAATGAGTAAATTGAATAAATTGTAATTTGTATAAATTGACAATTGATTGGGAATTGGTTGATTATTGCTAGTGTGATATTTTTTTTATGTTAATCCATAACTACAGTTATAATGCCCCAAACCCGACCCAATTCACCGAGTCTGGATTTGGGTGTTACTACACAAAACTCAACTATTAACAAAAACAATTTATAATTACCTATTGCTTTAAACATGAACTGTGGCATTTTAATTAAATACTTATTACAAGAAAACAAGGGATGAGTTTAGGATATATTTGATTACAATAGACTTGAATCAAATCCTTATAAATGGAAGTTTATTTATTACAGACTCGAATGGCGTATTCTTAAACTACTCCACAACTTCATTGTATGCATAATAGCTCACTCTGTCACCACCTTGGCGTACTCCTAACATCATATCTCCAAGCAAAGTCTCTTCTTAGATACTTAAAAGGAAATACAAAATCTTGTAAGTATAGGAGTACTTAATGAGCTCATTATAATATTACCTTGATGGATTCTTTGCACTCTTGTATGAACTTTTGGGTGCCAATTATTTAGCATCATTTATTTCAGCGGATGCCAACACAATACACCATTCTCTTAAACTCTAGCTATCCTACTCTTGTCATACTTTATCTTTCTTATCTATCTAACTGAGAAATCCTTCTGTAACAGTCCGAATTAAGGCCTAATCGGAACAGTAGTTTTAGAACCACAAACTTGAAATAGAAAATTTTATTGCGATGAACTTTTATGGTCTATGATATGATTGAATGTATGTGTGAAGATATCGTTAATAAATTTTATCGATAAAGTGTTCAATTGAGTTGTTAGGACTAAATTGCAAAAAGTGTAAAATGTGTGTGCTAGAAGCATTGAGTGCTTAATTGAAATGAAATCATGAACTAGAGGTCCTTATTTAGTGATTAGACCATTAAATGTTTAGATGGACAAAAATAGACATGGAAAGGTAAAATTTTAAAGAAAGGCCTTAAGGGCATTTTGGTCATTTGGTTATTTAATGAATTAAAAAGGGAAAATAAGTCAAAATTTTGTTCATCTTCCACCTACCATAGTCGAAACTTGGGTAGGACACCATAGCTAGGGTTTCATTCACTTTCAAGCTCCAAGTAAGTGTCTCCAAGCCTCATTTTTAATATTCTTTGTATTTTTAAGATCGTTGAAGCATGGTCTAGCTACTTCTACCATTATTTTAAGTTAGGGTTCATGTTCAAAAATTTACCCATGTGTGGCATGCTTGTATTTTGATGTATAAAGGTAGAAAATGAAAGTTTGATGTGTGATAAACAACTTTTACTAAATGATTTTGATAAGATTTCATGAAAAGGACCTAATTGTAAAAGTTATAAAATATGTGAGAATTATGGGCTGTTATAGTTAGGAATATGAATCAGCTAGGCTTGTACGTCAAGGAAATTGAGTACATTTCATTCTACGAGCCTAGGGGCAAAAATGTAAATATGCTAAAGTTTAGGGGCAAAAGTGTAAAATTTGTTATAGTGTAAATTTTGGATCGAAATGAGTAATGTTATAATTAAATGAATTAAATTTGATATTATAGATCAAGAAAGATAGGATATTGACCTTGATAGGGGAAAAGGCAAGGTAGTGGACTAAATCGCAAAACTTGACGTTTTGGACCGAGGTAAGTTTGTATGTAAATGAATGTTTGCTATATTTATGTTTTAAATATTTTAATAAGTACATATGTTGTGAATAATTATTTGAAAGTGTATATTGACTAAGCCTCAATAAGTGTAACAAGTCCCGATTGAACCTTAAGAATCGAGTAGGATACGAGTGACATGTCACTAGGAAACTAAGTGTGAATAAGTGTTTATGTAATTCCGGATGCTGGTCTTGTACGACTATCAGTGGCTAGGTAATCCTGCATTTGTTGCAGATACCTGTCAGCTTGTGTGAGCAGCATTGAATAACTTCATCCTGACTGTCAGCTTGTGTGAGCAGGCCCGTGAATAGCTTGAGAGTGAGCTTTTAAGTGATAAGTGATAAGTGGTAGCTTCAGCTACAAATAAGTGTGGCACTAATGTGTAAACTTTCGAGTATCCTTTAGTATTTCAAATGGTTCAACGGGTGAATCAATAAGATAGTAAAGTATAAGTGCTTGTGATATTGTTGTAATATGATACAGGCAAATATATGAAACTTATAGAAAATGAGATCGATATATGATGGACTATCGGTAAGTAGTGAATGAGTAAGTGTGGACGTAAATTCTAATTGAAATTCTAAAGTTTCTATAATTCTCTTATAATGATTAAATTGTGTTTTGGATGCTCATTTATTTGCATATAAACTTACTAAGCTATTTAGCTTACTCCCCTTTCTTTCTCTTTTCTTATAGTGTTCTTCGCTAACTCAGATTGGTAGATTGTCGGAGATTTGCTTCACACTATCACATCATCATCTTTGGGTATACTAAGTTAATTATTTTGAGTTATGACATGTATAGGAGACTTGTTTATTTTGTTATATGTATCATAGTTTAGTAGGCCGAGAATGTTGGCTTATTTTGATAAATGATCATTTTGTATAAGGCCATTAAAAGTTGGCCAATATTGGTGTTTGGTATATGCATATGATGATGTTGTTTACAAGTGTGGTGTTGTATATTTTGGTTGACATTGTGTGATGTTTATGTGTGATAAATGAGGTATGTGAAGGTTATGTTATTAGTTTAGCTATGGACATTTTGGTTATATGAAAACATCATGAATTGTGTTATTGGTTTAGTATAAGTGTGCTTGTGTTTCAGGGTGGCAAATGGCTTGGTAAATAGCCTTATTTTTGTCCACACGGGTAGACACGCGGGCGTATGTTTAGGCCGTGTGAGATACACAGTCAGCCCCATGGGCGTGTTGATAGGTCGTATGTCCCCTGCACCCTAATTGTGTGAAACAGAATGTCCAGTAGTAAACACACGAGCAGAGACACGGCCATGTGTCTCAGCCTTGTAAAGGACACGGCCTCAGGACATGGGCGTGTGCCTAGGTCGTGTAAAGTCTGCACATTAATTGTGAGAATTAAATTCGCCACACGGCCTAGCACACGGGCGTGTGACTTGGCTGTGTGACCCAAAATGTTTGCTGACGTCATAAACAGAATGTCAAGGTTTTCACACATAGGCTAAGACACGGGCGTGTCATGGCCGTGTGAGGGACACTGGCCATAGACACGGGCGTGTGCCAGGCTGTGTGAAACCCTTGTAGGTTTGAAATGAAAAATAAAATCCGCACATGCTAGAGATAAGGGCATGTGTGACCATACAGCCTACCCACACAGACGTGTTCTCTTCCACACGGCTGTATACCCCTATTTTGAGCAAAAACTTTCTAAGTGTTCAAAAACTTTTGGTTCAGTCCCGAACCACTTTATATGTATGTTTTGGGTCTCGTAAGCCCATAATAGGGACGTTATGAATACGAATAAAAACTTTTAAGTTGGAATGAGAATTTATGGTTCGATTTTGTTTGATAAAGCATGTTAAGTCTGGTAACGCCTCATACCCGGTTCCGACGTTGAATACGGGTAAAGGGTGTTACACCTTCCAAGTGTTTCATAAATCTCTTGTCCCATAGTAATTTCTTAACAGTATATACCCTTATAAACCACTTTCAATAATCATTACCTTAACTCATATTCTTATCTTAAACAGTTGTTTACTGACATTTATCACAAGAGGATACATATACGTTTGGCGAATACTTACGCAGAACATAATACCATCAATTCATACTCAGACATACCCTAATTCAATATCACACACATCCATATTGACAAATCACTATATAGACCATTTTGTCGAATTCCATATATGTTTATATTGAAATCCTATAACCCAAGATAACAGTGATTCAAATTCAGAATAATTCTTCAAGAAGATTCAATACCCCTCACTTTTCACATTTTTAGGTCATTATAATGGATACCCTTTTTAACACACAGATACACATCTCTTTTTCATGGAAACCCTTAAGACTTATTCACTCTTAACTCAGAACATATCGGTACCTTAACATAGCTTTACTTATCATAGAGCTAAAAAAATTTCATCATATCTTACAACAGAGATAGACATTCAGATCCATATCTTACCAGACATTCATGACAATTCATGCCACATAAGCCCAATAGAGCATGGCATACAAGCAATCATATAGTCTTTTGTTTACTGTCTTGATAGACTTTACAGAACACACTAGAGGTAAACAAATAATATACTAGACACACCATAAGTCCTTATTACTGAATACATCACAAAGGCAATCCATACGAGTATGCCACAAAGGCTGACATGATGCCACGTAGGCATCCCAAAACTATCATATTTGTGATATGGATTTGTCTAAACGTACATTAAGTGAGGTTTTCCCACCATCGCCCTAGGACACATAAAGAACCCCATTAGATAGAATGTCATTCAACATATCTATTTTTAGAGTATGTCATGGCCGTGGACTTTTTCCTTCAGAGTTCCATATTAGAGTTTGTGTTTACAATCTTGACAAACTTCCTTATTTACCATCTCGGTGACTGGACTCAATTTACAAATTCTATGAACCAGACACATCCCAACCCAAGATTTCATAAGTTCATGACACTTTTCATACATCTCATAGATCCCGTTTTCAAGCAGACTGACTTATATCTTAATCTAATCATAACTATATTCATATAGTTGTATATGTATCATATTCATACTATACCACCCATGATTTCCATATTCCAGATTGCTTACTTTCATATAGATGTACTTCAGCATGAACAATATATATACAAGAGTTAGAGAAGAGACTCACCTAATTCTCACTGACTGTAATTCAAAACTCCAGATTCAAATATCCGCCTCAAACCATCAGCAACCATTGCTTAGAAACAAAATTTCACTATTACTAGTCTTGTACATACACATTACATATCATATCAATCATTGACAATCTAATGCAGAAATTTTATTCTTACAGTCTTACTGTTCAATAACCACATACAAATTTACTCATTTAGAACTTAACATACAGAGCTGAAATACTCACCCTAGTGTGAAGTAACCAATGATCATAACAGAACCGTAGCTTCTAACTCATCGATGTAAGATACATTCAAGCTTAAGGAAGGTATCAGTAAATACCACTTAAGGAAAAGAAGAAGAAAGAAGAAGTCTTTCAGAGCTCATCTCTCACATATAAATATGACTCAACTTACTTATTGGAATTTAACAAATGTCATACGTATCAAAACTTTCTTTCTTATTGGCCTACAGTTTTCGAGAAATAAGTTCCTTCATCAAACTTATCAGGCTAAGCTATATAGTTGGTTTCTAACTAGATTACTTAAAGTCTAAGTAGCACAGTATTCCATATAAACTAGGCGTACTATACCTTTGGCGAATACTCATTCCATATTTCTTTTTTATCTTTTAATATGAACTCTTTAATATAGCATAATATCGTGAAATTAAATTCTTACTAACTCAAGTGGAGTTACTATATACCCACAAGTATACACCAACATATGCATTTGGGCTGATAACACCACGCCAAACAGACTATTTATTGCTATAAGCCCAAAACTTTAAATCCACCAGAACTAGAGTGTTGCAAAAGTCTGCTCAGTTTCGTTGAGAGGGAAAGAAAAATCCAAGGCCGTCGACGTATAGCTTAGAATTTTTTGTTTATATTTTTATAATTCGATACCAATTTAATTGTTGCATTTTCATGTCATTTTACATCATATAATGTTAAGGTGAGTTATTGAGGATTAATTGAACTAATTTGATGTGTTTCAGCTTGATTTTCGAGACAAGAACTAAATTGAATAAAGTACAAAACTTAGAATTTACTTGGTATTTGATCATTAGAATAGAATTGTGTTGAAATATATTATTTAAGTTATGGAATTGTGATATGTTGATTGATTTCTAATTTTTAAATTGCAAATTGAATTGTACATAATGAATCAGAAATGGAATACTCTATTAGTTGTTCATACTGAGTTGGATATAGTTGGCATGCCATAAGGTCAGACAGGGTTATAGATATTATGCATTGAAACATCGTTGTCGAGCAACTCAGGGTGACAGATTGGTTGAGTTGAGAAAATAATTGTTATCGAGTAATCTGAGGTGGTATTATACAACGTTATAACGCCATCGTTATTGGACAACCTAGGGTGACGAATCTATATATTCGTTTGGACTTCATATTGGTTAATAGGGTTCTAAACGAATGGATTATTTAAACAACAAGTTATATGATATATGTTATGAAAATACAAAGTGTGATTTGAATAAAAAATGAGCCCTAGGAGTCGATTGTGTATTAATGAGCCAATAGGCTCGAAAATGGCATAAAATATGGTATAGGAAGAAAAGTATGTATATAGTAGTCAAGGATGGAAATTAACGTATATGTACGCACTTGAGTTTAGATAAGTATCTGCCAAAGACTAAAAAGAAATCCAGAATCTTCAAGTTGAGGAATTCAACCATTAACGTTCAAAGGTAACCTGGATTAAAAGTCATTAAGTTCATTTGAACTTATAATCGTTTGTTTATGATGCAACTTCTGATTAATGAGTTATTGCACCAAGAGGGACCAAGCTAGGAATGCACCAAGATGGCAGTTCAAGTTACTATATTATACATTTGAGGGCACCAAAGGAATATGGTGCTTAGTACTCTACGCCGTGAAGGAGTCTACCTTTAACAAAGTTTTAAGTTGAAATGTCATACGCTGTTTTTCTGAAAACCCGATGTAATTATTAAACATTTTCTTTTATTAATTTTTTGTTTTAAGAACAGTAAATAAAGGAATAAGAAGTATGTTTTAGAATGACTTTATGCCCGTTCCAAAATTTTTACTAAGTGTTTAAGTTCGGTAACATTCAATATCTGGATCCAGTAATTCGGGTTGGGTATAGGGTGTTACAAAAACCGTCCACTGTAATAGAATATGGCATAATTGCCATTTTTCACCTAAAACATTTACTACATAAGCAATTTAGCTAATAGAAATTAATAGTGATCAAGTTTTACAATTTTTACGATTTAGTCCTCGTACCTTAATTAATATCAAATCACTGAAATTATTGAACCAAAATTTAATATAACACTATAATAGACTTGTAAATATTAATAAATAATATTTATTGACTTGATCGTTAGGAAATAAGGTTTCAAAACCACTATTTGTAATACTACTAAAAATGGGTTGTTACATGTATAAGACTTGAGATTGATAATTTATCGTATTATTTTCTTATATTTCTTGTATTTGCATGCTTAATGAGCTAAACTGTACTTAATTTGGTCGTAGTTGCTCCAACAACGAATGTGGCACCTTGTAACTCAGATCCGGCAATCGAGTCAGATACAGGGTGTCACATCCAAAGTACTACAATAGTGTTTTTGTTCGTACAATCTTATTTAACTTGTTAAACAACTTGTGAGTGACCTAAATTAGTCATACTACATAAACACATGTAACATCCTCAAAGTACAAAGGGCTTGGTATAGTGGCGTGTAAGGTTAGGAAAATTAGAGAATTTTCGAAAATAGATTAAATAGGAAATTTAGAGTAAAAGTATATAAAGTAACTAGAGTTTATAGAAATTAGAAATAATTTCGGGATAGGAAAATTTGATTTGAGGTAATGACTAAATTGTAGGAAAATAAAAAGTAATAGGGGTAAAGAGTGAAAATTAAAAAATTAAGTTAAAAACATAGGAATAGATGGAAAATAATGAAGGAATAGAAAAAAATTACCAAATAAAATGTGATTCATGCATAGGAATTGTAAAGATGATAAAGGTCAAAATAGTAATTAGTAAAACAAGATATTAATGTATAATAATTGAGCCAAGGTGCAAAGATGAGAGGATGAATGACTAGGTAGCAAATTAACCATTTTTAAGTTAAAAATCATGAGATATTTTTAATGAAGTGTGTAGAAATTGGAAGAAAAGATGAAAGCTCACTTCCTTCTCAAACAAGCCAATGTCTCCCACCTACTCTTTCCATCTTCATCTTTTGTTCTTATTCCATATAAGTCATTTAAGCTTGTTTCTTTATATTTCTTACATGATTTCTCAACCAAATCAAGTCTAGAGCAAGTTAGTTACTTTAGCTTCATGAAAAAGGAGTTCATAGTTACTTGAAAGGAGAGAGAATGTTAGGGTTAGGTTGTATTAACAAGGATTCAAGGTAAGAGATGAAAAATTTTCATGATGTTCATGTTATTTTCTATTATTTGAGCATAAATATGTTATATGTTTATGGTATTAACAAGTAAATATTATATTTTTATCATGGAATCAAGAAAAAGAGAAGAAAGAAAAGGACCAAGTTGTAAAGAAAGGAAAAGTGTAGCCAATGAGTGAAGAATGAAGGAAGCTCTACAATCAAGCCTTGTTTGTAAGTAATACAAGGATTTAATCCTATTTCTTTAGATATCTATAGTAACAATTATAAATTAAGTGTTTAATTTTAGATTTATGTATAGTAGTAACATAAATGACTAAATTATAAAGATAGTAAACTATGATATAGGAATGTAAATGAGAATTAAAGTGGTAAAGTAAGTTAAATGTATTAAGATTATGGTATGTGTGTGAAAAAGATGTGAAATTAAATGGAAGTTATATGTGAAATTATAAGATTAAAGGCTAAATTGAAATAAATTGAAAGTTAGTATAATTGATACTAAGCCCAAGTAGATGGACATGAATTATTAGGATATTCAATTCGTTTCCATATGTCCTAATTATCCTAATCATTCTACTTTAAGGCTTGTAAGTGTAAAATGAATTGGTTAAGATCAAAGAGAAGCTAGAAGTGGTTCGAGATCTTCTCGTCCCATCACATCCAGAGGCCAAGAGAGTATGACTTCTAAATTTTGGGTTAGAATGGCATTATGTAGGTATTTAGTGTGTTTCTATTAGGAATGACTAAAATATAAACTTCATAAAGTTTATATATTATAAGAACTTAATATAAATGTTTTAGTGGTATGATGGTAAAATGGTTTTATGGTGGTTTTAAATGTTTAAATTATCAATTGATTGGTTTGCCATTGAAATTTGATGTGTAGGGACTAAGGTGTAAAAGTTTAAAAAATTACAAATTTTCTTTCAATTTTGGCCCACATGGGGTGAGAGAGTTACACGGGCTAGCCACATGGACGTGTGACCCACACGGCTAGCCACACAGCCGTGTGAGTCCTAGAATTGGTCAATTTTGGAACCACATGGCCATGTGGTAGATACAGCCCGGCCGCATGACCATGTGCCCTGTTTTTTCACAAAAATTCACATTTTACTATAAAACACTGTTTTAAATACTAAAATGTTTAAGAAACTTATTGGGCTCCTCCCTATAATTGATATTGGTTAATTAATGACTTGATAAGTTACAAATGAAACTTTGCTTATTAAATTTTGATTGGTCAATACTCTGATATTTAATGTAGCATTCCTATATTTGATCCGATAGTCGGGTTAGGTATAGGGGTGTTATACACAATATATATCAACTCATGATAACTAATTAGGGAGTTCTGAATTCATTTCTTAAGTTCTTTGCATAAAATTATATAGGGTTTTATGTAGATTTTTAGAATTTTTCTTTCAACTGTTAATTACTTGGTGATTTTTAATAGAATTTTCTTTTTAGTTTTATTTCAATTACTGTGTTTTTTTTATTACGCTCCTCGTCAGTTCAAAGATCAAACAACATTTGTGGGTTCAGCATTCCAGCCATCGATTCAAGATTTTTGTATTTTAGAGCATTCTTTCCTTTTTATTTTACTTTTATATTTAATCCAATGTTTGATAATTGGGTAGCAACAATTGCATTTAGAATGGCCATAAACTGCAACTTGAGGAAGGTTGATAAACTGAAATAGGAGTGATTGGCTTGGGTTTAATTTTTCAAAGCTAATTAGTTAGATTAGGTTGAGTGAAATTAAACCCTAAAATTGACGACTCTAGGAAGTAACTTAGGTAGAGGAGGTCGAAAAGATAGTTTACTTAGCACCAATCAAGCTACCTCAGGTTGATTTTTTAGGTTAAAAGATAAGTAACTTAAGTCGATCAATTACTCTAGTTATAGGCCGAAAGGTATTAATTAGGTTAACTGTTAGCTAATTAGTAAAAACTCTGGAATTTAAGTTAATCATGAACACAAAATTTAGTCACCCTTCTTCTTGCTTAAATTGATTGAGATTTTGGTATTTAGCTTTTATGCATTTTAATTTTATTTTGCAATTCATCCATTTAGTTTTGTCATGATTAGTACATGAGTACCTATTTAGACCCAGGTAGTGTGTTCTTTGTTGATTATAAGTTAGTTAAAACAACATTCCTTAGATACGATCTTTGGAATACTTTCTCATGTTTTTTTGTAAACTTAATTATATTACAATTTGACATATTTGCTTGCAGATACCGCACTTCATTCATATATTTAATTGCATATTCCTAAGCCCTGACGCAAACACGCTAGGATGCAGTCAGAAAGCTTGGGTTCGATCTCAAGCAATCTTATCCCCTCCTCTAATTATCAAAAAACAATAATAATCTACTACTCCAATTCTGTTTGGGGTTGTAACTTTTGTGCAAGCACTCTACTACTAGTCAATGCTTGTTTCTTGGAGGAAACCATATTTCTTGGGGTTTGAAGAGGCTAAATATTGTTGTTCAATCCTGTGCAAAGGCAAAATACAAGAGCTTGGCCAATGGCATGTGTGATGTAATATGATGAAGTCCTTTCTACTAAAAGTTTTCTTATCTGTTGTACCAATTATGGTGTTATCACACAAGTGTCATGGCCCACTTTGCAAACCTAGTTCAACATGATTAAATAAAGCTTGTAGAGCTTTATCTCTATTTTGTTAGAGAAAAGGTTATGGAATGAGCAATGTATTTTAACTATATTCCAACTATTGATTAAGTGGAAGATGCCCTTACAAAGCCACTTATTGTTGATTTCTTTATTAGTTGCTAATATCATAATGTGAATAAGGATAAATATTCTAGTTATTAAAAAAAATTCAACTCGGTACAATGTGAGATCACTCCTTTAACCAACAACCAATAAGAAGCAAGGTAGGGACAAAGCACAAGGATAATAAATATTATCCCTTACAAAAGATCATTTTTATCTTACCATCTTTTCATATCTCCATTATCTTCAACCCCATTTTTACCTTACTTTCTCCATTACCAAGATCCATCACTAACTTAAGCATTAGAGAGCATCCTAGAGCACAAGCTCTAATGCCCTAATACTTCACCTTCATCTTGTAGGAACTCAAGAGCATTTAAATCTATCTCCAGACCTAATATGTCTAAAAGTGACTAAATCAATTGGCATCATTTGTGGGACAAGTGTTATACTAGGATGCTAATTATATTGCCTATCAAGTAGTAACGATGCCAGCCAAACATGATAGAAAACTAGGCTACAACTTATCTTTCATATTGTACTCCAAGAATAACTCAGGTCTCTAAATAATGGCTATTCTATTCCTATGGAACATCTTACATATACTTTAAGAATGTCTCTAATGCTTATTATGATGCCTAACTGCCCTATCTCATTAATTATTGTATAGTGGCCATCATCTTGTGGTCCAATCTAGATTCATGATTGTGCTTGGCCCTTATGCAACAACACTATCACCCAAAGTTGAAGCATTAGTAACTTTGCCTTTACTTTTGCCCTTAGCCTTGGCCTCTCAATAAGCTTTGCACCCTTTAAGGTAGAAAAAGGGTAAATAATTAGTCTATTGATAGGGGTTATCCATTCACCTTGATTAGCAACAATATTTGAGTCTTCTTTAATAGTCTCTTTCACCTTTTTACAAACTAATGGAGTAACTAAAAAGTCATTAGTGATCATAGAATGTTACCTAATAACAACATGTAACTCACAAGTGCATCTCTTTCTCTCTACAATTTTCTCATCAATGCATGGCACCTTCATTAGAACCTCTATTATAAGTACCTGACAATACGAAATTTACCTCTATGCAAAAATAAGATCCTAAAATAAGAACCTTTTTCAAAACAAATATGGCATGTCCTTTAGTTCTCGAGAACAAATGTGATGCAAACTATAAAAAGTGCATTATTTAGTCCATTATATAGTCATTAATATTCGAGGATACATTCTCACATTCTTACACCCTCGGAGGATTTGTTCCTAATCCCTCAAGAAATCCATTCTCATATCCTCATGGAATATGTTCTCTCATTCTCGTCCCCTTAATGAGTAATTTCTTAATCTCTTAGAGGATATATCAACATTCCCTTATGGGATACAATCTCATTCCCTTAAGGGTTATGGGATACAATCTCATTCCCTTAAGGGATACATTCTTATGTTCTCATTCTTTTAAAGGATTTGTTCCTAACCTTTTGCGAGATGTGTTACCATTCCCTTAGGGGATACATTCTCATTCATTTAGGGGATCTATTCTACTCCCTTAAGGTACACATTCTTGCTTTTTCAGGGAATACATTATCGTTCTCTCATAGGATATATTCACATAAAAAATATTGAGCTCACATGTTCACTCCCATTTAACAAGCAAAACTTAAGCCCTGGAAGAGATATGATTTTAACCCCTTAAATCCCCCTTAAGGAATTATGTTAAGTCTATTACTTTAGTTTCTATGGAATAACTCCCAAATGATCAAAAGGAAATAATGCTTCAAGGGATATAATCTCAACAATCAACTTTGCCTTCGCTACAAGCCCTTTTGGAGCTTAGAAATCACATAGTATAATCTCAATACCATCAATCCGATTTCATCAACATAACTCAGATACTTTACAATCAACTTTCAACTGTATTGTATTACTTTTGCTTTTTCTCCCATCTCTTTGATCAGATTAATTCAGTGAATCTTTTTCTCATAAAGCTCTATCCAAAATAGCGGAGTTCGATAATTGCAACTATACAATACGTTGTATAATGCCATCTGTATATAGTTTGATAATCATTATTATGCAGAAACTCCACCAACAGTAAATGCTTTTCTCAGTTACCTTCAAATTTTAAAACACAAAAACAAAACATAATTTCCAAGAATTTGAATCATCTTACCATCAGTTTGAGAATGAAATGCCATATTAGAATTCAATCTTATATTCAAAATTTACTGTTGCCTTCTACTAAATTGCAATATAAATCTCAGGTTCTCAAGATAATGGAGACTGACACACTGTATAATCTGAAAATCTCTGAAATATACAACCCAACAAGTCTATTAAAAGAGAAATCTATACGTATAGAAATGAATGTGTAGACTTTTTTAAACATTCGACAGTAACTCAGAAAACATCTTTCTATTTCGGAGATAAGAACAATCCCAATACAGAACCCATCGTATTACTGACTCATTTTTCACTCTGATATCATCTCAGACTATAACAGTCCCGAAGACACATATCAATTAGTTTATCTTGCTAGTACTTAAACTTCAAAGCGTAAAGTCAAGAATATCTTGCTTCATACCTGTTTATCGATATATCTGTTTCAGATTATTAAACATCTCATGTTTCCTGGAAGATCAGGCTAACTACTACTGTGAGCTTCATATATCAATCGCTGTAAAATCTCTGGATTTCTCAGTACTTAAACTCTGTTTCAGAACAATAAGAAATCATTAGTTCTAATACAAAACACAGAGTTAGAAGATGTCTCCCATTGTATTTTTTTTAGCTGGCAATTCATTGTCTTATTTCCGGGTCCTACAGACTTGCTGAATAAACATTAATTTACTTTCTCAACCTGGCTATTATGAAATCACTTTCTGAATTAGATCTGATCCGATAATTATAATTATGTTTCATATCTTTTAGAATATCAATTCTTCATTCAGACTACCCGTCAATTCACCTGTAAGTATACAAGGTTTATTTTTCAAATCTACGAATAACTTAACCAGAATAATCAAATGAATCAATTTCTTCTGCCAATAATACAGTTCGAAATAAAAAAGGAAATCAATATATTCCAATAACAACCAATACAGAATCATAATCTCTATAGATCCGGAATTGTATAACCAAAGTGAATATAATTATATCCATTCTATAAATATCTTTCACATGTAACCATATAGAATCATAAGAAAGCCGAGGTACTGCAATCTAGAATATAATACTATACTAAACTTTTTGGAGAGAACACCTATATCAAATGATAAATATCCCAGTGGTGTGTTAAAGGAAATCTAGAATTAAAGCATCACTCAGATGCACTAGAATTCAACGATAACAAAAGCAATATGATGTTCATGTATATTCAACAAAACAATAATCAAGAGAAACAGAATACCAACATCATATAGATTTTACAGTCGACTTCTATCAACACAATGTAATAGAATACCAAAGAAAATAGAATAATGCCGATCATAACTCGAATAGCCCAACAAAGCTTTCATATATCAATATATTTAGATAACATTTTCATATGATAAGAATTTCATCTAAAGATATTCTGCTTTACATACCTCTGAAGATAAATGAACACGTAAAATACTTGAAAGAAATCATCACAATTTATTTCAACTATAATCGCTGCATTCAGCTATCAGTACAATTTAATTATTACTTCATTTCTAGTCCTGTCATCATTATTCCCAGATTATCTCATCCATTATTTAAAATTAATTCAAAAGAGATTCCAGTAATACATTCTTTAATTAACATGCCTGTATAATTCAGCCAATTGAAGCAAAATTTCTTCTTTAACAGTAGCATTACATAATCCGAATAATCTCTTGAGAAATCTGTTATCTTTTCCAGGACAGTCTTTATTTGCTAATCCATTCTCATGTCTGATTATGTTATAAATCATTTAATCCTTGATCACTTTGATTTCATACTTCGGAACTTATTCAATCCAAATTTGATGAATTTCATTATAACTCTGTACCGGTAAGGGGGTGAAGATTGTAAGCCTCATAATTGACACTCATATATATTTGCACATAACATATCATAACATTTATGAACAACATAGTGTTATAAACTATCATTCATGCCTTTATGAGTTTCAACTCATCACATATACATTTTACACGATATTCAAATATCTATCAGAATTAGCTCGGTTGGAAGCACATCTGTAAACTGTTCTTGCTAGAATCAGAAGATATCACACTATCACAGGTTAAATATGGCATGTATAGTTAGACTCATATACACTATGGTAGTCCTAGAACCGACTAAACCTGGCTCTGATATCAATAAAATGTAACACCCCTATCCCGTAACCGTCGCCGAAATAGGTAAGGGGTATTACCGGACTTGTAACTCAAACCGGAATAGTAAGACTTTAAACTTATCAGATGTCATCATCATTCAACATTAATCCAACATATCATGAATCACAAATAAGTCTATACTAAAGTAACCATTTCATGTAGTCATATATATATAGAGACATCTAAATACCACTTACAAATTAATCACATTTCACCATTCTTATCAACTCATCCCCAATCACATATCATTCAAACCAAATTGCCAATTATAAATTTTACCATTAAATGCACACATCATACAATGCATCCATATCAAACTGACTTTTCTCACATTAAGCCATATCACATAGCTTGATCATAATACTTAAAATTCATCTCACATTCATATAAACAAGTGACCATATAATCAACTTATTAACTAGCCTATACATGCCATATTACCCCATTTCAAAGAGTTTAGAAATACCAATTGTCTCCTGGATAGTGTGATGAAATCTTCGACGACATCTAACCCGAGCAAACATTCAAATCACTGTACCGATTTGTATCATCATTTCTATTCTCGTAGCATTATCTTTGCAGTTGAACCCTTGAGACCAACATCAAAAACCTTGTATCTTGCATACTAAGTGTCATATATGTAACTAAACCATTTATATCACATATCACCTATACAACATCAATATCATAGAATTCACATAGCATTGGTGTCGATTTATTTCATTACGTATAACCTGTAACACATTCATATAACCGATAGCAGAATTATACCCGTATAAATATTAACTCATCAGTAATATCAGTAATTCATTTTCAAATATACCTTCTATATAAATCATGTCACTTTTCATAACTATATTTCATTTAAACCATGTATCAATTCATCTATATAAATCATTGATCTCATACAACTTTTCAATACTCATATCATTTCATCTATCATTTATGTATACTATATCATATATCATCTTTCATTTCAATAATTCATAATTTGTAACAAATAATCTTGTTACTTACTCACCTAATTTCGAATAGCCAATAAATTAGGTCATACCTGACCATCCAACTCGTTTTACACATTCCGTACCACATTGGCACACAACTTTATAGCAACGAGCCTAAAATAATACACCGGTATAAACCTACTAGGCGCAAGCCTGATAAAACTCACTAGCTCAAGGCCTGCTAGGCTTTTAGCCTGATAAATCACATCGGCTCAAAGCCTGCTAGACTTGTAGTCTGATAAATCACTAATACAAAATTTATTCTAGCATATAACTCACATACCCAAAATCATAAGTATTCATCATAATTCATATAGACTTTCAAATGTCAAAACTCAATCGAAGTAATTCTCTTAAACATGATTAACAAGGTATCACCCATCCGGCAATATCACATATAACTTCATATATTTCATTTCAACATGAATACGTGCATTTAATTAAAATTCAATACATCTAATTACTTATTAACTTACTACATGGTATCGTTTATAGATATATATAATCATATCATTTTACTCATCCAATTCGTACATCTATTATGCAACCTTCTTTACCATTATCAATCACACAGATTTACAATCAATAATATTAACCCTATAGGTTTGATACTCACCTGCTCAAATTTAAATTTATAAATCATAGATACTTCTCAAGAAATTCAATGCAAAAATACATTCGACTATTCCCGATTACTCGAAAAGTCACACACTTAGTGCCAATAGTTATTCAACATTATATATCGAATTCGCACACTTAGTGCTCGTACTTAAGCTTACACACTTAGTGCTCAATAATCAGGCTCGCACACTTAGTGCAATTTTTACATCCGTAACCTTTTTCTACTCGTACACTCAGTGCCAAAATTCAATTACTCAATATTCATCAATTCAAATTTATCAACTCTATTTGCATTCGGCAACCTCAACTTTTTATACATTTCAACTTGGCACATATATGTATATATATAGTATTTAATTTAATCAACGAAAAATATTTCCTTAGTAACTTACCACATACAAGGCATTTAATTTAAAATATACTAAAACTCAATTAACTCCAATATACATTTACTCAACGCCAAAGTACTTCATTACTTCCAAACACAAGGCCGAATATATTATGGCATTCCATAATCATGTAATATTAATATAATCAAGTACAAAGCCATTTAATATATCTACCATTACATACTCACAATTTGGCCGATTATCCACCATTTCTTATCACATATAATTTTTGTATCAATTTAATCATATAATTCAGTGACGGCAACATATTCATAGAGCCTATAATTTTAGTAAATTATTCATTATGTATACAATTACCATCAATTAAAAACAATTTCAGTAGCTAATAATTCGATTTTTAACCATATGAACTTACCTCGTGTATCCGTCGACTATTCGTCTACTTTCCGATTTTCCTCGATCAAAATCTTGAATTCGTTTGTCTTGATCTTGATCTAATTTCACCAAATTTAACTCAATTATTCACTAACATAATCAATTAAATACATATACAAGTATTTTGGCCATTTTGCAAAATAGTCCTTGTATTTTCATACTTTAACAATTTAGTCCTTAAAGCATAATTATGCAAAAATACACAAAATCCCATGATACATGTATTTAGCCGAATTTTGTATAGTATTTAAACAGCCCATATTTTCATTTTATTCACATTTCTAACCACAAAAATTCTATCTTTTTCAATTAAATCCCAAATACTCAATTTCATCAAAAATCTCTTTGTAAAACTTGTATATCTATAAACAACCATCAATAATTTATCAAGAAATATTAAAACAAACATGTACTCATCAATGGCATATTTCAAAAACACAACCAATTTCAAAAATTGAGGTACGGGTCAGTTAAACTGAGCTGCAACAAGCTCAAAAACATAGAAATCATTAAAAACAGATCAAAAACCTACCTTAATCCCTTAGAAAGCCATGGCCGAATGTTTGAGCAATAAAAATGGTTTCTTTCTTTTGTATATTCGGCTAGAAGAAGATGACAATGAAATAATATAATATGGTTTTGTTTAATAATATTAACATATAAACTATTTTACAATATTAACCTTTAATAAAACTAATTTATAAACATGTAATATATGGACATAATTGTCCACTTCCATCCACTCAAATTTGTAATGGTATAATTACCATGCAAGGACATCCATTTACAAAGCCATAATCAAATAAGTCATTTTACTAATGGCACACATAGTTTTCACTTTACGCGATTTAATCCTCTTTATCGAATTAACTATTTAATCGGTAAAATTTCTTTACGAAACTTTCACATAGTAATACTACCACACTGTAAACATTATTAAAATAATAAAAATAAAATTTTAACTTGGTTAAGTGGTCCCGAAACCACTCTTTTCGTTAGGGTCTAAACCAGGCTGTTACAGGGTGGTCAAGAAAATCAGAGAGCACAACCCCCTTTAGGCTTCCAACAAACATCTTATCAGCAAGAGAAGAAGCCGAACCTTGAGGAGATGTTGATGAAGTTTATCTCGGTGTCAGAAACCCGTTTTCAAAACACTAAGGCAGCACTAAAAAATCAGCAAGCATTGATTTAAGGACTTGAGAATCAAATCGGTCAACTTGCTAAATTAATCTTGGAAAGACCACAAGGTAGTTTAACTAGCAATACTGAAACTAACCTAATGGAGCAGCTTCATGCAATTATTGTTCGAGATGAAAAAGGGTTAGTTGAATCTGAACAAGAATCGAGGTAAGAAATTGTGGTGAATAACAATAAGGTTGATGTAAGCCAGAAAGAGCAAAAGTCGGTTGCCAAAGAATATAAACCTTGAGTTTCATCACGAATGAACAATTTGATAAATTTCTTAAACTCTTAAGAAATTACATATTAACTTACCATTTGTTGAAGCTCTTTCGCAGATGCCTAATTATGTCAAATTTTTAAAGGAGCCATTGGCAAACAAATGAAAGTTAGATGATTCGTCGACTGTAGAACTCAATGCAGTTTGGTCGACCATCTTACAAAATAAACGACCTAAAAAACTGAAAGATCCAGGGAGTTTTATTATTCATTGTTTAATTGGTAAGTTAAATATTGATAATGCTTTGGCTGATTTAAGGGATAGTAATAATTTCATGCCCTATAAAATGTTTAAACAACTAGGTCTTGGGAAATCCAAACAAACTAGGATGAGTATTTAATTAGCGGATAGAACCATTAAATATCCTAGGGGTGTTATTGAGGATGTGCTTGTTAAAATCGATAAATTCATATTTCCCGTTGACTTTGTTGTGTTAGCCATGGATGAGGGTAGTAAGGTACCTTTAATTTTAGGTGACCCTTTTTAGCCACTGCCAATACTATAATAGATGTTGGTATGGGTGAATTAGAACTTCATATAGGTGACAAAATGATTACTCTCCAAGCTCGTAATTCTGTAAGAACATCTAGTGATCGAGATGATTTTAAATCTCCTTTTAATGTTAGTGACCATGAGGCTTAACCTTCTCAGCAAGAAACCCCTAAAAAAATGTAATAGAGCCATGTTTTAGTTAATGCGACAGAAACAGAATAACCTATGAAGAGTGAATAGTTTAAATCGATGAACTAGATGAATGGTGAACACATGTCAAGGAGAAAAAGGAAAAGCACGATGAAGAGCCAATGCGACGCCATGATGAGCATGTGAATGGAATAAACCAATTTAAGGTTGGGGACAAAGTACTACTAGACAAAATGGATCCACGAATTTCCCCATCGGAGCTTGACGCAAACGGATCAAACCCATTCACGGTACTAAACGTCTTCCCTTACAATAAAGTCGAGGTAACTCATTCTGAATTCGACATATTTAAGATAAATAATACTCGACTTAAACCTTATCTTGGTATTAATTTTGATAGCGAGAAAGAGGAGCCTTGGCTTCACGAACCAAAGTAATCGTGCACACAAGGTAAGTGGAGTTTAGACTCTAAATAAGCACTTCTTAGGAGGCAACCCAAGTGTCTAACATTCTGCTAATTCTTTTAACTTTATTTCATGATTATTTTCAAACTAGTTAAATTAAATTTAAAAAAAATTGACCCACACAGCATGGACACATGGGCGTGTCCCAGGCCATGTGCAAAATGGGGTATTCGACAGTGAGCCACACGGCCTAGCGACCCTATGAGTCCTGGGACTTAATTTTTCAAAAATTTAAAGGTTACACGGCCTAGATACATGGTCGTGTAGCACACACGGCCTGGACACACCGGTCCTTACACGATCGTGTCACCCTTTTAACCCCCAAACCCTAATTCCCTTTTCTCTTCACTTTGTCTTTTTCCTCTACTTTTCAACCTAGCCGCTGCTCTACCCTTCATCGTCTGCTGACCCCCACGCTCTCCGACCACCAACCACTCAACCAACCCCTCCTTAGCACCCCGCACCACCGCGCAGCCTCCCTTCTCCCCCCGCTGCCAGCCTTCACCCCATCCTCCCCTCTCCTCTTCCACATCGTACCACCACAAGCCCCCTATTTTCGGCCCATCGATTACCACGTGAACCTCTGACCACTATCTCACCGTCAATCCTCTTTATTTCCCCTATTTTTAATTCTTTATTATTTTATCGTTTTATTATTTTATTATTTTCTTTAATTTATTTATTTTATTATTCTGCTTATTTTTATTTATTTTATTTATTCCATTTAGTAATTTTATTATTATTGTTTGATTATATTTTTACCTGCTACCTTAGCGGACCTCTCCGAGTAGTTCACTCACTTCGAGCAGCACTGGTTTCAAAGGTTCGAAAGTATTAACACGACATTGTAGCAAATCTATCATCACCTCCATATATCCTCTTCAGCATCGGTGACTCACAATACTGATGCTTTTGACAATGAGGATCATTGATTTTATTTGTTTTCTTTTTCTTTTTCTTTTTCTTTTTCTTTTATGTGTATGTGTATGTTTATTTTTATTTTTATTTTTATTTTTATTTTTAGTTGTTTAATTTTTATTTTCTTAGACTTCTTTCATTTATTATCTTTTGAACTATATTTTTATTTTTTATGGTTGTTTCTAATTGAGTTGTAACCCCTTAATCTTCTTTACTATTTGTATTTATTTTCTTATTAGTTTGCTCGGAGTCATGCACTACATTTAGAATTACCCACAATTCCGCTTTTCACCATCCTAGTAATTTCATCTAATATTCAGGGCAGTTTCAATTTTCTTCGTCTCTTATGATATTCTGCTTATACTGTGGTTATACTTGTTTGTACATTAAGGACAATGTACATATTAAGTGTGGGGAGGTTATTCATATAATTATTAGAAAATCTCTTAATTATATATTGTATTTAAGTAATCTTCTCATACTTCCATTAGAGTGAATTAATTTCAAGTTCGAATTTTTGTTGATGTTTTTTAGATTAATTTGTAGATATTTGTACATTGGTTGATTTAAACTTTAAGACATGAGAGAATCAAGCGTGATAAGTTATTTTTCAGAAATTTAAATTCTTAAGTTGTTTCTCTAAATTGAAGTTTTATATTGAAGTTTGAGGTTTGCATGTTTGACATCAAAACCATAATTTTTGTGAGATTTTGAGCCTTTAGAGCATATTATTTTTCATGCTCATTTTATTATTGGTTATGGTTGTGTCAACTTGATTTGTTATTCTAGAATTTGCTTCGATTATGCACGTCAAGACCACATTTTTGATTTGATATACTGAGATGATAAAGGCACTTAGGTTTTAACCCACTTATCTCATAAAAAGCCTACATTTTTTAATTAACCCTTAGTGAACCCCGTTGAGCCTAACATACCGTTTCTTGATTTACCCATTAATGTTAACCCATAACTCATTTTTTTCTTTGTTGAGACTTTTTCCCATTTTATTAACCCCCCTTTTTTTAGATTTGATCTGGTTAGTTGTTTAACTATGCTCTTCTGTTTGATTTGTTGAATTATTTCTGATAGTTCTAGATAAAAAAAAAGAGAGAAAAAATAAAAAATCGAAAAATAGTATTGATTATTATTTAGTTCTATGTTGATTGAGCTTGAATAGTTAAATTCATATTTTGAGAAGAAACTTTTTTTTCTTGAATAGTTTTTGATTTACGCACTTGTTTTTAATTTAGCATTTGTTTATTTTTTTCTAGTTCGGTAATTTATTAATTCAATCTCGATTATAACGAACTTTTTTGGCTTTTCTCCACACCCTTAACCTAAGCACCATTACAACCTCTTAAAGACCTTTTGATTTGTGTATCATATCATTTTATAGTGGTGGAGATTTGATTTTTATGCAACCCTATGGTAATGACATTTCTTGTTCGACTATTGAGTGCATATTATTGAGCCTTAAACACTTTGAGTGCTTAAGTGAATCTTTAGTGGGGATGTTAATTCTTGTTGATTTTGAATAAAAGGTAACTACTTAATAAGGGGATACACCTATATTTTCGTGCTTACAAATGTTAGCTTGGATTGTTTGAAACTTTAGTGCTCTTTTAGTTGAATTGCCAATGCATGATTATGTGTGAATTATTTTGAGACATTATTGATGGGAATTACAAGTTGAGAAATATTAACTTAGATATCAATTGAGGATTTTACTTGAGGACAAGCGAACACTTAAGTGTGGGGATATTTGATAAGCTATAAAAGTAACATATTTTAATCCCATTCTTAATGCATTTTTGGATGATTAATTATGCAAATTAGTGAATTTGATGCTCCCAATCCTTTAAATTCATATTTCTATACTTAGGAGAGCATTTGGGAGTGAAATGAGTGAAAATGAGCAAAAATCAGACAAATAGAGTTTTTTTAGGAGTCACACGGCCTAAGCATTTCCACACAGGATGGATACACGCCCATGTGTACCATACGGCCTGGACACACGCCCATGTGTACCACACAGCCTAGACACACGCCTATATGCTAGCTTATGTCAATTTTGCACCCTGCTTCCCAAATACGCGGAAAAACATAATTTTTAGGCTTTTTGAGCATTTTAAAGTCTATAAATACCAATTAGAATAAGACATAAAGAAGCCATCAGAGAAGATCGAAGAAAACACTAGAACAACACCATCGGGGCCAACTCGAAAATAGATCTCCATCAAGATCGAAGATCTCCTTTTAATTTCTTTTGAAGTTTTTATGAGTTTATTTATGTCTTGGGGTTATTCTGACTTTGAGATGTTTACATTTACGATTATGAACTAATTCCCTAAATACCTAGGGAAGATAAAACCTATGACAAATTCTATTATTTAATTTCTTATTTACATGATAAATACTTAATTCTTGTTCTCAATTATGTATTTTTATTTCTTGTTTTAATATTTCTGGGATATTAATTCATGTTTAATGTGTTTAATTCAGTGGAGGAAAAGTCCCTATTTAATAGTAGATCTAGCATAATTGAGTGGAGTTGCATGCAATCCTAGAAATAGGACGACATAAATCTACTGAATTAGAGTCAAATCTAATTGGGGAATCCATAAATTGGGTTAATACGACAATAGGGGTTTTAATTGGAAGGAGATTTTAATTAATCAACCTAGAGTCAGTTGTTCTTACTCTTAAAAGAGATATTAACATAATTTAGGGATTTCTACGAATCAAGTTTCGAGTGAATAAATCATTTAAATCAGATTAATACTAATAGGAGTCTAGGTGGATTCTTTCTTGGGTATTGTCTCTCTCATTGGTTATCTTTCAATTATATTCATGATTCGTTCTCTATTGTGTTCTTAGTTAAATTAGTTTAGTAATTTTAAATTAAAACTCATCACTCCAAATTGTTGGCTAAATAATAAGAAAACGGCAATTACTAACACTTTTCGTCCTCGTGGATATGATATCTGTACTCACCGTAGTTATACTATTGTTTGATAAGTGTGCTTGTCTTTGTCGTATTTATAGTTAGTTCTGTGACCATAAATATATCACAAAATGCAATCCATCCGGGTGACCCGAAACCCGACCTGATCAAGGAAGGGATGGCATCTCCTCACAGGCTCACCACTCTACTAGCTCCCACTTTGCTAGCTCGTCACTCTACTAGCTCACCTCCTCGCTAGCTCACTAACTCGCGGGATCTCAGCAGGGGTAACTCTAAGGATACACGTTGAGCCTAAGGGGGTAACTCTAAAAATACGTGTTGAGCCCAGGAGGGTTAACGTGTCGTTATGCATGATATCTAGTTACTTCTAGCACGTCATATCAAGGAATCGGTGTGTCTAATAAATATGAAGAACAGCTTCCATGAAGAGGAGGACGAAAAACGCCTCAACAAGAACCATTACATTTCTTATATTATAATCGTAAATTTCATAAAGGTTTTGGATTTCATGAGGTGCCTCAATAATCCAATTACTAACAAAGGGTACATACCAAAATTCCATGAACCAATTTGACTGCTTTACAAAAATATTTATAATCCTAACTTAATTTTCAATAAAACAATTGGAACACATGAAAATAATCAATCAACTTGCAAGGCGAATCTCCAAATATGCCCCTTTTTTTATTAAAAAAAAAAAAAGAGGAAAAATTGTACTAAAGCATGTTTTAGCTAAGGATTTGTACTGAGATTTGATGGTATGTATGGTTTGCTTTGAGATTCTTATCTTATACTATGCTTCTTTCCTTACAAAATCCAGAAACTTGTTGGATATTTCTCAGCTGTAATAAAAAAGTTATAGAAAACAAATTAAAGACGTACTAAGGGCACTGGGAAAATTTAATGAGTGTACTTAAGAAAAAAAATTAAAAAGGCAAAGGACTTGCTTTAAATATCTTCGTTCTGATTTCTTTGTTTAATTAGATTTGTTCCATGTAATCACTTTAAATAGTAGCATTCAATCAACTCAGATACTTGCACCTTCTTCTTCATCTCAAATTGCAACCTTTATTTTGTGTGTATATATATATATATATATATTAAAAAAAACTCTCTACCTCAATTTGTCTTATCATATGATTCCTGGCTAGTTTTCGCAATGATTATTAATATAGAAAAAGAAATCAAATTCGATTTTAATTTGACTATATGGGATAATAAAAAAATCTGTAAGGAGAAAAAAAAAGCAATCAATGGGGACGTGAGAATCATAAAATGTCACATACAAGCACTAGCTATAGCTAATAACATTGGAATGGATGCAACGCATGTTGAGACCAAAAAAAAAATCATTAAACATATACATATTTATAGTACAAGAAAGAAAAGACGTGAAAAGGACTGCCATCACAATCCAAGTCAGAGCTACAGCTGTTGTGGCATGTTTAATGTGCAAAACCCCTTCATATCTTTGTTTCTTAGAAGCATAGAGTGATTCATTTACATTTAAAATAATATATATATATATATATATATACACACAGCTCTTGGATGGTAGTTTCTAGTTTATTTGGGGACATATATATACTTCATAAAAGATTGACTATAATTATGATAGACACAATCATATTAAATAATCACCCTAAATCAGAGTAACTTAGTGTGAGTAGGTGAAAGAAGAGCAGTATGAAAAAGAGTTCAACTAATGATGCGTGGCTTATTAAAGAGGAAAAAAAGAAAAAGAAAAAGTGGGTTGCTTCCTTGAAAAAAAACAAAGGGAAACCTGTTATGCTACAGAGCTGAATCATTCTTTACCGAGCCTTGCATTAACAATGAAATGGCATGTAATGCTGGAAACCATAAACAAAAAGGGCCACGTTTGCAAAGTTATTCTCTCAAACTACAATTTCATCATCAATCATCAATTTAAGCATTTAAACGAATTGCTTTGAATAATTTATCCACAAACCCAACTGCATAGAATACATGAATATAACAATGTCAGACTATGCTGAAGCCTCTTCGTCCATCTACACAAAACCATACATTTATGTTTAAAATAACAAAGAAATAAAGGTGACATGAAACAAGCAAACTTATCAAGCATAAACCAGGTAACTTTGGCCATATAGTACATAAACTACAAACTGAGAAAATTTCCAAAATCTACATAGTATGGTTTCTCAAATCTCTGCTTGATAAGAATAAGGATTGTATCAGCCAATAGACAGACAAATGTGTTGAATGCGATTAAACCTTATCTCACCCGGAGTCTTCATTTCCCTTGTAGTACTCATGTCCAACACATTCAGACATGTGTAAGAGGTGACAATCCTCTAAATATATGAAAATACTTGATAAAGAGTTGAGTATACATGTGTTGGGCACATTTGTATATGCCACTCGCTCCCCAGTCCGGGTAACATAGGTTAAACCAATAGCAGCCTCAATCAATATTTGTATACATATTTTATATATCAGATAACTACAAATCGAACCTTTATGAAACAAGCTAAAGCTTCTTGGATTGGCTCAGGGTGGTACATGCCACAGATAAGAGTACAAAGCTTGAAAATGCTAGAGTTGTCATATAAAAGATCTGCATAAGCACACAAAAAAACTAAGTCCAACTGCATCCATTTGAACACAATAACCAAATGTCCAAATCAATTGTAAACTAAATTTAGTGAATAAAAAACACATATACAAACAGACAAAGGGCAAAGCTAAACTGAAACTCACTACAGCAATGCTTTCAAGAACTGCTCCATTGTCTGAATTTGCATATTCCACGACGATTTTCAGTAAAAGAATCACGAATGGACTGGAGCATGGAACATACAGCAGGAACGCCGCCCAAATCTTTATTATGTTCCTATAAAGATAATACATATAGCTTGAGTATTTTGCTAGACATGAATTTGAGTTTGTTTTCCTTTTTGTGCATGTCTGTGACAGGGAGAGAGGTAATACCACTTCAGAAAGACGCTCATCGAAACCCATAGAATTTGTGTTGCTGGGCATGAAAATTTTTCTATAAGCTGTTCTCAAACTCTTAATCTAGAACCTTGCACAAAAAGGAAAAAAAAGTATAGCACTTTAAACTTTTGAGCAAATTAAATGGAATTACAAAAAAGGGTAGAAATTTCATATCCATGTATGATGCATCAAGGGTATGGAATATAAATGATGAACAATCTAAAACAGATATAGAAAAATGACTACCCAATAGCATTAATAAAATTGTGCTAAAATATAATTCCAAAAGGCTGCCACTGACATCCCCTAAGCAATAAAAGGTCAAAAGACACTAGCACTTACAATGTTTAAAAACTTAAACACGTTGATTTTAACAGCAAAGGAAGCAAGTGTAAAGTAGAAACTAGCATCTTCTAATCTTGATAGATTGTAGCATTACTCCAAATTTAATGAGTTCCCTCTTAATATCATTCATCAATTTATGGATAAGTTATCTTACAATTTCTGTCATTTCTAAATGTTTTCCTTGGAGTGTCAACTCCATCAGATACACTTTGGAGAAAGCCATACCATAATATTGCCTTCTGGCCTACGGCAGTCGGTCTTGTGGCAAATATCAAACATCTTCATAGGACGGTGAAAACATACACAACTCAAGAAATGAAGGCAGGAATACAAACCGAAGTAAATGCAACTTAGAATAGTTTTCAGAAAATCAGGCTGCACAAAATGCAGGCAGCTAAAAACCTCAAGCAAAATCCAGATGACAATGATATGAGATTTTAATTGGTGGAAGACTACATCAACAAATAAAGGAACTTTTCAACTAACGCCTCATCTATCTTACACTAATATTATGATAGAACTAAACTATAAGCCATCGTAATAAAAGTTGAATTTTCCAACAACCTCTGTGACTTGGAATCCACAACGCCGAAGACCCTCAAAATTCAAACCACGAAGCTCAGCTCTATCTCCAGAAACCATCATGTACTTTGGAACATCTTGCGAAACCTTCATGCATAGAAATGAATAGCAAACATGGTTCAATTCTTTTTGTAAATGCAAAAAAGAAAATGTTTAAAAGTCTTCGGCACTATGGTTGAACTGTCCTACAGCTGGACTGCGCTACTAGTGGGCTTAATTAGCATCTTTTTGCAGTGTAGGTCATTTATGCAATCATACCACAGATCCACCACCAATGAAAGAAAATGAGCCAATATGGCAAAATTGATGAACAACAGTTGCTCCTCCAGTGTGCACGGAGTCCTACATTGTAGCACTTGAATCAAGTTCTAAGCAGAGACTGTTGTTTTACAAGAGAAACACGCAGAATGACTCCAACAAACATTAAGAAGACTTACCTCCACGATGATATGTCCTGCCAGGAGAGTGGTATTAGCAAATATATTATTGTTACCAATTTTGCAGTCATGTGCAATATGACAAGACCCCATGATGAGATTGTTATCACCAATAACCTGATAAGACAGCTAGTTAAGAAAGGGAAGAAAAGGACTAGAGAATATACACGTTTCTTACTATGATATAAGAAAACAAATATGTGGTTATTTATATTCTTATTTACCGTTCTATCACGTGACTTTGAAGATCGGTGGATTGAAGTAAATTCTCTGATCTCATTGTTGTCCCCAACATCAAGAAAACATTCATCCCCTAACTAATACCACAGAAATACAAGGACAAGATCATATTTTTTTGCAAAAGTTTAACATTTGAAGCATAGTGCATCAATGCTGTCGATATGTACATGCGAGATACATCTAGTCATTAGCAGCATGCAATTGATTATGCACCAAAAGCATAATAAGATAAGTTACCTCGTACTTCATGTCTTGGCATTTAATACCAACCACGGCATGATGCCCGATGATGTTATTGCATCCTATTACAGTATGCCCAGGAAGATCATCACCAACCACCGCACCACTGCCTGATAAAGTTTAATACTTACATAAATTACAACATAAAATATATATATTTCTAACAGAACCTTACAAAGAAGATAAAAAAGCAGCCAAATAAAACTCACGTCATCAAAACGCAGTGGCTCCCCAATTCTGTATTCCCAAAAATATGGCTGGAAGGATGCATTTGACACCCATTTCCTAGTTTTGCCGAAGGACCAATTGTACATAAAGGACCTACTGAAACACCCTGTGCCATTAATTTCGAAATTTTAGTGAATCTATAGACTATAGCTAAATGAAAAGGCAATTAGAGAAGTATATCTCTTTATTACACCAATGAATTAAGCTTCTTTGAAGTAAAAAAAAAAAAAAAGCTTTGGAAGTTTTACCCTTATTTATTCTTCTAGGTTGATTTAATCTTTGGTATCAAAAGACAATTCAACAAGAACCATTGGTAAAGGAGCAAATTGATTGACGGGGAAAAGCCAACAAAGAACTTAGCTTTAACAGTCAAAACAAATCACAGATTTCTGATACATGAACACCAGTGCCTCTTAAGAGAAAAGAAAGCGGCAGCTATTAAACAAAGAAGAGAGAGTAGAAAACAAAGCACCTGGCCAATCAAAGCATTGGGATGTACAATTGCAGTTGGGTGTATAAAGCTCGTCCCCTCCTTTTTCTCTTCGAAAACATCTGTTTCACAATCACATAGAGAGAAGAAGCCGTCTCAACAAGTTGTTAAATCTTCATATTATGATATATTAAAGAGAGAGGAAGGGTTTACAGTGGAGAGTTGTAGAGAGGCGTTGCAAAGATAGTGAAGTGAGAGAAGAACTTAAAGGCCTTCGAAACTTGAGCAGCGAATTCATAGATTGTCGGTCTCAGTCTTTGGCAATAGCTGATATTTTTCCGACCTGTTTTATTTTTTGAACTTTTAACAGAGTTGAAAGTTAGAATGTTTAGGCTTCAGCCGCTATGTTGTTGCCCGCTTTGTGAAAGAGGTTTGACCTGTCTTGTCTTCTTCATCCCAGATTTTATTCGTTTGTAGCGTACTATTTTTCTGGCATTAAATCTAGACCGTTCGTTTGTCCGACTGGACGCTTGATGTATGGAAGGAGATCTACGTTTGACCTCAAAGAACTCGGTTATTGAGGCCCAGTAATTCTCTGACTACGGCCCACACGAGGCCCAGTAATTGATAAGATTCAATTCATTAAATTCTACCAAAAATATGATTTTCTTATGTTCTGTATTTATTTATTTATGATATAAAATGGTGAATTTGCATCAATGATCTTCGAAATCGGCTGAAGATTAGGAATTAGTTGGGGTGTTGGCCCGAAGAATGAAATTGAACCGTGTGAATCTAGAATCAGTACAGATCGTTTGGACTGACAATTGAACTGAATTTTATTATTTTTTAATATTTTTATTGTTTTAAATTTTTTATAATTTTTTATCGAACTAGTTGGACTGATCGAACTAATGAACCGATGGCCTGACCGATTCGACTATTGCTCTGGTTCTATAAATATTAGTTTGCATTTGAGATTCTGAGTCAAATAATATAATTCATGAAATATTAAAGGTGTGGTAAGATGTGTTGAGTCCATAAATTTTATGAAAGAAATTTATTTGTAAAATGATTTTCATAATTTTAAGGTGAATTTTTATTTGGAAAAAAAATATTAGAATTTTTAATTTTTTATTTGAAGAAGTATTTTTTATTATTTAAACTCTTTTTCAAATTTTAATGTGGAATTTGTGCTTTGTTGATAAAGAGTTTCAATAAGGGAAGAGATAAAGAGAAAGTAGTGATGACAAGAGGGTCAGTTCACCTGTGACATGTCACGAACTGTGGGTCAAAACTAGTGACTAATACGCATAAAACTCTCCATAGAGTTCGATTTATTAAATGGGGTTCATTTGACCTACATGAATTGACTCGATTCGTGACACCTGTGGAAAAACCCATCTACTTGAAACATTGGTAGCCTAGTGAAACACTCCAATAAAATTGGAGTTACTAGGGTAAATAGTGTAAATCCTAAAATGATAAGATTGTATAGAGTTTAAATCCCTTAGGACTCTTAATTGTAGATGGGAAGTAATCTTAGCCATTGATGTAAATCGATCTGTACTGTTAAATTTGTACGAGTTCAACTATAAATAGAGGTCTCTCCCTTCATTTGTAATCATTTTATTCTTTCTAAGTTAAATAATATTAAGAGCGTTTACTCAACCACTTGGTGTGCATCGTTTTTTTTAAGCTATTCTGCTCTTTTAAATTTATGTTGTCTTTAAGATTGCTTCCGCTATATTTTCAGTGCTTTAGAGGAATTCTACGAGAATCCTCACTTTGCGAGATTTAGTTGACTTAGGTGCATTTGAATTAAAGGAATCACTTAAGGGCGTGTGGATTATGAGACAAAAGATCTAGTCCTGTGATAGTTAGTATCAGAGCTAAGGTTACTAAGGCATTATTCGAGATGTCAAAAGAAGTTGTTGATCAGAATGAGTCAATGGAGACCCGTGGGAGGGTCAAGAAAAATAAGCCGATTGAGGGATATATTGTCGGCTTTAGATGGTAGAGTGGCCAATCTTGAAGGCTCTATCGGTGATACGAAAGAAACCCTCGAGGAAGTTGATGGGTATGTAACATCCCAAAATAGGGCCTAATCGGAATAGTAGTTTCGTAACCACAAATTCGAGATAGAAATAATTATTTTATAATTATTTTGAGGTCTATATTATGATTGCATGATGGTGTGAAAATTTCTTGAAGAAATTCTATGCGTAAAGTGCTTAATTTAAAATTAGGGACTAAATTGAATAAGTTACAAAATTTGCATTCTAGAAGTTTCTAGTATGAAACTGTTTTGAAATATTAATTAGGAGGTCTTAAATAGCAATTTGGCCAATTTTAAGTTCATGGACAAAATTTGGACATGGATGGAATTTTTGAAAGTTTAGTAAGAAGGGGCATTTTGGTTATTTGGATATTAACATGAAATAAAAAGGGAAAAATAACACAAAATTGATCATCTTCTTCATTACCACGAAATTTCAAGGGTTCTCCATAGCTAGGGTTTGTTTCAAGCTTCCAAGCTCCATAGTAAGTGATTCCAAGCCCCGTTTTTAATGTTCTTTACGTTTTCGTAGTCCCGGTAGCTCGATAAAGCTTATGTTAGCAATATTTTAAGTTAGGGTTCATATTTGGAAAAATACCCATAGGTGAAATTTGTGTATTTTGATGTTTTATGATAGAATATGAGGTTTTAAATTATGCTAGACAACTTGAGCTACTCGTTTTTAGGTAAAAACGAGTAAAATGGCTTAATTGGTAAAAATACCTATTGTACATAAGTGTATGTTATAGTAGGAATTTGAAGATGATGTTGGTAAATAAATGATCAGCATGTCTTAAAATACAAGAATTTGTGATAAGTTTTGATTTCCGAGTCTTGGGGCAAAAGTGTAAATATGCAAAAGTTTAGGGGCAAAAATGTAATTTTGCCAAAGTTTGAGTAAAGGGCTGTTTTGATAAATGTTGATATTAAATAAGTTAAATTTGCTATTATAGATCAAGAAGAACGAAATTCGGGAGTAGATCGGGGAAAAGAAAAAGTAAAGGACTAAATTGTAAAGTTTAGTCACATTTGGTATCGAGGTAAGTTTACGGTAAATAAATACAATATTCTGTTATTTTACATTACTATTGTCAATTTCCAGCATTTATATATTCATTTTATGAAAATAATCAAGTTGAATATAAGGTGATATGACAGAGAAAAGTAGTAGAAAGTCCCGATTGAACCTTAGGAATGTTAGGATACGAAATGTCATGACATTAGGGGTCGACAGGACAGGACAGGATAGAAATGAGCCATGTAAGTCCGTACTAGATATACGGCTTTGGAGACAGGATAGAGTCATGTAAGTCCATATTAGATATATGGCATTGGAGACAGGAATAATTCATGTAAGTCCATGTCAAAGACATGGCATTGGCAGGATATTGTTAGACAGGAACGACCCTAGTATCCTTAGTATTCCAAGTGGTTCAACGGGCCATTATTCAAGTAAATGTACAGTGAATTATCAGCAAAGGAAAGGTAGATTGTAATCATGAATAATGAAAGGTCAAGTAAGAAAGAAGGTAAGTGAAGAAGAAGAAGGCAGAAAATGAGATGTAAAGAAAGCTTATAATGCTAATTGATAGTTTGCATACTTATCCCAAATGATGAATGTTGTAATTTATTTGCTTGTAAACTTACTAAGCCTAGTGCTTACCCTCTTTATTTCTTTCTTCTTATAGTTCTTGCCAAGCCACTCGGGGATCAAAGGAAACGTCGGAGATCCGATCACACTATCGAGGAATCCTATCGGTATAGTTAGACGTTTCTTTTCGTGTATGGCATGTATAGGGACTTGGCTTCTTTTGATATGGATGTCTTATGACATGTTCAATGAATGGGATGTAAATACTTGATAGTGAATAGCTAATGAAATGGCTAATGATATATAAGTATGATAGTATGTATGCTTGAGTGATAACTGTCACATGGAAATTAAGGAAAAATGTGAAAGTAGCTTAAAAACAGAACATTGTAACAGCAGTGATGTGAGTTTGAAAAATCACTAAAAATAATAGAAACATGTTTTGATGGTGAATAATATATGAAATTAAATCTTATTGTGTCTGTCGAAATCATTTTTTTTAAACGGGAATCGACTTTTGAAAACGAAAATTCGGAGTCGCCACCAATCCTTTTTGTGGTGTGATTGGGCCACCTTATAAAACAATTTGGTCTACGAATTTTGAGAAAATAGGTTCGGGAGTCAGTTACGTATGAGGAAGGATTAGCACCCCCAATACGCCCAAAATCGGTACTTTATTGATTAATTTATGTCTTAATGTCGAAAATTGAAGATTTGAAAAGGTTTTAAAGCACGATCCTCCTTTTTGAAACATTTGAGTAGATTAATCATGAATTAAAGACCATCTCAATTCAAGGTAAAACGTCACGTCCAATACGGTAGGACACAACGTTTTTTGACCCCCGATTATGAGCTTGTCTTTATTTTAAAAAACGTGCACTTTATTTAAAAAAGGGTATTCAGATATTTAAATCAAACGTAAAACCACAACCCAATACGGTAGGGCATGATTTTTCGATTTTTTAAATATAGAATATTGCCTTCACTTTCCAAAACTTTGAAAAAAAATCCGATAAGAAAAATACTTGAATATTTGGATCGAACAAAAATCGAAACCCAATACGGTAGGGCACAATTTTCCGAGCTTCCAAATATCGAAAATTGGCTTTTTTAGGGGAAAAAAATCAAGGAATAAATCGATAAGAAGGATATTCAAACACTTAAATCGAATAAAAAAAAACAAAACCCAGTACGGTAGGGCATGTTTTTTAAAACGACTAAGTATAGAAATTTGCCTTTATTTTAAAACTATTTGGGGATAAAAATGCTGAATAAAATACTTAAATCGAATAAAAAAACGAACCCAATACGGTAGGGCCCATTTCTTTGAAACGACTAAGTATAAAAAAATGCCTTTATTTAAAAACGATTTTTGAATACATTGTGAAATAAAAGAATTAGAATGATTTAACTTTAAAAGGGGAGGAAAAAAAAATGATATGCAACATAATAATAATATAATCACTAATTCAATCAAGATAAATATAAAAAAAAATATAAAGGAAATTAGCAATAGCAATAATAATTAAAAAAAGGCCTTTATTTAAAAACGATTTTTGAATACATTGTGAAATAAAAGAATTAGAATGATTTAACTTTAAAAGGGGAGGAAAAAAAATGATATGCAACATAATAATAATATAATCACTAATTCAATCAAGATAAATATAAAAAAAAATAAATATAAAGGAAATTAGCAATAGCAATAATAATGATAGAAATATAACAACATGATAAATATAGCAATAATAATATTAATGATAAAATGACAAACCTAATGATAATAAAATAATATATATTAACAATAGTATTAAAAATAATGATAAAAAATATATTAAATTAATAAATATAATAATGATATAGTATATAAAGAGACGGTGATAATTTGGAGAGGGGAAAAAATATAGTAAATATAATAATGAGTAAAAGAGTTATCATATTTAAAATAATTAACCTTTAATAAAAAAAATGAAGATATAATATTTAATAATTAATATAATAATATGAAACAAAACCTAAATTAATTAATTTAATAGAAAAATAAAAATGTAATAATAATAATATGCATAGAACAAGAAATATTAAATAAACAATAAAAAGTAGTAAAAAGAATAGCAACAATAATAGAAATAATAATAATATAATAAAACAAATGAATTTGGTGACGAAACAGTAAAAATATATTAACAAAGAGGGTAATAATAAATAATTATAAAAAAACTTATACTAATTAGTTTAAATGAAAAAAAAGAAAAATGAATATAATAATAATAATTAATAAAATAATACGGTTATTGAAAGCAATAAAATTTTTTAAAAAAAATGCAAAACGGGACCAAAACGCAATTATTTTAAGCCCCTAAAAGAAACATTTTAACACGGATTAAGATGAAATGGTGCACAAAATTCAGGACCAAAATTGAATTTTTTTTAAAAAACTAAAATAAGGGCTAATTAAATGGTAGTGTACAAAAGAATGACCTATTTCGCAATTTACCCATTGTAAGCAAATATGCACAAATCATTCTTCTTTAACCACACGCACCGTTTCATTATATAAAAAAAACAAACAAAGCTTCCCCCCTTCCCCAAAAGCCATTTACCGAAAATAAAAGGAAATAATAACTTTCCTTATTTTTCCTCTGCTAAAGCACAGAAAAGGGGCTGTCGATCCACCATGCATTCACCAGCTGTGGCGGCCAGAGGCAGACCAGGTATTCTTCTTAACTCTTTTTTTTAAAAAAAATCTCAAATCCTTTTTGTATCCTCAAAAATAAAAAGAAATGTTTGCAAGATTTAAAGTAGAACAACACTAATTGATTTCCAGAAACTAAGAGCAAGAATCAAAAAAATGAAAGAAAATCAGAAATAAACGCAACCTTTTCCTGTTAAATTGATGGTGATTCTTTCTATTCAATCTTCTCTATGTATTTTGTATGTATTTGCATGAATAAAAAAAAGGGAAAAAAATCCCCTTATTTTGTTACAATATTTGGCTTTTATAGCCTATCTTTACAGGTACAAAACAAAGTTATGGGCAAACGTGGGTGTGAGGGAGACATGGAGGCGTGGTGAATGTGGGCAGTTCATGGGAGGGAGGTGCAGCAGCTGAAGTAGAAAAGTTAGGGTTTTCTTTTGATTTTTGATTTAGGATTAGGCATTGGGTTTGGGTAATTGGGCTTCAAAATTTGGGTTTGTTTTTATTTTGTTTTTTATGTAATCTGTTTTTGGGGTTTATTTTGATTTTGGGTTTTGTGTTAGATATGGGCCCGGGCAAAAATTGGTACCCACAGCTGCCCCTCTTTGCTCGTTGTTTGTGTAACGAGAACGAAGCAAAGACAATAGAAAGGCCAATTTTGCCCGGTCTTGCTGAATCTTGACTTCTTGGTGCTCATCTTGCTCAAGTAGCCACATTCCATCCCACGACATCTTCAGGGATTAACATGTCAATCTACTCCAATAAGTTTCAAAGAGAAGAGATTTGTAATTTCAATCTACTCTACTGGCACTTAAAGGAAATAATAACTGGTAACTTCAACCTGTTCCACTACTGCTTAGGGACACAAGGTTTGTATCTTCAACTTGCTCTCTGCAACTTTAGAGAAATAAGGTTTGGTGTCTTCGATCTGCTCCACTACTGCTTAGGGAGATAAGATCTGCTATTCTCAGCCTACTCCGCTGCGACCTCAGGGAGATAGGACTTGTAACTTCAACCTGCTCTCTGCAACTTCAGAGAGATAAGGTTTGCTATCTTCGATCTGCTCCACTATTGCTTAGGGAGATAAGATCTGTAATCTTCAACCTGTTACCCTACTGCTTAGGGAGTTAAAGCCTGTTTATCGCCTTCGATCTGCTCCGCTACTGCTTAGGGAGATAAGATCTGTAATCTTTAGCCTGTTACCCTACTGCTTAGGGGGTTAAGGCTAGTGGCTTGAATCTGCTCCGCTCCTGCTCAACGAAGATAAGATCTGCCAAAATTTGATCTACTCCGCTCTTGCTCAGCGAAGATAAGATCTATCGAAATTTGATCTACTCCGCTTCTGCTCAGCGAAGATAAGATCTGCTCAAATTTGTAATTTATACCTTATGCACTGTCCACCGGGGAATCTATCTGTAGAATTGATTTCCTGGGGTTTATGCTTATGTCAAAATGATTAAGATGCCATGACTAACATGAATCAAAAGCTCCTAACTAAATGTATCATAAATGACATTTGTATGAATGCAGAATGTCATTAAAATGATCCCTTTTTGGGTTATCACTTTTTGTCATTTATCAAGATTTTATCACTGTTGTGTAATCCTCTCTTTTATAATCAACTGAAATCCTTGATAGAAAATCTTCTTCTTAAATCCATTCCACTGCAGCTCAGGGATATAGGATTTGTACTATCTTTTCAAATCAAACGGTCTATTACAACCCTCTCTGGATAATATGACCAAATGCAAAATCTTAATCTCTTTTTCAAGCATGATTTCCCTTTTAATACTTGAGTGGACATTGCTTATTATTCATCAAGGTACCTCTGACCAATAAAATCCTGAGAGGTGTACTAGTTTAGACCCCTCTTTTCAACACCTCCCGCCCTTAGGCTTGGGGAGTTCTGAACAATAGTCCTGTTTTCGATTTTCGCAACATTAGAAGCTTCCAAAGTAATATGCAAAACCTCTTTTGTGAAAGTATTATTAGTCCATTAATCGTCATTTCAATGAAAAAATGCTTGAAAGAGAAAATAACAGGCTAACAAAAAATTATTTAGAAACATAACTAAAACAAAACGTTAATCAAAGATAGCAAATATCATAAGAAGGAAATTTATTGAGACTATAGCTCGGAAAGAATAACAAAAACAATACAATACGGGTGAGATGTGAACTAGGTGCCCTAGATATCATAGTCTGAGCTTCTATTTATGAACACCTTGAGGTCCATTTTGAACTCAAAATGTGTATAGGAGATCTAGAGTACTTTGTTGATGCCCCAAAACATAGCATATCTCCTCACTGTCAATTCAGGCATAGCAAGAATACCGTCTGCCCTTACCTTCGATCAAAATTTGAATTGCCCTTTTCGGGTTTTCAATTCAAAACCCGTTTGGTCACAAGGCGCCCTTTACGGGTTTTCACCTTGGCCTCTCTTTTTTTTTTAAGCGAAGTACTTCTTGACTGAATCTGCATTGACTGAGTTAGGTAAGTTCCCACCATCCATCTCAGCTAATATCAACGCTCCTCCAGAAAAAGCCTTTTTTACCACATACGGTCCCCCCAGTTTGGCATCTATTTCCCTCTAAAATCCTTTTGTATAGGAAGGATCTTTTTTAACACCCAGTCCCCTTCATGGAACACTCTAAGGCGAACCTTCTTATCGTAAGCTCGCATCATTCGCTTTTGATACACTTGTCCATGATGTATGGCTTTTAACCTCTTTTCCTCGACCAAATTCAACTGATCATATCTGGATTGGACCCATTCTGCTTCATCCAATTTTAATTCTGACAACACTCGGAGGGAGGGAATTTCAACTTCAATAGGCAAAACTGCCTCCATTCCATAAACCAATGAAAAAGGCGTTGCCCCAGTAGAAGTTCTAACAGATGTACGATAAGCAAAAAGAGCAAATGGTAACTTTTCATGCCAATCCCGGTAAGTCTCAACCATTTTTCCCACAATCTTCTTTATATTTTTATTAGCTGCCTCAACTGCACCGTTCATCTTCGGGCGATATGGCGATGAGTTATGATGCTTAATTCTGAACTGACTGCAGACCCCTGCTATCATGCTATTGTTCAAATTCAATGTGTTGTCTGATATGATCCTCTCTGGCATACCATATCGACATATAATCTCTTTATTTAAGAACCTGCTGACCGCTGACTTTGTGACATTGATGTATGAAGCAGCCTCTACCCATTTGGTAAAATAATCAATGACCACAAAAATGAACCGATGACCATTAGAAGCTTTTGACGAGATCAGTCCAATGACATCCATGCCCCACATTGAAAAAGGCCATGGGGAAGTCATAACATGAAGAGGGGAAGGAGGAACATGGATCTTATCCCCATAAATTTGGCACTTGTGGCACTTCTTGGCGTAATTGATGCAATCTCCCTCCATCGTAGACCAGTAATACCCAAATCTCATAATCTGCCTGGCCATTGTAAACCCATTGGCGTGCGATCCACAAACACATTCATGGACTTCTTCCAGGATTTTCTTTGCTTCCACAGCGTCAACGCATCTTAACAGTATCTGATCCTTCCTCTTTTTATACAGGATTTCTCCATCTAAGATATAGTCATTAGCGAGCCTTCTCAACGTTCTCTTGTCATTTTCAGTCGCTTGATCAGGGTATTCACGACTCTTCACATATCGTAAAATATCATGACACCAAGGATGGTTATCTCTCTCTTCTTCTTCGTCTATATTGCAACAATGAGCTGGAGCATCACAAATACTCATCTAGATTGGCTTCATATCTCCTTGTCCACTTATTCTGATCATAGAAGCTAATGTAGCCAGGGCATCGGCTAACTGATTTTCATCAACGGGAGATAAAAGAAAGTGACATCATCAAACTGTTCAATTAATTCCAGAACTAACTTTCGATAATTGATCAACTTGGGATCTCTCGTCTCCCATTCACCTTTAAGCTGATAGATCACTAATGCAGAGTCTCCATATACCTCTAACACTTTGACTTTTCGATCTATGGCCGCACGAATTCCCATGATACATGCCTCGTACTCTGCCATATTGTTTGTACAGTCAAAATCCAACTTACAGGTGAATGGATAATGATCTCCACTTGGGGATATCAGAACTGCCCCAATTCCATTACTAACGGCATTTGATGCTCCATCAAAATTCAGTTTCCAAGAAGAATTTCCCGACGCCTCTTCTTCGGTAGTTGTCACATACATTAAATCTTCATTGGGAAAATCAAAATTCAGAGGCTCATAATCTTTTAAGGCTTTACTGGCCAGAAAATCTGCTATTGTACTTCCTTTAATAGCCTTCTGGTTCACGTAGACTATGTCAAACTCGGAAAGAAGAATTTGCCATCGAGCCATCCTTTCACTCAACGCAGTTGACTCCATCATGTATTTTAAAGGGTCTAGTTTCGAAATTAACCACGTCGTATGGTACAACATGTACTGCCTCAATCTCCGAGTGGTCCAAACCAAAGCGCAACATAATTTTTCAATTGACGAGTATCTCATTTCACACTCAGTGAATTTTTTACTGAGGTAATATATTGCCTTTTCCTTCTTTCCAGTCTCATCATGTTGGCCAAGCACACATCCCATTGAATTGTCAAATACTGTTAAATACAATATCAGTGGCCTATCAGGACTAGGCGGCGTCAGCACTGGAGGATTAGACAAGTAATGCTTAATTTTGTCGAAAGCTTTTTGGCACTCATCATCCCATACACCTGGATTGTGTTTCTTAAGGAGGCGAAATATGGGGTTACATTTCTCTGTAAGTTGTGAAATGAACTGGGAAATGTAGTTTAGTCTTCTTAGGAAACCTCGAACCTCTTTTTAAGTGCAAGGTGGAGGCAGTTTCTGTATAGCTCTGGCTTTGTCCAGGTCAACTATAACTCCTTTTTCACTGACGATAAAACCCAGTAATTTTCCTGACCTGGCTCCAAAAGTACATTTCGTCGGATTGAGTTTAAGCTGAAATTTCCTCAACCTCAAAAATAACCTCTTTAAGACTTGTAAGTGCTCATTTTCTGTTCGAGACTTTGTGATCATGTCGTCAACGTAAACCTCGATTTCTTTATGCATCATGTCATGAAAGAGGGTTACCATAGCCCTTTGATATGTTACTCCCGCGTTCTTCAAACCGAATGGCATTACCTTATAGAAAAACGTTCCCCATAGGGTTATAAACGTAGTCTTTTCCATGTCTTCAGGATGCATCTTAATCTGATTATATCCCGAGAACCCATCCATAAAAGAAAACAATGAATAGCCCGCCGTATTATCTACTAAGGTATCAATGTGAAGCAATGGAAAGTTGTCCTTTGGACTAGCTTTGTTTAGATCTCTGTAATCTACACACATCCGTACTTTTCCATCTTTTTTAGGGATAGGGACAACATTAGCTACCCATTCTGGGTAATTAACCGCTCGTAAGAAGCCAGTATCAAATTACTTCTTGACCTCTTCCCTTATTTTCACTGCCACATCGGGTCTCATCCTTCGGAGCTTTTGCTGTACCGACTTGCACTCCTCCTTTGTGGGGATACGGTGTACCACAATATCGGGGCTTAAACCTGGCATATCTTGATACGTCCACGGGAAGACATCCTTGAACTCTCGCAATAATTCAATAAGGTCTTGTCTTGTTTTCTCATTGATGCAAGTACCAATTTTCACCTCTTTTCCTTCCTCGAGAGTCACGTTCTCAATTGTCTCCTGGTGAGGCAGAATCTGTTTCTCCTCCCGCTCTACCATCCTTAACAAGTCCGGAGATAAACTATAATCTTCGTCATCTTCAAAATCCTGAGATCCTTCTAAACACAAATCTTGCTCAAAAGGAGATTCAGGGTCCATATCAGTCCTACTCGTATCATTGATATCTGGGGACCTGTTGCAAATATGAAAGAATGTCCAAAAATGAATCTAAGAATAGCTTATTCGTAACATGACAATGAATGAAAATAGAACAAAATATTTGCTTGAAGAGTGATGAAAATGCATTTCTTTATTGAAATAACGATATTTAAACATGAGCCTATTTCACAAAAGATTCTTATTGTTCTAGGCTGAAAACAATAAGTATGTTCTGAACATTACTTTGAATTTGCTCTAAAAACTACAGGAATCTCTTCTGCAGTCCAGTTGTTCAGCACACTTTCAGGCTCGAAAGGGCGAATACCCGATAAGTTTCTTTCTTCCACTCCTTCTCCAAGTACAGCATTGATGCTCAAGCTATCAAGCATGTCTTCAAAACATTCTTTCTTTGTCATTCCGGTCTCAAGATTAACGATTCCCCCCGACACGAAAGTTTTGGATATGTGGGGAAAGCTCGTCGGCTCCCATTTGACTTCTGCCCCACTTAACCGTGCTCTTCATATCTCTTGTCTCTTCTCTACTTCCTTCCTCCTTTGCTTTGCATCCGGCTTATATCCCAAGCCAAAATAATCCCGCTTATCTGTTAAGACTGGTACCTCCACCCGTCCATGCAAATACTTTCTGAGTCCCTTTTTAGGCAATGCTCCGCTTCCAACCATCAGTTGTAAACCCATTTTCGTAGCACTGGACACTTTAGGAATCAAGATCTTACTTCCCTCCATAACAAAAGTAGCATTTACAAATTCCAATGAACGAAAAGAACACTCCAGCGCTTCATTATCCTTCTCAATGTATGGTGCATCACTGGTAACAGATGCAATAATATCCTCTTTCACGTTTATCATTATCAGTCGACCCTCCGTTATCAATTTTAACTTTTGATGCAGCGATGACGGTACTGCCCTTGCCGCATGAATCCAAGGCCTTCCTAAGAGGCAATTATAGGAGGGCTTAATGTCCATCACTAGGAAATTTACCTCATACGTATTCGGACCGATTAGAAGAGGTACTTCGATCCTTCCCATTACCTTTCTTTCAGTCCCGTCAAATGCTCTCACCATGTTCTGGCACGTCTTCATGTGAGAGTTGTCTATAGGTAGCCTATCCAATGTAGATAAGGGCAAAACATTCAGCGCTGACCCATTATCAATTAGAACCCCCGGCACAGTATACCCCTTACAACGGGTAGTGATGTGTAAGGCTTTAGTAGATCCCCTACCCCCCGATGGTATTTTATCGTCGCTGAAGGAGATGAAATTATCTGCGCTTATGTTACTGATAAGGTGATCCAGTTTGCTTACTGTAATGTCATTCGCGACATAAGTCTCGTTTAACACCTTCATTAACGCGTTGCGGTGTATTTTCGAACTTAAAAGTAAAGACAGTACAGATATGCGAGCCGGCTGTTTATGTATCTGCTCCACGACACTATATTCACTATGCTTTAAGAATTTCAAAAATTCCTTTGCCTCGTTCTTAGCTATTGGCTCCTTAACAGATAACTCCGGTTTCTCCTCTCCTTGCCTCATTAAAGATTTCCCTTTTACTGAATCGGCTTTTGTATGGAAACCTACATCCTGGGCTTCCCCTTACGTGTTGACCGGGTTCTTCCCTCCTAGTATTGTCACATTACAATTATAGCTCCAAGGTACCCTCTTGCTAACCTTATAAGGGAAAGCAACGGGTTTCTGTATCACAATCTTCGGTGCTATTTTCAATTCAGCTTTATTATTCTTTGGCTGTGAAATAATTACCATCGGACGATTAATCTCACAGCCTTTTCCTGACGACCCTCCTTCCGAGGCGCATACTCTTCCTCTTCTACATATTCAAAGAATTCTAGCTCTTTGTTGTCCATTAGTCCCTGTACTAAGGCCCTAAATTCATCACATTCTTGGATCTCATGGTCCTCCTCAGCATGGAACTCACAATAGCTCCCTATTTTCTGGGATCTATTTTCTGAACTCTGCATGATTAACCCTCTCTTCTTAATTTCCTTCCAAACCTCTCTCAATGGTGTTCTTACTTTTGCCACAGTCATTCTAACTCTCTTCCTAGTATTCTCAACAACTGCATTCACCCCTTTGTCAGCATGATTGGGTAACGGATTTTCCCCACCAGATGACTCATCAAATTTTACGACGCCCATTTCAAGGAGCTTTTCAACTAACCTCTTAAATGCGGTGCAATTTTCTATCGCATGTCCTGTGATTCCCGCATGGTATTCGCATTGGACATTTTCATTGTACCACTTAGGATACAGGGCTGCATTGGTTTCAGGTAAACCGGGGATACAACATGCTCTTTAAATAAAGTTTGATATAACTTCTTATACGTCACTGAAATAGGCGTAAACTGGAGTTTCTCCGTATTCCGCTTTGTATCAGACTCTTGCTTTGATGAGGCTTGCTGGCTCGTGTTTATTACTCTTGGTTGATTCACAGTAATAAGTCTTACATAACCCTTACTCACATTATTTACTTCATTTTCTCTCTTCCGCGGGGCTGACTTCTTAGTGCTCTCTCCAGCTTCTATCTTTCCACATCTTATCGCATTTTCTATCATCTCCCCGGACATCACTATATCCGAGAAGCTCTTGGTTGCCCCTCCTAGCAAGTGATTAATGAATGGTGCTTTCAGGGTATTGATAAACAACATGGTTGTTTCCTTCTCAAGCAGTGGCGGTCGGACTTGTGTAGCAATTTCTCTCCATCTCTGGGCATATTGCCTGAAACTCTCGTTCGGTTTCTTCTCCATATTTTGTAAAGTAATTCTATCAGGCGCTATATCCGTCACATGGCCATATTGCTTCATAAAAGCTTGTGCCAAGTCTTTCCATGAACTAATTTGGCCCGATTCAACTGGTTATACCATTTGGCCGCTGCCCCAGTCAGGCTATCTTGGAAGCAGTGGATTAATAACTGATCATTATAGATGTATCCTGTCATCCTTCGACAGAACATTATGATGTGAGCCTCAGGGCAACTGGTACCGTTGTATTTCTCAAACTCTGGCATCTTAAACTTTGGAGGAAGTACTAGGTCTGGGACTAGGCTCAGATCCTTAGCATCAATCCCACCGTGATAATCAGCATTCTCCAACGCTTTGAACTTCTCCTCAAGCTATTTGCAACGATCCTCTAGCTGTTTTGGGATCTCCATTCTCGCCTTTTCCACTTCTACTGCCTCGTCGAAATCGGGGACCTTGGGATTCACCAAATTACCCTCGGGGTTGGAGCTTGATCCCATTGGAAAATTTATCGGGGCTGAAGTACCAGTTTGACACAAAGGTTTAATGTTAACAGATACCCTTGGTTGTTGCGTTTGAGTGCCCGCTGGGGTAAAGCCTTGGGGAACAGAAGGGTCCTCATCATCGTTTTCGGTACCAATCATAGGGCTCTTTCCTTTATCCGAAGCTCCAGCCGACATTTGTGCAAATTGGTTTATCATGTTTTTCTGGGATTCTAACATCTGATCTCTCATGTCTTGTTGTATTTTGGCTAACTGCTCTTGCATCTGTAAATGCAGTTGCTCTTGCATTTCCTTTTGCATCTGTTCCAATTTCTCTAATCTTTGGTCCATGGCTCTCGTTTTCCTTCGCATATTATAGTGGTACTTAATCGGTGAACTTTCGTGAGTTTCCAGATTAACTAAAATAAATTTTAATCAATTAGGGATCTTTTTATGAAAGCTAATACATATGATATGATTTAAATGCAAAATGCATGAGATGAATGCAAAAGAAGACGTCGATTTTGATTCAATTCCATTTAGAAAACTTTACTTAAAAAACAAAATCCCTTACATAAAACGGATTACATATATGGCTTAGCCCTAAGGCTCAAAGCCTTTACTTTCCTAAAAAGGAAGGCTAACTCCTGCCCTTGCTCTGACACTAACTCATATTTGGTACTCAGCACATCTGCCTGAACTGCCAAAGTCTGTAAGTAATCAGCCACTTCTCGTATTTGGGTTATAGCTTCGCCCATGAGGTAACCTCTATCCCGGACCTGATCTTGAGATCGATGAAGTTGCTCACTTAACTGACCATTATTTGCTTCTAGTTGTTCAATTCGAAGCTCACAATTCTGAAGTGTAGACTCCAGTTCTTCTATTTTTCTTTTCAAATCCTCGATCTTGCTTAAGCTGGCCTTTAATTCAACCACCGAGTTACGATTCCGATGCTGGTGTAGTGCTTTCTCTAACTCAGCTACCCAGGCCCTTAACATCTCCTTTTCATTTTGACTATCATCTAAGCTTTTCTCTAACCCAACCTCTCGTGCCCTAGTATCATGGAACTTCTTCTTCCACTGATCAGTTTTAGTCTTTTCTTCTTGGATTTCTTGCCTCCACTGTTCAGATGTTTTACCTAAACCAGCGTTTTTTACCAAAGTTCGATACTTCTTATAATATTCCTTCAAGCCAGCAAGGTCCTCCTCGACCTTCCTCTTTCCCTTTCTCAGATTCTCAGCTTTCGCCTTTTGAACATCCAATCTAGTTTCAAGTATACATTTTCCTCTTCCAACCGTTCTATTTTCTTTTCTAACTCCGAACTTTTCTTTTCGAAGTCTTGATTTATAATTTCCAATTCAGAGGGAACCACTCGCAAATATTCCTCTATCGGTTTAGCATCTTCTAGGTTTGGCCTCAAAATATTATCATTAACCCTTCTTCTCCGCTACTCGTTATACCCAGGGGTCACCATCGGGTTTACAGCAACTCCTTCCATCTGGTAGGTTCGATTCCAAGCGTTACAAATTTCTCTAACCTTCTTCTTGTAATTATCCCCTTTATAAGAAAACTCGCTCTGAGCCAGCCCCTGTGTTGCAGGTATGAATTGCCTCGACCTGTATTGCCTTGATACGAGGAAAGGAGCGTATCCTATGCCTCCCCAAATCCCTAACAAAGGTACCCAATCATAGTCTCCACACCAGAAAAGAATCTTACCGGGAACCATCCAAGGGGCTCTCAACTCGATATTATCCTCTTGGAGATTTTGAAGTATCGCCATCCATCTCTCATCTGATATATCGTCCCTCCTCGACGTAGCCACTATTTCTTTCAAATGAGAGAAATTTCGAAGGAATGGTTGGTAAGTAACCTTCTCCGTCTTCCAGAAGTGACCATGGAACCACACTAATAAAAGCTGTGCACATCCAATAAATCTGCCTTCGCCTACCCTTCGGCATGCGTTCAAAGATCTAAAAGTCTCAGCTAATATTGCAGGAACAGGTGTGATCCCTTTACCAAGCTGGTCAAATAAATTTGTAACTGCTTCGTCTACATACCTTGAAGCCTTAGGGAAAACCACCAACCCATAAACACTCAAAGCAAAAACGTCGACTCGTCTCTTCATATCAGGATACGTCAGAATCAGCTCTCTTAAACTTACCCAAGGAATGCACTTCCCATCACCTTTCTGCTGGACCCGAGCCACAACCCACTGCTCACTCATCCCGGTAATGTTCATCAATCTCTTGACGAAAGTTGGGACATTAACGATTCTAGAATATATCTTGTCGGTTTGAAACTTCGGACATCTAAGCAAAGCTGTATATTTTTCTATAGTAGGCGTTAAATCCACATTTCCGAAAGTAAAACAGCTGTAAGCAGAATTCTAGAATTGAGCCACTGCTCGAAACAAATGCTTATCTACCTTAATATCAAGAAGATAAGACATATCACCATAATTCTGATAGAATAACTGTTTCATCTCATCATCCCAATGACTCCATATCTCTTTCAGCTCCCTAAGATCATTTTGGGCCACGCTAATCCGGGTAAAGTCCCATAACTCCGATATATACCCCTCCGCCAAACTGTCACCCTTCTCTAATTATGTATTCTCTGACCATTTCTGGGTAAACGCATTATATTCCACTTTATTAGAGAATTCGCTCTCCATTGCAAAACTTTCTATTAGTAACCGAACCGTAAATGGACACCTCCTTTTATGAAGAAAATGATATGCAATCACTATTTAAGAAAGAAAAAAAAATAAGAAACAAGTCAGAATCATGTATACAAAATAAAAACAAAACAAACAAGCACCTACTTCGGCAACCACTAAGTCTCGGTATAGTTCTACCTAAGGCAGGCTCTTAAGGCGTACTATATGTGGGTTGGTTCTAGAGTAAAGGTACCTGAACCCGTAGATTCCTTGATCCTCACCCATTATAGGCTCATATGGACCAAGTTTAGTTCAGGGGAATACATTTCCCTATAACCATGCGGAGGTGAAAACCTCACGAAGACATAGGTACGGATGTATTCCGGAAGCGATCCCCTAGCCCACGCGGAGGTGAAAACCTCACGAAGGCATAGTTTCTCACTCCCACTTAATAGGTGCGACCCCAACGGTCATGCAATATGATGCGAAAACATATCAAAAGTAAATTCAACAAGGACACAAAAGATGCAATGCGAAGATCATGGATTTTTAGGAAAACAAACTTCAAATTTCGACAAGATGATAGAAAATAATCAATTTACAGCTCGACTCTCTCTAAGGTGTCCCCAGTGGAGTCGCCAAGCTGTCGAAATCATTTTTTTTAAACGGGAATCGACTTTTGAAAACGAAAATTTGGAGTCGCCACCGATCCTTTTTGTGGTGTGATTGGGCCACCTTATAAAACAATTTGGTCTACGAATTTTGAGAAAATAGGTTCAGGAGTCAGTTACGTATGAGGAAGGATTAGCACCCCCAATACACCCAAAATCGGTACTTTATTGATTAATTTATGTCTTAATGTCGAAAATTGAAGATTTGAAAAGGTTTTAAAGCACGATCCTCCTTTTTGAAACATTTAAGTAGATTAATCATGAATTAAAGACCATCTCAATTCAAGCTAAAACGTCACGTCCAATACGGTAGGACACAACGTTTTTTGACCCCCGATTATGAGCTTGTCTTTATTTTAAAAAACGTGCACTTTATTTAAAAAAGGGTATTCAGATATTTAAATCAAACGTAAAACCACAACCCAATACGGTAAGGCATGATTTTTCGATTTTTTAAATATAGAATATTGCCTTCACTTTCCAAAACTTTGAAAAAAAATCCGATAAGAAAAATACTTGAATATTTGGATCGAACAAAAACCGAAACCCAATACGGTAGGGCACAATTTTTCGAGCTTCCAAATATCAAAAATTGGCTTTTTTAGGGGAAAAAAAATCAAGGAATAAATCGATAAGAAGGATATTCAAACACTTAAATCGAATAAAAAAAACAAAACCCAGTACGGTAGGGCATGTTTTTTAAAACGACTAAGTATAGAAATTTGCCTTTATTTTAAAACTATTTGGGGATAAAAATGCTGAATAAAATACTTAAATCGAATAAAAAAACGAACCCAATACGGTAGGGCCCATTTCTTTGAAACGACTAAGTATAAAAAAATGCCTTTATTTAAAAACGATTTTTGAATACATTGTGAAATAAAAGAATTAGAATGATTTAACTTTAAAAGGGGAGGAAAAAAAAAATGATATGCAACATAGTAATAATATAATCACTAATTCAATCAAGATAAATATAAAAAAAAATAAATATAAAGGAAATTAGCAATAGCAATAATAATTAAAAAAAGGCCTTTATTTAAAAACGATTTTTGAATACATTGTGAAATAAAAGAATTAGAATGATTTAACTTTAAAAGGGGAGGAAAAAAAATGATATGCAACATAATAATAATATAATCACTAATTCAATCAAGATAAATATAAAAAAAAATAAATATAAAGGAAATTAGCAATAGCAATAATAATGATAGAAATATAACAACATGATAAATATAGCAATAATAATATTAATGATAAAATGACAAACCTAATGATAATAAAATAATATATATTAACAATAGTATTAAAAATAATGATAAAAAATATATTAAATTAATAAATATAATAATGATATAGTATATAAAGAGACGGTGATAATTTGGAGAGGGGAAAAAATATAGTAAATATAATAATGAGTAAAAGAGTTATCATATTTAAAATAATTAACCTTTAATAAAAAAATGAAGATATAATATTTAATAATTAATATAATAATATGAAACAAAACCTAAATTAATTAATTTAATAGAAAAATAAAAATGTAATAATAATAATATGCATAGAACAAGAAATATTAAATAAACAATAAAAAGTAGTAAAAAGAATAGCAACAATAATAGAAATAATAATAATATAATAAAACAAATGAATTTGGTGACGAAACAGTAAAAATATATTAACAAAGAGGGTAATAATAAATAATTATAAAAAAACTTATACTAATTAGTTTAAATGAAAAAAAGAAAAATGAATATAATAATAATAATTAATAAAATAATACGGTTATTGAAAGCAATAAAACTTTTAAAAAAAAAAATGCAAAACGGGACCAAAATGCAATTATTTTAAGCCCCTAAAAGAAACATTTTAACACGGATTAAGATGAAATGGTGCACAAAATTCAGGACCAAAATTGAATTTTTTTTAAAAACTAAAATAAGGGCTAATTAAATGGTAGTGTAAAAAAGAAGGACCTATTTCGAAATTTACCCATTGTAAGCAAATATGCACAAATCATTCTCCTTTAACCACACGCACCGTTTCATTATATAAAAAAAACAAACAAAGCTTCCCCCCTTCTCCAAAAGCCATTTGCCGAAAATAAAAGGAAATAATAACTTTCCTTATTTTTCCTCTGCTAAAGCACAGAAAAGGGGCTGTCGATCCACCATGCATTCACCAGCTGTGGCTGCCAGAGGCAGACCAGGTATTCTTCTTAACTCTTTTTTAAAAAAAATCTCAAATCCTTTTTGTATCCTCAAAAATAAAAAGAAATGTTTGCAAGATTTAAAGTAGAACAACACTAATTGATTTCCAGAAACTAAGAGCAAGAATCAAAAAAATGAAAGAAAATCAGAAATAAACGCAACCTTTTCCTGTTAAATTGATGGTGATTCTTTCTATTCAATCTTCTCTATGTATTTTGTATGTATTTGCATGAATAAAAAAAAGGGAAAAAAAATCCCCTTATTTTGTTACAATATTTGGCTTTTATAGCCTATCTTTACAGGTACAAAACAAAGTTATGGGCAAACGTGGGCGTGAGGGAGACATGGAGGCGTGGTGAATGTGGGTAGTTCATGGGAGGGAGGTGCAGCAGCTGAAGTAGAAAAGTTAGGGTTTTCTTTTGATTTTTGATTTAGGATTAGGCATTGGGTTTGGGTAATTGGGCTTCAAAATTTGGGTTTGTTTTTATTTTGTTTTTTATGTAATTTGTTTTTGGGGTTTATTTTGATTTTGGGTTTTGTGTTAGATATGGGCCCGGGCAAAAATTGGTACCCACAGTGTCTATTTTCATATGGAACAAACAAAACAGGTAAATGTATTGTTTTTTATGAGATATCTGAGTTTTAGTAAAACAGGGCCAAGCGATTTCTGGATCCCCAGTTCCAACTTTGAGAATTCACCATAAATTGTACAAAAATAATTAGGAGGATTAATTTATATGTTAAGAATTCTTATTGAGTCTAGTTTTAATAGAAACAAACGGCATAGTCATATGAATTTTGTACAGGGAGAAAAGTGGTTTGTAATAAGTAGAGGTCAGTGCAGTTGAGTTTTGAAACAGGGGAAACTTTAACTAATAAACTGTACTAATCGGCCCAGCCAAAAATTCTAGAAAAAAATTAGAAGATAGATACATGAGTCTAGATTTAGGGAAAATTTACGGATCTTGATTTCGAGTTTTTTAACTCGAGATATGATTTTTCAAGCGACCATGACGTAGATAAACTGCTTATTCCGAAAATCAAAATAGATAATGTAAAGTTGTTTAAAATGGTAAATTATGTGTAGTAACACTTCAAGCTCGACTCCGGCGATGATCTCAGGCGTGGGGGCGTTACATGATGGGTGTAACACAGAGTTGGAAACGAGGCATGATTAGCTTAAAGACCAAGTAGCAAAGGCCTTTGGTGACAATATGGATGCAAGGGATCCTAAATATCATAATGGGTGAGGTAACTAAGAAGAATGATGCTCTCAAGACTATGGTGTCAGCCTTGAAGGAACAGCTTGAGGAGCTCAAAGGGGAGCTCAATATCTGCAAAACTACTTTGGGTAATGAGGTGTTGGCTGCAACATCTATGCCTAAGATAGATATCCCGAAGCCAAAAGAGTTCAGTGGGATGAGGTCCATAAAGGATGTAAAGAACTTCTTGTAGGGAATGGGCCAATACTTCCGTACTAAAGGAATCATGAATGATGCTACTAAGGTAAATATTTATGCCATGTATTTTATTGATGTTGTTTGATTATGGTGGTGTCGTAGGTTCATAGATGAAAGATGAGGTGGTACTGCTGTTGGGACTCGACATGAGTTCCATAGAGAATTCCAGGCACAATTTTACCTAAAGTATGCCAAGGATGAGACTTGGGCTAAGTTGCATCGGCTTATGCAACAACTCACAGTGAGGGAGTATGTGCGGGAGTTTAGCGAACTCATGCTCTAAATTTTCGATTTAGGTGAGAAGGAGACATCTCATTTCAGGATGGGTTAAAGTCATGGGCGTGTAACAATTAGGTTTGTGCAAGTGTACACAGTCATTATCAAGTAATAAAGTAAGTAAAAGAGTTATTGTTTCCATAGGGACCATGTATGTTAATCAAGTAATTATAAAATTAAAGTTAATGTAGGAATATTCTATAAATATTTTAGGAATATTTTGTAGATATTCTTTTTATTACAATCCCTTATTTTAAGGGATCATATCTCGTATTTAATATCTTTCCTAACTTAGAGTTTCCTAAAGTAGTGACATAGGTTGTATATAAAAAGATGTAATATGCTTTATTGAATTTAGAAGAAAATTCAGAGAATTACTCTGATTTCTACATGGTATCAGCTTAGGTTACGATTTCTTTTTCAACCTAGACCATGTCCGAAACTCCTTCTCCTACTTCGAAGATTACTTCAAATCCAAAAAAATTTTCTGGTTCCGATGCTCCATCAGATTCGTCTGGTCTGACTATCACCTGCCATCGATTGAATGGCAACAATTTTCTTGAATGGTCCCAATCGGTTAAGATTTTTCTCTTGGGCAGAGAAAGATTGGGCTACGTTACTGGTGAAATTAAGAAGCCTGCTGTGACTTATACTGGTTTTGCTAAGTGGATGCGTGACATTGGTCAGGTTATGACTTGGCTCCTTAATTCCATGACCCCAAGTATAAGCAGAAACTTTCTTCTTTACACCACAGCAACTAAAATTTGGAGTGCAGTCCGTGAAACCTACTCTAGCACGGATAACATTACCGAATTGTATCATGTTGAAGATTAGGCAGCCACCCTTAAGCAAGGAACCATGCCTGTTACTCTCTACTACAATACCCTTACCGCTCTTTGGCAGCAATTAGATTTGTATGCACAGTATGATTGGGTAGATCCAAGAGATGTTGCCCTTTATCAGCAAATTGTCACTCAACGAAGACTTTTTCAATTTCTCCAAGGCTTAAATAAGGACCTGACGAGGTCCGCGGCAGGGTCCTGGTTATTTCTCCTCTTCCCTCTCTTCGAGAGGCTTTCTCTATGGTCAAGAAGGAAGAAAGCCGAAGGTGTGAGGGTAATAAATCAAGCCTTGTCGCTGCCACCTCTGTTACTAGCTTCACTAAAGAACAGATTGCTGAACTTCAAAAACTGTTTGGAAAGTTTCAAGGGTCTTGTGAGGGTAATCTGGTCATAAAAGAACCAGAAGGTAACCTTTCTTCTACAGCATTTTTCTCCTCCCAGTTGACTCCTAATTGGATCATCGATTCTGGTGCTACAGATCATATGACTGGTAACAAGGCCTTGTTTCACAATTTTTTCCATACCTTTAGTAAAGCTGTCAAAACGGCTGATGGTACCTTGTGCAAAATAGAGGGACATGGCACTGTTATTCTCAATGAACAGATTGCACTTAAAAATGTTCTCTTTATACCAAATCTGGCGTGCAATCTCATCTCTGTTAGTAAACTATCCACAGACTTGCACTGCTCTGTAATTTTTAATGATCTTGATTGTACTTTGCAGGCACTGAACTCGAAGAAGATGATTGGTAAGGCCAGCTTGCAGAATGGTCTCTATATCCTCCCTACCTCTCCTAAAATCGAGATCTCCAAGTCGTTTACCGCTTTAGGAAAAGTTGATACTGTTATGTTATGGCACTTTCGTTTAGGCCATCCTAGTTTCCAATACCTTGCAAAATTGTTTCCTGCTCTATTCATTAATAAAAGGCCTAATTCTTTTTCTTGCAAAGTTTGCTCTCTTGCCAAACATACTAAATCATCTTATTTTCCTTGTACATACAAGCCTTCTTACCCTTTTGCTTTGATCCATAGTGATATTTGGGGCCCTTCTCAGGTGAAGAATGCTAATAATTGTAAGTGGTTTATCACTTTTATTGATGATCACAGTAGGATAACTTGGACTTATTTGCTGAAAGATAAATCTAAAACTGCTAGTGTTTTTGTGCAATTTTATAACATGGTTCTCACTCAATTTGGGTTTAAAATCCAGCTCTTTAAATCTGATAATGGCAGTGAATTTTTTGCTAGGTCTTTAGGTGATTTTTTTAAGGAAAAGGGTATAGTTCAGATTAGTTCTTGTGTTGAAACCCCACAGCAAAACGGCATTGCCAAAAGAAAAAATAGGCACCTTCTTGAAGTTACTCGTTCTCTTCTATTTACCACTAATGTTCCCAAATATTTGTGGGGGGAAGCCTTATTAACTGCCACATATTTAATCAACCGGATGCTTAGTAAGGTTTTAAAATTTCAAACACTTCAATCTATATTTTTGCAGCAATTTCCCTATTTTAAGCCTATCTCCTCCATTCTGCCACTTAAAATTTTTGGCTGCACCGTTTTTATCCAAAATATTGCTCCTAATAAGTCCAAGTTAGATCCTAAGTCTTTAAAATGTGTATTGGTTGGGTATTCTTCACTTAAGAAGGGTTATAAATGCTATCATCCTCCTTCTAAACGATTTTTCACCACTATGGATATAACATTTTATGAGCAGGATCCTTATTTCACTCAGGCTGAAATTCAGGGGGAGACATGGAGTGATTTTCAGCCACATCAGGTATCTTCTCCTAATCTTTATTCTCAACCTTCAGAATTGCCATCTTTTTCGCCATTACCTGTAGATCTGTCACCTGTGACTACTCTCATTGATTCTCCTGTAGTACCTATGACTAATTCACCCACACCCACTTCAAACACTCTTCCTGAAAATACACCTACTCCAATTGACAGTCTTCCAAAAACACCACCACCCAAACAGCTTCGTGTCTACACAAGAAAAAGAAGACATATCCCTGAGACTGTTTTGCAATCTGATTCTTGCCGAGAATTGGATTTGGGTCCAGCTGCCGAAATGGAAAAAGAAATCAGTAAGTCCACTACTCTAGATGACTTTCCTATTGCTATTAGAAAAGGGGTTAGATAGTGCACCAAGCATCCTATTGAAAAATTTACTGGTTATAATTCATTGATGCCGTCTTTTCAAGCATTTACAGCAACCTTGGATAAAAAACAAGTTCCCACAAGCATAACTGAAGCTCTAAAGGATCCAAAATGGAGAAGGGCTATTGAAGAGGAAATTTGTGCACTAGAAAAAAATGCTACTTGGACCATTACAGACCTTCCTCAAGGAAAAAAGGCTGTCGGCTGTAAATGGATCTTTGCTGTAAAGTATAACTCCAATGGCAGTATCCAACGATACAAAGCTAGACTAGTGGCCAGAGGTTTTACGCAAACATATGGGATAGACTTCATAGAAACTTTTGCACCTGTGGCAAAGCTTAACACTATTCGAGTACTCCTAAGTTTGGCTGTAAATTGCGATTGGAAATTACACCAACTTGATGTAAAAAATGCATTTCTTAATGGCAAGCTAGAGGAAGAAGTCTATATGAAATTGCCACCTGGCTTAAAGTCTATTGAAGGTAGCAACAAGGTTTGCAAGCTCAACAAGTCTCTATACGGGTTAAAACAATCACCAAGAGCTTGGTTCGAGAGGTTCACTAAAGTTATTCTTCAAAATGGCTACAAGCAGTCCCTTGCCGATCATACGCTTTTCATCAAGGTAACTTCTACAAATAAGAAAGCTATCCTAATTGTGTATGTGGATGACATCATTCTTACTAGAGATGATGAGCAAGAGATTAGCAATTTGAAGAAGTTGTTAAACAGGGAATTCGAAACCAAGGACTTGAGAAAGCTAAGGTATTTCCTAGGAATGGAGGTGGCAAGATCAAAAGAAGGACTTATGATCAACCAGAGAAAGTATGTACTTGATTTACTCAAAGAAACTGGTTTTCTTGGTTGTAAGCCGACTGATACACCAATGGAGGCAAACTTGAGATTCAACAAAGAAGATGGGTCCTTAGTAGACAGAGAGAAATTTCAAAGGTTAGTTGGGAAACTAATCTACTTATCCTTAACAAGGCCAGATATAGCTTTTCCCCTAAATGTGATAAGTCAACACATGACTAATCCTACTGAAGAGCATATGGCAGCAGCAAATAGAATTCTCAAGTACTTGAAGAAAACTCCAGGACACGGCTTAATGTTTAAGAAGACACAAGACAGAACTGTTAAGATTTTTACAGACTCTAGTTGGGCTGGAGATCTCACTGAAAGAAGATCCACTAGTGGCTACTGTACTTTTGTTTGGGGTAACCTTACAACTTGGAGAAGTAAGAAACAATCTGTTGTTTCAAGAAGTAGTGCTGAAGCTGAATTTAGAGCACTAGCTTTGGGGATATGTGAAGGAATTTGGCTACTTAAATTACTAAAAGAACTTGGCGCAAATCAGGAGGATCATTTTGAAGTTTTGTGTGATAATCAATTTGCCATTCAGATTGCCAAGAACCCAGTTCAACATGACCGAACAAAGCATGTTGAGATTGATAGGTATTTTATTGTTGATCAAGTCAACAAAAAGACAGCCACTCTTTCTTACATTCCTTCAGAAGGACAGATTGCAGACTTCTTACCAAGGCTTTGCCAAAGCCTGTGTTCAATAAATTCCTATTCAAGCTGGGATTATACAATGTGTATTCTCCAGCTTGAGGGGAAGTGTAGGAATATTCTATAAATATTTTAGGAATATTTTGTAGATATTCTTTTTATTACAATCCCTTATTTTAAGGGATCATATCTCCTATTTAGTATCTTTCCTAACTTAGAGTTTCCTAAGTAGTGACATAGGTTGTATATAAAAAGATGTAATATGTTCTATTGAATTTAGAAGAAAATTCAGAGAATTACTCTGATTTCTACAGTTAACAATTTGGTGATAAAAATATTTTAAGTGATAATGATTAAGCTAAATTGAATTATCTAAATGCAAAATAATCTCTAATACAATTTAATCTAAATGCAAAATATGAGATGAGATGTATGAAATGAGTTTAGTAACAAAAACACAAAATTCAACAATCAATTACGTGAATATGCTGGGATAATTACACTATTCAACTTAGTTTATTTTTCTCATGCTTAACAGTGTTTGGAAAATATTTCATGACAACTCAATCTTTCATGAGTTTGGAAACTAAAATTAAGTCCTTTCGGAATCTTTTACTTACTAAAATATGCATTTTACTGACCATATTAAACTAAGGGTTTCCTAAAATTCATGTGAAGTAACAAGGACAGATCAAGTTTGAAACAATTTAATCACATAAACCTAAAAATAATGCAAGATAATAGAGCTAGTCAAAGTTATTATGAGCCTTTAATTTAGTCGGATCAGGATCTAAATTAAGCATACACTTTTCAATTATTGTGTCCATTAGCCTGCATCTAGTCAAGATTGCTTAGCTAATTCAAATGCATCTAATCACGTATGAATGAAATACATACTTGAATTTAATTGAAAACATGTTCGACTGAGGCACAAACACTATAAACATGATTTAACAAACTTTATTGAATAAGTATAATCATCCTAGCTCAATAGATTTAAGCTACCATTGTTGATGACAAGATCATAAAACACATTGCAAACAAATTTAAATCAAAATAACAAAGTAAAGGACGAATAAACTCTGTTCAAATAGATAGTCTCGCAAACTCCGAATGAAGATGTTTTCCTTTGATCCTCGTGTTGCTCCTCTGCTAATGGATCCTTAAGTGGCTGGCCAAGAGACAACATTATCAAGTTTTGTTCGCTAAAGTGTTATGCGTGGAAAGAAGGAAGAAAACACGAGAATGAAAAAATGAATGGATGAGTAATGAATAAAGGAATGATGGATGATTTTTAGAATTAAGGGATGAATGAAAAGGTGAGAGGAGTGTGGTATTTATACTTGAGGTTAGTGGCTAAATTTACTAAAAATGGCGTCAAATATCCCTTGGTTCTCTCCCATTAATGGTCGGCCATAACAAGTGGAAATGAGGATGAATTGGTTGATGGATTTAAGCATGGAATCATGCTAAATTTAGCTATGGAGTGGATGGTTTCTTGAATAATCTTCATGTTATGATTTTTAATGATTTTCAAAGTATAGAGACCTCCAAATATTTATCCCAAAGCTGATATTTGGGTAGCTACAAGCTTGTGCAGAGTTTGGGCTTGACTCCCTCTTGTTGGACAGTTTAATGACCCAATAAATAACCAAACATGTCCACCATGTATCATCACTTAAACTGGATCAAATTAATATCCTTATAACCCAGTTTTGCATGGTTTTGTCATCCAAGTAGGGTGGATTTGTTCATGTCCATGCAAGTATTGTACTAAGCTCCATATTATATCACCTCATGGTCCCACTGCATTATTAAAACATAATACATTAATAAATAACATAAAAATAATTTAATTTATGCACAAAATTCATATAATAAAGCACAAATTTGCATATTTCATAAATTCATGTCCAGGATTGAGATTTAAGAAAAATTTACTAAATTCATTAACAAATGCTCGGGATTAGTGTTATTTTAAGTAAAAATATGGTAAAAACGGCTAGAAAAACCCTATACAATTTAGAGTTTACACACTCCCAAACTTAATCTATTTCTTGTCCCGAGTAATGTTTTATGTAGAGCACAACTTTTGCTAAGGTAATTTTGCAATAAGATTAAGTAGCATCAATCTTTGCACATAACCATGCACCAACAAAATCATGCACACAAACTCTTTTCTTTGCTAAGTCACTCATACGCAAACATTATTTCAAAATTTTATTCTATGTGCGGGAAAATTCTAATATAAGTTATAGAATGCATGCTTTTCAAGATCATACATAATATTCACCATTCGATCAAAGTTTTCTTATCAATCAAATAAAGCAATCACAAGGTCTAATTAATGGTCCTCATATGTTGAACTTAGCACTTCCTCTCCACTTATGTAGTTGGCATAATTATCCAAATCAATAGGTATTTTATAAAGTTGTAATAGGGGCTAAGCTTAAGGTAAGGATAAAGAGAAATGAATTTTAGGTTCAATAATCTTAACCCTGTCTTTGCCTTAGATCAATTCAAGGTACATCTTTCCTGCTAATGAGTTTTTACCCACAAAACTTAACTTTGAAACATATGCCTAATATTTCTCAATACTTTGAGTATTTATTTTTCTCTTTTTGCTTGACATTTGAATAAAGCTTTTTTTTTTAAACATATGAAGAACATGTACATCTTTTTGTATTTTTCCTCGATCTTTGCTCATTAAGACAAGTATAGTTAAGATAGGTTCAAAAATAAGATAAAATTTAAAAAGATGGTAGCATGGCTTATGATGTAGGTAAATAACAATAAAATAGTCTTTAAGGCTCAAATTAAGGTTTCAAGGATCAAATTTATATAGGGTAGGCTTGAAAGGCTCAAACGATCCAAAGAAAATGTGCCTAAATCATGTTTAGATTCTTATGCCTACTAGGATTTTGCCTCAAGAAAGCTACTACGTCAATTCTAAGAACTTAAACCTTCATGCATGTTTATTTTAAAAGAAATTCAATTTTCATGGTAAAAAGCTACATGAGACCTAAAAATACACAAGGAATCCATAACTCAAGATAACATAAAAAAAAACTCAAATAAAATCAGAAACTATGCTTGCATTTAGACTAACTTATGAACAAAAATTCTTTCTGAACATTCATTTTTTTCAGCATACTTATATTGAAAAGATTGAAACATACTTCAAAATTTAAAAACTTATGCAAATATTGCCTTACCCCCTTTAAAAAGAAGCAATGTCCTCATTGCGAAAACAAAGTAATGAATAAAAACCAAACACCAAGTAAGATAGCAAGAAAAAGGTGAGTCATGAAGACTACTTAAATACCAAGTCTTTCTCAAGAATCCAATCCTAAACATATCCATTCCCATTACTACATAAATTTGTTTTTTTTCTACTGAAGAGACATTGAACGTGCTCAAGTTGGCATAGAACTCTCGCACTAAATTTTCATCAAGCATTGAACGTGCATCACAGAATTGCTCCCAATTTAAAGCATTAATTGTCTTTCGAATTGAAAATGGTACAACCATCTTGCCATTGCTCTCTAAACTAAAACCTTTTTTTGGCATCATGAGTTGATTCTTGAAGATTGAATCAAATTTTTCCCTTGCTTCCTTATCTTTAATCACAATTAGATTTTCGGTAGAAGTCTTGGAAGATCTAGTTCTTTTGAGAAACATGGTATTTTTCCCGAAAAATAGGTAGAATTTTGGCAAAAGAAAGGGAAAAGAAATCATCAATGTGTGTGGTAGAGGTTTGCGATAATAATGGATTTGCAATAGCAGAGAGCTTGCAGTAGCGACAGACTTACAACGAGCGATAAGACTGCATCGGCAACAATATTGCTACAGCGATACGAAGGACTTGCGACAATGGAAGAAAATTAGGGAAATTTTTTTAGATTTGATGCTAACGGCAAAGAGGAATGGAATAGGTGGCTAGGGTTTAAGCTAGTTACTTGAATGGTTATGAAAAATATGATGGTATGAAGGGGTTTATATAATAATGGATTAGGGCAAATTTGTAGAAAAATTTTAGCTATAAGCAATTACTTGGGCGACAAGGTAAGGAGGGAAGGAAAAAGTGGTGGCAAAATTAAGGTTTTGGAACCCTATGGACCTAGTGGGGAGATTTCTCCTCTTCACTGTTCTGGGCCTCAAGCCCAAACTACAACTATTTGCTAAACTGAAAAAAAAAATAAAAATGTACTAGAAAAATAAACTAATTAGTACTTGGGCTAAATTGATCCCCTTATTAAATATAAAAAAACTAAAATTAAAATTAAAACTTTTAGGTTACTTAGAAATTTCCTTCTTGAAAATTTACATCAAATTAATATCACAAGAAAGGTTGGAAGGGTAAAAATGGTCCCGTTTAAGTTTCAATCTCCTTTAAAAAAAACTTAATTTAATGTATTAATTCAAGAAAATAATTTCTAAGTATGTCATTTATTAAAAATATAAACATAAAAATTAAAGGTTTATTAAATTGAATGAGGTTTCGACTTGCTCAACCTTACCACCCCAATAGTGTTTGAGACGTTGACCATTAACTTTAAATGTACCTCCCTTATTGTTGTACAATTCTACCGCTCTAGATAGGTAAACTTTATAGATGGTATAAGGTCCTTTCTATTGGTATTTGAGCTTTCTTGTAATAACCTTAGCCTCAAATTAAACAATAATACTTTCTGTCATTCTCTAAATTCACGAGGTTGTATACGATTTTCATGCCATCTCTTAGTCTTTTCTTTATACATCTTGGCATTCTCATATGAAAATAACCTCAACTCCTCTAACTCATCAAGCTGTAACATCCTTATCTCACCGGCTTGTTTAACATCCAAATTTAATTACTTTAAAGCCTAGTAAGCTTTATTCTCCAACTCAAGGGATAGATGACACTCCTTCCTAATGACTAACTGATAAGAGTCATTCCTAACTGTGTCTTAAAAGCAGTCTAATAGTGTAACAGCCCGATTTAGGGCCTAAATGGAATAGTGGTTTCGGGACCACGAATCTAGCATAGAAAAATATATTCCGATAAAGTTTTTAGGTCTAATGTGAGATTGATTACATAAGTGAAAATTTACTAAATAAATTTCATCGATAAAGTGCCCGATTAAGTAATAGGACTAAATTGCAAAATTTCAAAATGCGAGTTCTAAAAGTATTTAGTTTTTAATTAAAATGAATTCATAAATTAGAGGTCCTTATTTAGCAATTAGACCATTTTATGGCATGATGGACAAAAAAACCAATGGAAGGAAAAATTTTCAAAGAGGGTCATTAAGGGCATTTTGGTCATTAGGTAAATTAATGAAATAAAAAGGGAAAAAGAATCAAAATTTTGTCCATCTTCTTCAAGGGGCTGCCGAAATTTGCTAACTCCATAGCTAGGGTTTTGTTTCACTTTTCAAGCTCACAAGTAAATTTAGCCCTATTTTTCATGTTCTTTGTATTTTTGAAATCCTCATAACTTGACCTAGCTATTTCTACCACTATTTAAGCTAGGGTTCATGTTTAAAAATTTACCCATGTGTGACATGAAAGCATTTTGATGTTTAATGGTAGAAAATGAAAGTTTGATGAGTAGTAAACAATTTTTACTAGGTGATTTTTCATGAAAATACATTAGAGGACTAAATTGTAAAAGTTGTAGAAAACGACCTTGACCGAGGAAAAGGCAAGGTCTCAAACTAATCCGTAAAGAATATCATTTATTATCGAGGTAAGTTTATGTGCGAATAATGAGTTATATTAGTATTATGATTTATTATTTTTATTATTTTTAATATTGTTATGAATTGCAAATTTTTGTATATTGATAAAATCGATAAGTGTGGAAAACCCCGATTGAACCTTAGGAATCAACTAGGAAACGAGTGACATGTCACTAGGAACCCATTGTATTTATGATCGATTGTATATGTGATTCTGCGTGCTGGTTTAGTTGACTACCAGTGGCTAGGTAATCCTGCATTTGTTGCAGATACTTGTCAGCTTGTAAGAACAACATTGAGTAGCTTCGACTCTACCGTCAGCTTGTGTGAGCATTATGTGATATGTGAAAAGTGGTAGCTTCATCTACAAAATTGGTAGCTTCGGCTATAATATGTGTGGCACTTTTGTGCATCTTATTCTGAGTATCCTTTAGAATTCCACATGGTTCAACGGGTATTGAATTGATATAATAATATTGTGATAGAATGTAAAAAAATTTGACCGTGTGTTAAGAATGTGTATGTGCAGGTTGTGTGAAATATATCATGTGTGCTAAGTGCTTAATGTGTGTAATGAATTATATAGTAAGGCCATATGAGTAAGTGATGATCTTATACTCACAAAAGTGATAATAGGGAAACTTATTTTTATTAGATATGTATTTTAAGTTTTAAATACCCATTATTTGCATATGTATTTTAAGTTTTAAATACCCATTATTTGCATATAGACTTACTAAGCCTTATAGCTTACCCTTTCTCTTTTCCCTTCCCTTATAAGTTCGTCAAGCTAATCCGAGGTTTGGTGATCAACGGGATTCCATCAACAATATCAACAACCATTTTAGTATTTTGAAATTGAACTTTGAAATTATGGCATGTATAGGTGGTCTAATATTTTGGTTATATGTCAGTGTTCTTTTGGGTCCAATATTGTTAATAATGATTTGGTATTTGGCCATTTGAAATTAGTCATATATGGTTAAGTTATATTTTGCCAAAGTGATGCAATTTATTAAAGTACAAGCTTGCATAGTTTATGTGGAATGTCTGTGCATGTGTATACTTGTTGATGGTAGATAGAAATTAGTATATGAATGTCATATTGTGGATGTTTGAATGCGTTATTATGTTATGCTGAGTATTGGTAAAAGTGGTGTATTTGCTTATGTTTAAAGGTGGTAATTGTCTTGGAAAATAGTCTATATTTGTCCACACGGGTAGACACATAAGCGTGTGTCACAGACGGCCATGCCCATGGGCATGTTGGTAGGCCGTGTGTCCCCTGTATCTGAATTTATGAAAATTTAATGCCCAGTAGTAAACACACGGGTGGAGACACGACCGTGTGTTTCGACCGTGTGATGGACACGGCTTAGCCCATAGGCATGTAACTTGGCCGTGTGATGTAAATTGCATGTTGACGTAGAAACAGAATACTTAAGTTTTTACATACGGGCGGAGACATAGGCGTGTGCCCGGTCGTGTGAAGGACACGGCCTAGGACACGGGCGTGTGCTCGGCCGTGAGAAGGACACGGCCTAGGACATCGGCGTGTGCTCGACCATGTGAAAACCTCTGTAGGTTTTAATTGAAAAATAAATTCCATACGGGCTAGGGACATGGGCGTGTGTGATCACATGGCCTACCCACACGGGCGTGTCCTTGCGCCACATGAGCCTATGCCCTATTTTGAGTAAAATTATTCTAAGTGTTCGAAAAGTTTCGGTTTGGTTCTGGTTTATACCTAATGTATCTTAGGGGCCTCGTAGGCCCATAATAAGAATGTTATGAATAAGAATGAAAAAGCTTTTAAATTTATGTGGTAATCGTGTATCGGAATCAAATGATTATGTGAGTGTAAGTACAGTAATGCCTTATACCCTAATTTGATGACAAATATGGGTAAGGGGTGTTACATTTAGTGGTATCAGAACTACGGTTTAGTCAATTCTTGGACCAATGTAGCAAGTGTAAGAGTCTAGCTATATATACCATATGTGTGAATTTTGATAGTGTGATGGTTCCTAATCTTTTAAATTGCTTTTTCATATAGTAAATGGACCCCGAACTGATTGTGGCTGACGACGCAGGAAGTAAGGCGTCGGCTCTCACTCAAGGGACCACACCACCCGAGAGTAGGAATATCAAATCTAGTCAGAGAGGAGAAGCTCAGGAAGCCTTCCTCCACATGATGAACGAATGGTACACGGAGTTCATTCGGGCGAATCCGAATGCTCAACCTCCCCCACCTCCTCCTATCCCTCAACTGATTCTGGTAGCTCCACAAGGTATAAAAATGATGAGATTGAGTAAGCCTCCTGTTGACAAGATTCATAAGTATGGGGCCGAGGAATTTAGAGCTAGTGTTGATGATGACCCCGAGAGGGTAAAATTTTGGCTCGAAAACACTATTTGGGTATTTGATGAGCTCTCTTGTACACCCAAGAAGTGTTTAAAGTGTGCCATATCACTTCTGAGAGACTCGGTGTATCAATGGTGGAAAATGCTAGTCTCGGTAGTACCTAAAGAAAGAGTCACTTAGTGGAGTTCTGAAAGAAGTATATAAGTCAACATTTTATTGATCAAAAGCAAAAGGAATTTTTAGAACTGAAGCAGGGCCGAATGACAGTGTCCGAGTATGAGCAAGAATTTGTTCGACTCAGTAAGTACACTCAGGAATGTGTTTCTATAGAAGAAATCATGTGTAAAAGATTTGAGGACGACCTAAATGAAAACATCAAATTGTATGTGGGGATTTTGGAAATAAAGGAATTTGTTGTGTTAGTAGATCAGGCTTGCAAAGCAGAGGAATTATGTAAGGAAAAGAGAAAAGCTAAATCAGATGTTAGAGATATGAAGAAGAGATCGATGAGTAAGTCTTTTCAGCCTTCGTCAAAGAAATTGAGGATGTGCAAAACCGTTCGACTATTTCAGCCAAAAATCCAAGTAGAACTCGTGGGAGACAAAATACGGGTTCTAAGGCTCAGACCACTTCTGTAGCTAGTGTTGACAATGTTAAGCCAAGTAACCCCGAATGCCAACACTGTGGTAAGAGACATCCCAGTGAGTGCTGGATGATCACCGGGGCTTGCTTCAAATGTGGCTCCTAAGATCACTTTATCAATGATTATCCTGAAATAGTGGTGAAGAAAACTAATCAGAGTGTTAGACCAAGTAATACGTCTACTAGAGGGAGGCCTGTAAAAAATGTAAAAGATGGAGCTAGTAGAAAAGGCATAGTCAGAGATTTAGCTGCAATATCTGAGGCCAGAGCACCTACAAGAACCTATGCCATTCGTGCCTAGGAAGAAGTGTCATCCCCTGACGTAATCACTGGTACATTTTCTCTTTATGATATTAATATTGTTACACTAACCGATCCCGGGTTTACATATTCTTATATTTGGATAAAATTGGTAAATGATATGAAATTACCTATAGAGTCAATTGAATTTGTGATTAAGGTGTCAAACCCTTTAGGCAAATGTGTGTTAATTGATAAGATTTGCATGAATTGTCCCTTAGTGATTCGAGGTCACTGTTTTCTGGCCAATCTAATGTTATTCCCATTTTGATGAGTTTGATGCCATTTTGGGCATGGATTGGTTGTCAGCACATGATGCTAAGGTGAATTATAGAGAGAAGGTTATTGAATTGAAGTGTGAAAATGGTGAAATCCTCCATGTTGAAACAGATGAGTCTAGAGAATTGCCTATTTTGATTTCGTTAATGACTACTTAGAGGTATTTAAGGAAGGGTTATGAGGCATATTTGGCATATGTATTTAATATGAAAGAGTCCGAATTGAAAGTGGAATTAGTACCGGTAGTTTGTGAATTCTTGGATATATTTCCAGAAGAATTGCCAGGGATACCTCTTGTCAGAAAGGTAGAGTTTGCCATTGACTTGTTACTAGGGACTGCCCCTATATCTATAGCTCCATATAGGATGGCTCCAACTAAACTAAAGGAATTGAAAGTGCAACTACAAGAGTTGACAGACAAAGGATTTGTGAGGCCTAATTTTTCTCCCTTGGGTGCTCCCATATTGTTTGTGAAGAAAAAGGATGGATCGATGAGACTTTGTATCGGTTATAGGCAACTTAACAAGGTGACAATAAAGAAAAAATACCCCTTACCAAGAATTGATGATCTATTTGATCAATTAAAAGAGGCAACTGTATTTTCAAAAATAGATCTAAGATCCGGATACTACCAACTAAGGGTGAAAGATTCTGATGTGCTGAAAATCGCTTTCAGAATAAGGTATGGACACTATGAGTTTATTGTGATGCCTTTCGGTTAACTACCGCCTTAGCTGTATTTATGGACTTAATGAACCAAATTTTTAGGCCATACTTGGATAAGTTTGTGGTAGTATTCATAAATGACATCTTAATTTATTCTCGTGATGGAAATGAACATGCCGAACATTTGAGGATAGTTTTACAAATTTTGCGAGTTAATCGGTTGTATGCTTAATTTAGTAAAAGTGAGTTTTGGCTCAGTAAATTTGGATTTTTGGGTCACATTGTTTCAAGAGATGGCATTCGATTTGATCCGAGTAAGATCTCGGCAATAGTTGATTGGAAGCCATCGAAAAATGTATCAGAGGTTAGAAGTTTTCTGGGTTTGGTTGGATATTACAGATGCTTTGTAAAAGGATTTTCAATAATCGCTTCTCCGGTGACCAAGTTGTTGCAAAAAGATGTTAAGTTTGAATGGACCAAGAAATGTTAGCAAAGTTTTGAGAAATTGAAGACAATGTTGGCTGAGGCGTCAATGTTAGTGCAACCTAAGTCCGAAAAAGAATTTGTGATTTACAGTGATGTGTCCTTAAATGGTCTTAAATGCGTATTGATGCAAAAGGGTAAAGTAGTGGCGTATGCCTCGAGACAATTGAAGCCGCACGAAAAGAACTACTTGGCACATGACCTGGAATTAGTCGTTATTGTCTTCGCTTTGAAAATTTGGCGACACAATTTATATGGTGAAAGGTATCATATTTTCACTGATCATAAGAGCTTGAAGTACTTGATGTCACAAAAAGAATTGAACCTACGATAACAGAAGTGGCTTGAGTTGATAAAAGATTATGAGTTAGAGATTGACTACCACCTGGGAAAGGCGAACATAGTCGCCGATGCCTTGAGTAGGAAATCATTATTCACATTGAGGGCTATAAATACACAGTTGGCCTTATCCGATGATGGTTCAATTTTGGTCAAAATGAGAGCTAGACCGATGTTTATTCAAGAAATTTGTGAAGCTCAGTCAAGTGACAGTGATTTGCAAGCCAAGAAGGCTCAATGTGAATCGGGTACCAAATTGGAGTTTCAAATTGGTTCCGATGGTTGTGTAAGGTTCAAAGACAGAATTTGCATACTAAAAAACGATGAGCTCATCCTAAAAATTTTACTTGAAACGCATAATAGCTGTTTGTCTATTCACTCCGGAAGTACCAAGATGTATAACAATTTGAAGAAATTATATTGGTGGTCCGGCATGAAAAGAGATGTCTCCGAGTTTGTATCGAGATGCTTAATTTGTCAGCAAGTGAAGGCTGAACATCAAGTACCTTCTGGCCTATTACAGCCTATCATGGTTCCCGAATGGAAATGGGATCAAATCACTATGGATTTTGTGACAGAATTACCGATGTTGCCGAGTAGGAAAGATATCGTTTGGGTTGTGGTTGATTGGTTTATGAAATCAACCCATTTTATACTAGTGCGTACTGACTATTCACTTGATAAGTTGGCTGACTTATACATTTCTGAGATTGTGCGATTACATGGAGTACCTTTATCGATGTCTCGGATAGGGATCCAAGGTTTACATTATGGTTTTGGAAAAAGTTGCAAGAAGCCTTGGGCACCAAGTTAAATTTTAGTACGGCATTCCATCCGCAAACCAACGGTCAATCGGAAAGAGTAATTCAGATACTAGAAAATATGCTTTGATGTTGTGTATTGGAATTCAAAGGTAGCTGGGAAAAATATCTACTTTTGGTTGAATTTGCCTATAACAATAGCTATCAGTCGAGTATTCAAATGGCGCCTTATGAGGCATTGTATGGAAGAAAGTGTCAGACACCCTTATATTGGACCGAATTAAGTGAGAAACAAATTCACAGAGTCGACTTGATTAGAGAGACCGAAGAGAAAGTAAAGGTAATTCGTAATTGTTTGAAAGCTGCGCCAGATCGACAAAAGGCCTATGCGGACTTGAAAAGAAAGGAGATTGAGTTTCAAGTAGGTGATAAAGTATTCTTGAAAGTGTATCCTTGGAAAAAGATTTTGAGATTTAGCAGGAAAGGCAAGTTGAGCCCGCGTTTTATCAGACCATATGAGATTGTGGAAAGAGTTGGACTGGTAGCATATCGACTGGTTTTACTGATAGAATTAGAAAAGATTCACTATGTATTTCACGTATTGATGCTATGGCGTTACCGTTCTGATCCGTCACATGTGATTTCCCTAACTGAAGTTGAAATTCAGCTAGATATGACGTATAGTGAAGAGCCAATCAAAATTTTAGCACGAGAAAAGAAGCAATTAAGAAACAAAAGTGTGGCATTGGTAAAAGTATTATGGAAAAATAATGGAGTAGAAGAGGCTACATGGGAACCGAAAGAGATCATGAGAAAACAGTACCCAAACCTTTTTACTGGTAAAATTTCCGGGGATGAAAATCCCTAAAGAGGGGAAAGTTGTAATAGCCCAGTTTAGGGCCTAAACGGAACAGTGGTTTTGGAACCACGAATTCAAGGTAGAAAAATTTATTCCGATAAAGTTTTGAGGTTTAATATGAGATTAAGTGCATGTGTGAAAAATTGGTAAACAAATTTTATCGATAAAGTATTCAATTGAATTACTAGGACTAAATTGCAAGAATTTCAAAATGTGTATTCCAGAAGCATTGAGTGTTAAATTGAAATGGATTCATAAATTAAAGGTCCTTATTTAGCAATTTGACCATTTTATAGCATGATGGATAAAAATACCCATGGAAGGGAAAAATTTCAAAGAATGCCATTAAGGGCATTTTGGTCATTTGGGAATTAAAAGTAATAAAAAGGGAAAAATAAGTCAAAAATGTGTCTCTTCTACCCACCATAGCCGAAATTGTCAAGGAAGCCATAGCTAGGGTTTTATTCTTTTTCAAGCTCAAAGTAAGTGCAATCAAGTCCCGTTTTTAATCTTCTTTACATTTTTGGAGTCCTTGAAGCTTGAATTTTCTATTTCTACCACCAATTCAAGCTAGGGTTCATATTCAAAAATTGACCCATGTGTGACATGAAAGTAATTTGATGTCTAGTGATAGAAAATGAGAGTTTGAAATGTAATAAACAACTTTTACAAGGTGATTTTTCATAAAAATGCATAAAAGGACCAAATTGTAAAAGTTGTAAAACTTGTGCATAAAGTGTGAAATAGTGAGAAATGTGGGCTGTTATGAGAGTATTATAAGTTCGGCTAGGCTTGGGTAATTAAGGAATTTAGTGCATTTTATTATACAAGCCTAGGGACTATTTTGCAAATATGTGAAAGTTTAGAGGTAAAATTATAATTTTGCCAAAGGATGAATTATGGACTGTTTTAGTCAATGTGGTAATTAAATAAGCTTAATTTGGTATTATAGATCAAGAACGACGATAAATCGACCTTGACCAGGGGAAAGGCAAGGTTACGAACTAAATCGCAAAAGTTTAGCATTTTGTTTCAAGGTAAGTTTATATGTGAATAATGTGTTATTTTGAATTTATGATTATTTATCTTATTAATTATAATATTGTGGTAAATTATCAAATGTGCATGTTGAAAAATATCGACAACTGTAAGCAGCACTGGGTAATATCGGTTCGACCGTCAGCTTATGTGAGTAGGCCCGTGAATAGCTCAATGTGAGCATCTATGTGAAATGTGATAAGTAGTAGCTTCGGCTAGAAACAAGTGTGGCACTTTGTGTAATCTTTCCGTGTATCCTTTAAAATTCCGTATGGTTCAATAGGTGATAAAATGAAACGATATGATAGTGTGTAATAGAAAGTGATAATGACAGTGTGTTGAGATGATATGTGTGCAGCTATAAGTGATTATCATATGTGATATGTGCTTAGTATGTGTGGTGAATTATTTTGGTAAGGTTAAATAAGTAAGTGATAAATATTCACACTCATATTATGGTTATATGTATTTATTCTTGTTATCATAGTATTATGAGACTTTGATGTCCATTATTTGCATATAGACTTACTAAGCTTTTTAGCTTACCCCTTTTCCTTTCCCTTCCCATATAGGTTTCTCAAGCAAGCTCGAGGTTCGGTGATCAACGGGAATCCATCAACACTATCAACAACTATTTTGGTATTTTGATTTAAACACTTAAGATTATGGCATGTATAGGTGGTCTATTCATTTTGTTATGTGTCATAGTCATTAGGGCCAAAAATGTTGGTTAAATGTTGTTAGTAGTTATTTTGTATATGGCCATTTGAAATGAGCCAATAATGATTAATTATGTTTAATCAATGTGATAGAATTCACCAAGTGCAAGCTTGCACGTTTGTATGAAATGTGACGTGATGGGTATGCATGGTGAATGTGAAACAAAATTGTGTATAAATGTCATGTTTGTGGATGTTTGGATAAGCATTTATGCCATGGTTATGTATTAGCAAAATTGGTCTATGTTTGCTTATGTTTCAGGGTGGCAAAGGGCTTGGTAAATAGCCCTATATTTGTCCACACGGGTAGACACACGGGCATGTGTCTAGGCCGTGCGTCCCCTGCACCCAAAGTTGACAAAACAGAATGTCCAGTAATAAACACACGAGTAGAGACACGGCCGTGTGAAGGGCATGGTCTAGCACACGGGCGTGTGACTTAGTTGTGTGCCCCAAATGCTTGCTGACGTTATAAATAGACTACTCAAGTTTTCACACGGGTGAGGACACGGGCGTGTCATGGCCATGTGAAGGACATGGGCTATAGACATGGGCATGTGCCAGGCCGTGTGAAAACCTCTGTAGGTTCGAAATAAAAAATAAATCTCACATGGGTCAGGGACATGGGCGTGTGCGACCATATGGCCTACCCACATGGGCATGTCCTATGTCACACGGGCGTGTGACTCTATTTTGAGTAAAAATTTTCTAAGTACACGAAAAGTCTCGTTTTAGTCCCGAACCACTCCAATGTATATTTAAAGCTTCATAGGCCCATAATAGGGACGAGATGTGAATGAATGAAAAGTTTTAAATCGTAATGAAATTTTATAGTTTACTTGGGTACGAGTGTTATCGTTTAAGTCCGATAATGCCTCGAACCCTGTCCGGTGTCGGATACAGGTAAGGGGTGTTACATTTTACTTATTCTTAATTCTTGAAAAATTCATCATTATTATCAATTTGTTCCAATGGAATCTCATTCTCGTTTGAAGGATGAATTAATTGTTGTGACTATAATTGTCTTGAAATAAAATTAAATCTATTTTCATCAAAAATGGCATCTCTTGATTCAATAACAGTATTAATTGAAATCGAATCATTTAGTTCGATTGCCATGAACCTATGTGCCTTGCTATTATGTGCATATCCTATAAATATGAATTCAATTCCTCTTTCACCTAACTTTTTACGTTTAAGTGTTGGAACTTTGACAATAGCTCTATTGCCTCAAATCTTCAAATAATTAAGGTTTGGTTTCCTTCTCCTCCATTGTTCATAGGGGTTATTTTAGTTTTCTTATTAGGAATTCTATTCAATATATGACAAGCTGTTAGAATAGCTTCTCCCCAAAAACCTTGTCCAAAACCTAAATATAATAACATTGAATTTACCATTTCAGTTAAGACTCTATATTTCCTTTTAACTACACCATTTTGTTGTGGTGTGTAAGGGGCTAAAACTTGATGGATAATTCTAGTGGATTCAAAATAACTTAAATTTTAGTATCCTCCACCTCTATCCAATCTTAAACACTTGATAAATGATTCACATTGAAGTTCAACTTCAGATTTATAAACTTTAAATTTATCAAGCGCTTCATCTTTTAAATGCAATAAATGTACATAGCAATATTTAGAATAATTATCAATAAAAGTAACAAAATATTTATTTCTACCTACTGTAGGAAATTTATACATGTCACATAAATCACTATGTATCAAATCAAGCAACATTGTTTTCCTTTTAACCTTAGGGAAATGTTTCTAGTAATTTTAGTCAACATACATGTATTGCATTTTTCAATATTATTCTTAAAAACATGAATTAAATCTAACTTATGCATGCCATTCAATTTTCTATAATTCAAATGACCTAATCTATAATGTTGTAAACAATAAGATTCAACCATATAAGCAGAAATAGTATTTTTATTCTTATTAATAATATTGAGTTTGAACATGACATGCCCTTATACATATACCCTTCCCCTACAAAAATTCTTCCCTTAGATAGAATAAACTTATTTTTCTCAAAAACAAGTTTAAAACCAAACTTATTTAACAAGCTTTCAGACACTAAATTATTCCTAACTTCTAGTACATAATATACATCATTCAAGGTTAAGACCTTTACAGAAACGAGTGGTAGTTCAACAGACCTATTGCCTTTTATTGCTGCGGTGGAAGAATTTCTCATGTACAAGATATTGTCATATTCATATTGTGCAAATTTTGTGAACATGCTTTTGTCTTTGCACACATGTTTGGATACTCCAGTATCAATTCACCATGCATTATCATCTTGTGCCATATTAATTTCAGATATGATGGCAATGAACTTTTTGTTATTATCAGCCTTAGAAGATTATTTCTTCTTTAAAAATTGACATTTATTCTTGAAACGTCCCAACTAACCACAATGATAACATGAGCCTTTTTGTTTCTTTTTGAATTTAGGTGCTCTATCAATTTGTTTGAACTTTTTCTTGGATGGTGTAGTAGTTTGTACATCCTCTGTAACATACACTTTGGCATTTTCAGAATCTAGGTGATGATTTTGCTTTCGATATTCTTCTTTAATACGAAGATGGTTTGCCAAAGCCTCAAGAGATTTTCTTTTTCTTATGTTTTAGGCTACTTTTAAAGCCTTTCTAGGATAGAGGAAGTTTGTCTATAATAGAGGATATAACAATCATTTCATCCATTTTCATATCATATTGCTTAAATTGATTGAACATTTTTTTAATATCACGAAATTGTTCCATAACAGAACTACCATCAATCATTTGATAATTATTAAAATGACTAACAAGAAATTTCTTACTTGTAGCATCTTCGTTCATGTATCTTGTCTTTAATTTATCCCATAATTCCTTAGTGGTGACCTCATTTTGGTAGATGTTAAACAAACTATTGGATAAACCATTCAATATGTGGTCTATGCACAAGTAATCAGCATTGTTCCATTTATGTCTTTCTCAGATTGCAACAGCAGGTTCATTTTCATTCTCTTTTGGTCTTGGAGTATCCAAAAACATGGGCAATCTTTAAAGTTGATAATAAGAAGCGCATCTTTTTCTGCCATTGTTGGAAATTGCCACCACCAAGCCAATCAAGTTTGACAAAGTTGGAAGCCAACTCCCTTAGTATTCCTCTTTCATGTGTTGTAGTAGTCATCATGATAATAGATGATAAGCTATAAAAGTAACATATTTTAATCCCATTCTTAATGTATTTTTGGATGATTTATTATGTAAATCAGTGAATTTGATTCTCCTAATCCTTTAAATTCATGTTTCTATACTTAGGTGAGCATAGGGGAACGAAAGGAGCAAAAAAGGGGGCCAAAATCAGACTAAAAGGGTTGTTTTCAGGATTCACACGGCTTGAGCATTTCCACACGACCTAGGCACATGCCCGTGTGAGCCACACGGGCTGGCCACATACCCATGTGTTAGCCCATGTCAATTTCGCACCCTATTTCTCTTTTACGTGGAAAAACCCAAATTTTAGGCTTTCTGAACATTCTAAAGTCTATAAATACACACTAGAAGAAGACCTAAAGGAGCACGCAAAGAAGACTAAAGAAAAGACTCGAAGAATGCCATCAGAATCATCTCAGAAAGCAGATCTCCTTCAAGATTGAAGATCTTCATTTAATTTCTTTAGAAGTTTATTTGCTTTTCTTTATGTCTTGTTGTTATCTTAACTTTAAGAAGTTTCTGTTTAGGATGATGAAATAAATTCCCTAGATACCTAGGGAAGATGAAACCTATGATGAATCTTGTTATTTAATGTCTGATTTACATGATAAATACTTGATTTTTGTTCTCAATTATGTATGCTTAATTCGTATTTTAATATTTTAAGGATATTAATTCATGTTTAATGTACTTATTTCAGTGAAGCAAAAGTCCCTATTTAATAGTAGATCTAGCATAATTAGTGGAGTTGCATGTAATCCTAGAAATAGGACGACATAAATCTACAAGATTAGAGTATAAGAGAATCCATAAATCGAGTTAATGCGACAATAAGGGTTTTAATTAGAAAGATATTTTAATTAATCAACATAGAGTTAGTTGTTCTTACTCTTGAAAGAGATATTAACATAATTTAGGGATTTTTACGGATCAAGACACAAGTGAATAAATCATTTAAATTCAGATTCATAATAATAAGTGAAATCTAGGTGGATTCTTTCCTGGTATCTCATTGGTTTTCTTTAAATATTTTCCTAATTTATTCTCTGTTGCGTTCTTAGTAATTAGTTTAGTTAAATATAGATTAAAAAAAATCATCCCAAATTATCGGCTAAATAATAGAAAAATAGTAATTACTAGTACTTTTAGTCCTCGTGGATACGATATTCCCTGCTCACCATAGCTATACTATTATTCGATAGGTGCGCTTGCCTGAGTCATATTTTTAGTTAGTTTAGTGACACATCAATAGAACCTTAAAATTGTTAGTACAAATCTTCAGTGAGGACAATCTTGAACACACGAACAACAACTCGAACAGGAAATGAAGAAATAGGATAAGGCTCCAAAGCGTGTATCAAGCCACTATCTTTAAAGTTCTATTCGCCCTCACCTATACTTGGTGTGCAAATGAGTTTTAAGCAAATGAATCTCGAGGATACAATAATTCTGATGACTATTTGCATTTTGCACTGATGAAAAAGTCCACTAAGCACTGAGCAATGTATAATAAGAAAATCAATTTCTATAAAGAATTTTTGTAGTAACTCTTTATAAAACAATCTAGTAATATTAGAAAATGAAGGAAAAATAGAAAGAATTTTTAGAACTTGTTGGTATATTTCCAAATGAAATATCATTCCTATTTATAAGAATTTCATGTCTCTTCTAGAGAAATCTTTCAATAGGTGTCTTTTCTAAATAATAATATCTTTAAAAGAGATATAATTATTTAACTAATATCTCTTGATTAAATATAACTATTCAAATAATATTGTTTGAATAGTCATAATTCTTTGTCAATAACCAAAAAGATATATTTTTTTATTAATTACACCCTTTCATTTATAGTTATTGGAACACTATAAATATTATAGAAAATGTTCCAACAGTGCAACCAATGTTATTATGAAGATCAGATATAGTTTTAGTGAATCTACTCAGGGATGAAGTCAAGAAATTTTTCTTGATGGCAGAATTAAGTTTTATATTCTTATGGGAGCTAAAATTTAATTTCATAATTTTAATAGTTTATAATCAAAATTTTATTATTTTGAGAGAGGCTAAATTATAATTTTTCTTTTTATTAAATTAAAGGGTCAAAGTGAAAATTTTCATTTTTTAGGGGTCGAGTCTCCTACCCGCCTCTATCTTCACCTCTAGATCTACAGCGTAATAACAAGTAGGAGATTCACGTAGTGATCAAGTTACACACTTCTAATTTATTTTTGTTATTTACTTTTGTTTAAGCTAGATTTAGGTTTAGTTAAAGTAAAATATTATTAAAAAAAATCTTTGGACCGTGGCTAGTAAACATAATTACCTTGGATTTTAGTTGATGATTTTAATGATTTTCTTTCTTAAGAAGATAAAGAGAAGGGGACTTCTGGTGTCTCCTACTTAGAGATTTCAATGAATTTCTAAACTTTTGTAAAATGATAAGTAGTACATATGGTCAAACTTACGTGACCCCGTAAACCTCGTTCAAGAAAGATCATATTATGTTTTATCAATCCACAATGATGACTAATTTCATACAAAGATGCATATGTCGCTTATCTTCCTAGCACTAAGATCCTATCATTGCCCCTACTTTTAACCCTTTCACCCTCAAGACCAAGGCCTACAACAGGCCCTTTTGCTTTCAGAAAAATGTGGATGCAACATCCAGACTTCCCAACCAATCCTCAATCACTTTTAGTCAAACCCTATGTTTAGGAGGAAGATGCTTTTGGATTGCCACCACCATTGAAGCTTTCATGGCTCACTTGAAGGATTGGAACCAGGAAAATGCTTTTGGAAATATATTTAGGGGGAAGAAGCAAGTTCTTTCTTGACTTAGTGGCATTGAGAGGGCAATACAAAATCCTAAATATGTTTCTATTCAAACTAGAAAATGGCAGTACCCGAAATTTTTAAATGTGCAAAGTAGCACATGATGTGGACCACAAAAAGTAGGATTGTGAATGAACAGAGTGTTTGTTGAACAATTCATAAATAATTCAATTTTTGTTCATTTATTAAACTAAATAAATAAATATGAACAAAATTTAAATACTCGTTGAACAAACGAACCAAACATGAATAAAACTTATTCGGTTCATTTATATTCGTTTAAAACTTGCTTATTATTTGATTATTATATAATCAATAATATTATGATTGCTTGTGCTGCTTAATTTATTTATTCATAATACAATTATTGATATTTATATTTGATTATTTAAACTTTGCAGCTGATATGGTTTTTTTCCACAAAGACTGATGAGTAGAGTCAAAGGGAAGGGGTGCATCGCAAAATTGGAATTAGACCTGCTGAAGAGCTTGGGAAATACTTGGGATCTTCTCTCTCCCTTATATTTCTTTATTAATATTTTTTTTTTCCTTTTTGTTCTTTTGTTTTTGTTAGTTCTATAAATAAACAGCATTGCATTGTGTAGATACTAATTCTCGTCTGTCAGCAATCAGAGGAAAATATATGAGTATGCATACAATAAAGGGTCGTCACATAGCATGTATCACATAAAATATAATATTTTTGTCGATAAAATGTTGAGGCAATGATAATACATTGATGGAACATGAAATAGTGTAATAGGATGATAAGAAATTGTTTTGTTTTTGTATTGTTTATATAATATTAGGTGAGAGATGATGATAACACAGTTTGAACGGTGAAATTTGTCTCCTTTGGTTGGCATAAACTTTTCTGCTTTGGTTTGAAATCAACCTCCGGATATTGTTCCTGTCATTTAATTTTTGAATGCACCTATTTCTAATTAAAAATAAAACAATATAACTATTGTTCAAAGTGCCAAACAGGAAAAACTATGTAATTTACAAAATATTCACTCTTTTTTTTACAGTTATAGGAGTATGACAATAAAATAAAATTCTATACGATAGTTAAAATCAAAGGGTGACATTATTTCCGAATAATATTTGCCTCGGGCCATCTTCAGTCTTCAAGACTGAGCTGTCTATCAACTCTTTGTATGGTGTAGGTACCCCTGCTTTCTGTCTTGATCATGCAATGGTAGGCCATTGCTGATGATGCTGATATTCATTCTAACTGTTTCAGCAGATCGGCGGATGCACTTCCAGGATCCCCAGAATTCATGCATCGACAGTCGAATTTGTGATGACATCGCCCTCCAACATCCGAAGTACCTTCACAGTGTAAACTCCACTGAGTTAACTGTAAACTAGGGAAGGATTACATATAAAGTTCTATAAGAATCATAGAGGTGACAGGGTGCTGTTTCAAGAAGCTATTGAAGTTTGATAGGCTTGTAATTTTGGAATATGGATCGCTTTTATCGCAAAGTGGAAACACTGCAGAAAGAACCAACAGTGTCTCGCAGAAGATAAACTTCACATGCATATACAGCTTGCTATGATCATTGAAACAATGATGAGCCGATATATACACAATTCTTTTTTCGAAGGGGTTTTTGTTATGTAAATTTCATTTTCCCAACCTGAGACATGCGAGGCCTTGTATGAGGATCCCGCCTGATGCAAAAGGAAGCACATTGCAGCATGCCATAAACCTCTTGCTCCACATAGCCGTTCCCCAAGCGGGGGTCAACAAGTTCCCGTATGGCATGACTTTCTAGTAAAGGGCGTGCCTAATCCATATTCGAACAAGTGAGAAAATCCATTTAGATAAATTCTAGAAGTAACAGAAGGTGATCTGTTGATGTTCTTATGACGAAAAGTAAATCTAAATTATTAAAGATTTTCAGCAAACACCGATGTATAAGTTCATAACCTAAAATAAGTCAAGATTAATACCCATTCTGTGAGGCACTGCTGTCCCTTTGGCCGACTGATGTCCATAGCTTTTCGTCCAGTGATGAGCTCTACCATTACCACCCCAAACGAATAGACATCAGCTTTTTCTGTGATTTGGCCGCTTTGGGCATATTCTGGAGCTAAATACCTACCAAGAAGAGTGTTTTCCTGAATAAATTTGTCCTTGCTAGATAATATAAGTAACAAGGAATAAACTAAGCTAGTATGTACCCGAATCGTCCAATCACTCTAGTTTCCACTCCCCTGTCTCCATCCGGCTGCCACCTTGCCAACCCAAAATCCCCAACCTAAAGAGTCCAGAAGTAGTCAGTTTACAGTCTGTCCTATGCTATATGTGCCTAAGGTTTGATACAAAAAGAAGACTATTCACACTTGAATGAGACGGGCATTAAGAAGAACAAACAGCTGGTTTGAGAAATTTGAAATTTTGTTCAGATTGAGCTTAGAAGATGTGACATACTAATGGTTCAAAATCGTGGGTGAGAAGGATATTATTAGGCCGCATATCACGGTGTACAATACAACCAACTCTGCACTCTTCATGAAGGTATCTCAATCCTCTGGCTGCTCCAACAGCAATCTTTTGTCGTGCTGACCATTTCAATGTATCATGATTATGCCCTGAAAATTTCCCATATTATGATTAAGTTACCAATTTAGAGAAATTATCAATGATTATGAAGGAAAAGGGACAATATTAGACTTGTAGACAGCTTGCGCCAGTACAACTACCAAGCAGCATTTTTCATTAAGGTCAGTTCAAACCCGTGATCGTGAACAATTACATACACTTCAACCATATTTATCTACCAATTAAATGTTGTATCAATGTCATGACTTAAGGACATTCCTGTGAACTCATGTTAGTTAATCAATGGAACTATGGTTCCAAAGTTGGTCAAACTGAAAAACTGAGATAAATATTTCGATTGCAATACATAAGTGGAGAGGAAAATCTCCCTGGATGTTCTGGCTACTTGCTTTCTAGCAGTTTCATGATCATGTTCAGCAAGTGATAACATGAATTAGGGTAAAAGTGAACTTACCATAAAGATGAGAATCCAAAGAGCCATTGCAAACGTACTCATAAACTAGCAATCTTTTTCCATCCTCAATGCAGAAGCCAATCAGCATTACAACATTCCGATGCTGTGCACAACTTAAAACCTCAACTTCCGAGCAAAATTCCCGGTCACCTTGAGAACTAGCCAATTTATGTAGCTTCACAGCTATCACCTGACCATCTGGTAAGATCCCTCTATGAACAGAACCAAATCCACCTTCAGCCAAGAAATTCGATTGTGAAAAGCCATTTGTAGCATGTTCTAGTTCAGCATAAGTGAACCACCTTGGAGGGTGCCCAAACACAGGAGCTTTGTGCTGACATATTGAACATAACGGAGGAGGTCCAGGAGGAGCATTTCTTGACAGTGAGATAGCTTCCCTCACACTTTTGCTGACCTTCAGATCAAGCCTATAATTAAGGACCCCAACATCAGGTTCTCTGTTCAATGTAGATAATTTCTCCAACAAAATGTTATATGTTGAAGTAAGAGATGAATCATTCAGTCTCTGTAAATCCTTCCCAAGATGCTTAGAGTCAGCGCTAGAATTACAAATGTCAGACATCCATGGAGGGAAATAAGATCTTGTTTTAGGAGGATCTAACTCACAGTCAGTGTCTGAATCAGATTCGAAGAGATTTTGGCTTTCCTCAGTAATAAATGAATACTCTTTCTTCAAACTCTCATATAACGCAGGAAGGATCAATGGTGAGGCCCCTGGATCAGAGCCTGATATTGATGAAGTTCCAATATCAGTAGCAGTCAGGGATGATTCACGCTCAGGACTACTGACTGGAGTCACAAATGGCCCTTTTGTTTCATCTAACAAGTCATGCGTGCTTTTCTTACGTTTAGGGTATGTTCCGGATTCAAATGATAATGGCCAAGCCAATTGAGGTGCCATGTTCGGTGATCCAACCAAATTCAATCGAAGAACTTTTGGCTGAGATCGCTTCATGACCACAAGATTGCATTGCAGCTCTTCCAGACAGTGTTTCTTCTCATGTTTTAAGTGTCTGTGCAAGGATTCAAAAGCAATAATAACCATAATTAGTTGAACAAAATAGAAGAGTTAAAAGGAAACTGAAGTAAACGAAGAACTTATTGAACATGAGAATGCTGTCCACTACACAAATGAGTTAACTAAGACCTTGTGTAATTTGCACAGTCACCCTAGCTACAAGCATGCCTTAAGCTAACAAGATGTGATACATCATGCAAGAGAACAAAGTTTACATTGTATATATTACTTGTCCAATATAACCCAGTTGGATTGGGCTTTCTTGGCTTCAGTTGCGACTATTCCGTATGGTGATCCAGGAACAATTTTTATCCTCACTTTTACCTGCAAACATAACTTCAAAATTCAACTCCAGGAACAAATAATGTACTAACTAAAGAAACATCAGAAAATAATCAATCCACAAACCTTGTCAGGGTCATAAACATCTTTTAACTGGAAAATCATTTGGGAGCATGAATCTGCAATATCTTGTTTTGCATCTGAATTAGCTCCGGAGGCTGAGAGAGACTTCCAATGACCAGTGGCGCAATCACTGGTAAATCTTGAAATACCCCATATCCTTCTACCTGAGAATCAATGAAGTTATTAACAGCAAATAGTTTGAAGTGAATAAAGCAGCAGAATGCTTAAACCTCATTTGATATATAACTGAACCTGATAATTGCATATTAAGATGATAAGAAATTGCAATGAACATTATCTTAGCCTAGGCATTGAGCATTTCGACCTGATAATAGATCAATTAATTTCGATAACATTCTTTGTTAGTCGCCATTTATAATCTGTAAAGCGACTGTATCAAACATAGAATGAAGAAGCTGAGATTAGCAGTTATGAACCAACCCAACAGCCAATGTTCAACAAAGGATTAAAGGAATATTCTGCAATTTCACCACAAGCTCACTATCATTTACTCATACCAAGTGACGTTAAAAAGCATCATTAACTTCAGAAACATAAAGAATTTCATTTTCCACTTCAACATGTACATAGGTAAAGAACAAGGACGAAATAAGTTCCTTCAAAACTTTTCTTTCTATTGGATAAAAAGGCAACATATTTTGTTGCAATGACTGCATCTTGCCACTTGTAAGACTTCAAGGTTTCAAGATCCAAACCTGCCAACCAGGCAAAATCTCTATACGCCGACTATTACATTTTATGCTTTAGATCATCTAGTGATAATTCTTTCCTTAAACATAAGCAACTGGTGTAGAAGTAGAACATATTAGTTATCAAACATATGAAAAGCAGAACCCAATGTGCTCAATGATTTTATCATCATACAAAAGTAAAGAGAAAACAAATAAAAGTGAAAAATGTGTTTAAGAGGAAAAAGTAAGTTACTTGAGGAGTGGACAGGAATAACCACGAGCAGCTTAATGCAATCCCCAGGCTGGGCAACATGAGTCAAAGCCCAGACCAGAGCAGTCCTTGGGATCTCCCTTGCTGCTTTAACAGCCACCACAACTACTTTACTAGCCAAATCTGAGCTACCCTTCTGTTTCATCTCCAAAGCCAAGCTAGAAACTAAACCCCTAAACACCTTCCACACACCCCATAATCAAAATCCACCCAACCCCCCTTTCTCCATCATAAACAAAACTCTCGATCAAAAAAGACTGTATTTTTCCCTGATTCACAATACCCAAGATGTCTTCTTTTTTTTACCCCTTCTTTGAAGTGCTCGGCAGAAAAGCTTGATTTGAAAAAAGAGGAAGCAGCAGACAGGGACGTGCACTTCAAGGTAACTTTATCAAATCAAGCAATAAGCTCTTTCTCATAAAAAGGACGTGCCAAAAACTCTAGTTACCAAGCTGCAAAACCCCTCTTTCTTTCTCTCTCTGTATTAAAAGACAGCTTTGCCTGGTTTGGATGCAATAAAGGAACATGTATCCGTTATTGTAACTTGTAAGAACAAGCTCAGCTTTCTTTCACAGAAACTGAGGCTGCCTTTTCTTTAAGATCATGTAAACTGCGTGTGCTTTCTTTACAAAAAGAAAAACGATTCTTGTGCTACAAAAGCGGTTGGCCTAATTTTAGAAGCTTTTCTTTTGTTTGTCTTGTCAACTTTGTTAAGGTTCATACCTATATATCCTCCAGCTTTCTACAAAATTACAACAAAGCTTAATAGACCATTATGTATTAATATATTATCATATAATTAACAGGCGACAAAAAGAAAACAGGGCATGGTTAAAGACAAGACGACAATTTAACACCAAACCACATGTAATTATGTAAGTAATCAGTTGCATGATTGGGGGAAAGCTTTTTCTTACTCCCTTTTTTTATCTCCCTCAATCTGGACTTTTAGAAGCTATGAAAGTTGAGAGTTGGTAATGGAGGGAGGCTACTTGTGTACAGTTTTCAATCCGTTCACTAGTGTTTGGTCATGTGGCTTACCTTCCATTTTGTTTTAACACTAAAATATTTCTTATGAAAAGCAACAAAAATGTACTTTAAGATCTTGGGATTTCCTATTTCTTGCACATTGAAGTCACCATTATTTGATCTACAGTTTTTTTAAGGCAACTGTCTCTTGGGACTTGAGACAGTAATCAATTATTTTCTGTCTTAAAAATATACACAAAGTACTGCTTCGTTTTTTTTTAAATGTGGCACTTAAATTAGTGCAGGAACATCATTTACATTTTCTTTTGTTTTGTGTAGTTCTAATACGACACAGCATGGCAGATTAGTAATGTGGTAGGACATAATATATGAACCCTACATACTGACAAATGAAGACAAAGAGCTTGTGGTAGGTCATGGCAACATCAATTAGCAACTTGATGCCATTTGAATTCAAAGGAATTGTCAATTTGTTGACAGCAAAACTTCAGCTTATAGTTTTATCTCTCAAAATAAATGTTGTTAGTTTGTAATGACTTAATAATCGAACTAGTGATTGAATCGATAAAATAATTATTAGTTCTCAATTCAATTAACAGTTGAACAATAATTAAATAATTAATTAAAATTCATAAATAAAAAAAATTTTACACAACCACTTGTAAGAGAACATATTCAAAAGATCTATGTTTCCAACATTTTTAATTTTTCGTATGTCCTCCTTTGCACCGAAAAATTGAAGGACAAATAGTCAACTAGAGATCTACAATTGAAAAGAAAAAATGCAAGACAGCTAAATTCAATGGGATATTACATGACAGTTTACAGCAGATAGGGTGTACTTAATGGTGAAGATAATTTATATTAAGGACTGTAATTTCACATGCAAACATTGAAATCTGGTAGTATAAACTATGAAGAAATGAAGCAGATAAATTGAGAGGTAGGTTAGAATTTGGCATCCAAAAAGCTCCCAATTATATCATTCTTTATGAAAAGTGGGACCTAAAGTTAGATAGCTAGACGCAATGGATGACTACCTTTACTAAAGATAAATAATAATGAAAGAGAAACTTTAAGATATTCCCTCATCTTATTTTATACAAAGCTTTGCTCCAAATCTATTCTTCTACAAACAGGAAAAGAATCAAAATTTAAAGACATATATATATATATATAGTCTAATTCACTCAATGAAACTTTTTGAGATCATCAACTTAAACAACTTTGGTGCTAAATGATTTAGCTTTTGACAATGAATGCAGCAAATAAAAGACAATCTTAATTTCACAATCACATAACAAGGTTACAAACATATATGATTGTTGGCTGCAACAGTTAAACAATGATGAAGATGCTTTCTTTTTATCTTTTGTTTGCTAAGCTAGATTCTGTTTTGGCAGGAAGCATATTTGTATGTTAAATAGTTTTGTTACTTTGGATAAACATTCACACAAATCCCCCAAAATGTTAATGCATTTATGAACAACAACAGTAATTATGCACCAACATATCGTTGAACTTGTAAGTTGATATTTCCATTTGCCAAGCTAAGATTTAGCCCTAAATGGTTAAGGTTCTTGAGCTTGAGTTTGGCAAAGCCAAGAAGAAAACTTTTTTATACTAGCGGTTGTGGAAAAGGTAAACTCAGTTACCACTTATTACTGTGTCCAAACTACAATCAACTTTCATTGTAATATTTGATTTTTTGCATATAGAAAAACCAGGGCGTGTTTAAGAAATTACTAAATTAAGAAACCATTGCTGTGGTAATTAAGACTTAGAAATAAGGGAGATAACTATAAATAGGGATAAATATTAAAATTATATATCAACTTTGATACAATTTGTAATGTTATATATTAACTGTAATTTAGTGTATTTGTACAAATTACACTTTAATCTGATTTAATTTTCACATTTTACTAACCCCGTTATCTATGTAATACAATTTTTCATTTAAGCCATGTGAAAATTGCTAATATAGTATTTTATTAGGTTAAAAAAACAAGCAAATAAATTTAAATTCTTTCCACTTAAATTAAAAGAAAAAAATTCTTAAGAAAAGGGTTTCTTATTTCTCCAAAGAAATTTATTTTTTTAATATAGGTGAAAATAATTTAAATTTATTTTTTTAATCTAATAAAATGTATGTCAATAATTTACGGATGATTAAACTAAAAAATGTGCCACATAAATAACGAGTATTTTAATGTATACAAATATATCAAATTAAAATTGAGAAATGCAAATTCTATCAAATTTAATGTAAAATTTTGATATTAATCCATACCCAAAAATAGGTATTGTGAAACGAGAAGATTGGATTAAGGCTTTTCCTTTTAAGAAAATTGGGCTTAAGGTTTTAGACAAATTCTTAAATTGGAATGGACTTCAAGGATTTCTAATGCATTAAATTGGATTAGGATTTCACAAGCTTCTCTGAATTCTTAGCACTGTCATGGAAAAGGGGTCTTATTAGTGCTCATTGAAGGGTTTCTTCTGAACTCTGAGCAGGTCAAGAAATATCTCATAGCATAATTAATGCATGTTGAACCAAAAATAAATGCACGCATTCATACACGTGAAATCTGACTAAACTTCTCATAACAAGGATTGAATTGGTTCATCCCATCTAATGTGGAACAAACACCCTTCCCCCCACTAAATGGAAGTGTATCAGATCCTGAAATGTGGTATTACAATATTCAGCGGAGTTTTTCTCCATTATTGATTGCTCGTCCTCATCATCACATACATAATTTAAGGACTCCTTAGTTACCGACTACAAAAGAATAGATTATGAATCTATATGAGAAAACCATTGCGCACTAGCCTCTTGTTTGTATAGGAATTCCAAACCTGTGCACCCTTAAAACTACAAGCTTTGAGGGCATCATGCATGTTACCCTTCTCTATATTCCTTCATTTTCTTCCCTTATATCTACAACCCCCACCTCCACATCTGCTTCTACCTTGTACATTTTCTTTTTTCCAAAGACAAAAAATAGAACCAAAAAGTCTAAAAATATTAACTAAATAAGTCCATCTTTCTCAACCCCCAACTTTATCAAGTATAGTGTGAAACACGGGTTTTTATAGGTTTTAAATTCAAACCCGAGCTTGCAGGAGAGAGAAGCTCGGGTGAGATGCAAGATGGACTTAAGGGGCTCCTTGGGCTGTCACTCAAATGGCAAGGTCTATACAATCCATATCCCATGAAGAAGTACTCCATAGGTATCAACATTGCATGTGGTTGTTCTTCTGTCACCATGGATCCACAAGCCTGAACCTGCACAAACAAGCATCCTACCCCAATTAGGCATAATTTTGAAACTAATTTTAATTACACAAAGCATTAACTTCTAAAGAAAAAGGGGCAAAATCCATCCAACAGGCAGGCTGGCCCACCTTTAATGGTATTTTTAGAGCAGGCGATAGACCACTAGATACTCCAGGTTTGCAAATTATTAGGAAAGTAGAGTACTAGATAAGAGTAGCAGACTAGACAAGAATCATTCAACATCATACTAGCAATCAAACACAGCAATCCCTGTTACTTGGGCAATTGAAAACTCTGCTACTTACCTCAACTAAGGCACTAAATCTTCTATCCAACTTGGATGTCATGTGTAGGGCCTCAGAATGAAACGGTGAGCTATCACCAACAAATATTAAGGTTCGACATCTGAGCCTCTTTAGCCCACTGGTAAGGTCAGGTCTCCTGCATGTTAGTGAAACAAAGTTTTGAGCACTTGAAATATCTTAATGTATAAAGAGAAGTAACATGCAAAACACGAAGTGACAATCCAATCTAGTTCCATTATTTTGTAATGTACCCATTAATTGCTTGAAGAAATTGCATCACATTTGATCCATGCCTCTCATCTAGCAACTAAGGAAACAAACATACCAAAGGAATAAGTCATGTTGACTTCAAAAGAAATTCACTGGTTTGAGAAAAGAAACAGAAACAGAATGCAAATCTAGTATAATATATTAATGTTATTCAGGAAAGAAGAAAAAGAAATGCTTAAGCACTAACTCTTCTGCACGCTTGAACTATGTCCGACGCAGGAACTTCTGTATTACCGCAAACTTCCTGCTACGATTTAAAGAAATCTCATCATACAACCTCCTCGATAAGCGAGGATATAATCCTAAAAAAGAACTTCAAAGATATATTACTAGGATGGAAATGCTAGGTACCTTGCTAAAGTAACGTTGAAGCAAAAGCTCTTTAAGAAGTCCACACATTCCATAAAAATATAACAAATTTGACATCACCTACAGATTATATCATTTTAGCCATATAAATGAAATTTATGCATAAAACCCAACAGTCTTAGGAAGGAACCTTGTTATAAAACCATTCAGTCCAAGAGGGTGCTCTGAAAAGAGGGGATATAAGTATCAACCCAATAACACGTTTTTTGTATTTCATCTGAAATGGAAAAGCTTGGTCAAAAGAACTAACATAAAAAGCATTTAATTAATACTACTCTTAAGATTCATAAGGAAACCTACAGCAAATAGAGTAAGAATGTAAGCACCCGCTGTCACTCCCATGCACATCACTGCACCAAGCCTGATGCAATCAGAAACGAAGTCATCCTAACTATAAAACTTTTAATAAATACAATCTAGTGCTCTTAATGGGAAAAGAAACCCCTTTTCAACCAAATCACTAATACTGGCTATATCTAATAGCTTTTACTAAGATGCCAACTAATGTAAAATTACCCAAAAAAGTTGAGAACCTCAAGGATCTGATCAGCTAAGTCGTCAACACAACGTGCGGAAGCACTTGGACAAATTGGAGCAGCTCCCAACTGCAAGAACTCTTGTGAAAGTGCCAGAAAGGAAACCATGTGAATATAGAAACCAATAATTGATTTAGCATGCTACCAGAAGATAAAATAGACCATATACAACAGAAATAAGGCAAATAGGCATATGCCAACTAATTTACAGACCTCGTGTCCAGGAGGACTAATATGGTAAATGCAGAAATTGTGGAGCAGCAAGGAGGCCGCTTCGGGACGAAAGAACAATCCTTGGAAACAAGATACATCTGAAGGAAATTATAAAAGAACACTAAACTTGTTAGAAAGCAGATTTGGAGATTTACGCCAACTAAGAGTACCCTGTAGATGTGCATGAATAGAAAATCTGATCCGGTTAACAAAATAAACCATGACTGAAATAGCATGTATATTGCAGAATTAGCAAAAGGAGGTTTTTCCCAAATTTAGTATGACAAATACAAAAGAGGTTACGATATGAACAATATTATACATACGATTCAAAGCCAGATCAGGATATGTAATTAATGCTGGCTTGTGTTGGTCCCCATAAACTATAACAGACACAGAACCACAGCGCGTTCGTACATGATGTTCCTGGAAGTTATTTACATCAGCACAGATTAAGATTTATACCAATTAAAATAGAAATAGTTAAGCTTATTGTAAAACAATCATAGAAATAGATATATTTGGAACTTAGATACCATATGTCTTCTAGATACGGAAATAGTTATTTAACAAGAATAGCTTTTCAGTTAAGTAATTTATTTTAGATGACCCTTAAAAAAAAAGAAAAGAAACACCTAAATTATTCATCAAAAGCAATTCACATGTGCACAGTCACCTTTTTTTAGGGAAATCCAAAAAAGAGAGAAAAATCAAATGAGTGATTCCTGATATCAATCATTAAATTCTTCAAAAAAGAGATGACAGTCTAAAAGGATAGCAAGAATCTCTCAAATTAAAGAAGACCGTGACATTAAACACGTATATATATATATATATATATATATATATAAAAGAAAAGGTAAATTTGCAGGCAGCCAATTTTAATAAAATAAAAACAAAATAAAATAAGATATAGAGCCAATGTTTCTTCAATGAACTGCAAAGACAGGTGAATAATCCCGAGGAATCCATCATCCAACTTCTTTTGCCATTAGAAGTAACAAACAAAGAATGAAAAATCTCCAACTAATCGAAAATGAAAAGTTAAAGCAGATATAAACCCAAAGGCAGTAGCAACATGAAATAACGTAAGAGAATTACACGATAGTAGCAAAACAATCAAATACATGTATAAATACACGAACAAAATGGAGTCTAACTTTGTAATTTTTAACAGCTAAAATAAACACAAATCATATACAACCCAAGATAACTCATTTACCGTAAAATGACAAAGAAGGTTGAGAAAAATCCAAAAAAACTGACTGTTATGTATATTTTTAAAAAAGAAAGTGGATAAAAGAGCATATTTGACCAAATAGGAAATGAATAGATATGTTGATACCAGATAATTTCTGGATATCGCAGAGTTAAATATAACATAAATTGGAATAAATATAACCAGAAAAATGGATTCGCTTACCATAAAACTAAAAAAACAATGCAGTAATGAAAATGCAAAATAATAAACTGATAACAAAAAATAAAGAATGAAAAACAATTAAAAATGGAGATGTAGAAAAACAATAAGAAAAAAGAAACCTTTCCACCGAAATAGATCTTTTCAGTATGAAGAGGAATGGAATCGTTTGAGTCAGCCATGGCTGTGGCTCTTTCGCTGTTATCTACAAAACAAAGAAAGAAAGACAAAAAAAAGCTTTTTTTCTTTCTTTTTTTCTCGAAACAAAACGGCTTTTCTCTGTCCCTTGTTTCTCCCTTGGATAAATATAAGTCTTCGGCTTTTATGGCTTGCAAAATATAAATCAAGCCATTTTCTTTCTTCGAAACCTCGCTCGTTCCTTCCCTCTCTTGTTTATTTATTTATTATTTTATTTTCCCCCTTTTTTAGCTTAAATAACTTTTATTTGTTTTGTCTGTTTAAGTTTCAAGCTCAACGCTTTTTTTGACTCCCTGACTTGTGATCAAATCATAACCCTCCTCTAACGAATAATCAGAAAAACGGCACTGCTTTTAAACGACACCGTTAGAACCGACTATTTTTTTCAGCTTTTAGCCCGTAAGCCATGGCGGGTTGATTTAAAATAGAGTCACTGATTGGTTCCCTACTAATTTGTGATGATTTAAACTGTGAATTTGATTTTTATTTTTTTTAGTTAAATTTGGTTATTAATATTGAAGAGTTAAATTAGTTTTTTAACGGAAATTATGACTAAAATATTATTTTTTTAATGTTGTTAGTATGGTAATTTGTATGGCAGTCTATGTGTATGATTCACATCAACAAATAATTTAAATTTTATAAAATTAGAATTTAAAAAAAAAAAGAATTAGCATTGAGTGTATATGGATTGTCATGCAGACTACTATGTTTAAAAATTTAACATTTTAATTAGTATTTTTGTTAAAAAAATCATTTCAACTCTTTTTTTTTTAAATTTAATTCTTTTTTGGAAGATTGAGGGTCAAACTTAACTTAAAAAAACGAACAAAGACTAAATTGACAAAAAAATATATAAACTTTAAAGATTAATTTTGATATTATACCTTATCTTGACTAGATAAAGGTATTAAAAAATATAGTTTTCAACTTTCTTTTTTGTAAATAATAAACAGCCTCATCAGGCTCTAAGCTTTAAAACCAGCAAAAATATTGGAAGCAAAGTAGCACAACAATAGGAGGCTGTGTGAAAACATGTAGTCCAACTTCAAGTGCGACACCCAACTTTGCCAATCTGTCTGCCCAAAGACGCAATTCAATCAAAAAGGCACTTGGAACCAAGATGTGAATTTGTATAACCCTTCTAAAATAATGTGATTATAGAGCAATTGGTGGACTTAACAACCAATTTTTATTTACCTTAAATAGGTAGAATGTTGAGATTTTTTTCCTTTATTCATTGTGAAAGGCTAATGCAGTAATTTTCCAAATGTTACTATAAAAAAATACATACAAAACACATTTATTTTAAAATTGAAAATAATATTATTTAATATATTAATAACTATTTCTTTTATTTGCATAAATTTTTACAAAAATCAAAACAATAAAATTGAAGAATAACCAAAATTGTTCACTTCCCTCCCAAATTTGGAGAGAAATATCCTCAAATTTTACTCACCAAAATTAAAAAAAATTCGTGCCAAAATTTTTATTTACCAAGATAACCAAAACATCATTGATTGGTGGTTGGATGCCTTCTTCCAATCAGTCGAGTCTTCAAGCTTGAGACACACCAATCAAATTCCTCAAGCTTTCGAACTTGGTCCAGTCCAATGCCTTGGTAAACAAGTCAGTCAACTGATTGTGAATAGTCACAAACTTCAACTCTACTTAACCATTTTCAACAACCTCTTGAATGAAATGATGATTGATCTTAATGTGTTTGGTCCTTAAGTGCATCATTAGATTCTTGCAGATGTTGATAGCTCTTGTGTTATAATAGTAAATAGTAGCCACTAACAATGTCACTTTAAAATCCTTCATCATTTGCTTCATCCATAGCAACTAAGCATAGTAGCTCCTAGTAGCTATGTACTCTTCTTCTACTAGTGAGAGTGACATTGACGCTTGCTTCTTGTTGTACCATAACATTAGGTTTGAACCTAGGTAAAAGCATTCTCCTGATGTGTCCTTCTGATCATTACTGTTTTTAGCCCAGTCAACATCACGGTAACCAATAAGGCTCATTAAACTATTTTTGGAAAACTAAATTCCCAAGTTTGATGTTCCATGGACATATCTAAAGCTTCTTTTGACAACCTTAACATGTGATTCTTTAGGATTTGCTTGATATCTAGCGCATACCCTAACACTGAAACACAAATCTAGTCGACTAGCAGTAAGGTACAACAAACTTTTAATCATGCTCTTATAAATGGTCTCCGAAGTGGGCACTTCCGTTGCATCTTCAAAAATTTTCTCACCTGTAACATAGGTGTTCTAGCAGGCTTGGAATTCTCTAATCCAAACTTCCTTACAAGGTTTCTAGCATACTTCTCTTGTGAAAGGAATGTACCATCCTATATTTTCTTAATTTGGAACCTAAGAAAATATGGCAATTCACCAATCATACTCATCCAAAATTTACTGTGCATCATCTTCGCAAAGTTGTCTTTTGTAGCTATTGAAGTTGCACAAAAAAAAAGCATGTCATCCATATATATTTGAGCTAGTGTAGTAGTGCCCTTGTGTCTTTTAATAAAAAAAAAGTTTTGTCAACTAATCCTCTTTGGGAACTTTGACTAACCAAGAATTGTGATAGCCTCACCGTATAAGGCTTTGCTCAATTTATACACATGATCAGAGCTTGTAAGGTCTTCGAAGTCTTTTGGTTGGTCCACATACACCTCTTCCTTCAAAAAGTTATTAAGAAAGACATTATTGGCATCCATTTGGACAATTTTATGTTGAGGTAGGTCACCGCAATGTTGGAACATCTTCAAATATTTATAGTGTTCCAATAACTGTAAATGAATGGGTGTAATTAATTAAAAGATAAATCTTTTGGTCATTTGTCAAGAGTTATATCACTTGATTTTTGAAAAAGAATTATAACTATTCAAACAATATTACTTGAATAGTTATAATATTAGATGAACAAATATGTCTTTTAAAATATATTATTATTCAAAAAAGACACATATTGGAAGATGTCTCTATAAAGAGACATGAAACTTCATATAAATAGAAATGGGATTTCATTTGGAAATCACACTAAGAAGTTCTAAAGTTCTTTCTATCCTTTCTAATTTTCTAAATTTATTAGATTGTTCTATAAATAGTTTCTAGAGTAATTCTTTGTAGAAATTAAGTTTCTTGTGATAAATTGCTTAGTACTTAGTAGACTATTCTCGTCAATGCAAAAAACACAAATAGTCATTGGCTTCATTGTATCGTTGAGGTTAATTTGCTTGAAACTCTTTTCCACACCAAATATAAGTGGGGGCGAATAGAACCTTAAAGATAGTGTCTTGATACGTGCCTTTGAGCCTTATCTTATTTTTTCGTTTTCTGTTCGAGTTGTTCTTCGTGTTCCATCAAAATTTTTCTCACCAAAGATTTGTACTAACAATTTTAAGGTTCTTTTATCATGATGACTACTATAATACATGAAAGTGGAACACTAAGGGAGTTCGCTTCCAACTTTGTCAAACTTGATCGGTTTGATGGTGGCAATTTCTGACGATAGTAAAAAAGATGCACTTCTTATTATCAACTTTGAATATTGCCTATGTTTTGGATATTCCAAGATCGAAAGAGAATGAAAATGAATCTGTTGTTGCAACCCGAGAAAGGAAAAAATGGGACAATGCTGATTACTTGTGCATAGGCCACATATTGAATGGTTTGTTCAATGGTTTGTTCAACCCCTACCAAAATGAGGTCACCTCTAAGGAATTATGGACAAATTGGAGACAAGATACATGACCGAAAATGCTACAAGTAAGAACTTTCTTGTTAGTCATTTCAATAACTATCAAATGATTGATGGGCGTTTTATTATGGAACAATTTCGTGATATTGAAAAAATGTTGAATTAATTTAAGCAATATGATATGAAAATGGATAAAATGATTGTTGTATCCTCCATTATAGACAAACTTCCTCCATCTTAGAAAGACTTTAAAAGAAGTCTAAAACATAAGAAAGAGGAAACATCTCTTGAGGCTTTAGCAAACCATTTTCGTATTGAAGAAGAATATTGAAAGCAAGATTAGAACCTAGATTCTAAAAATGCTAAAGTGCATGTTATAAAAGAAGTACAGACTACTAAACCATCTAAGAGAAAGTTCATATAGACTGATAGAGCACCTAAATTCAAAAAGAAACAAAAAGGCTCATGCTATCATTGTGGTAAGCCGAGACATTTCAAGAATGAATGTTGATTTTTAAAAAAGAAATCATCTTCTAAGACTGATAATAACAAAAATTTGTTTCCATGATTTCTAAAATTAAATGGCACAAGCTGATAATAAATAGTAGATTGATACTAGAGCAACCAAACATGTATGTAAAGACAAAAGCATGTTCACAAAGTTCACACAATGTGAATATAACAATGTCTTGTACATGGGAAATTCTTTCACAACAACAATCAAAGGCAAAGGTCTGTTGAACTACAATTCACTTTTGGAAAGGTTTTAACCTTGAATGATGTATATTATGTACTGAAAGTTAGGAAGAATCTAGTGTCTGGAAGTCTGTTGAATAAGTTTGGTTTCAAAATTGTTTTTGAGGCAAATAAGTTTATTCTGTTTAATGGAGGAATTTTTATAGGGAAAAGGTATACGTATGAAAGCATATCCAAACTCAATATTATTAATAAGAATAAAAATATTATTTCTGCTTATATGGTTGAATCTTCTTGTTTGTGGCATTATAGATTATGTCATTTGAATTATAGAAAATTGAATAACATGCATAAGTTAAATTTAATTCCTGTTTTTAATAATAACATTAAAAAATGCAATACATGTATATTGACTAAAATTATGAGAAACTATTTCCCTAAAGTTAAAAGTAAAACAAAGTTGCTTGATTTGATACATAATGATTTATGTGACATGCACAATACTCCTACATTAGGTGGAAAAAAATATTTTGTTACTTTTATTAATGATTGTTCTTGATATTGCTATGTATATTTATTGCATTCAAAAGACGATGTAACACCCTTAACCCGAATCCGTCGCCAGAATAGGGTTATAGAGCATTACCAAAAATTTCAAAATAGATAATAGACATTTCACATCAAAATTCAATGCTCATATAGTATTCATATTAAAACCAATTAAATAGTCCCTTATGAGAGCCCTCGGGGCTCAAAGTAAGCATTAGAATCGAGTCGGGACTAAATCGGAAACTCATGAAATTTTCGCGAAATTCCAAAATTTTCCTAAGTACAAGGCACACACGCTAGTGTGGTTAGGCCGTATGGCTCACACGGCCAAATGATATGCCCGTGTCTTAGGCCGTGTGATACCTAAGTAGGGCACACGCTCGTGTCCTTAACCCGTGTAACTCTCTAACTTGTAATTTATTTAGGTGCAGGGATTACACGGCCAAGTCACACGCGCATGTGCCAGGCCATGTGGTTAATTCTGAGCATTCTGTTTTGAATTTTTAAGATGCAGGGGACACACAGCCAAAATACACGCCCATGTGATAGGCCGTGTGTCACACACAGCTGAGGCACACGCCCGTGTCTTTATCCGTGTGGACAGAATAAAGCTATTACCAAGCCCTATTCCTCACCCAAACTTGTCTTTCTATCTTTTTAACACTTAAATACATTTCCAGCCCACATCAAAGCTTTTAAACATACCAAAATCAAGTCTTAAACATGTCATAATTCCACTTTTAACCAATGTGCCTTTAGGCACTTCAAGTGACTATAATTTTCACATAGACTAAGTCTTGTAAATAAATATACAAGTTTACTTAACTTATCAATTTCACTTATATGCATGTTTTATCATATATATTGACATGATATCTAGTAATAAACTATTTAAGCACACATCAAACATGTTATAGTTTCATTTATGCATACCAAAACATGACCAACACAAGTCATTCCAATTGCTAGCAATATCCAAAACATTTACAAGCCAACATTGGCTAAACAACCTATACATGCCATTATAACCTTAATTAATTTACAATATATACCTAAATGGGCCGATGGATAGTATGAGTGATCCTCGCCAAACTTCCAATCCAACGAGCTCCCGATTTACTATAAAATAGGGAAATAAAACTAAGTAAGCATATAATGCTTAATAAGCTCGTATAACTTGGTACTTATCTTACCATTTATTCTATTTCAAGATAAACATGTAAGGCATATTCAATCAATTTGATCTCAAGCCCTACACATATTCTCATTGCCCTTGTTAGTAATATATTCCATAATAACACCAAGAAACATATATGGGCTCAACAACAATCAGATTTTCAAGCACATATGCTTTCCACATCACTATTCATTTAATATGTATAAATTGTATCTTTATATTACAAGTATATTTTCATAATAGTTCATCTCGAGTTCAAATTATTTCATATCAGAACTTTACTCATATAATTCAAAATATCAATGCCACACGAGTAGTACACTCAAGGTGTACAAATCTATAACCAAGGATGAACATATTCATCAAATAAATTTCATGTACAAATATCATCATCTCATATGTCCATGTATCAATTATCATGTATTATCATTTTCATGTATTTCGGGCAGATATGTGTAATAACTCATTTTATTATTCATATCTTCTCATGTCTAGATTTTTACCCGTTGAATTTATTCGGAATATCGATGGATACACAGGTAGTACACTCAAGGTGTACAAATCTATTCTCATAGATGAATATGTTCGTCAAACAAATTTCCATGTTAATATATCATAATTTCCATGCCACTTATACATTTTCAAGACAAAATCATTCATTTTCCGTTAACCATTTCCAAGTTTTACCCGTTGAATTTATCGAAATTTCGATAGATACCCGATAGTACACTTAAAGTGTACAATTTCATAATCCGTCAAATCATATTCACATTTGTTAGAGAGCACACTCTCGAGCCTCATCTCATACAGCAGGATTACCAGTCCAGGCTAAATCCTCTGTAACAGATGCTCAAAGAGTTTTGTCAGGATTACCAGTCCATGCTAAATCCTTTCTATGAAAAATACTCTATAGAGCTGAATCTAGATTACCCGTCCAGGCTAAATCCCTTCTGCAACACATGTAGTATCCCTTTTTCATTGACCCATCGAATTTTCTTTATTCAACCGGGACTTTCTCCTTTTCTCAAGTAATATCAACATTTCATCATATTTATACATTGAACATTCAATTAACATTCATATCATATAACATGCATTTCAAGCATTTCAAGATTCAGTATTAAGTTACACGAACTTACCTTGACAATTGTTCCTGTATGTAAAACCTACTAATCCAACAATTTTCTCTTTTTCTCGTTCTAACTCCGAATTTGGTCTATCCTAGTCTATACAAATAAATTTAACATCAATTCATGTTCATTTCAATTCAATTGACATCTTTGGCAACATTACCGTTTTGGCCTTAACTTTTTAATTAATGACGATTTCATCCCTAGGCTCGGAAAATAAAATTCTTGCAATTTACTCCTTATTCCAAGCCTAACTGAATTTTACATGTAATACTTATAGCCCATGTGTTTCATAAAAATCATAATTTTTCCATAAATTTCATACTTTTACAATTTAGTCCCTAAATCATGTTTTCATCAAAATTCACTTTGTAAATGTTGTTTATCTATCAACAACCTTTCATATTCTACCATAAATTTCAAAATTTCAGCATATTCATCCATGGAAAAACTTTGATACTTTGATAACTTTGGAAATTAATCCCCAAAATAGAAAGACTAAACTACTCCGATCTCAAAAATATAAAAATTACTAAAAACGAGACAAGAATTCATACCTATTTAAGCTTGATTAGCTTCCTTTCTCTCTCCTAGGGTTTTCATGTATTTTGGGGAAGAAGATGACATAAAATGCGATATTTTTTTATTTAATGTATTAATCATCTTTTATTTTTCAACTTTCCAATTTCATCCTTTTCTTTTTCTAATTTTCCATGGATGAATCATCCAAAAATATCTACTAACTTTTCTTTAGTGGTCTAATTACCATATAAGGACCTCTACTTTAAAGTTATATAGCTTTGTAATCCCTTTAGCTATTAGAACTCTACTTTTGCACTTTATGCAATTTGGTCCTTTAACAAAATAAACATGTAATCGATAAAATTTCTTTACGAAATTTTTATATAACATTATTATCATACTGTAGATCATAAAAATATTTTAAAATAAATTTTCTTTTCGAAATCAGATTTGTAGTCCTGAAACCACTGTTCCGATTTTTATCGAAAACAAGTTGTTACAGACGAAGAGTTTGATAAATTTAAAATTTATAAATCTGAAGTTGAACTTCAGTGAATCATTTATCAAGTGTTTAAGATCTGATAGAGGTGGAGAACACTATAATCCAAGTTATTTTTAATCCACTGGGGTTATCTATCAAGTTTCAGCCCATTACACACCACAAGAAAACGTTGTAGATAAAAGGAAAAATAGTCTTGACGAAAATGGTAAATTCAATGTTATCATATTCAAGTCTTGGACAAGGTTTTTAGGAGAAGCTGTTCTAGCAGCTTTTCATATATTGAATAGAGTTATTAATAATGAAGCTAAAATAACCCCCTATGAATAATGTAATAAAAGGAAACCAAACCTTTATTATTTGAAGGTTTGGGGTTATAAAGTTATTATCAAAGTTCCAACACCTAAACGTAAAAAGTTAGGTGAAAGAGGAATTAAATGCATATTTATATTATATGCACATAATAGCAAGGCATATAGGTTCATAGTAAATGAACCAAATGATTCAATTTCAATTAATACTATTATTGTTATTGAATCGAGAGATGATAATTTTAATGAAAATAGATTTAATTATATTTCAAGACAATTATAGTCACAACAATTGATTCATTTTTCAAATGAGAATAAGATTCCATTGGAACAAGTTGATAATAATAATGAATCTTGTCAAGAATTAAAAAGAAGTAAAGGGATTAAAAAGGTCAAAAGTTTTGGACCAGATTTCATTATTGTAACACCCTCTAACCTAAACCGTAGCTGGAATAGGGTTACGAAGCATTACCGGTTGTTCCCGATTACTTACGAATATTATACAAATAACTAACAAAACAAAATATAAATTAATAATATTGTCCCTTTTATGGGCTACCGGAGCCCAAATTATGCGTTAGAAACAAATCGAGACTTGTTATAGAGCTCTGGGAATTTTTCGTGAAAACCTAAAATCTTTCCTCGGTGTAAGGCTCACACGCCCGTGTGAGTCAGGGACACGTCTGTATGGTCAGGCCGTGTGGCTCACACGGCCAAGTGACATGCCCATGTCCCAGGCCCGTGTAACTCTCTAACTTGCTTTTCTTTAAAACACATTGTCACACGGCCAAGTCACATGCCCGTGTGCTAGGCCGTGTACTTCACACAATTAAGACACACGCTCATGTCTCTGCCCATGTGCCAAAACATGGGCATTCTGTTTCTCAAATTTAAGGTGCAGGGGACATAAGGTCAGTTCACACGCCCATATACTAGCTGTGTGTCTCACACGGTCTGGACACATGCCAGTGTGCCAGCCCGTGTAGACTCAAAATAAGCCTTAAAACCTCAAGTTTACCACCCTGCAATACTTAAACCACAAGCAATTCAAATTTCAATGATTCAGCCAAGTTAAATTACATTTAAATGTACCTAAACCATATATAAACATTAACCTTATGACCTATTCAATGCTTATTTATACTCATTTCACATATAACATCCAATTCAATTCAAAACTACCATATTCAATCCATTTTAGGTTTTGTACCAAAATATACAATTTCCATAAACTTAACTTCTTATATACATAACCATTCAAGTTCATATTATAATACCATTTACAATCAACTACTCAAAATGACCAAAACATATATCCTAGGTGCATGCCATTTGTCAAAAAGAAACACACTTCACTAGATTTTAAGCTCAAGATTTACTTTAGATGCTAGACCGGAACTTTCACTTCAATTAACCTAACCTGCGCATGGAAACAAACCGTACGCTGAGTATATTTACTCAGTTGTATTACCATAATTCAAATTTGTAACATTATACAATAAATTATGTATATTCAATTCGTGCCTACAATTATTCAATAACTATTTTATACTTTAAATCAACTTGTTCAATAATAACAATAATCATTATTACACTATCTCAATTTCATTTGATTTCCACATCTCATTTCAATAATTAATTCCATTTCATATTCAAATCATACAATTTAACATTTCATTCAATATCAATACTATTGCTAATTTGTTCTTTTACCCCTATTAACATAACACAGACCTTGCAGATACAAGGAACCAATCAAACACACCAGTACGGCACATTGTGCCTAATTAGCATTGCTGAAGCAAACAGTACTCAGTACCTAATCAAATTTATCAGAAGCAATAATACGACACACATGGTGCCTAATACGACACATATAGTGCCTCATTACATCAAGGTCAAAGTATCCCTGAACACTTCCAATCCTATGGCATGCCAACTATATCCGACTTAGCCCGACTAGTTAATAGGGTATCCAAATCACATTTCCATTCCATTCAATATTCATCTCAATTTCAATTCAAACACAATTTCTCATATTCACAATTCAATTCACTTTTTCAATTCAATATGCATTTCCAATTGTTCACATAATCACAATTCAATTTAATTCCATTCAATTCAACTCAATACTAGTACTTACCTTAATTTACTTACCATGCATATTAACTTAAAATTTGACAAATAATAATAATTAAATTTGAATTATGGTAATACGAACTGTAATTCCTCGATCTATTCTTCATCCACTTTTTTTCCCCTTCTTGGCTGATGACTCTGGTATGATATTAATTACGTAATTAAACAATTAAAATCATCAATCACACAATTTCATCTAAATATTTCTTTTTATACATAAATTTTATCTAAGTTCCAATTTAATCCCTAAACCAATACTAATTTTATTTTACCAAAACTACTCCATATTCTCATTAAATTTCTTCTACAAACTCATTTTAACTCTTCAACTTCACCATAAATCCCTAATTTTAAAATTCTTTCAATTTAGTCCCTACTATTCAAAACTTATGTTTTATTTTACAATTCAATCATTTACTAACTTCTAACTTGAAATTTTATCAATTTAACCCCTAATTCATCAATAATTCAACACGAACAATGTCTAAAAATCTATCAACCAACAAAATTTCAACATAGCCCATGACATATTTTGTTCTAGGTTTCTAAAAACTCAAAAATTACAAGAAAATGAATTAAATTGACTGACCAACTTGAATTTGAACTTGAATCCCTAATTTTCTCCCTTTTTCTTTCTATTTTTCTTTTCTTTCTCTTCTTTCCCTATTTCGTTCCTATTATGTTCTTCTATTCTATCTTTATTTCTTTCTCTTTTTTTTTTTAAATTTATTACTTAACTAATTATATTATAATATATAAATATCTTTTACTTATTTTATAAGAAAATACACATATATATTACAAGTGTATATATACATATTGTTACACATGCATTTTACAATTGCCATACACTTGGCAACATTTTGGCTGATTTACTAATTTAGTCCCTTCAGTTTCCTACATTCTATAATTAAGCTTTTATACTATATTCAAACTAGTCTTTTTTCATAATTTCCCTTAATTCGAGCTAATTCACCTATTCAAAACTTAATTAAACACATAACTAACTTCGTAAATATTTTTAATAAATATTTACGAATCCGTTTTATTAAAACAGAGACCCAATAACTCACTTTCCGATGCCCGTAACTTTTAGGTCATTACAATTATGTTCCTTGTAGAAGGAAAATGTGAATATACAATAAGATACCTTATTGTTATAATATGGAATTTGATCATATTACATTTGAAGAGACAATAAAATCTTAATACTCTACTTTTTGGAAAGAAGTAATAAATGATGAGATGGATTCAATAATGGGAAATCAAACTTGGTTCGTAGTTGATCTTCCACTGGGTTCCAAACCAATAGGTTGTAAATGGATCTTCAAAAAGAAAATGAAGGTCGATGGAAGCATTGATAAATTTAAAGCAAGGTTGCTCACGAAAGGTTTTACACAAAAATAAGGTATTCATTACTTTGATACCTATGCTCCGGTAGCAAGAATTGTTATTATTAGACTCTTAATATCACTTACCTTAATGTATAATTTGGTTGTTCACCAAATGGATGTTAAAAATGCATTTTTAAATGGTGAATTGGAAGAGGAAGTGTGCGTGTTGATGGGATCTACCTATGTGAGTGGAAGTGTGGTTGCTTCTAGGAGCTCAAGGGCTTGACTTTGACAACTCTAATGAAAAGAGGACACAAACACATAACTATAATAGTGTCCCTGGATACTATGCATTACCAATATTGAAATCATTGTGTAAGATGTGTTTGGTTAATCAAATGGAATAGTTAGTTCAAAACTTAGTCTACCATGCAATTCGGATTAGCTTTAACATGTTTTCACTAAGTGAAGATTCAATTGTAATACAGCTTCATTTATGAAAATTAATTTTTAAGAATATCAAATCTAAAATATTTTGAAAATGGGGGGAGATTGTTGGAACGTTTTCAAATATTTATAGTGTTCTAATAATTATAAATGAATGGGTGTAATTAATTAAAAGATAAATCTTCTGGTCATTGGTCAAGAGTTATATCACTTGATTTTTGAAAAAGAATTATAACTATTCAAACAATATTACTTGAATAGTTATAATATTATATGAATAAATATGTATTTTTAAAGATATTATTATTCAGAAAAGACACCTATTGGAAAATGTCTCTATGAAGAGACATGAAAATTCATATAAATAGGAATGAGATTTCATTTGGAAATCATACTAAGAAGTTCTAAAGTTCTTTCTATCCTTCCTAATTTTATAAAATTATTAGATTGTTCTATAAAGAGTTTCTGCAGTAATTCTTTATAGAAATTGATTTTCTTGTGATAAATTGTTCAGTACTTAATGGACTATTCTCACAAATGTAAAACACAAATAGTCATTGACTTCATTATATCATTGAGGTTAATTTGCTTAAAACTCTTTTGCACACTAAATATAGGTGGGGGCGAATAGAACCTTAAATATAGTGGTTTAATACACACCTTTGGGTCTTGTCCTATTTCTTCATTTTCTATTTGAGCTTCATTCGTGTGTTTGAGATTTTCCTTACCAGAGATTTGTACTAACACGCAACAAACAACATCTTATGGTTTCAAGTCTTGCAATTGACGCAATAGTTTTCTCAAAGTCTATTCTTTCAACTTAAGTGTATCCCTACACCACAGGTCTTGCTTTGTTGCAAGTTATATGTCCATGTTCATCTAATTTGTTCTTGAAAATCCACTTGGTGCTAATGATATTATAACAAGCATTCCTTAATTCATTTGTTCTTTCTTCTAGAATATTAATTCTAGTTTCCTTTTTGGGGGAGATTTTGTTCTAATGCTTTAACTTGATATTGTCGAAATAGAGTTGGGCAAGCCTTTCTTAGAAAACAATAACAATTCTCTCCAACCAAATGTCCACAGGATACTAGAAATGACATAAATGTTAAGGCAACTACCTTTTTACTTGGAATGGGGATCTTATTCTTCTCAAGGATGGAATTTTTATTATTATATTGATCATAGGCAAACTGAACCAAATTAAACTTTCGTAAGAAATAAGTGATTCAAGGACTCATTTTTAACATGACAAAAGATCAAATGTTGTATCAAAACCCTTCACTCTCTTACCAATTTCATCATTGCATGGGAAACTATTATTGGTCTTTAATTTCCAAAGAAAAGCAATAACAAACATCAATAGATTGAGAATGTAATTAAACTTTTAAAGTTTAAGGACTAATTTAAAATGAGTATCATAGTTTTAAGATATCTGATGCAATTAACTCTCAAATAAAACAAGATTATGAATAATTTTCAACTTTATGCATTGAACTTTGCGTTGACTAAGAGTTGCAGTTTAAGGTTCCCTTTGGATTCAAAAGAACTTAATATTCTTTTCTCACATCACTGGTGTTTTCTTTGGATAGAAAATGGTGCACATTTAATTTTTTTAAACTCACTGCGCATCTTCTTTTAACTAAAAGATAACATGCCAAAAAAAAAAAAGCTACATCAGTTAGAAATGTTTGTTACCACTTCAACACTGATTTGTTTTTCTTTTAGGTTCTGTTTGTTTACATGTAAAAGGTTTTACGAAAAATATTTTTTTGTATTTTCTTGTGTTTGTTTCACAGAAAATAATTTGGTCAACAAAAAATGACTTACAGGTCAACGTAAAATAAGCCCTTTTATTGTAAAATGACTTACCCTTTTAAAAAGCATAAGTCATTTTCTGAAAAAGAGCTTCTCTATAGGTAATTTTATTTTTATATAAAAAATAACTTAAATCAAGCTTAATATTATTATGAATAAACTTTCTTTTTATTTTTAAAAATATTTAAAAATGTTAAAATATTATATTTTTCAATATTATTAAACATACATATTTAATTATTTATATTTAGTCATATAATAATTTATTAATATAATTAATATAACTTATTATTTTAATAAATTATTTAATATTTCAATTTTGTTTTAATAATAAATTTTAAAAATAATAATTTTAAATAATATTCTTCGCATATTATTGAACATATAAAATATTAATATTTTAATAATAAATGTTTTGTAGTATAAAGGTTAAAATATGTCATAAGCCTATGTACTCTTCACAAATTTGCAATTTAGCCTTTGTACTTTTATTTTCAAGAATTTAGTCCATCTACTTTTCAGATTTAAAAATCAAGTCCAATTGTTGACATTGTTTTTTTTTTTTTGTCAATTTTGTTGATGTTAAATAATAAATACTCATCATGTAACTAAAAAATGACGTTGTAATGAATCTGAATTTAACAACATTTTTAATATGCAAAAACAATGTAAAATATAAATTTATAGATATAAAATAAACTCAATTAAATAATGAAAAGATAAGAATACATCAAATGTATGTTTGTTTTATTGAAAACAACTTTTATAAAATATCTTTTAAAAAATCTGTCCAACAACAAAAATCATTTTATACAGATTTATCTAAACACCAGAAAAACTTTTCTAGGGAGGTAAGTTATTTTCCATAAATTATTTTCCGGAAACCATTTTCAACGAAACAAATAGACCCTTAAATTTATTTTTTTATGCATTCTAATTTACGAGTTCTTGTTGGGTTTATATATATAATGAAAGTTAGCTTTATAAAATTTAAATATATTATATATAATATAAGTTTAAATTTAATAATTATAGAAACTAAGGCCATACAAATTGTATACCCTTATTGATAAGTTTTGTTGAGGGGGATGGACTCTTTCAGGAGAAATCTTTGAAGTGTTATATCCTTAGGGATGCTGATCCGATCCCTCAACAACGGAAGGTATTGTTCCCCGAGCCAAAATGGTACTGTATACCTTAACATTTTACCTATATTTAATAGGCCAAGGGTTTGGATCCCACAAAGGGTAAGATGCTCACGTCACCTTATAGTGGGTGGCCGTACGTACATGTACGGTCGAGGCATTCTCCTCCGTGAATTGTACACGGTTCTCCATGAAATGGGAGACAAAACTCTCCTCCTAGGGACAATATCTTCCATTGTTAAGGGGTTGGATCGGCATCTCCGAGGATGACACTTTGAAGACTTCTCTCAGAGGAGCCGACCCCCCAAATAATAAAAGGGGTACCACTTCGACTAAGTGGTACCATATAACCCAACAATTGACCTATATTCGATAGGTTAAAGGTTCGAATCCCAGCAAAAGGTGAGATGCTTATGTTGCCTCTTAGTGGTGGTTGTACATCCATGTATAGTTGAGGCACTCCCCTCTATGAACCGTACATAACTTTTCATGAAGTGGGAGACAAGACCCTCTCGGGGGGACAATTCCTTCCACAGTTGAGGGACCAGATCAATATACTCAAGGACAACACTTCAAAGAATTCTTCTGGAGGAGCCGATCTCCCTCAACAAGTTTAGATTGGTGATTCAATTTGATTGAACTTTTATTTTTGGATTATTTGAACTTTGATATAGTTTAATTTATTTTTTTATTTCTATATTAAATTTGAATTTTGAGTTTTGTACTTTATTTGGATAAAATTACTTTTTATAACTTTTGGATAGTTTATTTGATCAAGTTCCATAAAAAAATTCACTAAATATTTTAAAATAAATTAATTTTTCAAGTAAATAAAAAATTACCAATACTCCATATAGTAATAGTAATTTTTATAACAATTTTTTATACAAACATTTTAAGTTTTAAATATAAAATATTTATGTTTACATGTCAAATAAAAATTAAATTCGATTTGATTCAATTAACGTGATTTTTTTAACTTATAAACCAAAACTATCTAAATACTACTAGTTTGATTTTTTATTTTTTTTGTCAATCCTAGAAATACTCAACTAGAACTACTCATAATTATCAAGTTATTGAAGTTTGACTAAAAAACACAAATTAAATTCCATAATTATCAAGTTAAACTTAAGAGTCAAATATGAGCACCGTAATACTCAACTAGAACTACTCATAAGCATAATCAAACTTTCCATTTTTATATGTTTTTATATCATAAAATTAGTATTAAATTTAAACCATTTATATATATATATATAAAAAATTTGAATATAAATGAAAATTGATAGACAAATCTAATCAAACTCAAGTAACTCAATCAAATCTTGAGTTGAGCTCAAATATAAAAAATGATGTTCGATTACGCGGGAAGCTCACTAGTATTTGAGTTTGGGTGGGTCAGTCGATACACAATCTGTTGATACATCTGTTGTTTAATTGCTCCCATATTTTGTCCACTTGCCTCACACTTTCTATTGTAGATCGGCCTGGATCTATAAGAGTCATCATAACCACCATCTTCATTTCTCAATCGGAAGATGATTCAAGCAAAAAACAGCAAATATTGAGGTTTCAGGACTTCCAAGTTAAAAATCTAAAAACACGAGACAAGAACTTATAATCCTAATTTACTCATGCAAACATGATAAAAGAATCAATGAAAATTAAAGGGCAACAAATGTTACATTCCATATGAAAGAACCAATATTCTCAAGCAGTTGAGGAATGTTAGAATACAAATGCATTCAAATAGGAGCAGCATCTTCATGCTTTAGCCTAGGCCATAAATTTATGGTGGTGGTTGATAAAAATGGTAGTGAGAAACATCAGCGCATCTTGTAGAATTGAACTCTTGAAACCACACAACGTCGACCACTCAATGAATATTTTACCATTATATCAACATCTCGGGGATTCTTCTTGTTTGGTGCAACAGTCATGCTACCAACTATTGCCTCCCCTTCACATATGGTTAGCACATCCTCTAGGTACAACACCGTTTGCTTCCAATGTGTAGCTCGCGATTTTGGCCCTATATTTTGTTTTTTATTTGAAAAAGTCAGCAACATCGATTCTTTCTTTTTCTTTTTCTTTTTTGATAAAACTCAGAAACATGGATTAATTGTATGAAACATAAGACTTGAGCAGAGATGCATTATTGTATTGTTAGGGCAAAATAATTATAGACAAAGCTTGCTGCTTTAAATATAGATATGATAGGAAGGACATAGGATATATAAACTTTTGTAATCTATTGGCTGGAGTGAAATGGAAACAAGGAAAAAAGGAAGAAAGAAGAGATAAACCTGTAGAGAAGCCCATCAATTTGTGGCACTTGGTAAATGATACATCAAAGTACGCAACAAAAGCATGGATGTAATCATCACGTTGTGCAACAAGCTTAAAAGATGCAGTGAAAGAAGCATCACCCGGAGCCATCTTGGAGATATCCATTGTCTGAATAAAGAAAAGCAAAATAAATATAGCAGATAAATTCCAAGGACAATAAGTCAAGAATTTTCAGCGAGCATATGCTTAAATAGATATACAATGATATATACATATACATAAGTTACGCTTGTGCTATTTATTCTCACCTTGAGAAGGTGGCTATTCGTCACAATTTGATTCTGGTCAACTGTGTCCACAAGAGGTTCCATCATAGCTTGCTTTTTGATGCAACTCATGTCAAACCCGTAAACATTATTCCAAACTGTAGCAAGATGATGCAATGGAGAAAAGATGTGAAATATAAGAATACAAGAACTCAATTGCAAAGAACCACAATAGAAAAACTGACTGAAAGCCCGTAACTACAGATGAACTCCAAGACAAAGAACAATATCAAAGTATCAGTCTACTACGCTCACATTCGATCTTGTCATCTTTGTACTCTGCATCCTCAATTGCTGTCAAGTAAAGAGAAGCCTTATCTGGTAGCACAACACCATCATTGACCTGGTACGGGCAACCATATAAGAAATTTGATTGAAAAAATACAGCATATAAGGAACCAACAAAAATTTGCATTCAAGAGCAAAACAATAAACTTAAAAGGCCACTTAGCCATCACATAAAAGAACAAGCAAAATATTGCTCAAAGAGAAGATTAAACAAAGATGTAGTTAAAGTCTCAATCATAAACAGTTATATTAGACCTCACTTACAGCCCACCTTGTGCACATCATACCATCCAGCAGAGGATGTAAGCAATCATGTTACATTTTGTAATCCACAGAGAGAAGTAAAAAAAAAGGCCAAGTGGAATATAGGAAATGTCAAGAAAACAAGGATAATATGACCATGCAACATCACTGTTTGTTATAGTAAATTTTCAGATCATAGCATGAGAGTGCACTGGATATAAATATCATAGGAAACAACCAATAGAAGGCAACCGGCTTTCACAGTCAGTTGACAACAACCTAACCTAACCCAAGGCATACCTAACACGTTATGCTGACTTACCGACCAGTATATGCAAAGCATGTATCCCAGGTTGAATATCAGTTTAACACAGCATACACATCATGAATCATGATGGAACTTCTGAGTACATAATATATACACACAAGCATATTCCTATACCAGCAACCATGAAAATATATCAACCAGAAGACGTTAGAAGTATCAATAATAGAAGCAACTTACCAGCCATTTATCACGCGCATATAACACTGTATTCAACATATTCTCAAACAACAAAAAGTAACCCATCCACTCTGATATAATGATGTCTACTTTGGCAACAGGAAGCTCAATTTCTTCAATTTTTCCCTTCAAAACTGTAACCACTGTAACACAAAATAATTCTTGTGTAAACAATGGAATGAAATAGAGAATCAATACAATAAGACACAACAAGCTTTAGTAAACCCCACCATCAGACAATCCATTTGTTTCAACAATTTGTTTAGCCATATCAGCCATGTGAGAGCACTCGACCTAGGAATGGGAAAATATTAACCACATTAAGCAAACTTGGGATGGACACTAGGAATGAAATAAATATACTGGTCAGAGAAATATAACCAACAGATAAAACAGAAATAAAAAGTAAAAAGGAACAGGACCACATACTGCATAAACATGTGCAGCCCCTGCCTTCGCACAAAACAAGGACAAGATTCCAGTTCCAGCTCCCACATCAAGAACTACTTTGTTCTGGAATAGAAACTTATTCTGATAAATAACGTTTTGATATGTCTTAGTTCGCACTACATCCTTGAGCATTTCCTGAAATGCAGTGACTAGCAGGTTAGCATAGAAACAAGTTTAAGTAAAAAATTGTTCAATTCTCCTTAGCTTTTCCACTACAACCAACATGCTTAAGTGAAAATGATAATTGTTTCCGGAAAGCAAGCACAATACATTAAGTCATGGGTCAGCTTAAATAAATTGAAAGATTACAGCTGAACCTTCATTCACAAATATTCAGCAACCAATATTCAGAAAGTAATGGTACCAAAGCAAAACAATTCTATAAAGAACTCAAAAATATCCAAACAAGAAAATGCCCGGCATTCAATAGTCCAAGTCCAGCACACTTACTTCGTGAATTCCTGCATACCAAAAAAGGAAAATTCAAAATAAGCTTCAAAAGAATGTGCTATCTGCACATAAATGGTACTATTTAAAGGACAAATATTAGTCAACCCAATGCAGCGCCAAATGTATACTGCTAAATTGCCATTTATTAAACGTGTAAGATATAACCAGAAATTGCTAGAGCTTCATTAAATTAGACATAAGCAAACTATAGAAATGAAAGAGCTCTAAATTTTGCAAAGATTGAAAGTTTCTTCCCTCATTCGAAGCTTCCTCATAAGCAAAGTTAAAGCCAACACTAAAAGATCTCATAGTTTCCCCCAGTTTTCTAATCGACAAGAAAAATAACAGTAAAAAATCAAAGCTACAAAATAACAGGAATAAGAAAATATACCAAAGTGAGAGTAAGAATCGAAGTAATAATCAGCACTGGTTTTATCATCACCGGCATCGCTATCTACAAAGGAGACGTCAGGTTCTCCCATGGAAACATCTTCAGTAGCTTTATCAACGGCAAGGATTGATTCGTCAAGATTGGAACTGTCAGTAGCGACTCCATCGTCGTCGGCGTCTTGGAAGCGAATCTTTGTTCCTTCGAATTGGTTCGAAGAGTTCGTCGAGGTTTGGGCCGTGTTGCTTCCTTTGCGGCGACCCATTTTCTTAATGACAGTGATTAGGGTTTAGCGGAGGAAAGTAGGCGAAGGTTAGGGTTGTTGTTAGGGCTTTTCCGCTTTGTATTGGTGAGAAAGGTTAGCTCCCCTTGCGAGCTATATTGCAATTTGCTTGCGTTTAAATATTGGTTGGTGTAATGTCACGTCCCGGTAGATTTTTAGAGGGACGAATGTCGAAAGTGTTTTCAAAAGAAAATATTCCAAAATAAATGTGCAATATTTCAAATGACGTCGTTTACCAGCGACTGATCTCAGATAAAGCCATTGATTTTTTTTATTTTTTATTTGGGTGTATTATTCCCGTTAGACTATCCATATATTAGCATATGATACTAAAACATCCAGTGCATAAACGAATGTTTAATTATTTAATTTGGTAAGATTGATAAGATATAAATATCAATAATACAAACAAGTCAACTTTTATTGGCTGATAGGGTGAGATCTTCCGGCCCCCACATTCTCAGGTACATAACAATGTTGAAAAAACTTGACTAAAGCTTCCCCATCACTTTGGGATTAACCAGAGGCCTTGTTGAGTGGCCATGGTCCCCCTGCCATGACAGCTTCAATCTCCCATGTTTCTCGAGGAACTTTTGTCATGTTCTTGCTACCGTTGGCCGTTACAAGCTACAATCGAAGAAAGGAACTATATGATTAAGAACAATGACACAAACAGATAAAAACGCAGAGCCTATCCTAAATGTATTTTACACAAATGTAGCACAACACACGAAAGTCCCTATGACTAAATTCTTTGCACATGAGCTAGCTGTAAAGTATTCAAGGGTTTTATAAGGATTGCATGTATTCAGCAAGAGTTAGCATCCCACAAATCTTGCACTACTTTTATCCATACTCCTAGACACTCGAACACCAAGAAGCAAATTCATAAACTGAATTGTTAGAACTTAGAACACTGAAGATTCTCAACCAAAACTCTTCTTCAGTTCTTTTATAGCCAATACCTAGTTTTGTCCCTGTGACCCATTTTATTAACAGCATAGGGAAATGTAATACCTATTTCTACACGCATGTAGACGTTAATAAGTGATAAGTTTATTTGTTTTTAAACTATGATTGACACACAGACCGACTGCTTATATATGTAATATAAATAAGGCAGGAAGTTTTGGACTTCAATAACCGTAAGATTAAGTAAATATATACCACATCACTTTCTATTCGAACTCCACCAAAATTTTTAAATTTGTCAACTATTTCACGGTTGAAGAACTTTGTAGTGTTTGCGCTTTCCATAGCTGGAACCAACAATGCATCAATGAAATAGCATCCAGGCTCCACTGTTATCACCTACAACAAGAAGACGCAAGCTTTAATACATCTCTAAAGCACTACTTGAATTCCATGTGTAGAACTTTTATAAGAAAGAACAAAAGATCACTTCTTTGAACCTTCGTGGTGATATAATTAATGCAAACTGATTCCTTTTTAAAACAATTTAAGGGCTTCATGCACTACCATGATGTCATAGACTTAAACTAGGAATAACTAATTGAAAATTAAAGGGATGTTAACAAAGGGTTTATTAAGAAAACTAGTTGATATGTCATACGTTATGTTATACCAAAGCACATCAAGAGGTTCAGCTGACTAAGCTTAACTATGAGCAGAGAAACAATAATCAACAAGAACAATTGGTAGTAGGACCTTGAATTGTAGTCCTTGGAAGGAGGCAGCCATTAATTTTACAAAAATGGTTTATGTTGTAATTTGAATAAAACATACCATACAAAAATAGTTTTCAAATTTAAACATAAGTGATGGTTTTGAAAATGAAACAAATATATTAAAACATACTTGATCAACATTCTGATTTCATTTGACTACAAAATAATGAAATGTTTAACCAGTGTATTGTACAACATATTAGAACCCTCCTCTGACAAGAAAAAAAAAAGGGAAAGAAATAACACTTACCATTCCCTCCAGGAGTTGTCTAGCAGTACGCAAAGACTTCAAACCAGGTTCTTTTGGTCTTTCTATGCCCTGCAAGAGTTTAACCCTTCCAAACCCATAAGTGAAATGAAAATTTGAAAATTATAGCTACCAACAAACTGAGAAAAGTAAGACTAACATAGAGAAAAAAATCTATAAGCAGATAAGTTAGTCACAAAGACCTTTGGATAACCACCAGGATCATGAGTATCAATACCCAATAAATGGCCCAGACCATGAGGCATAAAAACAGCACCCACTCGTTCAACCATCATATCATCAAGGTTTCTACAATAATAAAAAAATGAAGCCAGCTACTAAAAAGATTTACTTCTAATGTTACTAACAAGAAGTGAATCAAAGAAACAAGTACATCATTAAGAAGATAGAATTTACCCAACAAGGATGTTGCCCTTTTCCAGCGACTCTAGAATGATTTTCTCGGCTAATCTGCAACAGAGAAAAAGGAAACAAGAAAATACATATTAAAGATAAAAGAAAAATATTGTAAGAAAAATAATCTCATAAGTATTACTTTTCTTTGCCCTTACTTGTGCATATCCACCCAGCTCACGCCAGGCTTCATTGCAGCTATAACAGCATTGTGAGCATCAAGGACAGCCTGCAGAACATAACATGTACGAAAAGGAAGATCAAATAATGACAACTTAAATCGAAAGGATTATTTTTTCTTTTCTTTTTTTTATTCAATAGTCAACTCAATATTGATTCTCATAGGAGGAAACTTGATATACCCATCACTCATTGATCAAAGAATAAATACTTACGTTATATATAAGGCTCTGGTCACTTGTAAACTTCCCATTCACCTGCATACATAGTAGGATTTACTTTAGAGAGGAAACTTATATCACCATATACTAGAGAACAAACAAGCCTCTTACTCCGAGTCCTTGTAGTGTGGTAGATTATTTTATTTTCTGAAAATATATCAGTATTCTCTACAAGGTTTAGAAATATTAGTTATCCTAATAGTCTGCTGCTAAGGAAAGACTCAGCCCCAAAGGTCACAAAGATACTTATTCGTAAACCCATACAAGTGACACAAGACTTGGACATGCAAAATCCTACAATTTCTGCTTCAAATCTTAGGACAAATGCCAATGGTAAATGCTATTTTTTGCGGGGAACCAGTCTCAATGGCTTTGAAAAATTAAACCAGAGAACTGAGAGAACTAGGAAAGGAGTCAAACATGTCAGAATATTGAGTTTCTTTTGTGCAGCTGCATTAAATGCTTCGATTGAAAAGTGAGCAGCCCATATCCAGCATTGAGCACATAAGAAAAGGCATTGATTAACTTAAATGATTAACATAAATAGACATACTCACAGGGAATGTGCATGTAATATCAGATCCATAGAAACTGTACTCAGCTCCCATGTCAAGCAAGGCCATATCTCCATCTTCTAAGATCTGCAGGAAAGACATATACAATGTTGAAACCTTATGAACTACTTCCATTTTATCAGATTAACTTAAATGGATCAATTTGAAACTCTTATTGCTATTCACATCATTAACAACTCAATGGGATTGTGTTTTTCATGCAGATGAAACTATCATATATTTCAAACGTTATAGGACAAATATTGAAAATTATACCCTGTCATTAGGAGCTGCAGCATGTCCATAATGTAGAACAGCACTGCATCATAGAAACATAAGGATTATTATTTTGATCCAATAGCAACACCTCATACGCAAATATTAATCATAGAACAAGTAAAACGTTCCAAAAGAATAGCAGAATTCACAAATTATACAGAATGACAAGCAGAGTACCAGCTGTTGACATTGAAAATTTTTCATAATATCGAGGTATAGTAGTGGAATTTATAACAACTGTAGCTATCCTGGGTTTTATTCTATTGATGCTTTACTTAAAAGGTAAATGCTGAGAAAATAGGCATGGAACATTATTAATGTGCAGTTATTACTGCATGGAACGTACTAAACAAGAAACAATCAGGACCTGAGATAATCCTAACCTGTTTTCACCAGTAGCACAAATACACGTATATGAACAGTGCCTACAGCCACCATACATGTAGGTATGATGAAGAAACATGCTTTCCAACTGATATTCTTTCATACCTGCTTTAGTTTTTCTCATAACCTAGTTAAATAGAAAAGCAAGTACATGTTAAATTATCATTCTCAACATTACACTAAGAAAAACGAATCTGCAAAGAAATTAATGATGCAGGCAAAGTAAACAATGAAGAAAGGAAAGAAGAAGAACCAAGTAACTGGCTATAAACTAAATGCTAAATAATGAAGAATGATATATTATATCTGATAATCATTTACTTAAATATGCAAAAAAAAAAAAAATACAGTTGTTGTCCAAGCTATGAAATAAAGTGATTACCTCAACATGAGCTTCAGAACTTATATTGTTTGCAAATTGGATAAGAGCAAGCTCCAAATCTGACTTGCAAACTCGGCACTCGGTCAATACAGGATGCAGAGTTGTCAAATCTCTCTCAAATTTTTCTATTCCCTAAAATCAAGATAAGGAGAAAAAACTACATAACCCTATAACAAACAAAATGATACATTTACATAACATCATAACTTTGAGTCAAAGGTATGCATTAATTCAGTAACTCTGGCATAAGAAAAGTACACTAGAACTCGAGATATAATATCACACTGTTCTAACAGTAAAAGGAAAAAGGCAAATGAAAGTAGAATAGAGGACATAATGTAAAACCTCAAACTCGGCAGGTTTTGAGAAATTATTGCTATCAGTGTTAAGCCCATGTAGGAGGAACAATAAAGGTTTTCCAGATCCCTTGTATTGGTCAACCAAGAGTTGAACAATCTCATCAGTGTAGTAGACCATGCTAACCATATACCTTTCCTGCCAACAGGAATGTAAACATAAAATATACTAAACAAACACAACCGCTGGCATAACAAAACAGAGAACATAGAAACAATAGTCACCTGAAAGTAGGAAACTGGCTTTATTTCCCCCAACCAAACAGCATAATCAGCTGGTAACCTAGGCGCAAAAAGAATGGATTTCCCAGTTGCAATGTCCTTTAATAGGTAAAAAAGGAGAATTTATCAACTTCAAGTCTTCAACAGTTTATAAATTCTTCAAACTCTACCATTTAAGAAAGGATTCAGAAGTTAAAAAATTTGTAATTTAAAAAAAGAAGGCCATACAAGGAACTTACAATAGCACCATAGAAACCAGGCTCACTCACGCCAAACAGGTAAGCGAAGTAACTCTCTTGCCTAAAAACCGATCAATTGTCATTAATGTCAATTATTTTATTCAAATTGAACTGAATTGTAATGTAATTGGAAGTTTAAAAAGAGAAAGGCAAAGTCGAGGTACCTGAAGAGCTCGATGTGATCGGTGCAATAGCGCGTTTGCTCCTCGCCACCCTGTTTGATCGATTAATCCAATAAATTAACTTCGATGAAGGCGTTTGTGGATGGAAGTTATTGAAATATTACTTAAATAAGATTACCTGGAGGAGAACGAAGCCATGATGGGGGCGAGAGGAGTTGGAGAGGTGTTGGCGAAGAGATTTGAGGAGCTTTTGACGGTTGGACACGTGGAGCTCCATGGGTACCTTCGGAGGAGAGAGAGACGACGGCGAGGTTGAAGCCATGGAAATGGCTTCTCTCGATGGTTTCGCCATTTTCAAGCAACTAAGCTGAAGACTGAAGAGTAGCAGTACTTCAAATTATTTGGGATTTTCCCATTTCAGAACTACGGACAAGTGCCAATGTGACATCTTAGGAATGCTTGGCCTGACCCGATTGGTGCCTTTTGTCAAACTTCAGTTTATTTTATTTAAAAATTAAAATAATATGATTTAAATAAAGTAATTTAGTATAGTTTTTGTTTGATAATGTATCGAAAATTCAAAATTTTCTTGATAATTATTTTAATTTTTCATTTAATAAAAAAGTTAAATAAGATAAATAGTTAGATAGCTACTTATCACTTAATGTAAAAAAATTAATTTTATTTTATTTTATTAAACTTAAAATAAAATATTTTTAAAAATATATATATTCAAATAATTATATTTATCTTTTATCCAACTATCCAAAAAAAAATAAAATATTATATAAATAAGATTAAAATTAAAAATAAATAATTTTTTAAAATTCAGTATTTATTTTTATTAAACAACATAATTATATTAAGTATTACTAGTTTATCAAATAATTTTTAATATAAATCTTGCACAATTAAAAATAAATTCAGCTTCACTAAATTTTCATGACTATTTAATTAGCACTTGTTTTCTTATTAAACAAATAAAAGAGATCTTATAAAAATAACAGAACCAAAATCAAGACAAAACAACTTATGACGGAGAAAATAAAACTAAGTCATACTAATAGGATATGAAAAAGGAAGAACTCTTTTACCCGTTACCTAAAATATTTACATCAAACAAGTGACCAATGAAAATCAGTGACTTTTTAGCTCTCAACAACCCTATTGATGGCTGTTGATTTCACCAATATAACCTACGCTTAATTCGCAAATTAAAGTAGTATAGGGAGTAGGGTCGATCCCACAGAGACTGGGTTTACGGAAAATTTTTTATCTCTTGACCAGATTTTTGTCTGGGCAATTGTCGTGCCCACGACGTTTAGGGGGGATAAAATACGAAACCTGAAATTAAAACAAGAAAACATAAAAAATAAAAAGTAAGAGATTAAATGAAAATAAACAACGAAATAATTCAAGGGAAAATCAATAAAACTTAGCTCAGCCTTAAGCACGGGTTCTTCCGTTTTTGACCCGATCCTCGAAATTAGGTGAACTCTTCTTTTTTCAATAAGCTAGTTATAGCTACTAAGGACGCCTCAGACACCAATTCTTCCTTGTGTAAATTAGTTATGGAACGTCCTATAACTAACCCTTGCGATCGAACAACCTACGAAACGTTCGTGATTTAGAACTCCGGCAGCTTTGCGTTCGAGAAGAGCCTAGCTCGAATTAATGCCCTCAAATGTTCAGGACATTTAAATCCGGTTACTACTTCCCTTGACGGAACCAAACAGCAATCCCCACTTGGCACGCCAATGTCTTCTCGGAAAACCAATTAGACAATCGATCTTCTCAGAATTCCAACGGTACGCCTAGCCATGCTAACTCAAACGACGTATTTTTTGACTTAGTATCGGCTTGACTTTGTGAGTTGACGAAGTCATACTCTTAATCCGGAGAAGTAATAAGTATCGAAAATTGGGAGTTAGATAGCTCGGGTTCGTAACTCACGGGTTTTTGACGGGGTTAACACCGGCTTAAAGCTGAAAGGGATTTTAGTTAAGCATGAAATTGTTCATGCTTGAAGTTTATGGGAAATGATAGAAATTATATGAAAAAGGCGGTGGAAATGGATAGGAAAAATATTTGAAAAGGGAATTAGACAAATTTTGTAAAAAGAAGACAAAATAATCCAACTCTCAATTTGAATTAGGAAAAGAAAGACAAAGAGGATAATGTATTTCCAAATAGGAGTAGGAATACAAAATGAGGGATGATTTTCTAAGAACTAAAACCCCCTATTTATATAGATAGGGTTTACTAAAAATAGCATAATTAATAAAATAAAATAAAATAAAAATAAAAATAAAAAAACAAGATATCTTCCTATTTTTAGTATTTTTACAAAGTCAAAATTGTAATTAGTCCTTGGCTTGCTCCATCTTTCTGCTTTGGCCTCATTTCTATAGTTTGTTTTTCAATTCAGCCACTTTTTGCTTGTTTCCGTCCAATTATGTCCCTAAAAATTATTGAATCATAAAGAAACTTAAGTAGTAGGGTTCAGTTCATCAATAAACCAAATTAAGCACAGAAAAATATGCAATTTTACATGTTTATCACCTATCAAATTGTTGGAAAATTTTGATTAAGAAAATGACTTTATGTTACAACGAAAGTTTAAAAATTTTAAAAACCGAGCTGATTTATGATATTTATAATAATAAGTTTTTTTTCAAAAAATATTTGTATTTTGTGTTAGATGGATTTATATTGTTCTTAGCTTTCAACCGAACGATCTTCTCCGCTATCCTACTACCCTGAATCGCATCGAGTATGGACACAAGCAACATGAACCAAACATAGAACAAAAAATGACTTAATCACTTTTAGTAGGAAAGTAATAAAGTGACAGAAATTGGAATTCCCATAAAATAAAGTTTATTCTTAGAAAATAAGTTCTCACCAGTGTTAATAGCTTTACCAGTGCCAACTATTTAGAGTGAAAAATAAGAGAATTTACTATTTAGAGTGAAAAATAAGAGAATCTTAGTTAAATAAGTATAACACAAATAATATTTATTTAAAAGAAAAGCACTCTCCTAGTCTAACTAGAAGAGGGGGAGGGGGGCAACACACCATAGATAAAAACACTAGTGTTGCCACCCCTCACATGTAAAAAGAAGCGAAATAAGTCTCGCATGTATTAGGCCTAGTGATATGTGTTTTTTTAGACATTTAACCTAACATTTTATTTAATTTAATTAATTAAATTAATTTCTCAATTAAATAAATTTGTTAACTCAATTTTAATTCCATTAAAATTTTGACGACTTTACTGTAAAAAATCTATAAAGAAATATGTTTAATTTCCATATTCAATTGATTTATAATGATTAATTAATTTAATTCTATTTTTGAACTACAATTAATTAAATAATAATTTGAAAGTTTTAAACTAATTCTTAAGTCATTTCTATACTCGGTGAGAAAATGCATTCATTGGTGAATGTGACCCATTTATCTAACTTCATCATTTATATTCATTTAAGTTCATTTGGTTTTACATGCAGTTTATTTCTGGTTTTAACAAGCTAGCGAATGGGCTAATTGGATATATGTAATTAAGGCGCAAATAATTTATAACTAATTTCAACTTTTTCTCTATTAATTATAAACTTATTTAGTTACGAAGTCATTCCACTATAATATCATAATTGAGCTCTCCCTAATTACATACCATTACGAAAACTACTTAATCAATATGCATCCAATGACCTTATCACCAATGTGTTATCCTCATATGATATCGTTAATCTCTTAGGGATAAATTCTTTCTAATATGATCATATTTTATCTCATGGTAACCAGTATATCTTCCTTTATGAAAAATTAATTACTGTAAAATAGTAATTAAGTCATCTATCATGTAATGCTGACGAGAGGATGTCATTTACTCATTAGTTGGGTTATGAATTCCACTATTGTGAATGATGTTACATACTGCAAAAGTCGTATATTCAACGCATCAACTTTTGTTTCCTTATCTATTTGAACTTGGGCTTTTACTTACATTAAAGTATACGAGTCACACATACATAGTTCATCATCCGCTCAGGGTTAATGTGTGTGACACTATGAACGTCACAAGTGAATAAATCCATAAACAGATATAGGATCTATTTTACTTGAGTCATGTCTGATGTTTTATCAGTCCAATTAATTACATTTATGTCTCTATCTTTTAGGAGTCATCCGCCCCGATGCTCAAGATAAAACATCTCCCCAATTAGACTTTATAGATGACATATTAATCTTTCAACCGGTTTACTAATTTCCGATTAGATTAAGGACATGTTTAAGTTCATCTGCTAATACAAGATGTCATTCCGTATTACAATCCAACCATGTAATACCACTTAGTATTAGTTAAACATTATATAACTAATGAGCTAATATGTACTTCCATTTCCATTTTGCTTTACATGCAAAAATATTAAGGACAATATATAAAGAGTATTGATATAATTAATAAATGTTGTTATTAAATTAAATTGTTCAAAAAATACAAGTATACAAAATGAATATGTTACACTTCAGACATCAAATCCAACACAAATCTATTATCAATTACCATTAAATAGAAAAATAAGATTAAAGGAAAAGCAGAGGGATCAAACAACTTACTCAAGATCAAGCATACCGCCCGTTTCAACGCAGGGAATGGAGGCAAAAGGGTTGATCATATCAGAAGGCTCATTAGAAAGAAAGGCAGCTTTATTGATCTCTTAAACGAAGTGGCCTTCCTAACCTTTAACGTGTAATCTTATCAGGATCCTCCAGTAGTGTTAAAACCCACAATAGAATCTTGTGATAGCTTGAAAGACTCTTTAATAAGCTCTGACCATAAGATTGCATATTTTCAAACTGCATGAATCTTTTTTTTTCTTATTTTCCTACCCATACACTCATCATACTCCTTTTGAATGATTAACTTGCAATGCTAAGAAGATTTTGATTTGCACCACTGCATGATGCCCTGGCTCATGGCTTAAGCCATTAGGTAGTGGCTCAACTTCGTATCATCCATAGCAATGTCTTTTGTTTTTTGCTCTTTCTAGAGGTTCTTTGAGCATGCCATGGAAATATCTTCATCAGAGAATGCACTTTCTACTTTAATGATGGATTGTGATATTTCATATTCTTACATGCAACACATATGATATTAAACACATATGTCATGAAAATGTCTTCATCAGAGGATGCACTTTCTACTTCAATGATAGATTGAGGCATTTCATATTATTACACGTAACACACATAACATTAAAAACTAATATACATAAAAGTGCGAGTTGGAAGAAACTTTTGAATTACCAATATAATCTTTGTTGTTGATTATATTATTGAATTTTTCATTTGAAATATTTTTTATTTATAAAAGTTATTACATTTATAAATAAAAAATTTAATTTTACTAAAATAATTTATTAAAAACCTATTACTTATAAATTAAAATTTTATCAAATTAATTTATATTTAAATTATTATGTTTCCATTATCCAAAAGGTAAAAAGAAAAGAAATATATATTACATTTTCGATAGAAAATTTTGATTATTTATATACTAAGTAATTTTATATTTCATATATAAGATTTTATAAATAATATATGATATTTACATTATTTATATATTATCTACGATTCATTATTGTCAGTTTATTGAACATTAAAAAAAATTGAATAGTAAACAATTTATCAATTATTTTATAATTTTTACAAATAGGTGATTAGAAATTTGTTATTAGCATTATATTTGAATTATCAAAATAATTAGTATATATTAATTATGTTTTTAGTTATTATTTTAGATAATATTTCTTTTCATTAATTAGATAAAGTGAAATTATATTGTATATTGAATTAATTTTCTTAGTGAGTACATAAATTATTTAGAATTTTATATGATTTGTAATATTCTAAAGTACAATAGACTAAATAATTAAAATATGCGCATTTAAATATAATGATAAATAATCTTTATATTTAGAGTGACATATTCATAAATCATAAAGGAAGTTTTAAATTAATTGATATTATTTTTTTATTAATTAGATGAAGTGAAACGATATTTGTATATTGAATTTATAAAAAAATGTTTATGGTTAAAATATTAAATATTGTTTTACACTAATATGATAGTAATTAAAAATAATAGTTGAAAAATGTACAGTCTATTTAATTTTCTTTTGTCTTAAATTATAGTATAACTAGGGGTGTGCAAAATTCGGGTAAAACCGAAAAAATTCGGTTAACCGACCGAATTCGGTTAATCGGTCGGTTAACCGAATTTTTTCGGTCGGGGGTCGGTTAATTATTTTTTGAATTTTCGGTTAACGGTTAATTCGGTTCGAAACCGGTCGGTTAACCGAAATTTTTCGATTTAACCGAAAAAATTAAAAATAATAAATAAAATATATAAATAGGCTTTTTATTTACCTAAACCCAACCCAAACCCAAACCCAACTACCCAATTACCTAACCCAATTATCCAACCCAACCCAACCCAATAATAGAAATTACAAATAAATAAATAATTTAATAAAAATAAAAATAAAAATCTAAAACTAAAACTAAAACCCAATGATAGAAATTACAAATAAATAAATAATTTAATAAATAATTTAACCTAAACTTATGTAATGTTTTTAATTATGTAGTGATTCAAAGACTTATGTAATGTTTTTAATTATGTAGTGATTCAAAGACTTATGTAATATTTTTAATATGTAGTGATTTAATTCGGTTAATTCGGTTAATCGGTTAATTCGGTTAATCGGTTAATCGGTTAATTCGGTTAACTCGGTTAATTCGGTTAATTTTTAACTAAAAGTTAAAAACAAAAAACTTCGGTTAATTCGGTTAACCGACCGAATTAACCGAAAAAATTTCGTGTCGGTTAATTTTTTAAAAAAAAATTTTGGTTCGGTTAACGGTTAAAAATTTTAAATGGTCGGTTAATTCGGTTAATATAATTTCGGGTCGGTTAACCGGTCGGTTAACCGAATGAACACCCCTAAGTATAGCTATAATATTTAATCTCACGTGATTGCTGTTTTTATATTAAACTATGACCAAACAAAAATTAAAACTAATTCAGTGAAATTGCAAAATGATCCCTATAAATTACATGAAAGAAAAAATAGACCCTAAATTAAAACCCTAAAAGGGGTCATTAGCAAACGAGTCCACCGATCCCAAAAGCGTGGGTCTTCTTTCTAAGGTAAAGCGGCGTTAGAAGCCAAGAGCAGTCCTCCACTCACCTATCTATCGTCAATCGATAACGCGCTCTCTTTTTCTCTCATCGAAGGTAAAATTCACTTCCTTCTCTTAGATCTGCAATTTATTTTATTTCAAACTTTCTCCTAGAGTCCAGTCTTCTCTCTTTATTATTGTTATTATTATTATCAGATCTATTGATTTTAAAGTTCAATCACTGTCCACAGTTATTTTATTTTTCCATTTTGATTGCTTTTTTTTATGTTATTTTAATTAGCTAATTTCGTGCTCTTTTCAATTTCACCATTTATGCTGTTAACTTAGCATTTCAGAAAAAAAAAAGAAAAGGAATGCGTATGTTTTTAATTATTTTATTTTTTATACGGTGCAGGTTTTTATGGCGTCAAAATTGCAGCAGTTGCAATCTAAGGCGTGTCAAGCGTCGAAGTTTGTGGCAAAGAACGGAACTGCTTACTACAAGCAATTGTTGGAGCAGAATAAGCAATATATTCAGGAGCCACCAACAGTGGAGAAGTGCAATGAGCTGTCTAAGCAGCTGTTTTATACTCGACTTGCCAGGTAATTGTTACTTGCCTTTGGTTATGAAGACTTTCAATTTTTGAGAAACTGATAGCAATTTGTTGTTTTAGTGTCTTTTCCTCTGATGTTGCTATGTGTCCATATTTTTTGCTTTCCGAGTTACTGGATCTGCCTGCATCGGAATTATTACTAAATGCTAGTGTTTTATTTATGTATTGCACCTACATTATCATATAAACTAGAATTAATGTGTGTCAACGCTTGACTATCTATGTTAACCGGACTTGAGGATGAGTATTAGATACAGGTATGCTTAAACTTGTGTAATTTTTTTGGGAGGATCATACCCTCGATCTATATGCAAATACTAGTCTCTCACAAATAGAGTTCGGAGAGTAAGTTTATGGCTTTATGTTTTTCAATTCCAGTGCCAAAAGTTTTGAGCAATGAAGAAAGTGAAAGTGAGACATGATTTATATTGTGTTGACATGTCAAAGTTCTGTTGTAGAGCTCTAAGATTGAAGGTCTGAAATAACAAAATGATTTTAATTCAGTTATTAAAAACTGCAGTGAAGGAAATATGTTATAACTAGTCTAAAGATCAATCAAGTTGAATCTAGCAGTACTTCTTCGGCATAAATCAAGTGTAGAAGTTGTCTTTGATAGAGGTGACAATTTCTCGGGTTGTTTTATATGGAATTTCAGCTGTAAAGTGAAATCATGCAGTGGTAACAACTTTGTCATGTAGTTGTATCTGTCCACGGCTCCACACTATTGCTAAGCTAATAATTATAGTGCTTTTTATCAGTATCTGCTAAAACTGTATGTGATTGTTAAAGGAGAATTGAATTTATTGGCTTGTTAGACTAAAATGAAAGACCTTGGATTTTCTTCTACTAGTAGCAGAATTCATTTCTGTGGGGAAGAATGGGGAAACCATTGTTTAGAGAATTCCCTGGAAAAATGTCATTTTGTTACTCCTCTCTCTGTTTGTGGCTTGTGGTTTGCAGTTGAAAGTTGCCTTGCACCTTATTAATAAATATGTCAACTATTGAGTTGACGAGAACCTACTAATGCGATTGTGCATTCTCTTCAACATCATGGGAATTTCTGGGATTTTCCTAGTGACATCCTATGAACTTCTGAACAGAAAAGAATTAAGGAACAAAACAACTTGGCTGATTTGTTTATGATTGTGCATGTTACAAAGGGTTAATCATATGGCTCCTTGTACCTTCTTGCTGTGTTTATACTGTCTAAAAATCAGAAACCTGAGGACGTATTAGAATAACTCTTATTGGTGTAAATTTTGCAGTATCCCTGGCCGTAACGAGGCATTCTGGAAGGAGCTTGATTATGTCAAGAATCTGTGGAAGAATAGGCAAGAACTGAAGGTTGAAGATGCTGGTATTGCTGCATTGTTTGGACTGGAATGCTTTGCGTGGTTTTGTGCTGGTGAGATAGTGGGAAGGGGTTTTACTTTTACTGGTTACTATCCCTAAGGAAAATCAGCTAGTAGAAGGCAGGGAGTCTGGTGGATGTGTATGCCTTTTATCATCGTTTGCATGATTGAATTGCGGCCACTTTAGATGCACATTTTTCTTGTTTCGGTGAAATTTTTGAAGCTGAGAAATCAGTGGTTAACTTGCTAGCCTGAATAATTTTTATAGTCGAAATGGCTTAAGCTTGGTAAGCCTTACTGTTGTGTTTCTGGATATGTCAGCATAATGTACTGCACCCCATTCTTCTTCTTTCTTTGATTATTCCAATTATTTCATGCCACTGATTGGTGGTATAGCGGGGTCTTAGCTGAACTGCCAATTGGTCTATCCGCAGCCATGAAATTTGGATTATGGGTCAAATTTTAAGAAATTAAAATATCTAAAAAAATCATATAAATTAATGCATTAATATTCAATAAATCAATGTATAATATAATTAAATGTAGGATTATTACAAAATTATTAAAAAAAAAACTAAAAGAAAAGGTTTCAATAGTTGGTATCTTTTTTACAGTTGTTAGAAGGCAAAATTGGTGCGGATAGTGACGCGTTTCCTACTCAATAATGCACAACTAAAAGTGAATTCCAAGTCTTCAAGCAGGATGAGCAAAGCCAAAGTATTTTTCATCACAGCTTATGGTTTAACTCATCGGTTTTCTTTCAACAGTTTCAGTTAGCTTTGTTGTTTCTATTTTCTAAGGAGTTTGCGACTGTTGAACATGCTAGGAGAAGTGGGGGTGTATAAAGTTGTCGTTAATAGAATTTTAGCTAAATTACACCAACAGTCACCCAACTTTGGGGTAGTTGATAAAACAGTCACCTAGGTTTCATTTCAGTCACTTAACTTTCAAAAAGAAACAAAACAGTCCTTTTTGCCTTTTTCTATCACAGATGTCATGGTAAAGTGACGTGGCAGGTAACGGCGTCCTTGCTATCATCCTTAAGTTCAGCTGGCCGGTTACTAACACTTTGACAATAGTACCAGCACCATTTTAGGGTTAGAGAAAAAGAACAAAAAAGGAAAAAGAAGAGGAGGAGGAGGAGGAGAAGAAGAAGAAGAAGAAAAAGAAGAAGCAGCAGTAGCAGCAGCCATTGAAACTCCATGTCTTTGCTCTTCTTCTTCTTCTTGAAACCCTTTAACTCGCCGGCTTAAGGGAAGATGTACGGATCTGATAGAGCTGGTGACGGTGTAGAGCGAACAGCTTTTAGGAAAACAGAGAAGAAGCACAAGCTTTATTACAAAAATTCGAAATCGACCAAAAAGTACATCAAGTTTCAGCTTATATTTTGAAAAGAAAAAAGTTTTCTCTTGTTTACTGATTATTTTGGTTTGAACTTCTCTAAGAAGAAGCAACCTAAACAAGTCGATTTATCAGAGGTTTTGGATTTCAAATCCATTTCAGAGTCATTCAATCAAAATGGTGAACTTCCTCCAGGAGTTGTACATGTTAATTGTGGATTTGATCCTCCAATTTTTGGCTTGGAAAATCGTATGTATACCTTTTTAGACAATTTATATAACAAATGAAATCTGAATCCAAATTTTCAATTTCATGTTCGCAAACATAGTATTGGTTCTATTTTCGATGAATTGTTTTGAAGATGCAGTGTTCTATTTTATTCCCAGCGCATTAACCTTGGATGAACAATGTACATGGATAAAGGAAAGTTTAACAAACTTTCCGCAACCTCCAAGCAGAACAAATCATAATGTTATTTATGGACCTATGAGTAACCTGTTTGTTGCGGCAAAGGAAGGTAAAGTTTTCGTTGAGGAGGAAAGGTCTGACAACGGTTTGGATTTTGAACCAAGTGCTTCTGTAAGCAATGAAGGTTCTCATAGATGGAAGTTTTACAAGGAAGACATCGCACGATCAAGGGGACTGTTTTTTACAATCTATTCTTCTTCTTCTGCTACTTCTTCTTTGTTAAAAGTTTTTTTTAGGGTTTTTTTTTAATTTGTTCATCCAACGTGGCAAGTTAACTGGCCACATCAGCTAGTTAACTTGCCACATCAGCGGTTCTGTTAAGACACTAACGAAAACTGTTAGTTAGTGACTGTTTTGTCACTTTTTTATAACGTTAGTGACTGTTTTGTTAGTTTTCAAAAGTTGGGTGACTGAAATGAAACATAGGTGACTATTTTGTTAACTATCCTAAAGTTGAGTGACTGTTAGTGTAATTTACCCTAGAATTTTTGGAGTCTATTTTCTACTTTACTTTTGATGATGAAGAAGTGAATATCTTGGAAGCAATGGGTAGGAAGACAGGTGGTTGGAAAATAAGATAAGATGGAGGGATTGGAAAAAGATATATTTTTATTTAATAATAAATTTATTTTTTTATTTTAATTAAAATGTCAGGTGCCATAATATAATTGATCAATAGACATTTTTTAACGGAGTTAATGGTTGGACCAAAAGTATTGCCGGAATCAAAGTTTGAGTGTCATTTTTATGAAAATAATAACAATTTATTGTTAATTTTTTATTTAAGCCTTTTGAATTTTATTGCTTGAAGAGAAATTAATTTTTTTCATATAAATTAATTTATTTTAGAATATTATGGGTATTATTATTCAAAATTTTCTTCATTCTTCAATTAAATTTCTTTTGTAACTCAAAAAATTTTGTGGGTCAATTGGCTCCACCACTGCCCAAAGTTGACCTACCTATCATTAAGCAATGTACATGGTGGAACCTTTGATGTTACACTCGTGCTGGTCTTTTGCATTGCGCTGAACCCTGATCTACCTTTAACGTAATACTAAAATGGCATTTGGAAGAAAAAGAAGACACACACCGCAATGGGTAAGCAAATGTATGGAAATAATTTCCAGCCCCTAAATCGTTTATTTGACGCCACAACTCTACGTCTTCCTTATATTGCGCCATTCCCTAATTTGAGTGAGTGTTGTAATGGAATTCGTTTACAGACTTAAAACTCAGGATAAAATTTAAAAATAGAAAAAAAGGTTGGGAAAAAAAATGAAGAAAGAAAAACCTACATTTTCAATTTCCTATTAACATTTTTTTTTTCAGCTCTAACATCTTAATTTCCTTAAATCAAAATCAAAACTCAGTTTGTTTTCATGGTATCTTCGAAAAAGATTTAAAAAGAAAACCATTCTCTCCTTATCACGCTCCCTAAATAATCAAAATGCTTCGCAGGCGCTTCAAGCCAGAAAAATGGTAAATTATTTTCTTAATTATATTTTAGTAATTGTTTCCTTAAAGTGGTTTTTGAATTGAAGAGGATGTGATCATATGGTTTTTCCCCTTGAATTTATGCAGCAAGATAGCTTTAAAGCTAGCCATACCGCGAATAAAGTTAATGAGGAACAAGAGGGAAGCACAGTTTAAGCAGTTCAAGAGGGAATTGGCTCAATTACTGGAATCAGGGCAGGATCAAACTGCCCGAATTCGGGTACTTTTTTTTTTTTTTTTTAAAGTTGATAAACATGATTTTTTTTTTTTTTTTTTTTGTAATGTGGTGGTGGTGGTGGTGTTTGTTTTGTTTTTCAGGTGGAGCATGTGGTTAGGGAAGAAAAAACCATGGTAGCATATGATCTTCTTGAGATATATTGTGAACTCATTGTGGCACGTATGCCGAGCATTGAGTCTCAAAAGTGTGTAAAAAGTACTTCCTTTAGTATTTCATATTTCTATTTTATTGACTTTTAACTTGAGATTTATATTGAATTATGCTACTAGACATTATATCAAAAATAGCAGATATGATATGAACTTATAAAGAGATTAATGTTAAAAAAAAAACTCTTAGCATACTTTTGTCTAGTATTTACTTCTAGCTTGGGTAATATGAAATTAGGGAGTTAAATGCGGAGAATAAACCTTTACCCTTGGTCTTTAAAACTCTTTACCTGACATTTGATTGAGCTGCCAAAAACTAGTTTGATTTCTATCCTCCTGCAAGAGTTTTGAATGCCTGTTTATTTAATTGGCTGGATATGTGTGCTTAAATGTATAGAAAGCTAATCATGGATAAATGCATTATGGCTAGTTAATAGAGAGGATGATTTTATAGGAGTTTTAGTTTTTCAAGCAGATTAAATTATGTCAATCGCTAACAAACTTGATCATTCAGAAACTGCCCATTTGACTTGAAAGAAGCAATTTCAAGTGTCATTTTCGCATCTGCAAGGTGTGAGGAGATACCAGAACTCAAGGATGTCACCAAACATCTTACAACAAAATACGGAAAAGATTTTACTACTTCCGCTCTTGAACTGCATCCTGATTCTGGTGTTGGTCGAATGGTGAGTTTTCATGAACATAAACGGGTTAACAAACATTTATTGAAATGTAACTTAAAGTTCTATAATACTACTATTGATTGATCCTTTCCTTTTAGCTGGTTGACAAGTTATCTGTCAAAGCACCAGATGGCCCAACCAAACTCAAAATTTTGACTGCAATTGCTGGGGAACACAACATTAAGTGGGACCCTGAATCATTTGGAGCAAAAGAGTCAAAGGTTTATGACAACTTGATGGTAAGAGTAGAATAGTGCAAATTAGGTTTTTTTTTTTTCTTTTTTGTTTGACGTGCCAACATACAATCAATGCTTAGGATCATTCTTGGAGAAATATGTTGGAATGTTATTTGTTTGTTAGAGATGGAATGGTTTGCTTGAAAACTTATTTCTTTCCATTTGAATTTGCTTGTGCAGAATGGACCAAGTACTTTACCAGAGGCCACCAAAATTTCGGCAGGTCCTCATAATACCCAAGCTTCAACAAGTTATTATGTACAGAGACCTCCTTGTGTTCAAGATCCAAAACACATTGCTAAAAGTGATGTGCCCTCAAGCTTCTATGAGCACAAATCAAGATTATCTCCTCATCCTAAAAACTTTGATTATTCAAATACTAGTGCCAATAATTCAATCTCCTCTGGAGCTTATCATCCAAGATCAAAACCTCAACGTATGTTAATTAGATTAGAACTTGCATATGATTCAATTCTTTTGATCTTTTTTTTATTTTTTTTTATCATCATCATCATCATTATTTGGGTGCTTTCCTTAGCAGAAACTGAAAATCAAGGGGTGGAATTTGAATTCTCAAATACTAGTGTCGATAATTCAATCTCCTCTAGAGCTTATCCTCCAAGATCAAAACCTCTACCAATGTTGATTAAATTAAAACTTGCATATCATTCAATTCTTTCAATCTTTTTTTGTTTTTTGACTTATAATTACATATTTGAGTACTTTTCTTTGCAGAAACTGAAAATCAAGGGATGGAATTCAGGAATTCATCTTATAGGAATGAGAGTGCTTCACCTAGGGAACATGGGAATATGGAATTCAAGGATGCTACTGCTGCTGCTCAGGTAGCTGCAGAATATGCAGAGCGAGCGAGTATGGCTGCTCGAGGTACTGCTGAACTTTCAAGTCATGGAAATATCGCCCCTCAGTACTCAATGGAATCTAACATATCAGGTCATGGTATGAGAGACGAGGAACCAAAAAAATATATTGGCTCGGCCTCTCATTATGAATGTCTTGCCAGACAACCAGTTGATACTTCCTTTCATGAAAGGAATTCTACGAAGTATGAACAAACTGACAGCAACGAACAACATAATCGAACAGGAGAGACTGAAAATGGTTTTACTAACTTTGTGAAGAATGATGGTAAATCTACTCACTGTTCTTCTAAGTCGACTGCGGATTCCTTCAATGAAAAACCATCAGTGAATAATCAAATTCCAGATGCATGTTCTCAAATAAACTCAGCTGTAGGCAGGGAAATGGAACGTTTTACTGAAGTGACTATGAAGAGAAACTCAGGCAATGAGATGCAGTTTGTGAACGAATTGCATGGTATTAAGAATCCGCAGACTGTTGATGATCATGATGTGAGGGACTGTGAACAGTCAAGCTATTCTTCTCTTTCTCGATCAAATACTTTCATCAATGATTGTGATGTTGCCTCTAATTTAGATTGGCAGAAGTCAGAAAATGATAATAGAAACTCGGGTGACAAGATGCAATTTGTGAATGAACTGCATGATAGAAAGAATTATGATGTTACTGATTACCAGGAAGAAAGGATTGGGAAGCAATCAAGCTTTTCTTCATCTTCTAGTTCAAGTACTTTTAATGATGATGTTTATGTTGTATCAAATTTCAATCATCAAAAGTTGGGAAATTTTTCTGTTGAGAATTCTGTTCTTCTCAATGATAAAGGAAGCCTTCAAAGAAACACAATTGAAACAACATGTACTTATGATAATGCCTCAGCAGTTTTTGATGATTATGGATCATATAAGGATGAAGGTACTTTTGATTTTGAGGAGGAGCACAAGGTACATGAAGACAATATGAACCATTCATATCCATTTCAAAGATCACCGGCTCATCCATGTCCATGTATAAATTCTTTGGGCTTTAAGCAGAAGGTTGAATCACAAAAAGAGCCCTATTCACAATCGCATATTTTCTCAGAGGAGCGGTCTACTCCTGTCTTCTTTGAAAGGTCAACAAGTTCGGCAGTTCCTTCACATGGAAATGACTTGCCACTAACTTTTGATAAGTATGGCCCTAGCTCAGAAAGTGAAGATGAAGTAGACAAGTCTGATAGGAACAACAAACCTAGTATATGGAGTCAGAAAAGGAATATGGATTCCTACCAAGCTGAAAACAGTGTTTTCAATCAACGGTTGGCCGGGGGCATGGAAGATACTGAACTTTCTAATGATTCTAGTCCGGAAGAAAGTAAGGAATTGAACTTTGGGAAGTTGATAGGTGGACTTCGAAATAAGGGCTATAGGCATCCACCATATTTAAAGATTCCTCAAGGGAGTGCTTTATCCTCTGGAGAGGCAGAGAATAATACATCTGCTAGAATTAAACAAACATCCCCACCCCTAGCCGTGGAGGATTCAATTAGTACTAGATTTTACAATCAAGAATGGTGCAGTAGGAAAGGGAGTGATGAAGTGAGTCAAAAACTCAACAAGAGAATATCAGTTACTCGTGTTGATTCTAGTGATGATGACTTTGAGGAGGAAAGACCAAAACAGACTTTTAGTAGCACTCGAGACCTATACAACATACTGCCAAGCTCTGAAGAAAATAAAAGATCAACCTCAAGGGTCCCCATGCCATATTTTGATTCAGGAAATAGTGATTCCAATGAAGATCTTTCTAAAACAGGTTCAAAGGTTCATTCAAGCATTGGTTTTTCTCACAAGACAACTGCCTCCCCGAATTCAGGAAAAGGCTCCACTCTTAAAGCTACAGTTTCCTCCGAATCGACGCTAGTTTCTAACCCGATACCATACTTTGGTCCAGGAAATAGTGATTCTGATGAAGATCTTCCTAAAACAAGTTCAAAGGCTCGTTCAAGCACAATTTTTTCTCATAGGACAACTGCCTCTCCAAATGCACGAAGAGGTTCCACTCTTAAAACTACAGTTTCCTCTGAATCGAAGCTAGTTTTTGACCCCATGCCGCATTTTGGTCCAGGAAATAGTGATTTTGATGAAGATCTTCCTAAAACAAGTTCAAAGGCTCGTTCAAGCATGATTTTTTCTCATAGGACAACTGCCTCTCCAAATGCAAGAAGAGGTTCCACTCTTAAAACTATAGTTTCCTCTGAATCAAAGGTAGTTTCTGACCCCATGCCATATTTAGGTCCAGGAAACAGTGGTTCTGATGAAGATCTTCCGGAAACAAGTTCAAAGGCTCATTCAAGCACTGGTTTTTCTCATAAGACAAAGGACTCTCCTTCAAATTCACGAAGGGGTTCCACTCCTAAAACTACAGTGTCCTTTGAGCCAGCGGTAGTTTCCGATTATGGTGAGGAGAAGAATTCCTCCTCAAGGAGTTGTAGTGCTGATGAAGCACTACTGGAGCTTCAGTCTCATAAAAGGAACTCAGATAACAGGGAAAGCTTTCAAAACTCCCAGTTGGCACCAGAGACCAAAATGAATTCGTCTGGTGGATCTTCCAAGTCATCAGAAAATGAACAGCCTTCTACTTCTGTCCCAATGATTGTATCATCAGGTAGCGCAGAAAGTTCGAAGGCTCAAAATTCAACCGAAGGGAGGCCAAGTTATGTACACCCCAAGCTTCCTGATTATGATACTTTGGCCGCACACTTAAATTCTCTCAGGCAGAACCACCAATGAATATGTATTGTATTTGCATTCTGATATGCAGTTTACCAATATTACTACTGATTTCGATGTGCATGTTTATACATGTTCTTTTCGAGGTTTATAGGAATCCAACTTTATTTGTTTACTGATTTGATTTCATAAACTTGTTTGATTTGTGACTTGTAGTACTACAATAAAATGTTCAAGTCTTTTGTGATTCGGTCTCGTGTTTTGGGTTTATATTAGCATGCAATATCATCCGTTCTTGTAAATGTAATATGTAATATGAGTCAGTTAATAAGCTACTAATGTAGACAATCCAAAGCTGCCATCAAATCAAATCGGGTTTATTTATCTAATGGCGGAGCCACTAAGAGAGGTTATGGTCCCCCAAGGCCTAAAGTTTTTCAATTTTCTCTTTTATATACATATTATGACTCTCTCAAATATAAAAGTAAGTTCCTCCAATATTAAAAGTAATATTAAAAAAGTTTATTTTTGAGAAAAAAAACAGAGGAAAAATCTCTTGAAGTGGAAAGTTTCTTATAGATAATCTTGTTGTTTATATTAAGAGAGAAATTACTGAAACTTTTGATTCAAACTCTATATTTAGTGATTTTATTTTCTTAAAAAATGTCGTGCATAATTTTAAGTAATAATATGTTATTTCTTCTTAATTGTTCTTTTTAAATATGTACTCATACTATTTTTTTTAACTTATATATATTCGAAAATATAATGTGAAATAAAATTTTTATTTAATTTTTTGTAATATAATTAACATATATAATATATGTTATAAGAATTCCCTTTTTATGTAACACGTTTAATTTTAGGTTAGCACTCGCAAAGTTACCGTACCACTGTATTTATATTTTTTTTTTTGGTTCAGACAATATGTTTAAAACCGTTGGAATTTATGTTTTGAATACAATGATAAATTTTTGTAAATTGGAAATTATTTCATATTCACATTCGGTGTCATTTACATATTTGTCCAAATATATAAGGAAAAATAATAATAAATAGGGTTAAATAAGGAAATCAGGCAATTCAAACTGCAGTATTTAGTTCAATTTTGGTTTTTTTTTTACTTTTTTTTTTTAAATTTAATTCGGTTTTGGTTGAATTATTATTCAAATACATTTGGTGTAATTTGTTTTTTCTTCACAAAATTTTAAAAAAATCAAATTTTTATTTAAATTATAATTATTTTTACAATATAAAACAAATATTTTATATATTAAATTAGTGAAAATGAGTGTAAAATGCTATATAATTTTTTTTAAAAATTTTAAATTGATAAACCAAACCAATCCAAACTTGTAAAATTCAATTTAATTTGGTTTGATTATGTTTGGTATTCAATTTGGTTTAATTTGAATTTAAAAAATATTTAAAATTTTCTCCAAAACACATTTCATCCTATACTTTTGAAAGTAATTAGTCGATTTGTGAAAGTTGTGAATTTAGTTCCTATATTTTAATTTGGTTATTTTTAATTTTTGTACTTTTTAATTTTTAAAATTTCAGTCCTTACTGAATGATAACGTTTTAAATTTATTAATTAAGTTTTACTATTTTCAAAATCTGACGTGGAAAACATATTATTACATGTGTAATGTCATATCAAGTATTAACTTGTCATTTCCACATATTACTCACTAAAAATCTAATTAATGACTATCTTCGTGTCAAGATTGAAATTCCAAAGTTTGAAAAACATAAGGATTTAAAATGATCTAATTAGATAATATGGACTAAACCTACAATTATATGTGTAGTATAGGACTAGGAATTGAATTTAACCAAATGGATTTAATTGCTATTGTTTGGGACAGATTAAAATTTCAAATTTCAAAAAGTATAATGACTAAAATTGAACAATTCAAAAGTATAAAGACTAAAATTGATCAAATTAAAGTTTATAGACTAAACCCACACCTTTCATGAAATATGGAGACTAATAATATAATTTAACCTTAGAAAGTTGGGAGGTAGGCTATGATTGGGAGATAGGGAGTTAGAGGTAGGGGGAAGTGAGTGTTCGACCGAATTGAGTGGAAAATTTTTGAATTAATCAAGTTGGCGAGTCTTATTTTATCATCCTAACTCAATTCGAAATTTTTTCAAATCGAGTTGAGTGAAATGAAATTCAAGTTGAGTCGAACTGAGTAAATTGTTCGAGTTAAATTAAAAAATTAAACATGTCAAATTAAAATCTTGTTACAGTATAACTAATTCCATGTTAGAGCACAAAAAATTAAAACTATAAATATTTGAAAAAAAATTCAAAGCAAAATAAGGAAAAAAAAAACAAGATACTTTAGTATAATAAACTTAAACCATTAATTAACTTATTTAGATCTCCAAAATTATTATTTTTAATTTTCTTTATATATTCTTTAGATTTTTTTAAATTTTATTTTTAAATTTTTTAAAATATATATAAAATTTTTTAAATATTTTGAATTTTTTGTAATTTTTGTTAAGAGGGATCAACTTACTTATTTTGAAAATTGACAGGGACCAAAAGAGTGTTTACACTAATTTATTATTTAAATTATTCGAGTTGTTTAAATTATTTAAATCCTAAAATTCAACTCAACTTGAACTCGAAATTCAAATTATTTATTCGAGTTGACTAAAAAAACAAAATAACTCAAATAATTCAATTTGATTAATTCGAAATTCAAAAAAGAAATAATCATTTTTTAAATCCAACGAAGTTTTGCGAAAGCAGTCAAATGCAATTGAGAGTTATCAATTCTTCTTCTTTAACAAGAATTAGGGTAAAATGTAGCAACACCTTCTTCTCATACCTACCGGGTAATAATTCAAACTTCGGCATATTAGTAATCCTTGTCCTAATTATAATACCCAAAATTTTCGGTACAAAAATGGTATTGGGGTAAATTTATCAAGAAAATTGATTGAGTGCATTAAAATTTGGTTTGACAAAAAATAAAATAAAGTAATTTAGAATTTGGTAAAAGTTAGAGAACTAAAAGTGAAAATAAACCGTAAAAAAGAAATGTGGAGTCACAAATAAATACAAATTTTCTAAACATCACATGATAAGCGGAATTGGAAAATAATGAGTGTAACATCCTTGACAGCTCGAAGATGAAAATAGTGTCAATATGAATCTTACAAGTGTTAGAATTTTCAAATTAGATAAAATAGAATTTTTAATATTAGTAAAAAAGGTAGTTGGAGATTATAAGAAATCAAAAAGGCTTTTGGATTTAGAGAAATTAAATTAAGGTATTGATCAAATTGTAACAGTGTGAGAGTTGTAACGATCCGAAAGATAGTGGTGCCGGAAATGATGGTTTCAGAATCTCGTTCTCCAATGATCGAGTTCGTAAATGTTTTTGATTAATATTTATGATTCAATTATAATATTATATTAATATCTAGGTATTTATGACATGATTGAATATTTGAATGACTTGTTTATGGAATACTTGATCAGAAATTTTAAAAATGTTACAAAAAAAATCCCTATTTGATTCGTTTGAATAAAACCCCGGAAATTAATGTTCATGATATTGAATAAGACCCGAAATTTTAAAAATATTCATTTGAAAATTTGAAGATATTTGTGTAGAAAGATGTAGAATCATCCATCATCATTTCATTCTCTCTCCCACTTTTTTCATAGGCAATTTTAGCCTAACTTTCCTTTTCTTTCATTTAGGTCCTTCTCTACTATATTTCAACCCTTTCAAGCTTAAATTTCTAAATTCTTCCATGGATTCTTAGTGAAAACAAGAGAATAACTCCATGGCAAGATAAGTTTCTTGTGAAACAAGGTAAGGGGTGTTACACTAACAGAACCACCGGATTTAATCATCCTTTGAATTATCAACTTTGTGTTAGTTTATTTAGACTGTTCATTGTTTAAATGCTTAGGATCGATCTTCCATCCATAACTCAACTTTTCAATTTCTCTTTTTTTTTTGGGTTGCCATTCTGCCAATTAAGCTCTTCACTGTCGATTTTAGTTGCTCTATTGATCTTTTGGATCATGAAATGTTAATAGTGGACATAGCTCCAGATTTTGAAACCATGCCTTTTTTTTTTCCATGTCTATATTTTCAAGTCACAATTAGTTTCCATTATGAATTGCAGAACCAGCTCTGTAGAAATTGTTTTTACATTATATAATGTGAAGTTATTGTTAGGAACAATTTGAGAGGTATGGATAATGAAAAGAAAAGATCAGCAAGTTTCAGCAAGGGGTTATTGCAAAGTGGAGAACTGTATCAAGTATTACTCTCTCTTAAATCATTTCATTTCTTTTTATCTTATTTAATTTCTTAAGACATTTTTCAATAATGTGACAGTATGTACTAGAGACTAATATGTATCCACGTGAATCGGAGCTGTTGAAAGAGCTAAGAGATATGACTGCTACCCACCCAAAGTAGTAGATTACCTTGTAAAATTACTGTGTTAGCTTATGAAATAAAATGAATTGATTTGTACTTAAATTGTTATTTTACAGGGCTATGATAGCTACTGCACCTGATGCAGTATTAAGGAATAAAAACAGTTTAGTTGTTAGTAGTTACAGTAGCAGTTAGTAGATAGCAGTTATAACAGTTAGTGATCAGTTAGTCATTCCAGTTTGTATAAATATGATAGTTAGTTCTTCAGCTAAATTAAGTTATACAATCAATCTTTCTATCTTCATGATTGATTCTTTCATGGTATCTGAGCCATAATTTTTTTCTCTCTTCCCTCGCTCATTGCAACTGAGGATGTTTTTGGTAACGATGATGAGAATCGACAATCGTTTAATACTGCTGCTCCAATAGATAACGCTTTTCCTGATCCTGGTGATGTTTTCTTCAGGAAAATACAACAATTTCTCAAGCATGACACTGTAAAGCTTGGAGAGAATAACTTTCTTTTGTGGAAGCAACAAGTCTTGTTGATTCTTGAAGGCTATGGATTGCAAACTTTTGTGCTTGGCACAGTTAATACTCCTTCACAGTCTGTTCTCGATAAAGATGATAATGTTGTTCCTAATCTTGCATTCTTGTTTCATAAACAACAAGATAAATTGTTAGCTTCCTGGTTATTGTTTACTATTTCTGATGAGATCTTGGTTCATCTCACCGGTGCTTAATCAAGCTTTGATGTCTGGAGTACTGTAGTACGTCGTTTTGCTTCAAAGTCTACTTTGATAATCTCTACCTTGAGACATTCTTTATATTCTCAGAAAAAAGGGTTAGCTAACTGTAAAAGAATATCTAGCAAAGATTAAGAAGTTGTGTGACACTTTGATAGCTGCTAGGAATGGTGTGTCTGAGCAAGAACAAATCAGTATTATTCTTGCTGGTTTGCCGATTAAATTTGAGTCAATTCAGATTGTAGCTTCTGCTATGCGCGTTCCTCTTGATCTCCTTACAGAGATGCTCATTGATTGTGAAACTCGACAGCAGGATTTGGTCTCCAGTGTTTCTTTCCAAGCTAATGTTGCTCAGCATAGTGACAGCTCTGACAGTAATAGTAGTCAGTTTGATAAAGGATCTTGATCTTCCTACAGAGGTAATGGGAGGTTTTCTCGAGGTCGTGGTTGAGGTAGACATTTTGGTCATTCTAAACCTCAGTGTCAATTATGTGAACGAGTCGGCCATACTGTCCAAAAGTGCTATTATTGGTTTGATGAAAATTTTGAGGGTGTCTCTAATCAGCCTATGCAAGTTTATTGTCATCAATTTCAAGATTCTTCACCTTTGACTTGTGCATGCTGTTCTCAAAGGGCTGGTCTTTCGATTTCTGCTGCTAGTGTCAATCAGGGTCAATGTTCTTCAACTTCTCGAATTCAAAAGTCTGGTATCCAGACTCAGGCACATCCAATCATATCACTAGTGATTTGGACAACTTGAAAGATGCAGCTCCATATACAGGTAACCACAAGCTTTACATGGGTAATGGAGTACCTGTGCCTGTTGCTCATGTTGGATCAAGTTATTTTACAGCTGTTAGTCGAATGTTTCATTTGAAGAATATTTTGCACGTTTCTTATATTTGCAAAAATTTACTGTCTGTCACTCAATTTACTAAAGATAACCAGGTTTATTTTGAATTTCATCCTGTTCATTGTTTTGTGAATGACATCAAGACAGGGAGCATATTACTGGTGGGCCACATTCATAATGGTCTATACAAATTTGATCTATTAGTCTCTGCAAGGGTCGGCACTGCCTTGTCTTCTCCAGCCACTATTTATGCTACTCATTTGAAGCCACCTACTCCTAGTATCTCTGTTTTTGATTTATGGCTTAGGAGGCTTGGTCACCCTTGTAATAAAGTTGTCACTTCAGTACTTTAAAAATGTAATATAGTTGTAAGCAATGTTAAGCCGAATTTGATTTGTACTGCATGTCAGCTTGGCAAATTTCATAGGCTGCCTTTTTCCTCTTCTTCTACTGTGTAGTCGGCTCCTTTTGAGCTTCTTGTTACTGATCTTTGGGGGCTAGCTTTGGTCCCCTCTGAGGGTCATTCTTATTACATTTCATTTGTTGATGCTCACTCTAGATATACCTGGTTATACCTTATTAAGCATAAGTCTGAGGCTCTTGCAAAATTTTCACATCTTTATAAATTCATTGAGGTTTAGTTTGGTTACAATGTGAAGGCTCTTCAGACTAACTGGGGAGGTAAGTTTCAATCTTTTTCACAGGTTCTGTCTCAGTTGGATGTTCGTCATCCCCTATCGTGTCCCCACCCTTTAAACAAAATGTTTTGGTTGAGGGAATATAGACATGTAGTTGATATTGGCATGACATTACTGGCTCAGGCTAAGGTTCCTATATGGTTATGGGTGCATGCTTTCATTAGTGCAATACATCTCATTAATAGACTTCCAACATCTGTTCTTGGTGGAAAGTCTCCTTATGAACTGCTGCATAAGTCTTTACCTGATTACATACACCTTCGAGTTTTTAGTTGCAGGTGCTTTCCCTATATCCGACCCTTTAATACCCATAAATTGGAGTATCGCTCAAAGCCTTATGTTTTTCTTGGTTATAGTCCTATGCACAAGTGGTACAAGTATCTTGATGCTGCTGGTAAGGTTTTTCTTTCTAAACACGTGGTGTTTGATGAGTCGTGCTTTCCATTTGCTACGTATACCAACTCAGACAGTACCTCTATTCTCTCTGAGGCTCAACCTTAGCTTATGCACCAAAGTTTTTCCATTCCAGTGGTAGCTCATTTTCTGCAACAGCCTAATCTTGATGCTTTTTCTAGGTTTGTTTCTTGTCCCTCCCCGGTCTTGCAACCCAGGTCTGCTAATGCTCAGTTACCCATCATTCCAGCTAACAGTAGTGAGTCTGCTCCTTTTTCAGCCTCTTCTCGACCTGGTTCTCCCTCAGCTTTTGACAGTCCTCAGATTGATGAAGGGGTATCTTCTAGCAGTCTTCCTATTGATGATGATGTGTTTGTTCCTCTTGTTAACTTGTATCCCATGCAAACCAGGTCTAAGAATAGTATTTTCAAGCCCCGAGTTTTCTCCACTGAGCTGGCTGTTACTGAACCTGTTACAATCACTGAAGCTTTATCTAGCAAAGAGTGGACCTTAACTGCTCAGTAGGAGTATGATGCTTTACTGAAGAATAATACATGGGCTCAGTAGGAGTATGATGCTTTACTGAAGAATAATACATGGGATTTGGTTCCCTTACCTACTAATAGAAAGGCTGTGGGCTGCAAATGGGTCTTCAAGCTTAAAAGACACTCGGATGGAACTATTGCTCGATATAAAGGTCGCTTAGTGGTCAAAAGCTACCTTCAAGAAGTTGGAATTAATTTTTATGAAATGTTTAGCCCTGTTGTGAAGCCAACTACAATTCGGGTTGTTCTTGCCTTGGCAGTAAAATTTGGGTGGTAGCTATAACAAGTAGATATCAATAATACATTCCTTAATAGTGACTTATCTGAAGAGATTTACATGGTCCAACCCCCTGGTTTCGAGCAGTAGCATGGTGTTTAGAATTTGGTCTGCAGGCTAAAGAATACGTTGTATGGTCTTAAACATGTGCCACGGGCCTGGTTCTCTAAGCTTCGAGACTTCTTGCTTGGTTCTCATTTTGTTTTAGCCAAGCCTGATGGCTCATTGTTTATTCGAAACACTGAGGGTGTGCTGTTGTACATCTTTGTCTATGTAGATGATATCATTGTCACTGAAAACCATCCAAGCAGCATCGATGCGTTTGTCACATAATTGGATACACAGTTCTCTTTGAAGGATATCAGTTTTCTTAGTTATTTTCTTGGCATTGAAGTTTTTTCCACTATTGATGGCTTGTTTCTCAATCAATGTAAGTATATTTGTGATCTTTTGAAGCGAGCTCAAATGGATCAAGCAAAAGGTTCTCCTACGCCGATGGCCACTTCAATGAGGTTGTCGCAATAGGTTGGTAATGCTATTAACAATGAGTCTACCTATAGGAGCATTATGGGAGCTCTCTAATATGTTGTCATCACTCGGCCTGACATTACTTTTATTGTTAATAAAGTGTGCCAATTCATGCATAAGCCTCTTGACCAACATTTTAAGGCTGTCAAAAGGATTTTTAGATATCTTCAATATATAATGGAGTACGGTCTTCATTTGATTGCTGCTGGCCAACTTGGATATTGTAGGGTTTTTTGATGCAAACTGGGGATCGGATGTCGATGATAGGCAATTAACCACAGGTTTTTGTGTTTTTCTTGGTGGGAATCCTGTGGCTTGGGGATTTAAGAAGCAGCAAATCGTCTCCAGGTCTACTGCGAAAGTTGAGTATCGTGGTCTTGCTCACACTGTTACTGAGGTTGTCTGGCTGAAGTTCCTTTTGTCTAAACTCCATGTTGTTCCTTCTAAGAAAGCTATAGTTTGGTGTGATAATTCCGAGGCGGTTGCTGTCTCTGTTAACCCAGTGCTACATTCGACATCCAAGCATATAGAATTTGACCTTTTCTTTATTAGGGAAAATGTTGCTGCTGAGAAGTTGACTGTTGGCTACGTTTCAACTCAATATCAAGTAGCAGACATATTCACCAAGCCCTTGTCTGCTCCTTTATTTACAAAGTTTCATTCATGCTTCAAAGTCATTTCAAGACGAGAGCCAACAGTAGAGATCGAGTAGTTGGAGGCATATTAAGGAATGTAAATAATTTAGTTGTTAATAGTTATAGTAGCAGTTAGTAGATAGCAATTATAATAGTTAGTGTGTAACACCCCAAACCTAGCCTAGACGTTAGGCCCGAATCTGGCGGTGTCACATTGAGGTGCCTTTTTGAAAACCATTTTCCTTGTTGATAAAACCCGTTTAGAAAGTGACAGCCTCTTTGTTAAAATCTCAATTGTCTTTGTCATTTTTTAACCAATTTAAAACGTTATTACTTTTAAAACATGGTCCGTTGCAGAAGCTTAAAATCTGTGTTGCGGAAACATAATGTTCAGAAAATCATTAATAATTTAGAAAATCGCGTCCTACTACTATCAGATACGAATTAAAGTAAAAGCCCAAATTAACAGTTAAAAATTTAAAAGGCCTTATTACAACAATAAAACCCAAAACGTAACTAAAAGTATAAATAAAACCAAAGGTAATTTAACTGCAGTCGTATGGCCACTTCCGAGCTCCTTGCTGCACCAATCCGCCTAATGCTGGGGATTACCTACGCAATTAAAATGGGGTGAGTTTACGAAAACTCAGTGTGTAATCCCCTAACATGAAAACAGTCAGTCAAACAAATAGAATACAGAAGCAGTCTAGGCCTGAGCCCATTATAGCAGACAATATTAGATGGACCTTAGCCCATTACAGTAGCAGAATTAGAAGTAGAATATATGTGGGCCTAAGCCCAAACAGAAACAGAATTAGAATATAGTAAGTATGATGCATGATGCATGTTATCCTATCCAACCCTTCACTTGCCTCCGTCCAACCCTGCACTCCTGTGGAGATAAAATCGACCCACCCATCCCTACACTCCCGATGTTAGCACCAGTTGTGGTACTAACCAATATCGCAGCCAATCATATAATTTACTTTAAGCCATCAAAAACGGCACAAGGCCATCAAATATGGCACAAAGCCTTTTAGTAATGGCACATAGCTTATAATAACGGCACCAAGCCTTCAGTAGCGGCACAAAGCTTTCGATGAAATGGATAGCACTAAGCTATCGATAGTATGCGTGGCACAAAGCCATCGGTAAAACAGACAGCACTAAGCCATCGATAGTATGCATGGCACAATGCCATCGGTAAAATGGACAGCACTAAGCCATCGATAGTATAAACGACACAGAGCCATCGGTCGGTCCACAGTCATCATCAGTACGAATATACGGCTTAAAGCTTTCGGTGGGTCCACAGTCGTCTCGTACGACCCGTGTAACCCTAACAGATCAATACTTCCTCCATAACAATAACCCAACCCATGCAGCATGTCGTACATGTATGCAAACCACACAAATATCACATAATCATACGCAATCAATCAAACATCATATCAGGCATAACAGTTATTCTACCATATATGGATATTACAATCATTTTACTTTATAGGGGTATTACGGTCATTTTACCCTCTAGGGGTAATTCGATCATTTTACCTTCCAGTGGTAATTCGGTCATTTTACCCTCTAGGGGTAATTCAATCATTTTACCCTCCAGGGGTAATTCGATCATTTTATCCTTCGAGGGTAATTTAGTCATTTTACCTTAGGGGGTAATTCGGTCGTTTTACCCTCTAGAGGTAATTCGGTTATTTCACCCTTTAGGGATAATTCGGTCATTTCACCCTCCGAGGGTAATTCGATCATTTTCATCGAACGGGGTCTAAACTCACCTACCGACCCAACAGAAGGTCTACGATCATCTCATGCACCCAAAATAGTCACAACAGTGTAATTGGGCCAAAGGCCTAATATGCCGCCCAAGTGGGCCCACACGCTCGTGTGGCCCATCTGGCCCAGAATTAACTACGGCCATGTAAACTACATAGCCCAGTCCAATATTTACCACATGTCGTGAGATTTATCCGTGTGGGCCTTACGAGCCCATTGGGCCCACATGGCCCATTTTAGCCCAACGTGGCCCACTACAGCCTTAATCGTTGTACACTCACATTTCGTGGGCTCAGTGAATCATATGTGTGTTCGCACGCCCATGTGGCCTCAAAGTCTATTTTTTCAGCGTTTCAGCTTTTTGCTGATCTATAGTTAAAAACATTGTGTGCGTACACAATCTTTTGGCTTTCCAGCCGATCAACAGTTACAAGGTATTGATACACACCTGCTTACGAAAACGTACGAATAGCCACGAGTACTCTAACCTACATTCAACCATAACTCTCGGTTAGTCGCCTACCAAACGGATTAAAATAAACCCTAGTCAAACACTTGTCCACATAGTCACCAACCACTAACCTTAAATGAGTAACCGAGGCTCCTCGCCTTTACACCGTTGGAAAAGAATAACCACTTTCGATTGATTATGAGTTCTTTAAATCCCTCTTTAACTGTCATAACAATTCCTATTAGACGCCATCTTGAAAGCAAAAGAAGAAAAGAAATAAGGATTCTGTCTAATGTACTTACCAAAAAAAAAAAAAGAGAACTGAATGATGGACGCATGAATCGTGATAGCTAAGGAGAGAAATGAAATAAAGAGATTGAAGAGAAGGCAAAATCAGAACAAGCACAACCCCTCACCCTCAATTATAACTGTAAAAACCATTAAACAGAAATCCCAATTAATCCACCTAAAAACTGAAACTTCAAGTACCAATAACACTTACCGACAAAGTGTGATTAACCGATGCATAGTGGAGGTTTGAAAACGTCTAAGAGACTAAAGAAGCAATATAGTTCGATAGAGACAGAAATAAATTTTGAAACAAAGAAGAAGAGAGAATGAACTTTTAATAGTGACCAGAAATAGGAAATCGGCAGCACAAGGGAGATAGGAGAGAAAGAAGAGGAAAAGAGAAAAGTGTTAACACTAAAAGGTTTGAGAATTGGGAGAGAGAGTAGAAAAGAGAGTCGATAAACCGAGGATTAGAAGTAAGGCAAAATTGAAAGGTACCTCAAGACCCTAGCAGTATTCGGTACAGCAGCAAAAAACACAAAAGAAATATTGGCAAAACTCCAAATGGAGAGAAAACTGAAACCCCACGACAAAATCGGTATTAGTTCCCCCTAAAACATTCAAAACCAAATTCAAAAAGTGACTTACCATCCCAATTCGACTCCAACACTCCCACTCCTTCAAAATCCCTTAAATTTCTCCTATTATCTCTCCACAACACCCTCCTCCAATATCCCCTCAAATCTCTCTTAAAGACTAATTTAAATTCCACCACAATTCTGCAGTATTTCAGTCAAACTCTACTACCTACACGGCTTAGGCAGTAAAATAAATACTTTTTTACTCAAGGCATGACTCGAACACTAGCCCCCCTTGAAACTCTACCACGCCACTTACCATCAAGCCAATAGGCTCCTTGTGTCATAACTTATCCTCAATATTTTACAAAGCCTACATGCTAATGTCCAGGTTTATTCAAGGAAAAACCAAAAATTCTACACACGCCAAGACTTGAACCTCAGACCTTACAATTACACATCACGCCACTTTGTCACTAGACTACAAGCTTCCTTTGTGTCATATTTTAACCATAATAATTTATAAGGCCAACATGCTAAAGGCAAAGTTTACTTAAGAGGAAAAACTAAAATTTTTCCTAAAGCCTAGATTGAACTAGGACTTCTCTAACACCTCTCATGACCCTTAACCGCTGAAGCAGACATTTAATTGTCATTTTCTTGCACAGTAAAAATTCATGTGTTGACTTCCAAACGCTCCCCAAGCTCAAGGCCCATACCTTCTAGGCCCAAAATTCGGGGCGTTACATAGTGATCAGTTAGTCGTTCCAGTTTGTATAAATATGATAGCTGGTTCTTCAGCTAACTTAAGTAATACAATCAATCTTTCTATCTTCATGATTGATTCTTTCATGCAGGGCAGCTAATTGCCATGCTCTTGAAGCTTATAAATGTGAAGAAGACAAATAAAGTCAGAGTTTTCACCAGATACTCCCTTCTCCTTACTGTTCTTACAATCCCAAATGATGGCAGGGTATATAATACATCTCTTCCACCAAGACTAATACCTTAGCCCACAAGCAAGCAATCTGTAGAATTGACCTGTGGAGGTTTGAAGGCCATTTACTCGATGTCGTCTATATACTTTTTTTTACCATTTGTTTTTGTGTAAATTGTAGCCATAGATATGAATCGAGAGGCATATGAGATAGGGTTTCAAGTTATCAGAAAAGTTGATGTCGAGAATAAAATCGAATTCATAGAGTCGGAAGCTTTGCAAGTCCTTGACCAGCTCCTTGAAGATGTAAGGACGAAGTATTTTAAAATCCTTGTTCTTAGTTTTCATTCATTGTCGTTGCATTTGTCATTATTTCCTGTTTCAGCCTGGAAATGAAAACGGCTTCGACTTTGCTTTTATCAATGCCGACAAGATCAATTACTGGAAGTACCATGAGAGGTTTATGAAATTGATGAAGGTTGGTGGAATTGTTGTGTATGATGACACACTGTAGGCGGGATCAGTTGCAATGGCGGAAGAGTGTACTCCAGAAATACTGAGAGAGGGCAGACAAAGAACACTGGAATTTAACAAGTTGTTGGTAGCGGATCATCGTGTCGAAATTTCGTTTTCTCATTAGGTGATGGGATCACAATCTATAAGCGTATGCACTGAACTTATTGTTCAAAGCTTAAACCATTTTAAACATGTTTGTGGTGGTTCCCTGTTCAATTAATGTATCAGTCAAGGAATAATAAAGTTAAACAAAGAGTCACAAAGGCTACCATTTTTATTCAAATGTTTGGTCTTGGGCTTTCGACTGCTTCTAGTTTAGGATGGTAATGGTTTGGTTAGATTTGTCCTCCAATTTTCTTCTATTTAATTTTTCTAACACTTAAATCTAAAATTGTTTGTTAAATTACTCAAAAAAAATAATGCCTATTAATTTTGTTGGTATGATATTTAGGTGGATGTCGTATCAAATAAATATTAATTTTTTAATATTTAAAATTTTTAAAAATTTTAAAAAAAATATAAAGGATATAAAAAATAATTTTTAATTTTTAAAAATTAATTAATTATTGGATGACAAGTAAAACATTGCCTAAAAACATATAACTAGCATAGCATTCAGTTGTCGTTTAATCGCTTGAATGGCTTTTTAGACATTTGTAACAATCATTGGAGATGTTATCGTAATTTTGGATACAACCTGAAAATGGCATTTTAGATATTAAAATGAAAAACATGACCATTATGTAAGTTGGTCAGATTCTGAATGGTAGTAATACCGTTTGAAACAATTCCAACACCTTCCATTCAGCTGTTTCGTCTTATTTTCCCTTTTCCTCTTCAATTTTTCTCAATGGATGATCTTCCCCCATCTCTTGTCGTTGATATCCTCAGTCGACTCACTGATTCTGCCGACGTTGCTCGGTGCCGAGTCGCGTCCAAAGCACTGAACTCTCTCACTCGCGAGGTCCGTTCCCTTAACCTCCTCTGCACCTTGTCTCGCTACCTCAAATCCCGCTCGCCGGAGACCAAGGACCACGTCACTCCTTTCAAGGCAATCTTTAATAACCTTGTCGGCCAGGCTCCCTGTCTAAACTCAATCTCAATTGGAGTCGATAAATCGCTCAGGAATATCTCGTATGACGACGTGGATGACGAGTCGGATGATTTGTATTTGACTGATGTGGGGTTCGTCAAGGAGTGGTTGCCCAAGGTTTGCGGCGACCTAGGGAAGCTGTCGATTTCGGATTTTTGGATACAATCTTGCTGGAGGAAATCTCAGATTTTGAGCTTGATTTCTTCTTGTTGTGAGTTTCTTGGCAGTTGCAACTTCATTTTATTTCTTATTTGGTATTTGGATACACTATAATTAGTTTGAAATTGAACTTAATGAAGTCGTTTTAAGGTAAATTGTATTTTTGAAGCTTAAATTGTGTTAAAATTTTGAGAGATAGGATAGTGAATGATGGTTAAGCATACCTTTAGAAATGAACTCTGTTACTACTATCTCCCGGCCATTTTGAATCGCTTGTGTTCCAATTCAGTAAGAGCAATTATCCCGTTAACATATATACATAAACACAAAAATTATATATACAAAAATGGTAAACAATCTAATGTAGTGAGTTGGGTTATTCGTACTGAACCAGTCCAGTCTGCATTCTTGATAACATAGGAAATGAATTCAGTGTCAGTTTTGTTTTGGTTGCATAAAAGATTAAAGCTTTTCTCTTATTCTTTAAGTTATATTGTTGCTTATGCAAAGGCATTACCTTTGTTTTTTTTTGTGCATGTAGGCAATGGTCTTATGGAGCTAGAGGTGAAGAATGCTTGGCTCTCGGTTGATGGATTAAATCCAATGACTAGGCTAACAAGTTTGACACTTGAATTTATTAGACTTGAAGATGAGGACCTAAACAAAGTTAATGAATGTTTTCCTTCTCTTCAAGTTCTAAATTTGGTTGGCGTTGGAGGACTTAAAGATCCCAAGATTCATCTCTTGCATCTTAAATCATGCTTGTGGACAGTGTCAAATGCTCCTCTGTCTCTGACTATCTTTGCTCCCAACCTCGTGAAGCTCAGGCTAAAATGTATCAAGCCGAAATCTCTTGTTCTCAACACCCCATTGTTGTCAGATTTCCATCTTTCGGTCGAGGAAGCATCTGATTTTAGAGTGAAAGAGTTCCATAATTTGGGAAACCTTCACCTTGAATCTTCGAGTCTTTGCTGCCTCCTTGGCATGTTTCCATCTGGTAAATCAGTTAGGAAGCTGACAGTGAATTCTCTCAAATGGACTGCAACAATTAAATTTCGCTTGGAAGCAGTGTTTGATGTGTTTCCGAATGCAACATATCTTAATGTAGGCCCTGGGGCTTGGTGTGAAGCCGAGAATTGCTTTCGGAAAGGAGGTTTGGAAGATAGGAATGCATTGAAGGAGTTGAGAGAGATAGTGGCAAATTTAGTTGTGTATGATATTGAAGTTACCCTTTCGTTTATATTCTCTATATTGGATAAATGCACCAAGTTATCAGACATGGCATTACTCTTCCACCCTAAAGGAGATTATAAACTTGCTAGAAGTCTCATCCCTAGGTGTACAGCTTATTGTCCAAGAGTAAAATGGAGATGGGGAATACGGGAAGGGCCAAAAGACAGCTGGGTCTCTGTTGGAATGTAATTTGGTTCTCTTTCCTCAAAAGGAAATAGGAATGCTTAATCTTTTATGTTCTGTGTGTTGTTTCTCTGGTTTAAATTAACCTTCCTGAGTGAAGACGGTGAAGGTTTTTCAGTAAATCTCAAAAGCTTGGAATAAAGATTTTTCTTCTTTTTCTTGTAAATACATATAGGATTATAGGTGACTGGTATGGTATAAAGGCAACAGTAACTACATGACCTGTACAAATGAATATAGTTGCTTGGAAGGTGAAAGCATAACGAATTATAGATGAAGAACAAGGGAGTTCACCCACCAAGCACCACAACATCCCGCCTTCCAGTAGAAGGAAAGGAGAAGAGAATACCAAACATTAGCACGAAGTTGATGTCTGGTAGTTGATGGTGTATTTTTATGTTTTCTTTCAGGAGTATTTCTTAGGTTGTATTTTTTTTTCCTGCTAAGCACAAAAAAGTACAGTATATAGTGCTGATGTTTAACATTGGCAAAGCTTGTGTTTTATTTGTTCCGATGAGGTTAATTCCTAGCCAGATGTGTGTGGTCTGGCATTGAATGGTTAAATCTGTACGGATCTAGATGGAAAACCGAACTGCCGTAGTAAGACCACTTTTCACATGGAACTTTTCACATGGAAAATGTGTAAAGCATTCATAAATTCGGGGCGTTCCGAGAATCGAACTGGGGACCTCTCGCACCCAAAGCGAGAATCATACCACTAGACCAAACGCCCTCTTGATCTTTATGGCAACTTAAATTATATATTGCAATATTTCAAATTGATTAGGGTTTTTGGCTATAAGGGCACGCAACTTAAGTTACATATAGTGTATCCATAATCAATTGGGCGACACTAAACCCTCTCTGCCGCCCTCCTCCCTTACTCCATTGTGGTAACTTCTTCTCCTTGTCATTCAAATAATTCCATTGCTTGTTTCCCAAACTTTGATTTCGGCTGAAATTTACTTTTCTACGATCTTGAATTCGTTTCCCCAATTCCCCATTTTTGTTTCGCAACGATCTGATATCTATCCATTGTTCTCAGGTAAGTAAAATGGCGACGGTTCCAGGACAGTTGATTTGGGAGATCGTGAAGAGAAACAATTGTTTCTTGGTGAAGGAGTTCGGTCGAGGCACCGCTGGCATTCAGTTCAGTAAGGAGAGCAATAATCTCTACAATCTTAACTCTTACAAGCACTCTGGTAATCTCATCCTCCATTTTTGGTTTGCATTTGTTTCCCTAGTCCTACAATGAAAAAAAAAACCCCCAAAGATGTTAATTTTTATGTTGTTATAGGTCTTGCTAACAAGAAGACTGTAACTATTCAGCCTGGTGGGAAGGATCAATCAGTGTTGCTTGCCACCTCAAAGACTAAGAAGCGGAACAAACCTGCAAGTGTGCTTCATAAATCTGTTATGAGAAAAGAGTTTCCTAGGATGGCTAAGGCTGTTGTCAATCAGGTATTCCACGAATTTGTTTTACTAGTAAATGCGCTAATGTGTAGTTTTAGCTTCTATTCAATCTATGTGCTTGACAAGCATTAGTCGGAAGTCTTTAAGTTCTTATGTTTAGCTGTAATGATAATATTCAGTAATGTCTATCCAGAAGAACCCATGCCAACCTAAGCCAGCGTTTAAATACCTGTTTAATCTTCTGTTTTGATGACCGTTGTTGGTAAAGCTACTTTTATCTTGGAACAATTGCCTGTGGACTCCATGATAACAAAAGCTGTCATTCAAATATCTCTGTAATCTTCTGTTTGGTGATCATTGTTTGGGTTTTTAAGTTACTTTTAGGTTTGAATAATTGTCTGCAACCATCTAATTAAATTTGGTTTTATCATAGTTGCAGTGATGAGAAGCTAACATGTAAGAAGATCCCATCTTATTGAGGGTTTTTCAATGAAATATACCTGTTACGCTTGGCTTCTGAGCTCGTACCCTCAACCATTGATTGGCTTTTTTCGTAATTCTCTGTAGTCTGTTCTATCTTTGTTGTTTTGCTTGACATTCTATACTTTGTTTGTTCAGCTATTGGCCACTTGCTAACAATAATTACTGCTATCAACTATCAAGCGCTGTATTCCTTGTTGAATGTCTTGAATTAATCTTTTTCTTTCTTTATTGTGTTGGTTGCAAATGCTACTTGTTTCGGAATTAGGGAAATTTTCTATTAGCATTCTAGTCCTAATGTCATTAATAGACTTTGAGGTTGAATCAACTCCCCTCTCCCCCCAAAAAGAAAAAACACACGCACAAATTTTATGGCTAATATACCTATATCCATGGATGAAGAGTTGAGGAATATGAGCCTTTTACTGACTGCTGCTTGTTTGATGATGGCTTCAGGTTGTAGATAATCACTACCGACCGGACTTGAAGAAGGCAGCCCTTGCAAGACTTAGTGCTGTCAACAGGAGCCTTAAGGTAGCCAAATCTGGGGTCAAGAAGAGGAACAGACAGGCAGTTAGGATCCGTGGCAGGAAGTGAAACATAGATAGTTAGGGAAACTGTCATGCCTGAATTGGTGATGGTTTTCTTTGGTTACAGAAGTTGCAGACAGTAGATTAATTTGTCATTTCGTGTTAATGTATTGGAAAATTTGTCACCTCTGCTAGAGATGGTTAAGCCTTGGATTTGATAATTGCATTTTGAGTTTTAAGTTATGCGCTAATGGGAATTTCAATTACATTTGTACGAGACTATTGTATGTTGATTTTGTTTTGGATTGTTGGTTGAAAAAATTATTTCAATAACTGGATTAGCAACTTCCTTAAAGTAGCCTATTTTCATGAACAAAAGAATAAGGTTGTGATTGGGATCCTGCTATCTTTGCTAATTGCCGGATTATGGGTGGATATCTTCTGGCTAGTTAAATTAGGAAAAAAAAATCCTGTCATTTTTTTCAGAGGACTTGGTCTAAGTACTGGTAACATCCCTTGTGTTTGAGTAGATTTACGTGTGTAACGTTGTTCCCTTTCTATTGACAAATGAGAGAGCGAGCAAAACAGTCTTATTTTTAGTTAAAACTGCGTTGTTGAATGTTTGTTTTGGTGTTTATATATAAGTAATAATAATAAATTTAGTTTTTATATTTTTAGATATTTATTCAAATTGGTCCCTATTTTCTTATTGGAAGTAAATTAGAAACTTTTGAAACTAATAAAGTTAAAGGGTGAAAAAGATCGAGTCAATTTTTTTTTTTGAAGTCTTATATTGTGTCGGTATTGCTATTAATTTTTATATCACAGCTATTTTTTAAAAATACAAATATAAATAGATATTTATTTTATATTTCAAAAAAAGAAAAAGAAAAATAATGGAAGAATGACGTTATGGTGGCCTTTAGTTTTCTAAAAGCCCATCATTTATGGGCTAAGAATAAGGTAGTAGAAGGCTCAAATCAAAATTTAAATAACCTTCCTTTCTGTCTACGTGACGTGGTGAGTACCCTTCTCTCTCTTTGCGACTTCACTTTGATTATTTATAAGTAACCTAAATAATCCCCCCAATTTGTACAACATAATTTCCCGCCTCACCGTTCTTCATTTCCCGCTCTGCAAAACCCTAACCCTCCGCCTAATGGGGCAAAAGCAACAACATCCCAACGCCGATCCACTCCCCGAACCCAAGAAAAAGCGACGTGTCGGTTTTTCGAACATCGGTCGGTCCCCTCTTCTCCGATTTCATCATTTTACGTTTTTAGCTTTTCCATTACATTTTCCTTTTTCTCCCAACTTCACTTCCCCTCACTTCGCTGTAAATTCCATTTTATTTACTTTTCAAAGAGTTGGTTTCTGATTTCGCTCACTGTTGTTTCTTATTTGTTTGGCCTTGAAGCAGATGCTGGAGTTGAGCCCAATGACTGCATTAAGATTTACTTGGGTGAGTTTCTTTTTCTTTTTTAAAATATTTTTATAACTTGTTTTAGTTTTTGTTAATTCTACTGTTATAATCTAAACTCTTTTTGTTTTTGCTATATGCTGATGGAGAAAAAAGGTTTAAAACAGAAAGTTGAATTTCCTGACTTTCTCAATTGAAAGCTCTAATTAACTGTGTTAATTGACGACAAAGACAATATTTTGATTTAGTCTCGACATGAATGGTATTTATGAGACTTAACTTTTCTCTTGCGTGAGTAGAGGCAGGCATAATATACAATAATTCGCTTATAACATTTTGAAAGTAGCTTTGCCGCATGACCTGTCTATATTCAAGTTGGCTTCTCAATTGATTTAAAAGAATTTTTTATATATGGCATGGGAGTAGAGGTGCTTCTTGATTGCTGTCAAATGGTTGGTTCCTGATAATAACAAGAAGCGTATTTGGTGAATTTTTAGTTTTGTATTTAAATTTTGCTACTTTTTGTGTGAGAACATTCTTCTGCATTATTTATTTGCTTAATTGATATTGATTTAGCTTCTAAGAAAGAGGAAGTCGGAACTTCAGATGGTTACCGTATCAACCCTGTTGATTTGAACAGCTTTTTTGAAGAAGATGAGAAGATATACGGTTACCAAGGGTTAAAGGTAATATGCCTTCATAATTACAACATAATGGCCTTCAAATAATATTTTGATCTTGTTGATGGTTTATGTTGATGTATTATTTCATTTTTGCCAGATAACCATCTGGATAAGCAGCATTTCTTTTCATGCGTATGCTGATATTACCTTCCAAAGTACATCTGATGTAAGTTGAAATCGGCAACCCTGAACTACTATAAATGGTTTTAGTCTTCTTTTTATAATATATTGAGTCAGTGAAGCATTTTTTTTTTTTTGTCTTTCCATGGTATTTTAATGATTTTCACTGTTGTTTATTCAGGGGGCCAAAGGGATCACAGACCTGAAATCTGCTCTTGAGGTATACATTAGTTACCATGTTTATCCTTAACTTAAATCTCTTATATCTTGAGGCTTTTCTGATTGTCCTTTTTGTACAGAAAATTTTTGGTGAGACTCTTTTGGAGAACAAAGATGACTTCCTGCAAACCTTTTCAACTGAGAATAATTTCATTAGGTATTATGCCATGAAAATCTTGTACGCATGTAAAGATGTATTGCTCTTTTACCTTTGCAATGTTTGCATTCTATTTTCTTTTTCTTATGGTTTTGCAAATTCAATATGTATACCTTTTTTAGTTCTGCTGTTTCCAATGAAGAGAAGTTGCAAACCAAAGCCTCCAATGGCCATACAACTCATTTTAATGGCAGTTCAGAAGCAGCGTTTTCTGATCTGGAGGTAATTTTACTATCTATGCATGAAAGTAAGTGTTTGTTGTGTTGCTTAAATGTCACTGTTATAGCTATCTATTCTATGTTCCATCTCCCAACCTGAAACCTCTGGCCAAACACTTTCATTTGGTTTCTAAATTTTGCACTGGACCTGGCAGCATTCTCTGACTCCCTGGTCTTTTGCTAGTATCTTTTTGTTAGATTCTTCTTTTTGTTGTTTCCCGTCACCTTTTGTGGGATTTTTTTTACATTGCATGAAATTTTCAAGTATCCTCAATAGAAAGGATTTTTTTACCATTCCTGTCCAACAATCCTTTCCTTTTTTTATGTAGGCCCCTTTGGACAGTGAAGGGGTTGTCTGTTTTATGCTAATTTACATGCTTAGGAGGTTAGTTGTGATGAGACTGCTCCTTAACAGTTCAAACCACCATGGAAAGTCCAATGAAGTATATTGTAGGGAAAATATTTTAATAGATTTAAGGTACCTTGATGTTAGCTTGCTGGTAGTTTACATTATTATGTAAGCAATGGTGTTGAGTTGCATGTATTCAAATGTTAGCTATGATTGATTTGTTTTCTTTCTGTATTAGGTTGTTCGCCTGATGATGAGCAATTTGGCTGCTGGTCATCTTTATAGTCGCTTGGTACCTCTTGTTCTTCTTCTTGTTGATGGTAGCTGTCATTCTTCACCGAATATTAATGACAATTTGTATCTCATTTTTAATGTAGTCTAAATAATTATGTTTTCTTGATTAGGTAGCAATCCTATTGATGTAACTGATCCAAGCTGGGAGTTATATCTCTTGACTCGGAAGAAAACTGATCACCCCGAGAACACTCAGCATATATTGCTTGGTTTTGCAGCGCTCTATCGTTTTTATCGTTACCCTTATGGTTCACGCTTGCGACTCAGCCAGGTTAATCTCTTTCATTGTCATTATTCATGTTAGTATCTAAGGTAGACTGAATTGAACCCAAAATATTGCCAGCGCCACTCTTCAACAACTGTTACACGTTGCTAATATTTTATTAATCACAAATAGCATTTTTATGAAATTATTCTCCCTGTTGGCAGATTTTGGTATTGCCTCCTTACCAGCACAAGGGTTATGGCAGCTACCTTGTGGAGGTGCTGAGCAATGTTGCAATATCTGAAAACGTCTATGACTTGACAGTTGAAGAGCCTCAAGAGTACTTCCAACATGTGCGCACCAGTTTTGATGTAAAACGACTGCTAGCTTTTGAACCAGCCCAGAGTGCTGTTAAATCAGCTGTCTTGCATCTTAAGCAAGGGAAATTGTCAAAAAAAACCCAGGTTCCTAGATTCTTGCCATCCACCGATGTCGTTGACGAAGTCAGGAAAACTTTGAAAATTAACAAGAAACAGTTTCTTCAGTGTTGGGAGATTTTGATATTTCTTGGCCTTGATCCTATAGAGAAGCACATGGAAGACTATATAACAATAGTTTGCAATAGGGTGAAGGCTGATATACTAGGTAAAGATTCTGAGACAGCAGGAAAGGAAGTAATTGAGGTCCCAAGTGTTCATGACGAGGAGACGTCATTTGTCATGTTCAGGTTGCAGAACAGCAAGGCTGGGGGTATTCAAATGGATGACGATCAGACAAAAACCCAAGAACAGCAGCTGCAGCAGTTGGTCGATGAGAGAATCAAGGAGGTGAAGTTAATTGCACAAAAGGTGTCTCACAAACATGTATGAAGGGTACCACTTTCTTGGCATGTTGCATTGACCTGGTTATAAGCATATTACTGATAATTTCTAGTGAAGCTAGCACTGTTGTAGGATTAGTAAATTTGAGGCTTGTTCTGTAAAATTTTTGAGCACTACTTTAATTTAAGCTTATCTTAGAATATTAGCAGACGATATAGCCAATGTGATAACTTTTTAACACTTGTTAATTCTAGTATTCCCTTGAATGCTGAATGCTTGCTAGCTTATTTATTTATTTATTTTTCCCATTTTGCATTATGAATATTGACGGCATGTCTGGTTGTTGATATGTTATAGCAGCTGATTAACCCCCCCCCCCCCCCCCCCCCCCCCCCCAAAAAAAGAGTTTACCCTACTAATCTTTCATTTAACCATTTATTCTTATTGAATAAGAGAAAATAAAAAGCTATAATCTGTGCTGTGCTATTAGCATGTACTTGGCTGCGGTTTTTATAGTTTAAACTCGATGGTGAAGAAGGAAACTCCAGCAGGATTCAAAATGTGCAATGATTGATAGCCAGTGGTGCGAGAAAAGGGTGGGCCCTTGGTATGGAAATGGCACATTTAACAAATTTTACTTTCTTCGGTGCGTAATATGGCACCTTTTTGCATCACTGCTGACCTGTGGTGAGGAAGGTGAATATCTTTTACTATTATATTTTAAATAACCACTTTCTTAATTTTAATTTAAATCTATATTTGCAAACCTCAAAATAATATTTAATATAAAATTTATTTTTAATAATTTCTTTTAAGAGAAAAAAATGAACTAAAAACACATACTAAGGGTGTGTTTAGTTTACAAAAAAAAATGTGTTTTAATTTAATTTTTAAATTGTGTTTGATAACTCTAATCAATTTACTTAATTCAAAATTTTTTAACAAAATAATTTGATTATTATTTAAATTTTTTAAAAAATAAAATAATTTTATTTTTAAAACATATATTCACAACAAATTATCTCTTTACTTTTGTTGGAAACTTGAAATGTTTAAATTATTCCATTTAATTTTTATTCAAAATTATATAAAATAATATAAAATATTATATTAATAAGATTAAAATCATGAAATAATTAACTTTCAATAATTAATATTTATTATTATCCCTTTTTAAAAATATTTTATTATCAATCGATATAATTATTTTATTAATTTTTAAAATTTTAAAAATTCAAAATATATAAAAATTATTTTTAAAAATCATTAAAATTATTTAAAAAGTATAAAAATATTTTTAAAATTTTTAAAATTAATTAAATATTGACATGTCATCCATGTGACAATTCACGTGTATGTAATGTCAACAAAGATTAATTAAAAAAATTAAATAATTATTAAAAAACAAAGAATCATTCCTTTTTTTCTCATATATATATATACCTATATATAAAGTAACTAGTTTTTCTGCCCACGGTATGCACAAATTTATTATGTATATAAATTATTTAAAATATAATATATTTGTAATATTTTGAATATATTACATACATAAATATTGTGGAAAATTTTACTAAGATATAAATAGTATTAAAAATATATTTTAAAAAATATATTTATGTATTAAAATATATTAAACTATTTCTTTAAAAAAATATTATTAACATTATAATATTGTAGAAAAACTAGTTAATATTGTTTAGAAATTAAATCATAAAATTAAATAATAATCATTGTAGAATTAATTTATGTTAATGTTGTTCCACACTTTTTTATAATTTAATTACAACATGCGGTTTTTCACTAAGTCCAGGAATTAAGAAATAATTGATGGGTTGAACTGAAAGAAACTATAAGTTGGCGGTCTCTATTGGAAAACCAGGAGGAGATAATAATTGAAATTGGACAAGGTTGAAATCCGGTTCTGGTTCGGTTGGATTAGAACCAACAGTTTCTTTAGTGAGAGACAAAATGATTATGGATGAATGATTGTCATACGGTGAAAGACCACGCTTGAAGGGTTATAAATAGTTGGTAAATGACTTCTCGGGGAGGATTCAACTCCATTCTATTTCATTTTCCTCTCTTCTTCATCTTCTTCCTTGGTTGTTTCGAAGAAGAGATAGTTATGGGAAGCTCTGCATGGAGTGGTAATCATGAGGTTTGAATCGAAAAAGTAAAAAATCCAGTAAGCTGATAAGGTTTTTAGTCCCTCTGTAACAATTAGATTGAGAAAACGAAGATAAGGATTTCTAGAAAACTTTTCAAGGAGTTTTGCATGATTATGGAAAATCAAGTTTTAAGTTGTGAATACTGAGTCTAATTTGTGATTTTTGATTATCACGCTTAGCTGCCAAGAGAATCAAAGTTCTGGCGTTTGGAAAAGCTAAGTCTATATGGCGAAAAAGAATTAGGTGAATTTTATACACCATTTTTGGGATATTGTTTGAATAACATGAATTTGAGTAGAATGGTTGAGGTGATGCATATATAAGTTGGCGTGTTCCATGTTACTATGCTTATATGATCTCATACCTGTGCGTGTCTATTCCAAATTGTGAAACGTGGTGGAAAATATTGACAGGTTAGACGAAGTTAGGATTGAGAAATGGGTGATTCTGTTAGATATCGCCATATGGTGTTGCTGAGTGCACCTATTATGTGCGAAGCTCTGGCCTTGCGGAAGGGACACTCTGGTGTTCGAGCATCAAGGTATAGGACGACAAATGGAGGAATGGGCAGAGGAATAGGGAAAAAGGAAAATTGGAATTTTATTTTGATTCTGCCATTCGGGATTGCTGGAAGCAAATCAAGAAGTGCGATGCTTCAGGCCTTACGAAGGGGACGCTTTGGTGTTTGAGCATCAAGGTGGATATATGATAATACGATATTGACAGCTATTAGGTTCTTTAGAGTAACACCATGATGGCAGTCAGTAGGCTTTATGGGGCGACATTGCAACGACGGTAAGGTGTAAGACCATGACTCGATTATAACAACCAATATAGTTCGTCAGGACACTGAACACGAGTAGTCCACCAAGACACTAAATACAGGGTAGTTCATTGGGACAATCAACATGGGTGGTCAACTAGGAGTGAAATTGTGGGAGAAACTTTGCGAATAAGAAAAAACGGATTTAAAAAGAAAGTGGAAGTATGAGGCGAAATAGATGGCCAGTGGGTCAAATGAATCCGCCAATGAATGGGGAACAAAATGAAAGTGGGAAAAGACTATTAGAGTAGTAGTTGTGAAAGCTAGTAGGGTATATGGGTTGTAACCCAACAAGAAATAGTCATGGGGGTTGACGCCCTAGTGGGGCCTGGTATACAGGCTAATGAAAGGGGGTTTGAATGAGGATTGTAGTTGAGGATTTGTAGTTCAGAACCACCAGAGTGTGCCCAAAAAAACCCTGTAAGCTAGAGATATGACACAAAGTACGCGGGTTTGTCTACAAGAAAAAGAAGGGTTGGTTAGAGCCTATTGACAAAGAAGGATACACCTGGTGGTAGATATGTCTGTCAAGAATATTCCTCTTCAAAGGGAAAACCATTAAGAAAGTACTAGCCAAAAGGATAGTTTCATAGGGAACCAACATACAGGAGAAATCGTGAACACAAATGATCACTCCAACGATAGTCTATTGGGTATTGAATGCCAAAGTGGTCCACAACAAATGGACATAACACACTCACGAGCATGGTATCTTGAATAAGCTGGATTACAAGGAAGTAATCCAATAGCTATTCATCCTAAGTGGAACTTAGTTTGCTAGAGTGACGAGGAACCTCATTAGTTATCCCAACGGAGTGAATGTCAACAAGGCCTTCAGGATTATTGTAAGGAGGGGAAAATTCACCATTAACTAAACAAATTTGGAAAGTTCACCAATGGACGTGGTCTTTTCTCGTAGGCCTTATGAATAGGACAACTGTATATCCACTAGGATTATGGCGCTTACGATCTAGAACAAAATAGAAAGGAGTATTCCTGACAAGGTGTATAGGGTAAAGTGAAAACTGGCCAAAATAGCAACGCATTTAGAAACTACCAAAACTCTGTTGTCGGGACATAGGTTTGACTAGGAACTTAAGGTATTAGTGGTCAAATCGCCATTAAAGCGGAAGGTGTATGAGAGTTTGCTAGTTTAGATTGGGCGCTAAAGTCAAGGTAAAAACAGGGAGTTAAAGTATTTTAGTTTCCTTTAAAAATTTACCCCATTAAAAAAGGAGCGAGATATGAAATTTGGTAATGAAGAATCTTACTAAGTTCATTGAACTTACCAAGATGTTGGCCTGTGTTTTGCAGGATTTGCGAAATAATTGATTTGAGGAGGAACCAAGCTAGACTGTATTGGATCATGGAACTCCACAGTAAGGTGTAACACACATAGGAAAGGGGGATACCTTTAGAAACTTTGCCATGAGAGCAATTATATTGTATCTATATAGTTCCCTTAGAGTCTGAATTTTGGACAGTGAACTTTTATTTAAAACTTTCATCTTTGTTGTAAGTTTATTTTTATAAATAGGTAATACAATCTAACTTTAAAATAATGAATTCCAATCATGTACAAGAACCCAGTTCAGTTGCAACGCTCTATGCCCAGATTCAATCAATAGGTTGAGTAAGGGTGTTACATATGTTGTACGTGAATAGTTTATTAAAAAATAAACATGTAAAATATTAATAAATAACAATTATATTACAAACAAATTTGTGTGTTAAAAAATAAATTAAAGGAAGTTATAGAAATTAAAACCAAAATCGTAAGGACCTAGTTATTAAAAAATAGAATTGAAGTTTATTAAATCAAATAAATTAAGAGCTTAAGTTAAAAATTAAAAGAAAAGAATAATTGAAATGAGTTAAAATTTAAAAAAATCAAGATTTTAAAAATTACTTAAAGATAAGTCTAAAAGTGGTAATACTAGTAATTATATCAAATGGCAAAAAGCGTTAATGTTCTTTTTCATGAAAAACACCCAAATTGTTAATCAACAAAGAATATCTTGATTATAAATTTATAATATGATAGGAAAAACTAAAGTCTCGATGTTAAAAAGTTTCCTAAAATGTATTTGTACAATATATGATTAGTTTTCTTATTCATGTATGTATGTTGTTTTTTTGTAATACTATTTATACAATTTTCTCCTAATATTTATATATAAAAAAGAATTTGAAATATAACAATCATAATTTTAAAATATATAGATTTTAATTTTAGTCCCTAGGTTATACTCAAATTTAAAATATATAATAATAGTCAAATTTCAAATTTTATCCCTGTGCTACACTTTTAACATTTAGATTTAAGATATCATTATATTAAAAACTGTAGATAAGCAAATGATTTAGTATGGAAAAAAAAAGGATTTTATTACGTATACAACGACCTAAACTCTACATAATCATAGTCATAAAAAGATTAAACAGATGGGGGAGGTGCGGTGGCGTTGATGGCCATTTTCATTCCGGCGGCACAAACATCGGCAACGGTGTCGATAAAATAATTAGCTCCCAAGGCAAGTTGAATTTTATCGTTCCCGGAGTTCAACACTTTGGCTCCTTCATTAGGGGTGCATGAATCATGCCCGGTTTGATTTACCACCGCTACATCGAACTGCTGATTATCGTATGTGAAAACTACATGAAATCATGTTTCAAAAAAAACAATGTAAATCGAATAATATGAAGAAACATAAATCATAGAGAAAACTGTATGCGTACCCAGAAAATCACCGGCATGGAAGTTTTTTCCTTTAGTCCAACCTTCCATGTCAAGGCCTGAGTCCCAGCCGCCTTCGTCTCCAACCATATAAGTAGTTGGCTTTGAATGAATGGCCCCAAATTGTAACACCATCAAAATTACCATTATTATTGCTCTTCTCATTTTCCTTTTGCTCTCTTTTCTTAAAAGGACCGATGATTTTCTATAGCACCCTGGGGTATATGTTATATATATTTATAATGTGCAGCACAATATGGAAATAAATAAATTTACTTTAAAATTGTACCAAAATTATGCCACACATTTTTACCACTTAAAATTAAGAATTTATTACTAATTAAGTCTTAGCTCGATAGGCCAATGCAAGAGAATGTTTATTCGAATGTACTAAAACCATTATCCTTCTATTTAAAAGTTGGAGTGGGACAATAAATAATTCTATGCTAAAAAACAAATTAAAAATTCATTTACGCATATTTAAAGTTAATTATCCTATAAAATCTCAAGTTTATTTGTTTATTTATGGAGTGGATTTCCTTGATTTTATATGCAATAAATAGATAATTTGTCTTTAATAATTAAATGTTAATAAAATTTGTTGTATAATTTTTATTTTTTTAAGATTTTACAAATAACGTTTATTAAATTATGTTTTATTTGATGCTTAGGTTTTTTTTAATGCTACGTGGTTTAGTCCATGTTTTTAGTTTAATTTATTTTTGCTATTGTATTTAGATTATTTTTTACTAATTAAAAATTCTATTACAATTGTGTATTAATGTGTATTAAAAATTCTATTAGATTATGTTTGAACTTTGAAGACGATATCGTTGGGAGGAATAATCACAAACCCCGAATATAAATCGTAAAATAGACATGAAAAATACAATAACTAATGAAATGTAAAGTTTGAAACTAATTAATAATAACACATTATCGAAACTATTTTTGAACAAAATGAAAATTTTAATTTTTAAAACACTGGGTTTTTAGTTAAGAACATAGAAGTCGCCACCAAACTTTCTAGCTAGGTGTGATTGGTCACCTATAACTTACCTTTTAAAAAGATAATTTTTGGTCTACATTGAAATCCATAAAAAAATTGGATTTGAGAGTCAATGCCCAAAGATTGATACCTTTACTAATTATATGTTGTTTTTAAAATTTGAGAATTATGAATTTAAATTTAGACACTGAAAAAAATAGGAGATACATTTTATTATTTGAGCAAATTTAAAGAAAAAATTATATTGTATCACATAAATTTCAAACTTTCCAAGTTTTTTTTTTTTTTGGTAGAAAAAACAAACTAAATTAAAAGAAAAACAAAGCCTAAATCATCATCTTTACTCGTCAGCTGTTCTTAAGTTCTACTCGATTTTTTCGTTTAAATCCTGAGATGGATCTCTCGCATGTGAGTTGGTATACTATCTTACCCAACAAACAGAGATCTTGATGGTTTCTGCTAAGCTCCATGTTATATCTTGAAAAACCAATAGGTTCCTATATTTCCATATACGCCATGCAACTAGTCCAAAAAGGGTTGGCCAGAAAGTTTTAGCCCATATCAACCACTCATTATGCCTTAAATTTTCCCTCACCCATTCAAAAATATTACTAGAGAGGAATTGTGTATGCTAGTTTAGGGGAACAATGTTTAGCCAAACTTCTTTAGTTGTCGGGCAGTCTTTAAAAATGTGAACAACGTCTTCTGTGTTATGTTGATAGACCGGGCAAGAGGTATTGAAGCTAAGCCCTCTTTGTGCTCTTTCTAGATTGGCCGTTGTTTACAAGCTAGCCACAGGAAGAACCGGATGCGTTGGGGACCTGGATACTTCCAAATTTCCTTCCACCTGGTATCTCGATTATTCCATGAATTTTTCGTTATCATTTGGTAAGCATTTTTGATCGAGAATTTCCACGTAGAGTCAGGCATCCATCTGATTTTATCTGGCCCTGCTAAATGATGCGGTGGAGGTATATGAATAATTCTTTGTACTATTTCTTTTGCTAAATTTTCTCTGATTGCTTCTAGGTTCTAGACCCCTTCCGCTGTTATCATGTCCTTGAGCAGGCAATCATTTATTAGTCTATTTAGATTTTGAGCTTGTTTGATCAGTGGCCCACCTGTAGGAACCCAGTTATCTTTCCAATAGTATATTTCTATTCCAGTTTTAATCGACCAGCACAAGTTATCCTTCAACATAGGCCAGATCTTCCCAATTGCTTTCCATGGTGCAGAACTATTCCTTTTTCCTATACTCTTTGGATTTACCTCTTTCATTCCATATTTTGAATGTAACACTCACGTCCATAATGCATTTCAATTGGAGATGAGGTTGATTCCTAGTTTTAACAAGAAGGATTTGTTTTGTTCTTGCAAACATCTTAAGCCTAGACCACTATATGTTCGAGGCTGGCATACTGTTCCTCAATCCAAAATTGCTAGCTTTCTTCCTCCCATGTTTGAACCCCAGATGAACTGTCTTGCTATGTGTTCAATTTCATTGCACACCCCTTTTGGAATTTTCATGGATTGCATGAAATAATTGGGGATGGTTAAGAGTACTGATTGAACTAGGGTAAAGCGTTCTGCCATGGAAAGTTGCTTTGCATCCCAATTGCATAATTTTGACCGGACCTTTTCAATCACAAATTAAACTGTAGATTTAGTGATTCTTTTTTGGAATAAAGGGATACCTAAATATTTTCCCAATTCTTGTACTTTCTGGTACCCCAAAATCCTACTGAGCCTATCGCTTAAGTCTTGTGCTACTCTTTTTGAAAAAAATATGTTGGTTTTCCTTGTGTTGACATAGTGTCCTGAAAAACCGCAGAACTAGTCAAGAATATTCTTTAGTAGCATGCCATGTTTGATATCTGTTTTTGAGAAAATCACCAAATCATCTACGAAGAATAAGTGTGACAAGTTAGGTCCAGTTCTGGATAGTTTAATAGGAAGCCAACTTTTCGAAGAGATGGAGGATTGAAAGCTATGCCCTAGCCATTCCATGCATAGAACAAATAAATAAGGTGATAATGGACATCCTTACCTTACTCCTCTTGCAGGTTTAAATTTTACAGTGGACACTCCATTCCATAGGACTTGCATATTTGCCGTTGTGATTGTTAACATGATAACTCTTCGTGGGTAATTTGGAATTCTAGCTGCTTGGATTGATTTGTCAATGAAGTCCCAACGGGCTCGATCGTAAGATTTTCCAAGTCAATTTTGATTGCCATCCATTTCATATTTTTTCTACGCATCGAGTGGATGACCTCTTGAGCTATGATGATGTTATCGGTAATGTTTCTGCCGGCGATGAGACTAGCTTGTTCTTGCGAAATAATTTTAGGGAAGACTATTTTCAACCTATTAGCTATTATTTTCATGACTAATTTGTAAAGGATGTTACAAAGACTTATTGGTCTAAATTGAGATATTTCTTCGGGCTGGGCAACTTTCGAGATTAGGACGATTAACGTGTTGTTAAGTTCTTGGTTGATGGGACGCCCATTGAAAATATCTTTGACCCAAGCACAAACTACTTCTCCTATGTTATCCCATTGGTTTTGAAAGAAAAATACGTGGGAGCCATCACTTCTAGGTGCTTTTAAGGGAGCCATATCAAAAAGTGCTATTTTGATTTCTTCATTCGTGCCTTCTTTTTGTAGCAAATCATGTCACTGGTTTCTAATGGAGAGATGTGACTTGGGGGTAACATCCCCAATCTATTTGGTTTTTTGCCATATAATTTTTGAAAGTAATTAATCGCTTCTTCTTTTATGTCTTCTGGGTCATATAACCAGCCGCCGTTTATGTTGCAAAGTGTAGTAATGTGATTAATTTTCCTTTTGTGCATTGTACGGTTATGGAAGAATTTTGTATTTCTATCCCCTAGTTTAAGCCAGTCACACCTGGATTTTTGTTTCTACAATAGTTCCTCATGACTGAGAACATTTTCTAGTTCTTCTCTGATGTTCATTTCTTTTTGGACCAGAGAATACGAGTATGATCTTTCAAGTTTCATTTGTATCAAACTTAAAGATTTTAGTAATTTCTGCTTGCGGTATCTAATGTTACCGTATACATTTTTGTTCTAGCCTTTGAGACCTGTAGTGAACTGATTCAAGGAGTTGTACATGCGTAACATCCCTAACTCGTATCCGTCGTCGGAATGGAGTTACGAGACATTACTAATGAACTAGACACAACTTCCGGACATTCACGGGTATACATAGGAAATACTTTTTTTTTTAAAAGTCATAAGTCTATTAAAACATTATTCAAGCAATTTGAATCAATATTCAAATAACAATGAAAACTCTAAGTCATGTATAATATGCCTTTCAAATACATACAAATATTCATGAATCATGACTTATAAACATATAACACATACTGCATTAACATATCTTTCAAAGAAGTCATTAATATCTCTATTACTAAAGCTTTATGTGCATAGTACACAATAATATGAACCATTTTGCATGCCTATTATCTAAATAATTATATTAAATTAATAGATCAAAAAGACAAATTAAATCTTTACAAAAACATAACCAACACACAACCAATTCATACGGCCATAAAATAAATCATGGTTTACTCATTCTTTTATAATAGACTTAATCATTAATGCACCAAACACAAATAATTTTATCGAATTCGCACATAACCTTTATGATTCCTTATAACATGAATTACTATTCATTTGGTCATTTCCTAATGCATTGGCCGAATGTAAACATACTTAATACATATACACAAGTCACTATTCAAATGGTCAAAATCCAATTACCGATGCCGAATTTTAAACATGCTATATATATATATGCCTTAACAAATGCCTACTTTCATTTTACTAAATCGCATTACACGCATGTAACCTCGCATAGAATCAATTTCATATATCAACCATAATTTGCATTTCATGTCAAGTACTTCACAAGTATACATATGTAGCATAACCGAATATAACTAGGCTTAAAACATCATTACTAGCAAAATCAGTATGTACATATCAACACCTATTTAATTAAAACATATCCATACCAGTTCATAAAATTTTACTAACACATCACACATATAGACTTGGTTTAATCTCATGGCCGAATATCAACTAGTCTATAACCATTACCTAAATTCATTATATCCATCTATTACACATCAAACACATTAAGCATAATTCACATCTACTTATAAAGCATAGCCGAATTATCAAACCACATACAAATATATCAACCACATCATTTGACCAAGACATAAAATCCAACACAACAGAAGAATAAGCCATTTTCGCATGGCCAAATTATACAAAATAAAAATACAACATTTCAAAACACACTCCAGCCTATACATGCCATAGGTCCAATATGTAACTTTTATAAAATACCAAAGGTGGTCGATAGTGTGATAAGCTCCTCTGACGATTCCCGAACTCGTAAGTTGGGTTCAGTATCTACAACGTAGAGACAATTATACACACAGTAAGCTATCATAGCTTAGTAAGTTATAAGCAAATAAACAACTGAGTAATACTATCAAATTAATTAAATTAGTCCCAAGTTAAACTATTATAACACATTTAGACCAAACATGTATAAGCTCACAGTCTAAATACATATACATATTCATTCGTGAATGTCACCTTGGACGAATGCCCACATGACCATATTGATACTTTATTGTAAAATTTCTAAAATCGTGTAATCATTATAAACCAAATCCACATACACACAAGATATATAGCCTCACGTATCAAACCTTTATATCTCATAATTATACTTAACTTATAACCGAATATACTTCATAATTGCTTACCTAGGTTGGACACTCACATAGCTTTTCTAACATATATTGCTCAATTCCCAAGCAAAATTGTCCTTATCATAGCTAGTATGTATACTTCCATATGCATAAGTTCATAAGTCAAAGTATAACAACCATACATGTATATATATATACATAGTCAAATGTATATATATATAAGTAAAGTATGTTTTTTTACTTCAAGGTTAAATACTATTATAAAACACATGTACTTATACTTATTACTCACATTGTAATATCATATGCACATTTATAGCAAGGGCCGAATGTTCATGTGGCCAAATTAACATATTATGGTTTAACTTCTAAAGCCAAATAGTCATTAAACCTAGTTCACATACATTCAAGTATATAAATTCATGTAACACTATATATCTTTATATACATAAATTAGTTACATAACCGAATACACATTATCACATATGCATACAATTAAGACTCGTTCAATCCTATCCACAAGGCCGAATATACTTATCTAGTTCACATATAATCTTTATTTACCTTACACATGATTTTTCATAAGCATCAAGTTGTTCATTTACCTTATTTTAAGTAAATATCAAACTGATTCATACCTGCCATTTGGCTCGTTTTATACACTCGAACACGACTTAACATTGCCCGATGAACCATTCGAAATTGGATAGGACACTCAGATAATCACATATATCATACAAACACCAACGTCCCAGACATGGTTTTACATGTAATCACGTACCGATGCAACTGTCCCAGACATTGTCTTACTCGAACACATTTATCAAAGTTTCACATCGATGCCATGGTATTACTCGCACACATAAATTTGATCCTATGTCATGACATACGCATCCTAACTATTCCTAAGGTTCATACGGGGCTTTCGAACATCGTAACTCGGTATAAACGAATTCGAAAACTTTGTAGTTTAACTTCCTCACATTCGGCTATAGGGTATAATAAATCATACTTTTCATTTCAGCATGTATAATTAACATTTAATTGAATTTAAGTACGTATATTTACTTATGAACTTACCTCAGACGATGAAAAACGGAACAGGACAACTAGTTGATAACTTTAGCTTTTCCCCGATCCAATTTCGACTTCTTTAATTCTTGATCTAAACATATTCAAATTAATCTCATTTAAACATATTTTCATTCAATTTAGTCCAAAAACATACAAATGGGAAAATTACCATTTTACCCCTGACATTTACAATTTTTACAATTTAGTCCCTAATGTACAAAACACAAATTTATACAAAATTAACCACTTTTAGAGTAGGCCGAATACCCCTAGTGCCCAAATAAGCCTATATTTTTCACCAATTTCACATTTTAATCCCTCCACATTTTTATTTTTTTCAATTAAGTCCTAATTACTCAAAATCATCAAAAATTCCTTTACAATATATCTTAACCCAATCCATATCTTCCATAATTCATCATCAAACCATAAAAAATCACAAGTTCCCATTAATGGCATAACTCAAAATATTCATCAAAATCAAAAATTAAAGCTTGGGTTTTGTAGTACTCGAAGCAACGATCTCAAAAACGTAAAAATTATCAAAAATCGACAAAGAACGAACCTTGAATCGAGCTTGGAAAGGATGGCCGAACCCAAGCTTCTCCATTTCTTTTCTTTGTTTCTTGTTTCGGTGAAGAGAATAATAAACATGGCTTATTTTATGTTTTAATATAACATATATATATTAACATGTTTAATAATTAAATTACTTTTATATCCTTAATAGTTTAATATAAAAACCACATAATATAAGTCTTAACCGTACCACTAATATATTTATGGGATATTTACCACATAAATGCCCCAACTTAGAAAGCCACTAACTATTTGGCCCTTATACTCTAAAATATCAAATTTTCAATTTACGCGATTAAGTCCTTTTTTTTAATCAAACACCTAAACGACAAAATTAAGTCACGAAAATTTCAAAAATATAAATTCACACAAAATAAACAAATCAAATAATTTTAAAATATTTTTTGACTTGAATTCGTGGTCCTGAAACCACCATTCCGATTAGGGTCTAAATCGGGCTGTTACAACATGTCTCCATCGTATTTCCATGAATTTTTAACTATATTGGAGAAGTCTTGGTGTTGTGCCCACGCAAAGAGAAACCTGAAAGGTCGAACTCTAGGGAGTTTAAAGTCTAGATTAATGTTCACTAGGAATGGCCTATGATCGGATTTAATTCGAGTTAGATGTGTTACTAAGCAATGAGGAAACGATTGACACCTAGCTTCATGTCCTATCACGTGATCTAGTCTTTCGAAGACTCCTCCTCGTTGCCAAGTAAATGAGGGTCCTTGGAATCCCAGTCTTGAAGATTTTTGGATTTAATGAATTCTTCGAAATGTGGGCACCTTTCCCTATGGTGCTGTTTTTATCTTTAACGGAGAGAATTGTGTTAAAATCTCTTAGTGCCATCCAAGGGGTACAATCAGATGGTACAGCTGCTTTTAAGGCTTCCCATGAACTCTTTCTCTTAGTGGGATTGGGACGTCTATAAACAAACACAATTAAGATGGGTTCTATTTGTCCCCCATTACGTACTTTTACCAGTATAAATTGGGGAGGGTTTTGGATTATTTCAATTTGGGTTGTATCATTCCAACCAATCCAAATTCCCCTTGAAAAGCCTCTCGCTTCAATTCGATGAGAGTGGTGAAATCCTAGTTTAACAATTATTTCATCCACCTTGCTACGACTCACCTTTGGCTCGAAAAGGCCTACGATATTTGGTCTAAAATGATATTGTACTCTCTAAAGATGCGTAGAAATTTGGTACTTGTGCATATTTGATAATTCCAAATGAAAATTGATAAGTTAAATTTAAAATTCATCCTAAAAGATTAGAAAGATTATACCTAATCTAATTTTGCTATCGTATAGGGTTCTTGCTTTCTTCACATCTGTCTCCTTCTTCATTTGCTTTGTCGAAAAGTCCTTGCTTGATTTGTTCTTGTAGCAGTTCCACCATGTTGTTAATTGACTCTGCCAATGGAACTTTGGGGGATGTGGCTTTGAAGGGACTTCCTTTATCTCGAATGCGTCGTTTGAGTTTTTGGCCCTTCGTGTTTCCATTCATTTTCCCTCCAATGGTGCGCACAAGGGGGGGAGCTTTTCGTTGCCCCATACTATTTTTATGAGTAATCCACTCTTCCTATTTTTCCCTGAGAGCACCAGTGTAACACCCCTTACTAGTATTCAACACTGAAACAGGGTACGAGGCATTACCAGACTTATCACACGAATAAACATACATTTTCTAAACTTAAATATGCATCCAAACTAAAACTGATCACATTCAATCATAACATCCCTAAAACGAGCCTGCGAGGCCCAAAACATACATTGGAAACTGTGACTAGAGGTGCTCATGGGCCGGGTTCGGCCGGACTCAACTAAAAATCTAGGCCCATTCATCGGGCTCAGGCCGGGCCGGGCCTAAAAAATGGGCCTAAAATTTTGCCCAAGCTCGACCCATATAAAAATGCTAAAACCTGAGCCCGGCCCGGCCCGCCCGTATTAATTTTTTATATTATTTTATATAATTTTTAAATATATATAATACATCAAAAATACTAAAAAAATCAAAATAAATATTTCCCAACAAATTAAAAATTAATTTTAAAAAATATGTAGAATTAAATAATACTAAGATAGATACAACTTAACAAGTAAATACCTCTAAAATAATAACAAAATTAACAAATGCCTTTAAAATAATAACAAAATTAACAATAAAATAAGTTTTATACAATATCCAAATAATAACAACAAATTAGTAGCAACATAATAGTAATATGGTATCAACATAGGGAGAAAATATCAAGAAAATAAAATTCAAAAACAAAAAAAAAAATAGCATATTTTTTTTTGTCATTTAGTAAATTCGGCACGGGCAGGGTCGGGCTCGGGCCAAAAAGACTCTACCCGAGGCCCTGCCTATTTTTTAAACGGGCCTAATTTTTTTACCCAAGCCCATTTTTTGGGCCTATATTTTTGCCCAAACCCTCCCACATTTCGGGCGAGCCTTCGGGCCGGGCCGGGTCGCCTGACCCATGAGCAGGTCTAGCTGTGACACCCCTAACCCATATCCGTCACCGGAAAGGATTACGAAGCATTACAGAACACTACTCAACCACCAAACTAATACAAGCTCCTTAACTCACATTTCTTAAATCAAAACCAATTGTAATATCACGATATATAAAAAAAAAAACAATATCACTATCATATGATCCTATTATTTGAGCAATTAACTACAATCAAGGTATAATACAAATAACCACTCATACATAGGAGCATGCACAACCACCATATGAATTTATACTAAAACAAAACAATACATCATCATTATACACATGTATATGCGCATGGTTGACTAAATATGCCTTGAACCTATTATGCATCATATTAAAGGGGTTACTATTTATTTGGTAAGAATTTTAAGCCTTAATCGACTACAAGATCATATCAACTACTCATACCATTTCATTTCTCACCTTTGTAACTATACTCATCAAGAACATAGTGTAAAACTCAATATTAAACAACGCTCATGGCCTAATAAATATTTATCAAAAATCACCAAAGCCGTATATACATATAACCACATTTTATCTTTCATTCATATAGTATATATGTATATACATTTTAACTTGACAAAACCTAAAGTTACCAAAATACTCATATTTTAACTAATGTTTAATCTCATTTATTAAATCAAAACAATTACATAAAACAATGCGTCATGTACATTTCTCACTTAACATAATAAACCAAATCTAATTATACCATATCATCTAATGCACATTGTCCCAAAGTCATGTAGTAACTTATTTTCCTTAAAAAAAAAACCGAATATGTGACCATTCAATCTATTGATCATTTAAAAACAACTTTAACTCATTATCAAATCGAATTAGACATTATCCACATTTACTAACTCATAATTAATTCATCCAACCAAGCATTCATAGCATTTAAACACTTACTCAAAGCCTATAAACATACTTAGCAAAAATAAATAAATAAATAAATAAACAAGCCATTTTCGCATGACTTATTATATACAACTCCACCAAAATAGATTCAAAAGATGTCATAGCTTATACATGCCATAAACTTCAAGTTCAACGTTTTAAAAGTACCAAAATAAAGATGATAGTGTGACGAGCATCACTGATGATCCCTGAACACGTAACGATCACCGAAATCTATAAAATAAAATCAATAAACACACCAAGTAAGCTATTTAGCTTAGTAAGTTATAAGCAATTAGACATTCAATTGATTTTGATATCTCAAATCAAGTAATTCAATTCATACTACTAAAAAAAAACACCTAATCTCAACTTTTCAAATTCATAACACATATACTCAACCACAAAAGATTTCTTTACTTCTCAAATTTACATTTTTCCTATTTAGCCGAATATACAATGGCATCCAAAATCACATACCGATATTGATATTCATATATGTACAAATAACATATCGTTCCATCTATTTAAATCATTCATCTTTCTTTTTCTTATTCATTCACGCTTCTCACATTTGCTAATATCAACCACATAGGTTTGAATACATACCTGCACTACTATGAACTTATACGTATTTACTACATTCCATGCCAAGGTATTTGCTTGCTCAATGAACTTTGATCATTTAATAGATCCGCACACATAGTGCTAAATATTTAGTTTGAAGCTTTAAGGAGCTCGCACACTTAGTGCTTGATATACACTTTTCCTCAATTTTTCATTTGCACACTTAGTGCCCAATATATTACTCCGCACACATAGTGCTCAATAATTTAATTCGCACACATAGCGCCATCTTCGTAACCATAGTTACTTATAATTACACCCTCAGTACCAATATCGATAATTCACATATATAAATCAATTCATGACTATTTGAACCATCCATCCTCACATAATAAACATTTAGCATTTTCCAAATCAGCATGTAAATATATACAAATTGCATTCGTATAAGTCAACAACAATTATTTACTTATTAACTTATCTCGGATATCGACGGACGATAAAGTTCGACTATTCAACTATTTTTAATTTTCCCCGATCCACGTCCAAACTTTTTGGTTCTTGATCTATAAAGTTCCAAATTAAGCTCATTCAAATAAAATCTCATTCAATTTAATCCCAAACACATAAATGAACAAATTACCATTTTGCCCCTCATATTCCACACATTTACATTTTAATCCAAAATCCATTAAACACAAAAATACACCAAATCTCAACATGGTATACTTAGGCCGAACACTCCCTAAGATTTTATAAGTCTCCACATTTCATAATTTCCACAATCTAGCCCCTTAATTTAATATTTTTGCCATTTAACCCTAAATGCTCAAAAATTACCAAAAATCCCAATACCAAAAATGTTAATCTAACACATATATTTTATTTTCTAACATCAAACATAAATTTCATCAAGCTATCAACAATGGCACTTCATGAATACATCATCAATTTCAAAATTTCAAGCATGGGTTTTATAGTATTCAAAGCAACGATCTCAAAAACATAAAAATTAACAAAAACCGAACTCAAATCACTTACCTAATTGAACTTGCAAAGGCCGAATATACCAAAGCTTAAAACTCTTTTTTTTTTCTCTCTTAGTTTTGGTCATATAAGAAAAAGATGAACACTTTCATCTTTTTATGAAATATAATATATTAACATGTATAAAAGTTTACCATAATGCCATAAAAATTATATTAAACAATTTAAGTCATTAATTCATGCATATTGGTCGGCCACTAATTCATATTTATGGCAAAATTGCAACCTTAATACTCTATATTATAAAAACAATCATCGTTCGGCCTTTACACATTAACACTTAAATTTTCCATTTTATACGATTAAACCCTTTTTCATCAAATCGACCTCCAGACGCTAAAATTTTTAAACGAAACTTTCACAAAAGCAAATTCACACATTTTAAGCATAGAAAATAATATTTAAATATTTTTTTCACTCAGATTCTTGGTCCCGAAACCACCATTCTGATTAGGGTCAAAATCGGGCTGTTACAAGTCTCCCCCTTAGGGATTTTCGTCCACGAAAATCTTACCGATGAATAGATTAGGGTATCGACTTTCATCGAATCCTCAAGTTCCCAAGTTGCTTCCTCCACCCCATGCTTATGCCACAGTACATTCACCAACGAGATTTTCTTATTTTGCAACTCTTTTACTTCATGAGCCAAAATATGAATTGGTTCTTTTTCATAGCTCAAATCGAACTGAATCTTAATCTCTAACAGACTAATCACATGAGAAGGATCGAATCTATACTGTCGGAGCATTGAAACATGAAAAACATTGTGGATCTTTTCTAGTTCAGGTGGCAACAGCAATCTATACGCAATCGGCCCAATCTGCTCTAAAACCTCATATGACCTAATAAATCTCGGACTCAACTTGCCTTTGCGACCAAATCTGAGTATTTTCTTCCACGACAAAACTTTCAAAAATACACGATCACTGATTTGAAATTCTGTATCTTTAGTTTCAAATCCGCGTAAGATTTCTGACGATTTGACGTTGCTTTCAAACTTTCATAGATCACTTTTACTTTCTGCTCAGTCTCTTTAACCAAATCAACCCCGTGTATCTTGTTGTCATCGAGCTCGGTCCAATACAAAGGTGTACGATATTTACGACTGTACAAAGCCTTGTAAGGTGCCATTTTGATACTCGATTGAAAGCTATTATTGTACGCAAATTCGATCAGAGGCAAGTATCTTTCCCACGTACCCTCAAACTCGAGAATACAACATCTCAACATATCCTCAAGTATTTGAATGATTCGCTCGGATTGACCATCCATCTGGGGGTGGAAAGTTGTGCTAAAATGCAATTTAGTACCTAATGCATCTTGCAGTCTCTTCCAAAATCGCGATGTAAACCTCATATATCTATCCGAAACAATAGAAATAGGTACCTTGTGTAATCGTACAATATGAGAAATGTACAATTCAGCTAGCTTATCGAGTGAGTAATCTGTACGGACGGGAATAAAATAAGCTGACTTTGTCAATCTATCAACAATAACCCAGATCGCATCTTTTTTGCTCGGTGTCAACGGTAAACTAGATACGAAATCCATCGAGACTTGATCCCATTTCCATTTGGGTATCATAATCTGCTGAAGTAATCCCAATGGTACCTGATGCTCGGTTTTTACTTGCTGACATATCAAACATTTTGACACGAAGTCTGAAATATCTCGTTTCATACCGTGCCACAAGTAATGTTGTCTCAAATCATTATACATTTTCGTGCTACCCGAGTGAATAGATAACAGGCTATTATGAGCTTTGCAAATTTGCTGAACAAATAACGGTCTCGCCTTTAATTCTGCTATAATCTCACTATCATCAGACATAGCCATATGCATATTCATAGCATGCAAAGCAAATAGTGATTTTCAGCTTAAGGCATCAACAACAACATTAACTTTTCTCGGATGGTAATCAATCACAAGCTCGTAATCTTTAAGTAGCTCTAACCACCATCGTTGTCTCAAATTCAAATATTTCTGAGTCATCAAATATTTTAGGCTTTTGTGATCGGAGTAGACATGACATTTCTCACCGAACAAATAGTGGCGCCATATTTTTAAAGCAAATACTATAGCGGCCAATTCTAGATCATGTGTCGGATAGTTCTTCTCATGCGGCTTTAACTATCTTGAGGCATGAGCTACAACTTTGCCTTCCTGTATCAAAACACATCCCAAACCATTCAAAGATGCATCACTAAAGATAACGAACTCTTTACCCATTTTCAGTTGAACAAGTATTGGAGCTTCAGTCAAAAGGGTTTTCAACTATCAAAACTTTTCTGACACCTTTTTGACCACTCGAATCTAACATCTTTTTGAAGTAGCCTCATCATTGGGGTTGCAATCATAGAAAAACCTTTCACGAACTGTCTATAATAACTGGAAAGTCTTAGAAAACTCTGAACTTTTGAAACATTTCACGAAGGTTTCCAATCGAGTATAGCCGAAATCTTACTCGGATCAACCCGAATGCCTGATGCTGAAACTACATGTCCCAAGAAGCTGACCTCGCGTAACCAAAACTAACATTTACTGAACTTTGCATATAACTGATTATCTCGCAAAGTCTGTAATACTAATCTCAAGTGCTTGGCATGCTCGATTTCATCATGAGAGTAGATCAATATATCATCAATAAACACAAGCACAAACCAATCTAAATACTGTCTGAAGATCCGGTTCATCAAATCCATGAAAACAGCAGGTGCGTTTGTAAGTCTGAACGGTATCACCAAGAACTCATAATGCCCGTATCTCATTCGGAAAGCAGTCTTAGGCACATCAGAATCTTTAACTTGCAACTGATAGTAACCCGATCTCAAATATATTTTTGAAAACAATGAAGCTCCCTTTAGCTGATCGAACAAATCATCAATGCGTGGCAATGGATATTTATTCTTTATAGTCACTTTATTGAGTTGTCGATAGTCGATGCACATTCTCAGAGTTCCATCTTTCTCTTTCACAAATAGAACTGGCATACCCTAGGGAGAGAAACTTGGTCTCGCGAAACCTCTATCTGTCAACTCTTGCAGCTGTGCTTTCAATTCGTTTAATTTAGTAGGTGCCATACGGTATGGAGCAATCAAAATCGGAGTCGTCCCCAGTGCTAACTCAATACCAAACTTTTAATAGACACTTTAATACTCATTTCATTACTTTTTACAAATAGATCCTTTTTGACATTTTCATCGAAAATCACTTAGAAAAAGTCGTTTATCACACAACTAACATTCATATTCTACCATTAGACATCAAAACACGTGCATGTCTAACATTGGTAAAATTTTAAACTCTGCTAATACTTCAAATTAATCCTTGAAAAAGATAGATTAGGTGACGAGGATTTCAAAAATGTAAAAAATCATTAAAAACGGGGCTAGAATGGGCTTACAATGGAGCTTGGAAAGCTTGGCCAAAACCCTAGTTATGGTGACCCTTCAAATTCGGCACAAGAGAATAAATTGGGGAAGATGAAGACTTTTTATTTGTTTAATTTGTCTTTATTTGCCAAATGACTAAAATGCCCTTAATGCCTAACTTTGAAATTTTACCCTTCCATGTCCATTTTTGTCCATCATGAGATATAATGGTCTAATTACTAAATAAGGACTTCTAATTTACAAATTCATTTCAATTAAGCACCCAAAGCTTCTAGAATATATATTTTACAATTTTTGTAATTTAGTCCTACTAGTCAAATTGGACCCTCTATCGAGAAAATTTCTTAACGAAATTTTCACATATGCATTCAATCATATTATAGACCTCAAAATAATATCACAATAATTTTTCTACTTTGGATTCGTGGTCCCGAAACCACTATTTCAATTTGGCCCTAAATCGGGCCGTTACAACTCTCACCTTTTAGGGATTTTTGTCCCCGAAAATCTTACCAGAAAAGAGGTTTGGGTACTGTTTTCTCATAGCTTCCTCGAGTTCCCACGTAGCCTCTTCTACCCCATGTCTTTTCCATAAAACTTTTACTAAGGCTATTGTAAACCGAAAAGTATATAGGGTCTTTCCTATGTAAATCATCACCTTTTTATTTAAATGTGTTGTTAAAACTGAGTAATTGTTTAATAAATTAATAAATATATGTGAAAATGTGATTTTATGCTTTATTATACAGTTTTTATGCATAAAATGACTTATTTTATATTTATTTGAGCTTATTATATTTTTTATGAGCCATGCATGAATAAATTAAATAATAAAATATAAGATTATATTTAATAATTTATTTTAAAAATATTTCATTAATAAAATTGGGTTTTAATTAATTAATTAAATTGGTGAAATTTTATTTCTTTGGTCCTCTGATTTACTGACTTATTTTGGACAGGTCTGAAAGCTTTATCTGATTACAAAACCATCCAAATTGGGGACCAAGTCAACCCAAATTTCGGCTGCACATGGCTATCCATAAACCAATTTTTGGTTTAATTTGACAAGTTCCTTGAAGAGTTGAAGAAATCAGAGATTTACCTGAAGATTTGCACTTGACTGAGTCTCAGTCTTGAGTTATTGTGGCACTCAAATTAACCAAAAATCAAGCAACAAATTAGCCCTAATTCCACAATTCATGGTCGGCCACCTATGGGAGATGCTTCAAAAGATGGAAACTCCTATTTTTAGTAAACTAGCCTCCCTTGCCTCACCTATAAATAAGACCTCATTTCTCACTTTTCCAATCATCCCTCATCCTTCAATTCCTCATCATTCATCATTTTCTCTCCACTCTCATTTCTTCCCACGCCTAAGCCTCATCTCTTCATAGAGATTTTAGCCATTAAACCTCTTAAAGAACCCTTGGTTGGCCACCTTGGAGAGCCATCAGTAAGGAACAAAGCAAAGGAATGAAGGAGCCTCGTCAGTCAGAGTCTTGGGTGACAACCACTCTAAATTGGGTTTAATCTTTCTTTTCTTTAATTTAATCTAAAGGTGTTTGCTATGTGTCCTTTGTTCTTGTTTACAACAATTATAGCTTAATTTTATTTAAGCTAAGATGATTGCTTTGATTAAATAATATTTATTAATTTCATGCTTATAATATTTGTGCCTCAATCAATCATGTTTTCAATTAAAATCAAGTCTGTATTTCGTTTATATGTGATTAAAATGCACTTGGATTAGCTGAGCAATCCTGACCAGATGACGACTACTGGAAACATAATTGAAATGTGCATGCTCAATTTAGATCCTGACCCGATTAAATTGTAGGTTGCATAACAACTCTAACTAAGCTCTGTTATCTGCATAGTTTTTAGATTTGTGTGATTAAATTGTTTTAAGCCTGACACGTCCTTGTTACTTCACACGAATGCTAAGAAACCCTTAGTAAATAAGGATCAGTAAAATGTGTATTTACTAAGTAAAGGATTCCGAAAGGACCTAATGTGGTTTCCAAACTCATGAGAGATCGAGTTGCCATGGAATGTTTTTCTGAATATTATTAAGCATGTTGATGATAAATTGAGTTTAAATAAAGTAATTTTCCTAGTTTATTTATGTTATAATTGTTACAAATTGTGTTTAATTCTGCTAAAATCTATTTCATTCATATAGTTGCATTTTAGCATAAATCACATTAGGGATCATTGCATTTAGATTAATTTTACATAATTTTAACCAACACTTCCAAATCAAATTGTGTTTTTATTTACCTAGTTGTTAATATAATTTTATAATTAAGTGACTTAACATAAATACAAACCCTGTGGAGACGATAACTCGATACTTACTTATTACTTGATAACGACTGTGTACACTTGCACAAACCCCAGAGTTACAATTATACTTTTATTTCTCAACTGTTTAACTTCCTGAGCTAAAATCTTGACTGGTTCTTCATCATACATCGTATCTGGTCGAATCTCAACCTTTGTTGGAGAAATTACATGTGAAGGATCAGAACGATATCGTCGAAACATCGATACATGAAACACATCATGAATCCTTTTCAACTCTATTGGTAAAGCTAACCGATATGCCACAGGTCCTATTCTTTCAATAACCTCAAATGGCCCAATAAAACGTGGACTCAACTTGCCTTTACGGCCAAATCTCAGAATTTTCTTCCACGGAGATACTTTCAGAAACGCTTTACACCAATCTAAAATTTGATCTCTTTTCTTTTCAAATCCGTGTACGAATTTTTTCGATCTAAAGTAGCTTTCAAACAATCACGAATTACTTTCACTTTTTTTTTTCAGTTTCCTCAACCAAATCAACCTCGTGAATCTGTCTCTCACTAAGCTCAGTCTAATATAAAGGAGTTCGATATTTGTGGCCATACAATGCCTCATACAGTGCCATCTTTATACTCGACTGAAAGTTGTTGTTGTAAGCGAACTCAACTAAAGGTAGATATTTTTCCCAACTACCTTCAAATTCTAGAACACAACATCGGAGCATATCTTCAAGAGTCTAAATTACTCTTTCCGATTGACCGTCTATTTGTGGATGAAACGCGGTACTAAAATTCAATTTTGTACCCAGAGCTTCTCGCAACTTTTTCCAAAATCTCAAAGTAAATCTTGGATCTCTATCTGAAGTAATAGAAATAGGCACTTCGTGCAATCTCACAATCTCAACAATGTACAGTTGAACTAGCTTATCAAGTGAATAGTCGGTACATACCAGAATAAAATGAGTCGATTTGTCAATCGATCAACCATGACCCAAACGACATCTTTCTTCTTTGGAGTCAAAGGCAAACCTATTGCGAAGTCCATCGTAATCCTGTCCCATTTCCACTCGGGTACCATCACTGGCTAAAGTAAACCCGAAGACACTTATGTTTGTCCTTTACTTGATGACAAGTCAAACACTTCGATACGAACTCGAAAATATCTCTTTTCATGCCCAGCCACCAATATAATTCCTTTAAATCATTGTATATTTTTGTACTACTCGGATGAACAGACAAACAACTACTGTGTGCCTCGTGCAAAATTTTCTGAACCAGCTCATGTTTTTCGGTACACATACTTTATTTCAGAACATCAAGCAATCATTCAAACCTATCTGAAAATCTGAATCACTACTCAATTCACAATGAGCTTTTTTGGCTTGCAAATCACTATCACTTTTTTGAGCTTCGTAAATTTTCTGAAGAAATAACGGTCTAGCTCTCATCTCGGGCACGATTGAACCATCATTAGACAAAGTCAGCTCTGTATTCATAGCTCTCAAAGCAACCAAGGACTTTCTGCTCAAAGTATCTCTGACTATATTCTCCTTTCCCAGATGATAACCGATTACCAAGTCATAGTCTTTCAAAAACTTGAGCCATCTTTGTTGTCGCAAGTTGAAATCCTTTTGACTAATCAAATATTTTAAACTCTTATGATCGGTAAAGACATGGCATTTCTCACTGTACAAATGATGACGCCAAATTTTCAAAACAAACACAATGCATCGGGCTTGAATGACCTTGCTTTCCTAGATTAAACCCATTGTAGTCTCCTGTAGGGAATGTGATGGGCCATGTCCTTCTGATCTGAGTTTGCTTGCTTAAGCCTGGAGTAGCTGCAGTCTCCTTGCCAGGTCTTTGCTGAAGTTTGCCTGTGGGTGAGGATCCTATTTTTACAGCTATTGGATGCACATCGTACCTTGCCTCCTTTTGGTTCACATTGGTTTCTTTAGTGGGCATACTCACATATAAGTCCATTTCGTCATTTAGGGTTTCCAAGGACTGAAACCGAATGTTTTCTTGCTTCTTTTCTTTGACTGTACCATTTTTGATCAACCTCTCTTTTAGCCATCGTGGATTTCGTTTTTCAACAGGCATCCATGAACCATAGATGTCGGAATTATTTATGGGATTGTTTTTCCCTAATTCAGGTCAATTTTCTTGACTTCTTTCTTTTTCAGCAATGCTTTCTCTCATCACTTATTGTTTAGTCGTCGATTTTGGATAGATATCTTGTGTGTGTCCATAATGACCGGAAGAAAAACACACCGTAGGAAGGTATTCATATTCAATTCTCTACAGTACACCATTGATTAGAACTTGCGATATGAGGGCCTTTCCAAGGTTGACGTAAATCGCCATTCTTGGAAATCTTCCTCGAATTCCATTATCGGTATTAAAATCTAATTTTGCGACCCTTACTATCATTCCTCCTATTTCAGAGAGTATTTTCCTTTTGTACATATGTCTAGGCAATCTTGGTAATCTTATCCAAGCTATGACCATTTTGGGTATGGTTGCGAAGGGCTAAATTCAATGCTCCAGGGTTGAACAGTTAGATACTGTCCATAGACTATCTAGGGCCCCTGACTTTATACTCTCTCAAAATCTCCAGGGTTTCGAAACTTAGCTAGGTAGTAACCGTTTTTTTTTTTATCCATTAATCGGAATGGTTGACTTGGTTGCCATAGAGAATGTATCTTGTTTTGTAGAGTTGCGTATCCAATGTTCCTTCTTAAGAGCTGAATTACCACCGCATGTTTCATATCTTTTATGAGTTGTTGAGTAACCCGATTAGAGAATTCAATTGTCGGTATGTAGTTTACTAATGTTTTCATAATATCGTCTTCAAGTAAATCTAAGTCGTCGTCATCATCATCTTTAGTTGACATTTCTGTTTTATCATCGGTTTGCAAGGCTGTACCCATGAGGCGATCTTTTCATGAACTAGGCTTGTTTAAGAGCAACCAGTTTCCATGACAACATCTGCGTCTCCTTTTTGATTATTGGCCACTCCACCTCTTCATTGTCAACTATCGCTCTGCCCTTCATCTGTTTTCTCTCACTCTTCAGACTCCATCCTCCCACATAGAAAAACGTTTACATCAATACCTTAATAAACACCTCACTAACTATTCACAATATAAGGGCAATTTACTTTACGACAATAAATATATCATTATTACTAATATGTTGCTTGATAGCACGACAATCACCCCATGTCATAGTCTATAATAATAATTTTATTCCTATCACAAAGTAGCAAATAGAGACTAAAGTGAAAGTAAATCAAACATATAGCAACTCCCATCACAAATATACAGTCGATGTGTAGGTTTTCAACTAAATGCACCAATAAATTCCTATGCATACATATATATAGATATACATATAAGTATAAAGTTTTATTCCAATATATAAGTATAAAGTTGTCAAAACAATTTAGAATTTTCACTTTTGATATTTTTTCTTTTTCTTTTCTTTTAATTGTATTGTTAAATATTAACTATAATTATAATAAAACAATAAACTAAATAATACTATTTAGAACATATATAATTTGATTTCAATTTGAGCTTGAGCCAATTGTGACCCAGACAAAATATAGTTACTATAAATATGAAATATGTACAATATTAAAATAAAAAATAGATTAAATAGCGAGTAAAATTAAAATGTATAAAAAATCAAAATAAAACTTTGGTTGTAGTAAATTAAAGAATGTATTAATGCAATTAGTATGGGTTCAAATTTTGCTAGATCCAGTTGTATTTATTTTTAATTAAAAACACTAAACACTCGAATAATATAACTTATTTAAATATGAAAAAACATTTTAATAATTTTCCTAACCGAATTGCTGCTCGAGTGACTCATGATACCAACTCAATCAGAGTTTAAATAATAGTATAGATATTATTTTGATTATTTATTAATGTCATTGTATGAAGACTCGATTTATTGTACAATTGAGTTAATTTGATCATATTTTGCATGATAAATTTTAATTTTGTTTTGGGTAAAATTCTAAATGATTTTTTTTAGTCCAATATTAGTTTATTTGGTTAAAATATTTTACAATTTCTTTTTTTGAAACAATTTTAATTTTTTAGAAATATTTTTTGAGTTTTGAACAAATAGTAATAAATTAAAAAATATATTATTTTATTATTGTATATGAATTTAGGTTTTAAATAAATTATTTAAGATACTATTTTAAAAAAGGTAAATGTTAAAGATGAACATAAAAATAAAATAAAATATATTTTTTAAAATATTTATTTTATATTATAAATATAATATTTAATAGAACATAAAATAGTTTTTATTACCAAAGCCGTGCTCATCTGTTCCATGGATTTTTTTTAATTAAACATTGTTTAATTAAAAAGATTTTTTATTTTTTTGACCTCAATATTTTTATCAACAAGTGTTAGGTGTAATGGTAAGGCACATTATATTTTTAAAAGGAGACAAAAGTTCGAACCTTCGAGACGACATTGTTGGAAGAGGAAGCCTCGAATATGGACTGTAAAAATGGACATGAAGAACACAAAAAAGAAAAAGATAATAATAATTTTACACATTACTAATGTCACATGCGTTGCATGTAATTTTACACCTTTAATTTTTAACATATTTTTAATTATTGTTACCTATCATAATAATGAACTATACAAATTTTTAACATAATTTTAATAATATACAAATTTTGAACTATACAAGAAAGTAAAGTATAATGTTACTTTCAAAAAATTTAAAAAAATAGTTGGATAAAGAACCACGAGTAAAGATAATTTCACTATAATGACAAAAACGAATAGTGCAAAGATGAAGATAAAACTAAACCCTGAAACCCAAAAATAAGAACCTTCAAAACGTAAAAACAAAATTCTTTGAAAGCTTGAAAAAGCTAATACCTAAATGTGTAATGGAAAGAGCTTGATGAGAGGGTCCTATATGTAATTCAGTTGTGCCTCACGAATAATGTATTGTAGGAGATGTTAATGGAGAAAACGATATACACCTTATGGAAAATGTTAGAAACCCTTTACGCGACAAAGTTTATGGCTAACTAATTGGTGTTGAAACAACGGTTGTACACGTTCCACATGAACAAAAGTGAGCACTTTAAAGGTTACATCAGTCAATTTATTACTCTTTTGAATGATTTAAAGAATGTCAAGGTTCAGATTGATGATGAAGATCAGGTAATGCTATTATTTTGCTCTTTACTCCCTTTATACAAGTCTTTCAAGGAGGCCCTGATTTATGGCAGAGATAATCTCCTGTTTGAGGATGTGAAAGGTCACCTGTTGAGAAAAGAAAAACTTGATAATGAGTTTGGTTCGGATAACAAGTCAGATAAACAAGCCTCGATTTTGGTAGCATCAATGAAGCAAGATAAAAGATGTCGCTATTGTAAGAAGTTAGGTCATGTTAATTACAAACTACGAAATAAAAGGGCTGCTGAGAGTAACGAAGAAGATTTAGCTAGTGCTAATTTGGTCAATGACAAGGGTGATGATTTCTTGTTGTTGTCAACAAGTGAAAGTTCCGAGCTTACGTCCGAGTGGATCTTGGATTCGGGGCGTTCTTTCCACATGTGTCCCAACAGGGACTGGTTCTCCACATATAGTTTAGTTGAAGGTGGAGTTGTGTGTATGGGGAATGATTCACCCAGTAAGGTAATTAGTATTGGTACTGTTTAGATCAAGATGCACGACGGGACAATCGATACACTATCAAATGTCAAGTATGTACTTGATTCAAAGAGAATTCTCATCTCCTTGGGAAATTTAGACTTGAAGTGTTGTGGAATTAACATCGAGTCAAGCAATATTAAGGTATCCCGTGGGGCTTTCATTTTGATGAAAGGTAAAAAGATTGACAGTCTTTATGTTCTGGAAGGATCAACGATGACCGGTGAAACAGAACGTAACTCGTCTGTTAAGGAGTTGAAGTCGAGTCATTTGAAGTGGAGACAACTTAGCCATAGGAGGGAAAAAGGTATGACCATTTCGTGTAAGAGATATTCTCTTTTGGATGCATGTTTTGAAAAGATAGGGCATTGTGTTCGTGAAAATCAGACTTGGGTCAGTTTTGATTTCGCAGTGCACAAGTCAAAGGCCAGAAGTATTCTAGCTTTAAAACACAGTTTTGAATCAATTAATATCCTACACAATTTGAGATAACCCTTGCATGAGAGAATTAGTGAAATCAAGTAGTGTAACACCCCTATCTCGTATCCGAAGCTGAAATAGGGTTATAGAGAATTACCAGACTTATAGATCAAACAATCATATATTTCATTTGTATTACACATTCATTTTAGAAACCAATCAATTTCATTCATATAGTCCCTAATACGAGCTCTCGAGGCCCAAAATAAATATTAAAAAATAGTTCGTGAATAAGCCGAGTACTCAAGGAATTTTTCAGAAAACATAGAAAATTTTCAAAGGTGCAGGGGACACATGCCCGTGTCTCAGGCCATGTGGGCAATCGAAATGGGGCCACACGCCCGTGTCCCAGCCCGTGCCTATACCCGTGTAACTTACTGACTTGTGTCACACGGCTAGACCACACACCCGTGTGCCAGGTCGTGTACCCTTCGAAATGGCTAGACCACACACCTATTCTAGGTCGTATCGAACTCATATAAATTCATAACAGAACTGTGCTCGTTAAACTATTTCGAATACCATTAGATACGCGGGTAGTACACATGAGGTGTACTAAACTGTAATCCGTCAATTCTGGTACATGTATGCTCATACGAGCTATAAACGGTACGCTCCTTTGAGTTGAATAACGGTAAGCTCCTCTGAGCTGAATAATGATATCACGTGATACGAAGTAATAAAATTTATAAAATATGATTGTACCCAAAACTAACTAATATCACGACTTAAGGCAAGCGCACCTATCGAATAGTAGTATAGTTTAGTGGTAAGACCGAGATATCGAACCCAAAGGAACCAAAAGTACTAGTACTAACTTTCTTTCTATTATTTACCTATAAAATAAGAGGGGATTTTTATTAAACTAAACTAAGAATGCACAAAAAGGGAATTGGGGAAGAAAAATCTTTGGGAAAACTGATTGATTTGGACAATACTCAAGGGAGAATCCACCTAGACTTCACTTGTTATCGATTCTTGAGCTAGACTATTTATTCACTTGACTTGATCCGTAGAAATCCCTAATTTATGTTAATACCTCCGTCGAGGATAAGAACAACTAATCCTAGGTTGATTAACTGAAATCTCTTTCTAGTTAAAACCCCTAGTCTTGCATTAACTCGATCTATGGATTCCCTTATTAGGTTTGACCCTAATCTGACAGATTTATGTCGCCCTATGTCTAGGGTTGCATGCAACTCCACTTAATTATGCTAGATCTACTCTTAGACAGGGACTTTTGCTCCTCTAAATAAGCACATCAATACTTGAATTAATACCTAGGAATATTAAAACAAGAATTAAGAACACATAATTAAGAACAAATCAAGTATTTATCATATAGCTCAAGATAAAATAATAACAAGATCTGTTTTAAGTTTCATCCCCCTCAAGTGTTTAGGGGATTTAGTTCATAATTATAAAAGTAAACATCTCAGAAGAATAAAAATAACAAAACATAAAGAACCCAAAAACCCCTGTAGGAATTTGAAGGGAGATCTTCAGTCTTGAAGGAGAATCTGGCTTCTGAGATGGATCAATTAGCTTCCCTTGGAGTAATTCCTTACTTCTACTCTCTGTGTTAACGGGAATAAGGCACCTTCTTGAGGTGAGAAAAGTACCCCCTTTGTAGTTGCCTTTTAAGGTCTTTATATAGAGCTTTGGAGTGCCTTTCTTAGCCCTTAAATAGCCTTTTCCGAGTAGAATTGAACTTCCTCACGACAGGGACATGCCCTTGTGCCACGACCGTGTGACTTCGACAATGGGCCGTGTTTGGGTCTGTTTGGTGTGGCACGGCCCTGTGAGTCAGGGTGGGGCCATGTTTGAGCTTTTAAAGTGGCACGGTCGTGTGGCACGACCGTGTGGCGAGCTCTCAGGCCGTGTTGATTATTGAATTGGGCCTAAATTGCCTGTTTTTGGCCCGTTCCTTGCTCTTTTCTCTTCCCTATGCTCACTTGAGTATAAAACATGAAATTAAAGGTTTAAGAGCATCAATTTACAAAATTAAGGGATAATTCATCCAGAAATTGGGCTAAGCATGGGGTAAAAACATGTATAATTTATAGTTTATCAAATACCCCCACACTTAAGCCTTTGCTTGTCCTCAAGCAAAATCTCAATCCACGGTTAAGAATCATTCTTCTCAACTTATAATCCTCATCAATAGTGTTTCAAACTAATCCACAAGTAATCATACAATAAAAATTCAACCAAAAGAACATTAAAGTTTCAAACACTCTAAGTTGAGAACTTTATCACAGAAACATAGGTTTTCTCCCTTCCCTTAAGTAATTGCCTTTTAATTCAAAATTAACAAGGGTTGACATCCTCACTAAAGATTCACTCTATCCACTCAAAGTGTTTAGGGTTCAAGAATTAAGCACTCTTTAGTCAACCTGAAAAGTTATTACCATAGGCTTGCAAGAAAATCAAATCTCTACCACTATAGATTGATATGACACATCGATCAAAAGGTCTTTCAATAGTTGTAATAGGGCTTTGGTTAGGGGTGTTTGTCACAAGCTGAAAAAGAAAGGGTTAAAATTGAGATTGAATTGAAGAATCATCTAGCTAGAAAAATCTCTATCATTGGAACATATTCCTAGAGCTAAACCTTATGATGACATCGTTCTGGATTTGGAAGCTTGTAGAAATATGCAAAAAAATATTGAACTATTATAGATTACAACTGAATTAACTGTATATACACTTTGCTTTTTTTTAAGAACAAATCAAATATAATACATTGAATATTTACAAACTGAAAAAGAGAATAAAGCTACATAATAATTTCAAATCAAATCTCGACAAAAATAGGGATCAAAATAATTGAATGGAATTCAATAAAAAATGGGTTATAGGTTAATATTAGAGGTAAGTCAAAGAATGGGTTGTTAGGCTCAATGGGGTTAACTAGGGGTTAATTTATGAAGGTAGCCTTTTGTGGAGTAAGTGGGTTAAATCCTAGGTGCCTTTAGCATTTCGGTATATCAAATCAATGATGTGGTCTTGACATGTATAATCGAAGCAAGTTCTAGAATAAGAAATCAGTATTGACTCACTCAAAGCAACAATAAAAGTGAGCACGAAATAATGTATGCTCAAAATGCTCAAAAATCTCACCAGAATTATGGCTTTTTGATGTCAATCCTGCGAATTTCAAATCTCAAGATAACACTTAAAATTAGGGAAAGTAACCTAGAAAAAAATTAAATTCTCAAAAATTTCAACTTATCATGCTTGATTCCCTAATGTCTTAAAGTTTGAATGATCAAAGCATAAGTACCTATGTCTTAATTCTCAACATATCAATAAAAATCATAAATCAATCAGATTTCATCCTAATAGCAGATTGAAGGTAATGCAGAGAGTGAAAGTGAGAATTCAAAATTTTGAGAACAATGCAAAATGTTAGTTTTGAAAATTTTCAGGGGTTTCAAGGAGAATACAATGACTGAAAGTAAGTTTTCCCCCCCACACTTAAGATGTACATTGCCCTCAATGTACAAAGATGCATTAGTAGTAATAGAAGCAAAATATCATAAGATAGGGAAAGAAATGAAACTCCCTGAATTGGATGAATTCCTTGAGATGTAGGTGTAAAGATTTGTAGGGAAGGATGTTTATGCCACAATCTCTATGCCATCAAGAAGATTGTGATGGCCAGTGTAGGACATGGCAGTCGTGGAGTGCTGTTCCCTTTTGAGCTGGATGTGAGCTGGAAAGCTCCTTTGAAACTGTGATCATACTTAAGGGATTTTAGGTGTTTTAAGATGAGAGCAATTACTCGTTAGGAAATAGCCGATAAAGTGATAAAAATAAAATAAAATAAAATAAAAATTAAAACCGTTCTAATAGAGTTAGATAAAGATAAGGATAAAGAAAAATCTAAATAACCTAATAATAAAAATAAAAATGAAAATAAAAATAAAAATAAAAATAAAAATGAAAATGAAAGGAAAATAAAGTAGAAGATAAGAGGATTAGAGAAGTGTAATACTCAGATGGTCCGCGAGGTAGGGATGGTGTGGAACACGATCGTGGCAATGTTACACGGGCGTGGTGGTGCTGTTGGAGCCGGGGACGGCGCTAGAGAGGTTTTGTGTGGGTTTTGGGTGAGAGATGAGGAAGAAGATAAATAGTGGCCTGGTTATATAGGTTTTTGGGTCACACGGGCATGTCGTATGCTCGTGTGACTCAGGTTTTGCCGTGTGGTTTGAAATTTAGGGATTTTGGCCCGTCTGGTTCGATACACACACCTGTGTTACTAGGGCATGTTGGGGCACACGGCCGTGTCGCACGGCCATGTCCTTTGATGTTTACTTCTCCCACGACCGTGTAGATGGTCACACGCCTGTGTCTGGAATGACAAGCTCAACCACAGGCTCGGGGCACGGGCATATCGCACGCCCGTCTGTAATTTGACAGTGTCAACCACGGGGTAAGGGCACATCTATGTTCGTTCGCACACGCCTGTGTAATGCTGGACAGGTTTGCCCACGGGCACCTCACACGTCCGTGGGAATTTAAGACATCCCGTGTTGGGAGAATTTTGGTCTTGTTTTCACATGGCCTTTGGCACGGTCATGTGTCTGGCAGTGTGGTTTGAGAATCCTCCATTAAAAACAACATAAAAACAAAATAAAATAAAATGGTTAGTGGTGTTAGTGCCCGGATTGCCTCCCAAGAAACGCTTATTTAGAGTTTAAGCTCCACTCTGCTCATGTTGGTACGGTCATGGTGGTTTGAAGAGTTGGAACTCTTCTAACCTGTTTTCAGTTTCATTATCAAAATAAAGTTTGAGTCGAGTTTGATTTACCTTGAAACTGCCGAGTGACTCATCACTTATCTCGACTGTACCATAGGGAAAGATTTTCATTATCGTGAAGTAAGGAGTGTCACTTGTGTGTTCTTTTGAATTTAGTATTCGAGGGTCATTTTCTCCGAATATCACCTTATCACCTACCTTGATCGGATTCGTTTCTACCTGAGGGTAGTCTTGGTGGTGCTCAGGCTTGGTGTGGCATGTTTTGGGTTTTTCGTGATAGTTCAACCACTCGTCGAGTTCCTCAATCTGAAGCATTCGCCTTTCAGGAACGTCTTCCTTGGATGGAACTGTCTATGGATGGGTTACTTTTATGTGAAGTGTATCCTGCACAGAAGGTTGGATGGTGAGATTATTCTTCTTACAAGGACTCGTATCAATATCTTTATCAGCATTTTTATTTGAGTCACAAGCTTGTAAAATAATTTTATCATCACCTACACGAAGAGTAAGTTCATTTGTGCCTATGTCAATTATGGTCCTAGCAGTTTCTAAAAAAGGTCGCCCTAGAATAAGGGGTACAATACTATCTTCCTCCATGTCTAACACAGCAAATCTACTGGGAATATAAATTTATCAATCTTGACAAGCACATCTTCAATTATACCTTTAGGGAATCTAATCATTTTATTAGCTAATTTAATGCTAATCTTAGTTTGTTTAGGTTTCCTTAGACCTAGTTGTTTAAACAATTTAAGCGGCATGACATTTATACTTGCCCCTAAATCAGCTAAAGCATTTTTAACATTTAAGCTATCGAGTAAGTAAGGAATAGTAAAACTCCCTAGATATTTCAGTTTGTTAGGCAGCTTATTTTGTAGAATAGTTGAGCATACTGCATTCAATACCACATGCGATGATTCATCCAACTTCCGTTTGTTCGCTAAAAGCTCCCTTAAAAATTTGACTGCGTTTGGCATCTGCGAAAGGGCTTCAAATAACGGTAAGTTAATATGTAATTTCTTTAAGAGTTTAAGAAATTTACCAAATTATTCATCAGTGTGGTCTTTCCTTGTCGCATTGGGGTATGGCTCACGAGGTTTATACTCATCACTTACCAATTTTTGCGTATCATGACTTACCTTATCCTTATTATTGCTTACCAAAGTATCTTGCATCAGTTTTGGTTTGTCTAACCCTTCTACATTAAGTACAGTGATGGCCTTAACTTGTTCTTTTGGGTTAGTTTCTGTGTTACTTGGTAAGCTACCTTGTGGTCTCTCAGAGATCATCTTTGCGAGTTGACCAATCTGATTTTCGAGCCCTTGGATAGAAGCTTGTTGGTTCTTAAGTGCTGTTTCGGTGTTTTAAAAACAAGTTTAGGAAACCGATATAAATTTTTCCAACATCTCTTTAAGGTTTGGTTTCTTTTCTTGCCGATACGATAGTTGTTGAAATCCCAGAGGTGGTGGCGGCGGTCTTTGATTTCCTTGATTGCCTTGATTGCCCCATGAAAAATTTGAGTGATTCCTCCAACCTACATTGTAAGTATTACTGTAAGGATTGTTTTGAGGTCGAGAATTATTACCCATATAATTCACTTGTTCGTTTTTTGTGCTATGTCCGTATGGCTCACTTACTCCTCTCAGGTTTGAGTCACATTGCATGACTGGATGTACCTTGGAACGGCGGAAATGTGCAAGTGTACACAATCGTAACAAGTAATAAAGTGACAAGTAAATGTCGAGTTATCGTACCCACAGGGACTGTAAAAAGCAATATTTATGAAATTAATTAAAACACTTTGGTGAGGTAAAAAAAATAATTTTGGTTTGAAAAGAGTGATTTATAAACTAAGATTTTAAAACTAAGTAAGCAATTTAAATAAAATAAAAGAGTTCTAGTGCACGATTTCAAATAAGATTTAATCAAGATGATATAATTGTGTTGGATTAATTACACATTTTTAACTTAGAATTATTAAATTCATGCTTATGCTGTTACGAACAAATTCACGGCAACCCAGTAATTTGCTAACTTATGAACATATTTACTAATTAAAATTCCATTCATCTCTTGAACATATCCCTATGCCAATTCAACCGATTAAACAGATTTAATAAGGTAAGCATGCTATCGCACATACATACTTATTGAATTAAATTATCTCTCGCATATTCCTATGTCGATTCAACCGATTAATTCAACTTAATAAACATGTAAAAGATTATGTGAAGTAACAAAGTAGCCATACCTTGAAACAATTTAATCACAACAATCTTGCAAGTTATGCAAGGCATATGTATCGCCAAATACAATGCTAATTTAATTTTCAGCTACCTTAGAAGAATTAAACATGCACTGATTAAGTATTGAGTCCATTAATTGCAATCTCAATCTGTTTAAACAATTAATTCTTTAGTTATCTAAACAATTTTAATGCCAGATAACCTAAGCATGATTTTACTTAATCAAGCATTTTACTGAGGCCTATAACAGCATAAACACTATTTTAATAATTCAAGTAGGCAAAATATAATCAATCCAACACGAATTAAATTCAAGCTAAATTGATTAAAATAACCATTTCAACAACAATAATATTCATAGATATGTTCATCATAAAAACAACAGAAATTAAAAAGATAGGGAACAAGAAGGCAAATCTAGTGTTTCTCCGTGGCTTGACTAATTGCTTCGTTCTTCGTCTCCGTTGTCCTCGCCTACGAACACTTGCTTGCTGCCCAAAAGTCACTGGGAAAATACCTCTTTTCCAAGAGGAGAAATCGGTACAAGACTATAGGAAAATAGGATGGAAAAATGGAGAGAAAGGAGAGTGGAGAGGAAGAGAGAATGAGAGAATGTTGAGTGAATGAGGGATGAGTAAAATGATCAGCAAGGGGTGGCTTTTATAGCAGATTGTGGCTGCTAAAAATAGCAAATCCCATCAGCCAAAGAGCCCCCCTATGGCCGGCCACACACATGGCAAGGTTGAAGCTTTCAACTTTGCTATTTTAGGCTTGGGGCAAATCTACAAAGCCTTAAATAAAGGTGGGGTTTGAATGCAAATTGGAGATTTCTCAAGGGCCTTTTTGCAAGCATATTTAATCAGATAAATTACTGATTTGGGTCAGCCTATGGATGGTTCTGGTCAGCCCAATTAGTGGCTGGTTCGGCTCACTCCATTTAGTTCAACCAATGCGGTTCACTAAGCCCTTTCTCCATAATTAATTAAAATTAATTTATTTAACCTAAATTAAATAGGAAATAAATTAAAATTAATTTAATTATGAATTAATACACATTTCTGGACTGTCTTGGGATGGAAATTAGTTTGCCTCGATACTCCAATTTGCTTCTCGGTTTTGTTCTTCTATCAGTGTCCGCCGGGCCACTTTTCGCCCTTTGTGCAATTCTGTCAAAAATAACCAAAATTAATCAAAATTAACTACAAAATTAATTAATATTCATCATGTTCATATTTTTTACACAATTTAATTATTTTATGATATTTAATTAGTTTTCGACAAGAATTTAATTGGAATAGCATGATTTTAAGTGAAAAAGGACGTGAAAAAGTATATAAATTTTTGTGTTTCCACACCCCCAAACTTAATTCATTGCTCGTCTCGAGTATGCACAAATTTTGAAAAGAATTTCTCGGAAACACTTTGAAAACCTTCTTCAGAACAACACAGTTTTCTCAAAATTATGAATTTGATATATTTATGCTCAAAGAATAAGAAATTTGATCATTATGCTACTCAAGTGTTCATATTATTCAAATTAATCTCAACAATTATTACATAGCAAAATTAGACTAAATGCTTCCTAATAAAGACATGCTGATTCCTACCAATTCAATTTTTTAATCCTTTATTCAAGATTAAGTTGCAATCATTAAGCTTAACTTATGTCTTCATATGTTGAACAAAGCAATTTCTCTCCACTAATGTAGGTAACTTTGGAACTTCGAATCAATAGGTCTTTAACAAGGTTGTAACGTGGCTGGGCTTAGGGGTAGGTAAAAAAGATAGATAAACTTCGGCTAAAAACCCTAAACTCAGTGTAAATCAAACCTTCAAAAATTTTTACCTTCAATCACCAACTTTCACATGCTCTTTTTCAAATATATGTGCTCTTTCTTTTTTTTTTCTTTTCTCTTTTTTTTTATTGAGCACTTGCTTTCTGCATACAAAATTTTTTTTTGAGCATTTGATATTTCTTTTCAACTCCCCCAAACTTATTTTCAAACGATATTCTTGAATAGTAATGAGTCTAGTGTTTGGGACAATTTAAAGATAATTAAGAGAAACGTGATGGGCTAAATTTGTATAGGTTCCAAACATTAGGCCATATAGTCTCAGAGTTGGGTTTCAAAGGATAAAATTTACCATGGTGGGCTTGAAAGGCTCAAACGGTCCAAACAATAGCTGCCTAAATCATTTTCAATGTTCTAAGCTTCCTAGAATTTTGCCTCAAGAAACTACTAAGTCAATTCTAAAGACTTAAAATTTCATGCATACCTAACTTTCCTAAAGAGATAAAAAAAATTTATGGTATGTGTCGAAACCATTTTTTAAAACGGGTTTGAAAAACGGGGTCTCGACTTGAAAATTAAAAACGGGAGTCGCCACCAATCTTTTTAGGTGTGATTGGATCACCTTTAAAACATTTTGTTTTAAAATCATTAGTTTTGGTCTACGAAATCAAAAAAACGGGTTCGGGAGTCGGTTACGTACGAGGAAGGGTTAGCACCCTCGTAACGCCCAAAACTTGGTACCATATTGAATAGCTTTCTGTCTTTAATGCTAAAATTTTGAAAATATTTAAAACGATGATCCCTTTTGAATATAGAATAATTTGAGTTTAAAACTGAGATTCCTTCGTTCAAAAGAATACGAATGTCACATCCAGCATAATAGGACACGATATTCTAACACTTTTGTAACTAAAATCATCTCGTATTTTATAAAATCATTTAGAAGGGTATTTTAGGCATTTAGGTAAACAAGAAATCGCAACCCAGCATAATAGGGCACTATCTCCCAAATTCCTAAATACAAAAAACATTGCCTTTATTTTTAAAACAATTTTTTATATTTATTTAAATATGATGCAATTAAGATAATGTATTACAATATAATAAACAATATAAGTTATAGAGTACATGCTTTAATATTCCATACAAACATGATGAAGAAAATAATAAATATCAACATAAATTACTACATCCATTAATGTAAAAATAATAATATAAAAATAATTTACATCAATTATAAAAACAACACTTAATAATAATTTTAAATTAGTATTTGGTATGTATATAATATATAAAAATATAGGTTTTAATAAAAAAATAATTTGATATAAAAATCGAGAATCCTTCGTTCCAAAAGAACACGAATATCACATCCAGCATAATAAGACACGATATTCTCAAACTTTTGTAACTAAAATCACCTCGTAATTTAAGAAAATTTATTAAAAGGATATTTGGTTATTTAGTCAAACGAAAAATCGCAACCCAGCATGTTAGGGCACTATTTCCCGAATTTCTAAACACCAAACATTGACTTATTTATGAAAAAAAACTTTTCAATTAAATGAAATATATATTTTTAAAACAAAGAGTAATATAGAATTTAATAAAAAAAATAATTTGATATAATACTAAAATTATTTTCTTAAAAATATAAACGAGAATTAAAAACTAAAGAAATAGGGATTAAATAAAAAAGGGTTGAAAACGAAGATGAACAAAGAATAAAATAAGAACAAACCGCCGAAAATAAGAACATAAGAGGGAGAGAAATTTGAGAGCTCTCAAGAATTTTTATTGCTTGCTAAATCTCAAGTGTGTGTTTACAATGAGGGGGGAGGCCTCTATTTATAGTTGAGCCTCCTCAAATCCAACTGTACAGATCAGTTACATCAACGGTTAAGATTAAACTGTATCTACAAATTAAATCTCTAAGATTACAAAATCATATCTTCTAAGATTGCATATCATATCTAAGATTGCAATCATATCTAAGATTGTATCATATCTAAGATTGCATATCATATCTAAGATTGCATATCCTTGAAGATTATTTTCCATATGAGTCAAGCTTGTAGATGGACCTTAAATCTTTTCAAGTAATGGGACATTCCGATCGGGCCAAATTATATTTGTAATTCTGGACTGGACTTGGACTTCGTTTTTTTTTTTGGGTTTATTATTTTTTAATTTATTTTATGTACAATTTATGGGCCCGGGCAAAATATGGTGCCTACAGCTGCCCCTCTTTGCTCATTGCTGTGTAACAGGAATAGAGCAAAGACTAAAAGGAACCAATTTTGCCCGGGCTCGCCGGATCTTGAATTCTTCGATCTGCCCTCCTTCGAATACAGAGATGCCAAATCAGCTTGGATCTGCCTTAATGAAGGCCAAATCTGCTATGTCTTCGATTTGCTCCTTGCCAGTACAAGGACGCCAAACCATCTTGGATCTGCTTCAGTATAAACATCTGAATGCCAGATCTGCTATGTGTCTGCCCTCTATCGAATACGGAGATGCCAGACTTCGATTTGCTCTCCGCCAGTACAGAGACGCCAAATCATCTTAGATTTGCTTCAACGTAGTCACGCGAAAGCTAAATCAGCTATGTCTTTGGTTTGCTCCTCGCCAGTACAAGGACGCTAAACCATCTTGGATCTGCTTCAGTATGAACATCAGAATGCCAGATCTGCTATGTGTCTGCCCTCCACTGAATATGAAGATGCCAGACTTCGATTTGTTCTCTGCCAGTACAGAGACGCCAAATCATCTTAGATTTGCTTCAACGTAGTCACGCCAAAGCTAAATCAGCTATGTCCTCGGTTTGCTCCTCGCTAGTACAAGAACACCAAGCCATCTTGGATCTACTTCAGTATGAACATCTGAATGCCAGATCTGCTATGTGTCTGCCCTCCACTGAATATAAAGATGCCAGACTTCGACTTGCTCTCCGCCAGTATAGAGACGCCAAATCATCTTAGATTTGCTTCAACGTAGTCACGCGAAAGCCAAATCAGCTATGTCTTCGGTTTGCTCCTCGCCAGTACAAGGACGCCAAACCATCTTGGATCTGCTTCAGTATGAACATCTGAATGCCAGATCTGCTATGTGTCTGCCCTCCACTGAATATGAAGATGCCAGACTTCGACTTGCTCTCCGCCAGTACAGAGACGCCAAATCATCTTAGATTTGCTTCAACGTAGTCACGCGAAAGCCAAATCAGCTATGTCTTCGGTTTGCTCCTCGCCAGTACAAGGACGCCAAACCATCTTGGATCTGCTTCAGTATGAACATCTGAATGCCAGATCTGCTATGTGTCTGCCCTCCACTGAATATGAATATGCCAGACTTCGACTTGCTCTCCGCCAGTACAGAGACGCCAAATCATCTTAGATTTGCTTCAACGTAGTCACGCGAAAGCCAAATCAGCTATGTCTTCGGTTTGCTCCTCGCCAGTACAAGGACGCCAAACCATCTTGGATCTGCTCTCCATCCATTATAGAGAGATAAGATCTACTATCTTCGATCTGCTCCCTATCCATTACAGAGAAATAAGATCTATCATCTTGGATCTGCTCTCCATCCATTATAGAGAGATAAGATCTGCTATCTTCGATCTGCTCCCCATCCATTATAGAGAGATAAGATCTATCATCTTTGATCTACATTGCCCTTAGAGGACATAACCTGTAGAATGCGTATGTGTTTATGCCTAATGATTAGGATGCCCTGATCGAAATGAGTCAAATGCTCCTAATTAGACATGTTATAATGCAAGATGTTATGAGAATGATTTCTATTTCAGATGTCATTACTCAAAGTTTCATCGCTTGCCCTTCTCAATGTCAATCAAACTCCATTTGTATGCTTTGTATCAATTAGGTTCTATTGTACCATCCTCTGAATGTTACGACCAACTGGAGATGTTTTAAAAAGATGATCCCCTCCTAGGATCGAATCGTCTGAACTGTCCAATCACCATTTGGACTGAAGAAGAAATTCTCTTGAGGACCTCCGATCCTTACTCAATAGGAATTCCTTAAACAATTGTCATGTTTTAGTTTCTTGTATTATCTAGAAATTTCCAGAGTAATATGTAAAACTTCGTTTGTGAAAATATTTTAGTTCATCAATCATCGTTTCAATGCAACATGCTTTATGGACAATAGATAAATTGATCTTTGAAGATAATTAGAGTTTGAAAGATTTATCAAAAAAAAAAATGGAGGTTAATCTAGGAATCTATCTTTGTGAGGAAAGAGAATTCAAAGATAGTGAACAACACAAAAAATCAGATGCCCTAGATATCGCAGCTTGGGCTTCCATATACAAATTCCATGAAGACTGCTTTGAGTTTAACATGTGTTTAGAAGACCCAAAGTACTTTGTAGATGCCCCAGTATGTAACATACTCCGCTTCTTATCGAATCAGGTATAACAAGGTCACTACATGCCTTTCAAAATTTGAGCCGCCCTTTCGGGTTTTCAACTCAAAACCCCTTTGGTCTCAAGGTGCCCTTTGCGGGTTTTCACCTTGGCCTCTCCATTTTCTTTTTTCTTTTTTTTTCTTTTTTTCTTTTTTCTTCTTTTTCTTTTTTTTCTTTTCCTTTTCTTTTTTTTTTGTTTTTGGAATAGAAGTCTCAAAGCGCCCTTTGCGGGTTTTCACCTTGGCTTCTGTGAGAAATTCTTGTGGAGGAACCCTCTTTGTCATAAGCCTGTGTCATCCATTTGATTAGGATGAAAATTTTCCAATTAAGCTCACTGGAGGTATTCATAAACTCATAAGAAAGGGATTGCCCCAGCAGCAATCCTGGCTATCGTTTGACAAACACATAGCTTCAATGATGTCTCTAAAGCATCCACAAACTTCATAAATTGCCCTAGTTGTAAGGCTGTCAAATGAGCGTAGTAAATAGGGGCCACGACTGATATGGCTGTGGTGCTCCTTTGATACACATAAGATAGAGAATGAACCAGTTCATGTAGATCATCAGCTGAAAGCCCAACCTAGTCTAAGAGAACATGATAGTAGGTCGGCCTTGTGGTCCAGCATGAGCACAAAGGTAAAAATTATTATTCTTCGGATTGCATATTTTGTTGTCAATGACAGTACCAGGTAGTACATCGTCGGAAGATCCTTGCTGAAAAAAACTTGGTATGATGGTTCTTTTGTGCAACAATAACCACAAACTTAGGGTTCCAATCCTCATCAAGGAACTTGCAAGCCTCAATAACTTGATCAAGCTCTTTGTTCAAAACTTGATTGAACTAAGACTCACTAACCTCATCCCTGAAAATAATTATCTGATCAGGCTTCCTCTTCCCTGAACTTGCATAGGAGTCTAATAAAGCTTTCTTCAGTATACCCTCATCCACTTTGTCAGAAACTGGTTTGAGAAATGAATCTATCATTTCAAGCTTTGAAGACTATGTACGAACTGATGCCCTATAATGGGAAATCAAAAGCCATTGCCTAAAGTAAATCAACACCGTGGTTGATAGAATACCAAACTGCTCAGGAGAGCCATGAGACACATCCATGCCAAGAATGATGGTTGGAACCTTTGAAACAACTGGAATTGAAGGTGTTTGCTCCAGCATAAGAGCAAGTAGTAGCTTTTTATGCCAATTTTTACAAAGTCTCGGTCATCTTCTGTATTCTTTTGTTGATTTGTCCTTTTGGCCACCTTTGATATACTGTGATAGGGTGCCTAATCTTTGAACAGATTGCTAATCTTTGTGCAGTTGAGGATGATTTTTTGGGACCCTATTTTATTTCTCATTTTTTTCTTTTTTTCTTTTTCTTTTTTCTCTTTTTTCCTTTTTTTGTTTTTGAATCGATGACTATTGACTTTGTAATATTGGCATATGAAGCTACTCTCTCCCTCTTAATGGAGCAGTCAACATCCACAAAGATGATCCATTACTAGCTCGAAACTTTTGACGAACACGGGCCCATAACAGACATGCCCCATAAGTCTTGACTCCTTAAATTCGGTATTTTTGACACGATCCATTTTCAAGATGGTCCAACAGTGTCCAAACCTCATGCTTTTCCTGGTCATCATGCACTCCTCTAACATTCTAGGCTTCTTTTACCTTGACAACATTTTTTGAAATAGCCTCCACGAGGTCTCGTCTTGGCTCCTTAGCTATGTATGTTCCAATTTCACAACCTTTCCTTTTTTAAGGTTATACCTTCTTCATGGGGTAAAATCTGTTTTTCTCCTTACTTTACCATTTCCAACAAATCAGGAGATATGTTACAATCTTTATCATCTTCAAAGTACTGAGATTCCTTTAAACACATGTCGCGCTCAAAAAGGAAATCTGAATCTGTAATATCGTTGCCCCTGTCATTGATATCTAGAGATCTACTATAGGCATAAAGGAATATACAAGGAATGAATTCAAGAATGACTATTTACATGTTACGAATACAATGAAAATTTAGAAAGAATTTTGAAGGTCAAAAGAATATTTATCTGTATAAAAGAATGAAAGAATATTCGCTCGTATTGATAACATAAGTATGTTTTATTGAAACAAAAACGTCTGAACACGAGCCTATTTCACAAATGAAATCTTGTTACTCCTAGGCTTTAGAGTAACAAGAGTGTTCTGCAGATTACTCTGTATAATTTCTAAAGACTACACGAAGTTCTTCCGCAGTCCAATTGTTTAAGGACTTTCCAGGTTAGTAAGAACGGATGCCTTCTAGATTTCCTTAATCAGTCCCTTCTTCATGTATGGCATTGATGGAACGATTTTCATTTCAAAACACCCCCGTCTCCGGGTAAGCTATCCCTCCGGATAAAAAAGTCTGGGATATGTAAGGGAACGTCTTCTTTTCTACTCAACCGTGACCCTCTTCTCTCTCTCTCTCTCTTCCTTTCTCTTTTTAACCTTAACTAATTAGGGTTTTTTTATGAATTTAAATGCATGTGATGTGATGCAATGCAAATGCATGAATGCAAAAGAAAAGAAGATGTTGATTATGAATTCAATTCCATTAGAATAACTTTTCTAGAAAACAAATTTCCTTACATGAAAATAAATTACATATGCGGTCTTGCCCTTCATAGTCCAAGTGGAAACACTGATCTTCTCTTCATGGTCGAATCCTATAAATTCTCCAAAAGATGCCTTTTCTTGCTGCTTGATCTGAGCCTCGATCTCTTGCTCACTTATCTCCATGATACTTATCAAAAAGTACCAGCTCTTGGATAGTCTTCGTTGGCTTGAATCTTTGGCAATTAAATCAAGTCATGTATTCCTTCGTGGACTTCCGTCTTTCTCTCGTCATGCTCTTGGATAGCTTTCGTTGGCTTGAATCTCTGGCAATTAAATCATGTGTTCCTCCATGGACAACCAGCTTTCTCTCATCGTGTTTACTTGGACTATATTCAGACGACCACACTATAATCCACTTTATCAAGAAATTTGTTTCCTTATGAGAAACTATTCTATTTAGGAATCGAATTTCGAATCAACATCTTCTTTTCTTTGATGTAATGTAATGCATGAATGCAAAAAGGTATCGATTCTGATTCAGTTTCATTTTAGAAAACGTTATTTAAGGAACAAAAGTCTTTTCATAAAACGGATGACAAATTCGCTTTCGCTCGTAGGCCTAGAGTCTTAACCCTATCTAATAACAAAGTTAACTCTCGACCTCTATTGGACTGAAGCTCATATCAGTGCTCAATGCGTCAGCTTGTTCCGCCAAAGTCTATAAATAATCGGCTACCTCTTGAATTTGAGCTATGACTTCACCCATGAGGTAATCCTTACAGCCAAGAGCACCTCCTTCAATACCTGTGAAGTTGTTCTAATTATCTTGAAAGATTAGTGAACAAGTAAGCATTCCTGCTTCGCAGCATGCTGTCTTAAAATGATATCCAACATTCTTAGTGCTTCTTGAGAGTCTTCAGATTTTTGCCCCTGCAGAGCATTTGAATTGCGTATCTTCGCAGCATGGCTAATCTCTACTTTAAAGGTTTAACCTCTGTCCCTCACGTCCATCTGAGCTATCCCGACCATCAGAGCTTGCATTTCCATTATTTCTAATAGGTGTAACATCCTAAAGTACAACAATAAACTCAAGCTTGTTGTTTGGTAGCTGCCTTATAGTAAATGAACCTTTCTATAGGCAAAATTCTTTCCATCCCACTCATTTTTTTTACATTTTGTCAATCATTTTCCTCCTAAAACCCGTATCATCCCCAGGGCGACCATCTTCAAATGGAAGAAGTGTCCATCAACTCCTCATGCTTACCTTGAAGTAACCTACACCTTGTCATGGAGTGTTAAACAATCTTCTTTGCAACATTAAGTGGCGGAAGAGGCAAAGATTCGAATATCAAGTGATGGCCTGAAATAGTTACTCGTTTATCTTCATGTTAAACAAGTAAGGTAGATCATAATTCAAGTAGAATATCTGCTTAATTCTGTTATCCTAATGGGCCCACATATCCTTCAATCCTTGAAACTCATTTTGTGCCGAGCTGATGCGAGTGAAATCCCACAACTCTGATATATATCCCCTGGTGACACTATCTCATTTCTCTAACTAGGTTTTCTCTGACCACGCACAAACGGAAGAGTTGTCATCCACTTTATTAAGACATTCATTCCTCATTACAAAACTTCCTAACTCAGAAATCGAACCTTGAATCGATACCTTTTAATGATGAATGACATGCAATGATGACAAAATAAAAAATAAGTCAGTATCATATAAAAAGATGTAATAAACAAGCACACATAAAGGTAGGTACTAAAGGTCGTCACCATACTACCTAGGGCAAGCACTTAAAGTTCACTATATGAGGTTCGGTTCTAAAGTAAAGGGTACCCAAACCAGCAGATTCCTCGGTCCTCACCCATTATAGGCTCATATGGACCAAGTTCGGTTTAGGGGGATTCATTTCCCTACGACCATACGGAGATGAAAATCTCACGAAGTCTATAGGTACATATGTTTCCCGGAAGTAATCCACTAACTCATACGAAGGTGAAAACCTCACGAAAGCTTAGTTTCTTACTCCCACTTAAGGGTGCGACCAACGGTCATGCAAAGGCCATGTGTGCAGATAAAAAACAAACATATGCAACAAACACATGAAAAAGGGATCTTTATTTTTAAATCCTTTCAAAATTTTAGCATTAAGACAGAGAGTTATCAATTTTTGGCTTGACTCTCTTACATGTCCCCAGTGGAGTCGCCAAGCTGTCGAAACCATTTTTTAAAACGGGTTTGAAAAACGGGGTCTTGACTTGAAAATTAAAAACGGGAGTCGCCACCAATCTTTTTAGGTGTGATTGGATCACCTTTAAAACATTTTGTTTTAAAATCATTAGTTTTGGTCTACGAAATAAAAAAAAACGGGTTCGGGAGTCGGTTACGTACGAGGAAGGGTTAGCACCCTCGTAACGCCCAAAACTTGGTACCATATTGAATAGCTTTCTGTCTTTAATGCTAAAATTTTGAAAATATTTAAAACGATGATCCCTTTTGAATATAGAATAATTTGAGTTTAAAACTGAGATTCCTTCGTTCAAAAGAATACGAATGTCACATCCAGCATAATAGGACACGATATTCTAACACTTTTGTAACTAAAATCATCTCGTATTTTATAAAATCATTTAGAAGGGTATTTTAGGCATTTAGGTAAACAAGAAATCGCAACCCAGCATAATAGGGCACTATCTCCTAAATTCCTAAATACAAAAAACATTGCCTTTATTTTTAAAACATTTTTTTATATTTATTTAAATATGATGCAATTAAGATAATGTATTACAATATAATAAACAATATAAGTTATAGAGTACATGCTTTAATATTCCATACAAACATGATGAAGAAAATAATAAATATCAACATAAATTACTACATCCATTAATGTAAAAATAATAATATAAAAATAATTTACATCAATTATAAAAACAACACTTAATAATAATTTTAAATTAGTATTTGGTATGTATATAATATATAAAAATATAGGTTTTAATAAAAAAATAATTTGATATAAAAATCGAGAATCCTTTGTTCCAAAAGAACACGAATATCACATCCAGCATAATAGGACACGATATTCTCAAACTTTTGTAACTGAAATCACCTCGTTATTTAGGAAAATTTATTAAAAGGATATTTGGTTATTTAGTCAAACGAAAAATCGCAACTCAGCATGTTAGGGCACTATTTCCCGAATTTCTAAACACCAAACATTGACTTATTTATGAAAAAAAACTTTTCAATTAAATGAAATATATATTTTTAAAACAAAGAGTAATATAGAATTTAATAAAAAAAATAATTTGATATAATACTAAAATTATTTTCTTAAAAATATAAACGAGAATTAAAAACTAAAGAAATAGGGATTAAATAAAAAAGGGTTGAAAACGAAGATGAACAAAGAATAAAATAAGAACAAACCGCCGAAAATAAGAACATAAGAGGGAGAGAAATTTGAGAGCTCTCAAGAATTTTTATTGCTAGCTAAATCTCAAGTGTGTGTTTACAATGAGGGGGGAGGCCTCTATTTATAGTTGAGCCTCCTCAAATCCAATGGTACAGATCAGTTACATCAACGGTTAAGATTAAACTGTATCTACAAATTAAATCTCTAAGATTACAAAATCATATCTTCTAAGATTGCATATCATATCTAAGATTGCAATCATATCTAAGATTGTATCATATCTAAGATTGCATATCATATCTAAGATTGCATATCCTTGAAGATTATTTTCCATATGAGTCAAGCTTGTAGATGGACCTTAAATCTTTTCAAGTAATGGGCCATTCCGATCGGGCCAAATTATATTTGTAATTCTGGACTGGACTTGGACTTCGTTTTTTTTTTTTTGGGTTTATTATTTTTTAATTTATTTTATGTACAATTTATGGGCCCGGACAAAATATGGTGCCTACAGTATGAAGTTGCATGCTTTATTAAAAATACATTCATGTCATCATTAAACTACATAATAATTTATTGAAAAATAGAACTTTATTCATACTCAAGTTTAGCATACTTAACAAAATTCAAATTTATTGAACAGAAATATACCCTAATCATAATTAAAAGGAAAATTTTATTCTGGATGAAAATAATTTCAAATTTTGGTCCCCCAACTTAAAATGAACAATGTCCTCATTGTTTAAAGTGAATAGATACTATACACCAGGTAGGAATTCAGAAAAGAGGAGGTGAGTCAATGTGGCTGCTTAAGTACCAAGCTCTTTCGAAATCCAATCCTAGACATTTATATATCTATTACCATACTTTATACTTTATGACTTGTCCATATTTATTCAGGATTTCCTTCTCTTGTTTTATTATGCAGAAATAAAAGTTCCTAATTAACCTAATCCTAACTTAACTTAACAACAAAAATAAAATAAAGTCAAGATCCCTCCCTTTTATGTATTTGTAGATCCTTCCAACTTGGACTCATCTTTTGCTCCATCATTATTGCCTTTGCATGAATCGCTTCGCTCCTTTTTCGAGAATGGAGTCTATGGCTCGAATATGAAATCTGGAAATTCAGGCACATAAATGGGTCATTGTATATTTTCTTGAAAGCACTTCTAATTGAGTCATCCCTTATTTTTGAGTATCTCCAGTATGCTTGTTGCTGCCATTGCATGTGTTGCATTAAGTCAATCAAACTTGACAGCTCATCTCGAAAGTTTGGGCTAGGCGATTGAGCTCTAAACATTGGAGTTCCAGCATCCGATTCATCTTTTGGCTCCATTGGGTCCACTTTATCAGGGACTTCAAATGATTGCATCATGGGATCTTTTTCTTCATCAGGGTCCTCAGGTTCTTCACTTTTTTCAACTCGTTGTTGTAGAATTGAGTCTCTGGCTACTCGGTAAAGGTCCCAATCTGTAATTGTGCCTTGAGTGTACCCTGTCTTCTTTACATTGGCAAGAATTTCTACTTTTAAGCACAGAATAGTTATTGTAAATGGGAAGTAAGCAGGGCCAGAACGTCTAGTGACACAGTTTCGAATTTCTTTCAGGATGATCTTTCCTACATCAATGGTCTTACCCGTCAGGATTGAGTATAGTAAGACCATTTGCTCAAATGAAATTGTAGTCCCATGTGAGCTAGGCAGAAGGCTGAAACGGATGAAATAAACCCATACCTTTGCAATAGGTGTTAAGCATTCTCTTCGACAAGTGTGGGTTCGTTCTTTTGACACAGTCCAATTGGAACCTTCAACTATAAGCTCTTTGAGAATTTCTTGCAGAAGCTCCGGCTTGATATTGCTCATCAAGGACGAATACTCATCATTCTCGAAATCAGGTAATTCAAAGAACTCATTAATAGCATTCGAATTTATAGGTACCTTGATTCCGTGAACAGGGACTTCTGTCATCTCGCTTGAAGTTAAATTCGCGTAAAACTCACGAACTAGCTCCTCATCCACACTAGGTCTCTTTTCACAAAACAGTTCCCAATTGAAAGCTTCAGTAATTTGACGAATACATGCCATGAAGTCTCTGTAGTTGCTCTCCTTCAGTGTGAAGCCTTTCTCAGGATGCATTTGTTGATTTTTGTAGATACTTTCGTATATCATTTTAGCTTCAACACAATGGAACTTGCTTTGTGTTTCGTCAATTTGAGCGGAGGCACGAGTTCTCTTGCGAGGCATAATTAACCTAAACACGAGATGGAAAAAACAACATTTATTCTTTCAAAAATTTAAATCATGACAATTATTAATAATTTAAAGAATTGAAAAATTAAATAATTTAAATAAATTAAAATTTAAAAGAGAAATTAAATCTTACCACCTTTTTGCAAATATATAGGAACTCTAAAGAAAAATAATTATGAAGAAAAAGATGATGAATTAAAAGGAGGGTTGGAAGGTTTGGTTAAGGTTGGGTGAAGGTAGAGTGAGAGTGCTGCACAAGTGCTAAGGCGCGCGAGCTTGGTGTGCGCAGCAAGCAGCAGGGGATCGGCTCGGTAGCAGGTAGCGTACGGGAGCCTCGCGCGCGGGAGCAGGCCTGGGCGCTGGAGCGGGGCGTGGCCTGGGCAGCAGCAACAAGGGCCTTCGTCCTGGGTAGCTGCTGGACATACGCGTGGTCTGGGTGCAGCAATGAGCAGATGCACGCGCGGTTGGCTTGTGGTGTGTGCTGGCCGACTAGGCTGCTGGAGTTAGGAAGCTTGCGGCACTAGGTGGGTTGGTGTTTTGGTATATTTGGTTGATGTATGGTTAGGAGGTATAAGGTAGTATCTATAGAATGGTCAATAGGAATTAGAGTAGAACTCTTAATATAATTTAATAATTAAAAATAAGAGTTTAATTCTAATCCTACTTAAGTTTAGCAACAATTAATAATTAAATATAAGCATATAAAATTATCAATTACTATTAATTATTTAAGATAAACATAAAAATAAAATTGAAATTAAAACAATCCTAATTCTAATCTAAGTTGATAAAAGTTAATATATAAATTATAATGAATATAATTATATATATTAAAGTTTATCATATTATTAATAGTATATAAAAATAAAAATATTTCTTCTAGATGCCTTAAAAATATATTTACAAAGAAAGACACCTAATTTTTTTTATTATTTACAAAAAGAGCAAGTTTTTTTTTTTAAAATAATTAAGCCCCTAGACTTAATAAAAATTAGAAATTGAGTTGCAATTTAAAAATTGGATCAAATTGACCCTTTTATTTGAAAAACAAAAATTTATTTTGTTGATTAGGAAATAGTTTCTTGGAAAATTATATTAAAATAAATTCCGAGAAAAGATTGGAGGGGTCACAAACTGTCCCGCTTAAGTTCCAACCTCCTAGACAGAATTTATTTAAACATGCTAAACCCGAAAAATAGACCGTAACTTATTTATTAAACAAAACACGAAAAATATTAAATATCCGATAAAATGAACGAGATGTTATCCCGTTCGGTTTTATCCCCAAATAATGTTTTAAACGCTGAGCATTAATTTGGAAATTACCTCTCTTACCTTGGAGTTCAACAACTCCATATGGATAGACTCTGTGAATTGTAAATGGACCAGACCAACGTGATTTTAGCTTACCTGGAAAGAACATCAGTCTACAGTTGAATAACAATACTTACTGACCTGCTTCAAATTCTCGAACTCGGATGTGTTTGTCATGCCATTTCTTGAGTCTTTCTTTGAGCAATTTGGTATTTTCATATGAGAACATTCGGAATTCTTCTAACTCGTTGAGTTGGAACATCCGTTTTTCTTTCACCAGCTTAGGATCCAAATTAAGCTGTTGAAGAGCCCAGTAAGCTTTGTGCTCTAACTGCAGGGGTAGATGACATGTTTTCCCAAAGACCAGCCTATAGGGTGACATCCTTAAAGGTGTCTTGTACGCTGTTCTATAAGCCCATAAAGCATCATCTAGTCTTTTGGACCAATCTCGTCGGTTTGGGCAAACTACCTTCTCGAGTATGCCTTTGATCTCCTTATTTGCCAGTTCAGCTTGCCCATTCGTTTGCGGATGGTAAGTTGTTACAACCTTGTGTTTCACTCCATGCTTGTCTAACAACCATTTTAACCACTTGTTCACAAAATGGGACCCTTCATCACTAATGATAGCTCTTGGGGTTCCAAACCTTGTGCATACGTGCTTCTGCAAGAACTTCATTACAACCTTCACATCATTTGTCGGATATGCCTCCGCCTTGACCCACTTGGACACGTAGTCTACTGCTACCAATATATACTTGTGACCAAAAGACGGAGGGAGAGGCCCAAGAAAATTAATACCCCAAACATCAAACAATTCAGCCTCAATGATGTTTGTTCGAGGCATCTCATTTCTGTTGGTGACATTCTCGACCCTTTGACATCTATCACAACTCTTTACGTACGCATATGCATCCTTGAAGAGTGTTAGCCAAAAGAATCCGGCTTGCAATACTTTGGCCGCAGTACGAGTACCTCCAAAATGTCCCCCGCTCGGAGCTGAGTGAAATGGTGTAGGACCTTCTATATTTCTTCTTCTGCCACGCATCTCCTGATCATTTGATCTGCACACTTTTTAAATAGATATGGTTCTTCCCAAAAATAGTACTTCACATCGTGAAGAAACTTTTTCCTTTGTTGATATGTCTTATCAATTGGCATTAAACCACAGGCTAAAAAGTTAGCAATATCAGCAAACCAAAGGGTATTATGAACATGATTTACCTTAAGTATATGTTCATCTGGGAAGGTCTCATGAATCGGTATAAGTGGAGTATTTCCTTCTTGTGGCTCCAATCTGGATAAGTGATCTGCTACTTGGTTTTCTACTCCTTTACGATATTGAATTTTCAAATCAAACTCTTGGAGTAGAAGTACCCACCGAATCAACCTTGGCTTAGCGTCTTTCTTGGCAAGTAAGTACTTGATTGCCAAATGGTCCGTATAGACAGTCACTTTGGTACCTATCAGGTAAGATTGAAACTTGTCAAAAGCAAACACGATAGCAAGTAATTCTTTTTCTATTACCGTATGGTTTAATTGAGCTCCTGTAAGAGTCTGGCTTGCATAGTAGATGGGATGGAAAACTTTGTTTCTTCGCTGGCCCATGACAGCTTCTATAGTAAAGTCATTTGCGTCACACATCAGTTCAAATGGCACGTCCCAGTCCGGTGTGACGATTATGGGTGCCGTGACTAATCGACTCTTCAAATCCTTGAAAGCTCTTAAGCATTCATCATCGAACTTGAATGATGTGTCCTTCTCCAACAATTTGCATAAAGGTTTAGCAATTTTGGAGAAGTCCTTAATAAACCTTCGATAGAAACCGGCATGGCCCAGAAAGCTCCTAACACCCTTTACAGATGTTGGAGGTGGGAGTTTCTCGATAACATCTACTTTTGCTCTGTCTACCTCGATTCGATGTCTGGTTACTCGATGCCCTAGAACAATTCCTTCTCGTACCTTGAAATGGCACTTTTCCCAGTTAAGTACTAGGTTTGTTTCTTCGCATCGCCTTAGTACTTTCGCTAGATTCGCTAAGCAATCATCGTACGTATCTCCAAATACTGAAAAGTCGTCCATGAAAACTTCCAAAAATTTCTCAACCATGTCAGTAAAAATTAACATCATGCATCTTTGAAATGTAGCAGGTGCATTACATAAACCAAATGCCATGCGTCTAAATGCAAATGTACCGTACGAGCAGGTGAATGTGGTTTTATGTTGATCTTCTGGTGTTACCGTAATCTAGTTGTACCCCAAGTATCTATCGAGAAAATAGTAGTAATCTCGTCCTGCGAGTCTATCCAGTGTCTAGTCCAAGAACGGCAGAGGAAAGTGATCCTTCCTAGTTGCTTTGTTTAGCTTCCGGTAATCAATGCTGATTCTCCATCCCGTAACTGTTCTAGTCGGTATCAACTCGTTGTTGTCGTTCTCTATGACTGTGATACTTTCTTTCTTTAGCACCACTAGACTGGACCGACCCATGAACTGTCTGAGATAGGGTAAATGATACCCGCATTTAACCACTTGATAATTTCTTTTTTCACCACATCCTTCATTATGGGGTTCAGCCTTCGTTGTCCATCGATCATCCCTTTTTCACCATCTTCCAAGATGATCTTGTGCATGCATACAGATGGACTAATACCACGAATATCAGCTATGGTCCATCCGATACCTTCTTGAATTATTTTAGGACTAAGATAAGTTTCTCTTCTTGCTCGATAGTTATTTCTGCTGAAACAAGCACAGGCAAAGTAGAAGCGTCACCTAAATAGACATATTTTAAATGAGAAGGTAATACCTTGAGTTCTAGTCTAGGTGGCTCATCGATTGATGCTTTCGGCTGTGTGTAATCTCTCTCCTCTAAATCCAAAGATTCAAAACGGGATTGTGGATTAAATCCCTTTTGATTAGCTTCTAGCAAAGCTAAGTCTTCATCCTCCTCTTCATCACTTGGAGGGTCTGATGTCAAAATTCTTTCCAGAGGATCCTCAACAGAGTTGAGTTCCTTCTCCACTATTAAATCCTCTAAGTCAGATACTGCAGAATAATCATCTATTGCGTCAGGAAATCGCATTGACTTGAAAACGTTAAATGTTACCTGATCGTCCTGAACGCGCATATTAAGTTCGCCCTTCTGCACATCAATAAGTGTCCTTTCGGTTGCTAAGAATGGTCTCCCCAGGATAGTTGGTACTTCTTTGTCTGTTTCGAAATCTAAAATTACAAAATCAGCAAGAAAGATAAACTTATCTACACGTACCAATACGTCCTCGATTTTACCTTCTGGATGTGCTAAGGATTGATCTGCTAGCTGAAGTGTAACCGTAGTAGGTCTAACTTCACCTATCCCCAACTTCTTAAATATCGACATAGGCATCAAGTTGATACTTGCGCCCAAGTCACATAATGCCTTACCATAATATGTTCCTCCAATATTGCATGGTATTGTAAAACATCCTGGATCCTTCAACTTCAGGGGTAATTTGTCTTGAAGATATGCATTGCATTCCTTCGTCAAGGCTACTGTCTCAAATTCTCTAAGTCTTCATTTCTTGGACAAGATATCTTTCATGAATTTGACGTAGTTCGGAATTTGCTCAAGTGCTTCCACCAACGGGATGTTGATGTGAAGTTGCTTGAGTACGTCAAGGAACTTCTTGAATTGGACCTCTTGTTTTTGCTTCTGAAGTCTTTGAGGGTAGGGTGGTGGAGGTTTCCTTACTGGAACTGGTACTGGTTGATTTGTCTTTGGTGGTAATTCTGCACTAACGGAGTTGTTAGTTGATTAGAATTAGCTGGTTCTGAGGTTACCTTATCAGGTCTTGCAGGTTCTGGTTCAGGTGGAACTGGAACTTCAACACTCAGTTAAACTTCTTCCGGATCTTGATCTCCAGCATGCTCCTTCTCTACTTCGACAGTGTTGGGCTCTACTGTCTTTCCACTCCTCAATGTTAGTGCTTTGCAATGTTCCTTCCCTAGATTTCTCGGATTCTCCGTATCACTAGGTAGAGCACTTGGTGGACGGTTCCTGAGTTCAGTTGCAAGCTGGCCCATCTGGTTCTCCAAACTCTTTAGTGTAGTAGCTTGGCTTTGAATTAAGGCATCATTCTTCGCCATGTAAGCCTTCAGTAGGTTCTTTAAGCTATTGGACGATTTAGATTGAACTGGTTTTTAAACTTGTTATGAAAAACTAGGCGGCTGGGTCAGTCTAGGTTGGGCATAGTTGTTACTGCCCCTAGCCCATTGGTTACTCCAAGAAAGATTGGGGTGATTTCGCCACGATGGGTTGTAAAAATTGGATTGCAGCCCATGCCTCCCTCAATTTTGGTTTGGGTTACCCATGTAATATACAGATTCTGGGTTTGATGGACATTCTTTAAACAAATGTCCTTCTTCACAATAAACACAGGCTATATTCTCATATTGGTTAATGCCCGAGCTGCAAAACTGTTGGACCCATTAGTGGTAAGATTCTTTAACATTGAAGATATTGAAGATACCTAAGATGCGAGTGAAGTGAGAGCGTCCACTTCATGGATTCCAGTGACTCTTCTTCCTGACGCTGCTCGATTGGTTGGTCACTGGTAGTTGTTACTGGCGACCCTCTTGATGATTTTGTAAGCCTCATTGTAAGATTTAGAAAGGAGAGCACCATTAGCGGAGGCGTCCACTACCATCCTTGTGTGAGCGTTGAGACCATTATAAAATGTCTCAAGTTGGATGCAGTGTGGGATTCCATGATGAGGGCATTTTCATAATAATTCTTTATATCTTTCCCATGCCTCATACAAGGACTTGTCATCCATTTGTTGGAAAGCAGTGATCTCATTCCTCAATTTAGCGTTCTTGCGAGAAGTACTTCATGAGGAATCTCTCGGCTAACTCTTGCCATGTGGCAATTGAGTTCAGTGGCAGTGAGTTCAACCAGGCTCGAGCTCTTTCCCTTAGCGAGAACAGGAACAGCTTTAATCGTAGTGCATCTTCGGGTACTCTAGCTAGCTTGAAAGAGTCGCTCACCTCCATAAACAATCTTAAGTGAAGATGAGGATCTTCAGTAGGCATTCCACTGAACTGGCCTACTGTCTGAAGCATCTGGAACATGACTGGCTTTAGCTCAAATTGTTGTGCCTCGATCTCGAGTCTTCTAATACCTGGATTAAGGTCATTGAACACTGGCACGACATATTGTCGCAAGGCTCTATCCCTATCATCAGCAATAAGGATAGGATTTTGAGCAAAGTTTGCTCCGTTTCCTTGATTGATATTCTCAAAATTCATCTCTTCGATCCTTCTCTGGTTTGCTTGTCTTCTTTGCTGTTGAAAGGTTCATTCTATCTTAGGGTCCACAGGGAGTAAGTCGATAATTTGGTCAATACTTATAAACACCTGAAATAATCAAAGAAAAATTAAGTAAAATTGAATAGGAAAATAAATGAACCAAAATGTAAAAATAAATTCACAAATAATGTTTTTCAAAACAGTCCCCGGTAACGACGCCAAAACCTTGGAACGGCGGAAATGTGCAAGTGTACGCAATTGTAATAAGTAATAAAGTGACAAGTAAATGTCGATGTATCGTACCCACAGGGACTGTAAAAAGTAATATTTATGAAATTAATTAAAACACTTTGGTGAGGCAAAAAAAAATAATTTTGGTTTGAAAAGAGTGATTTATAAACTAAGATTTTAAAACTAAGTAAGCAATTTAAATAAAATAAAAGATTTCTAGTGCACGATTTCAAATAAGATTTAATCAAGATGATATAATTGTGTTGGATTAATTACACCTTTTTAACTTAGAATTACTAAATTCATGCTTATGCTGTTACGAACAAATTCACGACAACCCAGTAATTTGCTAACTTATGAACATATTTACTAATTAAAATTCCATTCATCTCTTGAACATATCCCTATGCCAATTCAACCAATTAAACAGATTTAATAAGGTAAACATGCTATCGCACATACATACTTATTGAATTAAATTATCTCTCACATATTCCTATGTCGATTCAACCGATTAATTCAACTTAATAAACATGTAAACGATTATGTGAAGTAACAAAGTAGCCATACCTTGAAACAATTTAATCACAACAATCTTGCAAGTTATGCAAGGCATATGTATCACCAAATACAATGCTAATTTAATTTTCAGCTACCTTAGAAGAATTAAACATGCACTGATTAAGTACTGAGTCTATTAATTGCAATCTCAATCCGTTTAAACAATTAATTCTTTAGTTATCTAAACAATTTTAATGCCAGATAACCTAAGCATGAGTTTACTTAATCAAGCATTTTACTGAGGCCTATAACAGCATAAACACTATTTTAATAATTCAAGTAGGCAAAATATAATCAACCCAACACAAATTAAATTCAAGCTAAATTGATTAAAATAACCATTTCAACAACAATAATATTCATAGATATGTTCATCATAAAAACAACAGAAATTAAAAAGATAGGGAACAAGAAGGCAAATCTGGTGTTTCTCTGTGGCTTGACTGATTGCTTCGTTCTTCATCTCCGTTGTCCTCGTCGGTCAAGGCTTCTATGAACACTTGATTGCTGCCAAAAAATGGCTAGGAAAATACCTCTTTTCCAAGAGGAGAAATCGGCACAAGACTATAGGAAAATAGGATGGAAGAATGGAGAGAAAGGAGAGTGGAGAGGAAGAGAGAATGAGAGAATGTTGAGTGAACGAGGGACGAGTAAAATGATCAGCAAGGGGTGGCTTTTATAGCTGATTGTGGCTGCTAAAAATAGCAAATCCCATCAGCCAAGGAGCCCCCCTATGGCCGGGCCACACACATGGCAAGGTTGAAGCTTTCAACATTGCCATTTTAGGCATGGGGCAAATCTACAAAGCCTTAAATAAAGGTGGGATTTGAATACAAATTGGAGATTTCTCAACGGCCTTTTTGCAAGCATATTTAATAAGCTAAATTGCTGATTTGGGTCAGCCTATGTACGGTTCTGGTTAGCCTAATTAGTGGCTGGTTTGGCTCACTCCATTCGGTTGAACCAGTGCGGTTCACTAGGCCCTTTCTCCTTAATTAATTAAAATTAATTTATTTAACCTAAATTAAATAGGAAATAAATTAAAATTAATTTAATTATGAATTAATACACATTTCTGGACCATCTTGGGCTGGAAATTAGTTCCTTTCGATACTCCAAATTGCTTCTCGGTTTTGTTCTTCTAGCAGTGTCCGCCGGGCCATTTTTCGCCCTTTGTGCAATTCTGTCAAAAATAACTAAAATTAATCAAAATTAACTATAAAATTAATTAAAATTCATCATGTTCATATTTTTAACACAATTTAATTATTTTATAATATTTAATTATTTTTCGAGCATGAAAAAGTATATAAATTTTTGTGTTTCCATACCTGCGTAGAACCAATAAAGCCATCAATCTTTTTATTTAAGATTTCTACCTGAGAGGAAAGCATTGTAACTGCATCAATATTAAAAACTCCTGCTATTTTCGTTGGCTTTGTCCTCATGACTTGCCATTGATAATTATTCAGTGACATCTCTTCTATAAATTCATAGGCTGCTTCTGGTGTTTTATTTTTGATTGTTCCACCGGCGGCTGGATCGATCATCTGCCTTGTTGAAGGATTCAAACCATTGTGAAAGGTTTGAACTTGTAGCCACAGAGGTAACCCATGGTGAGGGCACCTTCTCAATAAATCTTTATATCTCTCCCAGGCGTCGTAAAGCGTCTCTAAATCCATCTGCACAAAAGAAGAGATATCATTCCTTAATTTTGCCATTTTAGCCGGCAAAAAATATTTAAGCAAAAATTTTTCAGTCATCTGTTCCCATGTAGTAATTGATCCACGTGGTAAAGAATTTAACCACTGTTTAGCTTTATTCCTTAGGGAAAAAGGGAATAATTGAAGGTGAATAGCAGCATCAGAAACACCATTTATTTTAAAAGTGTCGCATAATTCCAAGAAATTAGCTAAGTGCGAATTGGGATCTTCATCCTGTAGACCATCAAACTGCACAAATTGCTGAATCATCTGAATAGTGTTATGTTTCAATTCAAAATTATTTGCAGCAATAGTAGGCCTAACAATACTAGATTCAGTACCAGCCAAACCGGGTTTATTGTAATCAAACATAGTACGTGGAGCATTATTTTGGTTTACTGGTTCTGTGACTATTACGGGTGGCGGTGGATTTACTTCCATCTCTTCAGTAGGTTCTAGCTCTTGTTCTTGTCCCTGTTCTGGATATTGTAGGCTTCTTCTTATCTCTCGGCGAGTTCTGCGAATGGTAGCTTATAAATCTTCGTCGAAAAGCAATGGTCCTTCTGGGTTCCTTCTAGTCATAAACTAGAGGTACCTGGAAGAAAAGAAAATTTTGGTAAATAAAAAAATAAAAAAAAGAAAAATAAGCTGAAAAATAAATAAAAGTAAAAATGGCTAAAGTAATAAAAATAGAGTGTTCCTAATATTTTAGTTCCCCGGCAATGGCGCCAAAAACTTGATATCACGTGATACGAAGTAATAAAATTTATAAAATATGATCGTACCCAAAACTAACTAATATTATGACTTAAGGCAAGCGCACCTATCGAACAATAGGATAGTTTAGTGGCAAGACTGAGATATCGAACCCAAAGGAACCAAAAGTACTAGTACTAACTTTCTTTCTATTATTTAACCTATAAAATAAGAGAGGATTTTTATTAAACTAAACCAAGAATTCACAAAAAGGGAATTGGGGAAGAAAACTTTTTTGGAAAACTGATTGATTTGGACAATACTCAAGGAATAATCCACCTAGACTTCACTTGTTATCGATTCTTGAGCTAGACGATTTATTCACTTGACTTGATCCGTAGAAATCCCTAATTTATGTTAATACCTCCGTCAAGTATAAGAACAACTAATCCTAAGTTGATTAACTGAAATCTCTTTCTAGTTAAAACCCCTAGTCTTGCATTAACTCGATCTATGGATTCCCTTTTTAGGTTTGACCCTAATCCGGTAGATTTATGTCACCCTATGTCTAGGGTTGCATGCAACTCCACTTAATTATGCTAGATTTACTCTTAGACAGGGACTTTTCCTCCTCTAAATAAGCACATCAATACTTGAATTAATACCTAGGAATATTAAAACAAGAATTAAGAACACATAATTAAGAACAAATCAAGTATTTATCATATAGCTCAAGATAAAATAATAACAAGATTTATCTTAGGTTTCATCCCCCTCAAGTATTTGGGGGATTTAGTTCATAATTATAAAAGTAAACATCTCAGAAGAATAAAAATAACAAAACATAAAGAACCCAAAAACCCCTGTAGGAATTTGAAGGGAGATCTTCAGTCTTGAAGGAGAATCTGGCTTCTGAGATGGATCAATTAGCTTCCTTTGGAGTAATTCCTTGCTTCTACTCTCTGTGTTGGTGGGAATAAGGCACATTCTTGAGGTGAGAAAAGTACCCCCTTTTTAGTTGCCCTCTAAGGTCTTTATATAGAGCTTTGGAGTGCCTTTCTTAGCCTCTAAGTAGTCTTTTCCGAGTAGAATTGAACTTCCTCACGACAGGGACACGCCCATGTGCCACAGCCATGTGACTTTGACAATGGGCCATGTTCGGGTCTATTTGGTGTGGCACGGCCGTGTGAGTCGGGGTTGGGCTGTGTTTGAGCTTTTAAGGTGGCACGGTCGTGTGGCGAGCTCCCAGGCCTTGTTGATTATTGAATTGGGCCTAAATTGCCTGTTTTGGCCCGTTCCTTGCTCTTTTCTCTTCCCTATGCTCACCTGAGTATAAAACATGAAATTAAAGGTTTAAGAGCATTAATTTACAAAATTAAGGGATAATTCATCTAGAAATTTGGCTAAGCATAGGGTAAAAACATGTATAATTTATCGTCTATCAAATAACGATAAGCTCCTCCGATCTGAGTAACGGTAAGCTTATATGAGTTGAGTATCGGTAGGCTCATAAGTGTTAGACTTGGTAACCCTAATGACATGTCATTTGTATCCTACGAATTCTTAAGGTTCAAACGGGGCTCGATATTTTTCATACATTATCGGTTATGTGCTCGATAATTGTACATATTAATTACGCAATCCACATACATATATTTCAATTAAAGCATATAAATACACAATTTAATTACATGAACTTACCTCAAATTCGTACGGAGAAAAACGATCGTTTAGTCCACTACTTTGTCTTTTCCCCGATTTAATTCTGAATGTTGCTTTTCTTAATCTATATAATCAAATTTAACTAATTTAAACCTCATTCTATATAATTCAATGCAAAAATCATGTTATGACAAAATTACTATTTTGCCCTTATACTTTTGACTTCTTTACAATTTAGCCTTTAGGCTCGTAAAATGAAATTTATGCAATTTCATCCACACTTAAGCCTAGCCAATTTAATACATACATATAATAGCCCATACATTTAACAATTTCACACATTTACCACACAAGTTTCACATTTCTTAGTTTAATCCCTAATTGACAATTTCATTAGAAATCACTTAACAAAAGTTGTTTAACTAACAACAAAGATTCATTTTCTTCCATTAAACTTCAAAACCCTAACATATTAATCAATGGAAAATCTTAAACTATCTAATAGTTTTGCAAATTAGTCCCCTAATTAGCTACGTTAAGCTACAACAATCTCAAAAACATAAAAATAAACAAAAACGAGACAAAATCACTCACCATGCAAAGGAATTAGTCTAGCCAAATTTTCAAGCTTCCATGGCTTCCCACTCTCTAAATTTTCGGTTAGAGAAGAGAAAATAAAGATGAAAGCTTTTATGTTTTGTTTATTTTATCATTTATTACCTATTTACAAAATTACCCTTATCTAACCTTAAAAATTACACTAATGCCAAGCCATGCACATCCACTATCACATTTAATGGTCTAATTACCATAAAAGGACTTCCACTTTAAAGTTCTATAGCTATTTAATATCTTTAGCTTTTAGAACACAACTTTTGCACTTTACGTAATTTAGTTTTTTTTCATCAAATTGAGCATACAAATGGTAAAATTTCTTACCGAAATTTTTATACAATAATACATCACGCTGTAGATCACAAAATAATATTAAAATATTTCTTTGACCTCAGATTTGTGGTCCCGAAACCACTGTTCCGATTTCACTAAAAATGAGATGTTACAAGTAGTTTCTCGGATGACAGACTGGCAAATACTATAGACCCAAGGGGGTCCATAACAGATGAACATGCACTTTAAAAGCAAAGTATCATTGTTAGGGCAGTTCCTAAGGGAATAACCCAAACAACATTGCGATACAAATGTAGGGTGGAATGAGATTTGAATTGCTAGAGTGGAATGGATCCTCATTAGCTAGACCCATTTGTGGATGGTCAGTAAGTTTTGTAGGACTGAGGCAAGAATATAGAGTCCTCCATGGACTATTTGAATTTTCTATGCCTACCAAGCAAGACAAGTGAAATGAGAGAAAAAGATTTAATATTAGTAGCTGACCTCCCAACCATGTGGTTAGGGATTAAACACTATGGGTACAAGTGTGTCTGCTAAGGAAGACAATCAAAGGAAAGAGGGATGAAAGGAATAAATAGAGTTCACCATTATGGCAGGATACCTAAGAAGCTATCGAGACTTGCCGAATGGCTATAGGTTTAACTAGGGAAAGATCAGTTAGTGGTCTATCCGCCTATAGATAAACTTGGGGAATGAACCAAATACTGCCAACCCAGATTGAATGAAGATTTTCCAAGATGATTAGGGATTTAAATATATCTTTTTACTCTTTTTAAATGCCTCGACAAGGGTGGAGATAATTTGCATAATATAGTAACGAAACTTATAAAGTTCTTTTGAACTTACAGAATTTCAGCTTATGTATAGGACTTGTCAGACGAGAAAAGACCTTGAGGAGGGACCAAGCTAGATAGTTGAAGATCGAGGAATGATCATTGGTCGGTTTCATGCATATAGGATGGGAAACCATTAGAGGCTCCGCCTCGTGGTTGAATGAGTTGTAACTAAATATTTCCCTTAGAATCTGGAGTTGAGACAGTGAACACTTATCCTAAATTATTGTCTCCGTTGTAAAGGTTTTTAAATAAATATATAATACAGTCTATTTTTAAAATAATATGTTCAAATCTTGTACGTGAACTGTGATGCCCCAAACCTAGGTGGGACGATCCGACCTGAATTTCAAACGTCATATTAGCCACCGAAGTGACTCTTCATTTAAAATTTATGAACCACACTAACCAACCCTACACACCACACATTTGCAGAATATTTCATATAGGAAATTAAACCTAAGTGCATGATTTTCTAAATTAATTATTTCATTCAAACAATAAGAAGGTATAAGGTGTACCTTAATACTCAGCGGTCTCTCTTAGTTGCAAAAAATTGTTAGTTCATTTAATTATCATCACATGGAACAAGTAATAAAACCATCTAAATAAGCAATCAAGCAAGGAATTATAACATGCAAAAATCCAAAAAAAAAAAAACAGTCCGTAATGTCCATTGTAACACCCCAAACCCGGCCTAAACGTTATGGCCAAATCTGGTGATGTCACATGATATGGTGTTTGAAAACTACGTTGTCGTAATAAAAACCATTCACGTTTAATTACTTTCCTTTTTCTCCTATTAGTTCAAAAACCCGCTTTACTCATTTAATCGATAGTTTAAAACGTATCACGTTGCCGAAGCTTTAAAACAATTTAACCAATCGTGTGTTTACAGAAAACCTTAGCTTTTTGAAATTCGAGTTTTCCTACGACTAGCAGTTAAAAATCCATAAAACCAAATAAAATCCCAAATTTAAGTAAATTCCAGAAGTCCCAAAATTACATAAAAAATTTCCCAATAAATATATAACCATAGTTAATAATTTAAAACCATGAAAATCAGAAAATGTGGTCACCGTTGAGCCCTCTGCTGCACCGATCCATCTAAGTTTGGGGATTACCTATATACATTATACAGAAAAGGGTGAGTTTACATAAACTCAGTGTGTAATCCCCACAGAAAACCAATAAACAATAAATCACAGAAAACAGTCAAACATAGTTTGGGCCCAAGCCCTTTTCCAGTATAAGTAGTAGTTTGGGCCTTGGCCCTTTTCTGTTTCAGTATTAGATATGCATTAGGGACATAGCCCATCACAGTAACAGTCATGTATATAGTAATCATAAAACAAAATCCTACCCACCAACCTTTAATACACCATCTCCATCCATCCCTGCACTTACTGTGGGGTTTAAAACACCCACCCATCCCTACACTTACAAGCTGTACTGAATGTGAAACATATTAATATAATGTAGATGAACTGCCAGTGTAATAGCCCCATGCCCGAGACCGTTGCCAGAGTCGAGATTGAGGTGTTACCGAACATAATTTATCATTTAAACAACTTTACATCATTTATTTTGATTTTCGGAATAAACAGTTTTTCTGCGTCATGGTCGCTAAAAAAATCATATCTCGAGTTACGAAACTTGAAATCAAGATCCGTAAATTTTCCCTGAATCTAGACTCACATATCTATCTACTAATTTTTTTCTAAAATTTTTGGTTGGGCCAATTAGTACGGTTTATTAGTTAAAGTTACCCCTGTTTCAGGACTTGACTGCACTGACCTCTACTTACTACGAACCACTTTTCTCCCTATACAAAATTCATATATATATACCGTTTATTTCTCTTAAAATTAGATTCAATAATGATTCTGAGCATATAAATTACACCTCCTAATTATTTTTTTTCAATTTATAGTGAATTTTCAAATTTGGAACAGGGGATCCAGAAATCGCACTGCCCTTGTTTCACTAAAACTCAAATATCTTATAACATATAACTCCTTTACCTATTTCACTTCTTCCATTTGAAAGTAGACACAATAAGATTCAATTTCATAGTTAATTCTTCACCTAATTCTTTGTTGCTGTAGTGTTCTGTTTTATGGCAAGTTTCATCTTTTTATGAATTCTCATGAACTATATAACATATTAAACTCACAAGGCATCCAACATTATCTAGGCTAGCCATACCAATGACTAATCATTATCAAGCATTTTCTCAACCAAACCACAACCATATCACAAGATTATTTACACAAAACAAGTATATTGCTATACATGCCATACATCAAAACATACAAACCAATATACCAATTCTTCCTCGGATAGTGTGAGCGTTTCTTCGACCTTCCCAATATCCAAGTTGGCTCGCTAAAAACTACAATGAATGTAAAGGAGGGAGTAAGCACAAATGCTTAGTAAGTTCACATGCAAATAACAAGTAACATAACAAAGCAATTTTATCAACAACAATAGCATGATATCACCAAGATACAAACCACATTTCTAGCTATCGTGTATCATCTTACCACCTTATTTCTGTTGTATCAAGTTTTAACCCGAGGGTTAAGTACATACCTGTCCAAATTGTCCATTTCACAACACTTACCACAATATCATTTTCATCTTGAATACTCTTCCATTCCGCTAGAATTTTACCCGTTGAACACATCGGAATATAACTCGGATACACGGATCATTTGCACATAAGTGCCACATATGTAATCAATTAATCATGTAACCCGCCCATAAGCGAACTCGGACTCAACTCAACGAGCTCGGGCGTTCGCATCCATAAGTGAACTCGGACTCAACTCAACGAGCTCGGATGCCTAGTTACATCTCACGAACTCGGACTCAACTCAACGAGTTCGGACATTTGCATCCATAAGTGAACTCGGACTCAACTCAACGAGTTCGGATGCCCAACCATCCTAGTGACATGTCACTTGTATCCTAATCTATTCCTAAGGTTCAAACGTGATTTTCCTCAATCACATATCCTTGCCGTCTTCCACAGAATACCGAAACCAATACTCGGTAGCAATTTATATTTAACAAGTGGCACACATAACTTGCATATTATTCAATAATAACCACAAAGCATATATTTCATGATAAAAATCAGCATATCATATAAATAACATCAATTAACTTAAAAATAACAATTATATTACATTATTTACACATGAACTTACCTCGGTACAAAATATAGCAATTTTGCGATTTAGTCCAAAATCTTTTCTTTTCCTCGATCAAGGTTGATTCCACGTCTTTCTTGATCTAAAATAAAACATTTAGCTTATTTAATACTCACATTATCAAAATAGTCCTAAATTCAAATTTTGGCAAAATTACAATTTTGCCCCTAAACTTTTTCATATTTACACTTTTGCCCTAAAGTTCGGAAATTAAATTTTATCACAAATTCTTATGTTTTAGGACATGCTGATCATTTATTTACCATTAGCAAGCTCAAATTCCCACTAAAACACATACTTATGAACAATATGTACTTTACCGATTAAGCCGTTTTACTCGTTTTTACTTAAAACCGAGTAGCACAAATTGTCTAACATAATTTAAAACCTCATATTCTATCATAAAACATCAAAATACACAAATTTCACCTATGGGTATTTTTCCAAATATGAACCCTAACTTAAATTATTGCTAACATAAGCTTTATCGAGTTACCGGGACTACGAAAACGTAAAGAACATTAAAAACGGGGCTTGGAATCACTTACTATGGAGCTTGGAAGCTTGAAACAAACCCTAGCTATGGAGAACCCTTGAAATTTCGTGGTAATGAAGAAGATGACCAATTTTGTGTTATTTTTCCCTTTTTATTTCATGTTAATATCCAAATGACCAAAATGCCCCTTCTTACTAAACTTCCAAAAATTCCATCCATGTCCAAATTTTGTCCATGAACTTAAAATTGGCCAAATTGCTATTTAAGACCTCCTAATTAATATTCCAAAGCAATTTCATACTAGAAACTTCTAGAATGCAAGTTTTGCAACTTATTCGATATAGTCCCTAATTTCAATTAAGCACTTTACGCTTAGAATTTCTTCACGAAATTTTCACACCATCATAAAATCATATCATAAACATCAAAATAATTATAAAATAATTATTTCTACCTCGAATTTGTGGTCACGAAACTACTATTCCGATTAGGCCCTAATTCGGGATATTACAGCCAGTCAATATGCTCAAGAGCCTCTCAGTATATTTTGCAGCTGAGCTGCCAGTCAATAGGCTTAAAGCTTTTCAGTACACTTCCTCCAATATCATCATCCCAACTCCACGCAATGCAACATACAATATATGATATGCTATGTTCATGATTATCAGTACATACATTCAGTTCAGTATACATGCATAATAATAACATGCTCAGTACATAAATCACATAATCAATTTCACATAGTTAAGGGTCTAAGTAGTTCTTAGCAACCCTACAGTAGGTTCACAATCGACTTGGGTGACTCATGCAACCTTAGAATTCGATTCAGTAAAAACGGGCTCACAAGCCCATGTGGACTACCCGTGTGGACCCACATGCCCGTGTGGCCCACACGGCCTAATTTAGTCCAGCCCGTGTGTTGTACACGGCCTGCTTGGCCATCACACGGCCGTGTCCTTTGCGTACGGCCTGGCCTTGTCAATTACATGTCTGTGTTAGGGCATACAGCCTACCACACAGGCGATTTCACGCCTATGTGGCATCGATAGTGAGGTTTTTGCTTTCATTGAAACTTTGTTTTCTATGTAATCAGGTACACACCTGGCACGATATCACTGATATTGATGTCCCGAGCCTTCCAAAACCTATATTCGACCAATATATCACTCCATTAATTCCTTAATTCGATTTTAATCAACTATAATCAGAAGGAACACTCCTTAAGGTCTAATGAAAACCTTACCTCGCGCGAGTATCAACGATTCTGCCCAATCAAAGTGTCGATTGGGAACCTCCAGCCCCTTGATTTGCTCCTAAACAGAAAACGACCCCATTAACCATAGATTCATTAAATAAATGAAAAATCTCACTTACCAAACTTACCGTTAATGCCCCAACAACACTAACTACTAAATCACGAAAACTTGAAAGTAAAAGGGAGAAGCAAAATTAGAAAAAAAATAGCAGAAGAAGAAGAAGAAAAATCAGCAGGAAGGGAGAACAAAAGAAAACGTCAGAATTTTTGAAAAGATGAGAGGGTAAGCCGAAAATTGCAAAAAAAATCCAAGTGAGCCAATTCCCGTCACCTTTAACCCAACTTCCCTTAATTTCCTCCACCAAACTCTCCACTTCTCAGATGTCTAACACAATTCAAACTCTCCTTCTCAGAATCAAACAAAAATATTGCCTATGTAGAGATTCAAACTCTAGACCTCCAACACACCAACACTCCACTTAACCACTAGACTAGCAGGCCTATTCTATTCATTATTTACAAACTTTTAATTAAAAGCCTTCTAACCAAAGATGGGGCTTTATTCATAAAAATGCCAAAATTTTGCCCAAGTCAAGACTTGAACTTGGGACTTCTCACACACACCCAGTGCCCTTAACCACTGAAGCAGACAAATATTTGTGTCACCTCTGTACAAACACAAAAATTAAAATTTTGGGGTGTTACATCCATTTACAACCAGTTGAAAATTTTATTTAAAAATTCTAAGTCTAATTTTAGTACTAAACCCTTGGAACAACCCATATTGCCTTCACTTCAGATTTCAAAATCTCAACACACATATTCTAGAAAAAATGCCTTGCGATGGATCACCGATTTGCCACCCTCCCTGCTAACCTGTGAACTATTTATCTGCAAGGTAAAGTAAGGAGTGTAAGCTTGGAGAAGCTCAGTGAGTACACATGCATACAACACAAGTAAGCACACTAACACATGTTAGAATTTAAACATACCTTAACAATACACATATAACACAATTTTGATACTCAACATAGTGATATATATATTGGCAATTCATGAATATGAAACATAATCAAATTAATGCTCATTGGATAAATAGATCTCTAAAATGCACCACCTGACTCATAAAGTCGTACGCTATCTCCATGTAAGTTTAGCATGTATGCTCACACTCTCCAAGCATAGCACACTATCTACAATGAATGGAGCTATGCTTGACATTCCCCTATCTCTCCAATGTTATCTCTGGGTCACAATGCCCAACACATAATAAAAAGTGGTGAACACTTGCAATCCTATGGCATGCTAATGATATCCAACCGTTTCAAGTGTTCACATTGCCAACATATCTATTTAATCACATTTTATTACAAAATATAACTGGCTCGCATTACTGTTGAGCTCACACTTAGCATTTCTGAATAATATAATTTTGTACTAATCAAAACTCACAATATCATAAATATCATAATTCACTTATTTGTTCGTACATGCATAAATGTGCATTATAAATAAATTTTGCATGTTATAAAAATCCATATTATATTATTTATTTTTATATTTGTTTGCAAGCATTACATAACCATATATAAATACATATTACATATATATACATACCTATTTAGTAACCTTCATCACGTCAAATTTTAGCATACATTAAAAGTCTCATAAATGTATATATACTAAATAAAAAAACCTATAAACATATATATTATATAATAAAACCCACACATAATATATATACAACCGCACTCATATATATATTTTATATATATAACACGCATATATATATATGTATATTACCAACTCCACTATTTATATTTTATAAATACAACACGCATATATATATGTATATTGCCAACTCCCCCATTTATATATTGTATATATAACACCCACCAATATATGTTGTATACAAAATAAAGGCCAAGTATTTATATTATAAGTTTATGCATTTTGGCTATTAAAATCACACAGTGTATGTACGTAACCATTCAACCAAAATTGCAAGGATTTGCACAAGGAAGAAGTCAATGTTAGCATACCATAAATGGGGATTCGCAAGTGTCACTTCGACTTTTTAGATCTCGTAATTCATGCTAAAATACAACATACAAATGCACACACCTGAAACTCATCATGGCTCGTCGAACTAGACAACTTTATGCTTGCCTTTATCCTGATTTGTTGAGGCTCTACTAACGTTTTCAGCTTCGCACAAAAATATACATATTACTAAGCTTTTAAAAACAATCTAGCTTACTCTCTTTATTTTCATACAACGGTTCTCCACTCACACATACTTATTCAACTTATTTTATACAATCTATTTTGCTTAATTTCTTCTTTTTAACTTAATTAAATCCTTAATTTCTACCTCCTAAGCCTCTAACTTGTGACTAATTATAAATCTAGATCTCTAACTTTGCTCAACTTTTTTAATTAATATTTTCTTTGGAAAAACATTGTCCATCCTCATTCTCAAAAGACAACCATTTAATTCATGCAATTACTTAAAGATTTTGATAAATTGAATTTGTAAACCTCTTAATCTCTTCAAATATGCTACAAATCATTTTAAAAACATCTCTTAGCTCTTTATTTTTATGCAAAAGATAGCTTTAAAACCATGGATCTTCAATTTTCTTGCTTTAAAAGACTTGTACATGCTAGTGACGAGACCTGTATTGAAAAATTTAGGATGAATAGAATTAATTTTTTTAAGCTATGTGAGATGTTACAAACTTTAGGAGGATTGAAGTCGTCAAGAAGCATGCTTGTTGATGAGAAAGTGACAATGTTCTTACATATTATTGCTCATCATCTTAAAAACTGAGTTATCAAGCATCACTTTAATAGGTTCAGGGAAACCGTTAGTAAATCATTTCACAATGTTTTAAATGATGTCATACGCTTACAAGATATGTTATTTGAAAAGGCAGAGTCAATTACAGCTAATTCTATAGACCCAATGTGGAAATGGTTCAAGGTATTGGAGTGAGTTTCATATATAGCTTGTACATAATTTAGTTGATTTAGATTTAAATATAGTATCCTAACTTGAAGTTTTATACATGTGATGTAGAATTGCTTAGGTGCTTTAGATGGAACCCACATCAAGATTAGGGTTCCAACAATTGATAAACTTAGATATCAAACATGAAAAGGTGACATAGCAACAAATATGTTAGGTGTTTGTACACCCAATATGCATTTTGCTTATGTTCTTCCTAGTTAGGAAGGTTCTGTTGCTAATGGACGGGTTCTTTGAGATGCCATTAGTAGGAGACAAGGACTAAAATTTCATCATGGTAAAGTGCAGAATTGGAGGAATTTGAATTAATTTTTAAGATCATACTTTTTTGGGGGAAATTAACCATGATAAATAGTTTTTTATTAGGTTGTTATTATCTAGTTGATGCTGGATGCACAAACTGTGAGGGATTTCTTGCGCCTTTTAGGGGACAAATATATCATTTTAATGAGTGGCGTCAGGGTTACCGACTAAGTACTCTGGAAGAATTTCTCAATATGAAACATGCTTCAGTGTGTAATTTTATTGAAATATGCTTTAGGTTATTAAAACTTAGATGGGGAATACTTGAGAGTCCATCATTTTATTTTGTGAGGGTGCATAATCGAATCATTATTGCATGTTGTTTACTCTATAATTTTATTCGAACCTATATAAGTTTTGATCCTATTGAAGTGGAGTTCCGAGAAAGATTACCTAGTAATATGATAGATGAAGATGAACTGAATATCGTAAATATTCATCCAGCAAATGCATGGGCCACTTGGAGGATGAAACTAGCCAATCAAATGTTTGATGTATGGCAAGCATCTAGAAATTTGTTAGGTTTAGGGTAAAAATAGTAAACATTAATTTGTTTATGTTATTTCATGATTCTAGTTTATGAAACTCTTATAACGCCCCAAATTTTTGTAATTTTGGCTTTTGGTGAAATTGTTGTATGGAAATTTTCTGAATTTGTTTCTGCATTAATTGGACATAAATAATTGACTGTTTGTGTGGATATATGCTTTCGGTGTGTTGGGAAGGTCCCAAGTTCGAGCCAATACTTAGGCTAAATGTTGGGTTTTTGTTTGAATAAGGCTTGATTCTTGGACAATAGGCTTTTAAGAATTTGTTTGTAAGAGCATAATAGAATAGGCCTGTTGGTCTAGTGGTTGAGGGAGTGTTAGTGTTACTTGAGAATTGAGGTTTGAGTCCTTGCGTGCATAGCAAGGGAGGTTATTTTTTTTGCTTTGGATGGCTAAAGTTTGTGTTTGACTAAAAATCTGAGTTCCGGGTAGTGGATGGAGGAAATCAAGGCATTGTGGCTAAAGAGAGTTATCAGAAAATCCTTCCTGATTACTTTTTGGCAAATTTGTTTTCCTCTCTGCCGTTTTCCAAATTTCAGCCATCGTTTTGACATCTTATTTTCCCCAACAGTCAAAATTTCCCTTGTGCTACTGAATTCTTACTCTTCTACCCCTTCTCCTATCGTTTTCTTCTATTACTCAGTCTTTGAGATTCTTCACTTCGGGTTTTTCGCATTTCGGTAAGTGACCATTTACTCTTGTGGTACTATCATGGTAGAATAGGGTATTAATGGAAGTTTGGTTACTGTTTAAGAGACGATTAAGAGACTGGAATCAACAGTTCGCCAGTGGATACGAAGTAATAAGCGTTTTTGTAGCGGTAAATGACTTTTTCATTTTGAGATTTATCATTCTTAACAACTCAAATCAAGTGATTGAAAATAGACTTATCGTTGTCGAATATAAGTTCTGGAGGGCTCAGGAGTACTTAGGAATAAAAAAAAGACTAGGTGTGTACTCTGAATACACTGAAAACGTGATTAGGCAAAAGCTGAAAACAAAGCTGTCGACGCTACAAGGGAGTGTGGGTTGCCCGTGTAGAGGCCATATGGCGAGACACAGTCGTGTGATCGATGAGCCAGGTCATGCGCGTGCCATACAGGCACGACAAACATAGGTGTATGAGGCTGGCTAGGCCGTGTGCGAGGTACGGGCTAGGCCAATTAGGCCGTGTGGGCCCACACGGGTGAACCATATGGGCATGTAGGATTTAGGCCAGGCTGTGTGATCCACACGAGCAATGCCCGTGTGGGCCACACGGGCTTGTAGGCCCACACGAGCAGGCCACATGGGCGTGTTAGCCCATTATTTTGAACTGTTCTAAAAGGTTGCACGGGCCGTCCTAGTCGACTATGACGTGTTAAGGGGTCGGTAAGCGATACTGAGATCCCTATTCTAAAATGTGATTAAGTAACTATACGTGACAGCATGTTATGTTTAGCATTTGTACTGTATCTGTATGATCTGTTTGTTGTATGAAAGCATGCCATGGCATTATTTATGTTGCATTGCATTGGGATGGGATGGTTATGGAAGTGAAGGAAGATTGAAAGGCTTTTAGCCGATTGACTAGCAGTTGTACTGCCTTTATTTATTATGTGTTGTTTTACGGTACCTCATGGTGTGTAGGGTTGGATGGATCGATTTAATCCCCATACTTGGTATGTAGGGCTGGGTGGGTCGATTTTAAACCCACGTGGTGTGTAGGGTGGACGAAGATGGTGTACAGGGTTGGTGGGCATGATTTGTACCTAATTTGATATGCATGCGATTTCTGTATGGGCTAAGGCCCGATTATGTCTGATTTGGTTCTGTACTGAGTGGGCTACGATCTTCACTAATTCTGTTGAGAGCTCAGGCTTGATTATTGATTGATATCTGTTATATGCATGTTTACTGTGGGGATGTACGCACTGAGTTTGCGAAAACTCACCCCTTCATTTATTTGTCTTTCAGGTAATCCCCAATAGTAGATGGACCAGTGCAGCGGAGGGCTCGAGGGTGACCACTGTTAGACGCTTTACTGGATTTCATGTTTTTATTGATTATTTATTGTGCTTAATTATTTATTTTCGGGTATTTTTATGTAATGTGGACTTTTGGACTGTTTTGATTTTTATTTTGGGGATTTTAAACTGTTGTGTTTATTGATTTATAAATTGCGACACCTTAAACATGTTTTAAAACTTAACTAAAGATTTTTGTATGAACAAACAATTTTCAAGGCTTCCGAGATAAAGGAAAGGTAATAATCCGGACAAGTTTCTGATAGTCGAAATGGTTTTCCAAAAACACTCTCATGCGATGCCACTAGATCCGGCTATAACGTCTAGACCGGGTTTGGGGTGTTACAGCTCTAGTGGTGTTTGAATTATTTTTCTATATTGTACTAGACTTGTTGAATTATAATTTATTTTCTTTTGATTCATCATGTGTTATAATTTTATAAAGTGTCGACCTTTTGATTCATAATATTGAACTTAATTTTAATTTGTATTTTTTCTTAAGATAATTATGTTAGATTTTTCACGATCAAGTGTTATTTTCCCAAAATTCTCAAGAAACCACGTAACACCCCAAACCTTGCCTAGAAGTCTAGACCGAATCCAGGATGCCACATTGATCACTGAAATGATCGGGAGAAAATTTTACAAAACAAGTCAATCTTACTTTCATTTCCGAAACAATTTAAATATTTATGGGCCAAACAAGGAATTACTTCAAATTCTATCGGTAAAAATTATAGTTAAGATCATCTCAAAACCCAAAATTAAAATTTCTAAATAAAAGTTTAAAGCGGAAATTGTACCATAGTATAATTAAGCCTTACAGTTCAAAAGCCGTACAGTAATTAAAATATAAAAATAAAAACTGATAAATTACTTCCACCGAGCCTACCCAAGACCTCTGTGTATCGAGTCTAGCGTCAGAATCCCGAAAAGTACTTGAAAGGGGAAAACAGAGGCGGGGGTGAGCTACTCATGTAACAACCCTCACTCGTATCCGATACCGGGACAGGGTTCGAGGTGTTACCGGAATTAAACTGACATAAACATACAAAACCAAGTCATAAATTTACGTTCAAATTTAAAACTTTTCATACATACGCTTGACATCCCTATTATGGGCTTACGAGGCCTGAAACATACATTGGGGGTGGTTCGGGACTGAACCGATAACTTTCGGATATTTTGAAAAACTTAGAAAATTTACATGTTTTAGAGAGTCACACGCCCGTGTAAGTAGGCCGTGTGGTCACACATGCCCGTGTGGCTTAGGACACGCTCGTGTCCTCAACTCGTGTAACTCTCTGTTTATGACGTCATCAGTAAAATAAGGTCACACGGCCAAAGCACATGCCCGTGTCTTTAGGCAGTGTGGCGAATTAAATTCCTAAAATTGGGTACAGACTTCACACAGTCTAGGCACACGCCCATGTCCAGGGCCGTGTCCCCTACACGACCGAGACACACGGCCATGTCTCTACCCGTGTGTTTACTACTTGGCATTCTGTTTTGCCTAATTAGGGTGCAGGAGACACATACTCGTTATCCATACTTACACCAATTCAAAGGCACATAACATAACATATTTAAGTTGTTAAATATCTCAAACCCAGTTATCGACACATCATTCACATACCACACCTACCAAGCTATACATCACATACTTAGCAACTTAAACATGCAAATTGCCACATCCATGGAATGCATCATCATGCAATTTTACTTAAAATCAATATTAGCCAATATCAAATGGCTTTCTACAAAATGAATCAAGTATCATCTTGAGCCAACACATTTGGCTAAACCAATATGGCCCATAACAAAAAGACAAAGTCCGTATACATGCCATACTCAAAATGCTAGAATTCACTATACCCAAAAGATTAGTTTGATAGTGTGAATCGAGCTCCGACGTCCTTCGATCCTTGAGCTAGCTTGGCGATACTATAAGAAGATGGAAAGGAAAGGGAGTAAGCATAAAGCTTAGTAAGTTTGCATGTATATAATTATCAACATTAATCATACATCATCATGCATAATACATAATAAATTTAGCATAAAAATCGTTAAGTATCATAGATATATTTCAAAATCATATCTTTTGCATCATATAATATAAAGCTCACGATAAAACTCATTCATTCACTTATCATTGTGGTCTTATCGATTCATAATCTCAAGATTCATAAGCTTTGTGTACATACTTGTACCCTTTTAACATGATCATACCTTGTCACTTCTTTTTCCTAGTCTTTGAATTACCCGTTGAACCACTTGGAATACTAAAGGATACTCGGGATATATCATACACATAATAGGATACCAATGCCATATCCCATATATGGTCTTACATGGGATCACATATCGAAGTCGATAGCCTAGCTATGGTCTTACACGATGTCTCATATCGATGCCATGTCTCAGACATGGTCTTACACAAAAACACATATCGATGCCATATCCCAGATATGTTCTTATACAAAATCACATGCTGATGCCGATGCCATATCTTAAATATGGTTTTATACGGGATCTCTATAACCCTAATGTCATGACATTTGTATCCTAACTATTCCCTAGGTTCAACCGGGTTTTTGAGGTACCAAGTCTTCATCGAGTTGCCATTAAATCACCAATAACAGATTTCATAGATACCACGATACATCTCATGCAATATCAAAGCATTAGATACATATTAATATAATGTTGAATTATTTACACACGAACTTACCTCGGCATCAAAATGTGACTAACTATTCGATTTAGTCCAAAAGCTACAACTTAGAAAATTTCACTTATTTAATCATCACATTTTTCAAATCAACCCATAGATCATACTTTGGAAAAATTATAATTTTGCCCCTAAACTTTCATATATTTACAACTTAGTACCTAGGCTCGTAAAATAAAACGTACTCAATTTCTTTAACATACAAGCCTAGCCGAACCATTCCCATGTTTATAATAGCCCACATTTTCTTTTAAAACACACTTTTACTACCCATTTTATAACTTTTACAATTTAGTCCTTTTTAGGTGTTTTCATGAAAAATCACTTAACAAAGATGTTTATCAGACATCAAACTTTCATATTCTTCCATTAAACATCAAAACACATGCATGTCACACATGGGTCAAATTACAAACATGAACCCTACTTCAAAATATGGCTAGAAATAGGTAAATCAGGTTACGAGGGTTTCAAAAATGTAAAGAGTATTAAAAACGGGGCTAGGATGCACTTACTATTGAGCTTGAAAGTTCAGGAAACCCTATCAATGGTGACTCTTCAAATTCGGCACAAGGGGGATGAAATTGAGAAGATGAAGACTTTTATTTGTTTTATTTTGTCTTTATTTACCAAATGACCAAAATGCCCTTAATGCCTAAATTTGAAATTTTACCCTTCCATGTCCATTTTTGTCCATCAATATAAAAATTGGGCAAATTGCTATTTAAGGACCCCTAGTTAATAATCCAAAGCTATTTTATCATTAAAGCTTCTAGAATATCATATTTTTCAACTTTTTCAATTTAGTCCTAAAAGTCAAATTGGACTCTTATTTACAAAATTTCTTCATGAAACTTTCACGCAATCATGCCAACATGTCATGGACCTCAAAATAATCATAAAACAATTATTTCTACTTCAGATTTGTGGTCTCAAAACCACTATTCTGACTAGGCCCTATATTGAAGTGTTACAACTCAAGCTTAGTGTGGGCTCAAAACCTACTTACTACAGAATCGGTTATAAAAAGCCAGAAAGTAGTTAAAAAATGAACGTACTTATAGAATCAGATAGTAACCTCGAGACCGAAGTCTCAATTAGGTAATAATAATGCATAATCGGTCGCCAATTCAATTCAGTCAGTAAGACACAATCAGCGTTCACAAAGTTCACGTAGATACACAAAAATTCTTTTCAGTCATACAGAATAGACAGACATAGTTTCACGCACCATTTAGACACAATAGCAATAACTTTCAATTAGCCACACTGTCACAATAACTATTCATTCGGACAATTGCAGTCAGAGTCTACAAATTCACATAGGCACAAGTGCTTTTCAATCAAACAGTCAAACAGATGCGTATACAATGCAGTCGAGTTATAAAACACACCCATCCAACCAACACACCTCTCCATCCCCCATCATACCATATAAGATCTATTTGTGCTCATTCAACCAATCACAGCTCTTAGGTCCTCGTAAGGCCCGTCTAACCCTACACACTAATAATGTCCACGACTCTCAGAGTATTAGGACTGCCCACAACCCTTTGGGTATTGGGGCTAACAGTATGCAGATAAACTGCCAAATCATATATTACGTAGCATAGTTGACGTATAAGTTGTATAGTGCCATGTGGTAAACCGCAGTACAAACATGTAGTATGAACTACCAATCAGATAATAACAATACGCAGCGTAGCTAACGTATATGTGATATAGTGCAATATGATAAACTGCTATCAGAAAAGTCCACGACACTTAGGGTATTCGGATTGCCCATTAGGGGCTAACTATAAGCAGTTAAACTACTGGTTCAGTTCAGATTCAGTCTCCCTTCACTTTAAAATCCCACCCAAAAACATTATATGCATAAGTATGTGTGCAAACAGATGAACAGAATCAGAGTACAAGGTTACATATAGCCATTCAGAGACAGAACTTACATTTAATCAGTCAGAATCAGAAATGTGTATACTCATTTACCTATATTCAGATTCGATGGCAATGTAACCTCACAAACATCTCTTAGGCGGAGTACACAGTTACAGATATCGAGGGGTAAATACCCTCACAAAAGCACAAACCTTATTTGAAATACACGGAGCCACGATTACATTTAAATTTAACCTAAAATCCAAAATCGGGAGAGGTAGGGCCACACGCCTATGTGCCCGACCGTGTGGGACAATCTAGGCCGTGCGGAGGTCCAAACGCCCGTGTGAAGAGTAGCACAGGACTATGTGACAGAGGCACATACCCGTGTAAAGTAATGGTACGATCGTGTGAACAGGCCGTATAACTCACTGTCCAATTTTCCTAAAATCAAGTGCAGGGTAGACACGACCGTGTGAGGGTCTCACAACCCTATATGCCATTAGACAGGGCTGTGTGTCCCGAAACACATGCTCGTGTGGAATCCTAAATCCCCAAATTAGCCATACAACTGTGTGGCCAGGCCGTGTGACACCAAATCCCTGAATCCCTAATTTTCCAAACTCATACACTCGTGTGCCTAGGGAACACGGCCGTATGAAAATCGACAAAATCCCCAAATCAACCACACTACCGTGTGACACTAAATTTTTCCCAGAAACCCTAAATCCCAAAAGCACACGGTCGTGTGATTGACATATGCCCGTGTGGCCATTGGAGAGGTCATAAAACCTCTTTAAAATAGCCCTAAAAACATCATTTTAGCAACCAAAACCATCCCTTACCTTAGCCACATCAGGGGTATATAAAAAAAAGGGTTTTCCCCTCTCTTACGATGAACAAAGACCCAAAACAAAAGGGTTAGCGCTCAGTCGAGGAAAGCCAAACATAAAATTTGTAGAATTATTAAATAAATTAAGCAGCACAGTTATAGTTCGAATACCACACCTGTTTCGCGATCGAAGACGACAACGGATGAGCGACCCTTCAAAGTCTTCTAAGCAGAAACCATTTTCAAATGAGTAGAATGGCAACAAGAACCAAAAGAAAAATAATAGAGAAAATAGCCAAAAAGGAACGTCTAGGAGAGAATAAAGACAATAAAATGATATGCAAAAATAAATAAATAATATTATGTTTTAAATTGAAACAAAAAAATAAAAATATTCCTCTTAAAAGCACACACCAAGAATCGAACCTAGAACCTTAAGGTTCACTAACACTTACATAACCACCAGACCAACATGCCCATCCAGTTACTTAGACAAGCTACCAAACACAATTGCATATCCATCTCTCTGACCCTAACCACAAAACTCAATACTTCTAGGCCTAAAATTCGAGGCGTTAGAAACCAAAATGAAATAGGTTCCAGAAGAAGATGTTGCGTTGGTTACCTGTATGGTCGACTTGCACAATGTTGGAACCTTTAATGTAGATACAGGATTCAAAGCTGGTTATTTAAATCAATTGGAAAAAATGTTAGAAAAAGTTTTACCCCATGATATGTTAAAGGCTAAACCTAATCTTGAATCGAGGATTAGGATATTGAAAAGGAATTGGGCAATTATTTATGACATGATTAGTGGAAAAAACAGTGACTTTGGTTGGGACAAGCATAAGCAACTTGTTGTTGCTAAAGATGTTGTGTGAAACTCATATATAAATTTAAGAATTATTTCAAGTTTTTATTATCTTGTTTTGACCAAACTTATATCTAATATAGATTTCTCATTTTTTATAGAGTCATAAAGAAGTCGGTCAATCCAAACATCATAGTTTCCCTTATTATAACCAACTTACTGCCATCTGCACAAAAGATCGAGCTACTGAGAAAGATGCTCAAACAACCGTTGATATTATTAAAGAATTAGATTGGAGGATGTAGCTACTACAAATATTCAAGAAGAAATAAATGATTTCCATGGATACGAAATTGATGTTTCTTTGGATGACATGGATTTTTCAACAACACAACCGCAACCGCCTAGAAACCAAGGTGATTCCACATTTTCAAAGAAGAAAAAAAGATTTCCAATACAAGTGATCATATTTCTTCTACTTCATTTATTGATGCTGCCACATTATTAGAGGAAAACATATGGACTATTGGCCTTAAAATCAGTAGGAGCATTGCCTTCGAAGTGCTAATTCAACAAAAGTCAGAAGTGTTCTAAAATTATATCCAACCTTATATGAAGTAGAATGTTTAATTAAGGATGAGCGCTATCACGCATTGAGTAAAATTTCATACTATCCAACGCAAATGCTCATTTTCTTTAGTTTACTTTCTTCTGTGGGATTGGAATGGGTGAGAAGATTTCTTGCTGACCATTAAAAATCATGGTTGTGTTGATGATGTTTTGGTAACTTTTTATGTTCGTAATATTTAGATGGTATAATTGTAACAACTCGATAGTCACGGGTGTTAGAAAATGTATTTTTGACACTCCGTTTCCTTAAATTAGATTCGTAAATATTTATTAAAAATATTTACAAAGTTAGTTGTGTAGTTAATTAGGTTTGGTTAGGCGAATTTGTATGAATTAAGAGTAACTAGGTGTAAGGACTAAATTGCATATAGGGTGAAAGTTGAATTACAGACTAAAGAAAATTTAAGGGACCAAAGAAGCAATTATGCCATTGTTTATAAATGAGGCGGCATAAGATAGATATTTATAAATTTATTTTAAATATTATAATATTTACTCAAGTATTAAGTATATATATTATATTATATTATATTATATTATATTATATTAAAATAAAACAAATGAAGAATGAATGAATAAAAAAGAAATAGGAAAAAGAGACAAAGAAAAAAATGAAACAAAAAAGAAAAAGGAAAGAAAAAGAGAAAAAGAAAGAAATAAGGAGAAAGACCAAAGCTAGGGGTTTCAAAGTTTCAAGTTCAATTGGTTAGTCAATTTAGTCCTTTTTTCTTATAATTTTTATGTCTTTGGAATCTTGGTGTTAAATACTACCCAATCCATGTCAAAATTTTAGAAATAATTGAGTTTCTAAGTGTGATCTATGTTGAATAATTTTAGTATTAGGGATTAAATTGATAGATTTTTAAGTTAGAAATGAAAAAGGATTAAATTGTAGAACAAAAAGTAAATTTTGTGTAATAGGGATTAAATTGTGAAAATTTTGAAATTTAGGAATTTATGTCAAAATAGGGAGTCGAATTTAGTCTAAAGTGGAATTTGCATGAAAATAAAGAATTAAATGTGAAGAGTAAAAGTTAGTCTCGGTTTAGGGACTAAATTGAAATTTAGGCAAATATTGAGTAAAAATTGAAATATTCAATATGAAATTGAATTTTTTTGTATTGATGAGTTTTAATTGTTTTAATTTTGTAGCTAACATCATACCAGAATCTTTGACTAAAAAGGGAAAAGATAAAGTTGATTAGGAATAGCTCGGAATTTCTAGTTTGTATTTCTATAATTTGAATTTAGTTGTTAATTGTTATAATTCAATTTAATGTATATGGTAAGTGTTGAGGCGAGAACTATTGTGTTTTGTAATTGAAATAGATTGATTTAGTATGTAATGAATTTATTGAATTTATATTGATTGATTTGGTATATATATTGAATATATATTGATTATTTGAATTGAATTGAATATTGGTTGTAATTGAAAAGTGAATTAAAACCCTATTAATTGTATCGGGTTGAGTCGGATATAGATAGTATGCCATTAGATTGGAAGAGTTCAGGGATTTCTTCAACTTCGAGCCGATGAGACATTGGGTGTCAATTTACTACTTCGGATTAATTTGATGAGTCACTGAGTGTCAATTTACTTCGGTTTAGCCGATGAGACACTGGGTGTCAAATTATTACTTTGAATTATTCGATGAGGCACTGGGTGCCAAACCGGTGTGTTTTGGTTGGAACCGTGTATCCGTTCGAGTCCAAGTCGTATTAATAGGGTAAATGAATAATAAGGTTCTATGATTGATATTGAAATAGTATGGTATAAGAAATGGAAGTGAAATAGTGAATTGAAAATAGAATGTGAAATATGTTGCAAATATATGGAATTTATGAGTTATATACTCATGAAATGAATATGGAATAGGTAATGCAATCATATAAAGAAATGTGAAATAAATTGTGAAAGCTATTTATATAGCAAGTATGTGAATTGAGATACTTGTGAAACAAATGGAATATGATATGGTTGTTGTAATAAATAAAAATTAATATGTGTTTATATTTTAATCGTATATTTGTAATTTCTTATCTTTAAATATTCTGATTATAGAAATACCATTGAGTTTTTACTAAGCGTACGACTTTGTTTTCTGTACGCAGGTTAGGTACTTAATTTTGATCGCCGATTCAGCATCCAACAATGGTCCTAAACTCAAACATGGTGATGTTTATCCTTTTGTGTCAGCATGTACCTAGGGTGTCTAACTATTAATCATTTTGTGGACTGATTGTAAATAAGATTATAAGTTAATATTGGTTGGTTATATACATATAAATATGTGTTTATGTTAAGGTCATATTATGGCATGCTTAAGTTAATGTTTAAATGAACATGAAATAGGCAAAATTGATTGAATTTGGTATATTTACAAATTAGACTTGAATTATACTTTGATGATATGATTTGATGATATAATTGTGGTACCAATGAGGGTACATTGGTTAGGCACCTAGGATGTATGAGTTTGATTGGTTTTGACTTGAATATTATATAATATGAAATGTTTGAAATTTTTTCTGTTTAATCGGTAATGCTCTAAAGCCCTATTCCAGCAACGGATGTAGGTTGGGGTGTTACAGTTTAGTGGTATCAGAGTTTTGCAGGTTTAGCCGATTCTCGAACTAAATCGAGCTCAGAATTGAGTCTAGAGGTACATGCCATAATTGAGTCGAATTGAGTCGGGATTTGGATGCTGATATATATTTGTTTTTGCTTTGTAGTAAAAAATTTTGGATGATTGTAATGATGATGTTGATTAAGATATGTATATCAGAGATGATGTTTCCAATGAATTAGATGAAACCGAATCAACAACAACGAGTGTTAATGTAGTTAGTACTCAACAACCTAATGTTGAACGAGGTAATATTGGGGAAAGACATGATTCACAGTTACTTAGAGCTATTGCTGATGTTCTTTAGCGAGTGGCAGGAACTACATCCGCTACGACATCTACACCTACTATTCATCGAGCTTCGATTAAAGAATTGCATAAATATGGTGCAACAGAATTCTTAAGATTGAAAGGAGATAATCCTTCTGTAGCTGAAATTTGGATTGAACCTACTAAATGTATTTTGCAACAACATGAATGCAACCTGCGAGAAAGTTTAATATGTGATGTTTTTCTACTGTAAGGAGAAGCATATACCTGGTGGCAGTTAGTGACACGTCATGTACCCGCAGATTAGGTAAACTGGAAATTTTTCCAAAAGGAATTTCAAAAGAAATATGTGGGTGAATTGTATATTGAAGACAAAAAAACAAGAGTTTTTGATGCTAAAACAAGGTGAAATGTTTGTAGTTGATGTGAACGAGAATTTTCACGACTTAGTAGGTATGCTACTAAGTTTGTGCCGACTAAAATTGACAGTTGCAAATGATTTTTGCGTAGGTTACGGGAAGAGTTGCGAGTACAGTTAGTATCATACAAAATTACTGAGTTTGTAGATTTGGTGGAACGGGCAAGAATGGTAGAGCAAGTTTTGTGATCGTGATTTTGATGAAGTAATAATAATGATCGTACCTAGAAACTAACTATTATCACGATAAATGGTAAGCGCACCTATCGAATAGTAGTATAGTTAGTGGCAAGACCGGAATGTCGAACGCAAAGGAACTAAACGTACTAGTAATAACTTTCTTTCTATTATCTAGCCTAGAAATAAAGGGAGGTTGTTTGTAAACTAAAATTCTAACTAACTAAAGACACGACAAAGAATAAGTTGGGGAAATACTTTGGGAAAACTGATCGATAAAAGCAATACCCAAGGAAGAATCCACCTAGACTTCACTTGTTATTTAACTCTGAACTAGACAATTTATTCATTCGACTTGATCTGTAGAGATCCCTAAATTATGTTAATATCTCCGTCGAGACTAAGAACAACTAACCCTAAATTGATTAATTGAAATCTCTTTCTAATTAAAACCCTTAGTGTTGCATTAACTCGATCTATGGATCCCCCTATTAGATTTGACTCTAAACCGACAGATTTTCATCGTCCTATGTCTAGGATTGTGATCAACTCCACTTAATCGCGTTGGATCTACTCTTAAACAGGGACTTTTGCAACTCTGAATAAGCACATTCGACTTGAATTAAAATCCTAAAATATCAACTCAAGAATTAAAAACACAATTAAGAACAAATCGAATATTTATCATATAATTCAGATAACAGTAACAACATTCATCTTAGGTTTCATCCACCTTAAGTATTTAGGGGATTTAGTTCATAATAATAAAAGAGAACATCTAAAAATAAGGAAAACAACAAAACATAAAGAAAACCCAAAACTCCTGAGAGAAATTTAGGAAGATCTTCAGTTTTGATGTAGATCCTTGCTTCTAAGATGGATCAATTAGCTTTCCTTGAGTAATTCCTCGCTCTTTACTCTGTGTCCCCCCTTAATTCCTCTCTTAGGGTGTTTATATAGACTTCGAAATACCTTTCTTAGCCCCTAAATAGCTTTTTTCGCGTAAAATTGAAATTCGTTACGACAGAGACACGCCAGTGTGGCACGCCCGTGTGAATCGGGCCCAAGCCATGTTCAAGTCTGCTAATTTGGCACGGGCGTGTGGTTTACCCGTGTGATGAACTCCAGGCTGTGTTGATTTCTCACTCCAGCCCATTTTCTCTATTTTTGGCCCGTTTCTCGTTCTTTTCACTCTCCTATGCTCACCTAAGTATAAAACATGAAATTAAAGGATTAGGAGCATCGAATTCCACAATTTAAGGGATAATTCATCCACAATTATGCTAAGCATGGGGTAAAAATATGTATAAATTACGGTTTAATCAAATACCCTTACACTTAAGCCTTTGCTTGTCCTCAAGCAAAATCCTCAACTCACAATTAAAACTCGTTCTTCTCAACTTATAAATCTTATCAATAATGTTTCGAATCAATCCATGAGTAATCATACATCGAGAATTCAACTAAAAGAACATCAAAGTTTCAAACAATCTAAGTTGAGAATCTTATCATGGAAACATAGGTATTCTCCCATCTTCTAAGTAATTACCTTGAATTCAAAATCAACAAGAGTTGACATCCTCACTAAAGATTCACTCTATTCACTCGAAGTGTTTAGGGTTCAGAAATTAAGCACTCATTAGTCAACATGAAAGGTTATTACCATAAGCTTGCATGAAATCAAATCTCCACCACTATAGATTGAGATGATACATCGATCAAAAGGTCTTTAGAAGGTTGTAACGGGGCTTTGGTTAGGGGCGTGGATAAAGCCGAAAGAGAAGGCTAGAATCGAGATTGAATTGAAAAATCATCTAACTAGAAAAATCTCTATCACTGAAATATATTCCTAGAATTAAACTTTCTCCTCCTGAATAACATCGTTTAAGATCAGAAGCTCACAATTACATAGAAATATGTGAAACATCAAATTACAACTGAAATTTTTTTTAAGAACAAATCGAATTAATTAAACTTTATTAATTAATGGGGAGAATATAGCTAGATAATTATTCAACTCAAATCTCAACAAAAATGGGGATCAAATTAGAGTGAGGGAAATTCTCAAAGAATCAAAAACAGGTTTATGGGTTAATATTAAGGGTAAATCAATAAATGGTTTGCTAGGCTCAAGGGGGTTCACTAATAGTTAATTATGAGGGTAGGCTTTTTATGGAGTAAGTGGGTTAAACCTAAGTGCCTTTATCATCTTGACATATCAAATCAATGGTGTGGTCTTGACATGCATAATTGAAGCAAGTTCTAGAACAACAAATCAATATTGACTCACTCAAAGCAACAATAAAAGTGAATATGAAAGAATGTATGCTCAAAAGGCTCAAAAATCTCACCAGAATTATGGCTTTTGATGTCAATCCTGTGAATTTTAAATTTCAAGATAATATCTAAATTTGGGGAAATAACCTAGAAAAAATTTAAATTCTAAAAAATTTCAACTTATCATGCTTGATTCTCTAATGTCTTAAAGTTTGGATAATCAAAGCACAAATACCTATGTCTTAATCCTAAACATATCAATAAAAATCATAAATCAATCCAAATTCATTCTAATAGTGATATGAGAAAGTGACTTGAGAGACAAGACAAAATTCAGGGATTTGAGAATAATGCAAAAAGTGAAAGTGAATCCCCCCCACACTTAAGATGCACATTGCCCTTAATGTACAAGGATAGAATTATTTAAAATATAAGCATAAAAGTATAAGATAGGGAGAGAAGTGAAACTATCTGAAAATTGGATGATGGGAGTGTGGAAACTTGATTCGGACGCTAGGGCAACAGAGAGGTTGGAGGAGGGTATTCCGGGGTTGTAGAGATTGCCTCTCCACAATTACTGTGTCAAAAGCTTATAGCCGTGGTTGAGTAGGAGATGGTAGTTGTGGAGTAGTTTCCCATTAGAGTTGGATTTGGCAAAGTACTATTGAGCTTTTAGGCTCTGTGTAACTGTGATAACATCAATAAGATTTTAGAGAATATAATTTAGCATGGTTACTCATTAAGAAATAACCGATATAAAATGTTCAAAATATATTATGTGAAGTTTTTAGAATATTGAAGTTTAAATAAATAAAAAGATAAAGCTTAAGAAACCTAAAAAGAAAAATAAAAAGAGAAATAAAAGAAAGAACAAAATAAAAAGGAAAATAAAGAAAAAGATAAGAGGACTCGAAAGTCCTAATCCTTAGATAGTTCGTGAGGTGGGGGCGGTGACGATGGTGGCGCAACGGTGGTTATGGTTGGGGAAGGAGGGGAAAGGAAAGGGAGGATGCATAGTTTAGGGGTTTTGAGTGAAGGGAAAAAGAAAAGAGGAGTAAGAGGGTGGAGAAGAAGGGAAGAGGGGTGGTGGTCGGTTTTTAGGCAATAGTGGCGCTAGGGGAGAGCGGCGGCTATTAGGGAGGTTGGTGGCTAGGGTTTGATGGAAGAAGATGAGTGAATAGTGAGTGGGTTTATATAGAAATAGGGCCACACGGGTGTGGCACACGCCCGTGTTCTCGTGTTTAGCCCGTGTGATTCAAAATTTTAGGGTTTGGCGCCCCTGATAGTTGAGCCACGCCCTTGTTCTTTGGGCGTATCAGTACACACAACTGTGTCACACTGCCATGTCCTAAATTGTTTGCTTCTTCCATGCCCGTGTATGATGTCACATACTCGTGTTTAATTAGCAGGTTCGGCCACAAGTCTCAGGCACTGGCGTGTCCAACGTCCGTGTTAATTTTTCAGCTTTAAACATGGCCTGAGGACACGGGCATGGCGCACGCTCGTATTGATTTAGCAGGTTTACCCACGGCCACATCGCATGGTCGTGTTTCCACTCGTGGTATGTCCACGGCCTTAGGCACTCCCGTGTGCCTGGCCGTGTGGTTATGAAAAACTTGCATTCAAGAATTCAGTTTATGATTTAGATGGTAAAAGCTTAAGTTAAAGAAATTAGCTATGTTAGTGCTTGGGTTGCCTCCTGAGAAGTGCTTATTTAGAGTCTAAGCTAGACTTTTCTCAAGCTCGCACAGTCACGGTGGTTTGAGGAGTTGAAACTCCTCTCTCCTGCTATCAGTTTTAGTTTCAAAATAAGGTTTAAGCCGAGTATAATTTACCTTGAAAATGCCAAATTCTTTATGTGTTACCTCGACTGTACCATAAGCAAAGATTTTCATTACTGTGAAGGGAGATGCGTCATCTATATGAAGTTTTGAATTCGAAATTCGAGGGTCCTCCTCCTCTAATAATACCTTATCCCCTACCTTGAATTGATCTTTCTTTACCTTAGGGTCATCATGGTGGTGCTTTGGTTCGGCGTGGCATATTTTCATTTCCTTCTTGCTATAGTTTCGCCACTCGTCTAGTTCGTCAATCCATAACATTCGCTCTTCATAAACTGCTCCCTTGTTGTAGCATGAACTTGAATGTGGCTCAATTGTACTGTTGCTAAGAATATCCTGCAATGAAGGTTGAACAATGGTATTATTCTTGTTACAAGAACTCGTAATAACATCTTTATCATTAAAAGTTCTATTAGAATTACAAGCTTACAGAGTAATTGTGTCATCGCCTACGTGAAGTGTGAGTTCACCTCTGCCTACATCAATGATAGTCCTAGCAGTTGCTAAAAAGGGTTGCCCTAAAATTAATGACACATCGCTATCCTCATCTATGTTTAGAACAGCAAAATCTACTGGGAATATAAATTTGTCAATTTTAACTACCATATCTTCAATTATACCCCTAGGAAATCTAATGGTTTTGTCAGCCAATTGAATGTTCATCTTAGTTTGTTTGGGTTTCACAAGACCTAGTTGTTTAAACAGTTTATAAGGCATTACATTAATACTAGCCCCTAAATCAGCCAAGGCATTTTTAACATCTAAGCTACCAATTAAACAAGGAATCTTAAAACTCCCTGGATCTTTCAGTTTGTTAGGTAGCTTATTTTGCAAAATAGCCGAGCAAACTGAATTCAGCTCTACATGCGATGACTCATCCAGCTTCTGTTTATTTGCTAAGAGCTCTTTTAAGAATTTAACCACGTTTGGCATCTGCGAAAGAGCTTCAATAAACAGTAAGTTAATATGTAATTTCTTTAAAAGTTTAAGGAATTTACCAAATTGTTCATCTGTGCAGTTTTTCCTTGTCACATTCGGGTATGGGACTCGAGGTTTATACTCCTTACTTAATGATTTTTATGTACCATGACTTACCTCAATCTTGCCATTACTTACCACATTTTCTTGCCTCTCTTCAGATTTCCGTTCAGCTAACCCCTCTTTGTCGTGCACAGTGATGGCATGGAGTTGCTCCTTTGGGTTAGTTTTTGTGCTGCTCTGCAAACCACCTTGTGGTCGTTTAGAGATCAGCTTAGCAAGATGACCTATTTGGGTTTCGAGGCCTTGAGATGCTTGCTGATTTTTAAGTGCCGTCTCAGTATTCTAAAAACAGATTTCTAATACTGAGATAAATTTCGTGAGCATCTCCTCAAGGTTCGGCTTTTTCTCTTACTGGTAAGGTGGTTGTTGAAAGCCTGGAGGGGGTGGTGGTCTCTGATTTCCTTGACCACCCCACGAGAAATTGGGATGGTTCCTCCAACCTACATTATAAGTGTTACTATAAGGGTTGTTTTGAGATCTAGAATTATTACCCATATAGTTGGCTTGTTCATTTTCTGTGGTAAGATCGTGGGATGAATAATCTGTGTTGTACATTCCTCCCCCATTTGAATCGCACCTCATCACTAGATGTACATGCATAGAGCCAACTAAACCGTCAATCTTTTTATTTAAGAGCTCTACCTAATTTGACAGCATTGTGACTGCGTCAACATTAAAAACACCGGTAGCTTTTTGTGGCTTTGTCCTCATGAATTGCCACTGATAATTATTCAATGACATCTCTTCTATAAGCTCATAAGCCTCCTGTGTTTTGTTATTTATGGTTCCATCGGCAGCTGCATCAATCATCTGTCTTGTTAAGAGATTCAAACCGTTGTGGAAAGTTTGAACATGTAGCCACAAAGGTAACCCATGGTGAGGGCACCTTCTCAATAAATCCTTGTATCTCTTCCAAGCAACGTAGATTATTTCTAAATCCATCTGCACAAAAGAAGAGATATCATTCCCCAACTTTTTCGTTTTAGCCGGTAGAAAATATTTAAGTAAAAACTTTTCAGTCATTTGTTCCCAAGTAGTGATAGACCCTCATGGTAGAGAGTTTAACCACTGTTTTGCCTTATTTCTCAAAGAAAAAGGAAATAACTGAAGGCGAATGGCATCATCAGATATGTCATTGATTTTAAATGTGTCGCAGAATTCCAAAAAGTTAGCTCAATGTGCGTTAGGATCCTCATCCTGCAAACCATCAAACTGAACAAACTGTTGAATCATTTGAATAGTGTTAGGTTTCAGTTCAAAATTATTTGCAGCAATAGCAGGCCTAACTATATTAGATTCAGTACCAGCTAAATTAGGCTTAGCATAATCATACATAGTACGAGGAACAGGATTTTGATTCACAGGATCTGCGGCTACCACAGGAGGTAGCTGATTATTTTGGTTTGCTTCCATTTCTTCAGTAGTGTTAGTTATGTCCTCTTACTCTTCTTCTGTGTACTGTAAGCTTTGCCTTATTTCTCTTCGGTTTCTGCAAACTGTGGCTTCTAAATCGCTATCAAACAACAGTGGTCCTGACAGGTTTCTTCTAGTCATAAACTAGAGACACCTATCAGGGAAAAACAAGAAGAAAATCTTCGTAAATAAAACCTAAAAATAGAAAATAAATTGCAATAAAAGTAAAAATAGCTAAAGTAATAGAAATAGAGTGTTCCTAATATCTTAGTTCTTTGAAAATGGCGCCAAAAACTTGATCGTGATTTTGATGAAATAATAATAATGATTGTACCTAGAAACTAACTATTATCATGGTAAAAGGAAAGCGCACATATCGAATAGTAGTATAGTTAGTGGCAAGACTGAAATGTCGAACCCAAAGGAACTAAAAGTACTAGTAATAACTTTCTGTCCATTATCTAGCCTAGAAATAAAGGGAGGTTGATTGTAAATTAAAATTCTAACTAACTAAAGACGCGACAAAGAATAAGTTGGGGAAATACTTTGGGAAAAATGATCGATAAAAGCATTACCCCAGGAAGAATCCACCTAGACTTCACTTGTTAACTAGACGATTGATTCATTCGAATTGATCCGTAGAGATCCCTAAATTATGTTAATATATCCGTTGAGACTAAGAACAACTAACCCTAGGTTGATTAATTGAAATCTCTTTCTAATTAAAACCCTTAGTGTTGCATTAACTCGATCTATGGATCCCCCTATTAGATTTGACTCTAATCCGATAGATTTTCGTCATCCTATGTCTAGGATTAGGATCAACTCTGCTTAATTGAGTTGGATCTACTCTTAAACAGGGACTTTTGCTCCTCTGAATAAGCACATTCGACTTGAATTAATATCCTGAAATATCAACTCAAGAATTAAAAACACAATTAAGAACAAGTCGAATATTTATCATATAATTCAGATAACAATAACAAGATTCGCCTTAGGTTTCATCCCCCTTAGGTATTTAGGGGATCTAGTTCATAATAATAAAAGAGAACATCTCAAAATAAGGAAAAACAAAAAAACATAAAGAAAACCCAAAACTTCTAAGAGAAATTTAGGAAGATCTTCAGTCTTGATGTAGATCTTAGCTTCTGAGATGGATCAATTGGCTTTCTTTGAGTAATTCCTCACTTCCTACTCTGTGTCCCCCCTTAAGTCCTCTCTTAGGGTGTTTATATAGACTCCGGAATACCTTTCTTAGCCCCTAAGTAGCTTTTTTCGCGTAAAATTAAAATTTGTTATGACAGAGACACGTCCGTGTGGCACGTCCGTATGAATCGGGCCCAGGCCGTGGTCAAGTCTGCTAATTTGGCACAGCATGTAGTTTACCCGTGTGATGACTCCATGCTGTGTTGATTTCTCACTCCGGCCCATTTTCTCTGTTTTTGGCCCGTTTCTCTTATTTTTACTCTCCTATGCTCACCTAAGTATAAAATATGAAATTAAAGGATTAGGAGCATCAAATTCCACAATTTAAGGGATAATTCATCCAAAATTATGCTAAGCATGGGGTAAAAATATGTATAAATTATGGTTTATCATTTTGAATTTTGATAAAAAGATTGAGAATATTCGTACTGTTGGAAAGTGCCCCGAAGCTACTAGTTCAAACCTACCACTGAAGAGATCAAAAGAATTTTGTGGTAGCTGAAATCAAACTTTAAGTCAGACAGAGCTGATAGAAATTGTGATAAACAATTGACTGTGTCTACGAGTAGTGTGCGAGGTCCATCTCGGGATACTGAAATTCCAAATTGTGAGCATTGTAGGAAAAAGCATCAAGGTGAATGCTGGAAGTTAACTCGATGTTGTTTTTGCTATAGATCTATAAAACATTTTGTTAAAGATTTTCCGAAGAATAAGAATGCTACATCTGTTACTTCTCAGAGATCTATGCCTGCTTCTAAAGGTCGCGGATTGAGTCAAAGTGGTTCATTTTCGAGAGGTGGTGCTAAAAAAAGAAATGATACCGTTACTTAACAATCAGGGGCCAGAATGCTAGCTCGAGCTTATGTTGTGCGGACTCGTAAGGATAGTGATGTTAATGATGTGGTGACATGTATATTTTTATTACATTCAAAACCTGTTTATTCTTACATTCATATGTTAATACTAAATTGGTTAAGTCGGGAAGTTTAAAATCTGAGACTTCTAGAGTATCAATAATGGTGTCTAGCCCATTGGGACAATCTGTGTCCGTGAATTTGGTGTGTAGAAGATGTCCATTAATGATACAGAATATGACCTTTCCTGTTAATTTATTGATAATGCCGTTTGGTGATTTTGATATTATTTTGGGTATGGATTGGCTTACGGAGCACGTGGTGATTCTGGATTGTTGTAAAAAGAAGTTTGTTGTTCAGAGTGAAAACGGTGATAAGATTAAGGTGAATAGTATTCGAACAAGTGGTTCAACTCGCATCATTTTAGCAATTCAAGCTAATAAACTTCTTCATAAAGGTTGTGAAGTTGTGAAGTTTTATACCTTAGGTGGGATAAAATTCGAACTGTTTGTGAATTCCCTGATGTATTTCCCAAGGAATTACCGAGATTACTACCAGAGCAGGAGGTTTAGTTTACAATTGAAGTGTTTTCTAGTACGACTTCGGTTTCAATGCCCCCTATCATATGTAACCTACAAAATTGAAAGAATTAAAAGTACAATTGTAAGACTTATTAGATTATGGTTTTATACGCCCTAGTGTATCGCCTTGGGGAGCTCCAGTGCTTTTTATCAAAAAGAAAGATGGTTCGATGCGACTTTGTATTGATTATCGACAATTGAATAAGTTCACGATTAAGAATCGATATCGTCTACCCCATATTGATGACTTATTTGATCAACTAAAAGGAGCTTATGTCTTTTCAAAGATTGATTTGAGATCGGGTTACTATCAGTTGAAAGTTAAAGAAAGTGATATACCAAAGATAGCATTTCGTACACGGTATGGTCATTATAAATTTTTAGTGATACCTTTTGGATTGACGAATGCTCTGGCAGCATTTATGGATCTCATGAATCGAATTTTCCAGCCGTATTTGGATCAATTTGTGGAAGTTTTATTGATAATATTTTGGTCTATTCGAAATCCAAATTCAAGAATGAGCAACACCTCAGAACTGTTTTGGAAGTGTTATGAGAGAAATAGTTATATAGGAAGCTTAGTAAGTGTGAATTCTGGTTATCAGAGGTTGTATTGTTGGGTCATGTTATCTCAGCAGATGAAATTAGAGTTGGTCCAAAAAAAATTGAGGCAATTGTACAGTGGGAAGCACCGAGGAATATGTCAGAGATTCATAGTTTTCTTGGACTAGCTAGTTATTACAGAAGATTTGTAAATGGATTTTCGAAGATAGCCTTGCTGATTACAAAGTTGTTGCATAAGAATGTTCAGTTCGTCTGGGATGATCAGCGTCAAGAAAGTTTTGAAAAATTGAAACAGATGTTGACAGAAGTACTGTTACTAGAATCGGGAGAGGATTTTGTTGTTTATAGTGATACTTCCTTAAGTGGTCTTGGTTGTGTTTTGATGCAAGACGAGAAAGTGATTACTTATGCGTCTCATCAGCTAAAAACACATGAACGCAATTATCTAGCGCATGATGTAGAGCTAGCTACTGTGGTTTTTGCTCTAAAGATCTAGAGACACTATTCGTACAATGAAAAGTGTTATATTTATACTGATCATAAGAGTCTCAAATACCTTATATCTCAAAAGGAGTTCAATTTGAGACAGCATCGTTGGATAAAACTTCTGAAAGATTTTGATTGTGTTATTGATTACCACCCTGGTAAGGCTAATGTTGTAGCTGATACGTTAGTAGAAAATGTAACAGCCCGGTTTAGACCCTAGTTGGAATAGTGATTTCAGGACCACATATCCGAGTCAAAAAAATTTTTAAATATTATATTCCATGCTTATTATATGTGAATTAACATGTGTGAAAGTTTCGTATGAAAATTTGTCTGTTTGAGTGCTAAATTTGCGAAAAGGACTAAATCGCAGAAAGAGTAAAAGTAGCATTCTAAATGAATGATGCATTAAATTGTTTGTCTTTTGAGAATGGAGTCCTTATTTGGTTATTCTACCATTGAATTCATGAGTGGTCATAAATGGCCTTGTTATATGTGTTATATAAGTTTAATTAATAAGGTTAAAATGGTAAATGAATTTTTAACATGAAGTAAAATAAAAAAAAAAGTGTGAAATTAAGGCCATTATACTTCATGTTTGCCAAAAATAAAAGAAAGAATTAGGGGTTTTATACCTTAAAGCATTCGGCCACTTTGAAGCTTAAATTTAGGTATGTTTTGCTTTGGTTTTTGATCATTTTTATGTTTTTGAGATTGTTGCTTAGTGTTTTAACAAGCCCATGCTTTAATTTTAGAATTTGATGATGATTTTGAGTTATGCCATTGATGAAATTAGAAGCTTTGTGATGAATGTTGATGAAAAATGAAAGTTATGTGACAAATAAATATGTTTTGTCTTTGAATTTTGATGAAATTGAGTACTTGGACTAAATTGTGAAAAATGAAAATTTGGAATAAAATGTAAAATAAATTAAATTTGTGGACTTGTATGAGAAATATGAACATTTGGCCAAGCTATGGTCTTGTCGAATTTTGTGTATTTTGTGATTTTATGAAATAGGGACTAAAATGTCAAAATGTGCAAATGTGAGGGCAAATTTATAAAATGCCCAAATTATGTGTTTTTGGATTGAATTGAATGATTTGTTGAATAAAAAGGTTAAATTTGAATGTGTATAGATCAAGAACCAAAGAAATCGAAATTAGATTGGGGAAAGTAAAAAATCATTGAATAGCCGTTTTCATCCGTACGAATCTAAACGAGGTAAGTTGATATAAAAATAAATGCATTAAATTAAATTATATTTGTTATTATGATGTTTGAATTCTGTTGAATTTCTATGAGAGCCTAATATGTGAAATTTCAAGATAAATTCCGAGTATGTGACGAAGTCCGAAAAGCCCCGTCTGAACCTTAGGAATAGCTAAGATACATATGTCATGACATAGGATCCGATATGTGTTTTCATGTAAGACCACGTCTGGGACGTTGGCATCGATTTTTGATTTACATGTAAGATCATGTCCGGGACATTGGCATCGTATTAGATTTCGTGTAAGACCCTGTCTAGAACGGTGGCATCGATATCCGATTATATGTAAGACCACGTCTGGGACGTTGGCATTGTACGAGCTTTCTGAGCTATCCGCGTATCCTATTTGATTCTGTACGGTTCAACGGGCATTTCGAGAAAATGAATGAGTATACGAATGCGCATCTAAATTCTAGTACGTATGAATGTATATGAAATTTGGAAAGGAAAGGTATGTATGTATATGATAATTTGATATATAAGCTATATGAACATGATATATGGATATGAGCAAGTGAACTTGATCAATAGAGATATAAGAGAATTATGACTTGTGGTTTCTGTATGCTTTGAATCTTATGTATGAAATGATTTATAATTGTTCTTCGAAATAAGTTTATTTGTATATGGCTTACTAAGCTCTTTGTAGCTTATTTTGTGTGTGTTTGCTTTGTTTTATATATATCGAACCTACCGGGAGCTCGGGGATTGTCAAGGATCATTACTACACTATCAAACTTGATTTTGGTACCTTTTGAATGTATAAATGTTTAGTATGGCATGTATAGTCTAGATAGTATGTAATATGATTTTGATTTGTATATATGTTATGCTATGTGATATGTCTAGCTTATGGTCAAAAACATGGTTTGGTTTGGTATGGATTTTGTGTTAGGAAAATGGTATGTTTTGATGATCATGAAGGGCCAATATGAAATGGTCAATTTGATATGTGTTTGAATGTGAAAGTGGTGAGTTTTATCATGAGTTTGAATGTGGTATAAAATGAGTTATGTTTCATAAGTTTTGGCATAAATCAATATGGTTATTGAGCATGATTTTGAATGAGGATTATAATATATGAATTCTGCATATTTTGGTTGTGAATTGGTTGAGAAACGTTGGTATGAAATGTGTTAATTTAGGCTTGTAGGAATGACCCAAAAAAGGATGGCAACATGGCCTTGTAAATGGCCTATTTTGTGCTCACACGGGCAGGGACACGGGCGTGTGTCTCTACTGTTTTGCTCGAGAGCCACTTTGAAGTGGGCCTAGGCGCACCACACGGCTTTACATACGGGCTTGTGGCAGGCCGTGTGGCTTAAGTCAGTATACCTTCTAGATTTCACATGGCCTGGCACACGGGCGTGTCCTTGGCCGTGTAACCTAAGTCAAAATGTATGCCCTGTTTTGCCACGACCTAGACACATAGGCGTGTCTAATGCCGTGTGAGGCACACGGCCTGCCCACACGGGCGTGTGACCTCTGTACCTTTGAAAAATGTTTATGTTTCAAAAAATTTTGTATGAGCTTGGTTTAGTCCCGGCCTTTAATGCATGTTTAAGGTCTCATAGACCTTCATAAGGTACTTATTAAAGATGTATGATTATGATATGATGATGTTTGTGAAATGTCCGTAAAAGTTCTAATTGGTCTGGTAATGCTCCTAACCTTAGTCCAGCAACGGATACGGGTTAAGGGTGTTATAGAAAAGCAGTAATTGAATTGCGAATAATGTTTGCTCAGCTCAGTATCAATGATGATGCAAGTCTATAGGCTGACTTAAAAATCAAACCGGTGATGTTTGATCGGATCAAGTCAGCGCATTTAGAAGATGACAAGTTGGTGAAAAAGAGAGAAATGGTTCAGAATGGTACATTAGAAAATTTTAACATCGATGATTATGGTTGTTTGAGATTTCATAACCGAATATGTGTTCTAGATGTTTCTGAATTAAAAGAGTTAATACTTCATAAAGCTCATGATAGTCCTTTTGCTTTACATCCTAGAGAAACGAAAATGTAACGTAACCTACGAGAATCTTATTGGTGGCTAGGAATGAAAAGAGATGTGGCTAAATATGTGGCTAAATGTTTAACTTGTCAACAAGTTAAGGCAGAACATCAGGTTCCTACCAGATTACTATTCTTAAATGAAATGGGATTGTATCATGATGGATTTGTAGCAGGATTACCTTTATCAGCAAGTAAGAAAAATGATATTTGGGTGATTGTTGATCAACTTATGAAATCAACTAATTTCATTGCAGGTAGGACTGGTTGGTCACTTCAAAAGCTTGCTAAAGTTTATATTCAAGAAACTATGAGATTACACGGTGTTCTTATGTCGATAATTTCTGATTGGAATCTATGGTTTATGATAAGCGATAAATTATACATATTTTTACCCCATGCTTAGCACAATTTCTAGATGAATTACCCCTTGATTTGTGTAAATTGATGCTCTTAAACCGTTAATTTCATGTTTTATACTCGGTGATCTTAGGGAAGAGAAAAGAGCAAGGAACGGGCCAAAAAGGGGCAAATTAGGCCCAGTTCAGAAATCAACATGGCCTGGAGATTTGCTACACGGTCGTGCCACTTTAATAGGCTCGAGCACGGCTTGGGCCTCGATCCACACGGGCGTGGTACACGGGCATGTCCCTATCGTGAGGAAGTTCAATTTCACTCGGAAAAGGCTACTTAGGGGCTAAGAAAGGCATTCCAAGACTCTATATAAAGACCCTATGAGGCAACTACGAAGGTGTGCTTTTCTCTCACCAAGGAGGTGCTTTATTCCCACCAAGACTGGGAGTTAAAGGAGGGAATTACTCGAAGGGAAGCCGATTGATCCATCTCAAAAGCCAGAATCTACATCAAGACAGAAGATCTCCCTTCAATCCTTTAAGGAGTTTTGGGTTTTCTTATGTTTTGTTATTTTATTTCTGAGATGTTTTCTTTTTTAAACATGAACTAAATCCCTAAATACCTAAGGGGATGAAACCTAAGACAGATCTTGTTATTGTTTTCTGAGTTGTGTGATAAATATTTGATTTGTTTTTAATTGTGTTTTTAACTCTTAAATTGATATGTCCGGGATATTGATTTAAGTCGAATGTGCCTATGTGGTGGAGCAAAAGTCCCTGCATAGGAGTAGATCCAACACAATTAAGCAGAGCTGATCGCAATCCTAGACATAGGACGACGAAAATTTGCCAGATTAGAGTCAAATCTAATATAGGGAGCCATAGATCGAGTTAATGCGAGACTAGGGGTTTTAACTAAAAAGAGGTTTCAATTAATCAACCTAGGATTAATTGTTCTTATCCTCGACGGAGGTATTAACATAATTTAGGGATCCCTATGGATCAAATCAAATGAAGAAATCATCTGGCTCAGAGTTAGATAACAAGTGAAGTCTAGGTGGACTCTTCCTTAGGTATTGCCTTAATCAATCAGTCTTTCCCAAAAGCAATCTCTCACTTTACTCTTTTTCGTTTCTTAGTTAGTTTAGTTTAGTTTACAACCAAACCCTCTTTATTTTTAGGCTAGATAATAGAAAGGAAGTCACTACTAGTACTCATAGTTCCTTGGATTCGATATTCCGGTCTTGCCACTAACTATACTACTATTTGATAGGTGCACTTGTCTTTTATCGTGATATTAGTTAGTTTAAAGGTACGATCAGATTTTATTACTTTATCATCATCACAATCACGAGAGATCAAGTTTTTAGCACCGTTGCCCGGGAACTAAGATATTAGGAACACTCGATTTCTATTACTTTAGCCATTACTATTTTTAATTATTTTCAGCCTTTATTTTTTTATTTTATTTACTAAAATTTTCTTTGCATTTTCCCTTCTAGGTATCTCTAGTTTATGACTAGAAGAAACCCGAGAGGATAACTACTTTTTGACGACAATTTAGAAGCTACAGTTCGTAGAAATCGCCGAGAGATAAGAAGAAGTTTGCAATACCCAGAACAAGGACAATCAGAAGAGTTAGAACCTACTGAAGAGATGGAAGCCAATCAGGATAATTAGTTACCTCCTGTAGTAGCCACAAATCCTGTTGAGCAAAATCCTGCTCCGCGTACTATGTATGATTATGCTAGACCTAATTTAGCAAGCACTGAATCTAGCATTGTTAGGCCTACTATTGCTGTAAATAATTTTAAACTGAAACCCAACACTATTCAAATGATACAGTAATTTGTTTAGTTTGATAGTTTGCATGATGAGGATCCCAACTTGAATCTAGCCAACATTTTGGAATTATGCGATACATTCAAAATAAATGGCATTTCTGGTGATGCCATTCGTCTTAGGCTATTCCCGTTCTCCTTGAGAAACAAAGTTAAACAGTGGTTAAATTCTTTACCACGAGGGTCTATCACTACATGGGAACAAATGACTGAGAACTTTTTACTTAAGTATTTTCCTCCGGCTAAAACAGCTAAATTAAGGAATGATATTTCTTCTTTTGTGCAGATGGATCTAGAGACACTTTACGACGCATGGGAGAGATATAAAGATCTTTTAAGAAGGTGCCCTCACCATGGGTTACCTCTGTGGCTACAAGTTCAAACTTTCCACAATGGTTTGAATCCTTCGACAAGGCAAATGATCGACGCAGCCATCGATGGAACAATTAACAACAAAACACCCGAATCAGCTTATGAGTTTATAGAAGAGATGTCACTGAATAACTATCAGTGGTAAGTCATGCGAACAAAGCCACAGAAAGCTGCAGGTGTTTTTAATATTGATGCAGTCACGATGCTTTCTAATCAAGTAGAACTTCTAAATAAAAGGATTGATAACTTTGTTGGTTCTATGTAGGTACACCCAGTGATGCAATGTAACTCAATTCAAGGAAATATGTACAATCCCGATTACTCCTCCTATAGACATGGCATGGAAACAGAGCAAGCCAACTATATGGGTAATAATTCTAGATCTCAAAATAACCCTTATAGTAACACTTACAATGTAGGTTGGCGGAACCACCCCAATTTTTCATGGGGAGGACAAGGAAATAAAAAACAACCACTTCCTCCGGGATTTGAATAGTCACCATTCCAGCAAGAGAAAAAGCCAAACCTTGAAGAAATGCTCAACAAATTTATTGCCGAATCAGAGACCCATTTTCAAAACACTGAAGCAGCACTGAAGAACCAGCAAGCATCCATTCAAAAACTTGAAATTCAAATAGGCCAACTCGCTAAGCAAATTTCTGAAAGACCACAAGATGGGTTATCGAGTAACACAGAAACTAAATCTAAAGAGCACGCTGTTACACTAAGGAGCGGAAAAACACTAGATGAACCTAAAAAGAAAGTATTACAAGAGCCTAAAAAGGAAAAAGTTGAGGAAGCCGAACCCCAAGAAAGCACTCCACTAGTACTCAAGGAATATAAACCACCTATCCCATACCCAGCAAAATTGAAGAAAGACCGCATGGACGCCCAATTCGGTAAATTTCTTGAACTTTTTAAGCAATTACACATTAACTTACCTTTTATTGAAGCTATTTCATAGATGCCAACATATGCAAAATTTCTGAAAGAACTTCTTACAAACAAAAGGAAGTTTGAAGAACTGTCCACAGTGGAACTTAACAAAGAGTGTTCAGCGATTCTCCAAAATAAACTCCCAACAAAATTGAAAGATCCAGGAAGTTTTACTATTCCTTATTTTATTAGAAATTTAAATATTGAAAAGGCATTAGCAGATTTAGGTGCTAGTATTAACTTAATGCCTTATAAAATGTTCAAACAACTAGGTTTACGGGAACCAAAACCCACTAGGATGAGTATTCAATTAGCCGATAGATCTGTTAAATATCCTAGGGGTATCATTGAAGATGTACTAGTTAAGGTGGATAAATTTATCTTCCCTGTTGACTTTGTCGTGTTAGATATGGATGAGGATGTTGAGGTACCCTTAATCCTAGGACAACCATTTTTAGCTACTGCCAAAGCTGTCATTGATGTAGGAGACGATAAACTTGTACTTAGGGTAGGTGATGAAGAGATTGTGTTTAAGATTTATGATGCCATGCGATTTTTTAAGGAGCAAGATGATTCCTGTTATTTTATTGATTCTATTGATCATTCTGTTCAAGATTCTTTTCAGGAAATCACTCTTAAAGACACATTGGAACTGTGTCTCGTTCAAAGTGAGGGAGAGCACGAAGTCACCACTGAGATGAAAAAGGTAATAAATGAGCTAAACTCCAACGAATCTTCCTCAAGACAAATAGGTTACGAGGGCATTGAAATTGAGGATGAACTAAGAAAAAAACCCTCTATTGACGAACCTCCCAAACTAGATCTCAAACAATTACCCAAACACTTAGAATATGCATTCTTAGGAGACAATTCTACATTACCAATCATTATTGCTGCAAACTTGCAACCTAAGGAAAAAGAGGAATTAATTCAAGTGTTACAAAAGCATAAAAGAGCCATAGCTTGGAAAATTTCTGACATCAAAGGAATCAGTCCTTCCTTTTGCACCCACAAAATTTTGATGAAGGATGAATACAAACCATGTGTGCAAGCTCAAAGGAGACTAAACCCCAACATGAAGGAAGTGGTCAAAACTGAGGTAATTAAACTTCTAGATGCTGGATTTATTTATCCTATTTCTGACAGTGCTTGGGTAAGTCCTGTGCAGGTGGTTCCTAAGAAGGGTGGCATGACTGTCATTGCCAACGAAAAGAATGAATTACTCCCTACAAGAACTATCACCGATTGGAGGGTTTGTATTGATTACAGGAAATTGAACGACGCCACGAGAAAAGACCATTTCCCCTTACCTTTCATTGATCAGATGTTAGAAAGACTATCAGGACATATGTATTACTGTTTTTTGGATGGACTCTCTGGCTATTTCCAAATTCCGATAGCTCCTGAAGATCAAGAAAAAATGACATTCACTTGTCCATACGGTACGTTTGCTTATCGTAGAATGCCTTTTGGATTATGTAATGCTCTAGCAACTTTTCAGCGCTGCATGATAGCAATTTTTAATAAGCTTGTGGAGGACATCATGGAGGTATTCATGGATAACTTCTCGGTATTCGGTAACTCTTTCCAACTCTACCTCAAAAATTTAGAACGAGTCTTGATAAGATGCGAAGAAACAAATCTTGTTGCCATTTTATGGTACAAGAAGGTATAGTGCTAGGACACAAAATTTCTAGTGAAGGGATAGAAGTAGATAAAGCAAAAGTTGAGACCATTGAAAAACTACCTCCCCCCAGTTCAGTTAAGGCAATTAGAAGCTTTTTAGGACATGTTGGTTTTTATAGAAGATTCACTAAAGACTTTTCTAAAATAGCTAAGCCATTAACAAAATTACTAGAAAAAGACGTACCTTTCGATTTTGATTAGGAATGTTTAGAGGCATTTAACACTCTTAAAGAGAAATTCACCAATGCCCCAATTATAATTGCACCTGATTGGAATTTACCTTTTAAATTAATGTGTGATGCGAGTGATTTAGCAGTAGGTGCAGTTCTTGGACAGCGAAGAGATAAGCATTTTTAGCCAATCTATTATTCTAGCAAAACTCTAACAGCAGCATAAGAAAACTACACTACCACAGAAAAAGAATTGCTAGCTGTGGTTTTTGCGTTCGACAAATTTAGACCATATCTAATATTGTCTAAAGTCATCATTTACACTGATCATTCCACTCTTTGCTATCTTTTAACTAAGTCCGATGCAAAACCTTGACTAATAAGATGGATTTTATTACTGCAGGAATTCGACTTGGAAATACAAGACAAAAGAGGAGCTGAAAACTTAGCAGCAAATCACCTTTTCAGGATTGAGAACCCATATCTCAAAGAACTTGATGAAGTTGAAATAAACGACTCGTCTCCCGAAGAACAACTCTTAGTCATATATGACTCTGAAGTATCTTGGTTTGCTGACATCGCCAATTACTTAGCTGCTAACATAATACCAAAAGGGTTGACACATCAGCAAAAGAAGTGATTCTTTACTAATGTGAAAAACTACTTTTGGGAAGACCCTTTTCTTTTTTGCATTTGTGCAGACCAACTCATTCGAAGATGTGTAACAACAACTGAAGCGAACAATATTTTGGAACACTGCTATTCAAGACCAACAGGAGGACATCACAGTGGAACTAAAACCGCCCATAAGAATCAGGTTTTTATTGGCCCACATTATTCAAAGATTCCAGCAGGTATGCTAGTTCTTGTGATAAATGTCAACGAACAAGTAATACCTCTAAACGTGATGAAATGCCTTGAATGTGAAATATTCGATGTGTGGGGCATAGATTTCATGGGTCCATTCCCTAGTTCATATGGAAATAAATATATCTTAGTAGCAGTCGATTACGTGTCTAAATAGGTAGAAGCCCAAGCCTTACCTACTAATGATGCTAGAGTGATAGTAAAATTTCTTAAAAAACTTTTTTCTCGATTTGGAACAGCAAGAGCAATTATCAGTGATAGGGGAACACATTTCTGCAATAGTTTGAGAAAGTCTTACAGAAATATGAAGTGTACCATAGAACAGCTACCCCTTACCACCCTCAAACCAATAGACAAGTTGAAGTAACTAATAGAGCGCTAAAACGCATCTTAGAGAAAATTGTACAAGCAAATAGAAAAGATTGGGCAATGAAAGTAGATGACGCTCTATGAGCTTATAGAACCGCTTTCAAAACTCCCACAGGAACATCACCTTATGAACTTGTTTATGGGAAAAGTTGTCATTTACCCTTTGAGCTAGAACATAAAGCATTTTGGGCCATTAAATTTTTAAACCTCGACCCTGATCTTACAGGTGAAAAGAGACGCATACAGCTAAACGAATTGGACGAATGGCGTTTCAATGCATATGAAAACTCACGTTTATACAAGGAAATCACGAAGCGACGCCATGATGCTCGTCTGAAACAACATAAACAATTTAAGCTTGGCGATCTAGTTTTGCTGTATAACTCAAGGCTTAAACTATTCCCTGGGAAGCTAAAGTCGAGATGGTCAGGCCCATTCATAGTCCAAAGTGTTCTTCCCTATGGCACAATTGAGGTGACACATCCAACTCAAGGCACTTTCAAGGTAAACGGTCACCAACTCAAACTATATTATGGTGACGACTTTAAGAATGATAGAGAGGAGCTTAAACTCCACAATCCCTCGTAAAAGTTACAGGTAAGAAGTCGAGCTTAGACTATAAACAAGTGTTTCTTGGGAGGCAACCTGAGCACTAATAAGTTTCATTTTCTTAAATTTTTAACTAACTCCTTAAAACGCAGATTTCCCAGGACCACACGACCAGTCACACGGGCGTGCCTAAGGCCGTGGGCACCCCATGGGTAGAAACACGATCATTCGATACTGCCGTGGCCAAACCTGTCCATTCATACAAGGGCGTGTGATTTGAAACACGGCCATAGGCGAAGCGAACACCAAAAGACACGACCATGCTATAAGGCCGTGTGACTCAACACGCCCGTGCCAATTAACCGTAGGCGAGACTGAGACATTACCACGGGCATAAGACATGCCCATGCTAACCAACCGTGGCTGCACCGACAGAAGCACACGGGCTAGACCTAGGCCACACGCCTGTGCCCAACGGCCGTGTGCCCAATTCCCTATTAATTTTATTTTATTTTTACTTTTATTCTCTTCACTTTATATTTTTCCTTTTATTTTACACTTCATTTCTTATCGAGTAAGACTTAAATTCCCCACACAGTTGTGCTTCAAGTAACCCAGGATAATGAAATTCAAGTAGTCACCTCTCTAATCCAGCCTTCACTACTTTCAAATAATTCATCCAATATCCAGGGAGTTTCACTTCTCTCCCTATCTTATGATCTTATGCTTCTATTTCTACTAATGTTATCTTTGTACATTGAGGGCAATGTACATCTTAAGTGTGGGGGGGAAACTTACTTTCAGACATTGCATTCTGTTCGAACCCCTGAAAATTTTTACAACTAACAGTTTGCATTGTTCTCAAAATTTTGAATTCTCACTTTCACTCTCTACATGAGTCTCAATCTCCTATTAGGAATTAATTCTGATTGATTTATGATTTTTATTGATATGTTTAGAATTAAGACATAGGTACTTAGGCTTTGATTATTCCAACTTTAAGACATTAGGGAATCAAGCATGATAAGTTGAAATTTTTGAGAACTTAAATTTTTCTAGGTTATTTTCCCTAATTCTAAGTGTTATATTGAGATTTGAAATTCACAGGATTGACATCAAAAGCCATAATTCTGGTGAGATTTTTGAGCCTTTTGAGCATACATCCTTTCGTGCTCACTTTTATTGTTGAGTCAATACTGATTTGTTATTCTAGAACTTGCTCCGATTATACATGTCGAGACCACATCATTGATTTGATATATTGAGATGATAAAGACACCTAGGTATAACCCACTTACTCCATAAAAGCCTACCTCCACAAATTAACCCCTAGTGAACCCCATTGAGCCTAACAACCCATTCTTTGACTTACCTCTAATATTAACCTATAACCCTTTTTTTGTTGAATTCCATTTAATTATTTTGATCCCTATTTTTTTCGAGATTTGAGTTGAATTATTATCTAGCTTTGTTCTCTTTTTCAGTTTGTAAAGTTGTTAATATTCAATATATTGTATTTGATTTGTTCTTAAAAAAAAGGTGTATATACAGTTAATTCAGTTGTAATTCATATTTTAGTTATAGTTAATACTTTTTGCATATTTCTATTATAAGCTACCGAATCCAGAACGATGTCATCATAAGGCTTAGCTCGAGAAATATGTTCTAGTGATAGAGATTTTTCTAGCTAGACGATTTTTCAATTCAACCTCGATTCTAACCCTCTTTTTCAGCTTGTGACAACACCCCTAACTAAAGCCCCATTACAACCATTGAAAGACCTTTCGATCGATGTGTCATATCAATCTATAGTGGTGGAGATTTGATTTTCTTGCAAGCCTATGGTAATAACTTTTCAGGTTGACTAAAGAGTGCTTAATTCGTGAACCCTAAACACTTTGAGTGGATAGAGTGTATCTTTAGTGAGGATGTCAAATCTTGTTGATTTTGATTGAAAGGTAATTACTTAGGAGAAGGGAGAAAACCTATGTTTCTATGATAAAAGTCTCAACTTAGAGTGTTTGAAATTTTAATGTTCTTCTGGTTGAATTTTCATTGTATGATTACTTGTGGATTAGTTTGAAAAATTATTGATAAGGATTATAAGTTGAGAAGAATGATTCTTAACTGTGAGTTGAGATTTTGCTTGAGGACAAGCAAAGGCTTAAGTGTGGGGGTATTTGATAAGCGATAAATTATACATATTTTTACCCCATGCTTAGCCCAATTTCCAGATGAATTACCCCTTAATTTGTGTAAATTGATGCTCTTAAACCGTTAATTTCATGTTTTATACTCAGGTGAGCTTAGAGAAGAGAAAAGAGCAAGGAATGGGCAAAAAAGGGGCAAATTAGGCCCATTTCAGTAATCAACACAACCTGGAGATTTGCCACATAGCCGTGCCACATGGTCTTGCCATTTTAACAGGCTCGAGCATGGCCTGGGCCTCAATCTACATGGGCGTGGCACACGAGTGCATCCTTGTCGTGAGGAAGTTTAATTTCACTCGAAAAATGCTAATTACGGGCTAAGAAAGGCATTCAAAAACTCTATATAAAGACCCTAGGAGGCAACTACGAAGGTGTGCTTTTCTCCCACCAAAGAGGTGCTTTATTCCTGCCAAGACGGGGAGTTAAAAGAGGGAATTACTCGAAGGGAAGCTGATTGATTCACTCAATTCGGACCAACACAAGGGAGTTTTATACTTCCTCCCATACAGAGCTTCGAATGGTGCCATTTTGATACTAGATTGATAACTATTATTATAAGCAAATTGAGCTAAAGGTAAGTACCTTTCCCAGCTACCCCCGAACTCGAGTATGCAGAACCTCAACATATCTTGTAAAATCTAAATCACTTGTTCTGATTACCCATCAGTCTGAGGATGAAACGCGGTGCTAAAATTTAGTTTTGTACTCAAAGCTTCTTGTGGTTTACTCTAAAATCTCAATGTAAACCTTAGATCCCGATCCAGAATAATGGATGTTGGGACTCCATGTAATCTTATAATCTCAGATATATATAATTCCGCTAACTTCTCAAATGGATAATTTGTTCTGACCGAAATGAAATGCGCCGACTTAGTTAATCTATTTACAATCACCCAAATCAAATCTTTCTTTTTTGGAGTCACTGGTAATCCGGATACAAAATCCATCATAACATACTCCCACTTCCACTCGGAATCATAATGGGTTGTAACAAACCTATTGGCACCTGAGGTTTAGCTTTCACCTGCTGACAAATCAAACACTTTGCCACAAATTCACAAATTTCCCATTTCATACTGGGCCACCAATACATCTTTTTCAGATCACAATATATTTTCGTACTACCCGAATGAATAGAATATGCTACTATGAGCCTCTAATAAAATATTAGTTTTCAAATATGAATTATTCAGAACACAAATTCTGTTACGATAATATAACATACCGTTATCATCAATGGAATACTTTGAACTCAAATTGTCTCGAACCATCTGTCATATCAGTACCAATTTCAAATCCTCATCTTGTAATTCACGAATCCGTTGGAAGAACACAGGTTTCGCTTTTAATTCTGCTAATACAAAACCATCTTTATTAATTAACAAATGAGTGTTCATCACTCGAAGTGCAAATAAAGATGACTTTTGACTAAGTGCATCTGCAACTACATTTGCTTTTCCCGGGTGGTAGTCAATAACAATATCATAATCTTTTAGTAATTCTAGCCACCGTCTCTATCTTAAATTCAACTCCTTCTGAGTCATCAGATACTTCAGACTTTTATAATCTGTATACACATAACACTTCTCACCGTACAGGTAGTGTCTCTAGATTTTCAGAGCAAAAATAATTGCAGCCAATTCCAAATCATGTGTAGGATAGTTCCTCTCATACGGTTTTAACTGCCGAGAAGCATAAGCTACTACTTTCCCCGACTGCATTAAAACACAACCCAAGCCATTCAAAGATACAGCACTATACACAACATATGGTATACCTGACTTTGGCTGAGTCAACACTGGAGCCTCTGTTAACATCTTCTTCAACTGATCAAAACTTTGCTGACACATATCAGACCATACAAATTCAACATTCTTCTATAGTAATCGGGTCATCGATGAAACAGTCATTGAGAAATTTTTAACAAAACGATGGTAGTATCCTGCTAATCCCATAAAACTTTATACTTCATTAACATTCTTTGGAGTTTTCCAATTTACCACTGCTGACACTTTGCTTGGACCCACTCGAATTCCACCAGCTAACACAATATGACCCAAAAATCTGACTTCGTGGAGTCAGAATTCACATTTGCTAAATTTGCGTACAACTAGTTTTCTCTTAAAGTCTGTAACACCATCCTCAAGTGCTGAGCATGCCTAGATTCTGTCTTTGAATAGATCAATATGTCATCAATAAATACAACCATGAATCTATCCAAATAAGATTGAAAGATCCGATTCATTAAATCCATAAAAGCAGCAAGGCATTAGTTAACCCAAATGGCATTACCTGAAATTCATAATGGCCATATCGAGTTCTAAAGGCAATTTTCAGCACATCACATTCTTTAACTTTCAATTGATAATACTCAGATCTAAGATCTATCTTCAAAAATACCACAGCACCTTTCAACTAATCAAACGAATAAGACAAGTGCACCCCAATGCGACATACTCGGTCTAATGAACCCTTTGTCTAACAACTCTTGCAACTATTTCTTTAACTCTTTTAACTCAGTTGGTACCATTCTGTATAGTGTTATTGATATTGGAGCTATTCCCGGAATTACATCAATCACAAATTTAACTTTTTGATCAGGTGGTAAACATGGCAATTCTTTAGGAAACATATAAGTAAATTCATTCACAATTGACAACTGTTCTAACTTTGATTCAGAACTCTGAGTATCAAGAATATAGGCTAAGAATGCCTTATTTCCTTTGCGCAACAATCTCTGAGCAGAAAAAGCTAAAATAATTCTAACAGTATCATTTAGATTCTCAGACTCAACTGAAATTATATCTCATGTCTGACATATTAAACTAACCTATTTCTCTCGGCAATTCACTACCGCATCATGCTTCATTAACCAATCCATTCCCAAAATAATATCAAATTCCCGAAAGGGTAGCAACATCAAATCAATAGGGAATTCACAGCCTTTTACTTTCAGTGGACAGTCACAACACACTAAATTAACTATCACACTTTGGCCTAATGGATTTGTAACTTGAATATCATAATCAATAGACTCAACAGACATCATTTTCTATTACTAATGTAGTACAAACATACGAATGCGTAGATCCAGGATCAATCAAAGCATACACAGTAACATCATAAAGATAAAAAGTACACGCAATCACGTTTGCGGTTGTAGCTTCCTCTTTAGTTCGGATGGCATAAGTACGGACAGGTGTTTTAACTTCGGACCGAGTAGCCGAATCTCTCATACCCGAGCGAGTAGTCCCAATGACACTGCCTTGACCCGAACATTTACTTCGTTGTCAAGTGGCCATCAGTTTCTCTTTTTGTCCTTCTTCTTCTCCTTGTAATTGAGGGAGTTTCGAATAAAGTGATTAGTAGCTCCACATTTATAGCAAGCTCCCGACTTGCCTCTGCATTCACCGGGGTGATTTCTTCCACAGTATTGGCACATAGGCCTATGAGTGTTCTGAACACTACCCATACTAGCTACAGGTCTAAAATATATCCCGAAATCAAATTGTCTTACTCTACTCTGACTTGATCTTTATGGTGCTAAAGTGGCTCAACTGAAATCATCTCTCAATTTCTTTGCCGGCAGAGCTAAAAATGACTTAGATAAACTTTCTTGTAGGATTCTTTTTTCTTTCTATCCCGTTGCATCTTTCTATTATATACCTCTTCCAATTTCTAAGCATGATTCGATAGAACCACAAATTCTCGTATATCTGTACCCCCTATCATCATTCTGATCTCATCATTTAGCCCTTCTTCGAACCATATACACATTTCCTCTTCAGTTGGCACAATAGCTCTAGCATATTTGCTAAGGTACACAAACTCTCTTTCGTACTTAGCCACAGACTTATTTCCCTGTCGCAAATCGAGGAATTCTCTTTTCTTCTTATCCAAATACCATCTGCCAACATATTTCTTTTTGAACTCACTCTGAAAAATTAACATGTAATTTTCTCTGCCGATACCACGGCTTCTATAGTCTCCCACCAACTATAAGTTTCTTCTTTCAATAGGGAAACAACACATCTTAGATAATCATTGGAAGGACAGGGCATTTCTTTAAAAACTCTTACCACATTTTAAAGCCAGTACCCTGCTTTAATTGGATCATCGTCAGATCTTCCCTGAAATTCTTCAGCCCCAAACTTTATGAGCTTTTCTATCAAAGAACGCTTACTCAGTTCAGTTATCGGAGAAGGTGGAGGAGCAACAAGGGGTGCTACTGATGGTGCAGTAGGGGGAGGTTGTTGAGCCTATTTTTTTCTTGCATAAAGTCACTAAACCATTTATTCATCATTTCATAAAACATACTTTTAAGCTCCTATTCTTGAGCTAGAGGAGTTGAGACATTACTACTTGTCCCGTGTTCGGACGTCTGAACTCTACTATTAGCTTTATCATGTTCAGCATGTTCAGATCTATATGACATCTTTACATCCTATAAGAAAAAACAAGGATTAGATCGAATCATACACATCACACTATCGTAGATTTATATGACATGTATTTCTAGACACTTTACACATCATATTCATTCCGAGAATTGGCTAAACTGAAGCTCTGATCCAATAAATATAACACCCTCAACTCGTATCCATCGCCGGAACAGGATTACAAGGCATTACCGGAGTTTAACCGAGTTAATTACAATTTACTTTCTGAACTTAGTCATAATGTCCCTTAAATGGACCCTCAAGGTCCAAAACATACATTAGAAAGGAGTCAGGACTAAATCGGGATCATAAAAAATTTTTCGCACAATTTTAAAATTTTTCTCACTTATAGGAGTCAGACGCCCGTGTAGTAAGGGACACGCTTGTGTGGTCAGGCCATGTGGGTTCACACGTACGTGCCCTAATCTGTGAAACTCTCTAACTTGCAACCCATGAAGAAATTGATTTCACATGGCCAAGGCACACGCCCGTGTGTTAAGCCATGTGGTTAATTCGAATTTTCGAAAAATAGGTGCAAGTTTCACACTGCCGTATCACACGCCCGTGTGCCTCATATTGCTGAGATACACACCCGTGTCTCTGCATGTGTACTCAATACTTGGCATTCTGTATCTCAATTTATAGGATGCAAGGGATACACGGTTAGGCACATGCCCGTGTAATAGCTCGTGTGTCACATACGCCCGTATGTCTACCTGTGTGGACGAAAATAGGTCATTTCAAAGCCATTTTTCTCACCTTTTACACATCCAACCTACACTAACACACTTATATGCCAATATAGCCCATCTAATCAACCAAATCAAGCCAAAATATGCACTATATATGATCTAACATAACCAACACACCAAGTTCCTAATACATATTCATTTAAATCTTACAACCTCCATTCAATCTATTTCAATATCATATCAACCATATACATGCCATATAAATCAAAAGACATTTTTTTTTTTACAAAATCTACCGGATAAAGTCTGGATAGTGTGATCTTTTGTGCTAATCCGATCATCCGAATTAACGTCTATCTATAAAGAACATAAAGAACAAAAAAGTAAGCTTATAGAAACTTAGTAAGTTCACAGAGATAAAAGATAAATCTTGCCGAACAACTTATAACAAATCTTAAAGCATTTAATTTCACAAATACTTCCTGTCAATCACAAATACAAATGATAATTCCACTTGATTGAGCTCAGTATCAACATTTAATTAAATTTCACCATTTTAATTCATTTATCACTTACCGAACATTGTCAACTTAGAGAACGTCTTACGGGATTGAGTACTTCGTTTTCTCGATGCCATAGTCCAACTATGGTCTTACACGAAATCACATAGTCACACACCAATGCCATAGCCTAACTATGGTCTTATACAGAATCATAGATCACATACCGATGCCATAGCCGAACTATGGTATTACACAGGGTCACATAATCACATACCGATGCCATATTCCAGCTATGGTCTTATACGGAATCACATATTACATACCGATGCCATAACCCAGCTATGGTCTTACATGAGGTTACATAATCACATACCGATAACATAGCCCATCTATGGTCTTACACAAAATCACATAACCACATATTTTCATGGTCCAACCAGGGTCTTTTACTGTCCATTCATCTTTTATCACTAAACGAAAGTACTCACTCCTGCGTTCTACTCAATTTGAACTTTTAATACGATTGTCACACACTTTTCACAATATTTACAATTCATTAATGAACATATGAAATAATACATCATATCATTCATAAAATTTACAAATAAACCTTAGGATTCAGCCATATGAACTTACCTGGGACAATTTGTAGAAATTGTAACGATTCAAGGACTAATCTCTTATTTTCTTTTTTCCGCGTTTATCTTCTGATTCTTAATCTATAATACAAAATTATTCATTTATCAACATCTAATTCTATTCTAATGCACTTCACAATTTATGCCCCTCAATTTTCAAAATTGTACATTTACCCCAAATTTTATAGTTTTTGCAATTTGGTCCCTACTCAATCAACCCATTAATTGAGCTTATTTTTCACAATCAACACTTTATCTAACCATTATAGACTATTTCTCAGCCTTTGAAATTGAGAATTTCAACACAAAACCCTGATTTTAATATCTTTCACAATTAGGTCCTAAAATTCAACTTCTATTAAAATCACTTAATAAATCCATCATATAATAAAATTAAAACTTCAAATCCATGCTAAATCATCATAAAATTCCAGCACTTATCCATGGAAACTTTCAAAATTACCAATGGAATAAAGAACTAATGAATTAAACAAATGGACCTAGTTGTAAAAGTCTTAAAAACACAAAAGTTACAAGAAATAATCAAGAATTGAACTTACTTGATGCAAAAATTGTGAAAAACCAGCTTAGAGGACCCTACTATGATGTTTTTGGCTGGAGAAAAATGAAGAAAGATGAAGAAATGTCTAGATTTCTAATTTGGTCCATTTTTACCTATTAATTTTTTATTCTTTTTCCCATTTTGCCCCTTGTTCTCATTGTTCTTGAAATTTATTTGTCCCAGCCGTCCAGCCCATGTAATCTTTGGGTCCAATTACTCTTTAGGTCCTCCTTTATTCACTACTTTAACTATTTACTCACTTTCACAAGTTTTGCACATTTTTTCAATTTAGTCCTTTTTATTCAATTAACTATCGAAATGTTAAAATTTTCAAACAAACCTTTAATACTAACTTATCAACACTTCGTAAATATTTATAAAAATATTTACGGCTCAGTTTATGATATTGAGGTCTCGATACCTCGTTTTCGACTCAATTTACCTAATAACTTCTTTTAAATCACAAAAATTTACTAATTTAAAAATATTTCTAAAATTCCAACTAACTGATAACTATTAATCATTTAAATTTTTTAAATTACTTGTCAAATTTAATGATTTTAAATTACTATTTCGATACAACTGAAATTTGAGCTGTTACAAATGTAGTTTACCCGTTTATTTTTAGGCCGGGAGACCATTGATTTAAGTGTCACAATGAAGGGCCAATAACATGGTCCACTAATATTCGGAGAAACGGCACCGCTTTGTAGAGCCGTATGCAAACTAGGGTTTTCTTATTTGTGTTTATTTTAACTTGAGCTCTTCCATTCTGTATCCTCTCTTCGGCGCGCTTCCGCTTTCCTTCAATCCAATCCAGGTCTCTTTCTCTCTCTCTCTCTCTCTCTCTCGCCGTTTCCCTCCATCAGGTTTCGTGGAAAACCCAACGAGGTACTCTGAACTTAAGAAAGCTCTCTAATACTTTTTGATTTTGAACTGAATGCAGGTAAGGGCTAAGGCAAGAGGGAGTGAAAATGGTTGAGAAAACAAGAGGAAGAAAGGAAGAGGTGGTGACCAGGGAGTACACCATCAACCTTCACAAGCGCCTCCATGGCTGGTAACTGATCTTTCCCTCACTAGCAAAAATGAATTTCTTCTCTTTGTTTCTTTTTTCCCCTTCTATTCTTACTATTGTGATCTTTGCTTGGCGGGTATTTTTTTTATTTTTGTTGTAAATTTTGCCTCTTGCTTTGGAAGTTATTTGCTTTACTTATTACTCTTTTCTATATTTCCTAATGTTAATTTGACTTCAATTGTTTGCTTGATTCACATTGTTAGTGAAAAGTAGTTTAAACTATTATACCAATGGATTTAGTTGGCTAAATAATGATTTTCATGGTTATAAGAAATGGCGCTATAGGGATGAGCTTGTAAATGATAGTGAGGTTCATGATTCTCATTGTTTTTCCAATGTTTGGTAAATGCGTTCAAGTGAAATCGGATAGCTTAAGGTGGCACCACTGCGATTAAGTTAATTGTACTTGGAAGTTGTATGAATGGATTTTGGTTATAGGAAAATAATTCTAGATTGAATGCCAAATATTACATATTTTAGTATATGGCTTCTTGTTCTTTTATGTATAATCTAACTATGATTCTGTCTTTGGATTGGGTGGAATTTTAAGTTATTTCTGCAGCTGTGTATCACTTTTTTCTGGGAATATGTTTAACCTTATGGTAGTTTTTTTTTTTCAACTTCATGGTTATCTTGTAAAACAGCACATTCAAGAAGAAGGCTCCCAAGGCTATAAAGGAGATTAGGAAGTTTGCAGAAAAAGCAATGGGGACAAAGGATGTGAGAGTTGATGTCAAGCTGAACAAACACATCTGGAGCCGAGGGATCCGAAGTGTTCCTAGAAGGATTAGGGTCCGCATTGCTCGCAAGAGAAATGATGATGAAGATGCGAAGGAAGAGCTCTACTCTCTAGTAACTGTTGCTGAAATCCCAGCTGAAGGACTGAAGGGTTTGGGCACTAAGGTCATCGACGATGATGATGAGTAATTTATTGATGTTTAGTTTTATGAAAACTTGCATTTGTTCACCAAGAAATTTACCCGAGTTTTGGCTAGTCTTACATTTGTGACCTGTGAGACTTCATTCTACTCATATATTTGGTTTATTGTTGTCAAGACTATTTAAGCTTGTTCCTTGTGCAATTGAAATTTCCAGCAGATTTTAGAGTATCGTGGTATTGAAGCTTAAGCTACTATTATATTGTTATGAAGTAGGCCCGGTAAACCCTGTTCTCATTTGGCCATTACAGGACACTGTTGGGTTCCCAGCTTTTTTATGATAAGAACAAAATTACCAAGTCTAGGTCTTGGCATGAATATTGTCAAAGCCTTGTCACCATTCTCAATTGTATATAAAACGGTAGATTAAATAAAAACAAGCCTGGCATGTGAAGTCTTAAATTTGGAGCTTCTGTTCTTAGATTGCATATGTAGGTTTAGAATTTGATTTCTTGTATGCATAAACCCCTTTTTTATCTCTAAATCATGATGTCATATAAGACCCTTGTCTTTATCCCTAGACTGTACCCTTGTCTTTAAATCATGATCAGAACATATTCCTTACACTCGGGCTTTTCGATTAACTGGCATTTTAGGTGTATCCATGACGGAAAGACCTCACAAATACCTGGGATGTCAGATGGGACACATCCCTAACGGAAACAGTTCTTTCAATACGCCCTTGAACGCATTCAAATCAAACTCCCAGGATGGAAAGCCAAACTACTATCGCTGGGAGGTACCCCGTAAGTTGGTATTGATAAAAGCTACTTTGACGTCCATACCAATTTATTCATGTATCAAGGCCCCACAAAATATTATAGACAAAATACACCGAGTTATCAAAAATTTTTGTTGGGGTCACAATTCCAATACAAAAAAACCTACAACTACGTAGCTGGAAACTTCTATGTCGTCCGAAAAGAGAAAGTGGACTAGCTAGCTATACCCCAAACAGAGCTTTTGAACGAAGCGCTTCTATGTAAGCAAGCATGGCATATTCTCACATAACCATACTCCTTCGGCCAGGCACTACTGTCAAAATACTGCACCAACATCAACTTCCTTGCCGAAACCAGTGGATTCTTAGACATGGAAGAGTATCCTAAAAGGCCGTGACATATGTTTACAAGGACTTAATATCTAAATGTGGTCTAGCCGCAATGTCTCTATCTGCAGCAACGGTCTATCACTCCGGCAATACCAATCACAGCAATTACCGAGAATTCCATTAACAGACATGCAAGATTTAGAAAACAAACAGTGGTGTTCCCAGTTTATACAAGATCGACTGAGAGACAACTGGACCAATGAACTACATTAGAGAAGTTTCTCTTTAACCGAAAATGAGGACAGGTATGTATGGAAACATAGCTTCTCAGGTGAGTTCTCAGTAAAAGCTGCCTACAACATGCTAATCGAGGAAAACAACCCTGAACCCAATAACAGCCAGTTTCATATAAAATGGGAGGCTCTATGGCGCATTAATGTCCCACACAAGATGCAATGAAACCCTATGGAAGTAATTTACCGTGTAAGAACTAATCATTGTGAATACAATGGGGCATTGCAAACAAAGGGCAACTTACAACCTGTCTAGAAAGCAGAAACAGGGGTTGAAACAACAAATATTTGGAACCCCAGCACATCAATTCAAGAGAGGTCTACTTCTGCCTATCACCTAACATTATCGTTCACCTACAATCACCAATACTCTAATATAGGGCGCAACAACAGCCCTCACCATTGAAAGCCCTCCTCCACTAATCTTTGCTATCTCCCTACAATATCTCGATCAAACCCACGGCAAATTAACATTCATCGGTCAAATTCTATGCCCGCTCCAACGGCTCTGAATTTTAGAATTTCAACTATGTGTTATTTATCTGGGCATTTTACGCTAAAAAGCCCTTTTTTTTTTAATCACGAAAATGGACCGATCACTAGGTTATTTACCAGACTAGGCCATTTTCCCCAAAAACGCGTCCATGTCAGCGCGCCTTCCGTGTCCGTGTCAGCAAAATGCTCCCCCAGGGAAGTGTTTTGTCCACGTCAGCAAAAAACGGGTCCTTGAGGGCGCGCTTTGCTGACGTGGACAAAACGCTTCCTTGGGGGAGCGTTTTGCCCGTGTAACGCATTAGGGTTAGGGTTTTTCTTGTTTTAGGGTTAGTGGTTTTAGGGTTAGTAGTTTAGGGTTTATGGTTAGTGGTTTAGGGTTTTAGGGTTAATTCATAAAATTAACTATTAATTTTAAATACTAAATACTAAATTAGAGTTTAGGGTTTAGGGTTAGTTAATTAAATTAGGGTTATTTGATTAAATGAGCGTTAATTGATTAATTTAGGGTTAATTGATACATAATGGTTTAGACATACTATTTTAATATTAGAAAAATAATTCGATTACTTCAGCGTTTAGGTTTTTTTCCCTTATTAATGTCTTACATTATTTTCTTTTACCTTATAAGAAGCTCATTTCTGATTTTTTTAATTATTAATTTCCAATATACACACACGAAAAAAAATTTCTCAAGGATAACATGATTGCAGCATATATACATACTGGCGCTATGCAAAGTTTTGGATTTCAATAAAAAATTAATTGAATTAGGGTTGAGGGTTTTAGGGTTAATTTATTAAATTAACTATTCATTTTAAATACTAAATACTAAAATAGAGTTTAGGTATTAGGGTTTATTGATTAAATTTGGGTTTAGGGTTTTTTAAAAAATTATGTGTTTAGGGTATTAGAAAAAACATATAAGCAATATAAATTTTTTATTGTCTTAAGGTTTAGGGTTTCTGCAAGAATAATTCTGAGTAGACGTTTCTGAACAAATAGTGTTAAAAACGCTTCAAGCAGGATGCACTATCAGCAAAATTTAGGAAAAAAGCTCCCATATGGACGCGCTTTTGCTACAGTAGTTCGTAGAAAAATAATTCTGAGTAGACGTTTCTGAACAAATAGTGTCAAAAACGCTTCAAGCAGGATGCATTGTCAGCAAAATTTCAGAAAAAAGCTCCCACGTGGACGCGATTTTGCTACAGTAGTTCGTAGAAAAATAATTCTGAGTAGACGTTTCTGAACAAATAGTGTCAAAAACACTTCAAGCAGGATGCACTCTCAGCAAAATTTTGGAAAAAAGCTCCCATGTGGACGCACTTTTGCTACAGTAGTTCGTAGAAAAATAATTTTGAGTAGACGTTTCTGAACAAATAGTGTCAAAAACGCTTCAAGCAGGATGCACTATCAGCAAAATTTCGAAAAAAAGCTCCCACGTGGACGCGATTTTGCTATAGTAGTTCGTAGAAAAATAATTCTGAGTAGACGTTTCTGAACAAATAGTGTCAAAAACACTTCAAGCAGGATGCACTGTCAGCAAAATTCTAGAAAAAAGCTCACACGTGGATGCACTTTTGCTACAGTAGTTCGTAGAAAAACTGAGGTTATAAATGAGCCAAATTTTATTCTCAGGTTGCATAACTTACAGCAAAAAAAAAAAGAGAGGCAAAGAAGAATAGAAATCTAAGATGAGTGAACGTATTAGTGTTGTTATTTACTATGATGGTGAGGTCTGTAACACCGAGAACGGTGTTATTTTTTTATCGGAGAACACAGCGAGGCTGGTTTTTAACCAGAACATAGATTTGACAGAACTTCGTAAAAGAATTAGGCGCAAAATCTTCGGAATGACGCCAATGAAAGTTTTGTCTATTAAGTATCGATTTTATGCTTCAATTGATCCTGTGACATATGACTCATTCGACATCAAAAGTACTTGTAGCTTGGAGGTAATGGTGCAGACTCATCTCACTAGTAGATCACCCTATCTTGAGTTATATGTACAATTTTCATCGCCAAATGATGCATTTGAAACTTCAACATTTACTGCTAGTGGAGAGGAATACACAACCCCTGCCCGGTACTTTGTTAGTGGGTGGCAAAACACGGAAGCGCCCGTGTTTGGTAGCAGTATGGAATACCCAACCCCTGCAAGACACTCCGTTAGTGGATGGGACATGCACCTTAGTGGGTCGATGTTTGATGCTGGAAATACGTACTTGGGAATGACATCAACTTCAAGTGGTTGGCAATCCACATCTGATTGGAGACGTTGTAAAATGTTTACAATGAGGGATGATGTACTCCCTACGACGTCCATCGATTAGGGGACCTCGTACGTTGCACATGATGATGGGTCAGATGATGAGTCCGATGGGGATCCACCTCGAGAGGCTGGCCTCAGTGGTGCAGAAATTACATTATTTTCTGAACCAGAGCCTGTTCCAACCATACCTGAAGATGTCGAAGGGGGTTCAGATGATGATGATGAAGATGTGCGATTCAAGGCGTACTCGCCTCCAACCTACATGCATAATGTCAATCTATCTTAAGATGATACGTTGGAGTTTCTAGATCTACCACACAGAATGCGTGATCGTACAAGTTCCTCATTGGATTCGAGTGAATTAGAAGTTGGTAAAGAGTTTTCAAATAAAGATAGTTTTCTTGTTGCATTAAAACAACATAGCATCACGAATGGGGTTAACTACAATGTTGTCAAATCTAAATCCGATAAGTTTGAGGCCAAGTGTGCAGTGCAAGACGGTACATGTTCATGGAAAATCATGGCTTCATTGAGGAAAAGGACAGACTTGTGGGAGATAAAAAAGTACAAAGGTCCACATACATGTGCTGCTGGTACAGTACCACTAACTGTTTAGGGTTTTTTAATAGTACTATTATTACGTACTATTGCATTTTTTAACCTACTTCGGTGATAGGTGTTTCAGGAGGTTATCCCAAGATGAATTCAGAAATGATAGCTACCTTAATACTACCGACGGTAAAGGCGAATCCCAGAACTACAGTGCCTGTCATAATTGCCAATATTCATAGCCAGTTGAGGTACACGCCCTCTTACCGCAATGCTTGGATAGCTAAGCAGAAGGCATTAGAAAAAATATATAATGGGTGGGACGCTTCATATAATGAAGTGTGGCAGTGGTGTCAGGTGCTGGAGAGATATGTCTCAGGTTGCATAACAGACCTTCAAACGGAATTTGTGTACCACAACGACCGATTGCTCCGTGGATGCCAAGTATTTAAACGTCTCTTTGGAGCTTTAAGTAATGCCGATACGCATTTCCATATTGTAAGCCATTGGTACAAATTGACGGTACATTTATGTACAGTAGATATACCCATCGGCTATTGCTAGTTGTGACATAGGATGACAGTGGGAGAATCCTTCCAATTGCATTTGCAATAACACCAGGGGAGTCAACTGATGACTGAGATTTCTTTCTTTCTAGGTTAAGGAGACATGTTTGCCCCCAACCTAATATCTGCGTCATATCAGATCGAGGCACCAGAATACTAGCAGTAATTGCGGGACAAGAAAGCATGTGGCATCATACACACCATCGGTATTGCCTAAGGCACGTTGCGTCCAACTACTATGGGCAATTTCTTTCTACAACTGAAAAATGACAAGTAACCAACATGGATATCTAATATCTATTAATATAATTTCGTTTGTAATATTGAATTTATTTTAAATAGAAAAGTGGTATGTAATTTTCGCTATCAACTTATATTGGCAGGGTATGAGATAAGTAATGATCTTTTCCATGAAATGTTGGTAATTCTGCGTTCGGTTAACGAAGAAGGAGCAGACTACCTTTGTAATATACCTTTCGAACAGTAGACATAAGCATACGACGGCGGCCTACGATATGGTCATATGACCTCAAACCTGGCCGAATGTATAAATTCTGTTCTGAAAGGAACACGTCATTTACTGATAATATCAGTTGTTCGAGAGACATATTTTCATTTAGCGACACTATTTCCGAAACGAGCAGCAAGTTATGCAGGCCAAATCCAAGGAGGCCACGTATGATGTACAAAGGTATTGCAAGAAATTAACAAGGCCAAGGTGCGGGCGAACACCATGCACACAGTGTGTCACGATTGAGACAATCTATGGTTTCGTGTGACAGAGTTTGACAGACCGCAAGAAGGTATTATTGGCATGCAATATCGTGTACACTTGAGAAATAGAACTTGCGACTGTGGGAGGTTTGACGCACTTCGTTATCCATGCACTCATGTAATTGCAGCTTGTCAAAATCTTCGTATAGATCCCATGAGCTACGTCGACGAAGTGTACAAACTAGAAACCATGTACAACGTGTGGAAACACGTATTCCCACCTGTCCTAGATGAACGTAAGTGGCCACCTGTATCGCTTACTCTATTTAAGCTGTTACCGGATAGAGAATTACGTTGCAAACCAAAGGGTTGACCTTGTTCGACTAGAATACGTACCAATATGGATATCCGAAAAATAGCCAATCAACAGAAATTGTGCGGATACTGTAGGAACCCAGGCCATACAAGTAGATCATGTCCTAATCGAAATAGTTGATAGTTGTCATAAAAAATTATGTTGTATTATTTATATTTTATTAAATGAAATATATCAAACTTTTACTTTTATTTTACAAAATTGCCCCTAAAGTTTTATTTTTATTCAATTTAGTTCTTTATTGAAATATATCAAACTTTTATTTTATCAAATGAAACAATAACTTCTATTTTATTAAAAATATAACAATAATTTACAATTGCCTTATTCAAAAGAAATTTTATCTTATTAAATGAAATAATATAAAAAGTTTGTACACATATATTAAAAAAATTCAATGTCCGTGGCGGTCAGAATCAGTGCCACACTGGGGTCGTCGACTGGTCTGTGCTGGATTCCTCTTTGGTTTGACTTCCGGCGGGGGTTGTGGTTCCTCCGGTAGGGGATCTGGTTATAGGTGTTGAGAGGTTTACCCACCTTGATAGAATAATGACTGCGGTGGTGTTTGCATCACCCATGGAGGAGGTGTTTGAACCCCGTAAGGTGATAGGGATTGGTAGAAAGAAGAGCTCCCCGATGGCGCCTCGTGCGATCCCTCATGAAACGATGGCCTATAGATTGGCAGTTGACTCGGAGTAATCTAGAATGGAGATGAACCGGGCCATGGATTCAAACCTGTCATAGGACTAGGAAAAGGAAACATATAAGGGTTAGGATACATATAAGGGCTAGGATAAGCACCTGGTATAGGACTAGGAAAAGGCTGTGATGTGAGTGTCGTCTGTTTAACTATTGGGCCCGGTGATTGTATCGGCGCTGTTGATGGGCTTGTTGATTGTGTGGGCGCTGTTGATGGGCTCGCGTCGTCGTCCTTTCTTCTTGGATTTAAAAGGCCTCGTCGTTCCCTTTGAACACGAATTTGTCGTCACCTCTCCTCTTCCGATAATAAATATGGCTTGCCATGGATCCTAAACCATGGCATGTATTCTAGTACGCATGCTAACTCTGGAACGATGATTGGTTCCCGAGTAGGTATATAATCATACCGATTTTCCCACATTTCGATATAGTATGACCAGTATCTCGGCCAATCCGTATTCAATTGCCGTAAGTCAACTTTGTGCTCATTATTGAACACCTCGGGTGCCACGGGAATCAGTTGTCGAAATCTAAATTGTCGCAATACTCTATCTGATTGGTGCATCTCTACCGTAGCATAGTTCACCAATAGGACCTTCACATGCCAAGTGTTCGGATTTTGAAAGTATTCATCCGGAATTACTACCCGAATTGTCGGATCCTCGTATGGTGTTCATTCAAACTATATGAACACGATAAAAATATTACTTATATACATAATACTAAATACTAAATACAAAACAACTATTTTATTATGTATATATATTTTATTTAATACTTACTTGTGTATCTGATTGTTGGTCTAATAAAAGCCGTATATCTTTGAGAGAGGTAGGTATTCTGACATAACTCGCCGAATGGTTCCACTTAATTAAATAAATTTGTAGCATCCAATTATATACTAAATCTACGTAATAATTGTAAAATCTAATATAAAATTTACCTCGTTATTAGTGGAAATGTATATGGGTGGTCCACTCAATGACGTAAAAATGGAAAGCAAAACCGTGCCTGTGATTGTAATAGTGATAGACAACCCCCTATTTTGGTTTTGTTCGGTAGCGTCGTACTGCACATTTCTTTGTACAACTTTACCAACACGGTAGACCCCCAACTCAATTCACCAACTGCTCTAAAATCTACGAGTTTCAGCAGCCATCTCAGATGTACGAGGTTTCATGACAAGTCCGGCATCAGATAACCTCCAATCATCTCAAGAATGTATGTCCGAGCATATTGTATTCTTTCGAGTTCTGTCGAAAAATTATCTGGCTCCGGAAATGTGTCTCGTAACCAGCACATCTGGATCCGACCTCCATTAATATAATCGGTATAGCACCCAAAAGCTCGTAGCATACCGCGCCCCAATCAGTAGATGATGCGGACTCGATGACTACGTACCCATTCACCGGTAATCCCAATTGCAAATGCACGTCTTGCAAAGTGATAGTACACTCTCTGCATGGAAGATGAAAAGTATGCGTCTCGGGTCTCCACCTCTATATCAACGCACTGATTAGTTTCGGGTCCAACTTGCACTCCCGGCCTATCGTGGCCACGTGCCAAAATCCCGCTTCCTGCAAGTAATTCTCGATCAACGGCGATAGAAGACCAGGCATATTACGAATGTAACATTGTAACACCTGATCTACAGACTATTATAAAAATTTATAAAATAAAAATTAATTAAAATTGCATAAATTAATTAATGCAAACATCATAACTGAAAAAAATCAAGCAGTATTGAAAATTAAATTTGCATAAATAAAAATTAAATTTACATAAATAAATAAAAGTATCACTTACCATTTTCTTTTGCTAAACGGAGATGTGCTTCTTATCGAGACGGATTAATTCTCCGGCCATTGCTAACACGATCTGATTTTTTTTAATTAAAAAAATTAAATTCAAAAAAATTTTAAACAAAGAAATTTGATAGAAGTTTGATGGAATTTTAAGAAATTTTCAATGAAAATTGATAGATTTTTTAAGGGAATATTGAAAGAAAGTCGAGAATAAACAAATAATTGTGTGAAAAATAAACGAGGGGATTGAAATTTTGAGAGAATTAGAGAATTTGAGAGTGATTTGTGTGAGAAAATGAAGTAGGGGGCCTTTTTATAGTTTTTTTTCTGGACCGTTGGAAGCCAACGGTCAAATTTTTGACCGTTACACGGGCAAAACGCTCCCCCAGGGAAGCGTTTTGTCCACGTCAGCAAAGCGCACCCTCAAGGACGCGTTTTTTGCTGACGTGGACAAAACGCTTCCCTGGGGGAGCATTTTGCTGACACGTACACTGAAGGCGCGCTGACGTAGACGCGTTTTCAGGGAAAATGGCCTAGTCCGGTAAATAACCCAATAATCGGCCCATTTCCGTGATTTAAAAAAAAAAGACTTTTTAGTGTAAAATGCCCTATTTATCTCCCCAACAGGAAACGGCCCAAGTATTTCCTTGGCCAATGTCAAGTCCATTGGAAGACTCCCCAACAGATATAATACACTTGCAAAAAGGGATCCAAACACACGTACATGAGGAACGTCATCCACTTCAGGCACTGGTTAACAGGTTGGCGTATCGAGCAGCACACACCGGGTTCTCAAAGCAATGGTCAACGTAACTTAGAACTACTATGTTTCATTTGTAGATTACCAAAAAAAAGAAAAAACTGAAAAAAGGGCTGAGAAGAGAAATGAAGAGCTAGAAGAGGTGTCAAGTAGTGATTTTCGTTCCACTGAGAATTACTGGTTAACAGGTCTTTGAAGCTAAAGTTGCATCTAATTCTAATCATGCTAAACAAGATAAACTCTGCTAAAAAATGAGCCTAGATGAGCTGAAATGTTTCTTAAATTGAGCTTACATAAGATGTGTAAGTATCTCCATTAGTAAGAAAGCAACTATTTAATTCCTGCTTTTTGAGCTCTTTTTTTTTTTTTTCTGATCTTTGTAAGAAATTACAAAAGAAAACATACTAATTCCCATGGAAATCAGACATTGTCTTGTTTCTAACTCAGGCTTCAAATATTACTCATGACAGTAGTTTTATCATTTAATTTGTTACTAAGATAAAACTGTAGGTTTTAGACACAAGGTAAAGAAGACGTACATATTATTGCATTAGATGATAACACTAACATCCATATATAACAAACAAGTGGTGCTGTTAAGGATGAACAGAGAAATAACAAAAATGAAGAAACAGTTTTACTTTTACAATTCTTTTCAAAGTACGAAATATGATTGCCAATGCGCAAAAATTACTAAAACCCATGAGTATTAAACTCAAAATCAAGACCATTTTCTCGGGTCATCTTAGAAAAATCCAATCACAGATCAGCTCTTCCTGGATATCTTGGGAAGGGAATAACATCTCTAATGTTCTCGATGCCAGTGGCAAAGAGAATCATTCGTTCAAAGCCTAGCCCGAATCCACAATGTTTAACAGTTCCGTATCGCCGCAGGTCAAGATACCACTCATATGGCTCAAGAGGCAACCCCACCTCCAAAATTCTGCGAGGAATAGCAACAAACTCATGTTCATTATTATTTTCAATATCCAATGCCAATGATAAAACCATGACAGCTCAGCAGTACCAAACAAAAATACCATTATGGTATGAACCAGGGAAACACTCCCACATACCTTTCCCGAATGACCTCATAACGTTCTTCCCTTTGGCTTCCCCCGATTAGTTCTCCAACCTGAAATATTTGAAAATTATTAACTCAAAAACGTGACAAAGCAAAAAGGTAATATTGTAAATGAATATGTAACGACAGAATAGGAAGTAAATGCCGACCTTGGGCACAAGGACATCCATAGCTGCAACAGTCTTCAAGTCATCATTGAGCCTCATGTAGAATGCTTTTATTCCCTTTGGGTAGTTATAAACAATAACGGGCTTCTGAAATTTAACTTCAGTCAAGTATCTGCAAGGCCAACGCAAAATAGGATTTTAGCATCCACATGAAGCAGGTAGAAGAAACAATTAGAAAGACTTGCATACCTTTCATGCTCAACATTTAAAGCAGATAGGAGAAATAATTAAAAAGACTTGCATACCTTTCATGCTCAGAAGCCAAATCAATCCCCCACTTCACTTCATTCTCAAATTTCTTACCACCTTTCACAGCTTCCTCTAAAAGCTCCACTGCTTCTGTGTATGATATCCGTACAAAGGGAATTGAAGCAACCATTCTCAACCGATCAATGCAACCTTTATCATAACTTTTAGCCATGAATTGCATATCGTCAAGGCATTTATCAAGCAACCAATTGCACATATACTTCACATAAGCCTCGGCACAGTTCATGTCATCCTGTAAAAGCATCCAATCTTTTGACTTAATTTTCTAAGTAGATGAAAGTAAAGGAGTACTATGAACGCCAGCCATACCTGAAGATCTGCAAATGCTATTTCAGGCTCTACCATCCAAAATTCTGCCAAATGCCTTGAAGTGTGAGAGTGTTCAGCCCGAAAAGTTGGCCCAAATGTATACACGTTACTAACAGCACAAGCATATGTTTCAACCTGCAGTTGCCCAGAAACTGTCAAAAAAGCTTGGCGGGCAAAGAAGTCTTGAGTGTAGTCGATCTTCCCATCCTTCTTGGGAATCCCAGGTTTCAATTTAGATCTCTCCTCCAGCTTAGAGAGATTCTCCTTTGCTTTGTTAAGTTCAGCCACAGAAGCAGTGATTTCAGATTTGCTTGCTTTGGCAGCTTTAAGCTGTTTAACAGCCTCTCCCCTCTCGCTCACAACTTGCCTAGCTGCTTCTATGTCAACCTCCGATGGAGGAGGGCTTTTAATCAGTTCCTTCTCCAGCTTTTCAGATTCACTAATCAAAGTTGTGACTTGAAACATCTCACCAGCACCCTCACAATCACTAGTAGTTAAAATTGGAGTGTGCACGTAAAGGAAATTATGCTCTTGGAAGAATGAATGCGTAGCAAAGGCAAGTGCATTCCTAATTCGAGCAATGGCTGCAATCTGAATCCACATATAATTACCAAGAATTACAAAATAACAAAACAAGTAGCAAAATACCTATTGCACAGCATTAAAGGTTCCTAAATTTACCAAGTTCGGTTTCCAATTGAACTCAGCACTGTTCACTTGTCAGGAATATTAATACCTATACCTTCAATATTGTTTAGTAGTAGTAAAATTTTAAGCTTTTTTTCAGGGAAATAGTATTATTTTTCAACGTTCCATAAAAAGAAAGGATGAGCATTCAATTTAAGTAATGATTCATACCGTGTTGGTCCTAGCTCGAAGATGAAGATGATCTCTCAAAAATTCAAGCGTGAGCTTCGTTTTTGGAATCGGGTACTTAGCAGGATCCACCTCGCCTACAGAAACCACTTTTTCGACCCGAAGCTCAATCTTCTGCCTCGTGCCTTCAGGTGGCACCTTCAATATCCCATCCACCACCACGCAGGTGCCGGTCGCCACCAGCTTGCTCAGAACAGCCAGTCCGGCGTCCACAATCACCTGCAAGTTCGCCGGGCACGACCCATCATTCAATTCCAAGAAGGCGAAAGTTCCTTTCCCTTGCTCTCTCCCTGTCTTTACCCAACCACCGGCCCGAACTCGTTGCCCAGCAAGGCCAGCCCCGCCATCAGGCCGGCCCACGACGGAACGGATCAGGACACGGTCAGAAAATGCGTGTTTCTCAACGGTGTCGGTCAAGTTCATCGCGGCGAGTTGGTCCGACGGCGGCGGCGCCTGATCTGTTTCCGCCATTGGATTTTTTGAGCGTGACAGAAATGAACGGGGAAAATGAAGGCCTTAGAGAAACTTAAGTGATATAAACCCTAAAACTAGACTTTATATGTAATCAGGAGCGATCTGTTGCAGCCAAGACTACATTAATTTCGATGTACTCCAATGGGGCAAGGGTCACAATGTCTTTTCGTACACGTGTGTCTTTTTAATTGGAGCATAATGAGTCCCACGGAATCATTGATTTCTTTTGCGTCTGAAACTGACGGAAAAAGTATCAGGGATTCAGAGAGCGCGTTATTTTAAGGTGGAATCTTGTTTTCATGCTGGCGCTGCTGCAATCATACTTTGTCCAAAAACTTGTTTTTTTAATTCTTTATTATAAAAAGTTAAAAAAAAAAAAAACAGATTTAACTTCTTTATAGTAAAATGTAAATATGGCAACTAAACAATTTGCTTGTCTCATAAATTATTTTTTCATTAGTTTATTGATCTGCGCATGCATGAGTTAATATTATATATAAAATTTGATATGTTAGTTTATTCAATTATGTTAAATTCTAAGTTCAGTGACAACAATGAGATGTAATGTAATGATCCATTAGAGGGAATGTTTTCTTGAGTTATGATGCATTAGAGGGAATGCTTTCTTGAGTTTTAACTGTATTAGCAATTATAAAATATTAGAAATTTTATTACATACCTATACATGTATATAAACCAACAAGTGTTAGCTTATTTGAGTTAGCAATGACTAATTTGTTAATATCACTATTTTCATCTTTTATTGTTCTCATGTCTTGTTACCTCTCTCCTGTCGACAATGTCAACATGATATTAGAGTCACCGTTCGCAAAGGTTACTGGTTAATCGTTTCCCCTGCTTTGCGGTTTTTCCTCTGCTTCAGTTTGCTTCTGTTTACTTTGCTATTTGCTTCAATTTTTTTTTTGGTTACTTGTTTTTCTATAGGGTTCTTGGATTTCTCTATTGCAATGACTACTAGAGATTTCAATAGAAGAGGTGGAGAGCCTGTCACCATGGACTTCAATAATCCAATGTACCTGCATCCTTCAAATACATCAGACACATAGTTGGTTTCGCATAAGTTAATGGGTCATGAAAATTATGCCATTTGGAGTCGGTGTATGCGAATTGCATTGCTGGCCGAGAATAAGCTTGAATTTGTTGATAGAGAATTGGTGAACCACTTTTTCAGTCACAATGTGATCGTTGCAATACGATTGTTCTTTCATGGATTTTGAACAATATTAATATCTATCAGTCCATTGGAGTCGTGTTTGCAACCAATGTTGCCCAAGTATGGAAAGACCTTAAGGCCAATGGGTCACGTATCTTCTTTCTTCACTGGGAGATTGCTCCGCATATTCAAGGTACTACCTCCATCTGATTTCTTTACTCGATTAAAGTTGCTTTGGGATGAGTATAACGCCTTGGTGCCAGTTTCTCCATTTAATTGTGAAATGTCCTAAAGATTTTAGAGCATGTTCAACAACAGAGATTGTTTCAATTTCTCATGAGCTTGAATGATCCTTATGCTGTTATATGTAGTCACATTTTTCTTATGCAACCATTACCTCCGATAAATCTTGCATACTCTATGATGATTCAAGAAGAATCCCAACGGCAACATACTTCAGGAGTTTCCTTTAATGACCCAGCAGTCTTGTATTCTTCAAACATTTAACAACAATCTCAGAAAAAAAAGGTTTAATGGAATATGTGATCATTATAAGGTAAATGGGCGTAAACGAGAATCTTGCTACAAGTTGATTGTATTTCCTCCAGACTTCAAATTCACTAAACGCAAGTCAAATACTTCAACGGCAAATCAGGTTGGCTCGAACGAATCGTCAACTGAAACTTCTATTGCTACAAATTCTCTACCTTTAGCCACGATATTCACTCAAGAGTAGTACCAGCAAATTTTAAATCTCTTGAGTAATGATTCGAAGTCAGTAGATAATTCGATTGGAGGTGCTACACATATGGCAGGTATGGTTTCTACACCATCCTCCTTCTAGTGGATTTTGGATATTGGAGCTACAAACCATATGATATCTGATGAACGATACCTGGAATCTCTGATTTCATGTTGCTTCAATCTCATTATTTGTTCAAGCCTAATAGAAAGTCGGTACCAATTGTTAACAATGGTTCATACACTTTATTTCCCTTTGCCAAGCTTACTAATGTTTTTCATGTCCTAGATTTCAATTTTAATTTGCTTTCTATTTCAAATTTAACCCGACACTTATATTGTTTCGTTTCTTTTTCCCCTCATTTTTGCCTTCTTCAAGACCTCTACAGTAGACAGGTGAAAGCAATTGGTTGAGCAACTGGTCTCCACATTCTCTTTCCACCACCTTCTCCAAATTCTCTTCAACAACATAAACCTTCTATTACACCACCGCTTTCATCTTTGGCCACACAAGGTTCTTCATTTCTTTGGCATGCTCGTCTTGGACATGCTTCCATTTCCAAAATCAATAAATTAAATAATGTTCCATGTAATGTTTTGAACAAATAGTGTATTTCTCAATGTCATATTTGCCCTTTAGCTAAACAAACACGACTTCCATTTACTATAATTCATACACGAGTTATTGCACATTTTGATTTGGTATATCTCAATTTATGGGTTCCTTACAAAATTCCAACCCATTTAGGACACCAATTCTTTCTTACTATTGTTGATGATTTTTCGAGAATAACCTGGACTTTTATTCTCAAGTTTAGAAGTGGTACTATTGTTATCTTAAAACAGTTTATTGCACTTGTTAATACTCAATTTTCTTTGTCTATTAAAGCTTTTTGCAGTGATAATGAGACAAAATTTTTGAATTGCAAGTGTAAGCCGTTGTTTGCTTAATGGGGATTGTTGATCAAAGTTTATGTGTCCAAACACCACAACAAAATGAATTCGTTGAATGTAAACATCGTCACCTTTTGGAAATAGCTCCAGCAATCTCAAATTTCAGTCAAATGTACCAACTAAATTCTTGTGTGTGTGTTGGCAGCTTGTTACTTAATAAATCAATTGCAACTTTTTTTCTTGATTGGAAAACTCCTTTTGAAAAACTATATCGTAAACCACCTTCTTTATCTCATTAACGGGTGTTTGGTTGTCTTTGCTATGAAAAAAATTTAGTTCCATCAGATAATTTTCCCCTCGGTCATTACCATTGGTTTTCATAAGTTATTCAATGGTTTAGACGGGTTATATTTTGTATAATTGGGAAACAAAATTTTTTTTGTAAGTTGAGATGTACTATTTTATGAGGTTGCGTTTCCCTTTAAATTTGATCTGTCTCATCAATCCTTATTTCCTCCTAACACGTCCCATCCTTGCTTGGACAATGAGTTTCTTACCTTCGCTCCGGGATTTTTACTTAAATAATATAAAAAAAATTAAAAAGTACCAAAATAATGCAAAAAATTTTTTATTTACCAAAATAATACATCCCTTTTTTTTTAATTACAAAAATAATACAAATCAAAAAAAAAAAAACAAAACAGAAAAAAAAAAGGAGGTGGGGCCCACAAGCGGCACCAATGGTGCCTCTCCCATAGGCGGCACCAATGGTGCCTCTCCCATAGGCACCACCCAAAACTCGTGTTTATTTTGGTCATTTGTTCGTATTTTTTCTTATTTTCGGATTAAAATCACTTCCAAAATAAATATTATTTTCGTATTTTATTATTTTTCTAAAATAAATACAATAATATAAAATAATAAAATACGAAAATAGTATTTATTTTGAAAGTGATTTTAATCCGAAAATAAGAAAAAATACGAACAAATAACCAAAATAATGGTTTTTTACTAAACTTATATAAAAAATATTAAAATAATACATTTGAAACATTATGTACTAAAATAATATAAAATAATAAAATACTAAAATAGTATTTATTTTGAAAGTGATTTTAATCCGAAAATAAGAAAAAATACGAACAAATGACCAAAATAATGATTTTTTACTAAACTTATATAAAAAATATTAAAATAATAAATTTAAAACGTTATGTACTAAAATAATATAAAAATAATAAAATACGAAAATATTTGGGTAAAAAACCTTCTTATAAAGGATAAAATACTATTTTCGTATTTTATTATTTTATATTATTTTAGTACATAATGTTTCAAATGTATTATTTTAATATTTTTTTATATAAATTTAGTAAAAAACCATTATTTTTGGTCATTTGTTCGTATTTTTTCTTATTTTCGGATTAAAATCACTTTCAAAATAAATATTATTTTCGTATTTTATTATTTTTCAAAATAAATACAATAATATAAAATAATAATATACGAAAATAGTATTTATATAAGTTTAGTAAAAAACTATTATTTTGGTCATTTGTTTGTATTTTTTCTTATTTTCGGATTAAAATCACTTTCAAAATAAATACTATTTTAGTATTTTATTATTTTATATTATTTTAGTACATAATGTTTCAAATGTATTATTTTAATATTTTTTATATAAGTTTAGCAAAAAACCATTATTTTGGTCATTTGTTCGTATTTTTTCTTATTTTCGGATTAAAATCACTTCCAAAATAAATACTATTTTCGTATTTTATTATTTTATATTATTGTATTTATTTTGGAAAAATAATAAAATACGAAAATAATATTTATTTTGAAAGTGATTTTAATCCAAAAATAAGAAAAAATACGAACAAATGACTAAAATAAACATGAATTTTGGGTGGTGCCTATGGGAGAGGCACCATTGGTGCCGCCTATGGGAGAGGCACCATTGGTGCTGCTTGTGGGCCCCACCTCCTTTTTTTTTTCTGTTTTGTTTTTTTTTTGATTTGTATTATTTTTGTAATTAAAAAAAAGGGATGTATTATTTTGGTAAATAAAAAAATTTTTGTATTATTTTGGTACTTTTTAATTTTTTTTATATTATTTAAGTAAAAATCCCCCTTCGCTCCTCTTGATCAAAATATATTAGCTCCACCGACCCCACATGCGTCTTGTCTGACCTCTGCATTGTCACATGACCTTATATTTTCTTCAATCGGTCGTTGTAGGCCTGCTCATCGTACCTTCACTCCTTCCATTACCCACTGTGTTTTCCATTCCATTACGTCATACTCCACGATTATCTAAGCCTCCAACTTGGATAGAAGACTATGCTTGCTCCTCTCATTCGACTTCTTCCTCTCCACTTCAGGCAGGTCAATATCTGATAGGGTTAAGCATGTTAACAATTAGTTAGTTGCTTAAACTAAAGTAGTTAGTACGTTAGACAATTAGGTGGTGTTAACCTCTTTCCTATTTGTATTAAATACGATGGTCTTCATTAATGATAGTAACAGAGTATAATGGCTTTTCATGCATACGTGAGTACGTTTCTAGCATGGTATCACGAGCCATAGGGTTCTTGGGTTTTCTCTTTTTTTTTTTTCTCTTCTCTTGCAATTCTCATGGCTATTAACCCACCTTCTAGTGATACGCCACGGTATTCCTCCAATATTGCTCCTCCAGATCAAAACACTACGGGGTTGTCTAGCGTTCAATATTTCTCTAAGCATGATACAGTGAAACTTGGTGAGCACAACTTCTTGTTGTGGAAACATCAGATTCTTCTCATTCTTAAAGGGTATGAGCTTGAAGGGTTTGTTCTTGGTACTGTTCATGTACCACCACCTCTCGTCGCTGGATCTGATGGGCAAATGATTGATAATCCGTCTTTTCTTCTTTATAAAAAGCATGATAAATTTCTTACTTCTTGGCTACTTTCTACTGTCAAAGATGAGGTTTTGGTTTATTTTACGGTGGCCAAGACTAGTTTCGAGATTTGGTCTATCATTGAACGCCGGTTTGGAGTTAAGTCTTCTGTCAGGATATCCAGCATGCGTCATGCCTTATATTCTGTCAAGAAAGCCAACCTTACTGTTAAAGAATATCTAGCCAAGGTGAAGCAAATGTGTGATGCGTTAATTGCGGCTGGCAGTCCGATAATGGAGCAAGAATAGGTTAGTATTATTTTAGCTGGTCTTTCAATGGAGTTTGAATCAATTCGTGTGCTTGCCTCGGCTACTCCTATGTCACTTGATCTCTTGACTGAGATGTTGATAGATTGTGAAACGAGGCAGTTAGAACTTCTAACCGAAGGAACCTTACAAGCAAACATGGTTTCTCATCATAAACAAGGGGGTGTTGACATGTCAAAGTAAGCTAGGGATTCGAATGACTTTCAGCAAGGTTATAAACAAGGCCATAGAGGACATGGTCGTAGATGGCAACGTGGTCGGGGTCGTTCGAATGGACGAAGAAGTTGGTCTCGTTCCAAACCGCAATGCCAACTTTGTAGGAAAATTGGCCATCTAGTGCAGACATGTTATCACAGGTTTGATGAAACATTCTTGGGGGTTAGTTCTAATCAACCCGTGTCTGTTAATTGCCATCAGGTTCAAGAGCAGGGAAACCTTTCTTTGAATGCGTGCTCTCATCGGTGTGGTTCTTGCTCTCAATCTTATCCGTTATACTCTGGTCAATCCACTCGATCGTCTGGTTCTGACCAAGGGTGGTATCCGGACTCTAGAGCGATAAATCACATTGCTCCCGATCTGACGACTCTTACCAACGTTGCTCCCTACACAGGTACGAGTTCTGTATCAATGGGAAATGGTGATTCTGTTCCCATGTCTAGTGTCGGGTTTACTAGTGTACTGGCTGGGTCTCGGCTTTTACAGCTTCATAATGTTCTCCATGTTCTTACTGTTCGCAAACGGTTGATGTCTGTTGGACAATTTACTAGAGATAATGGCGTTTATTTTGAATTTCACCCGTTCTTGTGTTTTGTGAAGGATATACGAACAAAGAAAACACTCCTAGTGGGCCGCATGTATGAGGGACTTTACAGGTTCGATTTTTTCGATTCACCTCTTCGATCTCCTAGTGATTGTTTGCACTCCTCACCGTTTGTAGGAGTAGCTCAGGTTTCATCATCCACTGAGATGTGGCACAGACAGCTTGGTCATCATTGTTTGAATGTGCTTAAGGATGTTTTGAAAGATTGTAAAATACCGTTCAATTGTGCTACTATGCCCTCTATTTGTTCGGCTTGTCAGAGGGGGAAAGCACACAAATTACCTTTTAGTCCGTCTAAAATGTTGTATTCATCTCCTTTTGAGTTAGTAGAATCTGATGTTTGGGGTCCTTCTCATGTTAAGTCAAATAGATGTGTCTACTATGTTTCTTTTGTTGATATGTACAGTAGATACATATGGGTTTACTTCTTAAAATCCAAGTCAGAAGTGTTTCAATGTTTTCTATAGTTTCATAAAATGGTTCAAGTCTAGTATGGCTGCTCTATTAAAATGCTTCAATCAGACTTGGGAGGCGAGTATCGCACTGTCTCGAAGGAACTTGCTCGTCTTAGTATTCGACATTGAGTAACTTGCCCTCATACCTCGGAACAAAATGGGGTGGTAGACGAAAGCATCGATGTATAGTAGACATGGGTTTGACGCTTCTTGCTCAAGCGAACTTACCATTAGAGTTTTGGTTTTATGCGTTTGCACATGGTGTTTATCTGATTAATCGGCTCCCTACCTCTAGTCTTCAGAAGCTCAGTCCATTTGAAGTGTTAAACAAAGTCAAACCTTCCTACTTAAATTTAAAGGTTTTTGGCTGTGCATGTTACCCGTGTTTGAGACCATACAGTCACCATAAAATGGAGTTTCGATCCAGTGTATGCATGTTTCTTGGTGTTGGATACAATTAAAAAGGGTTTCGTTGTCTTGACGGGAGTGGCAAAATTTTTGTGTCCCGACACTTCATTTTTTATTAGCAGTATTTTCATTTCGAACGGGAGTTTCATACTTGGACACCTGTCTCCCTGCCCGACATCAGTCCCATCAACCAGTTGTTGTGGCAGGTTCTTCACGAGGGCCATTTCTTCCCTCTTATGTGCCATGTGATGCTTCTAGTCCAGTACCTTCAGATGTGGGTCCCGTAGTTGGACAATTTTTTGTGCTGTTGGATACAGCTACCACGTCTCCTTCTTTAAAGCCAGTTTCTCCCACTAACTCTAGGCCGTATGTCTCGCCTACCAATATCCATCCCATGTAAACTCGAGCTAAAAGCGAAATCTTCAAGCCAAAGGTTTTTACCTCTGTTCTTGCGGATGAAGAACCTCATTCCATTGTTGAAGCCCTTCAAAGTCCTGCTTGGTCAGCAGTAGCCTATGCTGAGTACAATAACTTAATGTCCAACCACACTTGGGACCTTGTTCCTTTACCTTTATGGCGCCGAGCGGTAGGTAGCAAGTGGATTTTTAAGGTCAAGAGAAATACGGATGGCTCCATAGCTCGATACAAAGGGCATCTCGTAGTAAAAGGTTATTTCCAAGAAGCTGGGGTGGATTTTCAGGAGACCTTCAACCTAGTTGTTAAACCTATAACGATTCGAGTGGTGCTAGCTATTGCTATCTCGTTGGGATGGTCCTTTAGACAGGTTGATATCAATAACGCTTTCCTGAATGGAGATTTACAGGAGGAGATTTATATGGTGCAACCACCAGGGTTTGAGCAACAAGGAGAAAATGGTCAGCAGCTGGTATGTAAGCTAAGGAAGGCTCTATACGGACTCAAGCAAGCCCCTCGAGCTTGGTTTCACAAGCTCAAAGAATTTTTACTTACGGTTGGGTTTGTTGCTGCCAAAGCTGACAATTCCCTCTTTATCTACCGATCGGGTTCTCAGTTTTTATATGTTTTAATATATATTGATGATATAATAGTTACTGGGAACGACTCATATGCCATAGAGAAATTCGTTTAGCGCCTTGATAACCAGTTTTCGTTGAATGACCTAGGCAAGCTAAACTATTTCTTAGGTATTGAAGTCCAGTATAACCCCACTGGAATTTTTCTTAACCAAAGGAAATATATATTTGATCTGTTGCACAAAGCTTCCATGGACAAGTCTAATGACTCACCTACCCCCATGGTCACGACATGCCAATTGTCCGCTCGTGAAGGTAATCCTGTTGAGGATGCTCACTTATACAGGAGCATTGTTGGGGCGCTTCAGTATGTGGTTGTTACCATGCCGGATATAGCCTTTGCAGTCAACAAAGTCTGCCAATTCATGCACCAGCCTTTGGACATGCATTTTAAAGCTGTCAAGAAGATTTTACGGTATTTACGTGGGTCTCTGGATTATGGTTTACGGTTTACAAGAAATTCGAAGTTCACTCTTGAGGGGTTTTCCGATGCCAGCTGTGGATCCGATGTTGATGATAAGAGGTTCACGCCCGGCTACTGTGTCTTTCTTGGTGGAAATCTCGTTTCATGGAGCTCTCGAAAACAGCAAGTTGTTTCCTGATCAACTGCCGAAGCCGAGTATAAAAATCTTGCTCACGTTACAGTTGAAATTGTATGGATTCAGTCCTTGCTAGCCGAGTTAGGTGTTACTCTTCGCGGGAAAACTCTTGTGTGGTGTGACAGCTCAGCTACTGTGGTAGTAGCCGGAAACCCGGTGATGCATTCCAAGTTCAAGCACGTGAAATTGGATTTGTACTTCGTATGGGAAAAGGTCGCTCAAGGTATGTTTCAGGTAGGACATGTACCAAGTCAAGAGCAAGTTGCAGACATATTAATGAAACCTCTAGCTGCTAGTATGTTTAACAAGTTTCAGAGTCATCTTTGAGTGTTGACAAATAGAGAAGACAGAAAGATCGGGGCATGATAGGGTTAAGCATGTTAACAATTAGTTAGTTGCTTAAACTAAAGTAGTTAGTACGTTAGACAGTTAGGTGGTGTTAACCTCTTTCCTATTTGTATTAAATACGATGGTCTTCATTAATGATAGTAACAGAGTATAATGGCTTTTCATGCATACGTGAGTACATTTCTAGCAGTATCTATTACTTCTTTTATATCTTATCATCATTTACTTTTTCATAACATTTCCTTTGTTGATTCCATTTCCCACATACCTAAACCTTGAATTTATGTTAAAGCTATTAAGGACCATCGATGGGTTGAAGCTATGCCGCAAGAGATTCGGGCATTGGAATCAAATACCATTTAGGATGCAGTTCTTTTACCTTTGGTAAAATACCCATTGGTTGCAAATGGGTCTTGGAAGTCAAGTATAATGCTAATGGTTCGATTGAATGGTTCAAAGCTCATCTTGTTGGTCAGGGGTTTACTCAGTAAGAGAGTATTGATTACCTGCCCAACATGGATGGTCATTGTTTCAAATGGATATTTACAATGTTTTTTTACAAGGTAATTTACATAAAGAAGTTTACATGTTTCCTCCTCCCAGTTTTCGCATTCATGGGAAGACTCGGGTTTGTCAACTGCGAAAAGTACTTCATGGATTGAAGCAAGTATCAAGACAGTGGAACATGAAGCTTACAGAGGCTCATTTAGTTAATGGCTATTCACAAACTAAGCATGACTATTCTCTTTTTACTAACAGTCGATGATCGAATTGTTATAATGCTTATATATGTTGATGACTAAGTGATAATTGGAATGATGGGGAGCTTATTGATGAGTTGAAACAAGTGTTATTTCAGAGTTTCAAGATGAAAGATTTGGGAGAACTTAAATATTTTCTCGGTATTAAAATTTTTCGGTTAGAGAGTATGGTTGTATTAAACCAAAGAAAGTATTCTCTTGAGCTAATTTCAGATATGGACCTCACTGGAAGGAAAGTAGCTGTTATCCCTTTAGAACAAAATCAAAAGTTAACTTCCATTGAATACAATGAAATAGTCCAAGTCAATCAAGATGATGAAATGTTATCATATGTGCAAATGTGTCAACAACTTATTGGGAGATTGTTCTACTTGACTCACACAAGGTCGGATATTGCTTTTGCAGTTCAACACCTAAGGCAGTACATGCAATGACTAAAAAAGTAACACTACAAGGCAACATTATGAATAGTAAAATATAAAGAAAGATCCCGGTAGAAGGCTGTTCTTTCTAACGAATGGATCCTTACAGTTAATAGCATATTGTGAGTTAGATTAGGCATATTGTCCAATATCGAGAAAGTAAGTAACATGATATTGTGTGAAAATGGGAGAATCATTGATCTCATGGAAGTAAAAAAAAAAACACCATCTCAAGGTCATTAGCATAATACAAAAGCATGGCCTTGACAATATCTGAAATTGTATGGTTGAGAGGGTTATTGGACGAGCTTGGTGTTAAAGGCAATGAGCTAGCCACGTTATTCTGTGATAATAAAGCAGTAATTCAAATAGCAAATAATCCTATCTTTTACAAGAGAACAAATCATATAGAAATCAATTACCACTTTGTGAGAGAAAAATACAAAGAGGGCCAGTTTAGATTTAGTATATGTCAACAAAAAATCAACTTGCAGATATCCTAACAAAAAGACTTGAAATTCAACAACATTAACACTTAGTTGGCAAGTTGTTTTATTTCTCCCTCATCCACCAACTCGAGAGGGAGTGTAGCAGTTGCAAATATGGTTAGGCAGTTTAGATAGTTACTAAGTTTGTTTAATAAGCGGTTAATAAAATAATGTATATAAACCAAGGATTATAAGCTTATTTGAGTTAGCAATGAATAATCTTTTTTACATTCCAATTCGTTGATATCACTATTTTCATCTTTTATTGGCGGAAGAAATTAATAACATGCAAAATGTAACAAAGGGCTATCAACCATACCCTTGATTGGTAGTATACTTTAATATTTTCAAATTACTTTATTAAGATCGATGTTTGCTTATTTTATTACAATTTAAATTATTGTGTAATGATGAGTGACATTAGATGATAAAAGTAATCAAATTTATATAAAATAATTCATTACCCTTTAAAATTTAAAGTGTTTCTATAAAGGGTGAAGACATGAAATTTTGTGGACGATGATAGTAACTTAACATTTTCATCTAGTGCTTTTTCCAAGTAACGCTTTTATGAGAGATGCTACGCTTAATAAAAGATTTGATAATTGAAGCATAATAATGGGAAAGAGGATTTTCTCAATAATGAGACATCCTAAACCTATTTCTTGAAACTTTTAATCGAGGTAAATAGACACTTGAGGTTGTATATGATAAAGGTAAAAAATCAACTTCAAGTAGAAAATCATCACAAAAGATATTAACTACTCAAATTGAGAAGTTGTGTGAGAGTATGGCTACTCAAAAGAAGTCAATGAATGAAATTATTTTCCCTTGTTTTCAATATACTATTTCAGATGTAATGGATGCATTATGTGCTTTAGAACTTAGAAGATGAAATTCCAAAAAAGAATGATTTTTACTTTTTGTCACCAAAATATTCTAAACCCTAATAAAACGAGAGATGTTTTTGAACTTAGATCCTAATGTTAGGGTTTAGTGGCTTTAACGTGAGTATGATGATCAAAATGTTAATACACATTTTTCATCCTTGCTAGCAACATCCTCATATGGCTTTCAACCATTTCAACAACTGGCTCCACCATAAGGTCCTTAAGATTATTAATATGATATGATATGCTATCATTTTGTCTTAGCATAACTTTGTTATGATATTTTAGATTGTACTTGCAAACTTTGTTATGATTTTTGGTGTTTTATTTGCTAACTTCAGCCAAAACTTGATGTGTAAATAGGGGCGAAGTCATAAAATTTTTTTAGGGGGTTGGAATTAAATTATATATTTTTATGATAGTAAAATGTTGGAATAATAATTTTTAAAAGATCAAATTAAATTTTTATCATTTTTAGAGGGTCAAAGTGTAATTTTACCATTATTAATTTACAATTTTATAAATTATAAAGGGGTCTAAATAAAAATTTTTCCATTTTTTGAGAGGGTTGGAACTCTTGCCAGCCCCTTGACTCCACCCCTTTGTGTAAAACTAGTGTATAATACTTTTTTTATGTATGGTGTTTTTTATGGTATGTTTTTTTTTATTAAAGTGTCTTTGTATTGTATAGAATGTCATAAAATATGGGTTTTTTTATTTGTTTACTTTTTCATGTTATGGATGATTTTATGTACAAGAGTTTTGATATGAATTATGATAATATTGAATTAAATGAAGAAGTTCAACGAAGAATAGTCACAATTGTTACACAAGTTGAAACAATAATTATCATGAAAAGTAAGATCATGTGTTGAATTCAAATTATATTGATACACTATAAAACTTATTTCACTAAACATCCATGTATGGATTCAAATTATGCAAGTTAAAAGTGGGTGGAGGAAATATTAACTGGGCATGAAGATTATTGTATGAATAGTTTTAGGATGCCAAAAAAATATATTTTCATGATTTGTTGCATGATTTGCAAACAAATCATGGCTTAAAGCATGAGAAAATATCAACAATGGAGAAGTTAGCAGTAACATTATACATTCTAGGAAATAGAGAATCAAATTTAAATGCAGTAGAGCGATTTCAATGATCAGAGGAATTGTTAGGTGAATTTTTACTGATTTATAATTGCTTAAATGAGAATAAACACAATTAAACCCATTAAAGGTCAATTCGAGGAAGTACCAAGTCATACTCGACATGATCCAAGATATTGGCCTCACTTTAAGGTAAAATTTATTGGTAATGCAAAGTGGGTGTATCCCTCATTGATTGAGTATAGGCTACTAAAAGAGTTTATATATAGTCTTCTCTATTACTTTTATTGAGTAATTGGGCTAAAGTCCTAACACATGTGTTGTTTTTACTGTTGGGTCAGGCTTGTTGCTTCTTTCATTCTTCTTCTTCTTCTTCTTTTTTCTTTTTTTGTGTTAACCTTGAGGGATAATGTCCACTACATGATTATATCGATCAGGGAAAATTTGCTTATAAGGCAATGGTTCTTCCACAACACAACGATTCTTTCTTTTATTTACGCTTGGTTTATTTTCCAATCAGTGCTAATGATTTTGTGTTGCAATCATATATTTTAAATAAAATTTACACAATTTTTTTTATTTCTTGAATAAAACTGAATACTAATTATTATCACATTACATGTATTTATTTTAAAGGATTGTATTGGGACCATAGATGACAAAAACATGCATTTCGCCTTCTCATCAAATACCTTTTATTGAAAGGAAACATTGGTGATTTCAATATGTGCTTTATTTTTTCATTTATTGGTCAGGAAGGAACAACACATTAATAGTAAAATTTTTTCCAAGAACTTGGAAGGCAAGAGTTAAATTTTCCACTCTCCACCAAGTTGAAGTTTATTTATTTTAGTTAATAATTACATAAAAATAATATTATATCTTTAATTTAATTTTAATATTTTTGAGATTAATATCATTTCTACCTTTTACATAGGAAAATATTATCTTGTAGCTTCAAGATATCTATAAATGACAGGTTTTCTAGGACCATATAAGAGAGAATGATATTGTTTACCTAATTTTTCATCGAGGTAATTGTCAGTATCATGAAAAAAAGAATTTAATCATGAGTATTCTTCTTTCGCTCTGTGATTGAACGAACATTTGAAGTGTGAAAGAAAAAATTGCTAATATTAAGAGATATTCTAAATTACTCATTTGAGAAACAAGTTTTAATTGTTAATGCAACAATGATTTTGCATAATTACATTCCAAGACAAGCTAGACCAAAGTATGAAGATTTTAGAGAAATTAAAAATATTGCCGACATACTAGCCTCTTGACGTCATTTTGATTAAGGTGAATTGAGTTCTTTTATCATGGAAATTATGATGTTAAGGGAAACTATTTCAATGAGTTCATCTTCCTAAAGAAACTTTATATCTTAATTTAAATTCTAATATTAATGTAAGTTGTTATGTATTATGTTAACTTAATTTATTTTCCAATATTAATATATTTTATTGTATTTAAAAAATATTCAAGTAGATTCTTTAAAATATTTTAAGTATGGTGTTATTATAAATATTATTATTTTGGTGGTGTTATTATTTTTGAAAATAATACTGGGCATTTTTAAAGAAATTAATTATTTATAAATAAATCATATTTGTCATTTAATATAATAGATATAAAATAATTAATTAAAATATTTATAAAAAACATTATGTTACACATTATTATTTTATTAAATAAAATTATAATTTCATATACTTTTATAATTTCATAAAAACAAAATAATTTAAAACTTTTACTATATTTCATTTAATTTAACGTCCTTAATAGTTACTTTCCTTTCTCACTTCACTGATACAGTTGCATTTGAATCCAAACACACACCCTATCACTCTTTTCAATCTCACAGCTAAAAGTAATTAATCTCATCGCTACCGTTGTTTTTAATCTCACCAAGGGTAAACTCACCGCCCATCCAAAAGAAGCCTAAATAGTTATCAGTTCCATTTGTTCCCTCAACAAAAGCCATTGTTTTCCAACCTAAATTTCTTTCTTATCTAAATCCAAATATGTGGATATTCTTTCATGGCTTTCCTTAACTTTTCATTTGTTTGTATTAACACCCATTTCTTTACACCCTTCATTAAACAAGAAAGCCTTAGGGCAAATCCTGCTCAAGTTTCTTGAATTTTCCAAGAAGCCAGAGATTATGGATTGGATGATTGGTATTAGAAGAAATGAACATGAAAATCCATAACTTGGTTATGAAGAATTTGATGTTGGTAATGCAAAGGGTTGGTGTTAGTGGGTATATCCCACATTTATTAAGTACAAGCTATTAAGGGTATTTTTATATAGCTTTACTTCTTACTTTCTTTGAGCAATTGGGTTATGGGCCTATTACACATTGTGTTGCTATTGCTTGCCAATGTTTGTGTCCTTAACATGTATCATGTGTATATTTATTTTGGATAAAAAATTATTATTTTTTTAGAAAATAATATTTTCAACAATATTATTTTTTCCAGTTACTGATATGAAAAATATGGGATTTTTGGCTATTCAGGCGAAAATAATGAGGGTAGTTTCAGTGCTTTTTTTTTTACTTCTGTGCGCTTACCTTTTACCATTTTGCCCTTCTATTATTACTACAAATAAAGGGTTGATTTTCTCATTTTTCACACTAAACAGAAACACAACCCTCTTTGAAAAACATTCCTCCTCTACTTTCTGTATGCGATTTCTTTATAAACTTTGTTGTTTTTTCCTCTAATCACTTTAGAGAAAATTATGCCTAGGAGTTTAAGTTTTAAGCGGGATCGATTATAACCCCCTAAATTCTTCTGGGAATTTTTCCTACTATGATTTCTTGAAAAGAGAAACACCAATTCCATCTTCCATATTTGGGTGTACGGATATCGAAGGACTGTGTTAACCTTGGGGGACGATGTCCACTACATGTTTACACCGATCAAGGCAAATTCGTTTCTAAGGTAGTGGATTTACCATGGCGCAATAATTTCTGATTTTATATTTAATTATTTATTTTTTCCAGTTAGTGCCAACAGATTTGTTTTGCAATAGGTTTTTTTTCCAACATTTGAGACTAGTAAGCTTTAAGGGTTGAGCTTTATCTGATGAGCATCTTTTATAAATACTCGATTGTTGTTACCAGCATTGTCGACTAAATTGGCATTGGTAAGCCCCCTTTTATTTCACTCAAAGCAAAGATGGATGCTCTTGCCATGGAGGTAATCTTTGTCAATATTGACTTAGTTAGGCAATAACATCACTTTCACCGAGTAGCATATTTTGTAGGGTTTATGAGCTTAAATTTAAATTAAAAAAATTCAATATCTTCTCTGTTAAGACAGTTTTTTTTTATATTAAATTTCTTCAAGAGGGAATTTTGGATTGTTAAAGTAACTGGTGGAGTGGGAGCACAAGAGCAAATTTCTTGAAAAGATGCATGCTTGACTTGGAAGTATTGTTCATCAGGTACCCAACCAAACCCCCAACACTAGTTGGTATTGTCTCTGCGTCAAGTCGAGCTCAAGCTTAAGGCATTGGATCGGGCTTTGCATGACATACAACCATTTACCAAGGGATGTGCATGTCTCGCGCTTGGTAAGATTCAAACTCTCAACCTATAGCATATAAGTCATTGTCAAAAGGTATGGTACTACTTGATCTAACTCCTACTCTATGAACTCCGCCTCAAGGTCAAGCTTTCATTAGAGTTGGAAGATAAAATCCTAGTTTGACCTAAGGACAATATCGACCATAGTTTGGGTTTCGGCCGATTTCTCAATGGATATTGAAATGATTTGCAAGTTTCTTTTTATATTTTCTTTGTTGATTCTGAAAAAGTCTTCTATTTGCATCCATTTCAACATTGTTATTTGAACATTTGTTAGAATAAATGTTGAGATAGATCAATTTATAACAGGGTAAAGCAAGTAGTAAAATAAGGAGAGAAATAATACATAATATTTGTAACACCCCGAATTTTGAGCCTAAAAGTTTTGAGGTTTAGTGGTTAGGGACAGTGAAGAGGATGCACATATGTGACTAGTTGTGCATTTTAGTGTCAGAATGGGCTTGCTAGTCTAGTGGTTGAGTAAGTGTTAGGGAACCTCATGGTTCTGGGTTCGAGTCTTTGTGTGAACGTTTTGGAGAGACATTTTATTCTGATTTATTTTAAGTTGATATTTATAACTTTTTAATTGTATTACTATTTTTATTTTTATTACTAATTATATTTTCTAATTTTGATTCTTCTAATTTTTGTTCTGGACGCTCTTTTTCTTTTGGCTTCTCTTGGCTTTTCTTTTTGGTTTTTCGGTTATTACTTTTTCTTTTGAGAAACGGTAATCTTGTGGTTTACGAAAGAGTCACTCCTCTGTCATTATCGCCGTCCATGAATCAGGTGTGGGATTCAAACCTTCTTTTATTTTATTTGCGAATTTGTATTCAATTCTCTGAAAAGTCGACGATGTTGATTAGGTGTTCGTAAACTCATTATTTTCGATGTGTTTTGACTGTATTGTGCTTAGAACTTGTAAGTTTTGGTGCATTATTGAACCATTGAGGATTATGGGTGATTTTGGTGGCTAAAACGATGTTTTCAAGGCTATTTTAGGGAGGTTTCGTGACCTTTTTGACGGTCACATGGGCGTATGTTGATTCATACGACCGTGTGCTTTTGGAATTTAGGGTTTTCGGGCGAAACTTAACGTCACATGACCTGACCACACGGCCGTGTGGCCGATTTAGGGATTTTGTCGATATTCACATGGCCGTGTCCCCTGGTCACACGGGAATGTGAATTTAGAAATTAAAGGTTTGGCACACGGGCGTATGTTTCGGAACACACGACCGTGTTTGGTGAGCACACGGGTGTGTGAGACCCTCACACAGCCGTGTCTGCCCTGCACTTGATTTTAACAAAATCAGACAGTGAGTTACACGGCCTAATAACACGGTCGTATCCCTGCCTCACACGAACGTGTGCTTCTGCCACACAGCCTTATGACACCCTCCACATAGGCGTTTAGACCCCCACAAGGCCTAGATTGCTCTACACGATCGGAGCACACGGACATGTGGCCCTATTTCACCAATTTTTGTTTTTGGTCGAATTAGAGCCTAATGGTGACTTTATGTGTTCCAACCCTTAGCTTGGCTTTAGTGAGGGTGACTAGACCTTTGTAACTGTACCTATGTGATCCATGTATGCATGAACTATGATTGGTTTGTGTCTAATCGTGGGATATGTGCAAATTATGACTGCGTAAATAATTCTGTAACTGACTAACTAGATGTAAATGATTGTTTGTAATTTGTATTCTGATATTGTTTGTTGTCTACACGTATACATATGCATAAAGTAATTTTTGAGTGGGATTTTAAAGAGAATAGAGATTGAATCTGAACTGAACCGGCAGTTTAACTGCTTATGGTTAGCCCTTAATACCTAGAGTGTCGTGGGCAGTCCCAATATCCTGAGGGTCGTGGACTTTTCTAATAGCGATTTACCGTATTGCACTATATCACATATTCATCAGCTACGCTGCGTATTGTTACTATCTGATCTGGCAATTCATATTGCATGCATGTACCGTGGTTTACCGCATAGCACTGTATAGCTTATACGCTAGCTATGCTGCGTAATATATGATTTGGCCTTTTATCTGTATACTGTTAGCCCCAATACCCAGAGGGTCGTGGACAGTCTCAATACCTTGAGGGTCGTGGACAATGTTGATAATAATCGTTACCGGGCAACCCGGGATGACATCATATGAAATGTAAGGTTGAATGGGCTCTTCAAGGTCCTATATAGTGTGATTAGTTAGATGAGCGAGATAGCTTTTATGTGGTGTGATTGGGGGACTAAGAGGTGTGTTGGCTGGTTGGGTAAGTTATTTTATAATTTAACTGCATTCATATGCATCCGTTGACTATTCTATGTGATTGACTATCTGTTTGTACTGATCAATTGAAAATGACTTGTATCTATGTGAATTTTGTGGACCCTAATTGTACCTGTCTGATTGAATAGTTATTGAGATTGTGTGACTGATTGAGTATTACTGTTACTGCGACTGAATGGTACTTGTGACTGTGTGCCGGAGTGTGTTTTTAATATGCTCTAAATATTGTTAACTGTCGGTACATTAGTTTCGAATGTACCAACTGATTCTATATAGCTTTGTAAGTACGTTCCGCTTCTGAACTACTTTCTGTTTCTGATTCTGTAGATAGTCAGTTTGATCTCACACTGAGTTCGTGTAGCTCACCCCCTCTTCTGTTTCCCCTTTCAGGTATCTTTCTAAATTCTGATGCTGGACTCAGTATGCGGAGGCCTCAGACAGTCTCAATAGAAGAAGTTTATTACTTTTGTTTACTATTGCTATTTGGAATTGTAAGGTTTATTAAACTGTGGTACTAGTTCTGTTTTAACCTTTAATCGGTAATTTTATTTTATTTTTTTGTTAAACTTAACCGTATATTTTATTGACTGGCATTTTAAACGAATATATGTTTTTGGTTTGATTTGAGATAACTTTCTTAGAAATGGAATTTTAAACAGCTGAAATTTGTATGATTTTCTCATGATCACTTCGGTGATCAATGTAGCATCCTGAATTCAGTCTAAACTTTTAGGTCGGGTTTAGGGTGTTACAATATTTGTTAATGCAATTCAAATAACAATCCTACTATTCAGAGCTTTACTCAGATAATAATTTTATTAAGCAATTCATCCGAACAAACTATTTGCTAAAACTCAAACTACCCTTTACACACAAACCACTTGTGGCCCCAAAATTAAGCTTTATTGAGGGAGGTCAACTCCTTTGGGAGAAGTCTTCGAGGTGTCATCTACTGAGCTGTTGACTAGTCCCCCAACAATAGAAGGTATGGTCTATCTGTTTGAGTTTTGTCTCCTATATTCTATCAAGAGCCAGCATGTAACAACTTGTTTTCAGTTAAATCAGAAGGGTGGTTTCGGGATCAAAAATTTGAAATGGAAGTATTTATTTTATTATTATTTTAATTTCTACAACATGATAGTAGAGCCATATAAAAAATTCGTTAAGAAATTTTATCATTTGCATGTCTAATTTGATGAAAAGGACTAAATCGCGTAAAGCGTGAAAGTTGTGTTCTAATAGCTAAAAGTGTTAAATAGCTATAGAACTTTAGCTGATGATGGCTGATGATGATGGCTCGATTTTAGCTGAGTTAAAAGCTAAACCGATGTTTCTTCAGCAAATCTGTGAAGCTTAGAAATGTGACAATGAATTAAAAGCTAAATGATACAGTGTGAATCGTCTCCTAATTCAGAATTTCAGATTGAAACTGATGATTGTTTATTGTTTCAAGGTAGAGTTTGCGTGCCAAGAAATCCTGAGCTTACACAAAAATCTTGCAAGAAGCTCACAATGGTAGTCTGTCTGTTCATCCAGAAGTAATAAGATATACAATGATTTGAAACAATTGTTCTGGTGGTCAGGTATAAAACGTGATATTTTTGACATTGTAACCAAATGTCTAATTTGTCAACAAGTTAAAGTTAAACATCAAGTACCTTCGGGACTATTACAACTAGTAATGATACCTGAGTGGAAGTGGGATAAAATTACGATAGATTTCGTATTGGGATTACCCCTATCTTCGAAAAAGAAAGATGCTATATAGGTTATTGTTGATCGTTTGAAGAAGTCTGCACATTTTATTCCGATACGTATAGACTTCTCACTTGACAAATTAGCTGAATTATATATTTCAGAGATTGTTAGATTGTATTGAGTGCCAGTCTCCATTATTTCGGATAGAGATCCGCAATTTACATCACGATTTTAGAAAAAATTGTAAGAGGCTTTGGGTACACAGTTACATTTTAGCACTGTATTTCATCCTCAAACCGATGATCAATCTGAGAGAGTGATTCAGATTCTCGAAGATATGCTTCGTTGTTGTGTTTTAAAGTGTGAAGGCAGTTGGGAAAAATATTTACCATTGGTTAAATGTGCATATAATAATAGCTTTCAATCGAGCATAAAGATGGCACCATATGAAGCTCTATATGGCCGTAAATGCTAAACCCCATTGTACTGGACCGAGCTTAGTGAGAAAAAAATTCACGGGGTTGATTTGATCATAGAAACTGAAGAAAAAGTGAAAGTAATTCGTGACAGTTTAAAAGCAACTTCAGATAGACAAATCATATGCAGATTCGAAATGTAAAGATATTGAATTTCAAATCGGCGACAGAGTATTTCTAAAAGTATCGCCGTGAGAAAAGATTCTTCAATTTGATCGAAAAGAAAAGCTGAGTCTGCGATTTATCGGGTCATTTGAAATTATCAAAAGAATATGGTTAGTGGCTTATCGACTTGATTTACCGTCAAAACTAGAAAAGATTCATAATGTGTTTCGCGTATCTAGGTTACGACGATACCGATCAGACCCTTCGCACATAATTTCTCTGGCAGAAGTTGAAATTCAGCCTGACATGTCGTATAACGAAGAACTGATCAGAATTTTGGCCCGAGAGATTAAAGAGTTAAGAAACAAAAGCATATCTTTAGTGAAGGTTCTTTGAAAATGCCACAGCATTGAAGAGGCAACATGAGAACCCAAAGAAGCTATGAGAAAACAATATCCCAACCTATTCTCTAGTAAGATTTTCGGGGACGAAAATTCCTAAGGGGAAAAGTTATAACAACCCATTTTCAGTGAAATCAAAACAGTGGTTTTCGGACAACAAATCCAAAGTGAAAATTTTTATTTTATTATTTTTTTAATGTCTACATCATGATAGTAGAGTCATATAAAAATTTCGTTAAGAAATTTTATCGTCTGCATGTCTAATTTGATGAAAATGACTAAATCGCGTAAAGTACAAAAGTTGTGTTCTAATAGCTAAAAGTGTTAAATAGCTATAAAACTTTAAAGTGGAGGTCCTTATTGGATAATTAGTCTATTATTACTATTAGTGAACTTTTATGGACATCATTTAGATGACTTTAAATGTTATAAACCAATGTTAATTAAGTAAATTGTTAAATAAATAAAGAAAAATAAAGAAAAACACATGGATATTATCATTTTCACTTCATGTTCACCGAAATTAACCTAAAGTAAAGCCATTAATGGAGCTTGAAGGTTTCGCTATGTATTAACCTTGCATGTAAGTGCATTATTGCTCGGTTTTTAATGATTTCTATGTTTTTGGAGTCATTGTAGCTTAATCTAGCTAGCCCAAGGACTAATTTGCAAAACTGTTAAAGAGTAAGGGTTTCACCATTGATGAATGTGTATGTGTTTTTATGTTTAATGGAAGAAAATGAATCTTTGTTGTTAGATAAACAACTTTTGTTAAGTGATTTTAAATAAAATTGCAAATCAGAGGTTAAATTGAGAAATGCGTAAAATCCATGATGAAATTTGTAAATTAATGAAATGTATGGGCTGCTATGGGTCTATATAGAATTCGGCTAGCATGGGTGTGGACTAATTTGCATGAATTTGCATTTTTATGAGTTAAGGATTAAATTATAAAGAAGTCAAAAGCATTTGAGCAAAATAGTAATTTTGCCATAATATGAATTTTGGGTTAAATTGAATAGAATGATGCTTAAATAAGTTAAATTTGATTATATAAATCAAGAAAAGTAACATTCAGATTTAAATCAGGGAAAGGACAAAGTTATCGATTAGGACAAAGTTATCGACTAAACGATCAATTCCGTCATTTGAGTTCGAGGTAAGTTCGTGTAATTAAAAATTGAATATTTGTATTTATACTTTAATTGAAAGGTATGTGTATGGATTGTGAAATTAAAATATATGGTTATCGAATGCCTAATCGATGAAGTTCGAAGAATATCGAGCCCCGTTTGAACCTTAGGAATTCATAAGATACAAATGACATGTCATTAGGGTTACCGATTTGGTTGAGATCCTGCATGTGTTGCGGGCTCACAACAGCTCGTATGAGCTTACCAATTTGCAGCTCGTAAGAGTTTACTGATTTTTAGCTCATGTGAGCTTACTGTTATTTTAGCTCGAAAGAGCTTACCGTTTATGGCTCATATGAGCATACATGTACAAGAATTGACGGATTACCGTTTAATACACCTCGTGTGTACTACCTGTGTATCTAACGGCATTCTAAGTGGTTCAACGGGTACAGTTTTGTTACAGGTTGTATGAGTTTGATATGAATTAGCACAAGTGTTACATGAATTATATGGAAATGACCTTATATGATATATTGAAACATGAAATGAAGGTTACATGTACAAGAAAATTGCTTAATTGTTGAGTTCATCCATATTTATTGGTTATTATATATGTTTTACATGTCTAACATATTAGTGAATACATGTGTTTAGGCATTTGACCAAATTGAATTGGAAGATATTATGTTTACTTTCTTAAATTATGATTAAATGGTAAGTTAAATTCTAAGTTATACGAACTTACTAAGCTTAATTGCTTACTCTATTTATTTTTCCGTGTTTTTTTAGTGATTCAGAAGTTTGCCTGGATTAGAAGTCGTCGGAGATCTCATCACACTATCGACTGTTTTGGTACTTTTGCTTAATGTATTTTGGTTTTATGGCATGTCTAAGTCATTCGGCTAATGAAAGCCTATATGTTTTGTTATATAATTAGCCATTTGATTTGGATTGTTTTGGTATATGTTGGTTTGTATATATATGTGTAGCTAGCCTCATCTTGTGTGATTTATGATTGCCATGGGAATGCCTTGCTTGTGAAAGTGTATTTTGGCACTAAATGGTTAGAATTGAAATGAGAATTCATGCTAAGTTTTAGGCACAAGGTTTCATATATGTATTTGACCATATAGGTAGACTTTGGAGGTATGTTTAGTATGTTTTTAATTGGTCAATTGAGATGTTTAAGAGCATTATAGTTGTTGGTAATGATATGCATGATTTAGGCTTGATTGAGGTTGGTTTGAATGCCTATTGATGTTATGGTCATATGCTATTTGACGTGTTTAGGTTGATGCAAATTTGGGTGAGAAATATAGCTTAGAACATAGCTTATTTTTGTCCACACAGGCGTGTGTCTCAGCCATGTGTGACAGACGGCCAGGTGGCACGACTGTGTGTCCCCTGATACCTCTTTAGAAAACAAGTTAGTGAGTTACATGGGCTTGTCATACCGGCATGTGGTTGGCCATGTGACCTAAGTTAGTGAGTTACACGGGGTCGGACACGGGCTGGGACACAACCATATGATCCTATTTCGAATACTCACACGACTTAAAACACAGGCGTGTTTCTTAACCGCGTGAGACACATGGCCTAGGCACACGTGCGCGTGTCCCTTGCACTTTGAAAATTTTTTATATTTTCCTAAAATTTCCTTGAGTTTTCAGTTTAGTCCCGAATTGTTTTTAATGCTTGTTTTGGTCTTCGAGGGCTCATGTTAGGGACTATATGATTGAATTTAAATGACTTTTGTTTGGATTTGAGAAATGAACATGAAATGGATAATTGTTTAAGTGATAAGTTCAGTAATGCTCCATAACTCTATTTCAGCGACGGATACGGGTTAGAGGTGTTACACAGCATGCCATGACCGGTTGCCCGAAAGGCTTGGTTCACAAAACTAGAAGCACCTCAGTTGATAGACTAGCAAAACCAAAGGAAAAGGTGTCAGTATAGGACGTGAGAATATTATGAAATTACCTGAGTGAAGGGTGACTCGAACCACCAACCCAAGCCATATGACCCCACTTATCTTCAGCCATGGTGAATTTTTAAGCTTCATTAGTTTTTCATAGTTGGGAGTGGGAATTTTATTATATTATACTTTTTATGATGCTTATGGGTCGTGTTGGTTGGGTTCATGTATAATATTAATATCATACATAATTGTTTAAACTCAATCTAACTCAAAAAATGAATATTAAATTTTGTCTAAATTCATCCATATTTATAAATGACTAAACTAAATTGATTTAAATATATCCATATTATTATTTAGTTATATATATTGTTTAATATTTTGTAATTATATATATTCTTTTATTTTAAATTGTAATGATAAACAATTTAATATCTATGTTTTTAACAGGGGTAAATGCAAGAGGAAAGACAAGGACCTTGTTTGATTAAAAAATATAATATTATAAATTAGAATAATGATAAAATTGTATTTTAAACTCACAAATTTTATAATTTAATTTTAGTCTCTTTAAACTTTTTTTCTACCTTCACTCGTGATTTTTTATATTTATATTATAAAATTATATATTTAATTTTAATATGATATAAATTATATAATATAAAATTAAAAAATAATTCATTAAAAATTAAAAAATGAGCCAAGCCATGAATTTACCCAAGTCTAGCCCATACTCTAAATTAGTATTTTTTTTTTTTTGGTCTAATATTTTTTTAAACCCCTAGATATCATGCCCACCTTCAACCTTAAGCATGCAGCTAGGTTCTTTAACAAATCTAAAAAAAAGTTAAAATAAAATGTCTATCCCAGATCTTCAATAAAAGAACTAAAAATTAAATATTCTTTTTTTTATTTTAAAATCTTAGTCTAATCATTAACATTATTAGTATTTTCTATTAAAATTTATCTTAATATATTGATTAGATGACATATGATTGACAAAAAATAAATATATTAATCAAAATTTGACAACCCAACATGTTGATTAGATTGCATTCATATAAGATCACATATGATTGACACAAAATAAATATGCCAAGCTAAAAAAATTGACAAAAAAAATCAGTGGTGTCAATAATTGAATTAAAATTTTTAAATAAAAAAATTTAACTTTTAATTTTTTAATTATAGGGATTAAACATATTTGGTAAAAAAAGCAAGACAGATATTTATGTTAAAAGATGAGTTTTCTTTTTCAAAGTTGTATGAAATATGATGCTTATAATTTTAGCTGATATAAAAGCAATGACTTAAGAAACTATTAAATGTTGTTCAATTAGCTCACAATCTTGTCTTAATAGAATAACATGGATTGACATTCAAAGTTGATGAATGGACAAATGCTTTCTGTGTTTAGTAGTACTTTTTAGAAGTACATTTGAAGAAAAAGATTACTAAATAAGCAATTTTTTGTTAAAATTTTTGCCTTTTTAAAAAATCACTTTTTGTCAAATGAAAAAACTAAAATTTTTAACTTTTCTTCTTAAAAAAAAACTTTTCAAAACTTGATTACTTTTTCATCTCTTCAACAGTCCTTTCCCTACTCTAGTTCTCCTTTCTCTTTTATTTTCTTTGCTTCTTTAATTTTCTCCAAGGTTTTTGTTGCTCTCTCCCTCTCTCTCTTTCTACTCTCCTAATCCCATCTTCTCATTTCAACTCCCAATTTAACTTTCTCATTTTCCAGGTTAAACTCTTTTTGGTTGCTGCTGAGTTTGGTTGCTCTCCATTTCAGGTTAAGTTTCTCGTTCCACCTTTGACTTTCTTGAGTTTTTTGTTTGGTTGTTGAGTTTGATTCTTTTGCTAAGTTTAATTTTATTGGGACTTACAATGAAGCTATTAAAGGAGTCCTTATAATGGCAAACACAAACAACAATTAACCCCTAATAAAAGAGAAACGGTGAAAAATGGGAATTCTCTTTTACAACATCAATTAGATGAGTAGAAAGAATTTATTGAGAAATAAAAGATAACAGAACTTGACAAAGTTTTTAACAATGAAACCTTCATTAGTTACTATGCTATGTTTTTAAAGATTGAAAAAAAAGGGGTAGTCGCTATCCTTGGTACTAGTTCGTTTCTGGCTGCTGATTAGTTTTTGGCTGCCAAATTTGTTTGGCTTCAAGGATCAAAAACTTTCATGATCTCTTTCTTTCAAGGAAAATCCAGATTGAAAATCCCCGTTTTGTTCCCAAGTATGTCCCCCTTTTTTTTTCTCTTGGAAAGGAATGAGCTTTTCTTTGTGTTCTTTGAATGTTCAATTCCATGGTTGTCTTTTTGGTTTTTTTCTCTTTTTTGTTTCATTAATAGTTGTGATTAAAGCTCGATTAAGGTTGTTGGCTTGAAATGGCGAACTTTTTCATTTTTTTTCATGGTAAAAGGGGATGTTAAATATTTATAGCTTGGGATTTCATGCTAATGGAAATCTTGATATATTTTTAGGTGTATTTGGTTAGGAAGAATATCTAATTTTGCTTGGTTCATTTGATTTCAGCTGCCTTTTCTTTTTTATTTTTTTCCTGCAGTTCTAATTTGAGGGTACGTGTACAAAGGAAATTTTCAAGCTTGTTTTAGCTGAATTTAGATGTTGGGACTTGAAAGATCAGTCTTGAAAACTTCACACTGGTTCATAAAAAAATTGTTCTTTTTTCAACTTAATTAGCATATCCTCAGATCTCATGTTTGAATGACGTGGCTAAATCATAACTTAATTGGCAAAAACACCTTTCCTTCAAAGGAAATCTGAAGTTGAAATCGTTTTTTCTCAGCCAACTTTGTATTTTATGTATCTGTGTGTATGTACTAGAAAGATAAACTCTTTTTCTGCTGATCCATATTTCTCAGGTTAACTTATTGTTTGTTTTGCTCTGATGTTCTCTTTATGACGTGTGATTATTTATATGATTGTTATTTGGTAAATTACGGCTGTGGATACTCTTTATATCTAATATATTGGATATTGTGATGATAAAATGTTCTTCCAATTTTAAAACTGTACGACTCAATATCCTCAAGTTTTGCTAGGTTCAGTAAGAAAATCTCATAAGCACCTTTCTCTAGCCTATATGTGACATCCTTTGCTAATACCAATAAAATGTATTTCATATATCTATATCGTGTTGCACTTATTTCCTTGCACAGGATACTCTTTGAGGATCAAGTAAGAATAAGAAGACTGTAACTTGTTTTGATTTCAAATTATGCTACCCTGGCTTTATTTTGTTAAATACTTGCACTTCTTTAGTGAAGACCTTAAAGTAATGATATCCTGTTTCTTGAGGTCTCATTTCTCTATTGGGCAGTATCCTCTCTGAGAAGCTTTAAACCCACAGTTTTTGAATATTGAATTTATGTTCTACTTTTTTAGTTTTATTGATAATTGTTTAATGTTTGATTTTGGATATAAAATTTGTTTATAGGTGATGAGTATGATTAACAAATCCAGCGTTGATCAAAGGGAGAAGAAAGATATTTTACAAGGCATGGAATGTTTTAATAGCAGATATGCATGATGGAAAAAGTGATGATGATGTTGGTGAATTAAACAATTCAATGGATTTAACAAGAGATGCTATAGATTCTAGCTTAATGAATTCACTCTAAATTACAAATGCTAATATAAAATTTGGCATATAAAGATTATCCCTTTTTGCAATTTTAATCCAAATACATGAAATATTTTAATTTGTTAGGTTTATGTTTTCTACATTAGAGAAATATTTCATATGAGTTATATATTCAAATTAAATTTTAAAATAAAATAATACAAATGTGTTAAAATCATTAATTAAAAAAATATTTTTAAATTAATACAAATATGTTAATATCTAATGGTTATATTTAAATATTTAAAATATAGTTTATATATTCTAATTAAAATTTAATATTAATTGCTTAAAAATATTTAAAATTTATATTTCATATATTAAAATATTAACAAGTTATAATAAATTATTTTTTATATTCTTACTAAAATTTCGTAATATTAATTAATTTGAACATTATTTAAATACATCTTTGTTATTTTATAATACCATGTTTAAAATATACATTTTATTTCTCAAAAATACTTTTTTTATAGCAATACTAAACACTCAAATCTTAAACTAAACTTTTCAAAAGTACTCTTTAGATGGCATTATTCATAATAGTTTGGATGAGATATGCAACTACATACTATTAGAGTTCATCACGATAACTTACTTCTGGAGGTGAAGTATATTTGGTCGGATTTTGCAAGAGGTATGTTGTCGCCAACGATGCATGTAAAGCTGCACCGTATGGAAAAACATCTTCATTTACTCTGAAGGAGGGTGAATGTCCCGAGTGAACTGCTCCTTCCGTCTCCTTCATTCCAAGAAAGAAAAAAAGTCCAGGGATCGACTCTGAAAAGAATGCAAAATCCTCTCCTCCCATCTGCGGCTGCATTTCTATAATGTTCTCAAAGCCCAAAATCTCCCCTGCAACCTTTCTGAAATGCTCATGCAACTCTTTGTTGTTTGAGTTCACAGGGTACATGGACCTTTCGTCAAAGATCACTGTCGCATTGCATCTTTGTACGCTTGCTTGTTTCGATATAACCTGTAAGTTTGCTTTGTGTGATTACATCAATAAATAAATAAAGCTATGTACATTAGAAGTAAGAGAGAAGTGCACCTCCTCAATCCTTTGTCTGAGTTGAAGAAAGCTTTCTTTTGAAAATGCCCTGAAAGTGCCACCAATGGTGACAGAATCCGGAATGACATTGAATGCACCACCCCCTTGGAATTTCGCAATGCTGACCACCTGTCAAATTTATGTTTAAATGAGCATATATGTAAACAAAGTATCTGGAACCTATACAAATATCTTGAATTGCAACTAGATAATACTTTAACACAAGTGAAATCTATAAAAAAGAGTCAAAGAAACCGATAAAACATGAACAGCATAATGCTATAAATGAAATGGACTAGTTTCAAAACCAAAAGCTATACAGGTTATGTAAACTGAAAATCATTAGATGCAATTTGCATAAGTTCTTACTTGACAAAAACAAGGATGGGGGAGATTAAATACATGAATGGGTTTGAGGCAGGTTCTCCAAGGTGAAACTTTAGGAGCATTTCTAATTAACAGGGAGCAAAAGGAACCATGGAAACTAAGTAGAGCATGAGCGCAATACAGAGAAATATTACCTGAGAATCCAAGGGATCAGCTTCACGTGAAACTAGATGTTGCAAGCTAACAATCACATTGGAAGCTGCTAAAATGGGGTCTACTGTATGCTGAGGAATTGCAGCATGTCCCCCTTTTCCATTAATTACAGCCTCAAAGAAACCCATTGCAGCTGAAATTGGACCAGGTCGAGAGGCCACCATACCGATGGGGACTCTAGCTGTAACATGGAGTGCAAAGATGGCATCAACATTGTCTAAAGCCCCTTCATCTAACATTATTTTGGCTCCCCCACCCCCTTCCTCTGCCGGTTGAAAAATAAGAACAACTGTTCCCTATTAAACAACGATTTTGAAGTTCATATGTACGGCGATGTACCAAATCAAGCAACCTAAGTTCAATTAAGAATTCAATTGCTACTTGCGAGGTCAAACCTATAAAACAAGGAAGGGAAAGTATGGCAAGGAACCTGCAAATCATTTTGATTATGTTGAAGCATCTTTGCAGCACCAAGAAGCATAGCAACATGAGCATCATGTCCACAAGCATGCATCTTTCCAGGAACCTTGCTCTTATGCTCCCACTCCACCAGTTCCTTTAACAATCAAAACCCAAAAATACCTTCTCACAGAAATTTCATATAAAAAGAAACTATGGTAATATTGAAGGTACTGATAATTTTTTCAACTTAGATCTAGGCTCATAAACCCTACAAAATATGCTAGTTGATGAAAGTGATGTGATTGCCTAAACTAGTCAATATTGTAAAAGACTACCTCCATGGCAAGAGCATCCATATCTGCTCTGAGTGCAACAAAAGGAGGCTTGCCGGTGCCAATATAGCCGACAACACCGGTAACAGCAATCGGGTACTTGTAAAGGATGCCCATAAGATCAAGCTCAGCTCGTATAAGCTTACTAGTCTCAAATTCTTCATAACCAAGCTCCGGGTTTTCATGTATTTTTCTTCTAATATTGACCATCCAATTCACAATCTCTGGTTTCTTGGAAAATTCAAGAAAGTTGAGTGGGATTTGCGCTAAGGCTTCCTTGTTTAATGAAAGATTTGAAGAAATGGGTGAAGGCATAAACGAATGAAGAGTGAAAATCAGTAAAACCCACTTGAGGAAAGCCATGAAAAAGAAAAGACTACGGATTAGAAGAAACTTAGGTTAGTACTTAGAAAACAAAAGATGTGAAGGAAACAATGGCTTTTGCTTGGGAACAGAAAATAGAACAGCATAAAAGGGAACTAGTAAGTACTTAGACATGAAAGCATGTCACATGAAAAACAAAGAGGTTCGGATGGATGTTTCGGCCTTTGGGTGAACTTATCGGGTCAACCTACAGTTAAAACTCTCTCTCTCTATATATATATATATAAAAGTGAATTTTTAGAATTCGAATAATAAATTAATGTATATACTTATTTAGTTTTTAAAATTTATAAAAATTAAAAAATTCTAAAGAATTTTTTTAATTTTAAAATAATAATTTTGTGACTTAAATAAGTTAATTAATAATTTAAGTTTATCATATTAAAATATCTTATTTTTTGTTATTTTGCTTTGAATTTTTTTTAAATATATATGATTTCAAATTCATGAGTTCTAACATAGAATTAGTTTATATCATTTGTCACATGTCAATTATACATTGATTATTTTTGCTACCATATAAAAAAAATTTTAGTATATTGGAGTACTTTGTAAAATATTTGACAAGTACCAAACCAAACAAACAAACAAAAAAATGATTAGGTATCAAATTAAAAAAAGAGTCAAGTTTAAGTACTAAACCCAAAAATATTAAGTACCAACTTAAGAAAAATTATTAAATTTAAGTACTAAATTAAAGAAAAGTGTCAAATTTATGTACTAAATTGTGCAAAGAAAATTAAGTACCAAATTAAAAAAATAGTGTGAATGGGAAATGTTTTCTTATATATTTTTAACCATTATTTTTATTCCACATCATTTTCATGTCCTATTATAATTAAAAAAAAATTTACTCAAAACTACAATACACCGTTTTGGATGATTTAAAACCCAAAAAACTGATACAATTCATCTTGTTTATTTCAATGTTCTTCCATCATAAAGAAAGGGCAAAGCTGAAGTTTAGAAGGGAAGCAACAACAATGAACGGAGAATGGAGCTTCCAAGAGTGTTTTCAATCACCGATCAAGTTTAAATCTGGGGAAAACCCCAAAAAAATTCCTCCCTAATTCCCAAATTTGTCCTGATTCCAACAAATAAAACAACTTCTCCTAAAAATTTCAATATTTCTGTTTAAAAAAAAAAAAAACACAAATTTTCCCAAAACCCACTATCATCCCTTCCCTGAGCAGAAGGGTTACCACGGTTTTGAACTTATCACAATTTTTTTAACCTATTCAAAACTCTTTTATTTACCCATATTGTAGTTTTGGGTAAAATTTTTTTAATTATAATATTACATGGAAATGATGCCGAATTAAAATAAATCAGACGACAGGACTTAGAAAAATAAAAATTTATCATTTTATAATTTTTTAAAGTCAGGTCATTTTTTATGTAGTTTATACTTTTTTAAAATGTAAGGTTAGATACATTTAAGATTTAGTACTTGTATTTAGTATTTAATATTTAAAGTTTAGAGTTTAATATTTAATATTAGTGGTTAAAATTTAAGGTTTAAAAATTTAGGATTTTTAAGTTTAAGATTTAGAATTTTAGAGCCAAATATTTAAGATTTTAGAATTTTATTTAGGGTAAATTACACCAACAGTCACCGAACTTTGGGGTAATTGACAAAACAGTCACCTAGGTTTCATTTCAGTCACTTAACTTTTAAAAAGTAACAAAACAGTCCTTTTTGTCGTTTTCTGTCACAGACGTCACGGTAAAGTGATGTGGCGGGTAACGGCGTCCTTGCTGTCATCCTTAAGTCCAGCTGGCCGGTTACTAACACTTTAACAATAGTACCAGCAGCATTTTAGGGTTAGAGAAAAAGAAAAAAAAGAAAAAAAAGAGGAGGAGGAGGAGAAGAAGAAAAAGAAGAAAAAGAAGAAGAAGAAGTAGCAGCAGCCATTGAAACTCCATGTCTTTGCTCTTTTTCTTCTTCTTGAAACCCTTTAACTCGTCGGCTCAGGGGAAGATGTACGAGTCCGATAGAGTCATTGACGATTGTTATGATAATAGCTGAGCTGTTAAGTTCTTAGTAGTTGAGAACAGTTGCTAATAACTGTTAGCTGTTATTGCCAGTTATGATAGCAGTTATTAGTTGCATGTGTCTATATAAACATGCATCGTCACCTTTCAATATGTGTGTATTTTCTCAAGTCATCTCTTTTGAATATACAAGAGTTTATTCATATTGTCTTCTTCGTTAAGTATAACCTTAACATGGTATCAGAGGTCATTTCGTTCCTGCGGTAATTACTTATGACTTCTCCGTCTAGTCCATCTGTTGTTCACTCTGTTACACCAACAATGTCATCTGCTCTAACAGATGAAGTTGTCAATAGTAGGTTTTTCTCTACCAAGAGGGTTAGTGTGCTTCTAGATGATAATAATTACCTATTATGGCGTCAACAGGTCCTTCTTGCAATCAAGACCTTTAAGCTTCAAAAGTTTATTGATTCGCACTTTATTCCTCCTCCTTTTTTTGTTCTTGATGATGCAGGTGTTTCACAAGAAAATCCTGCGTTCACACACTTCGAACAGCAAGACAGTGTGCTTGCGTCATGCTTGTTATCATCGGTGAGTTCTTCTGTTCTTCATCATCTTATTGGTTTGGATACAAGCATTCAAATCTGGAATGCGATTGTAAGTTTGTTTGGCAGCAAAACAACTTCTCAATTGATGTTTTATAGAATGGCGCTTTATTCTCAATGAAAAGCTGATATTTCTATGAAAGAGTTTTTGATAAAAGTTAAGGGATATTGTGATAATCTTGCTAACTGTGAGGAGGTTATCAGTGATCGAGAGCATGTTATAGCTATACTTAATGGCTTATCATCAGAGTATGAGGCCGTAATTACGATCTTTACTGCAAGTCCAGTGCCTTACAGTGTTCAGGGTGTTTCTACAATGCTTCTTGATTTTGAAGCACATCAGCAACTATCTGTTTTTGACACTCCCAGTTCTGCAAATGTGGCTACTCATCAACCTGCAAGATCTGAGACTAATGTAACGTCCACCCCGCCTTATCGTCCACCCTCTGGTAATCGTGGTCGAGGGCGTGGTCAATCGGTTGGTTCTCACTTTCAGTGTCAGTTATGTAGAAAGGCCAGTCATCTTGTGGATCGCTGCTACTATCGTTTTGACACCACTTATAAAAGTTCAAGTTATCGGCCTCCTGCTTCACCATAGGCCAACGTCTGCATGGTTGGAAATGGTCATCTCTCTATCAATCCCTAGATGAATCCATCTGTGTCTACTATACCTCCCTACCCTTTACAGAATTGGTTTGTTTCTCCAGCACAGCTTCAAAACCCTCAATAGAACTGGTTTGCTTGTTCAGCACAACCTCAAAACTGGACCAATCCATTTGCTGTCAATCCTGTGCAACATGTCAGTGCACCTGTTACAGGATCAACTTCTTATCCTCCTCAAGCACTTATTGCTACCCCTGAATCAGTGGGTGATAACGCATGGTATCCAGATTCAGGTGCGTCACACCATCTCACTAATTCTCCTGCTTCACTTAGTGATAGTGCTCCGTACCATGGGTCAGGTAAGGTGTATATGGGCAATGGTAGTGCTCTCTCTATCAGATCTACTAGTCAGTCTTCCCTTATTACACGATCTCGTCCTTTGTTCATGAAATCTCTACTGCTTGTACCTGGAATAACTAAGAATTTACTGTCAGTATCCAAATTTACAAAGGATAACAAAGTAATGTTTGAGTTTTCTCCTACACAATGTCAAGTTCGTGACCTACAAACAAATGAAGTGCTCCTTCGGGGTTCCGAGTACAATAGGTTATATAAACTTGATCTACCTGTCACAACACAAAAAGCTGTAACTCCTGCTGTAGCTTAGTGCTTTGCTGCTCGGTCTCTTTCTCCCCTCAGTCTATGGCATTCACGGCTTGGACATCCTTGTGTTGCGACACTCAAAAAGGCATTACATCATTGTAATATAGATTTTGATTCTTCTCAAGATTTTCTTTAATGTGTTGCTTGCCATCTAGGCAAAGAACGAAAGTTACCATTTTTGAAGTCGGTTTCTGTCTACAATAAGCCATTACAATTGATTGTTACTGATGTATGGGGTCCTGCCCCAATTCTTCTAACAATTTTCGTTATTACATTGCTTTCACTGATGCCTATTCAAGATATACGTGGCTTTATTTTTTGAAAAAAAAGTCAGAGGTTCTTCATGTGTTTTCATTGTTTCATAAGCAAGCAGAACGAGCTCTTGGTCACAAGTTAATTGCTCTTCAAACCGATAGCGGTGGTGAGTTCCAAGCACTAAAAAGTTATCTATCTCATCAAGGTATTCAGTGGAGGATCACGTACCCATATAGTTCAGAGAAAAATGGTTTAGTCAAAAGGAAACACAGACAAGTTGTAGAAGCAGGGTTGTCCATGCTTGCCCTTCACCAGTGTTGTCTTCTTGATAAATTGGTTGCCCTCCTCTCCTCTAGGTAATTTGTCACCATATGAGAAGCTTTTTTAGGTGCCACCAAACTATTCTGTCTATGCTTTCCAAACCTCAGACCCCATAACACCCACAAGCTTTAATTTCGCTCCACCCTATGCATATTTTTAGGTTACTCACCTCAGCATAAGGGTTACCGATGTCTGGCCGAAAATGGAAAAATATATGTTTCACTCCATGTTACTTTTCATAAGTCAACATTTCCTTTCAAAAATAGTAACCTTAAGTTTCCTAGCCTTACCACTAATACTCCTTTGCAGTCAAGCTCAAAGTTGCTAATTATGCATCCTAGAAGTCTACCTACCCCTATTCCAAATGAAACCACACCATATGTACCTACTCATTCGACGCCTAGCCTACCTCAACCTGTACTTTAGCCTACTGCCCATTTTATTTCTAATAATACTCCAACTACACCATCACCTCAACCGTCACCTCAAACTCCTCAATCAACTCAACCATAACCTCTTGTTCATTTACTTAATGTCCCTATTGTTTCTCTACCCCCTACACAAGCCAACTCTTATGCCATGACTACCCGTAGTAAAGCTGGGATATTTAAACCTAAGGCCTTCTTAACCAAGGCAGCTTGTTTATCAAGAGACACACCAGGTGACATTCATGAAGCAATGAAGGATGAGTGCTAGTGGGCAGCAGTTCACAGTGAGCTTCAGGCTCTTCTTAAGAACAACACATGGAGCCTCTGTCCTCTCCCTGATAAACGTCAAGCTGTGGGATGCAAATGGCTCTTCAAAGTGAAGAAGAAGGCTGATGGGACAGTAGAGAGGTATAAAGCTCGCTTAATGGTAAAAGGGTTTTCACAGCATACTGGTATTGACTTTCATGACACATTTAATCCAGTGGTTCGTGCTGCTACCATTCGGGTTGTGCTAGCTATTGCTGTCATGAAAAGGTGGTTCCTACGACAAGTTAATGTCAACAACGCTTTCCTCAATTGCGGTTTGACAGAGGAAATCTACATGGAACAACCACCTGGCTTTGAGGTGTCAGATGACAATGGCCAGCAGCTTGTTTGTAAGTTAAACAAAGTGCTCTATGGACTGCGACAGGCACCTAGAGCATAGTTTCATACCCTTAAGCATTATTTGGTTACTCAACTCAGTTTTGTTGCTTGAAAGACTGATACTTCCTTGTTTATTCGAACATGCTCTAAGGAGGTGGTATTACTTATCGTCTATGTGGATGATATTATGATAACATGTAGTTCTAATGATGAAATAAACAGTGTAATTCAACAGCTGCACAATAAGTTTACGCTTAAGGACATGGGGCACCTGAATTTTTTTCTTGGTATTGAAGTGCAGCGCACAGCCATGGGGGTGTTTCTCAATCAGAAAAAATACATCTTAGAAGTGCTTGATAAGACTTACATGTTAGGAGCTGCTGCTACTCTTACACCAATGGTGACTACTTCAAAACTGACTGCGTCTGATGGTAGTCTTCTTTTTGTTGATGTCCATTTGTATCGTAGTACAGTGGGAATGCTTCAGTATTTATGTATCACACGCCCAGAGCTGTCATTTTGTGTTAACAAATTGAGCCAGTACATGAATCTTCCAAGTGAGAGTCATTGGAAAGCAGTTAAACGTGTGTTAAGGTATCTCATTGGCACTGCTGATCATGGATTATATTTCTCTAAAGGGTCAGTCGAGTTTGTTGGCTATTCAGACGTTGACTGGGCCTCATCCATTGAAGATAGACGCTTCACCACTGGATATGTTGTGTATCTAGGGGTGAATCCTGTTGCATGGTGTTCCAAGAAGTAAAATGTTGTATCCAGATCTTCTTCTAAAGCAGAATATCGGAGCCTTGCTAACTATGTATCGGAGCTTTTATGGGTTAAACAACTGGTAACTGAGATTGGTCTCTCAAAGTGTCCACCTCCTGTGGTATGGTGTGATAACACGTCTACTGTTTCTGTTGCTGCAAATCCCACGCACCATGCTCGTATGAAGTATGTAGAGATAGATCATCACTTTGTTCATGAAAAAGTCCTAGATGGAACGCTGCAAGTGAATTTTGTTCCATCATCAGAGTAAATAGCTGATGTTCTCACCAAGCCTGTTTCCCCCAAGTGTTTTGACTGGTTTAGACGTGCTCTTCGAGTGTTGCCGCAAAATGATGTTCTCAAATGTTCAAACAACAAGAAACCAGGAGAATGTTAGGATAATAGCTGAATTGTTAAGTTGTTAGTAGTTGAGAACAGTTGCTAATAACTGTTAGCTGTTATTGCCAGTTATGATAGCAGTTATTAGTTGCGTGTGTCTATATAAACATACATCGTCACCTTTCAATATGTGTGTATTTTCTCAAGTCATCTCTTTTAAATATACAAGAGTTTATTCATATTGTCTTCTTCATTAAGTATAATCTTAACAACGATGAATAGCGAACAACTTTTAGGAAAATAGAGAAGAAGCACAAGCTTTATTACGAAAATTCGAAATCGACCAAAAAGTACATCAAGTTTCAGCTTATATTTTAAAAAGAAACAAGTTTTCTCTTGTTTGCTGATTATTTTGGTTTGAACTTCTCTAAGAAGAAGCAACCTAAACAAGTCGATTTATCAGAAGTTTTGGATTTCAAATCCATTTCAGAGTCATTCAATCAAAATGGTAAACTTCCTCCAGGAGTTGTACATGTTAATTGTGGATTTGATCATCCAATTTTTGGCTTGGAAAATCGTATGTATACCTTTTCAAACAATTTATATAGCAAATGAAATCTGAATCCAAATTTTCAATTTCATGTTCGCAAACATAGTATTGGTTCTATTTTCGGTGAATTGTTTTGAAGATACATGGTTCTATTTTATTCCCAGCGCATTAACATTGGATGAACAATATACATGGATAAGGGAAAGTTTAACAAACTTTTCGCAACCTCCAAGCAGAACAAATCATAATGTTATTTATGGACCTATAAGTAACCTGTTTGTTGCGGCAAAGGAAGGTAAAGTTTTCATTCAGGGGGAGAGGTTTGACAACAGTTTGGATTCTGAACCAAGTGCTTCTGTAAGCAATGGAGATTCTCATAGATGGAAGTTTTACAAGGAAGACATTGCACGATCAAGGGGACTGTTTTTTACAGTCTATTCTTCTTCTGCTGCTTCTTCTTCTTCTTCTTCTTCTCTGTTAAAATTTTTTTAGGGTTTTTTTTCAATTTCTTCATCCAACATGGCAAGTTAACTGGCCACATCAGCTAGTTAACTTGCCACATCAGCGGTTCTGTTAAGACACTAACGGAAAGTGTTAGTCAGTGATTGTTTTGTCACTTTTTTATAACGTTAGTGACTGTTTTGTTAGTTTTCAAAAGTTGGGTGACTAAAATGAAACCTAGGTGACTATTTTGTTAGCTACCCTAAAGTTGAGTGACTGTTGGTGTAATTTACCCTTTTATTTAAATACAAAATTTTAATATTATATCAAAAAAATAATGACAAAGGTTTTGTAAGTATTATTAGTGAAGTCATTTCCTAATTTTTTTTTACATATGTATCTCAAAAAATAATGGGTAAATTGCCAGTAGTTACTCAAGTTATAAGGAGTTTTTTGTAGCACTTCATACCCAACCCAATTGTCGAGTCCAAATGTGTGACACCAAACTTAGACTAACTTCTCTTTCAAAAACAACAACATAAGCATAAAACATTTATCACATTTTTAATTAAAAACAAATTCAAGTCATTTTAAACACTTTAGAAACATTTTTAATAGAGTTCTAGGTGTTTGGGGATGATCGAGATCAAGTTTAGGTTTTTGAGGGGGCTTGTTTTGCCACACTTTGTAATACCCCGAAATTTTCTACAGTAAGAAAGTAAGATAGTATCTTGATATAGTAAAATAAAGAAATAAAGTGATAAAAAAGGAAATTTTAAGTTAAATATATTATGACATATTAATTCAAGAAAGGATTAAATCGTAAAAGTAAGAAAAGTTTTGTTACCCAAGAGTAAATACTCTAAAATTGAGGGGTTAAAGTGTAAATATGAAAATTTTAAAGGACCAACAGTGCAAATATTTTATGGGTGGAATGATCTAGAAAATAAGGAAAATGGATGAATTAGGACCAAATTGAATAGGTAAAAAATTATGAGGGATTAAATTGTAATTTTACCAAATTAAATGATGACTCAAGGATGGAATTTTAAAAGATCATAAAGGACAAAATGGTTAATCAATAAGAGAGAGAATTCTAGAATGTAATAATTATGTTGATGATATTTTAAATTAATTATATAAATATTATTTTATTAATATTTTAATAAGATATTTATTATTTTATTATTTATTTAGTATATAAGGAAGGAATGATGAAGAATTCTCTTCATCTTTCCATGCATGCACCCATGTTAGAAGAGAAGAAAAGGAAAAAAGTTTTCTTTTCTTTACAATTTGGTCCTTTCACCAAAAATTCACCATTTTTACTTAGAAATCAAAAGAATTTCCATAGCTACCAAGAGAGTAAAATAATAAGAAGATAATGGAAAGCTAGAATATCAAGTTAGATTCAAGAAATAGAAGCTGGAGGAGAGAGAAAATCAATTTAAAGATTGAAATCAATAGGACAAGCTAACGTGATGCTGGAGACCTCGACCAAGAAAGGAAAAGATAAAGTTAACGAGGGGTAGCTCAGAAATTACAGTTTTTTTTCTATAATCTGAATCTAATTATTAATTGTTATAATATTTATTTAATGTATATGGTAAGTGTTGAGGTGAGTAATTGATATTTGATAATTGATTGAAATGGATTGAATTGGTAGATATTTATATTGATTGGAAATTGAAAGTGATTGTATTGAATTAAATGAGTTATTGTGATATTGAATTGAAAATATGAGAATTTGTGATTGATATGAATTTGATTGAAATTGAATTGAGAAAGTGAATTGGAAACCCTATTAATTAGTCAGGCTAGTCGGATATAGTTGGCATGCCATAGGATTGGAAGTGTTCAGGGATACTTCAACCTTGAGTCGATGAGACACTAGGTGTCATACTGTTACTTCGGATAGATTTGATGAGGTACTGGGTACCAAACTACTTTGGCTTGGCCGATTAGACACTGGGTGTGAACTATTGCTTCGAACTATCCGATGAGGCACTGGGTGCCATACTGTTGTGTTTAGTTGGATCCGTGTATCTGCCAAAGTCCAAGTCATGTTAATAGAGGTAAATAAATGAATTGGAAAATTGAATGATATTGAATGATTGTGAATATGAAATGGAATGAGATATTGAATTGAGATATGAAAATGAAAAGTACGAAACAATGGTTGCATGAAATAAATATTGATGCAAATAATGAAATGGATATTGATATAGTGAAATGATATGTAAATCAAAATAAAGAATATTAGAAATGAAGTTGATATAGTGAATTGAAAATAAAATGTAAAATGTATTGTAAATTCATGGAATACATGAGTTAAATACTCATGAATTGAATATGGAATGGATAGTGTTATTGTTAAATTAATTTGTGTTCATATTGTGAAAAGTTATCTGGCATAGCAAATTATAAAGATTGAATATGTTATAAATGAATATACGTGAAATTGTGATTTATGTGATAATTGAGTATGGTATATAATGATGTATTCATGAATTGAGTATTGTATGACTAATGCCATTATATGAATAAATATGGTTTGATATGTGTATGACCACTTATATAGTAATTGTGTGAATTAGGATATTGTTAAATAAATGAAAAGTGATACTTATGATACTAGACATAAATATGTCCTTATAATTTAATTTTGCCTATTATATTATATTATATTATTTTTAAATATTCGAATTATAGAAATATGCCCTTGTATTATATTGAAGAGATGTCATTGAGGTTGTGGGCATCCATCTCATCATATCTCTAAGTGCTAGGAGGGTATGTTTAAAAATTTTGGAATAGAATGGCATGTACTTAGGAAGATCAAGTGTGTTTCAAGTAGTAGGTGTAACAGCTCGGTTTTGGGCCTAATCAGAACAGTGATTCCAAAACCAAAAACCTGAGATCAAGAAATTATTTTTAATATTATTTTATGTGTTCTAGCATAATTATATGAGTGTATGGAAATTTTGGTGAAATAATTTTAGTGATTGCATACTTAATTTTGAAAAATGACTAAATCGCGTAAAGGTTAAAAGTTCTATTTTGCTAGCAAATTATGTTAAATAGTTAATGGACTAAAATGTGAATAAGCCCTTTAAAATGAGCATAGCTGACCATAGGAAGTCATATGGGGACAAAGGAGTTGAAAAGTCAAAATTGGTGGGTGGATGACTTAATAAGTTAATATAATAAAATAAAACAAAAAAGAAAGGTTGTCATTTTTTATTTCTTCTCCTTCATCCACCGAAAATGGCAGCAAACAGGGGGGTTTAAGAGCTCCAAAATTTCAGCCACTTAGTTCTCTCACAAGTAAGTCATTTAGATGGGTATTTTTTTTATGATTTTTGTACTTTTGAGACCCTTGTAGCATAAGCTTGCTAATGGAGTGATTATTTTGCAAAGTGGTTAAGAGTTTGGTGTTTTGCCATGAGAGCAACTATGTTGTTTGCTGTAATTTTATAGAAGAAAATGAATCTTAGTTGCTTAGTAAACAACTTTTGTGAAAAGATTTTCATGGAAAATCACTAAATAAACTAGTTTGTAGAAATTGTAAAATGGGTAGTAATATTGTGAAATAATGGAAATCTTGAGTTGCTATAAGAGTAAAAAGGGCTCGGTTAGGCCTAAGGAATGAAGAAATTTGATAAAAATTGATTTTCGAGCATTGGGGCTAAATCATAATTTTATGAAAGTTTAGGGGCAAAATTGCAAATCGGCCAAAGTGTGTTTTATGGGAAGCTAGGGATGATTCTAAAATTTGGCTAAGCTTGGGATGTGATTAATTTCATGAATTCATGCTTTTACGTGATAGGGACTAAATCGTAAATATGTGAAACTTTAGGGGTAAAAATGTAATTTTTGCCAAAATGTGAATTTGGGTCAATTTGAGTAGTGATGAATAAATGAGTTAAATGTATTGTTATAGATGATAAACGTTAAATTATACATATTTTTACCCTATGTTTAGCCTATATTTTGGATGAATTATGATCAATTTTGTGCGAATCGATGCTCTTAATCTTCCTTTTTCATATCTTATACTCAGGAGAGCATAGGGAAGAGAAAAGAACGGAAAACAGGCTAAAAACGGTGAAAAATGGGCCAAAATGTGTGAACTACATGGCCCAAGACATGCCACACGACCGTGCTAACGGGGGTGCCACATGAAGATCACACGGTCAAAGCCCCGATAAGCATGGCCAGGCCACACGGCCGTGCCTCCACCGATAGAATCACACGGCCTCTTGTCAAAATCACACGGGCGTGGCACACGGGCGTGTTCTAGTCGTGAGGAAGAGGAATTTCACTCGGATTTAAATACTTAAAGGCTAAGAAAGGCTCCCCCAAAACTCTATATAAAGACCCTAGGAGGCAACTCTAAGGGTGTACTTGATTTCCCCCTACCAAGGGTAATCTTTTCCCTAAAGTAGGGAGTCATCTCTCTGCTGACACGAAGAGTGAAAGCCAGGAATTACTCCAAGGGAAGCCGATTAATTCATCTAAGAAGCCGGAATTCTGCAGAACATAGAGGATCTCCCTAAATTCCTTCAGGGGTTTTTGGTTTCTTTTATGTTTTTTTATTTTATATCTTCTGAGATGTTTTCCTTCTTTATTATGAACTAAACCCCTCAAATACTTGAAGGGGATGAAACCTAAGATAGATCTTGTTATTTATTCTTGATTTATTTGATAAATACTTGAATTGTTCTTAATTATGCGTTCTTCATTCTTGATTTAATAATCCTAGGTATTATTTCAAGAATTAGATGTGCTTAGAGCAGAGGAGCAAAAGTCCCTGTGATAAGAGTAGATCTACCATAATTAAGTGGAGTTGCATGCAACCCTAGACAAGGGTGACATAAATCTGCCGGATTAGGGTCAAACCTAATATGGGGAGCCATAGATCGAATTAATGCAACCTAGGGAGTTAATTAATAAGGGAACTTTAATTAACAACTTAGGCCTAGTTGCTCTACGCCTCGACGGAGGGTTTAGCATAAGTTAGGGATCTCTAGGGATCAAGTCAAGTAAAGAAATCATATAGTTTAAGAAAATAATAAAAGTGAAGTCTAGGTGGATTCTCCCTTGAGTATTGCCCATATCAATCAGCTTTTCCCTAAAAGTTTTCCCAATTCACTCTTTAAACTTTCTTACTTAGTTTTAGAATTAGTTTAAACAACCCTCTTTTATTTTTAGGTTAGATAATAGAAAGGAAGTAAGTACTAGTACTTTTGGTTCCCTTGGGTACGGTAACTCGGTCTTGCCACTAAGCTATACTACTGTTCGACAAGTGCGCTTGCCTCAACGTCATAATATTAGTTGGTTTTGGTGTGATCAAGTTCTTTATAAATTTTATTACTTTATATCACGCATATCAATAGATCAAGGAAGACGAGGTTCAGGCTTAGAACGGGGGAAGGAGAAGACTTTGGACTAAAATGCAAAACTTGATCTTTTGGACCGAGGTAAGTACATATGTTAAATATAATGTTTATTTGTTGTATTGAAGAATGAATAGTAAATTTAATTATATTAATTATGGTATAATGATAATTCAATGTTCGAGAACTACCGAACGCAAAGTTGAACACTTTCGTTCGGTACCAAAGGATGTAATGACGAAAAGAACTATGAATGAATCATTGCCAAGTGTGTCTAGGTGAAATCGTGTAAGACCATAGTTAGGCTGTGGCATCGAGATATGATTTTATGTGAAATTATGGAATAAAATAGTTTTGGTTACGTGCATAGTATTATGTGCGAGCTAATATGTGTACGGGATAGCATTAATTACGAGGGTGATGTTATGTGCAAAACCAACGTAATTGTGTTATTAGTGGTGAGTTGTGTACGAACCACCGTGAATGTGTCATTAGTGGTGGGCTGTACGCGAAACCACCAGGTAATAGTTGAAATTGATGAGCTAAGTGCGAATTACCTTGTTGATGACTAATATCAATGGGCCAAGTGCGATACCATCGTAAGATATCGATAAAGGTGGGCTATGTGCGAAACCACCGTCAATTATTGATAAAGGTGAGTTATGTGCGAAACCACCGTAAATTATTGATATTGGTGGGCTAAATGCAAAACCACCTTAGTATTGTTAAAATGAAAGACTATGTACAATTTACTTTGTGTGGATTATTTTATGGAAGTATATGTTGTGGGATTATCTAAATGAAATTATGAGTATTGTTGTGATGAATATGTGCAGGGAATGAATGTAATTATGTTATGAGCTTTGTGCGTAAAAATGTGCTGAGGAATATAGTAAGGTGGTAAATAAGTAATTTATACACATAAGAATGACTTTATGATGACCTTGTGATTATAGGTCGACATTTATGATGTATGAGAATGTGATAAAGTTGATTGATAATATGTATGTTTTAAAAGAAGTTAAAACAATGAAATCATGAAAGATTAGAATTAGCTATCAAACAGTATTAGACAATAATAGTTATATGAATTTTAAAAATCACCACAAATGGTGTGAATTGAATTAGAGGTTGAATGAAATATGAAATTAAATCTTATTGAGTATATTTTCTTATAAAAGAAACGGTGTAAGCAAAAGAATTCCATATTCTAAGATATTTGAATTTTAGTGAGACAGGGTCAGAATGAGATTGGAATCCCTTGTTTTGACTTAGGAAATTTATTAAAAATTGTACAAAAATAATCTTGGGGGAAATTGTATATGCTTGAATTTCTTAATGAATCTATTTTCAAGAGAAACAAACAGGAATACCATTCAAGTTCTTTACAGTGAAATAATTGGTTTTTAGTGAAGAGATGTCAGAACTATCGTACAGCGAAATAAGGGAGACTTCAACAAATAAACTGTACTAATTGGCCAAGCTAAAAATTCTGGAAATTTTATGGTAAGAATATATGTGAGTGTAGTTTCAATGAAAATTAGCAGATCTCAATTTGGAGTTCTGTAGCTCTTGATAAAAATAATTTAGTGACTATGACGTGAGTAAATAGCTTGAGATGAACCTAAGTAAATAGTGAAATTTCATGCTTTAATGGTGATATCATTTTCAGATCATATTATGAGGTTCGCTAAAAGAAATTTACTCAATTGCTTGATATTTACATACGTACTTACTAAGCTTTATAGCTTATTCCTGTGTTTTTCATGTTTATAATGTACTCAGGTTTATTCGGGTTAGAAGCTGCCGGAGAACATATCACACTATCAAGCCTATAGTTTAGGTATTGACGACTTTTATACTTAAGGTTATGGCATGTATAGGGAACTTGGTCCTGTGTATATGTTATTATGAGTTGGCCTAGAATATTGACCCATGATATTGGAAGTTCATTGTTGTATGATGCCATTCGATGTGGTCGATAATTTTGTTATGCTATAAGCTCATTAGGAAGTATTTCATGGTTGAGTGAGATGTATGCTATGACTTATTAAGTGTATGATGGGTGTTTTGATAGTTTGATTATGTCATGAAATATGTTAATGATGATATGCTCAAGTATGGGCATGATTTGGTAAAGAATGACTTGGAAAATAGCTTAAATGTTGGCCACACGGGTAAAGACACGGTTGTGTGTCTCAACAGTGTGGAGGACACAGCCAGCACACGGGCGTGTGTCATGGCCGTGTGAGTGATGATGTCAGAAACAGAATGTCAATATTTTTGTACATGGGCCGCGACATGGGCATGTCATGGCCATGTAAGGGACACGGGCTGAGCACATAGGCGTATGCCAGGCTGTGTGAAAACCCCTATAGGTCCAATGTTAGAAATTAATTCCACATGGACGAGGGGCACGGGCGTGTCCCTAGGTGCTTAAATTGTGTGAGGCACACGGGCCATCAGCACGGCCATGTCCAGAGGCCACACGGCGTGTTGCCCTTCTACATGGGCATGTGCCTTGTTTCTAGTGGATTTTTCTTAAAAGTTTTCTAAGCACTCGGTTTGGTCCCGGGTTGTTTCTAAACTATGATTTGGGTCTCGTGGGTCTATATTAAGAACCGTAAGGCAATGTTTGAAAATTTTTTAAATTGGGACAAATTTTTATGACTCAGAAAGGGATGTTTACGTTGTTTTAGTAAGGTAATGCCTCGTGCGCTATCCCAGTGTCGGATACGGGTAAGGGGTGTTACAGTAGGGATTAAAATATAAATTATCTAAATTTATTTTTAATGTTCAAATATATTAGTGATTAGCCAAAATCACTTTGGCACCAAATGTAATATTCTTATATCAAGTTCTTGGGTCAAACCAGTATAGAGGTGTTACACTCTTGTATTGGTATAAGTTTAGACTTTTATCGATAGAAGTCCATACTACTGTTCATTTTTGGCTAATGACTTGTTTCGATACATCTGACCATTTGTACCAGTAGAAGTTTGCCAAGACCTAAAAATGACCTCAAAACACACCTAGTTTGATCCAAAATAATATCAAATCATTTCCAAACATTATGGGACATCAAAATCATATTTAAACACCAATTAATCATACTTAAACATGTTTGCACACATGCTTTCAGCCATAAACACAACATTACCAACTTCAAGCATCAAATTCTCTTACTTAGTAAATAAATAACACCTAAGTTATGGCATATCTATTGCATTTAAGGCTAACATGCCAACATAACCATGAATAACTTATTTACACACCATTTACATATATAATCATATACCATATACAAATTCCTAGCATAGTAAATACCAAAAATGATAACAAGGTCTCCAAATTCAAGTTATGCCACCAGGTACATGCCAACTTGCTACAAAATGTACCAAAAGCTATACAAACTATGTCGAGCTGAGAATTGAGTCTTAGATGTTGTCGACTTCACAAACCCTCGTGATCTAATCAATACTTGTGCACAGAAAAAAACATGCGTTGAGTAATAGAGCATATTGAAAACAATATAAACAAGTATCATCCAATCAAATACATACATTAAATATGTAATTCAAATATAATTAAACAACTTATAATCAAAATGAACCTTCTTTGTTACAAATTTCAAATTAAATTACCTAAGTGTATACAATAAAAAAATACAATTACCACACATGGTAATTAAATTACAACGATATCCAAATTGAAATACTAATCTATTGTAGATATCCCAAAGTATGGATTTCTATGTAACAATTCAGACTTCAAACTCGCCGCCAGACTCATTCTATATGCATAATAACTTGATACGCCATTTCTTGGCGTAGTCCTGACATCGTCCCTCCTGACACAGTCTCACATCAACTCATTTGTAACGTAACACACCTAGATAAGTTCATAAGAACTTAGTGAGGAAAACATCATTTACATTAGTCATATTTGCACGTTGCAACTGATAATTAATATATATAGACGGTTTCATCATTCTTAGCCTTCAACCTTGTCTGTGGTGAATGCTTCCTCGAGTTCTATTCCTTTACACTCATCCGTTACTATACCTTACTCTGAAATTATTTCCTTTTGTCAACAAAATGTTTTCATTACATCACTTACATCCTTCAATCTTTAAGCCATCACCTCATCCTGATTCAAGAAGAAACACATACGCTAATCACAGATGCTTTCTTTGAACATATAAATTCATGTCCTTAACCAGAATACATTTTTGATACTAACTCATTACTTATCCATGTCTTAATTCTTTATTTCCAAACGAATCTTAGTCTTGTGAGATACTTTACCATATAATCCATGGGTACATTATCCTTACTAGTTTCACATATTACATTTAAGAGTCATGCTAAATACGCCAATTACTTAGTGTAAAGCTCGCCATAAAGTACGCCCTTCAAAGTTCTTCACTAAGAGCCTTATTAGGACTTGCCATAAGGGCAGTCCAATCAGAGTGCGCCATAAAGGCTTCCATTGTAGGATTCACCACAAAGGCGATTCTTTCATAATTCACAACAGAGGCGATTCTTGCAGGATTTGCCACAAAGACTATTCTTTCATAATTTTCCACAAATGTTATTCTTTCGTAATACGCCACAAAGGCTATTCTTTCATACTTCGCCACAAAGGTTATTCTTTTAGGCTTCGCCACGAAGGCTATTCTTTTCTGACATGTTTATGTTATGGATTTTCCTAAACTCACATTACGTGAGATTTTCCCATCATCATCCTGGGACACGCAGAGAACTCCATTGGGTAATCATCATTCATAATTCCTTTTCAAAGGGCCCCATACATGTAAAGTTACTAGTCCAAGCTAAACTTTTAAAATGACAATAGATTACTAGTCCAAGATAAATCTGTGTCACATGTACCTTCGAGCCTGCAACAAATGTTGGAGCTCGATCTCAATTAGACTTCCTTTACAGACCTTTCATGCACTGACACAAACTAAGTATAATCATTCTAAACACCACTACATAACAAAAGTACTTACATCACATAACATACAGTTTTAATATAGATTCATATCAATATTTCATCACATACTTGAACTTATTAGATTCCATACCAGATTTACATACTATCCTCAACATATGTTTATACGATCATAGATATCCTTTAATAATCACCCATAGAGTCACATACTATACATTTCTTGATAAGCTTCCTATAGATATTATGGTATGAACAGTACACATGCAAGAGTCAGTATAGAGACTCACCTGACAACCACAGATAGTAGCTTTAACTCTAGATTCAACATCTAATGAGAAATTGCAACAACCACTGCTTATAAAACATAAGGACACCATTAAACTCATTTGTGTGACTTTTACCATCATGTCAAACCCAAATTACCCTCAAACAAAGCCTTATTTCTTCATTTTACTATTTATGCTCTCTTATTGACTTAATCTTTCATAACATAACATGCAGAGTCGTAAATTTGACGTGGAGTAATCACTAATAAAGATCTAGATATACAATTCCAGCTTAAAGGAGAAAGGAATTTTTTAGGTTCCTTAAGGTTCAAATAGTAGAACTTCTTGAAGAAGGAACAAGAAAAACTCCCCCTTTCTCTTACCTAAATATCTATTTGTACAACTTAAGTCATTATTGGAACTTGACACGTGTTGCCTTTTTTGGAAATTACCCCAATAGTGGTTTACAACTAAAGAGAAAACATAAAAGAAAATCTAATACTTTTATATACCTCTAGTTGTTCCATTAGTTCCTAACCAAAACATTTACAATGTAACTAGCAGAATAACCCAATGAACTTGGCGTATACTACCTTCGGCGATAACCCAGTTTACCTAAAAATCCTCAATACCCTTGCCAAACTCTCACTCTTTACAACTAAACATGTTTTGAGGTAGATCTTTACGTAATATTCTAACGTCTACTATGCACCTGATCTATACTCCAAAGCAACACTTGGGTGGGTAGAATGGTGTCTCATAGATTACTCTCAATCTATACGCCAAAACTTAGGACCCAAACTAGGGTGTTACATATATTTTCACTTCAAAACACCATATACATACAAATACACAAACTTTCATCACATTATAACCATTCACCATAATAAAAAAGACAAGTTTTTGTGTTACCTTAATGAAGTTATTACTTAACAAGTTATAAATTGAATTCAAATTGATGAAAGCACAAACCAGGATAGAGTTATTCGTGTACGACCTTTGCCACTCCTTTATCCTGCAACGTCTCGTTATCATCTTTAGCTACGTATGATAAATTCATTGTAGAAACTATATTAGTTTCACACAAACACACGAAAACACATAAACTAGATATAATTTAAATTTTATTCATTTTAGTCCCTATAAGCCTTAATATCTGGAATGCTTGTATCTTTTGTTATTCAATATCAAATCAAAATATAATTTCATATTTATTCACTAGAGACCTCTAGCTTCCAATCCATGAAAAAATTTTCTAACATATTTTAATTTATTCAATTTAGTCCCTAATGCCATAAATCAACTAAATGTCTTAGCTTAAATTTAAGCTAAATTCATTACTTCCTACTAATTTTGTAACACCCCCTAACCCCATATCGTCGTCGAAACAGGGTTATTAGGCATTACTGAACAAATCAGACAATTTAAAAATAATTCTTAAATAAATAACAAACATATTATAATAGAATCATAAGTTCATATAAATTTTTACTAATTGACTTCATTCTTTTTTTTTAAATTTCAATTTAACCCCTTTATAAATATTTAACCTTCCCTGCAAATTTCAAATCGCAACCAAACCAATTCCAGTAATCAACCAATACATTTATATACTCAAATAAATTAAATCATACTTGACATATTGACTTAACAACTTAATTAATGGAAACCCTATTATCATTTCTAATTAGCTCATAAAACTATTCATACCATTTCAATTCAATACCAATGCCATAAACAATTTCTACAATTTCACTAATTTAATCATCAAAACACCAAATACCTTTCTTTACAAAAAAAATTATATAACATACCAAAATAACCATTAAAGTCCCTATGTACATGCCACTTTCACTTAAGGGAAGAAAATATCACCAAAAATTATACTGGAGTCGGGATCATCCTGGATGCTAGACCGAAACTCTAAACTCCCTTTTTAACTTGCGTACGGAAACAATCGTACGCTGAGTATTCCATATTCAGTGGTGTTACCATAATTCAAATTATAATAGCAATAAAGAATTATAATTACCAAGCATGTAATTATATTAATTTCTCAAATAACAATTCATTCTTAAACTTTCATTAATTAATAATAACAATACAAATTTTAGCTATTCTTCAATCTCAATCACATATCACATGTAACAATTTCAATCACTACGTGAACATTAAGTTCACGCCTTTCATTTTCAATCTCAATTTCAATTCGCAATTTCAATTTTCTCATATTCAATACTACAATTGATCAAATTCATTTGATTTTATCATTTCAATTATTCACCCTATTAACAATCTGGACTTTGACAGATACACAGATTCCAACCCAAACACACCAGTATGGCACATTGTGCCTAAAATGGTACATAGTACCTAATTAGTATACGACACATAAGTGCCTGAAACGACACACGAGGTGCCTGATACAAAACGCGAGGTGACTAAAATACGACACATAAAGTGCTTGTATATGATACATAAAGTGTCTGATCGGCAAAGCCGATATATCCTGTACTCTTCCAAATCCTATGGCATGCCAATTATATCTGACTCAGCCCGACTAGTTAATAGGGTATTTCAATTCTCAATTCACTTTCATTTCCAATTTAAGATCACTTTTCAATTACAATTTCGATTCAAATCAATTTACAATTCAATTATACATACACATTCACCATTCAATTCAATTCTCATTCAACTCAATTATTAATACTTACTTTATAACTCACTTATTAAATATAGAATTTAGATAAAACATTTAATAAAAAGTAATTTGAATTATAGTAATACAAACCAGAATTTCGTAGTTACTCCTCGACGATCTTCTCCTTCCCTTTTTGTGTCGATGCCTCGAATTCTTTATTAGCTACGAAAATTAAATAATTATATTATTAATTACAACACTAATTTTACAATAATAATTGAATTTCTATTCAATTTCTTCCTTATTCTCAATTTGATCTTAACTAAGTTCACTTACTTTCCTAACTCAATTCATACTTTATTTCTATTCAAATTTTGACAAAACTCAAATTTAACTATTAAATTTTCAGCATAAATCTCTAATTTCAAATTTTTCTTAATTTAGTCCCTACAACACAAAACTTATAGTTTCTTTTACAATTTAATCCCTTTATCAATTCTAACTAAGAATTCTATCAATTTAATCCCTAATTCAACAATTTATTCAACATGAACTATGTTCAATAACCTAAAAACTTTCAAAACCTCAACTTAATTTTAACAAAACTTTGTTTTAAAACTTCTAAAACATCAAAATTAAGTAAAAATGACCTAATTGACTTACCAATCAAAGATTAAAGCTCCCAAACCTTGGTTTTTCCTTTTATTTTCTTTCTTTCTTTTTTTCTTTCTTTTCTTCCCCTGTTCGAATGCTCTCTATTTCTTTTTTTTTTTTGCTTTGTTTCCTTTTTCTTTCTTTTACGTTTGTTATTCTTTTATTTTATACTTTATCTGTTTAATATTAATATAATATAATACTTAATAAGTATCTATTTACTAATCAATATATATTACAAGTGTAATAATACATATTTTTACACATGTACTATATCATCATCACACATTTATCATATTTTAATTCATTTATCACATAAAAATTTTATAAAATAATTATCTAATTAATAAATATCTTTTTAGCTTAATAATAAATATCTATTTACTTAAATTACAAGAAAATACATTAGTATTTGACAATTGTCTACATATATTTATTACACATGTGTTTTATCATTACCCTACATTTGTCATATTTTAATTTATTTGATAATATAATATTATTTTAAATAGTAATAATAATAATAATTAATAATTAGTATTGTAAATATCTTTTACTTAAATACAAAATAATTAAATAATCATACAACAAATGTATAAATATTATTATTACAATTGTATATTTTTATCACCATCCACTTGTCAAAATCATAATTTATTTATCATATATAAATCTTATAAAATAGTTATTTTAAATTAATTTATCATAATATTTATATCTAAATTATTAATTGTTTAATTAGAAATTAACATAAAAAACTTAGATTTTTAACACCTATATGCCGCCTCATATTAAGCCATTGGCTTATTTACTTATTTAGTCCTTCTTATTTTCTTTTACTTTATAATTAAACTTTTACACCTTATTCAATTTAGTCCTTTTCACTAATTAATCTAAATTAAGCTAAATTCACCTAATTTAAACCTAATTAATTACATCACTAGACTCATAAATACTTCTAATAATTATTTTGACCGATAATGTACTTTTCTAATGCCCGTAAATTTTGGGTCATTACATTTCTCCATATTAATAAATTTCCTCGAAATTTACCTGAGAAAAGATGAGGATACTGTGCTCTCATCGTTTTTTCCAGTTCCCAAGTCGCTTATTCTACATTGTGATTTCTCCATAACACTTTCACTAGAGGAACCCGTTTATTTCTCAGCTCTTTTACTTCTTAAGCCAATATCTGAACCGGCTCTTCTTCATAAGTCAAACCAGACTGAATTTTAATATTTTCAGTAGGAATAACATGAGAAAGATCTGATCTATATCTCCGAAGCATCGAAACATGAAAAATATCATGAATTTTTTGTAATTTTGGAGGTAAAGCTAATCAATAGGCAACAGACCCAATTCTTTCCACAATCTTATACGGCCCAATAAAATGTGGACTTAATTTACCCTTTCGGCCAAATCTCAAAACTTTCTTCCAAGGTGATACTTTGAGGAATATTTTATCACCAATAGAATATTCAATGTCTCGCTGTTTCTGGTCTGCATATGATTTCTGCCTATCAAAGGCTGTTTCAATCTATCTTTAATCTTCTTAACTGTTTCTTCTGTTTCTTGAATCAATTCTGGCCCAATCACTTTTCTTTCATTCAATTCTGTCTAACATACCGGTGATCGACACCTTCGACCATATAATGCTTCATACGGAGCCATCTGAATACTAGATTGGAAACTATTGTTATAAACAAATTCTGCTAGTGGCAAATATCATTCCCAACCTGATTCAAAATTGGTGATACAAGCTCGAAGCATATCTTCCAGAATTTGAATTACTCGCTCCAATTGTCCATCCGTTTGCGAATGAAAAACCGTACTAAAATTGAGCCGAGTTCCCAAAGAATCATGTAGCTGCCTCCAAAATCTCGAAGTAAATCGTGGATCCCGGTCTGAAATTATCGATGTAGGAATACCATGTAGTCTTACAATTTCCCGAATATAAATCTCAGCAAGCTTCTGTAATGACCAGTCAGTTCTGATTGCTATGAAATGAGTTGACTTTGTAAGTCGATCAACAATTACCCAGATAACATTTTTTTTGCTTGCCGTTATTCGTAACCCTGTAACAAAATCTATAGTGATATAATCCCATTTCCACTCAGGGATACTAATAGGCTGAAGCAGGCCTATCAGTACCTGATGTTCTGCTTTTACCCACTGGCATGTCAAGCATTTACTGACAAATTCAACTATATCTTTATTTATTCTTGGCCACGAATATAATTCTCGTAAATAACGATACATCTTTGTTCCACCAGGGTGCAAAGCGAAAGCACTATCATGTGCTTCTCGGAGAATCAACTCTTTAAGCTCAGAAATAGTTGGGATACAAATCCAATTTTGAAACCTCAAATAATCATGCTCGTCAATACTAAAATTTTCCACTGTACCACGCTGTACCATCTCTTTTTTCTTCATTAACTTCTTATCTTCCATTTGAGCTGCTCTAATCTGATCAAACATCATTGGCTTAACCCTTAATTTAGCTAGCAAGCTTCCATCATCATTAATGCTGAGTCGAGCAAACATTGCCCTTAATTCACCCACTATTTTTCTGCTCAATACATCTGCTACCACATTTGCCTTTCCCGGATGATAATCTATGTTACAATCATAATCTTTTAGAAGTTTAATCCATCGTCTTTGTCTCAAGTTCAGCTCTTTTTGAGAAAGAAGATATTTTAAACTCTTATTATCAGTGTATATATAGCATTTCATAAAGATAATGCCTCCAAATTTTCAAGGCAAAAATTACAGCTGCTAGTTCCAAATTATGAGTTGGATAGTTACGGTCATGTGGCTTCAATTGTCGGGATGCATAGGCTATTACCTTTCCGTCTTACATCAATATACAACCTGGACCATTCAAAGAAGCATCACTATACACTATGAAATATTTTCCCGACTCTGGTAATGTCAAAACTAGTGCCTTTGCCAACATTTGCTTCAGTGTCTCAAAACTCTTCTAGCATTGATCACCCCAGATGAAAGAAACATTCTTCTGTAGTAGCTTAGTCATCGACAAAGCTATATTTGAGAATCTGTTTACAAATCTCCTATAATACCTGGCTAGACCGAGAAAACTACGTACCTCTGATACATTCTTGAGTGGTTTCCATTGGACAATCGCTTCAACCTTCTTTGGATCGACTCGAATTCCATCTGTAGATACTACATGTCCTAAAAATACAACATCTGATAACCAGAATTCACATTTACTGAGCTTTCCATACAACTATTTCTCCCGTAATATCTGTAGCACTATTTTAAGATACTGATAATGTTCTGCCTCTGTCTTTGAATAGACCAGTATATCATTAATGAAGACTACCACAAATTGATCTAAATATGGCTGGAAGATACGATTCATTAGATCCATGAAAGTAGCTGGAGTATTAGTTAACCCGAATGGCGTCACCAAGAATTCATAGTGACCATACCTCGTATAGAAAGCTGTCTTCAGTACATCACTTTCCTTTACTTTCAACTGATAGTACCCAGACCTTAAATCAATCTTCGAAAATACTGAAGCTCCTTTCTGTTGGTCAAATAAATTGTCAATCCGAGGTAATGGATATTTATTCTTAATTGTTACATTGTTCAACTACTGATAATCAATACATAGCCACATTGACACATCTTTCTTCTTAACAAACAATATCGGAGCTTCCCAAGATGAAATGCTCAGTCTAATAAACCAATGATATAATAAATCTTGTAACTGCACCTTCAACTCTTTCAATTCAGTGGGTGACATTCGGTACAGAGGTATAGAGATTGGTGTTGTACCCGGATACACCTCAATAGAAAATTCGACCTCTCTATCAGGTGGTAAGCTGGTAATTCTTTAGGGAATACATCTGAAAACTCACAAACTGTCCTGATTTGATTGCACAAACTCCCAACCGAATCAAAATTAACAACATATGCCAAATACGCTGAACAACCCTGCTGAAGTAATTTATTAGCTTTTATTGCCAAAACAATACGTGTCGAGCCACTGGTACATATGCCATTCACTTTAATTCTGTCTCCGTCCTCTGTCTAAATACTAAACCTCTTTTTGTAACAATCCAAAATCACCCCATTTTCAGATAACCAACCCATACCCAATATTATATCAAAATCGCCGAAAGGCATAATTAATAAGTCAACGAAAAACATTTTATCATGTACCATCAACGGGCATCTTCGGCATACTCGATCTACAGACACAGTTTGTTCCAAAAGGCTAGACACTTCTATTAACACTCTAGATATTTCAGATTTTAATGTTCCCGACTCAACCAGTTTTGAATTAATATATGAATGTGACGACCCTGGATCAATTAAAGCATAAACAGGTTCAGAATGCAGTAAAAATATACCTATCACGATATCGTGAGCATCACTTTCTTCTTGAGTCCGAACTATATACGCCTTGGCTGGCACTCTAGCCTTTGATTGTTGTGTAACTACGTCACTGCCCTTACGAACACCTCCACCTCTAGATACAGAACTACCTCTTCCCAAACCTCTACCTCGAGCAGTAGATACTGATCTCTGTGATGCGACAGGAGTATCATTTTTATTCTTCGGATAGTCTTTAACAAAATGCTCTGTCGACCCACAACAGAAACAACCTCCAATCACTTTCCAACATTTACCCAAATATCTCTTTCTGCAATGTCCACATTCTAGAATTTCCGCATCCCAAGGTAAACCTCTTACACTACCAGTAGATACCGTCGTCTGTTTTCCCCGGCTTCTGTCTCCTCGATCAAATCTAAAACTTGGCCTCCAACCACCTCTGGATTCTCAAGATCTTTTCGGTAGAGGATTTGAACTAGTAGTGCCAGTTCGTTTCCCGGTCGATCTAGCTATCTCGAGCTTTTTATCCAAACCAAAAACCTACTTTACCATCTTAGCTCTCTCAACCAAATCAACAAGTTTCATAATTCGGTGTGACACCAACTGTACCCTGATCTCATCTTTCAAACCCTGAAGAAATCTTTTACAACTATCGGCTTCTGTCGGTATGAATTTGAAAGCATATCGGCTGAGTCTAGAAAATTCACGTTCATAATCTACAACTGACAGATTACCTTATTTCAGCATAAAAAACTCTTGCCTCCTGTCTTCGATATACAGCTCCCCAACATATTTCTTCTGAAATTCTTTCTGAAATAAGTCCCATGTCACTTGTTCTGTAGACAGTGATAAACGATAAATTATACATATTTTTACCTCATGTTTAGCCTATATTTTGGATGAATTATTATCAATTATGTGAGAATTGATGCTCTTAATCTTTCTTTTTCATATCTTATATTCAGAAGAGCATAGGGAAGACAAAAGAATGGAAAATAGACCGAAAATAAGGAAAATGGGCCAAAATGCAAAAATGACACAGCCTAGGGAATCACCACACGGCCGTGGCACACGGCAGTGCCACATGAAGATCACACGGTCCAGCCTCCGACAAGCACGGCCAGGCCATACGGCCATGCCTCCACTGTTAGAATCACACGGCCACTTGCTGAAGTTATACAGGCGTGGCACACGGACGTGTTCTTGTCGTGAGGAAGAGGAATTTCACTCGAATTGGGATGCTTAGAGGCTAAGAAAGGCCCCCCAAAGCTCTATATAAAGACCTCATGAGGCAACTCTAAGGATCTGCTAAGGGAATACTCTTTTCTCCCAAAAAGGAGCGCCATATTCCTGCCAACACAAAGAGTGAAAGCAAGGGATTACTCCAAAGGAGAAGCTGATTGATACATACCAGAAGCTGGAATTCTACAGCAACATAGAGGATCTCCCTAAATTCCTTCAGGGGTTTTTGGTTTCTTTTATGTTTTGTTATTTTATATCTTCTGAGATGTTTTCTTTCTTTATTATGAACTAAACCCCTCAAATACTTGAGGGGGATGAAACCTAAGACAGATCTTATTATTTATTCTTGATTTATATGATAAATACTTGAATTGTTCTTAATTATGTGTTCTTCATTCTTGATTTAATAATCCTAGGTATTACTTCAAGAATTAGATGTGCTTAGAGCAGAGGAGCAAAAGTCCCTGTGATAAGAGTAGATCTACCATAATTAAGTGGAGTTGCATGCAACCTAGACATAGGGCGACATAAATCTGCCGGATTAGGGTCAAACCTAATATGAGGAACCACAGATCAAATTAATGCAACCTAGGGAGTTAATTAATAAAGGAACTTTAATTAACAACTTAGGCCTAGTTGCTCTACGCCTCGACGGAGGGTTTAGCATAAGTTAGGGATCTCTATGGATCAAGTCAAGTAAATAAATCATATAGTTCAAGGAACAATAATAAGTGAAGTCTAGGTGGATCCCCCTTGAGTATTGTCCTTATCAATTCACTTTTCCCCAAAAGTTTTCCTAATTTACTCTTTGTGCTTTCTTAGTTTAGTTTAGAACTAGTTTAAACAAACCCTATTTTATTCTTAGGCTAGATAATAGAAAGGAAGTAAGTAATAGTACTTTTGGTTCCCTTGGGTACGATAACTCGGTCTTGCCACTAAACTATACTACTGTTCGACAGGTGCGCTTGCCTTTAAAGTCGTGATATTAGTTAGTTTTGGTGTGATCAGTCTTATAAATTTTATTACTTAATATCGCGAGTCGTTATTAGGCAGATGTCGTATTACAAATTCCCACCACAGATAAGCTTCACCTTGTAACAGAGAAACAACACAGATCAAGCACTCTCGGGGGTACATTCTAATTGTTATAGAACTCGTTTAGATGATTTTATCCAATTCTCTGCAGTGGATGGATCAACTCCCTTCAGACCTAAAAATTCGGTGGCATTATATTTCCTTAACTCTTTTATCGGAGCCCGTCTTTGAGTTGGTGCAGAAGTCGTAGCAGGACCAGTCCCCGCTACTCTTTGCAAAGCATCGAGAATAACTCTTAATATATTAGAATCATCTCTATCATATCTTCTTTCTACTCTAGGAGGTTGGTTTCTCATCGAGTTAATACTAGGTGTTACCGATTCAGTTTCATTTAATCCGTAAGATTCTTCCTCTCCGGTATGCATTTCTTCATCAGTATCGTTTATTCTTTCATCTGACATCTTTAATATATAAAACAAAACAAACAAATAGGTCAACATCCAAAATACCGACTCAGTTTCGACTCGACAGTAGCATGTACTTCTAAATTCACTTTTGAGCCCGATTTAGCTCTAGAATCGGCTAAACTTGATAGCTCTGATACCAATAAATGTAACACCTCCTAACCCAAAATCGTCATCAGAACAGGGTTACGAGGCATTATCGGACATATCAGACAATTTACAAATAATTTTTAAATAAATAACAAACATATTATAATAAAATCATAAGTTCATATAAATTTTTAGTAGTTGACTTCATTCATTTTTTGTTTTAAATTTCAATATAACCCCATTATAAATATTTAACCTTACTTGCAAATTTCAAATCGCAACCAAACTAATTCCAGTATTTCAACCAATGCATTTATATACTCAAATATACTTAAATCAAACTTGACATATTGACTTAATAACTTAATTAATGAAAACCCTATTATCATTTCTAATTAGCTCATAAAACTATTCAAACCATTTCAATTCAATACCAATGCCATAAACAATTTCTACCATTTCACTAATTTAATCATCAAAACACCAAATACCTTTCTTTACAACAAAATTATATAACATACCAAAATAACCGTTAAAGTCCCTATGTACATGCTCCTTTCACTTAAAGGAAGAAAACATCACCAAAAATTATACTGGAGTCAGGATCATTCTGGATGCTGGACCAGGACTCTGAACTCTCTTTTTAACCTGCACACGGAAACAACTGTACGCTAAGTATTCCACACTCAGTGGTATTACCATATTTCAAATTATAATAGCAATAAAGAATTATAATTACCAAGCATGTAATTATCTAGTTTCTCAAATAACAATTCATTCTTAAACTTTCATTAATTAACAATAACAATACAAATTTTAGCTATTCTTCAATCTCAATCACATATCACATGTAACAATTTCAATCACTACGTGAACATTAAGTTCATGCCTTTCATTTTCAATCTCAATTTCAATCCACAATTTCAATTTTCTCATATTCAATACCACAATTGATCAAATTCATTTGATTTTCTCATTTTAATTATTCACCCTATTAACAATCCGGACTTTGACGGATACACAGATTCCAACACAAACACACCAGTATGACACATTGTGCCTGAAATGGTACATAGTACCTGATCAGTATACGACACATAAGTGCCTAAAACGACACACGAGGTGCCTGATACGACACATGAGGTGCCTGAAATACAACACATAAAGTGCCTGATATACAACACATAAAGTGTCTGATCTGCAAAGCTGATATATCCTGTACTCTTCCAAATCCTATGGCATACCAATTATATCCGACTCAGTCTGACTAGTTAATAGGGTATTTCAATTCTCAATTCACTTTCATTTCCAATTTAAGACCATTTTTCAATTACAATTTCGCATTCAAATCAATTTACAATTCAATTATACATACACATTCACCATTCAATTCAATTCTCATTCAACTCAAATATCAATACTTACTTTATAACTCACTTATTAAATATAGAATTTAGATAAAACATTTTATAAAAAGTAATTTAAATTATAGTAATACAAACCAAAATTTCGCAGTTACTCCTCGACGATCTTCTCCTTCCCTTTTTGTACCGATGCGTCGAATTCTTTATTAGCTATGAAAATTAAATAATTATACTATTAATTACAACACTAATTTTATAATAATAATTGAATTTCTATTCAATTTCTTCCTTATTCTCAATTTGATCTTAACTAAGTTCACTTACTTTCCTAACTCAATTCATACTTTATTTCTATTCAAATTTTGACCAAACTCAAATTTAACTATTAAATTTTCAGCATAAATCTCTAATTTCAAATTTTTTCTCAATTTAGTCCCTACAACACAAAACTTATAGCTTCTTTTACAATTTAATCCCTTTATCAATTCTAACTAAGAATTCTATCAATTTAATCCCTAATTCAACAATTTATTCAACATGAACTATGTTCAATAACCTAAAAACTTTCAAAACCTCAACTTAGTTTTAACAAAAATTTGTTTTAAAACTTCTAAAACAGCAAAATTAAGTAAAAATGACCTAATTGACTTACCAATCAAAGATTAAGGCTCCTAAACCTTGGTTTTTCCTTTTATTTTCTTTCTTTCTTTTTTTCCTTCTTTTCTTCCCTTGTTCGGATGCTCTCTGTTTCTTTTTTTTTTTTGCTTTGTTTCTTTTTTTTCTTTCTTTTACGTTTGTTATTCTTTTATTTTATATTTTATCTGTTTAATATTAATATAATATTATACTTAATAAATATCTATTTACTAGTCAATATATATATATATATTACAAGTGTAATAATACATATTTTTACACATTTACTATATCATCATCACACATTTATCATATTTTAATTCATTTATCACATAAAAATCTTATAAAATAATTATTTAATTAATAAATATATTTTTAGCTTAATAATAAATATCTATTTACTTAAATTACAAGAAAATACATTAGTATTTGACAATTGTCTACATATATTTATTACACATGTGTTTTATCATTACCCTACATTGATCATATTTCAATTTATTTGATAATATAATATTATTTTAATAATAGTAATAATAATAATTAATAATTAGTATTATAAATATCTTTTACTTAAATACAAAATAATTAAATAATCATACAACAAATGTATAAATATTATTATGACAATTGTATATTTTTATCACATCCACTTGTCAAAATCATAATTTATTTATCATATATAAATCTTATAAAATAATTATTTTAAATTAATTTATCATAATATTTATATCTAAATTATTAATTATTTAATTAGAAATTAACATAAAAATATTAGATTTTTAACACCTATATGCTGCCTCATATTAAGCCATTGGCTTATTTACCTATTTAGTCTCTCTTATTTTCTTTTACTTTATAATTAAACTTTTACACCTTATTCAATTTAGTCCTTTTCACTAATTAATCTAAATTAAGCTAAATTCACCTAATTTAAACCTAATTAATTGTATCACTAGACTCATAAATATTTCTAACAATTATTTTCAAACTCGGTTTACTAAGACGGAGGCCTGATAATGTACTTTTTCGATGCCCGTGAATTTTGGGTCATTACAAATTTCCAACATGCTATTAACATAGTCCAAATCCAACACTCATTAATCTATCACATCCAAGTTTCAATTCACAAAAACTCATTAATGGCAACTTGAACAAATCTTTCTAATTGAAAAATCTAAAAGGTTGGTCAACTAAGCTAAGCTCACATGATTTAAAATCCATAAAAAATTCAACAAAAGATCACTCTTACCTTGTGAATTTTGGATCTACAAAAGCTTGGAAAACTTTCATTTTTTTCTTTCCTATGTTATGGCCGACAATTGCATGGATGATGATGAATTTTCTCTCTCTTCCCATCACTTGTATATATATACTATAGATTAACAAATTAATCAAGCTTAATTAATCCAAATGAATGTCATGGAATTAGATCCAAAGTGGGAATGGATGGATGAGATTTTCTTATCCTACTAACTATGAGTTAATGATGGTTAAATAACCATCAAGCCCTTAGTTGAATTGTTATATAGGTCTATTTACATTTTTAAATTAAAACTCAATAGTGATTGCACTTTTACAATATAGTCTTTGTACTATAATTAACAACTTTCTCAATTTAATTACTTAATTGTCCAATAATATATTATCATACTAAATATGTAAATCCTTCTATTCATAAATTCAATAACTCAATTTAAGGAATTAGATTTCGAAACTGCATTTCTCAACATTGGCTAAATTCAGGTCATTACATTGTTATTCTGATAATATTTTTTTTTAAAATTTCGTCACTCTCTTTAAACCAATTTTAAGTTCTAATCATTCCACTGTTAAAAAGTAATTGGTCAACAAATGAAATGCTAATATGGTTTTTTTATTGGTATAATTGTAACAGTCTGTTTTTAGTGAAGTCAGAACAGTGGTTTTGGGACCACAAATCTGAGTCTGAAAAGAAAATAATTTTAATATTATTTTATGGTATAAATTATGGTAGGAAGATTGTATGAAAATTTCATAAAGAAATTTTACTGATTTTATGTCTAATCTAATAAGAGGACCAAATTGCATAAAATGAAAAGTTGAGTTCTAGTAGCTATAAGATCAAATAGCTATGGAATTCAAAATTTGAGATCCTTATATGGTAAATAGACCATTAAGAGAAGTTATTAGATATTTATGATGATTCATCCATGGAAATTTAAGAAAAGAAAAGGACTAAATTGGAAATTGAAATAATTAAAGATGATAATAATCTAATATCATCTTATTTCATCATCTTCCCCCAAAATTTCTATGGAAACCCTAGCTAAGAGAAATAAATTCAAGCAAGCTTAATTGGGTAAGTAATCTTGTCTCGTTTTTAGTAATTTATATATTTCCGAAATCGTAATAACATAATCTATCTATTTTGGGGATTAATTTGCAAAGTTATCAAAGTATAAAATTTTTTCCATGGATGAATATGCTGAAATTTTGAAATTTAAGGTAGAAAAAGAAAGGTTGTTGATAGATAAACAACTTTTGTTAAGGAAATTTTGATGAAAACATGATTTAGGGACTAAATTGTAAAAATGAAAAATTCATGGAAAAATTCTTATTTTTGTGAAATACATGGGCTGTAAATGTTATATATAAATTTTGGCTAGGCTTGGAATAAGGATTAATTTGCATGAATTTCATTTTTCGAGCCTAGGGACGAAATCGTTATTTCTTAAAAGTATAAAGGCAAAATGATAATTTTGCCTAAAATGTGAATTGAGTTGTTTAGACATGAATTGTATTAAATTGAGCTAAATTTACTCATATAGATCCAGATAGAACAAATACGGAGCTAGATCGAAGTAAAAAAAAAGTACTGGATTAGTAGCCTATAAGCACGAACGCTATCAAGGTAAGTTCGTGTAACTTAATTGTGTATATTTATGTGCTTATATTGAGTGTTGAATATGTAAATTGTGTAAATTTCATATATGTGTATATAATTGATCTCATGACTGAAAATCCCTGATAAATAAATAAGTCATGTTTGGATAATGAGATTCAATGGATACAGGGTTTTGTTTCCTGAAATGGTAGTGTCCTTGCATATGTTGTAGACATACCATAGCTCGAAAGAGCATCCCATTATAAGCCCTTTCAAGCTTCCCTTTATATTGTTCTTACGAGCTTCTCGTTAATAACTCTTCGGAGTATCCCGATCGACCGTGACCTTGCATGTGTTGTGGGCACACCGCAGCTCTTATGAGCGTCTCGTATATAGCTCTCCATGAGATTCTTGATTAAAGGCTCTTTGTGAGCTTCTCGTTAGTGCTCATTTAAACTTCTCGTTATACGTTATCCAATGCTACCTAATAAGTGCTCTCCGAAGCTTCTCGCTAAGTGCTTTTCAGAGCTACCCATTATAAGCTATTTGTGAGCTTTCTATTATATTACTCGGATTAGCTTCCTGTTATATGGATCACATGAGCTTCTTGATATATGGCTTGAAAGAGAGCTTTCTATTTATATGCTCGTAGGAGTACCCCTAAATATGAATTGACAAATTTTAGATTCGTACACTTCATGTGTACTACCCATGTATTCATCGAGATTTCAAAATGATTTCAAGGGTGAAAACCTGTTATAAGTTGAAGTGAACTCGGAATGAATTGTTATCTGTATATTCTTGAAAAACATATGGAACTATGACATTGATGAGCTCATTCTTGTTCTTGTTGATTTCATGAACGACATAACTAACATGTTTGATGAGATTATGTGTGATAGGCTAATTGCCAAATTGCCTTGAATGTGTATGAACACTTACTTAAAATGATGATATTGGTAAGTTATATTTCTAGTATACGAACTTAATAAGCATAAAAATGCTTACCCTATTTTATTTCCTCTATTTTATAATAACCCAGAAGCTCGTTAAGGTTAAGAGCCGGTTAGAGCTACATCACATTATCAACCACTCTTTTCTGGTATAAATGTTAAATCAATTTTGATATAATAGCATGTATAGGTTAACTTAACTATTGTTGGTATTTAAAGGTTTTAGATTGTAACTAGCCATTGGTATGGCTTGTGCTTGGTATATTTTGAGATGTATATATATGGCCTTGGCATATTTGATGGGTAAATATGATATGGTTAAATGATGGTAAGTGTATGGATGAATGGATGAATGGATTGAGGATGTTCAATTAGGCAAGATTTAAGTATATGAATTTAAGTAACAAGAATATCATATTTATGGCTTGGTTTTAATATCTTGAATTGGTTGGTAAATATATTTAAGTGTTAATGTAGGTGGAAGACAAGTTTTAGTGAGAAATAGGGCTAGGAAATGACCTTATTTTGTCCACACAGGCAGAGACACGGGCGTGTGTCTCAGCCGTATGTGACACACGGTCTAGCACATGGGCATGTGACATGGCCGTGTGTCCTCTGCATCTTAAAAATTCAAAATAGAATGCTCTACATTGATGACACGGCCTGGCACACAGGCCTGTGGCTTGGCTGTGTGACTCTTGTACTTAAATAAATTGCAAAACAGAGAGTTACACGGGCTGGGGACACGACCGTGTGCCATACTTCAAATATCACACGGCCTAAGACACGAGCGTGTCACTTGGCCATGTGAACCACACAGCCTGACCATACAGGCGTGTGCCCCCTGCACCTTGGAAAAATTTTGAAATTTTGCAAAAAAATTTCTTGAGTTCTTGGTTTAGTCCCGACTTGTTTCTAATGCATATTTTGGGCCTTGAAAGCTCTTATAAAGGACTATGTGAATGATTTCTAATATGGATCTTATATAATACAAAAACGGTGACAGATACGGGTTAGGGGTGTTACAATAATAGCAAATTTAGCCAGTAACATTTACATGTGACCCTTTTTCAATTTTTTTTTTTGAAAAATTTAAAATCAGACCAAATTAATATAATATGTAAATGTAGAGGATTAAATTTGTTGAATTTTTTTTTAAATTGAGAATAAATTAGCAAAATCTGTAAAATATTAAGGGCTAAATTTTTTATTATAACAATCAAAAGAATGCTACGTCAACCTTCCAATTGGTGACCAAATGGTAGTATGGCTAGAATTTGAAATTGATCTAACATGGGTGATGAAATTAACAAAAAAATATTGGTGACCAATATAGGAGTGCCCTCAAACTTGAGTGGCTATTTTGGTTGTTTATCCAAAAATAATTCACATGTTAAATAGAGGGGTTTTTTATTTAAATATTGTAAGAAATAAAATTAATTTTCTAAATAAGAAAGGTTTGGGATTTTTTTTTCAAAACATACATTTTTAGAAAAGTATTTTGGCACCGTGGGTATTTAGATTCTTTATTTTCTTAAACAAGAATCCTAAGAGAACCTAAGTCCATGTTTGAAAAGAAATGAAGATAACAAAGAACAATAAAGAAAGAATGTTGAAAACTTGGTTTCTTCTATTCATCAAAATCAATATACTTTTAGTCAACTCCTTCACCATTATTTATGCTAACTTAGTTAACAACTACTCACGATGCATATGCTAAATGATTATGGTTATAACTGATTTACTAGATGGTTACAGCAGGTACAACTAATTACAACAATACTAACAACTTGTAAAAATATTAACAATACCACTAATTAACTACAACCAACTATATTTAACTAGCACGAGAATATATTAAATACTTTAACATTCCTTTGCCACTATAGACTTCTTTTGACACAACATCATCAATGGGACAAACATGAAGTTAAGAACATAATTTAACAAAAGAAGCTGTTGATAAGGGCTTAGTAAGCAAGTATACAACCTATTCAATGGCAAGAATGTGATTGATTTGGAGATGACTAACCACAATTTTCTCTTGAACAAAGTGGATATCCAACTCCACATATTTCATGCAAACATGAAGAACTAGATTGGAAGTAATGTGAACTACATTAAGAGTATCGCACTATAAATTTGAAGGCCAAGAAAGTTCAACACCAATTTCATTCAATGAATTTTGAAACCATACCAACTTAACAACTATTGTAACGCCCTAGTTTTCAGGATTTTTGAGACTTTACTTGAATTTAATTTTTGCTTGTTTGGATGTGCTAAATTATGTTTTGAGTGTGTTAGTGGGCCTTTAGAAGGCCTAAGCTTAAGTTAAAACCCGGTAGAATTTTAAACTTTTAGACCTAAGGGAGAAGGGGCTCTAACGAAGTGGGCTTTTAAAAAAAATGTTGGTAAATTGAGACACAAGTAAGCTTGTGTTAAAGTGGCAAGGTGGTGCCACTTAAGACATAATGGGTGGCATGTGGAAGCTGTGCAAGAGCTAAGGTTCAAATCTCATGGTAAGCAATGTGATGTTTTATTTTTAATGCATGTGCAAAGCATGTGGTGGACTTCAAGTGAAACTCTGTTGGGAGGAGTTTGAAGTGCTCATGGGATTGAGTCAAGGAGGGATAAGGGGGAGGAAATTTAGGAAATTTGAATGGGAGCAAGAGTTGGCCGAATAGGGGAGTATGGAGTTACATAATCGGCTAGGGTCCCTAGAGATAGCATTTTTGGTATTTTTGGTTTTGAGTGTGTGCCGATTGTTTGTTGCCTACTCTTTGGAATTTGTTTAGGGTCATTCTTTTGGGTTTGCCGAATAGGTATAGGGTCTTAAGAGCTCATTCATTCCATCTTTTTCTCCTCTTTTCTCTGTTCAAAAAAGTCAAAAATAGTGTGCACATCTTAACCTCTGCCGACTTCTTTCTTCTTGGCCGAACCTATTCTCTTCTCTCTTTTCTTCTTATCCTTCCCTCTAATAATTGGATTGATCTCTCTAAAGCTTTTAGCCGATTGCTTCAAGGGTGGAAATCGAAACTCTTCTTGGCCGAATACAACAAAAGCAGAAATCCCGAAGCTTCAAACCCTCTTTTGTCGTTTCCATCTTAGCTAAACCTTACTCACTTTTACTTTGAAAGCCGAAATCACTGTACAATCTCTTCTATTCTTCTCTCATCTACTTTTCGTTCAAAAATCGAAACTCTCTTCTCTAAACCAAAACCCCCTCATTTCTTGGTGTGTTGTTTAACCTCTTAGATCTATTTTCTTTTCACGTTTTGGATTAGATCTATACTAGATCTGGATTAGGCTGGATTGGGGCCTCTTCTTTGGCAAAATAAAGTAGTGGTAAGTACTCGAAACCCCTTTATCCGTAAGCTTGTGATTCAAGAAAAGTCGAAAGCCCCTAACTCTTTAGGGTGGCTGTCGTTTTTGACTAAGGGTTATATTAGCCTCTTTCTTTCGGTTCTTTTGTGTTTTAGTATGGATAAGAGGCGATATAATAGGGAACATTGGAGGCTAGGACCGTGGGGTAATCTAGATCTAGATCTAGTGGTAGATTTCGACAAAGGTAATTGCTTAAAGGCCTTAGATGGTGTTGCCCGAATATGGTAGGTTATGAGTTTTGTTGATTTCATTGGATATTAGTTAACAGGGTGACTTAAATGATTATAGGTTAATTCGGTGCGGGTCTCGACATAGTACGAAAATAGGTGTGTAATCGACACCCACAAGTAGACTAGATCGGCAAAAGCCGAAAAGTCGAAATGCCAGATGTAACAGCCTGAAATAGGGTCTAGTCAGAATAGTGGTTTTATAACCACAGATCCGAAGTTAAAAATTTTGAATTGTATGATTTTCTGATAATATTTGTTATACTGTTGATTGATATGAATTATTGTTTGAAAATTTTACTAATTAAATGTCCAATTTTATGTTTGGGACTAAATTGCATTAGTTACAAAATGTGATGTATAGAGTTTAAATACCCAATTGAAATGGGGGTTTGAATTAGAGGTCTTTATGTTGCAATTAGACCATCAAATAGTGCCATGGTCATAAAAGGGTATTTCTAGAAATATTTGCTAGTTATATCATTAAAGGTAATTTTGTCATTTATGAAAAAAAGACAAAATTTGATGTTTTAAACATCATTTTCTCCATGGAAAAAGAAACCATGGCCGCCGATTCTTCATCTCTTCCATGGCCAAGGTTCTTTTGCTTTCCATGCTCAATTGTAAGTGTATTCTTGACCCGTTTTTTATTATTTTCGTATTTTTGAGTTCTCTTAAGCTTGAATTTCATAATTCCATCATTATTTTCAAGAGATTTTGGGGTCCAAAAATATATCCATTTGTAATATGTGTGTAATTGGTTGAGTAATGGTAGATAATGAAAGCTTAGAGGGTTGTATACATGTTTTTGGGATTGAAATTGGAAGAAATTGTGTAAAAAGAGATTAATTTGCAAAGTTTACAAATCATGCCTAATTGTGTTAAATATTGATGAATTGAGTGTCATAAGTGTGAAAATGGGTTAAATAAGCCCATGGAATAAAGAAAATGAGATTTTGAGTCCAGGGGACTAATTTGTAATTTTTGAAAAGTTGAGGGGTAAATTTGGAAATTTCCCTCAAATATGAATTGTGTCCGTAAATGAGTAATTATTGATAAATTGTACTCTGTTTGTTAATCTAGACCAAGAAAGGTGTGATAAGTCCAAGAACGGGGAAAAAGAGAAATTTTCGACTAAATCTCGAGATTTAATTCGTTGATGATTCAGGTAAATTTATATGTAAATAAAGCACTTGTGTTTAAATAAATTTATGTATTGTTAAATTATTATATACGTGATATTTATTGATCTGAAAAATGAGAAAATATATTTGGTTTTGAACCGAAAGTGTGATAGAAAAGATTTACCTATTTGGAAATGAAATTTAGAAAAATAATGGTATATGAATTGAATTGAATATGATCGAGATTTAATTATTGAATATGTTTATTTATATATATGTGGAAATGTATGACTATGTGAATTGGAAGCAATTTATGTTTGAAATGAGAAAGATGTGATAAATGTGACCAAAGTGTTAATTGACAAGTGAATTTTAAAGTAGAAGTGAAATTACTAAGTGATTTTAATACCCTATTAACCAGTCGAGCTTAGTGGATATAGTTGGCATGCCATAGGATTGGAAGTGTTCAGGGATTCTTCGACCTCGAGTCGATGAGGCACTAGGTGTGCCATAGATTTACTTCGGATAGTTTTGATGAGGCTTTGGTAGCCACATTGCTTCGGCTTGGCCGATGAGGTACTTGGTGTGCCATAGATCTGATTTACTTCGAACTATCCGATGAGGCGTTGGTCGCCACTCTGGTGTGTTTGGTTGGATCCGTGTATCCACCTTAGTCCGAGTCATGTTAATAGGGGTAAATAGAAGAAATAAGGAAATTGAATGAATTTTGGTTAAATAAGTAAATAAATGAAATGAGAAAGTGTTATTGAATATATAAGTAAAATCCCGTTGAACCTTAGGAATACTTTAGTGATCAGTGGTAGCTTCGGCTACATATCAGTGGTAGCTTCGGCTACAATTTAGTGTGGCACTTATGTGCAAGTTTTTGTGTATCCTTTAGTATTCCAAATGGTTCAAAGGGTAAATTGATGAATAAATAAGATGAGAAAGCATGTGATTAAGTGTACAATTGAGCTCAACCATATATGTGAAACTTTATTGGATGGGTTTTATTACGTGATAAATGAGTGCAGGTATATATGTATGTATGTTTGCGAACAATATGCTCTTGCTCAATATATGATTGAATTTGTGGTAAGGATGATATGGAGTAAGTGTTATTATTAATATTTGTAAATATTTGATAATAAGTATACATTGAAATGGTTGGCTATGGACATGTTGGTGTTATATGAGTATAAATGAAAATATTACATAGAAAACATGAAAGAGTAAAATTAGCTATAAGACAGTTTTGAGCAACAGCAGACTTGTAACTTTGAAAAATCATTAAAAATGGTGTAAATAGAATTAGAAGCTGAATGATATATTTAATTAAAGCTTATTGAGTCTATTTTCACATGAAAGAAATGGTGTAGGTGAAAGAATTACAGAGTCGGATATATTTAAAGTTTTCTGTGACAGGGTCAGAATGAACTTTGAGATCCCCTGTTCCGACTTTGGAAAATCACTAAAAATTGTATAAAAATTATTATGGAGTGTAATTTATATGTATTAACTCCTTAGTGAACCTAGTTTCAAAATAAACAAACAAGAACCTTATCCAAGTTCTGTACAATGAGATAATTGATTTTTAGTAGAGAAAGGTCAGAACTATCAAGTGGAGTAACAGGGGAATATTTAATGAATAAACTGTACTAATTGGATAGACCAAAAATTCTGAAAATTTTATGGTAATAAGATATATGAGTCTAGTTTCAGTGAAAATTTACGGAACTTAATTCGGAGCTCTGTAGCTCAAGAAATAAATAATTTAGTGACAGTGACTCCAAAAGATAGCTCAATGGGAATATAGATAAAAAGTGTATTTAAGCAAAATGGTGATTATATCACTTTGAAAACAAAATTTTAAGAATTAATTCAAATGAGTTATTACTTGCTTATTATTATTTGCATATAAATTTACTAAGCTTTGAAGCTTACTCCCCTTTCTTTCCATCTCTTTAGGGTTGAATGTTAGCTCGGGTTGGAGATCGTAGGAGATGTCATCACACTATCATGCTATTATGGGAGGTAAAGATAATAATAAATCTCGTAAGTCTATGGCATGTATAGGGATTTGGTGTTTTGTGTATTTATCAATTGTTTTGGCTATAAGATATAGCTCACTTTGATTAGCGGCTTGTAGATTGAATTGGTTGAGTATTAGTATTAGTTTGAAATTTGTGTTTTAGTGTTTCAGGGAGGCTAAGGCTTAGTATATAGCCTCACACGGCCTGGCCGACAGGATACACGGGCGTGTGGCGTGGCCATGCCAAATAAGTCAGAATGTTCCACGGTTGTTCAGTACGGGCGATTGAAAGCCACATGGCTTCACAACACGGCCGTGCTAAAAGTCACACGGGTGTGTGATAATGTTTTTTCATGAAAAATTTTCTAAGTCTCAACTTGTTGGGATTCGAATCCTAACCATCTGAGATGTATGTATTTAATCCGAAAACATCCCATAAGAACGTTTATGTGATAATTGACATGAAATCTTTTAATTGTTACCGAATAAATTCTGAAAAGGTCCGTTAAGTCCGATAATGCTCTGTACTTGATTCCAGCGACGGTCTCGGGTATGGGGGCGTTACATTTAGTGGTATCAGAGCTAAGGTTTAGTCGATTCTCGGACTAACATAGCATAAGTGAGTCTAGCTATACATGCCATATTATTGTTTGTGATAGTGTGATGCCTCTCGATCCTGACGAAATTGTTCTATTGAGATAAAAATATTTTTCAACCGAGCTATTTTTGATAAATTTGAAAGTAATGTTAAGATGTGTGAAAATGTGTTTGTGATGAGATGAAACTCAGAAAGGTAAGAATAAAGTTCATGATATATATGTGATTAGTTATGAAATAAAATAGAAACAAATTGAGAAATATAGAAAAGTGAAATGAAATGAAAGTTTATATCGTCATAAATTTATCGATGTTTGTTTGACATTTTCATGATATTGTGTGCCTAACTTGTTTGGTTAGATGAGTGTGGTAAGTAAATCTACTTAAAAATTATGGAATGTATGTATGAGTGTATTTGTTTAAATGAGACAATTGGAAAGTTAGTGTAATATAAATATGTGTGTGTTAATCTGCCTGAAGTAAATTGTATAATTATGATGATAGTATGTTGATAAAATATGTGTTACATGTATGTGTACATGAGAATTGAGTTAGAGGCTTTACGACCTCACCCCCTTAACAATGTACCATTTTGGAATGGAAATTTCATGGGACTTAAGTTGAATAAGCTCGCAAATGAGAGACTAAAGAATTTAGTAGTGGGATAAATGATAATGCAGATAGAGTTAAGAATGGTTTTTGGCAAATGAATTTGAGGTTGAAAAGGATATCAAATTGTTCCGAAGATTATTCAGATTGAATAATGTCATGGTTAAAGGAAAGATTGATTTTGGTAAATCGACTTAATCAAGTAGGGTATCTAAAGTATGTATTTACTAGAAATTTTCCCAGATCAGTTTTCGTTAATGAACGGAATAATATGGGGTTCATGACGACAGATTTAGTTAGAGGAATGACATTAAGTTGTGAAGATGTTTGTGTGTGACAGATACAGTTAGGTAATTATGACTATCTCTTCTGGATATTTTATGTGTTCATCTTTTCTCAAAGGCATATATGATTGCTCGTTTTCTGATGAAATTATTATTATATGAAAATGTTAGATAACTGTAATATCAGACAAAAGCTTTGTTGGCCTAATTGATTTACGATTGATATTTTTCTATCTTTCTTTGGCATTTTATTTCGTTCCATTTGAGATCAAAGTTAATGATGAGATTTATTTGAGACTACCATCCTATTTATACTGGTTCTATTGGAAATTATATCCTCTCGGTCATAACTGATTTTAGAGTATATAAGTAGTGTTTTCTTTTCTTCTGAATTTCTTAGAGGAATCATCAAGAATCTCTATTAGTTCTTATGGGTAGTATTCTCGGATTTCCCGTATGGTCTTATATTTGGAATTTCTGGTATGGTATCGTATCTTGGGCTTCCCTATCTCGGTTTTCCTATTATTCTTATTTCGTGAATTATCAACTATGATTCATCTGTAAAAGGGTATTCATTGGTCGAAGGAAAATATATTTATTACTGTTATAAATCCTAGCATGATCGTAAGAGTTCGGTGATATAGATCTCAGATTATAGAAGTTATATTATTGCACTGGTTATTATTGAGACTATTCTTGGATTTCTTATTCTATTTTGGAATGCACTATTGATGTTGTGGTAATCTAAATTTGTCAGACTATTAAGGTTTCCTTTTGCACGAAGATACTTTTAACCGAAGTGTTAGTTCTGGTTCAATCTGAGTTGAGTAAAGGATTTGTGAATTCCAGTTGTGCAACAATGTTTAGTTCGAAGTGTGTTCTGATGAAAGAGATTTCAGAAAATATCTAGTTATTTTGTGTAATTAGAACTGTATGCAAGGAGTTAAAATGCTTATTGTTAGCAAACGAAATTGGGGTAATTCTGATTCTGATTTTAAGATTCGAGTAAATGTTATGATCGACTGCAGTTCAGAGATAGGTTTTATATTCTGAGAAGCTCAGAATCAAATTTTTTTTTTAATGATTTTGAACGAAAATGGAATTGAGTAATTGTGGATTTTGTTTTAGATTGCCTTTATTTTCCGAGAAAGAAAGATTCTACATGAATTGAAGTGATAGGTTGATGAGAGAAATCTATAATATTCCAGTATAATCTGATTTCGTACTCAATAATTGGTCAAGTTCTACATTTCTGATATTGTGAGGTTGCACGGGGTATCTTTGTCAGTTGTGTTTGTTAGAAATCGGGGATTTACTTCGCGATTCTGAAAGAAGACTTTAAGATTATTAATTATGGTTTTCTTCTGGTATTCTCTGAAGCACTATTTGATCGTGAGGAATTCTATTTTCGGATTCTTGGTATAGCATTGTATCTTGAATTTCGATATTTTGGTCTACGTATTATTAATTTTTTTTATGAATCCTAGAATGCTGTTAATTTGATTTATTTCTGAAGTATTTTCTTCTCTGGTCTGAAATGACTATGTTCATTCTGATTATATATATATATATATATATATATATATATATCTGGATTTCTCTGACTCTTGAGAAAAGTTTATGGTAAAAAGGCGAGTTCGAATTGTGTGGTGTACTTTCTGATTTAGATTGATCAAGATTGAATGCTACAGAGAAGATTAAAGTGTAAGACAGTATGATTTGGTTAAGGTTTCTATTAATATTGTTATTGTTCCGATCCGAGATATGTGTTCCGGTAAGTTTAAAGTTTACGTAGAAAATTTTTCCATCCGATCTTTATATGTGAAATGTTATTTGTCTGAGTTTAATAAGATGTTCAGATACTTGGACTAAGTGAGAAGGTGATTGTATATATTGTATTTCATTTTGGATCGATACTCAGATGACAAGTTGATATCTAATGGAATTGGAAGTTAAGTCTGCTGGAACCAAAAGCGATCAGTGGTTAGGGAAAAGGATATGAGATAGAATTTCTGTCCGAATTAAAATGAGAAATTGTTATTGACTTTGAAAAAAAAATATCATGAGATTATGATAAATCTTCTGACAAGAAAAGATTTGTATTATTGGGTTGGTGCAAAAAGGGTTTGTTTAATAAATGATTAAAGTGTTCGTGATATGATTTGTTAGAGTAAACAGAAGTTTCAGCCTGTTAGTGAATTGAGAAACATGATTCTGAGAAGTTTGTGAAAATGTCTCTCAGATTTGAAATTGATTGCTTCTGATAAGATTTTCGGGGACGAAAATCCCAAAGGGGGGGAGAGTTGTAACAGCCTGAAATAGGGTCTAGTCAGAATAGTGGTTTTATAACCACAAATCCGAAGTTAAAAATTTTGAATTGTATGATTTTCTGATAATATTTGTTATACTGTTGATTGATATGAATTATTGTTTGAAAATTTTACTGATTAAGTGTCCAATTTTATGTTTGGGACTAAATTGCATTAGTTACAAAATGTGATGTATAGAGTTTAAATATCCAATTGAAATGGGGGTTTGAATTAGAGGTCTTTATGTTGCAATTAGACCATCAAATAGTGCCATGGTCATAAAAGGGTATTTCTAGAAATATTTGCTAGTTATATCATTAAGGGTAATTTTGTCATTTATGAAAAAAAGACAAAATTTGATGTTTTAAACATCATTTTCTCCATGGAAAAAGAAACCATGGCCGCTGATTCTTCATCTCTTCCATGGCCAAGGTTCTTTTGCTTTCCATGCTCAATTGTAAGTGTATTCTTGACCCGTTTTTTATTATTTTCGTATTTTTGAGTTCTCCTAAGCTTGAATTTCATAATTCCATCATTATTTTCAAGAGATTTTGGGGTCCAAAAATATACCCATTTGTAATATGTGTGTAATTGGTTGAGTAATGGTAGATAATGAAAGCTTAGAGGGTTGTATACATGTTTTTGGGATTGAAATTGGAAGAAATTGTGTAAAAAGAGATTAATTTGCAAAGTTTACAAATCATGCCTAATTGTGTTAAATATTGATGAATTGAGTGTCATAAGTGTGAAAATGGGTTAAATAAGCCCATGGAATAAAGAAAATGAGATTTTGAGTCCAGGGGACTAATTTGTAATTTTTGAAAAGTTGAGGGGTAAATTTGGAAATTTCCCTCAAATATGAATTGTGTCCGTAAATGAGTAATTATTGATAAATTGTACTCTGTTTGTTAATCTAGACCAAGAAAGGTGTGATAAGTCCAAGAACGGGGAAAAAGAGAAATTTTCGACTAAATCTCGAGATTTAATTCGTTGATGATTCAGGTAAATTTATATGTAAATAAAGCACTTGTGTTTAAATAAATTTATGTATTGTTAAATTATTATATACGTGATATTTATTGATCTGAAAAATGAGAAAGTATATTTGGTTTTGAACCGAAAGTGTGATAGAAAAGATTTACCTATTTGGAAATGAAATTTAGAAAAATAATGGTATATGAATTGAATTGAATATGATCGAGATTTAATTATTGAATATGTTTATTTATATATATGTGGAAATGTATGACTATGTGAATTGGAAGCAATTTATGTTTGAAATGAGAAAGATGTGATAAATGTGACCAAAGTGTTAATTGACAAGTGAATTTTAAAGTAGAAGTGAAATTACTAAGTGATTTTAATACCCTATTAACCAGTCGAGCTTAGTGGATATAGTTGGCATGCCATAGGATTGGAAGTGTTCAGGGATTCTTCGACCTCGAGTCGATGAGGCACTAGGTGTGCCATAGATTTACTTCGGATAGTTTCGATGAGGCTTTGGTAGCCACATTGCTTCGGCTTGGCCGATGAGGTACTTGGTGTGCCATAGATCTGATTTACTTCGAACTATCCGATGAGGCGTTGGTCGCCACTCTGGTGTGTTTGGTTGGATCCGTGTATCCACCTTAGTCCGAGTCATGTTAATAGGGGTAAATAGAAGAAATGAGGAAATTAAATGAATTTTGGTTAAATAAGTAAATAAATGAAATGAGAAAGTGTTATTGAATATATAAGTAAAATCCTGTTGAACCTTAGGAATACTTTAGTGATCAGTGGTAGCTTCGGCTACATATCAGTGGTAGCTTCGGCTACATATCAGTGGTAGCTTCGGCTACAATTTAGTGTGGCACTTATGTGCAAGTTTCTGTGTATCCTTTAGTATTCCAAATGGTTCAACGGGTAAATTGATGAATAAATAAGATGAGAAAGCATGTGATTAAGTGTACAATTGAGCTCAAGCATATATGTGAAACTTTATTGGATGGGTTTTATTACGTGATAAATGAGTGCAGGTATATATGTATGTATGTTTGCGAACAATATGCTCTTGCTCAATATATGATCGAATTTGTGGTAAGGATGATATGGAGTAAGTGTTATTATTAATATTTGTAAATATTTGATAATAAGTATACATTGAAATGGTTGGCTATGGACATGTTGGTGTTATATGAGTATAAATGAAATTATTACATAGAAAACATGAAAGAGTAAAATTTGCTATAAGACAGTTTTGAGCAACAACAGACTTGTAACTTTGAAAAATCATTAAAAATGGTGTAAATAGAATTAGAAGCTGAATGATATATTTAATTAAAGCTTATTGAGTCTATTTTCACATGAAAGAAATGGTGTAGGTGAAAGAATTACAGAGTCGGATATATTTAAAGTTTTCTATGACAGGGTCAGAATGAATATCGAGATCCCCTATTCCGACTTTGGAAAATCACTAAAAATTGTATAAAAATTATTATGGAGTGTAATTTATATGTATTAACTCCTTAGTGAACCTAGTTTCAAAATAAATAAACAAGAACCTTATCCAAGTTCTGTACAATGAGATAATTGATTTTTAGTAGAGAAAGGTCAGAACTATCAAGTGGAGTAACAGGGGAATCTTTAATGAATAAACTGCACTAATTGGATAGGCCAAAAATTCTGAAAATTTTATGGTAATAAGATATATGAGTCTAGTTTCAGTGAAAATTTACGGAACTTAATTCGGAGCTCTGTAGCTCAAGAAATAAATAATTTAGTGACAGTGACTCCAAAAGATAGCTCAATGGGAATATAGATAAAAAGTGTATTTAAGCAAAATGGTGATTATATCACTTTGAAAACAAAATTTTAAGAATTAATTCAAATGAGTTATTACTTGCTTATTATTATTTGCATATAAATTTACTAAGCTTTGAAGCTTACTCCCCTTTCTTTCCATCTCTTTAGGGTTGAATGTTAGCTCGGGTTGGAGATCGTGGGAGATGTCATCACACTATCATGCTATTATGGGAGGTAAAGATAATAATAAATCTCGTAAGTCTATGGCATGTATAGGGATTTGGTGTTTTGTGTATTTATCAATTGTTTTGGCTATAAGATATAGCTCACTTTGATTAGCGGCTTGTAGATTGAATTGGTTGAGTATTAGTATTAGTTTGAAATTTGTGTTTTAGTGTTTCAGGGAGGCTAAGGCTTAGTATATAGCCTCACACGGCCTGGCCGGCAGGATACACGGGCGTGTGGCGTGGCCATGCCAAATAAGTCAGAATGTTCCACGGTTGTTCAGTACGGGCGTGTGAAAGCCACATGGCTTCACAACACGGCCGTGCTAAAAGTCACACGGGTGTGTGATAATGTTTTTTCATGAAAAATTTTCTAAGTCTCAACTTGTTGGGATTCGAATCCTAACCATCCGAGATGTATGTATTTAATCCGAAAACATCCCATAAGAACGTTTATGTGATAATTGACATGAAATCTCTTAATTGGTACCGAATAAATTCTGAAAAGGTCCATTAAGTCTGATAATGCTCTGTACTTGATTCCGGCGACGGTCTCAGGTATGGGGGCGTTACACTAGAACTCTGGCATTTCGAGGGCTTGCGAGTGTGCGAGTGCTCATAGGTCAGTTCGAATCGGTTAAATCAGTATTCGCAAATGGTAAGAATGATGGGTGCGCATTTTCATGCACGTTGGTGGTTTTGGGCCTCGGAGAGCCGAATTTGGGCTCAATGGGCTTACAGGCCCATATGAGTGAAACCGAGCAGTAAGTGTATTCTGATAATCTGAGTGATAATTCTGCTAAAACGGATATAAAATTTGGGCTTAGTGGGCCGTAGTAGCTAGTGGACACCGTTGGACCCATTAGGGGTTTTAGGGCCCGATGACTCAGTATTACTAAATTGGGCTAAATAAGTTGCTTGGGTGACAGTAGGACTGTTAACAAATTGTAATGAGCATGAAACCCTAAAATCTGACAAATTTACTGAAATACCCCTTAAGGGTGGAAATTACTGTTTTACCCCTAGGTGCTTAAAGACCATTTTACCCCTAGGGTTAAGTTGACTGATTTGCATGCTAAAATGTATTTGTTCTATGTATGCCATGTCATAATACATACTGTTTCATGGGATTAAGTTTTGATGGAGGAAGCGCTAAGTGACAATGTCACGTATACTGTTAGAGGCCTTGCTTCGTTTTACTGTTTTAGTGGCTTGGCCACGTTATCTGATTAAGCAGCTAAGCTGCAACTATGGTGTGTAAGGCTAGGTGGATTGAGTTATTCCTCACATGGTGTGTAGGGCTGGTACGGGCGGTGTGTAGGGCTGGATTGGGCTGGGCTTTGTATTCATGGATAAATATTGTTCTGTTACTGTAATGGGCCTAAGGACCACACCGTTTTCTAAATAGGGCTAAGGCCCAGTATTTACTATTTTCTGAATAGGGCTAAGGCCCAGTTATCGCTGTATCTGGATAGGTCTTAGGCCCAGTTGAGCTTGACCTGATCTTAACTCTGGTTGGGTTTAGCTTACACACTGAGTTTTCACAAACTGACCCTTTCTCCTTTTCATTCATGCAGGTGAACCCCAACCTTAGAGGACTTGGAGCTGAAGGGATTAGGAGTGGCCACGTGGACTGCTTTTGGTTTTAATATTTCTTTTAAGTTACTTATTTTATTATTCAGTAGTTTTGGGTTTTAATCTGTAATAAGGCCGCTTTATAATTATTTTATTTGGTTTTAAGTACTTAATTATTATTTGATAAAAATTGGTAAACTAAGGCTGCGCGGATTTTAGTTCCAAAATTAACAAACATCTTCAAAACCTTCCCTACGTGACAAAGGGGTAACTTAGTAACAACGGCTCTCAAACAAGATCTTCTAAAAGTAAACCCAACACTGATAGTGGATAGGACTTTCATAAATTAAATAACCTGCTTTTCTTAAAACTCTTAAAATGGTTTTGCGAAGTCACTCTAAAGTTAATAAAAGAGAAACGAGGCGTAATTCACTATCCATGTGACACACCAAATCTGGCTATAACGTCTGGGCCGGGTTTGGGGTGTTACAACTATTTCTGCAAAACTTTTATATTTTGCATTAGAAATAGACCTAATTACAACAAGCTTCTTTTTAGATGACTATCCAACTAGGTTATCGCCTAAGTAAATATAAAGCTAAAAGTGGATATCATATCTTTTAAGGAACTACCCTAGTTAGAGTTTGAATAGCCCATTAATGTGAAAAAAAATCAAAAACTCAAAAAATAAGCCATGATAAAGACTGCCTTTCATGTACCGGAGAGCTTGCTGATGTTTGTTAATCGGCAATTGCATATACTAACTGACCAAGTCATGTAATACAAATATACTGCAATGCACCTACTAACTCTTATAAGTCTTGGGATCATCAAGAACATTCCCATTAAAAGATGATAATGGTGGAAAAGTAACCATAGGAGTTGGAACCAGAGTAGTACTCATCATACATGTCATTTAAAAGTGTTTCGATATATATATTTCCATCGATTCAAGTGCAAACTGTCATGGCCTCTTGTCACTTCAATTATAACCTACCAAACCCGGCCTAGACTTTAGACCTGAATTCGGAAGATTACATTAGCCACCGAAGTGACCAAGTAAGTTATTGCGGTTTTGAAAACAATCATTTTAAAACCCTTGTTTAATTTAGTATAAGACTTAGTTCAATACCAATTTATAAATTTTCAAAACCTTAATCAATGTATAGCAGCGAAAAAGTGATATGTGGTTATTTTTAAATAAAATAAAATTGAGTGTCATGCATAATAAAATTCATAATCCTAAGTCCTATGCCATAAGTCAATATAATATAATAATATAATCTCTGAATAATATAGTAAACCCAAAATAATTTTGTAATTAAAAATCGAGTCGAGACCTTTCAGATGTCACGTCCGAGTTCTAACTTAACGGGTTATTTGTAAGGATGAAAATTAAATGAGGAGTGTACTATGACACTTAGTGTGAGTTCCATCACAAGTAAATCAATTCCAAACAATAATCCAAGCATAAATAATAACAGTTCTCAATACATTAGTAATCGTATAGCCTCGCAGAAGGTGACAGTTCATTCAAGCATTTTAATGCGTAATGATGCAATATAATTAGCAATTTTAATTGTGACGATGCAATATAATTAGCAATTTCAGTTTAAAAGTATAAATAGGTCTTACCCACCGCTACACTCCACAGTAAGAATTCCCCAGAATTCTTATATCCCAGAGACTATAGTTTATGGGTAATCCACCAGTGTTGATGGTTAATACGTTGTTGATAGCTGTGAATACACAATGGGTTTGCAGATAATAGTTGCCAGTATAAGTTGTGGATAAACTATAAGTGCTTGCAGGTTAATACGATGCCAGTAGTTGTGAATACATAACGATTTTGCAGATAAAAGTTGCCAGTAATTTGTGGATAAACAACTAAATTTTGCAATTAAAATTGCTAATACTTCCTCTTTTCAATCTGTCCCGTCGTATGGAATGCAATATGTCATGCAAGCATCAATACAATACTAAAACAGTAAACATGCTTAACATGCGTTTATACCATCAGTAGCGATATACATGGTTTACATGTATTTGGTTATCAATATAGTGAGCATTTGATTCATGCAATCAATAATTTGGTTCAACGATTAACAATAGTAATTTATCAGTAATTCAATCATAGAAGGCATATATAAATCATATAGCATACTTATATAGTAATAATCTAATTAATCAATCATGGATTCTAGCATTAATCCTAAAATCGCAGACTCAATTGAATAAAATAATTTACTAAAAATAGTTCAGGAAACATTTAGGGACTAATCTACATAAATCATAAAAGTTTTTAACGAAACTGTAATTTTTGAGAAGCAGAGGACACACGGTTGTGTGGAGATGGTACACAACCGTGTAGCTAAGCCTGTAATAGACTGAGGTCGTGTAGTATTCCAAAATTCAATCTACAAGGGAGACACGACTGTGTGTGTAACGCCCCAAAAATCCAAGCCTTTAATGTTTGTATGTTGTGGCATAAAATACATGCTTGATTTATTGGTTAAGTGATTTAGGAGTGTTTGGGAGTGTTAGAGAATTCCTGGGTTCAAATCTGGGCTTTAGCAAAAATTTTGATTTTCTTTTAAATAAACCTTGATGTTATCTTGTAGGCTTTAAAATAAATTATGACGAAATTATGTCACAAGAGGAGCTTGTGGCTTAGTGGCAAGTGGCGTGTGACACAGCTGAGAGGTCTAAGGTTCAAGTCTTGGGGTGTGCAATGGGGGGATTTATTTTTGTTGATCTGTGCAGTTAGAGTGTATGGTGCAGTAGAACTCTGATAGATAAAAGGTTGGAGGGATTTGGGGAGTGGATTATGGAAAAAATTGAGGAGGGGATTGTGGAGAGATTTTAAGAGAGGGAAAGGGAGTTTGGATTAGAGAAGGTTGGTGCCGAACTTGCTTAGGGGATTGGAAGTGTTCGGTTTTGGTCACTTAGAGTTCTAAAGCCAAAATCGTGAGGGGCCAACCAGGTTTTTATTAATTTCTTCTCTTTGGTACGTATTGCGTTTTGGTTCTTTTCTCTCGACTCTCTCTTATGCCTCTTGCTTCTTTTTACTCTAAACATTTCTTCCACACTCTACCGATTTGAAGTTTCTTCCTTGGGTCGAATTGTGCTCCTCTTCCTCTCATCTTCTGTCGACCACTCCTCTCCCTCACCATCTCTCCATTCGATTTTTGCTCATAACCAACCTGCTTATTTTACTTTCTTTATTTTTGTTATCTGTCCTTTTTTCTCACTCTCCTTCATCTTGGTTGAATATACTTCTCTATTTTGGGTTTAACTATTTTTTGTCTCCCTTCTCTCTCCTCTAAGGAACTAGCCGAATACAATCTTGATCTTTCCTTATCTTTACTGTCACTTCTCATATCATTCATCTTGCATCATACCATTTCTCCCACTTAATTTCGTTCAATTTTCCCTACTTACTATTGTTGGCCAATTATCTCTGTACCTTGCTATTTGACACTGTGGGTTGATCATGTAAAGGTGTCGACAAATCGAAAGGTAATCCTATGTTTCTTCTTTTATTCTCCAGTTTGTGTTCATTCGGTCATTTGGGAAGTCGAATGTAGTCCTCTTATGACTTCTGACTATGAATCTTTTTCTTTTACGCGATAGGTCCTAGGGTCTTCTAGTGAAGTGGAGTGACCCTAGTGATTTAGAAGCAATCACAACCTTCTTCTTCCGTTGCTCAGTAGATTGCGATATGGACGTGAAACCAATTGTGATCAGTGGCCATGAGAGGATTAAGGTCATTCATTCTGACAAGGTAATGGATGAGTGTTTTGGGCTATGTGTTAAAGTGATTAACTCTAGTGGACAACTGGCTAATGAGATATTTTGATTAGGTTGTAGGATCGATACGAGTGTGTTAAGTGCGCATCTCGCAAGCAGGTGTGTACTCGCACTACTTAGATCATAGAACAACAAAAAGTCGAGAAGATGAAAAGTCAAAAGTACGGCAACGATTGCCTCACAGGTGTGCAAATGTATGTGTGGAAAATTAGATATGATGATAGAGGCCACCATGAGCGACCTCATGGGCTTAGGCCGTATTTGGGCCGAAATGGGTTGTGTAGGCCCATTGGGCTTGTGGGCCCCACACAGGTAATTGTCGCGAACATGTGGGAATTATTGGACCTGGCTGTATCGTTCACATGGCTAAGGTCAATTCTGGGCTTAGTGTGCCACACGAGCGTGTGGGCCCCACTTGGGCCACATAATGGGCTTTGGGCCCAATTATACTTTTTTGATTGCAAAAGGTTGCACGAGTCGCGCGAGACGACTGTGGACTTACAGATGGGTCGGTAAGTGTACCTAGACCCTAAAATGGGAAATGACCATTATGCCCCTGTAGGGTAAAATGTCTAAATTACCCCTAAATGATGTGTGATTGATATTGTATGCCATTCGATATGTATGGTTTGCATTCATACGTGATATTATGTTGATGGGGATGAGATCTTATAATTGGAGGAAGTGATTTGATTTGTTAGGGTCGTACGGGTCACACAAGACCACTGTGGATCCACCGATGGCTTAAAGTCAATTATATGATTGGCAGCTCTGCTTTGATATTGGTTAATGCCGCAACCGGTGCTAACATTGGGAGTGTAGGGATGGGTGGGTTAATTTAATCCCCACTGGAGTGTAGGGTTGGATAGGAGACGGAGTGCAGGGTTGGTTGGGTTTATATGCATTACATATTCCGATTCTGATATTGACATGGGCTAAGGCCTAACTGAGGCTGTCACGGGCTAAGGCCCAATTGCCACCGTTAATGTAATGGGCTTAGGCCGAGATTGATATGTTTCATGTTATTTGTTTGTTGGGGTAGTACACATTGAGTTTTCGTAAACTCACCCCTTTTTTTAAATTGTTCAAGTAATCCCTAGTGAAAGATGGTTCGACGTATCGGAGGACTCAGAGGTGGCTACATTATGGACAGTTGAATTTTATTACTTTAAATTACTTTACTTTAATTACATTTTCTTTTATTTGGGTTTTTGTTGTAATAAGGCTTTCCTCTGGTTTTTATTTTTATTTCGGGATTTTATTATGTTATGATTGCTTAACTTCTAGCTTTAGGTCCTGGGTTTTAAAAAGAAAACAGCGTTTTACAAATCAAACGTAAGTACACCAATGTTTTCAAAGAAAAGCTTCCGCTGGATTTGAATCATGAAAGTTTAATAACGATTATAAAGACTGAGATTTTCATTAACAACATAAAGTTTTTAACCAATCCTTAATATACTAAAAGAAGTCGAACCTAGTGTTAGGTTTTCACTGGCAATTATTTTCAAAACCAAGAACTCATCAACTATGCTTGTTTTAAAAATAGAAACCCGTTTTGAAGATACTGTTTAACTGCAGAACGATCAAATGATTTCAAAGTTTTCCAACAACATCGAATTTTACGTTTCACCCTTCAATGTGATGCTGTCAGATTCGGCCATAACGTCTGGGCTGGGTTTGGGGTGTTACAATGTGGTAGGCCATGTAGAGAGTCCTAGACCGTGTGAGAAGTATATTCCCTAGGGTTTCAGGGAGGATATAGCCATGTGTAAGGGTCGTGTGGTCCACATGGGTGGCCTGCATGCCCGTGTGGCTGGCCATGTGGTTTATGCTAGGCTCAATTTTACCTCTATTTTCTTATAAAAGAATACACACCTTTCACTGGGGTCTTGAACGATGATCCTCACGTCCAAATCTGATTCAGGATACCTACAACGAGTCTTTCAACGGAAAAATACATGAGAATTAATAACAATTTTCAAGATTTTCCAAGGTTAATGAAAGATTTGATAAAAACCAAGAAAGATTGTTTTAACGATTGCAAGATTATCAATAGGTGGGTATTTTGTAGAATTTTGAGATCGAGTATCAGAATTAAAATGTACTTACCAATTCTTGGCTAGGATTAGAGATGAGATTGTCAATGTTTCACTAAATTGATAGGGAAAACGATTGAACTATGATCAGTTTTAGATTCAGGATTGCAAAAATAATTCAACAATGTAAAGGAAATAATTGCAAAGAAAAAGATAAAGAAAAATAAGGAAAAGAAATAAGAAAAAGAAGAGTAAAAATTCAATCTTATTTGGAGAAGAAAGTTATAGTTCTATTGTAATTAGAAAAGAAGTTCAATATCTAGGATTTCAAAATTAGAGGGGTTGGTTGACAAATTTCCCCCTTTTATTGAGAATAAAAGGGAAATAAAGGGTAAGTAGCGTGATTTGAAAATTAGAAGCAAAGAGAGATATGCAAAGGCCTTACTATTTGGGCTCTTGCCCACACTTGACATATTTTTACCAAAACTAATATATATCCTAGTGTCTTGGTTGCTAAAAAAAGGAAAAATGAGAAGAGTGTGGCTCAAACCTTGGTTCTTTAGATCGTATACTAAGCTCTTCACCATCAAAATTAAGGCTCATTTCTTAGTTAATTAATTCATTTAACCCTATATATTTTGGGGTGTTACATCAACGCCTAAAAAGTAATTAAGTTCTCCAAGATCCTTAAGACAAAACTCATGATTAAGATATTGAATAGCCAATTCCACATCTTGAGAACTATCACCGGTAACAATTATGGCATTAACATAAGCAAACAATAACACATAATAAGTTGTTGTCTTTAGAAAAAAATGAGGAAAGGTCAAAAATTGAAGCTTTAAATCCAAGATTAGTGAGAAAAAAGTGTGAATTTTTTGAAACTAAGCTTGTGGGGCTTGGCACAAACAATAAAGTGCCATTGTTGATGTTGCATAGTGATGTGCACATTAGGTAGTTCTTCAAAATTTTTAGTTCCTAAGAGAACTTTTGGCTTAAATATACAAGCCTTAGTATATGTAGTCATATGATAATGATTACTAACAACAGATAAAGCATTAGGGATATTATAAACCAAGGGAGAAATGGAGCCATTAGAGAGATAAGAGAAGTCACCAACCATAGAAGAAATTGAAGAACTAGAGTTTGGGTGTACTAGCAGGAGAACGATAAACTTGTTTGGTAAGAGAAGTCTCAAATGTAGCAATAGTGGATGATGAAACAAGTGGAAGCTATGTAGTGACCATAGGATAAGAATTAGAGAACAATCTGGTAACATCTTTAGTAGGATGAAATGGAAACACACGCTTTTGAAATCAAATGTGTTATGGGATGTATATTCAACTAGAGGAATCCATAAACTTGTAACTATAATTATGCTTACTATAACCGAAGAACATATATGGGTAGACATATAAACCAACTTATTCTTGTTATAGGGAGTGAGAGAAAAGGAGCATATGTAGCCAAAGAACTTCAAAAACTTGTAATCTAGTTTCCGCTTATGTAACATTCAAAATGAGACATCCCACTTAATGCTTTAGTATGCAATCCATTAACTAGAACAAAAGCAGTGGAAAATGCACCCCAATAAGGTAATGGTAGGGAGGCCTATGCTAAGAAAGTCAGACCACATACAACAATTTGTTTGTGTTTACGATCCAATAACCTATTTCTATTTCAAGTGTGAGGGTATGTAACTTTTTGTTTGATACCAAAACTGCGAGGATAAGAACTAAACGAACTAAACTCCTATCCAACATCAGTTCAAAGCTCATTGATCTCACAAAGTATCTAAACCAATAATATCATGCATTAATTTGGATCTCCTTTGGTTTCGAGTATTCATTTCAATCTTTAGATCAAATGGGATTAGTTCTCAATCTTTCTTAGGCATAAAACAAGTAAAGTGAATTAGTTAAAAACTAAATAACAAAGTGTAAATAAGGAAATCAGATGCAATTTTAAAAGACACAAACTTAAAATATTAGTAAAACTAAAGAGTTCTATACTCAACATTAGTAAATTAGACTATAACATCCCAAAATTTTCGACTAGACATGGGGCATTATTTCAAAAACATATATAGTGAATTTTCAAGAAAATTAAAAAGTTCATCAGATAAAAAGAAATATTATGATAATAAATCAATTTTGGATATGAGAATTAATGAAAAGAATTTTACAAGTTAGAATGTGATGAAAAGACCAAATCACAAATTTTAAAAAGTTTGAGGATTGAAGTGTAATTTGCCCAAAATGTGAAAGTAAGTTAGTATTGATTAATAGGCGTGAGCATAAGTTAAAATATGTATTGGTATGATGAGAATTACATTTGGGACCAAATTGAAAAAGATTCAAAAGTATAGGGACTAAATTAAAAATTTCTCATTTTTACCTGAAAATGGGTAAAAGTACAAGTATTACCACCAAAATATTTTTAATATAGTTTTATTATAAATTATGACATGGATTGAACCAAGTTTTTAATTTTGGGAAGAAATTGTGCTAAGTAGCATAAAAAAAAGTAAAATGGTAAATTTTACCCAAAAGGCATTTTGGTCAATTCTCACATAAATGAGTTCTAATAAGTTAGAAAGTTTTTAGTATACAAAATTTAATTTTTTTGGATATCAAGATTCTTTGAAATCTACATCAAGTTATGTTTATTTGTTTACTAGATGAGTATCTTTTAGTATAGTGTTAAACAGACACTCATAGCTCATTCTACTATGGTAACTAAGTTTACTGTAACATCCCAAAAACCAAGTTAAAAGAAATTGAGTTTTGAAATCAAGAGTGGTTATCTCTCGATTTTGAGTCTAGATTTTAGAAATTTTTTATAAGTAAATTGATTTGGTTTAGTGGTTAAGTTTCTAGTTATGAATGTGAGGTTCTAGGTTCAATTCCTATATCTTGAAAATTTGCTATTTTTAATTAAAACTCTATCTTTGGACAAGTGAGTTATAAGTTAATTTCGATCAATTAATGATAACAACGAGCCTAATGGTTCAATGATTAAGCTTTTCTGTACTCTTTGGTCTTGTGTTTGAATCCCTGTGAAAGCAATAGGGAAATGTTTTATTTTGAATTGCTCTATGTGGTAGTTATTTTGTTAGTTAATTAAACTTCCCAGAAACCTCTTATGTGGTTTCACATTTTTTTTTTTTGTTCTTTTCTTTCTTTCTTATTCCATGTCTTTTCTGCCATTCCTCCTTTGTTATTTATTTTTCTTCGTTTTGATTTCTTCTCTTCAAGTTACCTTTACTTTTTGCTATGTTACATCAAATTGATTCTGTACGATGTTTGACTTCTCTTACCTGGTTAAATTCAGTTGCCGGTAAGCTTCAATTTAAGGTTTTGTGTTGAAAGTTCTTCGACATAACTTTATTTTTGGACGCTAATCTTAGCGATTTGTTTATGAATAAGTTGTCTAATTTGTCGATATTATGTCATTTTAAGGGACGAGAATTTATCCTTGTTGCTTCTGCATCAAATCCGTAACAGGTGGGTAAATGAACATAAAAAAACATGACTTTCGACACCACACGTCGAGTGTCAGGCCGTATGCACAACACGACCGTGTGTCTGGTCATATGGTAGACTGTGTGTCAGGTCATATGGTAGACGGTGCGGGTACTATTTAGGGTCACACGGGATAGGGACACGGGCGTATGTCCAGGCCGTGTAACTCATTGTTTGGGACCAGACGGCCATGTGTAAGGCCATGTGACTAGCCGTGTGAGTCACTAAGAGGTTCACTCGGGTGTCTGTTAGGTCGTATGGGTCACATAAGCCAGACAACCAAGCCGTGTGGATCTACACGAGCATATGAGTCAAAATTTTGAAATTTTCCCTAGGGCCGTGAACATCGTCTAGATCGAATGTATGCCTTCCGTAGGGTCTGTATGATCTGTATGAAGCTACAAAACTCAGGAATTATTAATCTGTTGGTAAATAATATGCTATTTGTATGTATGTCTATTTTGATTTAAGATAAGTAAAGATGATTGCTAATGTATAATGTACCCCTGTTTAGATGCGTTGAGGTATGTGAATTATCCAGGTATGATCTGTATTCTGTTAAGTCTGATAGTATGCCTTTATGTTACTCTGTTGATTAAGAATATGTGATATCCAAATATGTTGAATTGATTGGTATTGGTTCTGATTTATAACCATGCATGTGACTTCATGGTAATTTGATGTGATTTGTTGAGGTTTGTTAAATCTGTTTTACAAAACATGGACTCCCATGCCTATTGATTTTGTTATTATACGAAACATGACCTACATGCTTATTAATATGACTTTGTAGATGCTTGCCATGACATATTATAGGGGATTTGGGATGATGTGAAAGGAGGAAGTTTCTGACAGTGTAATGATCTATATTATCTGGTGGTTTATACACAATCCGGTTCTGACAGCTTGACTGCAATATTGTGGCTTGACCACATGTATCTGATCTAGCATTTTTAATTGCAAATTCAGGTAGCACTATCCACAGTTGGTGTGATTTGGTTGGACGAGTTCTGAGGAACTCTATTTTGGTGTGTAACAGAGTTGGGTAGGATGTTTTCTGATAAATCTGCACTCTGATTAGTTTTGAAAAAATACTGTAACGACATATACATACATTTGTTGTTCTGTTCTGTTCTACTCTGTTCTATTCTGCTCTGCTTCGTTTTGTTCTACTCTGTTCTGTTATGTTGTACTACCATTGTTGTAATCTCTGTGATATTCTGGATTTGTTCTGTGCTAGTTATATGGCCGCTATTAAGTTCTCTGCGTTACTACAATTTATATATTATGATTTGTTTATTTGTATTTGCGTTTGGTTATATATTGTGCTTTGTAGCTCACCTCTTTGTCTTATCTTTATCTATTTAGGTAAACATCTGACTTAGGATCGGACGGCGTAGGGAGCTCGAATTGTTTTTGCACTGATGTAACTATGATTTGATCTGTTGGGTTTGTAATCTACATCTAAATTCGCCTTGCTTTTTGCTAACCACGTCAATAACTGACACTTTCTAATACAAAACTACAAAATCATTTAAGTCGACTAAAATGGATTTTTGGTTTTCAAAGTTAAAACTCCGAAAAGATTTCTGCTACAAATCAAGTAAGGTTTTGAATGTTTTATGAATACTTACTGAAATCAGTTTTCAATATGTTGATGTAACTCTTCTAAATTCGGCTTAAATTTTTAAGCCGGGTTTGGGGTGTTACATTTACGGCCTATTATGAGGTATCTAATCATGGGATATGGATTTGAAATTTCTTCACTATGTTGCAAACTGTGGATGGAATAGAAAGACCAATTAAATTATTTTGTGAAGATAAATCTACAATAATTTATTTCAACAATAAGTTCAAAGTAGAATAACATAGACATTAAATTCTTTGTTGTTAATGAAAGAGTTTAGAGTAGTGAATTATTTATAGAGCATATTGATACAAACTTTATAATTGCAGGTTTGCTTTCTAAAGGACTACCCCTAAGATTTTTCATGAGCACATTAATCATATAAGTGTCATGTCATTTGAGGATTTTCAACTTTATCAGGATTTTCTAATTTCAAATAATTTTATTTCATAGATACATTTTTCAATATTTTAGTTAAGTATATTTTAGTATTATTTTCAACAAAAGGAAAATTTCTTTTGTTTTTTTCACACTTTGATTTTAGTATAGACTAATATTTCAAGAGTATCAGTTGGAAATAATTATTTTTAGATCACATTTCTTGTAATTCTCATTTTACACATCCATATTTGATCTATGCCGTTTGATTGTATTGATATACACGATCATGAATGGATTAATTACGATATATGTAACAAAAGTTACACAAATTCTATGTTAACATAATTGATGGTGGAGATTGTTTGTAGGAACTTCTGGTTATGATAATATACTTTTGAGCTCATGAGCTTATAATGGCATACAATTAATAGATAATAAGTGCTTATATTTAATCCAAGAGATTGCGGTAAGACATTATATAATAATAATTGTACGCTATTTACTATTATAAAAGGTTAGCCCAAATTAAAAATGATATAATTATCTAATAAAGTATGGGTTAAATATGCGTATATACTCAAATAATTAATTTTTCTTATTTGTAACAATCAAATAAAAAATTAAGGTACTTGTATAAAACTTACATATTAGGGTTATAGTATTAAATAATGTGTACCTAACTTGTTTGACATTCCATCTTGAGGAAAGAAAATAAGAAATTCTTCTTTGAAAAATTTGTATACTAATTTAAAAGATAAAATCATAGGACTCAAGAATGGCAATACACCCACATATTCATGTAGGTATATTTTCGCATTTAGTTTATTGTTATTGATGATGTGATTTAAATGATATTTAATCAAATTTATTGAAATTCTATCAAATGTTAGTATTTTACATTTTATTAACAATGAAAACAAATTACATTTGTCAACTGAGCCACGTCACAGTAATAAAAGGATTTTTCTTGAAATAAAGTATTGGTTGCTAAAAGGTATTGGATTCTACCCCTAGACTAGAGGTGATCATGGGTTGGGCGGCCCGACCCTGCCCGAAGGCCCGCCTGAAAAATGGGAGGGTTCGGGTAAAACTATAGGCTCGAAATATGGGTTTGGACAAAAATACGAGGCACGTTTAGAAAACAGGCCGGGCCTCGGGCTGACCTTTTTTAGACCGAGCACGGCCCGGCCCGGCCCGGCCCAAAGTATATAAATATATATGGCCCGTGACTCCCATGGCAATTCACCGTTGATTGCAATCCTTCTAATTATATAGTTTTGATTTAGCACTATTTCTCTGTTTGTATTTGGTTATGATTGTATTCAAGAATTTATGGCCTTGCTCCAGTTTATGGTAGCTTTTCTTCTTTTGTATCTGTAGTGACTGGTATGTACATTGGATATTTTTCAGGAGCTTCAAATTGATTTTTCCCAGTTTGAACATCCTGTTGTTTTTATTTGTACTTATTAGGGACTTTATAAATCTTTATTATTGATTTTGTAAAATATATTTTCTTCAACCTTTATACTTTTTTATTATTAAATAAATTCAATTTGTGTATTGTTTTAAGAATTGTTTTAGTCTCCTTTTTTATTTGTTTATTGTTTTAATATTTGTTTTAAATTTTTTTATTTAATGAAATAAGCAAAAAATAAAAAAAATATGAGCTGGGCCGGGCCGGGTTGGGGTCGGGCCTAGCATTTTTATTCCGGGCCGGACCTGGAAAAAATTTTAGGCCCATATTTTGGGCCGGGCCGGGCCCGAACCTAGTAAACGGGCCGAAAATTTTTTCTGGGCCTGGCCCGAAACCAGCCCGGCCCGGCCCATGATCACCTCTACCCTAGACACCTTTATCGATTTTATCCAAAAAAAATTACCAAAACTAAATAATTTACATATTATAATTCTATAATAAAAATCTATACAAAAAATTGTGATTAACAAAAATAATTTGCAAAATTCTTTGAGTTGTTTATATATATATATATATAAATATCTATTTTTAATTTAGAACATAATTAAACCTTTTCATTAAATTGTTTATATAAAAATTCAACAATTTAAAAAAAAAATTACAACGAAAGAAGAATAATCACCAACGTATCATGTTGCCTTTAAAGAGACTACTCAAGAAAACTTAAATAATTTAAGGCAAACATCCAATATCATAACGCTAAAAATCTAGACATGACAAAACATGACAGAGTCAATTTAGTATTGTTTCTCAGATGCATTTTTGGGACAAAAAATACTTCTAAGATAAAAGTATTGTTAAATAAAATACAATACTTTTAAGCTTTTCAAAAGTGTTTTTTTTTTTTTTTTTTAAAAAAGAAACACTTTTTTGCCCAAAAACAAAAATGGAACCCAAATCACTAAGACATAAAAACCATTGTTACTTGCACCACTAAGACCACTTCCACTTCCAAGGCCGACGCCACGGCCAAAACATACAACACCATGTAAGCCTCCTAGGCGGCCAATACCCATATAAGCATCTATTCCAGTGACACCATCAATTCCACCATATTTCCCAATCCCACTAAAGCCACCAAGTAAAAGGATTCCACCAAACATACCAGCGTAGTTGCCAATTCTAGCAAAGTCATCTTGTCATCAATGCACTACCTTTTGGTGAATCTACCTTCTGTGCATCGGTTTACAATGTTTGTTTCTCCTTGAGTCGATGCACATTTACACAACCACCAAAACAAGTAAAAAGAAAGTTGTTTACATCATGTTTTAACAACAATTGTGCTAACTTCTTAATGTTTATAAAGTGTAAAGATCAAATTATAACAAATTAAAGAAGACAGACTAACTTTTCAGTTTTCATAAAATAGGAGTATGAAATTCCAATTAGACGTATATATATTCACTTAAGACGACATCGTATGAGGCCAGTTAAATGCTAATAAATATGGTATGGATGGAGCCGAGCTCCTTAAAAGCCGATCACTGAGGCCACGTGGAAAGCCGATAACGTCAACGTCGTGAAGAACAGAAGAAGAAACGAAGCAAAGGCAGCTTTTATTCTAATACAACACGCTTAAGGAAAAATCGCCAAATAAAATACCACTACCCTCAAGGAATCTACAGATCTCTGTCCTTCTTTCTCTACGTCTCAAACCCTAATTCCTTAATTTTTACAGGTTACAAATCATTTTCTTTATAACGCTTTTTTTTATTTGATGGAATTCTGTTTTTTTTTCCGTGTTTCCGAGTGATTGATTATTGTTTCTTTTGATCGGATCTTATTGGTTATTATCGTTAAACAGAAGATCGGGGGTTTAATCGCGGAGAATCAACCATGTTTAACAGGCTTTTCGGGAAACCCAAGCAGGAAGCAAATGCTCTAACCACGTTAGACAAATTAAATGAGGTATATTCTCAGAATTTTATCTTCATTTTTTTTCTTCTCTAATTAAGAAATCACTTATTTGCTTTGGATTTCTTTTGCGTTGCGCGGATCGGTTTTTTGCTCTGAATTCGAAATTTGCGTTTGGTGAATTTGGGGTGGGTTGAATTTAGCGACAATAAGTGGTCCGGACTTTGGGATTTGCATGAAATAACTGAGTTAAGGATTAATGGAACAATATTATGTGATAACTTTTGGTGAATTATTAAATTGTTTGATTGCATTTTTGGAAGGTTTGGTTTCGATCGACGAAAAATAATAATAGCTGAAGTGGAAAAAAAAGTACTACACGTACATACAGAAGTAGTAATGGAACCCTTGTTGACATGGGCTGTCGATCATCTTAGGGGGAAATCCCTCGATCAGTGGCTCCTAGATTATCGTGGAATGCGTGTTTTTACACCTTTTAGCAGGAACTTAATATGAGAATTGTGTGCATTTAGACAATGGAGGCACTTCTGCAACAGATTACTAGTTCTGTTCAATATAGATTGTGAAATATCAGCAAATTTTGTCATAATCTTGATGAAAGTAGAATTTGGGGATTGGACATAATTGGTTAAATGAATATAGGCATTGTTACTGCCTTCAGTTTTGATTTGCAGCAAACTTTGCTTTCTTGTTGGATAAATAAAATCTTTTACTTATCCAAAAAATAATGGAGCCCTAATTACATTGTTTCTATTTGAGATTTTGCTTAATTTGTACCCTATATTTATTTCCATCATTCAGACCCTTGAAATGCTTGAGAAGAAGGAGAAAGTACTTGTGAAAAAGGCTGCTGCTGAGGTTGAAAAGGCCAAGGAATTTGCCAAAGGGAGAAACAAGAGAGGTATGGATGCAATTCTTCTGCTCAATATTTTTCATAGTTTTCCATGATTTTCTATGTTGAAAAATACAAATCAATTTTTGGTGGGACTGTTGGACTTTCAATTTATAAGCTATAGTGGTTCTCCTGTTTGCTTGGTTGTGCATAAATAAGTTATGTAGTCTATTAAACTCGTTTGCAGCAGTACCATGTGATGACTGCTAACTTACTGACACGAGAGCTCATGATATTATTCTTTTATTTTTTGGTACATTTGGTAATCAGACGATAATTATTCTTATTTCTTTAGTATGTATATGGTTCTTTTTCATTATAATCCAGACGCAATTTTTGCTTATTCCAAGATAGAACATATTAGAGCAAAGATGCCCTAAAAAGAGAAAAAAAATGATACTCTCAAACTCAAAGCATTGCAAGTTTCATCTTAGGGGGTATTTTTCCCTTTAACTGTGACTGATTAATGTTCTTTGGACATTGAGTGATGCTCTAATGCCAGATTAACATTAACATGCTATTATATAATTCTGAATTTCTGGTGTGTAATGTGCTCCTCTTGTGGACTTCGACATTGAAAGATCTCAACCTTGTGTAGAAAAAAAAGGATGAAGTAGTTTAGTTTTGTATCATTTATCATCTGATTTATGACTTTGTTTAGAACCATGCTGGTTACATTTATAGTGAAATATGTCTTCATTGATGCTATCTTATGCAGCGGCTATACAGTGCTTGAAGAGGAAGAGACTATATGAACAGCAAATAGAACAGCTTGGAAACTTCCAGCTTCGTATTCATGATCAAGTGAGCTTGGAATTTTGTTATTTTTTAGTGTTTTAACAATGCCTTGGAGCCTCTTTTTTTTTTTTTGCTGCTGTTTCTGATGATACTAGTTTGGATGTATCTCTTCCACAGATGATAATGTTAGAAGGTGCTAAAGCCACAACTGAAACTGTAGATGCATTGAGAACTGGAGCAGCTGCAATGAAGGCAATGCAGAAAGCAACGTATGTATTCTATAAATTTTTATTGTTAGACAAGAATTTTCCTTTAGGTTTGTCTTCATTGTATTTATCCCTTTGCAGAATGATTACCATATCATTGAAGTTTGCTGGCTTGCAATTTATGCTAATCTACAGTAGCACTTATCTTCATGAAGAACAGGCAGTGGTTAATTCTCAATGTTATACTGAAAATGGCTTTCTTTGCAGGAATATAGATGATGTTGACAAAACAATGGACGAGATCAATGAACAAACTGAAAACATGAAACAGATTCAGGAAGCACTGTCAACTCCTATTGGAGCTGCAGCTGATTTTGACGAGGTTAGTAACATTCTGATGCGCTTGTTTGTGTTCTGTTTTTTCCTGTTATTTTTCTATATTTACAAATATCATGTCTAGCATTTATGCTCATGAAAACTTTTGATGCTGTAGGATGAATTGGAGGCAGAACTTGAAGAACTTGAAGGTGCTGAGTTGGAAGAACAACTTCTCCAGCCTGCAACAACTGCTCCTGCAGCTCCAGTGCAGGTGCCTGCTGGTAGGCAACCAGCTCGTCCTATTCCTCAAAAGCGCACTGCTGAGGAAGATGAACTTGCTGCATTGCAGGCTGAGATGGCACTTTAAGGTAATTCATTTTATTTCAGTTCCGAGAATTACGTGGGAAGCTTAAAACATGGGTAATTGATTTGATTTGATTTGATTTGATTTAATATTTGCTCTGCAGGCATGTAGCAGAGAAGTGATTTTGTTGATGGGAGTACCGCAGGTCATGTTGCAAAACATGAAGAGAGGCCATGTTGTATTATTGAATCTTCTACTTCAAAATTTGTGTGGATTTAAGATTTGACAATGTACATAAAGATTTGCATGAACTAAATGAAGCTCCCCCTATCTTTTGTTTGTTCAATAAAATATTTATATTCTATTCGAGCAGTACATGTCTTTGAAGGAAGTTAAAATTGTGTCGAAAAGACCATGTTTTTAAGTCCCAAATAGTCGTGCTAAGGTGGTTTTGTCGGGAATGGCAGTCGGAACTGAACAATTTCTATAAAAAAAAATTTTGTTTTCAAATATCTGTAAACAAAAGTAAGGTAGATATTGCAGTGTTGAACTCAAAACAAACAAATTAAGATATTTTCAAGTATTTGAATCCACACCCTAGTTGTCATCCCGAACGAGATAATTGAGGCAAGAATAAAACTAGTCATCGCTTTTCTCGTTTTATAACTAAAAACTGAAGAAATAAAAATAATGAAGAAGAAAACAAAAATTTAAATCGAGGAAAAAATAAAGAATTTTAAAAATTACAAACACGACTTGGTTGTTTAATTCCGTCACAGATAATGTCAGTGAATGATATATGTGAGCACCAAAGCAAGCAGCATTAAAACGTAAGCAATTCCCTGATCAACTGTTACCCCTGCAAATCAGAATCTAAACCGTCTCATGCTTGCCCCCATAAAAGAAAACAAACCCAACCGAAGTGCAGAGTAAGAGGAAAAGCATACCATCGCTCATAGAAGGAGATGCAGGAGCAAGGCTTTGAGCATTGCTGGAATGTACCATATTCAATACAAATCCAAAAATCAGCATTACTGCGAACCCAACTCTTAGCCTCTCCATTCTTTCTACCCTTACTTCCTTCTGTATTTTATTTTTACAACTTGGAGAGTTGAGGAGGGTTTAAAAAGAGACCCGAAACTGAGAATCTTAAGGAGGAAGCCGCCGCTCTGGCTTCCAATGCCGTGACAGAATTAACAATGTTGAGAAAATCCCCACTTCTCGGTGTTGATTGGTGCCACGTGTAGGACCAATGGCGGCTGCACGTTCAGAGTCCAGGTGTTGTTTATCTGTATTCCATGGAATCATCCAATGAATGAAGTGCCTTTTTTTTTTTTTTTTACTTCCCAATTAGCTAAGCCACATGCAGAAATGATTGGGCTTTAACCGAATATTTGTTGGTTTAGTTACATATGGATGTATGTCAGCTTGTGGCTTTCAAAGTTGTCTAGAGGATTTTGATTGTTATAATCTTAAATTTAATGTTTATAGTTATATCTTTTGTGAATTTAGTTTTATTATTTTTTTAAGTTAAATTTAGGTCTTAATTCTTTAAAAAAATTAAATTGACTATTAAACTTTTAAAAAAGAGTCTCAATGATTTTTTTAAAATAAAAATGTTAACTAGAATATTAATTTTTTAGACACGACAATTTGTATGGCAATTCACGTCTACTCCATACTAATTTTTTTGAACTTTTATGATATTTTTATTTTTTTAATCTTAATTTTGATTTGTTTTATTTTTATAATTATTGAATTATTTGTTAATGTGAGATATAAGACAAATGATGTTATATTAGTGTCACGAGGCTAGATCTTCTATCCTGCAATCTATGTGGCCTTAGGCGACTTCTTTACTTCAAATGAGCCTAAGTCAGCCTAACTCTCAAAATTGAGAATCCTTTTGGAACTCTTTAAGGCACCGAAGCAAAGCGGAAGCATCTCGAAAGAGAAAAAGAACTTGAAACAAGAGAAAAGCCACAGAAAAGCAAAGCACAAGAGCTTGAGTGAATGTTCTCAAAGAATTTAATTACTCAAGAATGAAGTGATTACAAATAAGAGGGGAGGTCTCTATTTATAGTTGAGCTTCCCCAGATCCAACGATACAAATTAAAGTACATCTATGGTCAAGATTAAAAGCAATCTACAAATCAAATATCTAAGATTTACAAAATCAGATCTTCTAAAATTACAAATTTTCCAAGATTGCATATCTTTTAAGATTACTTCCCATACTTTCCATGCTATGTAGATGGGCATTAAATCTCCAAGTAACAGGTCAATCCTATTGAGCCATGTGGTCTATCGCAAACAAGATGGATCATTTAATTGTGCTATAGTTGCAGGCAGGGATTTAAATTGCGGTCGCGGCCGCGTTTTCGGTCGCGTTGCGTTTATCGCGGTTGCGGACATAACGGACGCTATTGCGGTCACTGCGGGTATCGCGGTCGTGAATTTTTTTTAAATTCGCACAACTTATTGTAAAACATAATAATTATAATTATAATTATAAAAAGTCACTTTTAATGATTTTTAGAGTGTTTTCTAACACTTATGAACTTTTATTAATATGATATGAGAACGCAACTTTTATAGTCATTAATTATTCTTACATTTATTTGTGAATTTTCTAAGAATGTTATATTAACTAATAACAAAGTTAAAAAAAATAATAATAATAAACATTTATTATATTTAATAAGTTTGAAATTTTTTATATATAAAATAATTGAAAATTCATACCTCAGTGATGTCTTCAATATTTCTTGACAGCTTTGAATGTGGTGAAGATATAAACATTTTATACTGCAAAAGGAAAAAAGGAATAGATAAATGTATAGATTCTCATTAATTATTTCTATTTCCTACTACTTATTCTAACTCTCATTCTACTTTCATATATAATTTAACATGCTTCGATTCTTAATTATCTTTTCATAAAATATACTCCATTCATTAATCCAAAGATATATTTTAAATGTTTTAATATCATCAAAATTAAGAACATTAACAAAAGTTTTCTTTAAAAAAAACATACCTTACAAATAATGGTAGCGGTGCAATTTAGTTTTCACCAATTAGTGGAATGACGAGGAAGATCAGATCCTTCACCTTCATTTTCAGAGCGTTCTTGACTTGATTCTCTTGGCCTTTGTCCAAAAATATATCCAAAAAAAGTAACATTTTCACCTTGGTTTTCATATAATTGATATGGAGGATATATTTGAGGAGGAGGATACATGAGAGGTGGAGGCGGGTGATACAACGGTGGTGGAGGATGCATTTGAGGCTGGTATGGCACACCATAATTAGGAAATGGTGGATAATAACCATATGGTTGTGGATAACCATGTGAAGGATGAAAATATGAAGGTTGTTCTGGTGGATAAAAACCTTGAGTGCTAGTAGATGAATCACTGTACCCAAGGTTACTAGAACTCGATCTCCTACCAGATGAAGAGCCTATAGAAGTATGCTTTTTGCCTTTTCCTTTCGATGGAGCTCGAGGTTCACTTCTATCTCTCCTAGGTTCAGGAAACATATTTCCATCAAACTCTGATCTATCACGAAAATGTCCACTAGTGGTACCAACCCCATATTCTCCTCCATACTGACTAGAAGACCTAATTTCACCTCTATCACCACTATATCCATCATCCTCATCGATTGGACTTAAACCACCACCATCGGGTCCATCGCCACTCTGACTTGGTGTTGGACTAGAACTTGAATGAGACAAATTTTGTTGTTGAGATTGATTAACATCCATTTCATCATCAGAGGTATCCACAGGCAACACACCGACATTTTCACCATCTAATAATGGATTCTCTTTCTCATGAAGCCATTCTGATAGTGGATCAACATCTTCAAAGATATGATCAAGACTAATAGGATTAAAACTAGCGTTTATATCATCAGTGCTCATTCTTTTTTGATGCCTTATTTGAAGCCTCATATTATAATAGGTAAACACTAGTTTCTCAAGTTTTTTATACTTTAACCTATTCCTTGCCTTGGTGTGAATATAACTAAATGTGCTCCAATTTCGTTCGCAATTTGACGATGAAGTTGTTTGACTAAGCACTTTAATTGCTAATTTTTGTAATTCGGGAACACATGTGCCGTATATTATCCACCACTCAGCTGCATAATATTATTTAAATTTCAAAATAACTTCAAAATTGTATATAATTAAATAATATAAATTAAATTAAATAATTTAATTAACTGTTTACCCGGATTCATTTGCTTCCAAGCCCTTTGTGCTTGTGGAGTACCGAATGTCTCATGTTTATCTCTAAATAGTAACAACTGCATAAATAAAAGATAGAGTAAAAAAAAAAAATTCTATTTCAAATTATGTAACTAGGTTACAAATAATAGTACTTGAATCTAACCTGATTAACCATTCTGACTTGAGTATCAAGAGAAGGTTCCAATCTTTCAATTACTGATCGTGTACCTTCTAATGTTTCTATTAGTACATTCTCAGAATGCTCCACGCCAAATTGAAATTGAGGATTGAGAAAATAACCTAAGTATAATTTATAAGAATATCATCAAATAATAATAATCTAACACTTAAAATAATAAAATATAAAAATATTTCTTAATTATATGAAACATTTTATCTTACCAGCTGAATGCAAGTCGGAATGCATAAAATTCCATCTATTGTCAATAATCTTTTCGTACTCGGTGAAATATCGACAATCTTGTTGAATTGCTCGTTTAGCTCTATCAACAGCCTCATAAATAAAACCCATTGTTGGTTTTTCATCGCTATCCACAAGTCTCAATACTTTTACTAGGGGCTCATAAACTTTTATGAGGTCATTGGCTTTTTTCCAAAAATCTTTTCCCAAAACAATTTTTTTGGCTTCATAAGCAGGCCCTGACTTTTGCTGTCCCCATTTTGATTCTTTAAATTCCTATATATTCATAAGAAAAATTTTAAAATAATATAATTTAAATTTTTTGGAACTAATAAAATTATTAAAAGTTGCTATATTTAAGTAATTATATTAACTAATTATAAAATACTAACCTTTGAATTAAACATTTCTCTCAGACCTTGCTTTTGTCTTGTTATCTCTTCAAGTTGAATGAAATGAGTTGCAAATCGAGTAAGAGCAGGTCGAAGTATTTGTTTCCCTTGTGTATACTTCTTCATCAAATCAACAGTCCAAATGTGATTGTATATAAAGCAAGTCACTTTCTTTGCCTCATCTAACACTTTTGCTACACTGGGCTTTCTCCCAATATCTTCAAGACACAAATCTAAACAGTGAGCTGCACATGAGGTCCAATATAAATGTTTTCTTTTCAACATTAATTTTTTTCCAGCAGCTTTCATTGCTGCCTCATTGTCAGTCACTATTTGGACAATGTAGTTTTCTCCAATTTCTTCGACAACTGAATCTAACAAACTGTAGTAGAATTCAGCATCTCTACTACGAACACTTGAGACATCTACTGATTTCCAAAAAATGGTTCCTTTACTGCAATAAATAAGGAAATTAATGATGTGCATTTGATTCAAACTGTTCGTCCAACCATCACACATTAGAGTTGCACCCAATTCTTTCCAATGAGTCTTTAGTCCATTTACCCAATCACGAACCCGTTGATACTCTGACTCCAAATACACATCGGAAACCTCATAAGGTGTTGGGAGTTTTACACCTTGTCCAACTTCTGTTGACACCTGAATTAGGTTATACAACCATGGGGAGCTTGCTAATTGAAAAGGAAGTCTTTCATATATTAAAAATTTAGATACCGCTTCACCTATCTTCTTTCGAAAACTCTTTAAAAAAGAGTTGTTGACCTTTGGTTGCTTTGAACTTTTGCTTCTAACCAATTCAGGTATAACTCCCCTTAAGGTAAACTCAGACTCACTTGGGTTGGATTTACTTGTTCTTTCTCTATGATATTCTCTAGCTAATCCATGAGAAGATCGCCCTTCTTCATAAATGTTATCCCAACCACCAGTACTTCGTCTGAATTCCTCCCTTCTATGACATTCTTGTTGTGATTGCATACTTTCTCGTGTTGCTTGCCTTATAGCAGAAACATCATCAATGAATTCCTCGTGTTCATCCTCCTCTTCTCTTAATTGAGATAAGAATTCATCTTTTCTCCTCTTTTTGTCTATTTTCTTTGTGTTGCTTTCTTTCAGTACATTCATCATACTTTCTCTAATGACACCTGTTAATAAAATAAAAATAATTCACACTTTATATTATTATCAATTATATATAATCTTTATAGATAATTTTAAAATAACATTTAAAAATAATAATAAAGTATCACATACCAGTAACATTAGGGCATGGTGCAACATTGCCGGTCTTGTGAGCAATGTGCTCTTTAAATCGTGTTATTCCTCCTTTCACAACTTTACCACAAAGTTTACATACGATATTTCCTTTCGCATTTGGCACTGGAGTTCCAAAGTGCCAACCTATATCATTACTTGGTGCACCCTCCAATCCTTTAGTCGGGAACTCTTCACGTGGTGGCATGCTTTAATTTTATTTATATATAAGAAACATAAAATTATATTTAGAAATATAAGCAACTCATTACTTATATTATCAACAATATAATACAAAAAAATAAACATCATTAACATGGAAAATTTAAATTTATTGCATAATCCAAACATAATTTATTTATTTTTAAAAAACAACAATACACCGTAACCCATTATTACTTGGTTCCAAAGTTTTTGGTATAAATAGTTTGTTTTGTCCCATCTTAATAAAATTTAAATTAAAATTGGATCAAATTTAAAAATTCAAGTTTTTCATATTATGCAAACTAAAATCAATAGAGATCTATATAATGTTGATTTGAAGTAATCTATCGGATTTGATAAAGAAAACATAATGAATTAGTTTGTCTTGATTTTTACCTTTTATAATACAATTCATAAGTTATCGAGTCATAATTTTTCTTGAATTAATCTAATTTTGTGTGTAATCCTAAACAAACCTTGAGTAATGAAAGTTATAAAATTTTAAGATAATAATAATAAATAATAAATAATTATCATTATAAATTATAATTACAAAATTAAGTAAAAAATAATATATAAAATAAAATTGTAAATATGATAAAATTGAAACTTTCATATTAAAAAAAATAATTAATTATCATCAAAGTAATTTTCATTTTCAATAAAATCCTTTCAAATAATTCTAACTTATTAATCTATAATTTTTATATGAGTTAAAGTTTAATTTAAATTTATCACATACATATCTCTGCATACTATGTAATTAAATATAGAAATGTGACAGTGCACTAAATGCATAAATTAGCATGCATGGATGATGGAACCATGGAATGGAACAGCCATTAATAATATATTATACATTATTATTTCATTTATTATTAGCTCCGGCCATAAAAGTGGCACTTGGCAGGCAGTGCACTAAATGCATAATTAAATTAGCAATTTAGCATGCATGGATGATGGAACCAAGAAACACACTGCACGAGTTTGAGCAATTAACAATTCCAGCTGTTTACAACCAAGAAACACGTTGCACGAAACTTAGCTAAGTTTTAAAAGAGGATATTTAATAAAGTCTCGGTTTTGCCTAAAAATAAATAAAAATAAAAATAAAAAATAAAGAAAAAAAGTAAATGAAATATGAAACGGCAGAAATAGAAACCCCAGTCTATTCTTAAAGTTCTTAAATCCCTAAATACACAAAATTTAGAAGTAAAACTAAAGAGAAATTCTATCATCTTCTCTTCTGAAAATGCTGGTTGTGCTGTGCTACTGCTTGCCTTCTCCCTTCATCCCGATTCCCGACCCCTAAAGTTACTCTAAAGTCTAAAGAATATTTTGCACTGCAGATTCAAGACATGCAAGCAAGAAATCAAGATTCAAGACAAAATTTCAGCCTTCAGCCTTCAGGTACTTACTTGAAAATTATCGATCTCTCAAATTCTAAATGTGCAAGTGCAACTGATCAGGGAAAAGTTTGCTTTTCAGATTCAAGTTCTCCTCGCTTTCATCTGCTGCTGGGTTGTTTGCCGAAATATGAGTAAAGACTGAAGAGTAAAGACAAAGAGTAATAGAAGACAGAACAGAAGTTCATATTTTTTATTGCTTTTGGATTTTGAATTTTGATTGCTTTTTTCTGTTTACTTGGACTTCTTTTTACTTTTTTTTGATTGAAATTTCTGATTTTGCAGGTAGGGGAATATATTCCCTTTTGTTTTGTTGTGTTTCTATTGATTTTTGTTTAGAGCCTCTGATTTTTTTTTTAATTTGCTGTAACGGAAAATAACGGGAATAGCGGCCCGTTATTGCCGCAATTGGCCGTTACCCGTTATATTGCGGCCGTGATCCACCGTTATCGGTGTGATTCCGCTTCACACCGCTATTTTCGGCAATAACGGTTTCGGACGGTGGCGCTACCGCTATATAACGGCCGCTATTCCGATAACGGACCGCTATTTGAATCCCTGGTTGCAGGCTCTCTTGAGCAGCCCATAACATTCTACCCCACATGTTCTTGCGATGCCCTCGTCGCATCCTCCAAATGAAACTTGTCTTTCTTGTCTTGAAATTTCATAAGGCCTCAACAGCTCCCAACTAGCTTCACTATCAAGAAGTCACTTCCACCAAACTAAGTATTTATGTCACAGCCTATAGTACTTTCATCGAATCACTCGGTCTACCATGATGCATTCAACTTCACGATCATAAGAGACTTTTACCCCCATTGGCACTTGTTCAGACTTACATCGATTTGGTTATTCCTGATCTTTATAGAGTGGCTTAAGCATACTAACATGAAACACCGGATGAACCTTAAGTTTTTTTGGCAACTCAAGTTTGTAGGCCACCTTGCTTACTCTCATAAAAACTTGAAAGGGTCTCTCATATCGTTGCACAAGCCCTTTGTACAAGTTATTGTGGCACAAAATCAAGTATAATTTTGCAAAAACTAAATCACCAACTTGAAATTGCACATCCCTATGATTCTGATCAACCCACTTCTTATTGCACTTACTTGCCCTGTGTAGGAAAGCTCTGGCTAAATTATTTTTCTCTTGCCAATCTTTCTCAAATCGATAAACTATTGGATTTGGTCCTGCATAGTGGGTCATAACAACTTTGGGTATGAGTGGTTGTCGATCCGTCATTATCTCGAACGGATTTTGAACCGTGGCCCTATTTCGTTGCAAGTTATAAGAAAATAGGCCCACATCCAAAAGCTTTGGCCAGTCTCTCTGTATGCCAACAAAGCATTCACTCTTTTGGTCTGCCCATCAGCTTACGAAAAAACGCTAGTGGAAAAGTTCAAGTTTGATCTCATCAACTTGAACAACTTTGTCTAGAACCGGCCCATAAACCATTTGTCTCGATCACTAGTAATAGACTGTGGCACTCCCCAGTATTTCACTACATGTCTAAGGAATAAACAAGTTGCCTCCTTCATAAGGCACTCCTTGGTTGCTGGAATAAAGGTACCATACTTGGAAAACTTGTCCACTACAATAAAGATACTCGCAAACCCATTAAATTTAGGCAAACCAACAATAAAGTTCATAGGTACACTCTCTCATGGGCGTTACGGAATAGACATAAGTTTTAATAATCTAGCTAGAGTCTTTTACTCTACCTTCTCTTATTGGCACACCAAACAAGTTTTCACATAGGTCTCAACATCATCACCTATATGAGGCCAATAATAACGACACTCCAAAAGAGCCAACGTGCGATGTGTGCCTAGATAGCCAGCCCATCTTGAATCATGACATTCCTTTATGACCTTTTTATACAATTTCTCATATTGAAGCACATAAAAATGATGCCCCTAAGTGTACAATAACTCTCCCTCAAGCCAAAATCCCTCTATTTTCCCCTCATTGGCAAGCTTAATCAAATTCTTAGTTGTGGGATCATAGGACAATCCTTCTCAGATGCGCTCCAATAAAGAGTTATCAGGCTGGCTGATTGTTGCTAACTCTATTTTTTGGCTAAGTGCACCAACCACTATGTTGGTCATCCCTTGTTTATACTCCATATTGATATCAATTTTTTCTAAGAAAAGTTGTCAACGAGCTTATTTAGGAGATAACTTTTTCTGAGTTAGAAAATAACTATTTGCAATGTTAGTCGTAAATACTACAAACTTGAAACCCAACAAATAGTGTCTTTATATGCTTAAACAATGCACTATTACGGGCATCTTTTTCTCTTAGATTGTATATTGTCGCTCCATCTCATTAAGTTTTTGACTCTTGAAAGCAACCAGATGCCCATCTTGCATCCCCTCAATTACATAGTCTGATGCATCTGTGCATACCTAATACGATTTTGAATAATCCAGCAAAATAAGTAGGGCTCCCTCATTATAAATTGTTTCACTCAATTAAAGGCGTTCTCACACTAAAGATCTCAATCCCACACCCTACCCTTCTTCAACAAGTCTGTCAAGGGTGTAGTGATTTTGTAGTAGCATTTAATGAAGCATCAGTAATAGTTGGTCAACCCAAGGAAAAACCATAACTCTGTTACCTTGGATGGTAGCTTCCAATTAACAATAGCCCAAAATTTGCCTTCATCCATTTAGAATTTTTCACCTTTCATAACGTGACCTAGGAATGGTACCTCGTATTGAGCGAATGAGCATTTATCCTCTTTGACATAACATTAATTTTCTTGTAAGGTTTGGAACACTTCCCTCAAGTGTTTCACATGTTCTCTAAGCAACTTACTGTACACTACAATATCTTCAAGATAAATAACCACAAAATAATCTAGAAATGGTTGAAGTAACTTAATTATTAGGGTGCAAAATGTGGCTCGAGCATTTGCCAGCCCAGTGGGTATCACAAAGAACTCATAAGAACCATGACGAGTCACACACGCGGTATTAGGTTCATCCCCTTTGGCTATTCTAACTTGATGGTACCTCTATTGCAAATCCAACTTGGTAAACCATCTTGCACTACCAAACTAATCAAACAAATTTGCAATAAAGGGAATCAAGTATCTGTTCCTTATAGTGACTTTGTTCAATGTTCAATAATCGATGCACAATCTCATTGACCTATCATGCTTCTTCTAAAATAATACTGGCACGTCAAATTAGACTTTAAATGGTCTAATAAACCTAGCATCTAAAAGCTCATTCAATTATTTTTGCGGTTATTTTAACTTTAGCAGAGACAATCAATATGGGGCCTTAGTCGGCAGCTCAGTATTGGGCATCAACTCGATTCTATGATTCACTTCTCTCTTAAGTGGTAACTTCTTGTGTAGCTATGTAGGCATCACATCTCGAACATTTTAGCCATGCAAGAAGAGATGAAATCACTCTATGAGAATAGAATGTGAGATCTAGTAAAGATTCTAAAGGGTAAAAAGACTGTTCGTTGTAAATGGGTATTCAAGAAGAAAGAATGGACTCTAAGTGTTAAAAAACCCAGGTATAAAGCAAGGCTAGTTGCAAAAGGTTACAAATTTTAGGTTTAGACTTCACAGATGTGTTTTCTCCAGTTGTTAAACATAGTTCGATTGGTATTGTGGCCATGTATGATTTAGAGGTTGAGTAGTTAGATGTGAAAACAACATTCATGCATGGAGAACTTGAGGAAGATATTTACATGCAACAACGATAGTAATTTATAGTCTCAGAAAAGAAGGACTATGTTTGCTTACTGAAAAAGTCCTTTTATGGCTTGAAACAATCACCAAGGTAGTGGTACACAAAGTTTGATTCATTTATGACTACTCATGATTTCAAAAGAAGCAGTTTTGGCAGTTGTGTTTATTTTAAGAAAAATTGTGATGGTTCATCTGTATATCTACTTTATATTGATGATATGTTGATAGCAGCCGAAGATAAAGGAGAGATAAGAAAGGTTAAAGCCCAGCTCAATAAAGAATTTGAGATGAAAGATTTGGGAGCCAAAAAGAAGATACTCGTGATGAAGATTCTCATAGATAGAAAAACATGTTAATTGTACCTAAGTCAGAAAGGGTACATTGATAAAGTTCTTTGTAAGTTTAATATGCAGAGTGCCAAGCCTATTAGTACTTCATTAGCAGCCCATTTCAAACTTTCATCGGCTTTGTCTCCACAATTAGATGATGAGATTAACTACATGTCACGTGTTCCATATTCTAGTGCAGTGGGATCTCTCATGTATTCCATGGTTTGTTGACGTCCAGATTTATCATATGCAGTTAGCATGGTTAGTAGATACATGACGAATCCCGGTAAAAAATATTGGAAAGTAGTTCAGTGGATTTTTAAATACTTACAAGATACTACTGATGTTTGTTTATAGTTTGGAAGAACTATAGATAGAGTCATTAAGTATGTTGATTCTGATTTTGCTGGAGACCTTGATAAAAGAAGATCACTCACAAGGTATGTCTTTAATATTAGGGGTTACACCATTAGCTGGAAAGCCACTTTGCATACTATAATTGCTTTGTCTACTACTGAAGCTGAGTACATGGTGATTATTGAGGTTTGTAAAGAAGCTATTTAGTTAAAGGGACTCTTTGGTAAACTTAGTAAAGACCTTCAAATCAGTACATTATTTTTTTATAGTCAGAGTGTCATCTTCTGTAACACCCCTAACCCGTATCTGTCGCCAGAATAGAGTTACGGAGCATTACCAGAATATACAGATCAAATGCAGACAATTCATGTTATTTAACATTCATGTCAGAAATTAATCATAAAGTCCCTTATATGAGCCATTGAGACCCAAAACATGTATTAGAAATAAGTCGGGACTAAATTAGAAACTTAAAAAATTTTTCGTGAAATTTCAAAATTTTCCAAGGTGCAAGGGATACACAGCCAGGATACATGCCCAAATGCCAGGCCGTGTGTCACACACGGTTGAGACACGTACCCGTGTCTCTGCCCATGTGGACAAAATAAGGCCATTTCCAAGCCTTATTCTTCACCCAATTTCCACTTTTCACCTACATGAACATTTAAACACAATTTCCAACCATTTTAAGCACCTAAACATACCAAAATCATGTCTTTTATATAACTTATTACCTCAATTAACTAATGTGACCTTAAACATCTCAAGAAACAATATATTTTCATATCTACTTAAAACTCATATACATATTCATATCTCATCTCATTTTTATTCATTCATCCATATGCCTAATTTAATGATAAATTAAACACACACACATATATATATTAATCACATGCATCACTCGCTATTCCAATGGCTATTTACAACAAAAACATTTATGTGCTACATTGGTTAGATTAGCCTATACATGCCATTATATTCAAAGTTAATTTACTAAATATACTGAGTTAATCCGATGGATAGTGTGATGATATCTCCGCCGAGCTTCCAACAAACGAGCCTCCGAGTATTATAAAACAGAAAAAATAAAATAGAGTAAGCACTTAGTGCTTAGTAAGTTCGTATAATGGGAAATAAACTTACCATTCATTTGTATATTAAATAAACATACACATACATTCCAAACAACTTGGCCATAGCCTAAGCACACAACATTTCAACCAACATATTAGTCACATATATCTCATGTAAATATCAATAACAAGGTTGAGTTAATCAAATACAAATTTCCATGCATTTCATGTATTTTCAAATATTAATTTCATTCTGATTTTCACTTATCTTTATGTCAAAATCTCACCCGTTGAATCATTTGAAATCTCGATGGATACGAGGGTAGTACGTGTACAATCAGTAATCCGTCAATTCATGTCTGGGAGTATTCATTAGAGCACTTAAACATAAAGCTCTCTCTTAAGCACTATAATGGGAAGCTCATTGAGCCATGTAACAGGAAGCTTATTTGGGCTTAATAACGGGAAGCTCACAATGAGCCTATATCAGGTAGCTCTGAAGAGCACTTAATGGGAAGCTTCGAAGAACACTTAACCAGAAAGCACCGGATAGCCATATAACGGGAAGTTCATGTAACACCCCAAACCCGGCCCAGACGTTACGGCCAAGTCTGGTGTGTCACATTAAAGTGTTTTTCGAAAACCATGTTTTCATTGAAAACCATTCTTAATGTTTAGAAACTTTTACCAATAAACTTGTATAAAACCTTTATTTTTTTCCAAAACGTGATTCATTGTAATAATCGAAACAACTTTGTAAAATCTTATGGAAAAATTGCGAAAGCTTGTAAACCTTTGTAGTTGCGGAAACATGTTATTATAAAAACAGTTTAAGCATTGGAAAATCAGACTTTCTTTGTTATGGCTTAAAGTGAATGGATACTACGTACCAGGTAGGATTCAAGAGAAGAGAATGTGAGTCATTTAGACTGCTTAAGTACCAAGCTCTTCCTAGATCCAATCCTAGACATGCACACATCCATTACCACACTTTAACCTTATGACTTGTCCATGAACAACAAATTAAGTTTAAACGTATTTAAGATATTTATTTATGAAAACATTTATGTTGCGGAAGCTTTTCTCTATTTTCGAAATATTTTGAAAACAAGTAACTTTTACAAAAACGCGCCGTAGAGCTAACCAATTTCAAAATGATTTAAACAATATCCTACTTAAGCTAAAAACAATTAAAGAATTAAAGAATTAAAAACCCAAAATATAATAAATAGAGCGGCCTTATTACAACCCAGAAACTAAAATTAAATAATCTAAATAAATAATAAAATGAAATAATTGAAAACCAGAAATTTAAATCTTCGTGGCCACTCTGAATCCCTCCCAGCTCCAAGTCCACCAACTAGGGCTCACCTGCATGGATGGAAAGAAAGCAGGGTGAGTTTGGAAAACTCAGTGTGTAAAGAATACCCATCCAGAGCCCAAATCAACTCAAGCCCACTAGGCCGAAGCCCTATCCAGTCACAGTGGTAACTGGGCCGAAGCCCTATCTAGATACGGTAAACTGGGCCTTAGCCCTTTTCAGATAACAGTATGGCCCATAGGCCCATTTCAGAACAGAACAGATATTAACATGTATGTAAACCCAACCCAGCCTAAATCCAACCGCTACCCTCCACCCGTACCATCCTTACACACCATGTGGGGAATAACTCAACCCACCCAGCCCTACACTCCACAGTTACAGCATAGCTGCTCAGATATCAGTAAGTTGAGGCAAAGCCTCCAGTACGTGGTCAAGCCATTTTCAGTACTTCTTCCATCAATATCCCAGTCCCATGCAATAGATAATAATGACATGGCATGCAGTATACAGTAACAGTATAATCATGCTTTTTGCTCAAAAGTAGCCCTAGGGGTATAACAGTCATTTTACTCTTAGGGGTAAAATAGTAATTTTTCACCTCTAAGGGTATTTCAGTAATTCTATCAGTTTTTAGGGTTTTCATTCATATTACACTCACTAATAATTCATCCGTCATTGCAAAAGTCTATTTATCTTAGTTTATCAGTTTTAGCTATTGGGCCCTAAACCCCTAATAGGCCCTACAGTGTCTATTAACAAATTAAGCCCATTTAGTTCAAATTTTATGATCAATTTATCAGTTTAAACGATTTTGAACCTACAGTCTATCAGTACACATTATTTACCTATTTTCACCCATACGGGCCCGTAAGCCCATTGGGCCCATTTTTAGCCCATCGAGGCTCAATTACCGAAGTGCACAAAATTTCACACAGGACTAACTTACCACTTTGAAATTTTAGATCTAACGTTTCCTAAACATCTTGTGAGCACTCGCACACTCACAAGCCCAAGAAATGCCAAAATTTTGGCATTTCGGCTTTTGCCGAATTGAACTAGAGAGGGTGTTCGATACACACCTGTTTCGCGATGACTGCTACTGAGATCCCCCACGATATCCTACAATCGATTACCACAATTCTTAGATTGCAAATCTACAACAAACAATCCCAATATTCACTTACTCATATTCGCCCAATGCCCCTAAAGCCTTCAAAATCTTACCTTTGCCGAAAACCGATGACTAGATCTAAGTCTAGTTGTTCCCAAGATCCAACCCTTCAATCAATCACCTCTAGTATACACTAATCACCAAAAGAAGTCATTGGTTAATGACCCTTAGAGCCCTATGCCCAAATCGACAGCCTCCCTAGATTTTAGGGACTTCGGCTTTTTCTAAATTGTAAAATAACTTATAGATCTGGGTTAATGAGCACTTACTACTGATTTCCCTTCTATTTCTACTCAGATCTGATGTAGATCTAGCCCCTAAACTATAGTAGAACTCGAATCCAGGAGATCTAAAGTTTCGGCTATAAGTCCCTAAATCTATGGTATTTCGACTTTTTAAGTGATGAAGAAGATGATGATTTGAGGCTATAACTTTAGAGTAGTGTTGCCGACAGATACTAAGGGTTTCAAGAAGATGAAATTCGGTCAAAAGGAATGAAAAGAATAGAAGGAATTGGCTTGGAGAAATCGGCACAAGAAGTAAGTTTTCAGGATTTCGGCTTTTATGGCAATCGGCTATGGTGGTTTTGTGGAGGATGAGATCGACAGAGAAGGTGAGTAAGGTGATAAGAAGGTTTCGGCTAGAAGAGAAAGCAAAAAGGAAAAAAACAATGGATGAGAAGAAGAGGAGAAAAGAAATCGGCACAAAGGAGAAGGAATTTGCGTTTTCAGCTTTTGTGAAAACTTAGAAAAGGATGAATGAAAGTGAAAGCTTTCAGGTGGCTAACCCTAATTCTCCAAGACAGAAAAAGAAAAGAACTTAACCCTAATATCAATTAAAACAATCGGCCCAACCTCCCTAAGGCCTTTGCCGAAATTTATTTAAGTGATCACATGCCCGGCACATGCCTAAAAATTAAAAAGAAACTATACGCTTACCTTGCAACTTGAACCCTGGACCTTTAATTCCTTCCCAGGTGCCACTTTTTTAGGAACTTAGTGGCGCCACCTTGCCACTTTGCCAAAGCTCTTCTTGTGTCATAATTTACGAAGTTTTTCTTAAAAGCCCACTTAACCAAGTCTCCTATTCACTTAAAATCCAAACTTGATATTTCTGCCGGGTTTTAACTTAGGCTTGGGCCTTCTAAAGGCCCACTAACACACTTAAATATAATTTCAGTAACCAAAATACCAAAATTTCAAGTTTTCACCAAAATCACAAAAATTCAGAAAAATCCTAAAAATCAGGGCGTTACACAAGCCCAATACTTCTAAGCCCAAATTCAGGGTGTTATAGTTCAAGCGAGCGTTAACGGAAACTCACAAAGAGCCTATAAAAAGAACGCTCATAAGAGCGTGGGTGTGTCTACAACACATGTAGAGTCGCAACTAATCAAGATGCTCCGAAGAGCATATAATAGGAAGCTCGCAAGAACACTATCACGGGAAGCTTGAGAGGGCTTGTAATGGGATGCTCTTTCGAGCTATGGTACTTCAGCAACAAATGCAGGACCACTTCCGTTTTAGGAAACAGAATCCTGTATATAATCGAGTCTCTTTATTCATACGAGACTTATTTATTTATCAGGGAATATCATATATAATATAAATTACATACACATACAAGGCATTTATATAATTTAAATATTCAATCATTCAATTTTAAGCATATAAATTATACAATTTAGTTATATGAACTTACCTCGACAATTATTTGTGACTTAAAATCTACTGATCCGATACTTTTTCTTTACCACGATATAGCTCTGTATTCAGTCCATTCGGATCTATACGAGTAAATTTAATATCAATTTAATACAATTTACATTCAATTCTATCCAAGTCATATCTTAGGCAAAATTATCATTTTATCCCTATACTTTTACTAAATGATGATTTCGTCCCTAGGCTTGGAAAATAAAATTCATGCAATTTAATCCTTATTCCAAGCCTAAACATTTTCATACATATTAATAACAGCCTATGAATTCCATGAAATTTCAAAATTTTTCATAAATTCAACAACTTTCCAATTTAATCCCTAAAACATGATTTCATCCAAAATTCTTTAATAAAGTATCTTTAAATACCCATCTACATCTCAATTTCATCATATAATAACTCAAATCATATGAACTTATCAATGGTATCTTCCAAAACTTTCAACAAAATTAAAAACTAATGAAATAGGTAGTTTAAACTAATTGTAAAAGTCCCAAAACATAGAAATTCAAGGAAAAAGCAAGAATCAAACTTACATGAAGCTAAAATATGAAAGACCAGCTTAAACCCTCTTTAATGGCTATTTTTGAGCTGAAAATGGTAATGAATTTATCTAGAATTTCAATTTCTCTTTTATTTAACTTAAATTTGGAAAATTTTACAATTTTGTCCTTATTTCACCAAATTTCAAGATTTTTTCATGCTATGCCAGCTCAGCCTATTGCTTTAGGCATAAAACCTTCTTAAGTCCTTTTTAATTAATTGACTACCGAAAAGTTAAAATTTTTTGCCAAAATTTTACTACTACCTTATTGATACTCCGTAAATATTTATAAAAATATTTACGGCTTGATTTATAATACCGAGGTCTTGATATTTCTTTTTCTTAATCAATTAATCTAATAAATCCTTATAAACACAAATTTACTAATTCAAAAATCTTTTAAAAAAGACATTTGACTCGTAAATATTAAATAATAAAATTTACGAGCTTATTTTTCAGATTTAGTGGCCTCGAACCACTGTTTCTGACATCACTAAAAATCAGGCTATTACATCTTCCTTATAAAGGATTAAATGTTTTATGAAAGAACAAACCACATTGATGTTCGATATCATTTTGTGCATGATACTATTGCTCGTGGTGATATTGTTGTGAGCAAGGTTAGTACCCATGATAATCCTGCGGAGATAATGACTAAGTCACTTCCTATAACCAAGTTTAAGCATTGCTTGGACTTGATTGGTATTCATTGTTGAAAAATACCGGTTTAGGGGTTTTATGGAAGATGCGGAGAACTTGTTTGTTGAAAATTTGTGTCAATGTGGAGATTATTAAAGTTTGTGACACCCAAATCCCGTCACTTGTTGAAGAAATAAATATAGTGGCAAAATAAGGGGATCTGTGGCACAAGTTGAGTTCGTATAGAAGTATACTTATACTATTTGACTTTGATTAGAACACGGTTTTTCAACCCTTAAATAGATGTAGTAAAAAATCCTCTTGCATCATTCATTTTTCAACATTAGTGAATTTATTCTTCTCTGTCCGTAGTTTTTTCTCAAAAGGATTTCCATGTAAAATTTGTGTGTTCTTATTTTTCTTTTCTAGCTTTGCGATTATTCTACCGTCATTATCAACGTTTATTATAACAATGTCCCAAATAAAAAACCCAGTAATATTTATACCACCAGAGATCATCAATGAAGTGTTTTTTGTCTAGAAAAAATAAAAGTATACAAAAAATTAAAAAAATTACAAAACATGAAAATTGTGAAGCGTTTTATATTTAAAGGAATACAAAAGCAACACTAGCAACAACGACATTGGAGGGCTCCGAGGGCTCTTGGGTTGACAGCGATGAGATCAACCCAAACAAGACGATGGTGGGTGTTTTTCTTCGTCAACCCATCAACCCTTTAATGAAATGATGTTGTAACACACCATACCCAATTTTATTATTAGAGCAACTACAATCAGTTACAATTCAATTGAATAACTAAAACATATTATTAAGTTCAAAACATCATTACGACATGATTTACAATCATATACAAGCTTAAGAAATCTCTTTAGATAACTTGAAGTCAAATAATAATCATATTGTAAAATTTTCAAACTATTGGGTTGACTTGTGACTTTGAGGGCTCTTGGTCGCGATGCCACCCACTGATTACTCATTGTCGTGACGTTAATGGGCCAACATTGCGTTGTGACTGGCTATTTTCATAATGTTCATATACACCAATTCACATCACTTTAATCAAACTATCAAATGCAACATTTCTACCATTCTTTCCATATAATACCATTAACATTCATATTTCACAACCATATACGTAATTCAAAATGGACATGAGTTATACAATCTTCTAATTGACTCTTTTTTAATACGAAACTGACTGAAAACATAGGTACATACCATTTATCAAAAATGTAGGGAGACTAACAAGCATTGCTGAGTTGATATTTTGGATTGGATGTTGAAGTCACGTATCGGGACTTCGAGATCTAAAAACACCTACACACGGGAATAAACAAATCATATGTTGAGCGGTAATGCTCAATGATACTTTCATGTACTAATCATGCCAAATATCAAAATGATGTACAAATTCATTTAGCCAAGCGTATACACATCTATTAAGTCATATATAAAAATAACATAACTTATTCATTGCATTCCATCTCATACTATCTATTCATCTCTTTCTATTCAATCTATATCAAATCAATTGATTCATTTCATTTCATTTCATTTCCATGTCAGCCTTTAGGGCTCGTAATAACCGATTTGCAGATCTTTCACTTATTATCTTTAATTATATTTCACACATATATGCACATATGGTATCATTTCAATTCAATATCATTTATCAATTTTATACTTTATAACCCCTATTAACCAGACTAAAGCTCAAGACGGATACACGAATCATCCAACCAACACACCAATTTGGCACCACAGTGCATATTAACACACAAAGTGCATACTAATACAAATAGTGCATCATAGAATAAACTGAAACAAATATACTAGCACACATAGTGCAAAATCAGACAAGTGAAGCAAAAATACTAGCACACAAAGTGCATAAACTCGTACTCAATCTTATTCTATGGCATGCCAACTATATTCGACTCTACTCGAACTGTAACGGCCTGAAATTAGGCCTAGTCAGAATGGTGATTTCAAAATTACTTCCTGAGTTTTAAGAAAATTATTTTAGTGTTAATTTATGTGTTTTAGTATTTTTATAATTATGCACAAAAATTTTGGTGAATTAATTTACGCGATTGAGGGCTTAATCGCGAAAAAGGACTAAATCGCATAAAGGGTAAAAGTAGCAAATAATTAGTAAATTGAGTTAATTAGATAGATAAAAAAATTGAAGGGTTTTAAAGGGAAAATTGGAGGGTTTTAAAGGGCAAATAAGCCCATTAGATAAGCATGGCCGGCCAAGGTAGCTAAAGTGGTAAGAAAAGTTAAAGTTTGGTGACATTTTTGTCATAAAATTCATAAAATATTACCTATGTGGCCTAGCCTTCATGTTTCATCATTTTCTTTTTCATCTTGCTGAAATTTCCAGCAAAACTAAAGGTTTGAAAGCTTCAAAATTTGCAGAAATATTTAACCCTCAAAGGTAAGTGATTTTAAGGTCCTTTTTCAAAAAGTTGAGTACTTTTGAGACCCTTACATCATAAGCTATCTATTGAGAGGCATATTTAGCATTTTGGTTGAAAATTTAGAGATTTTCCATGAATTTCTAAGGGTAGTTTTCTGGATTTTTATGAGGGTAAATGAGTCTTAGTTGTTAAATAAACGATTTTTATGGAAGGGTGTTCATGGAAAACACCTAAATTGGACTAAAGTGAAAAGTTGATAAATTGCATGGTAAATGCATGAGATGATGGAAATTTGAAGTGGCCACAAGAGTAAAAATGGTTTAAAAAGGCATGAGAAGTAAGGAAATTTGATAAAAATCAATTCCAAGCATAAGGGCAAAATGGTTAATTTGCCAAATTTTGAAATTAAAAGATGTCTTAGTGAGATCAAGAGGTACGACACCTGAGCCTAGACTGGGGGAAGGCCAAACAAATGGAGTGAATCAAGACTTGCCACATTTTGTATACCGAGGTAAATAGGGTGTAAATATTATAATCTACTTATTGTATATTCATTTAAGTATTTATACTACATGAGATATTGATTGTAATCTACTTATTGTATATTCATTTAAGTATTTATACTACATGAGATATTGATTGTATTTATGAAACGAGAATAAAATTTCATAATAGTAATTTTCCAGTAGAACCGCTAGGATAGATTAGATAAATTAGGCTGAGAGACTGGGGGATATGAGTTTAATGCCATTGTAAGCCCATGTCAAGGACATGGCATTGGCGATGAGTTTAATACCATTGTAAGCCCATGTCGAGGACATGGCATTGGCGATGAGTTTAATACCATTGTAAGCCCATGTAGAGGACATGGCATTGGCGATGAGTTTAATGCCATTGTAAGCCCATGTCGAGGACATGGCATTGGGGATGAGTTTAATGGCTTACATGGCATTGGGGATGAGTTTAATGCCATTGTAAGCCCATGTCGAGGACATGGCATTGGTGATGAGTTTAATGCCATTGTAAGACCATGTTGAGGACATGGCATTGGCGATAAGATGAGAGCCAATGTAAGACCATGTCGAGGATATGGTATCGGCGCTTAATCCCACGTTTGAGGCCATCGAGTATCCCCTTCTATTCCACTAGTTCAATGGGAAAATATTTTATAGTTGAATATTATGTAAAAGAAGTAACGATCCTGTTGTGAGTGTTATAGGTACCTATATATAGATATATCATGTATAAGATACAAGCTTAATTATATATTGCATGATTAGTAAGGAAAATATGATGAGTAAGTTATGTTCATAGTCATTCATGTTGTGTAAAAATTTTAAGAATGTTAATTTATGATACTCAGTTGTTAATATTTGCATTCTACTTACTAAGCTTTATGCTTATCCCTTCTCTTTTTCATTTTTCCTTGTAGTGCCGCCTAAGTAATTCGAGGATCCAATGGACGTCGGAGGCTATCAAATGAAGCACTTGGTATAGTTTTATTTTGTGTTTTGGATAATGGCATGTATAGTTCTTTTTGGTCGTGTTGGCATATGATACTCTACTCAGCTAATTATGTTGGCCATTTATTTCATAAAGTTCATTTTGTAAATGGCCATTGGAATTGGCCAAAAGAATTGTTGTAGTTACTTTTAATGAAATGAGAATGAGTTCATGGAAATTGTAAATGGTAGTTTAGATTATTTGTGCATACACATCATGGGAGATGTAGTTAGATTAGTATAGGTGACTAAGTTGGAATGCCAATTTATAGCTATTGGTTGAGTATGAAAGTCTTGATATGTTGGCTTTGTATTTAGTCTTGTTCCAGGGTGGCAAAGAGGCTTGGCAAATAGCCTATTTTTGTCCACACGGGTAGGCACATAGGCGTGTACCTAGGCCGTGTGTGACACACGGCCAGCCCACGAGCGTGTGACTAGGCCGTGTGTCCCCTGCACCCTGTATGGATAGAATTAAATGCCCATCAGTGTTCCACACGGGTATGAGACACGGTCGTGTGTCTCCATCGTGTGAGAAACACGGCCGAGACACGGGTGTGTGCCACGGCCCCCTGTTTGCTGACGTCAGAAATAGAATGCCAAGGTTTTTGTACATGGGCCACGACACGGGCGTTTCATGGCCGTGTGAGGGACACAGGCTTAGCATACGGACGTGTTCCAGGCCGTGTGAAAGCCCCTATAGGTTCGATGTTGGAAGATAAATCCGCACGGGCGAGGGACACGGGCGTGTCCTTAAATGCTTAAGCCGTGCAAACCACACGGGTCATAAGCACAACCATGTCTATAGACCACACGGGCGTGTTGCCCATTTCACACGGGCGTGTGATGTGATCTTAGGGGTTTTTGAAGAAATTTTCTTAAGTATCCAAAATGGTCCCAAAATGTTTCTAATTTTCGTTTTAAGCCTCGTAAGCCCATAAGAAGGTCCGTAGGACAATGTTTGAAAAGTTTTAAATTGGGACACATTTCATTAAGTGTATGTGAATATTTGTATAAGATTTAGTAGGTAACGCCTCGTACCCTATTCCGGCGTCGGATTCGGGTAGGGGGTGTTACACGAACAATTAATAGGGTACCAATAATCCAATCACATTAAATATACCAATTCATATATCATAATCTCATTTCATTTCATCATCATTTTATATATGTCTAGTACCACATGGCATGGTTCACACCACAATCATATCACATATTATATATCATTTATATCATACTCTTTTCTACTATATTCATTTCAGTCCAATTTCTCGGCATTCAATATCATCAAGTATTAACCAAATTATACGAGAGTAATACATTTACCTCAATAGATAGATTTGTAATATTCACGCGTGCGCACATATATGCATACACATTAATATATTGAACTCGAATTATAAAAGTACAAATTGAGATTGCTCGCTACTTGTCAGCAGGTCTCACCTTACCCTTTTCTTAAGATGGTCTGACATTGTCTTTAGCTGTATTTGATTTCACATTGTTTCATTAGGGACCCTTTACTTCTTATTCATAGTATAATCTTATGTTAGTTTTCAATTTATTCAATTTATTCCCTAATGTTACACAGCTATCTTGCAAGTTCAATTTGCTTTCTAATTTAGTTCTTATCATGATCTAAGCTTATTAGCTATCAAATTCAAGTCTAATTCATCAATTTCTCTATAATAACAACTTGTTAAAAACTTAACAATTGAACAATTTGATATACAGGCTAGTTGAACCAAGTTCCTATGATCAATTTCCATAAAAATAAAAAAAATAGCTTAAGGACTTACTTAAATTGATAGTCAAATATTATTTCAACCATGAAGTTTTCTTCTTTTCTTTTGTTCTTTTGTAGACGATGGAAGTAGGGGCGAAGCCAGAAAATTTTTTCAAGGGAGACCTATAACACCTCGAACTCTTATCCGTTGTCGGAATAGGGTTTCGGAGCATTACCAAGTAATCGTAATTTAATAATGATACGATTTCACCTCGGGAATGATTTAAGTCGTTTAGATTGCCCAATCGTAAAATTAAGTACAAATTGAGGTTTCAAGTTGGGTTGTAAAAGAACAAGTTGGCTGGAAACAAGAAAAGATTTAAGTGTTTAAAAGATGGATAGTGTAGGCTGTTTTTCAAGGCTGAAGAAAGAACAGATATTATATGCAATATAGACCCAAATCTTATGTTAGCTCAAAAAGAAGAAGATAGTTAATCTTGACCCACTATCTATGAAAGATAGGAACCAACGATATAAGATTGAACGCCACACTTTTGTAAAGTGATAAGTTCGAAATTGACAGGATTGACACTACAAGAAAGTCTTGATAAGTCAATAGAGTCAAGAGAGAACAAAGGGAGTTGAAACTCTCACCAATGAACAAAAGTTCATAATTGATCAAAAGTCTAAAATTGAGTAACCTTTAAATGATTACAAAAACAACTATTTATAGGCTGAACATGTTCCAGGCGAACGGACTCAAGGTAATCAGCTTAATTACACTTAATTAAACTTAAATGGTTGTTGAAATAACCAAAAAGTCATTTGGAAGCTTCTATGCATAGGTGACGCCAACAACCTAGCTTGTTGCATTTCCCAATCAGCTTAATTAGTAAACTTAAGAGCTTAGCTGACTTTTACAATGACTGAGTAGTCACAAGAAGTTATGAGTTTCAATTAATTCCCCCTTGGGTAGCCGAACAAGTAGCAGCCAAAATTAATGGTAGTGTGGTGCATAAACAGCTAATTGGTGTGAACACTTGAACTCCAACAGCCTTCAAGTGTGAATGGACGAAAATGAATAGCTTCCATAGTGTGAATGGACAAAAATGAATAGCTCCCATGGTGTGAAAACGTTTTGTAGTTGAATGGACTTGTGTGAACAGCTCATTGTCCATTGATCTTCACGAACATTCGCTTAGAAAAGAGAAAACAACAGTTCCTTTTAAATGTTGTCCATGAACTTGTCAAATACATGCTCCCTCTTTAATGTCGTTTCATGCACTTGAGCTAGCTGAATTCAGCTTGTGTGAACACCTTTAAGCACCAAATAAATTCAGTTAGGGCACAATCAATAGTTCAATTAAGTTGTCTAAACTTAAGACACTTTAATTAGTTTTATAAACTAAGACAAATTAAATGGCTGTAGAATCAGAACATATTTAATTACTTAGACACATTAATGCCGCATATACTTAAACATATTAATTAGTTAACACACATTTAATACTTAAACTAAATTAACTAAATAACTTAAACTAAATTAACTATATATTATTTGAAGTTTATTCCAGCAACTATTTAGCTCAAAACGCATAAATTAATTAAAGCCAACTTTGAACTGAAACTGAATTAGATATTCCAGCAAATTGATGCACAAGCTAAAACTGATTAATGTTGAGCTCAATGAGCTTGGATGAACTATGAATGAGCTGAATGAGCTTGCAACAAATTGCATGGAACACTTGAATTGAATGTCTTTGATTGTTCGATTATTCCAGCAAATTGTTTCCAACCCAAGTTCGATTAATTAAGACATGCACACCAATTAACAAACTAAAAGTTCACTTCATTTTGCACTTGGGCCCCTCGTGTTTATGCCATTCTCGGTGGTGTCGAGTTGAGTCATAACATGATGCGACTGGGTTCGCATCACCCCGAACCCTTATTCGTTGCCGGAATAGGGTTTCAGAACATTACCAAGTAATCGTAATTTAATCATTCATTTCAAACATTTCAAAAATCATAAAATGATTCATCATTAACATGCATAGAGTCCCTTATTAAGCCTTTGAGAGTTTGAAAACACTTTAGAAATGATTTGAGACTAAATTGGGAACATTTGAAAATTTTAAGAAAAAGTTAGAAAATTTTTAACTACAGGGTTCATATAGCCGTGTGGGCATTCGAAGTAGGGATACACGACCGTGTGTATGCCAGGCCGTGTACCCTTCACAGAGAGTTACACGGGCACAAACACAGGCCGGGACAAGACCAAAATTAAATTGTAATTTTTACGATAATAAAAATGCAATTTCACCATTTAAATAGCCTGTATTTTTATAATTTTTAAAGTATTAAATCAAAATTTTATCATTTTTAGGGGGTCAAAGTGCAATTTACCTTTACGAATTTAAAATTTTAAAAACTTTAAAGGGTTTAAATAGAAAATTCTCCAACACCTAGATACGCCTCGTTGAAGAAGATGAAATGCTTTTCATCTTTCTTCTCACTTAATTTAGCATATATATGGTAATTAGTGTATTAGTTAAACTTAATTAATCTAGCTTATTAATCATTAATCTAATTTAATATTTAATTAACTATAATTTAAAACTAAGTGGACTCATCATCAATCTCACTATCAATATAAAGAATAATTATTTAATAATTATTTTGATATTTTAGATAATTGTTAATTAAGCTTTTAAGCATTTTCTAAATTAAAACTAAATAGAGATTAGACTTTTAGAATTTAATCCCTGAGTTTTAACTAACTATTTTCTCAATTAAATTATTTAATTAATTTTTAATATAATTTTATAATAATTTTATAAATATTTCTTTTGTATCTTTATAGTCCCAATTTATAACAATAAAATTACAAAATTATAATTTTCAACACCATTAAAAATTAGATCGTTATCTATACAAATAAGCTAACACCCAAATTCAAAGCAACCTCCTCTAAGGAACATGTTCCATTGTCAATACGGAAAAGTGTCCTCGCGAAAGCAATAATAAAAGGAATGATGTTGACCATGGCGATTAGAATCGGTGGGATCATCAATAATGTTGACTATGTATAAATTGCATATATATCATCTTCATCTTCACCTGCTGATTTTGATGTTAATGTAAATAAGATTTCAATACTTGCAATCACTTTCAAAAGATCTTGAATACATGCAATGAAATGGAAACTGGTTTTGGATCAATCAAAACTGTTTATTATTCCACCATTCTTCCAATGAGATCTCAGCCCATTTTTTCTCAAATAAAGATAAAAAAATTTTGATAAATTGTTTATATATATTAATTTTTTAATAATTTTTAAATTTTTTTTTCAATTTGCAATCATTTAAAATGATTCTGGATAAGTGATTGTCTAGATTAATCTTATATGCACATTTAATTATTTTTTAAAATTATATTTTTTTATTGTTTATTTGTGCACATGTGGCATGTGAGCGTTAGCATACAACCACATGGAAACTTTTGGTGGCTTCGGTCAGCCACGTCATCGCAATTAACAATCATACCAATTAATTAACTGTTTCCGTTAACGAAGGGGGTCAATTGATTTTTTTTTTATTAATAACTCAATTAGATGCACTTTTTTCATAAAAACTCAATTGATTTTTTTATTGTTTTATTGAAGATTTTTAACTTATTTTTTTTAAAAAATTATAATTTAAAATTGTACAGGTTGAATTGGATTAAATTCTGTCTTTTTTAAATAAAAATAGGGTAAATTACACCAACAAGCACTCAACTGTGATGCAGCTGACAAAACCGTCACTTTGACTTCAATTTAGTTACTCAACTTTCAAAAAATAACAAATCAATCCTACTAACCATTTTCCATTACAGATGTAACAACAAAGTGACGTGTCATTTAACAAGTCACCACGTTATTTCTAATCCAAAGTATATATAAGGGTAAATTACATTAACAGTCACTCAACTTTGATCTTAATAACAAAACAACCACTCAACTTTCAAAAAGTAAAAAATCAATCCTACTAACTTTCAAATAAGCAAACAACCAAAAAGAAGAACAAATAAAACTCTTGAACGAATTCTTCTTGTTCAGGAAGAAAGCTAAGAACCATGGCTTCCTCATTGCCACTATCCCAAAATACCATTTTTGATATCCTTTCTAGATTACCCCTTAAGTCTGTGACCCGATTCAAATCTCTTTCCAAGGATTGGACTTACCTCACCTCGACCCCAACTTTCCTTACCGACCATCTCCGCTGCTCTTCTTCTAATCCATCTCTCATCCTCCTTTGCTACAATACCCAATTCGATTTCGACTTTGGGATCTTGCTAATCACTGACCCGACCCAGAATTTTACTTGTCAGCATTTGGCTATCCCTTTGGAAGAACCACTTCCTTTATTCCCAAAAATCATTGGTTCAATCGATTATTTGGTTTGTCTAGATGTTCCCCTTGTTTCGCTTCTGATTTTGTTTTATGCAACTTGATAATGTTGGCAATGGAGTTAGTATTGTTTAACTTAACTGACGACCCTTTTCTTTATATCATCATATCCCTTGAAGATCTCGACAAATCCAAGTCATTTTGGTTCTTGAATCGCTTGAATTTTGCTTTGAAGGACTTTCTCCTCCCCGATTTGGTTGTAGGTACTGATAGTTTGACCCAAAATTATCTCCAATCCCATTTCGATTTGGTTTTTTCAAAGTTAATGGCTTTGGGTAGTAGAAAAAGACAGTCATATCCTAACCGTGGTGGCTCCTCTATTGGGGGGTTGAAAAAGGAAAAAAAGGATAAGGTGGTGGTTTGAAGGTCAACGATGGTGACGCCAAAGATGGTTGTGACGAAAGCGGCTACGGCGAAATTGTTGGGATGGAGAAGAATAAGTATAAATATATTGGGCCATTTATGTAAAAAGTAAAAAAATAGGGTCATTTATTAAAAAAATAGAAAGAAGACGAAAAAAATAGGCACTCAACTTTGCCTCGTCTAACGTGGCAAGTTAACTGGCCACATCAGGTAGTTTACTGGTTACGTCACCTATCTTTTTAGGCCTGTAACGGAAAATGTTAATAAGTGATTGATTTGTAACTTTTCGGTAACAATGTTAATAGGTGACTGATTTGTCACTTTTCGATAATGTTAGTGACTGATTTTTTATTTTTGAAAATTAAATAACTGAATTGAAACTTCACCTTGTCCAATCTGGTAAGTTGATTGGCCACATCAGCTACTTAATTGGCCACGTCATCTATTCCATTAGGCCTATAACAGAAAATGTTAAAGTGATCAGTTTTCGATAATGTTAGTGACTAATTTGTTATTTTTTAAAAATTGAGCGAGTGAATTAAAATTAAAGTGACTGTTTTGTCAAATGCATTAAAGTTGAATGACTGTTGGTAGAATTTACTCATAAAAATATTATCATTAATTAATCTTGAAAAAGTGGATACTGTCGACAAATTCATTAATTCCATTAATCTGATCAAAGCGGATATTATAACACTGATTCAGTTCATTTTTGCTTTTTCTTTTTCCTATTGAAAAGGGTTGAAAGTTCAACATTCAACAACTCTATAAGTTATTTTAATGTAATACTATGGGAAGTGCATCAGTCGAAATGACTGAATCCTTCCCTGCACTTACATTTTTACACTATTAAAAGTTTACTAACAATACTCTAACAATTTGATGAATATCTACGGACGGCTTGCTTCCCTGCTAGTATTCTCTAAAGCTTTTTTTGCGTTACTGACCTCAAGAAAAACCAGAGCAAAATGGTTGTTGGGTACCTTACTCCATTGTTGCTTTCCCTTGCTGTTCTTGTTCATGGACAACTCCAAACAGGTTAGAGAAACTTTATTCCTGTTTAACTATCTCTGCAATAGGGTTGTTTTTAATATGTATCTGGTTATATATAAACACCAAGTTTAGAACTAGATTGAACACTCTAAATATGATTCATAATGATTTAATTAAAACTGTAATCAATCACAGTTTGAAAAATCTTAGAAGGTGCTTCTTTTTTTCTTTTCTTCTTCAGGATTTATAAGCATTGATTGTGGGTCACCTGTGAATTTCAACTTCGTAGATGTTGACACAGGTATAAGTTATACACCAGACGGAGCTTACGTAACCACTGGGATCAACAACAACATTTCTTCTGAGTATGCTTACCCAAACAATCCAAATCTAGCTTATCCACTTTCAGATCTTAGGAGTTTTCCAGATGGTAACAAGAACTGTTACACCTTAACACCTGCGGCAGCAAAGGGCAGCTTATATTTGCTTAGAGCCTCTTTCTTGTATGGAAATTATGATGGTGAAGATAAGCTCCCAGAATTTGATCTTTATCTCGATGTTAATCTGTGGTCGTCGATCAAATTCGGTAATGCTTCTGATGTCATAACGACGGAGATAATCGGTGCTTCAGTTTCAGATACTATAAGTGTTTGCCTTGTAAATAAAGGTCTTGGAATTCCTTTTATATCAGTATTAGAGCTGAGGCCACTAAATAATTCAATTTATGGTACAGAACTAGGGAGCCCTGTGTCATTAGTACTCTTTGAAAGATTCGAAATCGGGTATACAAACGGAACTGGTCGGTACAATGATGATATTTACGATCGCATTTGGTCTCCCTACAACTCTCCTTCATGGAACATAGTTAGCACGTCTTCAGAAATTAACAGTAATGAAAGTGGATACAGAGCTCCATTAGAAGTCATTAGAACTGCTGCAGTGCCACGTAACGGTAGTGATCGACTGGAATTTTCGTGGATAGCTGATGATGATGCTAGCAAATTTTATGTTTACATGTACTTTGCTGAAGTGCAGCAACTTGCAAAAAACCAAAAAAGAAAATTCAATATCTCCTGGAATGGGTCCCTAATGTTTGGACCTTTAGTTCCTCGCTACCTGTTTGCAGCCACGATATCGAACTCAGAAGCCTTTACGGGAAAAGAACATCATATTTCAATTTATAAAACGGCTGATGCAAACCTTCCACCTATTCTGAATGCCATTGAGATTTACATGGCCAAACAACTAGATGAATTGCCAACATTTTCTGAAGGTGGTAAGCTTTCTTGAATTTCATTAGCTGCATGAAATGCTAGCTTACCTTAGGGTAGTTTTTGTTACAAAACAGGGATTAGCTCGGATGTATAGACTGATTAAACTTTCACTAGTCTTTTAGGATTCCTCAGAAGTTCAACTACTCTAGATTTTCGTTTGATCAAATTGAAAAGCTGAGGTTCACACCCTTGTGATTTCATTCCCACAGTTGCTGCTGTTCTAAATATCAAAACAGCATATCAAGTAAATAAAGGATTGGTGGGGGATCCATGTGGACCAAAGAATTATACCTGGGAAGGTCTGGAATGCAACTACAGTGTTTCACTGCCCTCTCGGATCATTTCTCTGTAAGTTATCTTGCAATAGAGTCTCCTCTTCGTTGAAATACATTGTTTGCTAAGAACATAAAGAGTTCCTTAATTTTCAATGAGGACAGCAACTTGACTTCAAGTGCATTAAGTGGCATTATCTCTGCTTCATTTGCAGACATCTCGCCAATGGAGTCCCTGTAAGTACACATAGTATAGCACTCATATTGTTGAATCATATTTCTGATCCTAAACAAGACTTTCTCAGAACACCCAATGTTTGTAATGCTCCATTTTCTGCCAGGGATTTGTCAAACAATCACTTAAGTGGACCAGTTCCCGAGTTTCTGAAAGAACTTAAGTCTCTGAAGTTCTTGTAAGTTATGGAGCTTTAAGAATGTGATACCAAAATGATGAAGAACAATTTTAAAGCTGTAACAGTAATTACATTGTACCTTTGTAGGAACCTAGAAGGCAACCAACTGTCAGGTTCTGTTCCTACGGAGCTTGTAGATAGATCAAAGGCTGGACTACTTACTCAGGTCTGCATTTCAATACCTACAACAAGATATTTATGCCTTTGTTCTTATTTGATTTATAGGTGCTTGTCTTTTAGGAAAAGCAATATAGTGAAGGAAGATATGACACCTAGAGAACATATTCTAACCAGATTTTTCTTGATCCCAGAGTGGATGAACAGAATCTTTGTAGCTCAGGTTCATGCAAAGACAAAAAGAACGTTATTGTTCCAGTTGTTGCATCATTGTTATCGGCTTTGGTGCTGTCCGTTGCTTTGATTATGTTGTGGAGACTACGAAGGAAACAAAAATGGGGTAATTTTAGATTTCTTTTTGTTAGTATCTCAAGGCTGCAGCTTTTTTTAAAATAATAAGACTAAGTCTTAGGGGATTTGTTAGCTTGTTAGTAGGAGTAGGAGTTGTTAGCTTGTTAGTAGCAATTTAAATTTATTTTTTGTTGAGGTTGTTACTAGGGACTTGTATATAAGGGCTGCTTTGCTAGTCAATGAAATTATCCCATTATTCATATTTTTGTTCTATACATAAATTAGTTCTTTGTTAAATCAACAGTGGTATCGAGAGCCATTTTTCTTGAGGGACTTGTGACAAAAGTTTTGTGAGAGTTCTAAGAGAAAATTTGAAAGATACACTTGTGAGGTTTTTTGAGGAAAATGGAATCGGGATCGAGTAACCTATCCATCTTAGCCCCACCTGTGTTTGATGGAGAGAATTATCAAGCATGGGCCGTGAGAATGCAAGCATACATGGAGGGTTGTGATTATTGGGAAGCTATCGAGGAAGACTATGAGGTGACTCCACTTCCTAATAATCCAACTATGAATCAGATCAAAATGCACAAGAGAGAACCACCAGGAAGGCTAAGGCAAGGTCTTGCCTTTATGCCTCAGTTTCGCCAGCCATATTTAATAGAATTATGGCTTTTGGATCAACGAAGGAAATATGGGACTACCTCAAAGCTGAGTATCAAGGAGATAAGAGGATCAAGAGCATGAAGGTGTTAAACTTGATCAGAGAATTCGAGAGGATAAAAATAAAGGAGTCTGAGTCAATCAAAGAATACTCAGACAAGCTGATAGATATTGCCAACAAGGTAAGAGTTCTTGGGGCTAATCTCTCTGATTCTAGACTGGTGCAGAAGATACTTGTCTCCGTGCCTGAGAAATATGAAGCAACAATTGCCTCTTTTGAGAACACTAAGGACTTGACTCAATTGAGAGTGGTGGAGTTGATCAGTGCTGCTTTACAAGCACAAGAGCAGAGGAGGCTAATGAGGCAGGAAGGAAGCATAGAAAGAAGTATGGAAGGAGCATTGAAGGCTAAGATGCAGCAAGGCGAAAAAGGAGAGGAACGAAAGTGGAATGGGAAGAAGAGTGATTGTAATAGTGGTTCAGAAACTGTTGCAAAAGGTAATAGTACTGAAAATTATAATAAGTATTCTTCATGTAAGTATTGTGGAAAACAGAATCATCCCCATTTTAGGTGTTGGAGAAGGCCAGATGTGAAATGCAGGTGTAACTTGATGGGGCACATTGAGAGGTTTTGCAAGGAATCGAGAAATCAGCAGCAGGGTGAAGTACATGCTGTAGTTGAAGAAGAAGAGGATCATTTGTTTGTCATCTCTTGCTTCTCATCAAGCATTTTATATGACAGTTGGTTAGTTGATAATGGTTGTACCAATCACATGACTTATGATGAGAAGCTGTTTAGACCTTGACAGGTCATTGAAATCAAAAGTAAGGACAGGAAATGGAGAATATCTAGAAGTGAAGGGAAGAGGCACAGTAGCAATAGAGAGATGTGCTGGAACTAAGTTGATTTCAGATGTTTTGTTTGTACCTGAGATTGATCAAAAATTGTTAAGTGTGGGGCAATTGGTAGAGAAGAGATTCAAGGTGATGTTCGAAGAGGGAATGTGTCTGATCCTTGACTCTAGTGGCAATGAATTGTTTAGGATCAAGATGCAGAAGAAGAGGTTCTCATTGAATCCATTTGGGGAGGAGCAAGTGGCATCCAAGTGTCAGGAAGATAATCCTATCGTGCAAGAACAACTGCAAATCAAGTGTTTTGAGAATGAGGAGTTGCATGCAAAGGTAACTCTCTTGGAGCAGCAGGTGACATCTCTCTCTGATAAACTATCATCTTTTGCACATGAAATATCTGAAGAACATGCTGAGGAGCCACGGAAAAAGAATCTATCTCAGGAGATCAAGAGTAATGTGCAACTTTAGAAGAGAATAGTGGGTTATGTTTCCAAAATCAAAAGCCGACAGAAGAAGCTTCATATGCGAAAGAATTGACATCTGTAGATGTTGTTAAGTTTAAGAATTTAGTTGATAAGGTGATTAAGCTTTCAATGCAAAATACAAAATTGAAAAAGGAATTATTAGTTGCGAGAAGATTGGTTAATCAAACTATAAATAGTATTAATCGCAAGTACAGTGACAACACAAGATCTTGGAAGAAGGGAAAGCACTCTGGCCACTCTCATGACTTTTCTAGAGCAACTTGTGATGATTTTGAATTATGGAATTTTGATTTAGATGGCATTGCATGCTAGGAAACAATTAGAGGCAACTCTTGAAGTTACACTAGTCGAGAAGAAATTCATAGAAGGCAAATATTGAAGAAACTGGTTTTCAGAGATCAGATGACGGATATTTTACTATATTTTTCATGTTAGTCGTTTTGAGAATAAATTTGGTGTCTGCAAGCACTTGAGTTAGGAGGAGAATGTTAGTATCTCAAGGCTACAGCTTTTTTTAAAATAATAAGACTAAGTCTTAGCGGATTTGTTAGCTTGTTAGTAGGAGTAGGAGTTGTTAGCTTGTTAGTAGCAATTTAAATTTATTTTTTGTTGAGGTTGTTACTAGGGACTTGTATATAAGGGCTGCTTTGCTAGTCAATGAAATTATCCCATTATTCATATTTTTGTTCTATACATAAATTAGTTCTTTGCTAAATCAACACTTTTCACAAAAATATGTTTGTTACGCAGATATGAATTCCTTTAAGATGTATCTTTCTACTAAAGAATTTCTAGGGAATTCCATACTGCGCATTTTGAAGCAATGTTTGTGTTTGTACTTTCCTGGCAGAGGCTGATACCTCCAGTGGGGAAGGAAGACCATTGCCATCAAAGAATCGGCAGTTTACTTATGCCGAGGTTTTAAACATTACTAACAACTTTCAAGATGTTATTGGGAAGGGAGGATTTGGGACTGTGTTTCGTGGAAACATGAAAGATGGCACCCAAGTTGCAGTAAAGATGCTTTCTACTTCATCAAAACAAGGGTCAAAAGAGTTTCAAGCTGAGGTATGTAATGTAATAATTCATAGGTTGTTTCTTTTAATGTTTGGCCAAGGAATATGTTTAAACTGATTTCTAGAATGAGAAAACCAATCTGATAAAAATGCCATTACCATTAATGGATACTAGTCCTATGTGTTCTTCTGAATCTGCAGGCTGAGCTTCTGATGAGAGTTCATCATAGGAATCTGGCTTCCTTCATAGGATATTGTGATGAGGGCAGCAATATGGCACTCATCTACGAGTATATGGCTAATGGAAATTTGAAGGATTATCTCTCATGTATCCTTATTTCATGTCATTATCTGCACGTAAAATTGCTATTTATCATCCTGCGGTTCCTTTTTTTAAATCTAACAAAGCGGCTCAAGTCTGGGATTATGGAAGGGATTGCAAATGCTCGAATTCAAACCCCAGACCTGCTAGTGGCTGCTGCTTGAACCAACTGAAATAAGTTCCAGGTTCATCAGCCTGCATTTTAAATGCATCCTCATGAAGATGATTCATATCATGTTACAACTTAATGCTTGTAGACAAAAGTTCAAATCCATTGAGTTGGGAAATGAGACTCCGCATGGCAATACATGCAGCACAAGGTGTGTACAGTTTCAAAATATGTATTTACCCCCATGATAAATTTTTATCAATCAAAGTTCCTTGTTTTGATTTGCAGGTTTGGAATACTTGCATCACGGATGCAAACCACCTATAATTCACAGAGATGTGAAAACAGCCAATATCCTCTTAAGTGAAAACATGGATGCAAAGATAGCAGATTTTGGTCTCTCAAGAGCCATTCCAAGTGACGACCACAGTGATGTAATAATAACTACAGTTATGGGCACCCCAGGTTATCTAGACCCAGAGTATGACTCACCTGTTTAATGCCAACTTCCTAATTCCAAAGCAAAACAAAGAATTTGTTAAAGTTTTAGATCAAAGTTTATTTCTTGATGTTTTTCCATTTGTTCTTCAGGTACTACAATTCTCGAAAGCTAAACGAGAAAAGTGATGTGTTTAGTTTTGGGATAGTGTTGTTGGAGCTGATCACGGGACAAAATGCAGTCATAAAGAAGGATGAATCAATCCACATAGTTCATTGGGTTAGCCCTCTGATTGAAAGAGAGGATATAGGAAGCATTGTTGATCAAAGACTGCATGGGGAATTCGATGTGAGCTCTGCCTGGAAAGCTTTAGAAGTGGCAATGGCTTGCACTAGACCTAAGTCCTTGCATAGAGCTACAATGAGCACCGTGTTAACTGAGTTAAACCAGTGCTTGGCCATGGAGTTGTCTCACAATAGGGAAACAAAGGAAAGGTTCAGTGAAGAGATTTACATTGGATCATATAATTCATCTGAAGTCTGTTCCACTAGCATTGCGTCTTACTCCATTACTAGTCCATTTGCAAGGTAGCATTCATGAAAAACAAAATCATTCAACTTTATAGTATAATATCTTGTTTCAAGCAAGTCAATCAGCCACCATTACAGTGACAAACCTCGGATTCAAACTTGGATAACCACGTGATGGAAAAAGTATGTTTTAGAAAATAGCATTAAATTTAAATTTACACCACAAATTCTTCCATTACTTTTTCCTTGCAGTTAAAAACCGAGAAAAAAGTGTGGTCCATTTCGGTTAAAAATTGTTATTGAAAATAAAAATGTACTTTTTGGATTTGATTGTGCTAAATTATATGATACATGATATATATAAAATTTAAATTCGTTTTAAGTAATTATTTGTAAAATTAATCACTCATAAAACAATTTAAAAACTTAAATATAATAATTACTGACATTTAAATAATTTAATATAAGGATACATACAATATAAATTATTCTAACTTTTTATATATCTTTTAAATAGTTAATATAAATAAGTATATTTTGATCATTTTCAATTTTAAACATTAGAGTAGGGGTGAGCATTCGATCGAATTAAGTTGAATCGAGTGAAAATTTTTGAGTTAAACTTGAATAATTAATCAACTTATTAAGTCTCCAAAGTTATTATTTTAAAAAAAAATTTAAATTTTAACTTTCTTTATATTTTTTTAAAATTTTTTTATAATTTTTTAATAAAGATAAAATTTGAAATTTTAATAAATATTTTGAAATTTATTTTAAATTTGTTTTTTTATAGAGAGATAATTTGCTTATTTTCAAAATTGAAAGGGACCAAAAGAGTATTTACATCAATTTGTTATTTAAATTATTCGAGTTATTCAAATTGTAAAATTCAACTTTACTCGAACTCGAAACTTAAATTACTTATTCGAGTTGACTTGAAAAAATTCAAATAATTCGAATAGCTTAATTCAATTAATTTAAAGAATTAAATTTTGCTCACCCCTACATAAAAGTTAAAGATACATAAAAAAATACTTTTCCACCGCAATTTTCAACTTATGATAGTATTGTTCATTTCTTCTTTAGTAACAATCAAAAACAGGCCTAAGAACCTTTTTGGATGGATGTTTATTTTTAATGAGATGTATTTATTTATTTTTTTTTTTTTCACACTACAATATTTAATAATATTATTATAATTTATTTTTACACTAGAAAAAGGTTTTTGAAAATTTCAAAATGGGAGAAGGCATAATTGACGGGTTAAAGGGAGAAGAGAAAATCATGGAAGCAGACAAAAAAAAAGTCAAGACATGATTAGTTGAAATTGAGTGATAGGAGGAGAGGTAAGGGCTTCGGAGAATCCCCTGAATTAACTCCATATCTGTGGACTTGAATTATAAGCTGAGAATCAATGCCTTTTGACATTCTTTTTTGTGACTTCATATTTTCTTAATCATGAAAATAACAAAGTGAACGCTGAAAATTAGGTTTTTTTCACTAAGATACTATGAAAAATATTTATTTCTTTTTACCAAAATAATATAACCTTTAACAGTTTTTTAAATTCCTACACCATGAAGTGACGATTTGAACTTTTTTTTTTCTTTTTTCAGGATCCTGGGTTATAGAAGAAAAGAAATAAAAAAAAGTTTAATTCTGTTAAAAGGTTCCTGAAATTTAATATTTAGTCTTTTTATTTTAATTTCGAGACATCTCTATTTAATTTTTCATTAATTCTTTTGATTCTTAATATTTATAATTTTTTTATCAATTTACTCTTTTCTCTTAAAAAGTATATACACAATTACATTTTCTTTAAATTAACTTTTTTCATATTTTGGGTAAAAATATAAAAATTTTGAAATTTTAAAAATAAAAATACTTATAAAAATTCATTTCTAATAATTTTAAATAGTATATATGAATGTTAAAATTTTAATTTGAATATTCTTACAGGTGTTTGGTTCACCTGAATAGGATTCTTATTCAGTCCTCATTCTATACTCTGCAGTGAAGCAAATGATTGGTTGGAATGAATCTCCTTCCTCCCTTATTACATGCAAGGTTGTAATAGCTATTCTTTAATGGACCTTAAGAATGGTTATTACGGGTGTCACCGAATAACACAGGATCCCCGCTTAAAACAGTGGACAAACCCAACAGAAAACCATGGAGGGAACTAGAAATAAAAGAAGGGAGAAGGGAGAAGGAACTAACTCTAACACCGGAAATAGTAATGCTAGAGCACAACTCACCGGAAAATTAAAAAAAAACTTTAAATAGACCATAAAATTAGCATCTTCCTCAAAACAAAAACATGCAATCATCTAAAAACGGTCGATGATCTCCGGTACAGACATAGAAGTGGAAACTTGGGATTTTTATTTGTTTTTTCTCTTTAAAATTAGATTAGCTATTTTAGAGGCTGATTTAGGATAAAATAATTAGAGTATCAAAGAGAGAAGATGAAGATCTATTTCTAGTAGTTTTTGGAGAGTGAAAGAAGTTGGTCGGCAACAACAAATAATGGTAAACTTGTCGGAAAATTGATCGGAAAACTGGGTTTGTAAAAATTTCTGAAAAGAGAAAAGAATAAGATGTGGAAAGGGATAAGAACAAAGTAATATATATATATATATATATATGTAATATTACGGCTGGCGGAAAAAAAAATTAAGAGAGAAATGATAAAAGATAATGAGAGAGAGAAATCGGAATCATTATATTTAATATTTATTTATTAATAATGAAAAATCTTTATAAATAAGGTAATTATTAATAAATAATATGTGTAATTAATATTTAACAAATATTTAATAAAAATAATTTAGTTTATTATATGACATATTCATCATTTAAGTATTTTTTTTAATTATATATCTATCCCTCTCCACTAAACACATGAATATTATTATAATACCCATTTTATTCAATTTCATTATAATCCTATTTCATTTCAGTGACCTAAACATGTCGTTAGTGTTTAATTTATTGATTACGAGCAGTTATTTCTCTTCTTTGAGTTATTATGTTTGTGAGAGTGATTATTACTATTAATGATATGTGATTGTAAAAGAAAGAAAAAAAGAAAAAAAGATTATAGATATGTTTTAAATTTAAATCTCAAATCATTTAACTGAAATAAAGGAAGTTTTTTTTTTTTTTGGTTTTTGAATTTTGTTCAATTTTCAATCTATAGTTTATAATAAAAAATAGAGCAAATAAGGTTGAAGCAAAGTTGGGGATCAAAGTCCAAGCGGGGGAACCAATGCTTGACCAAAGTTGGAGCAAGACTCAAGGAAAATTCCCCCCTCCTCCCACCCTTCTTTTTTCTAGTTTAAGTCTAACTTAAATATCAGATATCAAGCATATGGTAAAACTAGTCAACAATCATCGTATTTTCAAGCTAAATTAGGGAAATAGGTCGCTTTTAAGAGAAAGAAAATAAAAGCGCGTCCAGTTAGGTGCGTTTTTTGTATAGATAACGGGAAAGCGCGCCCAACTGGACAAGCTTTCCCTCAATAGTCAAATGCAATAACTTTTTAATTGTTGTCGTGCCAAACAATAACAAAAAAATTAAAATCCCAATGGTAATTTTTTAACCTATAAATACCCCCAAATTTTATTTTTTTTCATTCACATCCTTCTCTCAAACTCTCTCAACTCTCTCAAGGCTTTTATTCAATATTTGTTTATATTTTCATTTAAAAATATTATTATTTCTAATTATATCGTATTTTATTCCTTTGGATCAATTTCTCAAAAATGGATGCCTCTCTAACCCACTTTTATGACAACCATATTTGTAACAGCCCACTTTTGACCCTAGTCGGAACGAGTGGTTTTGGGACCACTTAACCGAGTCAAATTATTAATTTTATTGCTTTAAAATGTTTTACAGCATGATAGAAATTTCTGTGTGACAGTTCCGTTTAGAAATTTTATTGTTTAACCGGTAAATTTGAGAAAAAGGACTAAATCGCATAAAGCGATAAATTAGAGTCCTATTTCATAAATGGCTTATTAGATGATGGCTTCTAAAGTGGAAGGTCTTAAATGGTTATTTTACCATTCCCTATGCTAGTGGACAATTGTGCCCTTGATGATATTTTTTTATGGTTTTAGTAATAAGGGCAAAATGGTCATTGGTTTATTATATGTTATATGTTTAATTAAAACAAGGAAAATGCTTTCATTTTCATCATCTTCTTCACCGTTTATGCAAAGAAAAGGAAGGGTTTACAAGCTTTTAACGTTGGCTACTTCAAACTTCGATTGGAGGTTCGTTTTTGTCCCGTTTTCGATAATTTTACGTTTTTGAGGTCGTTGCTTTGAATAGTAGCTAATCCATACCTCAATTTCTGATTTTGAACATGTCTTTGAAAAGTGCCATTGATGAATCCTTGATATATTGATAGATTTTGATGAATTATTGTATATTAAGTGAGAATATACAAGAATTTTGAAATGATTTTTAAAGAAAATGAGTTTTAAGGATTTATTTGTAAAAAGGTAGAATTTTTATGGTTAGAAATGTGATAAGATGAATTATATGTGCTTGTATAAGTCCCCTACATGTTCGGCTAAGGTGAATTGAGGGATTTATTGTGCAATTTGTCGTTTTGTGATAAAATGGACTAAATGGCGATGTGTTGAAAATATAGGGGCTAAATTGCTAATATGCCAAAATACATGTTTTGGACTAAATTGAATAAATTAGTGATTAAATAGCTAAATTTGTATTAATATAGATAAAGACGACCGAATTCCGGAACTTGATCGAGGAAAAAGAAAAGTAGACGAATAGATACGGAATTTCGAGGTAAGTCTGTATGATGAAATTGAATATATATATATATATATTTATAATTGTTGTTAAATTTAATGTATGAAGTATTATTTAATTTAATATCTTATTAGGATATATACATATGAAAATTGAAAGGAAAATTGTATAAATGAGAAATGAATACCGAGCCCCGTTAGAACCGTAGAAGTCGATAGGATACAAGTGACATGTCACTAGGGCTACCGGTGGTTTGAGCTCCTGCATTTGTTGCGGACTCACCACATGCTCATGAGCTACAGGTTTATCTTTCGGGATTACCTAATTAGTCTTCGAACTCTCTGCTTAGTCTTCGGACTCTTTGATTAGCTTTCGGGCTTTCTGTTCAGCCTTCGAGCTTACTGTTCATCCTTCGGGATTACTGATTAGCCTTCGGGCTCACCGATACAGGCTCAAAAGAGCATACACGACACATTGACAGATTTTCAGGTTATATGAATATACACTGTGTGTGTATCACCCGAGTATCCCTCGATGTTCTTAAAGGTTCAACGGGCAATTACCGATACACGTTACATGAAAAGTGAAAGAATTATATGAATTACATGTTATATGCTATATGAGCTTTACATGGATACATGTTATTGAGATTTATACGAATTACATGGTATATGTTACATGGAATAACAAGTTTATACTTGTGAAATAGGCGACTTGAGTATATGAATTGAATTGGCTATGTATTTGTAATTACCGCATTGATTCGGTAAGGTTTAATTTCTGTACTACGGACTTACTAAGCTTTAGAAGCTTACTCCGTTTATTTCTGTCAATGTCTTATAGATTCGGAAGCTAGCTCGATCATCGGACGTGTCGGAGATTATCATCACATTATCCATCCAGCTTTGGTATTTTTGAATCTTTTGTAAATGAAATGGTCATGGCATGTATAGGCTAGTTATTTTCTGTACATAATGTATTTTGTAAGTGTTCAAGCCATGGGATGTGGCTTGGGTCATATATGTTTATAATGAAGTATTTGATTCGTTCTTTGATATGTTGTAATTGGTAAAATTTGCTTGGAAATGTTGTATGTTATTGGCTGGTGATAAATGACCTTTGTTGGGTGGCAATTTGGCTTAAACCAAGCCTACATTGTGCCACACGGCCAGGGGACACGGGCGTGTGCCTCGACCGTGTGTCCCATGCACCTTAAATGTTTTGGACAGTTTCGACCACGGGCTGAGCACACGGGCGTGCCTTGGCCGTGGTAAGCACACGGCCCTACTCCACGGGCGTATGAAATTAACTTCCAACCGTGTTGTGTAAGTCAGTAGGTTCCACGGGTGCTTAACACGGGCGTGTGAAAGCCACACGGTTTGACAACACAGCCGTGCTTTGAGTCACACGGGCGTGTGACGTTGTTTCAAAAATGAAAATTTTTCTGAGCTTCCGAGTCAGTAGGATTCGAATCCTAACCATCCGAAATGAATGTTTTAACCCGAAAATATCTTACATGAACCAGTTTGTGATTATTGACATGAAATGTTATGATTTGAGGCCGATTAAGTTTTGTAAAGTCCGTTAAGTCTGGTAACGCTCTGTACTCGATTCCGGTGACGGTCTCAGGTATAGGGTGTTACAATATTTTCACCGCTTAATTTGCAATGGTAAGACAAAATCTAAAATTTCATTATTTTTAATTATGTTAATTTTTTTTTATAAATCTAAATATGTTTTTATGTTATAAATAGGCGGACGATCGTGTGCTGGAGATGTTCATACATAATATGGAGAAGCCTCCAATCCCTAAAATTCATGGGTACTTGCAAGAAGCTGGATTATTGCATGCAAGATGCATGCAATAGGGCTGTAAACTCGATCCCAAACTAATCAACGCGTTGGTGGAAAGATGGAGGCCCCGAAACACACACTTTCCACCTTCCCTACAATGAGTATATAATCACACTTGAGGACGTAACGTTATAGTTCGGTCTACCGGTGGATCGAGCAATCATCACAGGATCAGCGGTGGTTTAGGGGAAAGTGGACCTCTGCATGGGAATGTTGGGGAAGATCCCGAACAGGTTTGAAAGTGGTCAAATATTGATCAACTGGTTGGAGAAAAATTTTGATAAGCTCCACGACGAAGCAACAAAGGAGGCCATACAAAAATATGCTTGAGTATTCATTATGAGGTTAATCGGAGGCATTTTAATGCTCGACAAATCTAGAAATTTGGTGCATGTAAGGTGGATTCTATATTTATCGGACTTTAATGAATACGCAAAACTAAGTTGGAGATCTATCATGTTGTCCACGTTATACTAGGAGCATTGCCAGGCAACGCAACCGGATAAGATATTTATCGGTGGTTGCCCGCTACTGCTGTCATGGGCCTGGTGGCGAATACCGTTTCTACTTCCCAGAGTGGCCGACCCATACATGTTTCCGAAGGTGACAAGGTAAACATCATTTATCAATAAATGCATAGTTTGTACAATAAATGTTTTTATTTATTATATGTTTCGACTAATATATCGCTTGTACATGTAGAACCATGAGCTGAGTTGCGTAAGATTGCCCGACGAGTTGGAAGACATTAGGCTACTACTAGATCAACGCTTGAAAATTGAGGTTAATTACCTATTTTAAAAATCAAGGTTAATTATCTATCCTTTTTGAACCTATATTAATTACACAATGATTCGTTAAAAAATTTGTATGTAACGATATTTACAATTTTACTTTTCAGTTTGAATGGGTACCATATGTCGACCTTGAGATCATATCTTACATCCCGCTGAAAGTGTTAGACAATCAGGAGATGTGGGACACGAATGTACCATTGATAGTGAACGCAACGGTGGAAATGCACGAATTGGACTGGGTTCTACAGCAGTTTGGGTATAGGCAACGAATTCCACCGCTACCGCGAGACATAAAGGAACTGCATAAGGTCGACATACGGGGGAAGAATGACGGGGATTGAGCAGAGAAGCACAAAGCACACTTTCAGACTTGAAATCATAGGATGGAATCAATACCCACTCGCGAACCATTTTTCTTAACGGACACAACGACAACTGATGATTACTTGACATGGTTCACAACGAGGAATAGGCAAATTCGGTCGAAGACGCAACATTGACGACCATAGCAACGTAGGAGGGGACACAATTGCACAACGTGTTCATAATCAGCTCCAGCAAAAGATCTGCCACTTATGGCTACGCAATATCTAGATTAGTTCACTCTATTTATTCCTGTTTAATTTACTAATTACATGTTTTTTTTCACAAGCACCACCGCACTACAGACAACCAACATATGTGGTTGGTTCTTTCATTCCTGCAAGTACATATTTTAGGGCACCAACATCTCCCGCAATTCCATCCCGATGCCAATTTAATGTCGAACCCGTGGTGAGGCAAACATTAATGTGTGCACTACTACCAATGAAGACACCAATGCAAAAGCCCATGCAATAGTCAATGTTGATGTCAATGCCCAAGTTGATACCAACGTACCCAGGATTTGGGGCACGTTATAGTTACATGCCTATATTAACCTAAACACCGTGTGCATCACTGTTTTACCAGGGTGGCTCATCGTCGCAACCACTAAACGCGAGAGTGACGAATACATGATAACAGGTAAGGACAATGCTACAATCAACCATGGAGAAAGATGATAACGCTGCCAAACTCGAAGAAACGATTGTCTAGAGGGCAGTGCTAGGTAACTATTTTGGCGATGATGGAGATGATGATGATGATGATGGGTAAGTTTATAGGCCCGTACCTCAAGATGTACCTTCGATTGTACACTCGATTCCATGCAGAAATCCTCCACGCAATCGTCATCCACAGCCTTGCAGTACACATTCTCCCCAACAACATGATTGAGTGCATTTTTTGTTATAAATATTGTGATGTAAATATAAATATGTCATAAATAAATAAAAAAATTGAGGTTATTAATTCAAACAATACATTTGTCTTTATTACTATCTATCATGAGTTATGCGTAATTTAACAATAAATAACAAATTAAACCAAATGGAATACGTGAAGCACGTTAAATAATATAAAATTTGGTACAAAGTAATGTTATCGACATTGAGGCCTCAACGTATCCCTGTACAGAGAACATGTTATATTTGTATGCCCTCGGTTTCTACAATACCTGCATAATTTCTATTGATTGTCTCTCTCCCGTATATCCATATTGCTCCTTACCCAGGTGAAATTCAGGAAACCTTTCAAAACCTGACGCAGGTCCTTATTTGGCACTAACTCGAATAGTGTGCTGGACACCAGTGGCCACATACTCTCATCTAGGACATGTAGGAATTAAAGACTCTACATATTGTAAATGTCTTCTAGTCGATAGACATCATTGATGTAAGGGGTGTATTCAATCTGTACATTTCCATATGCAGCAATTGCATATACGTATGTGAACCAAAGTGCTTGGAATCTCCCATAATCACAGTCTCTTCCATTATGTTCACATGATAGGATGTACCTGACATTTTCTAGTTGGGCCTAGCATGCTCCGTGACTCAAAAATCAAGGTTTTGACATTAGTGGTACACTACATACATGGTGTTCACTTTCACTGTACTTCGTCGAATCTCTTTCTTTACGACATCACAGACTGTACTGCCACCCGCTATCTGTCTAACATATAGCTTCACCCTCTTAAGAAATAAGGTGATCAATTGAAAGTGTGTCTCTTTGACAATTAATGTTACTGGCAAATGGCACGTCCCTTTCAATATGGAATTGATGCACTTGGCCAAGTTTGATTTCATGTGCCCATATCGTAGACCCCCATTGTAAGATTATGTCCGTTGTTCGAAAGGTATATTTAATACATACGTGGCACTGTAGGCGTTAATGGTGCTCAGGTTGTTCAAAATTTGATGGAATCAATGTTAGACTAGCACATAACTTATCAAGAAATAACTAATGGTTAGTGTAATGAAATAACTCGGTATGAATATTTAGTGGAGAGTGAATACGGAATTCGAACTACAACATAACTAGATCTCACTCAATTGCCGAAGAATATTTTTTGTGGTAGTTGGATCCCACATGTCATGTGCAATACCAATGATGAGTGTGATATTAGAAAGTTCCATTACAATCAATCACCGAGAGTATTCCAGGTCCCATATTCGATATGACACATATGTCGGGCTATGGGTAAACGCAACGACACAATTGACTTAGGAAGAAATCTTAGTCATCTATCGTTTCTCCGAGGGTTATTGCAAACGCTATAGGCAGAATCTTCTGATTATCGTCTTGAGCAACGGCAAACAACAGACACTACTGATACATTCCGTATAGCTAGGTGTCGTCAATTTCAACCATATGCTTGCAATCCTGAAATACCACTTTGCATTGCTCAAATGTCTAAAAGAACCAGTGGAATACTCTTTTCCTAATGACCAACTGATCGCCGTAGTACGCTGGACACGTTTTGAGATTGGTTACGGAACTTGGCACGTACCAATCTAATACCTGACACCATTATCATAGATAGTTACAAGAACCCTCGTAAACGTGATACAACTTTTCCACAGCCTTCTATTTTGCAACCTATACTTTGTAGTACGTTGGAGTGTATTTGTATTTGTTACGTATGTCTACATTCAGCACCAGTATTTGAATCTGGGGATTGGTCTTCACCATCGATCAAATAATGTCAACAATCATGTTTGAGTCTAACTTCAGATAGTCCTGACTTGCACCCATCACAACACAAGTATGGGGACCGAAATACTTCTTTATCATCCATATCCTAATTTTCTTTCGATAAGACGACATGATTTTCCACTTACACCTTTTGTCCTTCAATACATACTTTCCTTCGAATTTCTCAAAATAAGAATTTTTGACGTAGTAATGCTTTAGTATAATAAGGAAAACATTTTTGTCTGGGTATTCTGTCCAACTTCTAGTACTCGTATATCATGATATATGCTTGCATGACTAGATGTCCTGTGTGGAAGCCACGAAAACTCTAAACCACCATTGGCTGATAGGCCGATGTTCGTCATGTGGGGTAGAAGTTCATATGCCCTGAATCACACATTTGGATCCGGAGTATTGTTCAAGATGTCATCATCAGACTCGCAAGGTTTTGACTCTATTGTAACCGAATCCGATTCGAAAAATAATGCCACTTCTGAACCATCTGAACCGCGCTGCTAGATTGGCTCAGGTTTCGAATCTTCCCCATTGTTTACCTTTACAACCTCTTCTTTCTCACATGCATTTCTTTCCTCATCTGCGCCTTCATTGTCACCTTCGAGCACGGTGTTGAAATTTAAACGTACACTTGCCACCGTCTGTCGAAAAGAGTAGGTCATCAGTTCTCTTATGACCTATGTGCTCACCAGAATATTCAACGGGTTAATATCCGGTGTACGTCAATGATCCCCCAGTATAACTGCTTCTACCCCATAACATCGACCCAGTACTGAAGTTGAAATCGAACGCATTGATTGAATTTCAAGCCTAAGTGTCTAGATTTAGGTTAGGTTGATACATCGACTTGTACTAACCCCTGAAGTTTAGATCGATGCTGGAGACCGATTAGTGCCTACTCATAGATGTTTTGGGAACATTGTAGAAGCCGCTTTGTAGCAGGCTAGAAAACCCACCACACAATCGTGTAGTAGAACTTTTTACTTCAGCTTCGGTACCATTATTCGTCGCAACGATAGTCGAAGATGGTGTTAGATCCATCAGTATCGATGAACCTGACGTATAACTTTAAAAATACTCTAAAATGACATACTTTAATGTGTTAATTACATATATATTTTAAGTACGATCCTACTAATTTGGGCTTTTATGGTTTTTTTATCTTATAGGGACTAAATTGAAGGCAAAAGAAAATTTGAGGGCAAAAAGCATGAATTTAAAGATGGAACGGGTCAGCATGCAAAATAGAAAAGAAGTGGTGCCAAAAATACAAAGTGTAAAAGACTTAGGACAAAAATTCAAAGAAGTGATTTATGAACATAAGACTTTATTTAAATTCAAATTTTATTTTAAGGATTATTGTTAAGATTATTTGTAACACCCTTAACCCGTATCCTTCGCCGGAATAGGGTTACGGAGTATTACCGAACTTATCACATAAATAAACATACATTTTCATATTTATTTTTCACTCCATACAAAAGCTATTCAAATTCAATCATACAATCCCTAACACGAGCCCTCGAGGCCCAAAAAAAAGCCTTTAAAACAATTCGAGACTTAAACATAAACTTATAAAAATTTTGAGAAAACAATGAAAATTTCAAAATACAGGGAACACACGCCCGTGTGGCCAGGCCATGTGTCTCACACGGCCAAGAGACACACTCGTGTCATAGGTCATGTGGACATTTGAAATGGGATCACATGGCCATGTTTCAGCCCGTATACAACCTTGTGGAACTATCTGACTTGGGTCACACGGCCAACCATACGCCCGTGTGACTAGCCCGTATAACTTACTGACTTGCTTTCATTAAAGACTACAAGGGACACACGGTCGTGTCACCTGACCATGTGTCACACATAGCTGAGACACATGCCCGTGTCTCTACTTATATGAACGAAAATAGGTTATTTTCTAAGCCACATTTCTCACCCAACTTTGGTACCTACCTACACACTTCAAAATCATATAATCACAACCAAAAATAGACATTCAAACCAACCCAAAATCAAACCTAAAACATACAATATCTATATACACAACATGATATCCATAGGCCCATACATTAGCCCACTTTAACACATACCAAACATGGTTCAAAGGTTACCTAAATGGTCATTCTCATGTATGCACTATCTTGCCTAACTTTAACATGCTTATTACTTATCAAATTCACCTATTAGGTACCAACTATCAATTCACAACCAAGGCAATTTCTAAGGAAACTATCATACATACTCAAGGTAATTATGGATCATACAAAATAAAGCCAACCACTTATATAAACATACCAACATATAGACCAAATCAAACTACATTAAATGACCATTACATAACCATAACATATAGGCTTTCATTAGCCAAAATGATATATACATGCCATATAACCAACATACATAAAGTCCAAAAGTACCAAAAAACGACTGGATTGTAACAGCCCACTTTTTGTGAGATCGGAACAATGCTTTCAAGACCATAAATCCAAGCTAAAAAGAAATTTTATTTTAATATTATTGCATGGTCTACAATATGATAGAAAATTCATATGAAAATACTGATGAGAAAATTTTACCGATTATGTGAATAATTAGAGGAAGGACCAAATTGCATAAAATGTAAAAGTTAAATTCTAGAAGCTAAAAGGACTAAATAACTATAGTATTCAAAACTAGAGGTCCTTATATGATAATTAGACCATTAAGAAAAGTTAGTAGATATTTATGGATGAATCATCCATGTAAATGGAGAAAAAGAAAAGGACTAAATTGGAATTTAAGAAAATTAAAAGATGATATTATCATCAAATAGAAAATATCATCTTATTATCATCATCTTTCCCAAATTTCTATGGAAACCCTAAGAGAGAGGAAACAAACTTTCTTGGCTTAATTAGGTAAGCATTCAAGTCTCGTTTTTAATGATTTTTATATTTTTTAGATCAAAATAGTGAAATCTATCTAATTTGGGGATTAATTTGAAAAGATATCAAAGTATAGAATTTGTGTCATGGATGTAAATGCTAAAAATTTGAAATTCATGGAAGAAAATGAAAGGTTGTTAGTAGATAAATAACTTTTACAAAGTGAATTTTTGTGAAATTGTGATTTAAGGATTAAATTGTAAACATATAAAATTCATGGAAAATTTTTTATTTTTATAAAATATAAGTGCTATAAATAATACATGAAAATTTTGGTTAGGCTTGGAACAAGGATTAGATTGCATGAATTTCATTTTCCGAGCCTCAGGACGAAATTGAAATTAATGAAAATTCTAGGGGCAAAATAGTATTTTTTTCCTAGGGAATAAATTGAATTCAATTGACTATGAATTGAATGAAATTGATAATTAAATTTGTTTATATAGATCTGGAAAATTCAAATATGAAGCTAAATCGAGGAAAGGAAATGATTTCGGATTAGTAGATTTTCGTATAAACAAGTATCGAGGTAAGTTCATGTAACTTAATATTGAATATTGAAATGTTTGAATTACATGTTATATGATGTGAATTTTATGTAAATGTTAAATGTATAAAATGGAATACTATGCTTGACATTGCTCGAGAAAAAGGATAAGTCCCAATTGAATGAAGGAATTCGATGGATTAGTATTAAGTATGATTCTGCATGTGTTGCAGACAGGATTTAGCTTGGACGAGTAATCCTAATAAGTCTCTCAAGCATCATGATATATATAGTTCTGTGAGTACATTAATTGGTAGTAATTCCACATATGTTGTGGACTACCATAGCTCTGTGTGAGCATCCTGATACATTACTTGCCCGATTATGATCTTGCATACGTTGCGGACACAAACTTGGCTCTTTGTGAGCATAATGATAATTGATCGATTGTGATCTTGCATACATTATAGACACAAACGTAGCTCTGTGTGAGTGTCCAGACATGACTCGCATGAATTTCATGAGATACGGCTATCCAGTGCTTTTATTACACGACTTTCCCGGTTTGAAGTTCTTTGCGAACTAAAGGTTCTTTGTGAATTGATACATGAGACAGGACTCTTATGAGCAAACTTGATTAGCCCGAATAAGCTTCAAGATACATGTTACACGATTTTCCAAAATGACTTGATAAGTGGCTCGAGAGTTTTGTACACTAAAGTGTACTACATGAGAGTATCCATCTATAATTCTAATAAATTCAACAGGTATAATCCTAACATGAGAAACTAAAATTGAAATGGTTGGTCATGGAAATGTATGTGTGATATGGAAATTGTATGAGCATGGAAATTATCACGTGATAAGCTCATCCATGATAATGATGTTATGAAAATTTATTTGAATAACTTAAATTGTTGAAGTTGTGTGATAGGCTAATAGTCCATTTGCTTGGATGCATATATGTATGATTAAATTTAATAAAGACATAAGTTAGAGTTTTCTTACATGAACTTACTAAGCATTAAAATGCTTACTAGGTTTTATTTTTCTATTTTATAGTGCTCAGAAGCTCAAAAAGGTTGGAGTTGGTCAGAGCAACATCACACTATCCACCAGCACGTTTTGGGTATAAATATACATCTTATTATGGGTATAATGGCAAGTATAAGCTAATATAATTAAAGTTGATGTTGGTTTGGATTAGAGCTGAGCATGGGTCGAGCCACCTGGCCCGGCCCGAAGGCTGGCCCTAAATGTGGGAGGGTTTGGACAAAATATAGACCCGAAAAATGGGTTTGGAAAAAAAAATAATGCCCGTTTAAAAAACGGGTCGAGCCTAGGGTAAGACATTTTTTACCCGAGCCCGACTCGGCCCGGCCCGAATCACTAAATGACAAAAAAATATGATTTTTTTAATATTATTTTCTTGTTATTTTCTCCCTATTTTGCTATCATTTTACTATTATGTTGCTACTATTTTGTTGTTATTGTTTGGATATTGTATAAAACTAATTTTATTATTAATTTTGTTATTATTTTAAAGACATTTGTTAATTTTGCTATTATTTTAGAGACATTTGCTTGTTAAGTTGCATCTATCTTAGTTTATTTAAGTATACATATTTTTTAAATTTATTTTCAATTTGTTGGGAAGTATTTATTTTGATATTTTTAATATTTTTTATGTATTATATATATTTTAAAATTATACAAAAATAATATAAAAATTAATATGGGTTTTCTAGTCGAGCCCGGGTTTTAACGTTTTTATCCGGCTTGGGCTTGGGCAAAATTTTAGGCCCATTTTTTGGGCCTAGCCTGGCCCGGGCCTAGAAAATGGGCCTAAATTTTTGGTCGGGCCCGACCCATGCTCACCTCTAGTTTGGATGTTTGTAATCTAGCCTTTGGTATGGCTAGTAAAGATTTGGTCTTAACATGTTGATTAAGTGATATCGTAACTTATATACACAAGTTGGTGTGGTTGATTAATGAATATGTAGATTTAGATCGTTAAATTTGACTAGAATACAATGCTTGAATTGGTTGGTTGATATTGGTAAAAGTTGGTGCAGGTGGATGATAAAATTAGGTGAGAATTAAGGCTTGAAAAATAGCCTTATTTTGTCCACACGGGCATGTGTCTTGACTATGTGTGACACACGACTTGATACGCTGGCATGTGGCCTGGACGTGTGTCCCCTGCATCTTAAAAATTGAAAAATAGAATGATCAGAATTGAGCACACGGGCAGAGATACGGGTGTGTGTCTCAGCTGTGTGAGGTACACGGCCTAGAACACGGGCGCGTATCTTGGCCGTGTGAAACCTGCACCTAATTTTTGAAAATTGAATTAACCATACGGCCTAGCACACGGGTGTGTGACTTGGCCGTGTGACTTCTATTACTTCATGTTTTTCAATTCAGAGAGTTACATGGGTTGGGGACACGGGCGTGTGAAGCCACACGACCTGAGACATGGCTATGTCACTACACACGGCCTGACCATACAGGCGTATCCCTTACCACACGGGCGTGTGACTCCTTATGTAAGGAAATAGTTTGTAATATCACAAAAATTTATCAGAGTCTGATTTAGTCCCTACTTGATATTAAGGCATGTTTTGGGCCTCGAGTGTCCATTTAAGGGACATTAGGACTTTAACTCGAAAAATGAATAGAAATTGTCTCAAATTATTGGTAAAAGTTCTGTAAATTATGGTAATGCCTCGTAATCCTGTTTCAGCGACGGATACGGGTTAGGGGTGTTACATGGATAGTGTCATAAGATCTTTGATGACTTCTAATCCGAGCGAGCTTCCAAATCACTATAAAACACAGAAAAGTAAACAAAGTAATCTATTAAGCTTAGTAAGCTCGCATTGCTAATAAGTATAACTAACCATTCATCCACAATTTAAAGAAACATAAGTAAACATAGGTAAATTTCAATCAATCCAAAGGTTAGCACATTATCTCGATCATAATAGTCTCATATGAATACATCCACTATGACTTACTTGTCGCACTTTTCTCGAGTACCTTAATTGATCCATATTATCTCTTATATCTTCGTACCATTATCTTTGCCCATTGAACCATTTGGAATAATACCGGATACTCGAGAATCTCGCACACTAAGTGTCATATACGTGGTTAAACCACCTCTATATCATATCTCATATAGATGCTCACTCTTGAGCTATCACTGGTTCTGCTCACACAAGCTATCGAGTAACCATAACACATGCCGAAAAACTCAACCACCGGTAGAATGTATAGGACTAGCACCCATAACATACACACGGTAACCCCTAATGACATATCATTTGTATCCTATCTATTCCTAAGGTTCAACCGAGATCTATACTTTGTCGATGCCTCGTCGAGAATTTTCGAAGTGTCGTATTATCACAATTATATCAATTAAGCATTTAAACACATGTAACATAATGCTTATAAAACATACGAACTTACCTTAATATAGTACGAATGAAAACGATCGTTTATTCGATAACTTTATCTTTTCCTCGATCCAAAGCCGTATGTAGTTTTTCTTGATCTATATAATCAAATTTAACTATTTTAAGCACCATTCTATTCAATTAGATCCAAATTTCATGTTATGGTAAAATTACTATTTTACCCTTAAACTTTTAACTTCTTTACAATCTAGTCCTTATCTCATAAAAATGCAAATTCATACAATTTAATCTTATCCATGCTAGAATAATTTCATCCAAGCTTATTACAGGCCATATTTTTCATTATTTCACACATTTACCACATAATTTTCACTTTTCTCAATTTAACCCAAATTTGCAATTTTATTCAGAATCACTTAACAAATGTTGTTTAACTAACAACAAGGATGCATTTTCTATTATCAAACATCAAAACACTCACGCATTCATCAATGGAAAAACTCAAATACTTTAACAGTTTTACAAATTAGTCCATGGGTTAGATAGATTAAACTACAATGACTTCAAAAACATAGAAATCTTTAAAAACGGGATGAAAAATACTCACATGCAAGTAAGAAAGTGTTGGCCAAACCTTAAAATTTGGTGGAGATGATGAACTAAAAGATGATACATTTGTTTTCTTTATTTTAATTTACTTTATTTACTAAATTACAAATTTAACCTTAGTTTATAACATTGAAAATCATCTAAATTATGTCCATCTTTGTCACTCAACATGTAAATGATCTAATTACCATATAAATCCTTTAACTATTCAATTTCATAGCCATTTAGTACATTTAACTTATAGAACTCTAGTTTTGCACTTTATGCAATTTAGTCCATTTTATCAAATTGAGCATACAAATGGTAAAATTTCTTAACGAAAATTTCATGCAATCATACTATCATTTTGTAGACTTCAAAATAATATTAAAATAAATTTTTTGACCTCAGATTTGTGGTCCCGAAATCATTATTTCAATTTTACTAAAAACAGGCTGTTGCATTATTATGATATTATTTAGATTTAATTTCAGATTATATATTTATTTATATTTCAGTGTTTAAATAGGAACAAATTATGTTTTCTATGTATTATTAATAGGGGATGGAGTGACATGAATATTCACTCATCATTTTTTGTAAAAAACTCATTCTCTCTAAAGCTCTCAGCTTTTTGTTCCTTTTATTTTTCAATAAAATTCCATTTCATTAAACCTATTTCTTTTTTCCCGAAAAGCATGAGCCACTAAACTCATCTAGCCAAAGGTTATCAAGACTCCTCCAAAAGAGTTTATAAAGCTTAGAATCCGCACTTAGCCTTCTCAATGAGTATTCATCATTTCTCCGCATTACAGGATTGATGCTTCCATCTATGTCCTTCCAAAAGTAATATTTTCATCCTGTGCAAGGAACGGCCGGTTTGTATGTTTTGGGAAGGTTGCACAATTGGTTCGTTAACTTACTGCGTTAGAGGTTGTCAAGCTTAAGAGACGAAATGACATGGCATTTGCCATTGAGAAATAATGATCTAGTGTACCACGGTCCTACAAAAGTGACGGTTGGCTAGAGCCAGGTTCCTCTAAATTGTAAGGCTAAAATCTAAGTGGAACTGGTGGTTGTAGGCGTCTTCTTCCATTATAATTGGCTTATTTTGTCATGAGAAAGATCACCTAAAAGTCGATGATTGAACCAAAGGAGGATCGTGATAATCAGATGCTGGAATCCTTCAAATCGAAGCATCCCTTTCCTCAATTCTGTTTCTTTTTACAATTTCAATTTCAATTTATAAAATTTCAACTTGTTCATATTTTTAATTGTCTTTTTTCTTTTTCCTAGGTATGTTGTTTTTCTTGGGCATGACTGTGCGCAGGATTTCAAGGAACAAGAAGTTGAAGCGATCCAATCCCTGAGGAGTTGACCCAACTTCATTTATATTATTCTTTTGTTATTTCTTAGGGATAGGTTATTTTTTGTTCTTTCAACAACATACCAAATTTGTGCACCGTTGCGGGGACTGACAACGTACTAATCTTGTTTCCTTTTTTTCTTATGACCAGATATATTCCAGGAAATCTTGCAACCGATTCAGAAATAGAAAAGACTGTGAGAGCTAATCGTAAGGAAACGAAGCTATGGAAAAAGTAGTCAGAGGTGGTAGGAATTATGAGTAATCCACCACTGAAAATAAAAGTAGATGATAAAGTTGAGTCTGGGGTTAACAAAAACCCTACTCAAACATTAGAGAATGAAAGAATAAGAGTCGATCCACTAGAAGAAGTGCCTAACGTTAAGGTTAACAGAAACTCGAATCTAACACAACAACCTATGGCTCAAATTATTCGACAAATGGCCGAAGCTCCTGCAGAACAACATCCGTTATGCATTGCGTATCCTATTATGGATACTATGTAACGCCCCAAATTCTTGTTTTCGGTTTTTTATGATTTTGTGGCACCAAAAAGATTTCTATTTATGTTTCTGCAGTTATACGACATAAATATCTGTCTACTTTAGTGGTTATGTGATCTAGGTGTGTTGGAGAGGTCGCAAGTTCAAGCCATTTGTTTGGAAAAAATTTGGTTTTTATTTGAATAAAGCGTTACCCTTGGTTAATAGGCTTATAAGAATTTATTTATAAAATCTTATCAGAATGGGCTGGCTGGTTTAGTGGTTAAGTGGAGTATGGATATGGTGAAGGTCTTGTGTTCGATTCGGGGTGTAGGCATTATTTTTATGCTTGTTCGGTCAGGAGAGTTTGTGTTTGACCGAAAATCTGAGGGTGAGTGGGTGATAGAGAAAATTAAGGGATGTGGATTAGTGGGAGCAGACCAAGGGATTTGAGAGTTACCCAAATATTCTGTTCTCACTCTCTACCAAAATTTCTCTACAAAATTCCTCCTCTCTATGTTCTTTTCCTTTTCTTCCAGCCGAAACCCCCTTTTTGCTACTATTTACCCTCCATATTATCATTAATTTTTACCCTTTTCTATCGGCGTTACTTATCTTTGCGGGGTGTATTTTGTTTCGTTTTAATGAATGATTGGGTTGTTAAGAGGTTACTTTCTATTTAGGAGACATTTAAGTTTTTGTGAACTACTAAACGGCACTCTAAATTGGCGAGGAACTACCATTTCTTTGTTAAAGGTAAAGTTGTCGTTAGTTTTGGGATTTATTCGTTCTTAACAACTCAAATCAAGTGACTGAAAAATAGACTTATGATTGTCGAATATAGGTTTGGAAGGGCTCAGGAGTGCTTAGGCATCAAAAACGAACCAGGTGTGTACTCCGATTACACAAAAATTAAAATTCAGCGAAAGCTGAAAAGCCTACTATCGATGCCACACGGACATGTGGACTGCCCGTGCAGAGGCCGTGCGGCGAGACACGGCCGTGTGATTGATAAACCAGGTCGTACGCGCACGAAACAAGCATGACAAACACAGTCGTGTGAGGCCGACGAGGTCGTGTATGAGACACGGGATCAGCCAATTAGGCCGTGTGGGCCACACAGGCATGTGAGATTCTAGGCCAGGCAGTATGATCCACACGACTAGGGCTAAATTGGGCCGTGTGGGCCACAAGAGCAGGCTACATGGGCGTGTGGGCCCATTTTTCTAAAATGTACTGTAAGGTTGCATGGGTCGCCCAAGTCGACTGTGACCTGTTGTAGGGTCAGTAAGGATATCTTAGACCCCTTATATGTGTTCTGATATTATGACGTCTGATTTAAGCATGTGATACTTAGTATGTGAACTATACTATTCTGGATTTTGATATATGTTCTGTTTATCTGCATTATAACATGTCATTTCTGTATGATTGCATTGCACTGGGGTGGGATTATTAATGAAGTGAAGGAAGATTCTGAAAGGCTTCTAAGCCTGTTATCTATAAAATGTGTTGCATATTTCTGATATGTGCCGTTTCACGGTACCTTATGGTGTGTAGGGTTGGATAGGTTGATTTTATCACCATATTTTGTGTAGGGATGGGTAGGTCGATTTAATCCCCACATAGTGTGTAGGGTTGGACGGAGATAATGTGTAGGGTTGGGCATGATTTTTTATATTATGATCTGTTATGCATGCGATATCTGTATGGGCTAAGGTTGATTATATCTGATTTTGTACTGAGTGGGCTAAGGCCCACACCGATTTTATAAAGGGCTTAGTCCCGAATTTTGATTACTCTGTTATCTGTTATTTGAATATCTGTTTGCATGCTGAACTGTGGGGATATACACATTGAGTTTGTGAAAACTCACCCCTTTATTTGTTTTATCTGTCAGGTAATCCCCAGCGTTAGATGGATCGGTGTAGGGTTGGATAGGTTGATTTTATCACCATATTTTGTGTAGGGCTGGGTAGGTCGATTTAATCCCCACATAGTGTGTAGGGTTGGACGGAGGTAGTGTGTAGGGTTGGGCATGATTTTTTATATTATGATATGTTATGCATGCGATATCTATATGGGCTAAGGTTGATTATATCTGATTTTGTACTGAGTGGGCTAAGGCCCACACCGATTTTGTAAAGGGCTTAGTCCCGAATTTTGATTACTCTGTTATCTGTTATTTGAATATCTGTTTGCATGCTGAACTGTGGGGATATACACGTTGACTTTGTGAAAACTCACCCCTTTATTTGTTTTATATGTCAGGTAATCCCCAGCGTTAGATAGATCGGTGTAGCGGATGGCTCGACGGTGACCACCACCTTTTGGAACCATTTATTTATGGGTTATATTTATACCACTTTATTTACTTTTGGGATTATTTATGTATGATGGACTTGGACTGTTTTGGTTTTGATTTGGGATTTTAAATTGTTATTATTATTGGTTATAAACTTCGACACCACAAAAGCATTTTTTTTTTCTAAAACTAAAATAAAGGTTTTCGTATGCATGAATGGTTTCCAAAGCTTCTGCGTAAAAGAAATGTTTTAAAACAAATTGAATTGTTTTGTTTTCTGGACTAAAGTAAAAGATAATAATTTGAACGATTTTTATGATTCGAAAAGGTTTACAAAGACACTCTCATGTGACATCACCAGTTTCGGCCATAACGTCTGGGTTGGGTTTAGAGTGTTACATACTAATGTTAAACTGAAGTTAGGAGTAATCCAATTGCTGCCGACTTTTCATGGATTGCAAACTGAAAATCCACACAAACATCTGAAAGAATTTCATATGGTTTGTTTTAGTATGAAACTTCAGGGTGTAACTGAGGATCAAATCAAATTATGTACTTTTCATTTTTCCCTAGAAGGTTCTGCTAATGAATAATTATTTTATCTATCTCCTGGATCTATCACAGCTTGGACTAATCTTTCCCGCTTGTTTCTCAACAGATTTTTCCAGCATCGCGTGCAACTAAGTTAAGGAAAGAGATTGTTGAGATACAGCAAAGAGATATAGAGTCTCTTTACGACTATTATGAGTGATTTAAGAAGTTGCGTGCAAGTTGCCCACAACATGAGCTAACAGAATAGCCTCTGTCCCACTACTTCTTTGAGGGCTTGAAACCCATAGACATGAATATGATAAATACCACCAGTAGAGGGTCATTAGTCAATATGACCCCCTAACAGGCAAGTGACTTGATCTCTACGATGGCTGCAAATACACAGCACTTCCGAGCCAATCCTGAACTTCCTAGAAGGGTTCACCAGCTAAGTAATTCAACTTTAGAAGATAAAATTGATTGACTTACTAATATCATGAATTCTTTTTTTGCAGTAAAAACAAGACCAACCCAACCATGTGGAATATGTGCAACACTCAAACATACAACAAATGCATGCCCTAGTTTGTGTGACGATACTATAACTTATTTGGATGCTGTGGAGAACTTTTCTAGACCATCCTAAAGGCAATATGACCCTTACGCTAATACATATAACCCAGGATAGAAAAACCATCCTAACTTAAGTTATGGGGCTAACCCATGGTATAACCAGCTATACCAAAACCGGTTTGCACAACAAATGCAAGATTCAAGTACCTCTTTAGAAACCATTATCAATAAATTAGCAGCTAATATGTTTGATTTCCAACAGCAAATACAATGGCAAACTGTTGATTTCCAAAAGGAAACAAAGGATTTTCAATAGAAAACCAAGACGTCTATAAGAGAGTAAACCACATCAATTGAGAAAATGAACTCACAGAGAAAGCTGCCATCACAAATGGAACCTAACCCAAGACAACATGCAAATGTAGTGACATTGTGAAGTGGAAAAGTACTTGAACCAAATCCTCGCAAGAATATTGATCAAGATTCTACTTAGAAAAAGTAGGAAAATGATGAACATGTCCAAGCGAAACCTACATTGCCCACAATTCAACCTCTATTTCCAGGACGGTTGAACCAATATCGGAAAGGTAAAGAAGAAAAAGAGATCCTGGAAACATTCAGAAACATTGAGATTAACTTATTGTTGTTGGATTCCATCAAACATATTCTACAATATGCCAAGTTCCTTAAGGAGCTTTGCACCAACAAACGAAAATTGACTAGAAATGAAAGTGTAAGTGTCGGTGAAAATGTATATGTGGTGTTGCAGCGAAGGATGCTAGTAAAATATAAAGACAGGGGCATGTTTGCAATACCATGCAAAATGGGCCACTTAGGAATTAAAAAAAAGCTATGTGTGATTTAGAGGCCTCTATAAATGTAATGCCTTTTTCTATTTATGAATCACTTAACGTAGGTTTTTTTGAAGAAAACAGGTGTTATCATTCAATTGGTGGATAGGTCTATTATGCATCCCGAAGGAGTTCTAGAGGATGTATTGGTGAAAGTCAATGGACTTATCTATCTAACGAACTTTTATGTGGTGAAAATGGAAGAGGATAACGCTACTGGGTCTTTAGGCATCTTGTTGGGGCAATATTTTCTTAGTACCGCAAGTACTCAGATTGACGTGTATAACAGAACCCTCATGATAGAGTTTGACGGGGAGATCATGAAGTTTAATGTTTATGGTGCTATTAATCACCCTAGTGAAATTTTGAATGTAAATCGTGTCGACATAATTGATTCATTAGTAAAAGAAACTTTTGAGTCACCTTATAAAGATAAACTTGAAATATTGTTTGATAATAATTTCGATTTAGGATCTATTTGCGAATCTGTTAATGAATTATCGACTCCTATGAACACTAAACTTCTACCTACTATTGTACAGGCATCAGATCTATCATTAAAACCACTTCCCGAGCATCTCAAGTGTGTATTTTTAGAGAATGATGAGACCATTGCCGACTTAAAAGGGATTAGCCGCTTGACATGCACACATATGATTTTCTTGGAGGAAAATATGAAACAAAAGTGAGAGGCACAAAGACGATTGAACTCAAATATGTTGGATGTGGTAAAAAATGATAATTTCCAAGCCCATACAATCGAAAAAATTCAACTGGAACAGCCCCAATACTAGTTGGGTTATCAAGCTAACGACGTTAAACAAGCGTTTGTTTAGAGGCAACCCGATTTTATTTTTATTTTTATTTTTATATATTTTTATTTTTTATTTTATTTTCTTTATTTTCTTACATGTTAATAAATTTTATCTTTCTTTTTATATCCAACATATTCGATGAAACAAAAAATTAAATTTGAAAACGAGTGGCAAAAAGTAGTAACGAAAACGACATGGAGAGTATTTTAAACCTTTCTTTTTAATCATATTTGTTAATATTATTTTTCATATTGAGGGCAATGTGATTTAAGTAGGGGGAGACATTCCTCATTATTTTTGTTGTTTTATCTGCCGTTCTTCCTGTTGTGTTACTGTTGTTGCTGCCTTGTGCTTGTATTTGCCTACATTTATTTTTTTAGTATATCTTACCCTTTTTCGCGCCCAAGATTTTGACCAAGAATTACCCACTATTTAACCTGCGAGCATGATTCTTATCTACTGAGTTAGTTGTGATTTTTGTTATGTTGATTTCGTCTAAACTATTTTATTTCTATTAGGCTAAAATAATTATGATTAATGAAGCTAATCCTATCTTGCTTATTGTAAAATCGATTAAGTCTAAATGCAAAGAGGACATTTAATACAAATGTATGCTAAATTTATTTTCATGACTGATAGGTACTTACCAGAACTAATTTTTGACACTTGATTGTTTTTCTTAGTCCTCCAAAATTAAAGTTCTGTTTCATTAAAAGAATAAAATAAAATGAAATCTGATGATTCTGTGGTTATGAGCATAGCTTAAAACATAACTAATTGAGTAATCGGGGTAGGGTGCTTGGGTTGTCATCCTACTTCGTATAAAAGGGTTGTGTGACTTGTTAGGTAAAACTCCGCTAACTGGGAAAAAAATATTTAAAAGTGTGTTAGGCTGAGTAACTGGGGTAGGGTGCTTGGGTTGTCATTCCACTTCACGTCAAAAGGGCCAATACATTATTGAACCAAAATATATATAATATAATAAATTAGGAGTATGTTAGGCTGAGTAACTAGGGTGGGGTGCTTGGTTGTCATTCCACTTAGCATCAATAGGGCCAATACATTCTTAAGCATTAAAATAATAATAAAATAAAAATAAATAAATAAATAAAATGAAGGAAAAAAGAAAATTACATTTGGGAACTAAGGATGGAATAAAAAGGGTGCCTTGGTAAGTTTAGTTAATTACCTAATTTTCATGAAATAATCCAAGTCGATTTAATTTTTGTGTGTTTAAATTGGAGTACTTCTTCAGTTTTACTTAAAGCAAGCTAAAGGTTCTCTTTATTTTTATATGCATTATGCCTAATTTTTATAAAACCTTGGAGTGATATTTCTTTCATGGTAAAATCTAAATTACACAGTGGGATTTGAACCATACTTGAGGGCAAGCATGTGCTAAGTAGGATGAATATGATAATACTCTAAAATGACATACTTTTATGTGTTAATTACATATATATTTTGAGTATGATCCTACTAACATGGGCTTTTTATGGTTCTTTTTTTTTTTATCTTGTAGGGACTAAATTGAAGGCAACAAGAAATTTGAAGGGAAAAAGTGTAACACCCCTATCCCGTAACCGTCGCCGGAATAGGTAAGGGGTATTACCAGACCTATAACTCAGTCAGAACGATATTTAATCAAACATTCAACAAATTTTTATCTCATTTAAGTGATTATCATTCATTTACACTCAAAACATGCTTAATTTAGAGAATACAAAGTACTATACATGTATTTAGGACTGATTTGATAACATATGAAAAAGATAGCAAAACTTAGAAAATTTTTCGAATAAGGGTCACATGGCCGTGTGCCTCACACGGTCACCGGACACGCCCATGTGTCTAGGCCGTGTGAAAACAGGGCATACCTACTGACTTGTCCACACGGTCATCAGACACGCCCATGTGTCTAGCTGTGTGAAAATTTGGGGGTATATACTGACTTGGCCACACGGCTGACCACACGCCCGTGTGCCATATACGGCCAATAGACACGCCCATGTGTTTATGCCGTGTAACTCACTGACTAGTTTAACTAAGATTCAGGGGTCACACGGTCGAGACACACGCTCATATGCTCAGACCGTGTGGCACAAAAGTAAAGTTAGTTTAAGCCACTTTTCACACCCCATTTACATGTACCTACTAGCATCAGAATGGTACCATAAACACATTCAAATAGGCAACCAATTCAGCCAATACAACGCACATTTGAACCATTTATAACCAACCAATTCAAAATCACTTATTACTACAAAACATGTACCAAATGAACACATTTCATATGCCTTAATACATCCATATATTACTTTACAAAATATCCACATAACATCATTCATTTCAACCTGATCAAATGCCAACATTATTCATCAAATTTACCATGTTAAAGATATACCATTTAAAGCTTTTATACCAAAACCAAACATTTCTAATTCAAGCCATATTACATAGCTTGTTTAAGTACCAAAATTTACATCATATTCATTAACATAAGTGACCATATACTTCAACTTATAAACTAGCCTATACATGCCATATTTACACATTTTCCTTAAGTTCCAAAAGTATCGAAAAGTTGTCTGGATAGTATGATAGCAAATCTCTAACTTTTTCCAAATCGAGGAAGCTTCCTTAATCTATAAAACATAGAAAATAAATGGAGTAAGCTTAAAAGCTTAGTAAGCCCGTATAATATAGAATTAAACTTACTATTGTGACATAAAGAATTAAAACAACTTAAAATCCAACTCATTTGCTCATAATGCCTATTCACAACACCATTTACAAGTTAGTCATCTAACATCTATATATTCATCCATTCATAAGGATGAAACCAAACATATAACATACATATATCATCAAATTCATCTCTCAATTCAAATAAGCCAAGTATCATGGTATCATTACAAATCATATATTTCATGCATCATGTTATCTATGTAAATCATGTAATCATGTAAACTGTAATCCATATAAATCATGTAATTCATATAGTATATATCATATATCCATGTAAATCATGTAATCATTGTAGCATATAATCTTTACAATTCATATCGGTATAATGCCCGTTGAACCAAAACAAATATCGAGGGATACTTGGGTGATACACAATAAGCGTATAAATCGGTAAATCCGTCAATTCATCATCATTTTCACTCTTTTGAGCCATGATCGGTATGCTCCTCCTGAGCTAGTAAACGGTAAGCTCCGTAGAGCTGAAACGGTAAGCCCCAAAGAGCTAAACGGTAAGCTCATAAGAGCTAAAACGGTAAGCCCATACGAGCTGTGGTGAGTCCGCAACAAATGCAGAAGCTCGACCAAAACGGTAACCCTAGTGACATGTCACTTGTATCCTACGACTTTCTACGGTTCAAGCGAGACTCGGTATTTAATCAGAGCACATATTCAATAGGCAATTCAATTCAATCTCTCATTATACAATCATACAAATAGTCAAAGTCAGCAATTTTAAATATAAATATAAGTTCGATTCTAATTATACTAACTTACCTCGTATTTACTCGAATAACCGTCGTCTACCCATCTATCTTTTGTTTTCCCCGATCAAATCCCAGTATTTGTTTATCTTCATCTATATATTATCAAATTTAATATTTTCAGTAGCTATTCAATTCAATTAAACAATTTCACATATATTTGGCAAATTACACATTTTCCCCTAACTTTTTCCTACTTTGCAATTTAGTCCTTTTTACACAAAATGGTAAATTTACGCAAATTAATCCCTAATTCTCGTTTTCATCAAAAATCACTTTATAAAACTTGTATATCTTTCAATATCCATCAATAATCTAGTATGGAACTTCAAAATATACAAGTATTCAACAATGTAATATTTCAAAATCATCAATAATTTCAGAAATTGAGGTACGGGCTAGCTAGATTGAGCTACAACGAGCTCAAAAACGTAGAAATCATTAAAAACTAAGCAAAAACGACTCACCAATTAAAGTACAAAGCTTGGCCAAAACAAAGCTTCTCCCATGGCTGCCAATTCCTTTCAATTTCAATGGAAAGATGATAATAATAAAGATTTGTGGCTTTTATTTTATTAATAACAACCTTTATTAATCTTTTACTTAATTAACCTTTAAAAACTTTAGAAATTACTCCAATTTGCCACTCCACTAACATCCATTATCACATAAATGGGCTATTTGCCACATAAGGACTTCCATATTTAAGTTCTATATCTATTGGAAACCTTTAGCTTATAGAACTAAAATTTTACGCTTTATGCGGTTTAGTCCTTTTTACCGAATTACTCATTTAAATAGTAAAATTTCTTAACAAAATTTTTATACCATCATTATTTCATACTGTAAAAAGTAATAAATTCATAAAATAAATATTTTGACTCAATTAAGTGGTCCCGAAACCACTGTTCCAATCTTACTCAAAAAAAGGCTGTTGCAACTCTCCCCCCTTTAGGAATTTTCCTCTCCGAAAATCTTACTAGTAAACAGGTTAGGGTATTATTCTCCCATAGCTTCCTCGGGTTCCCACGTAGCTTCCTCTATTTTGTGTTTACACTAGAGAACCTTCATAAGAGCTATACATTTATTTCTCAATTCTTTGATTTCTCTAGCCAGAATCCTGATTGGTTCTTCGTTTACGATAAGTCTGACTGTATTTCTACATCAACGGGAGAGATCACATATGACGGATCCGATCTATATCGACATAGCATCGAAACATGAAAAATATTATGTATATTTTCAAGTTCAGACGGTAATAATAGTCGATATATTATAGGCCCTATTTTTTTAACAATTTCATACGGCCTGATAAATCGTGAACTTAACTTTCCTTTTCGATCGAACTGGAGAATTTTTTTCCACAGTGATACTTTCAATAATACATGATCTCCGACCTGAAACTCTATTTCTTTATGTTTCAAATCCGTGTATGATTTTTGTCTATCTGAAGCTGCTTTTAAACTATCACGAATCACTTTTATTTTCTCTTCTATTTCCCTGATTAATTCAACCCCGTGAATCTTTTTCTCACTCAATTCAGTCCACTGTAACGACGTTTGACATTTACGACTGTATAGAGCTTCGTACGGTGCCATTTTCAAACTCGTCTGAAAGCTGTTATTATACGCAAATTCAATCAGAGGCAAGTGTTTCTCCCAGCTACCTAAAAGTTCGAGGATGCAAAAACGCAACATATCCTCTAGTATCTGAACAACTCTCTCAGTCTGACCATCAGTCTGCGGGTGAAAAGCTGTACTGAAATTCAATTTTGTTCCCAGAGTTTCTTGCAATTTCTTCCAGAATCTCGATGTAAATCTCATATCTCTATCAGAGATAATGGACAGTGGTACACCATGTAATCGTACAATTTCAGACAAGTACAATTCAGCTAGTCTATCCAGTGAATAGTCTGTACGTATCAGTATGAAATGAGCAGATTTCGTCAATTGATCTACAATAACCCAGATTACATCTTTTTTTCAGAGTTAGGGGCAATCCCAATACTAAATCCATTGTAACTCTATCCCATTTCCATTCCGGAATCATCACCGGCTGTAATAAACCTGATGGTACTTGATGTTCAGCTTTTACTTGCTAACAGATCAAACCTTTTGATACAAACTCTAATATATCTCGTTTCATTCCCAGCCACCAATACAACTGTTTCAAATTATTGTACATTTTAGTGCTACCCGGGTGAATAGAAAAGTGACTACTGTGTATTTCACGCAAAACTTTCTGAATGAGTTCGGTATCTTTCGGTATACAAATTCTATTTTGGAACATTAAACAATCATCGATTCCAATATGAAATTCTGAATCAGAATTAGACTCACACTAAATTCATTTAGCTTGCAACTCACTGTCATCTTTTTGAGTTTGTGGATTTGTTACAGAAATACTAGTTAGCTTTTAACTCAGCTAGGATTGATTCGTCATCACATATAATCATCTGAGTATTCATTGTCCGTAAAGTAAACAAAGACTTTCGGCTCAAAGCATCAGCTACAACATTAGCTTTAATTGAATATATGTTTATGGATTTAATTGAATGATTTGGTGAATAAATGAGTTAAATTTAAATTTATATAGATTAAGAACAAAAGAAAATCGAAATAGATCGAGGGAAATCGAAAGTGGTCGAGTAGTCGATTCCGTCCTTTTGTATCCGTACGAGGTAAGTCCATATGCAAATAAATGTGTTTGAATTGATTAATTATTACTTATATGATATTGAAATGTGATGAACGGCTATAGAAGTTGAAAATATGAAATTGAGAAATTTTCGACAATATGATGACATCCGAAAGTCTCGTACAAACCATAGGAATAGTATAGGATACATATGTCATGACATAGGATTTCGAGATGTGTTATCGTGTAAGACCACGTCTAGGACGTTGGCATCGATTAGAGATTACATGTAAGACCATGTATAGGACATTGGAATCATATATGATTTCGTGTAAGACCCTGTCTTGGGCAGTGGCATCGATATTTGATAACATGTAAGACCATATTTGAGATATGGCATTGTATAAGCCTTCCGAGTTATCCGAGTATCCTTATTGATTTTGAACGGTTCAATGGACAATATCGAGAAATGTATGACTATGTGAATGTGTATCCGATTCAAGTACATATGAAATGTATATGAAATTTGGCAATGAAAGGTGAGCTTGAATATGAATATTGATGTATAAGTTACATGATAATGAAATGTGTTTTATGCAAGTGCACTGTGATCAAATGAGCTATATGAGAAATATAGACTTGTAATTGTGTTTTGCCATGAGCTACATGAATGAATTGGTCTATAATTGTGTTATGTGATAAGTTTATTTGTATATGGCTTAGTAAGCTTTGAAAGCTTACTTTATGTGTGTTTTCACTTGTTTTATAGATTATCGAAGCTACCAAAAGCTCGGGGATCGTCGAGGATCATCACCACACTATCAAACTACATTTTGGTACCTTTTGAAAATGTGAATATTAAAGTATGGCATGTATAGGCTAGAGAAGTTTAGATATGTTTAAAAATATATATATATATATATTGCTATGTGATATGGATTGATAATTGATGAAATTATGGTTTAATTTTGGTTTGGATTATGTGATGAGAAATGGTATATTTTGATATGTGTATATAGCCTAGTGAAATGGTCATTTTGGTTTGTTCATAGTTGTGGATTTTATATGAATTTTGGCATGAGTTTTTAATATGGAAATTGGGATGTTGATCATATTTGAATGAATGGAATTGGTATGTTTTGGCATGGAAATTGAGCATGAAATTGGTTGATGATGATATGGTTTGAATGGTGCTTGAATTGGTAATGTTTTGAATAAATTTTGGTTGAAAATTATATGCCATTTTGTGCTTGTAGGAAGGACCCAAATTGGGTGGCAAGTTGGCCTTGTAAATGGCCTATTTTTGCCTATACGGGTAGGGACACGGGCGTGTGTCTCTGCCGTATTGCTCGAAGGCCATTTCGAAATGAGCCTGGGCAGACCACATGGTCACACACACGGGAGTGTGTCAGGCCGTGTGGCCAAGTCATAGAATTACATGGGCTAAACACATGGGCATGTGACTGGCCGTGTGACCAAGCCAGTAGCCTCCCTAATTTTCACACGGCCTGGCACAAGGGCGTGTCTTGTGGTCGTGTGGATAAGTCAGTATGTATGCCCTGTTTCGCCACGGCCTAAACACATGGGCGCGTCTAATACCGTGTGAGGCACACGGCCTGTCCACACAGGCGTGTGACCTCTGTAACTTTAAAAATTTGTTAAGTTTCGAAAACGAATTGTATGTGTTCGTTTTAGTCCTAACCCCTTCCCAAAGCATGTTTAAGGTCTCGTAGACTTTATAAAGGGGCTATATGTGTGTGAATTGTTGTGGATTTATGATGTAAGATTTATGTTTGTGAAATAATTGTGAAATGTTCCGATATGTCTGATAATGTCTCGTAACCCTAGTCCGGCGACGGATATGGGTTAAGGGTGTTACAGACTACAATTCTGACGATAGGGTACATGATTTATTTAATTAATATTTATGAGTTAAATATAGATAATAGTGAATTATGATTTAATAGATTTTATTAATTAGTCAGTTGGCCAATGTACAAGTGGTACGTACCGAAAGTCAAGTTGTTTTAGAAAATAAGGTATTGGGACCTCGTTTCTATAAACTGGGCCCATGAATATTTTGTTAAATATTTACGGAGCTGATTTATAGGTGAATTGAAGTTTGTTCAAAAAATTTTAGTGTTTGGATGGTTAATTATAAAAAAAGGCTAAATCGTAAAAACTGTAAAAGTTAATCGATATTGATTTTTAGTAACTAAATGGCTTAATTAATAAGTGATTAAGGTTCAAATTGGTAATTATGCCATAACTATATAATGATGGTCGGTTGGTGTGGTTTTCTAACATTAAATTATTTATTTTAATTAAACAATTAAAATAAAAATAGTTAAAACATAAAATAATTAGGAAATGGTCATCACTTCCATTTCTTTTCTTCTTCCAAAACTGAAAAAACCATGGATGAATGCTCAAAGGTTTGGCCAAGTTCATGTTTATGCATGTAAGTCCTTTTTTTGTATTTTTTATGTTTTTGAGATCATTGCAATTAGGTCTAGCTAACCCGTATCTCCGTTATCAAAACTATTAAGGTTCTAAAATGTTTTCATTTATGAAAATTGAAGCTTTCGAGATTAGTTGTGAATAGGGATTAATTTATTAAGTAAATTTTGTTAGTTTTACATTTAAGGACTAATATGTAAAAATGTTAAACTTAGTATGAGATTATTGAAATTTTTAAGTGATTTAAGGATGATATTGATGGAATTAGAATCGGTTATGTGTATTAGGGCTTAAATGTGAAACTTTTAATAGTTTCAGTTTTAGGGACTAAATTGAACAAAGTGTAAAACTTTAGGGAAACTTTGTAAAATGGAAATTATAAGTCATATACATTAAAATGAGTATGATAATGTTTTTTTTTAATTTAATAAATTGAATTTAATTATTATATAGATCAATGATTGAATCGAACGAAGGATAATAATTATTAATTAATTAATTTGTGATTGAATTATTACTATGAAATTGAGAATATTAACTATTTAAGGTTGAATGTAAGGTGAGTAAGATTTGAATGTATATGTAAATAATTATAATTCATGCTATCTTGAATTAGATAAAATTGATATGTGATGGAATATTTAATATCGGATTGTAGTGATAAATTGTTTACAATTAAGTATAAGGTGAAAGAGTATTTAATTGGAAATTCATGAATGATTGTGAAATATGAATTATATGATCTTGAAATAGATGTAATGGAATTACAGTGTGTGTATGGATATTATGGAAGTGCCTCTAATTTGTTAATGTAATGAATTCAGTTAAGGTTCCCTTTCGAATGTAGCAAATGATTAGGATACAATTGGCATGCCAATAAGGTTATTTGCACGCTGTATAGGATATATGTATGATGGTACGGAGATATTACTGATTATATCAGAATCCAACATGAATGAGTATAATTGGCTTTGGTAAGGAGCATGAATGAGTGATTTTGGTAATTGGATTTGGAACCTTATTGATGGTGAAATAAGTTTCATATGATGATTGCATACTTCGTTATTAATTGGAATAGATAATATGGTTAATAGATCATGGTTGAATTATGGCATGTTTGTAATGGATTGAGTGAGTTTTATGCAGGTCATATGTGTACCTATTTGTATCTATGAATTAAGATATAGCTTTAGGCATGAAATGAATTTTCAAACTTGTAATTTTTTACCAACTAGATAAAAGTATTGATACTAGGGACCAAGGTATCATACTTGACCAAATGAACAACATTTTCAATTTACAGAATGCCAAAATGGTATCACTATTGATTTTGGTATCGATACCTATCACAAAAATACCGATATTTTGTTTTAGTATCAATACTTAGTTCAAAGTTTTGGAAAATTTACAGTTTGGTCCTTTTTCATGCTCGAATTTAATCCATTATATTTAAAAGCTTGATTTAGTTTTGTGTTCATTTTTAATAATTAATGTGTGTTACAAACCATTTCTCGATTTTAAAAATTTCGATCGCTAAAAATATTTGGTTTACATTTGAGGTATTCTTGAGTTGTCGGTGATGCAATATCACTCCAAGTCGCACACATTTCATATATCATGCCAAAATGGGATCATTACCTCCGAATCTTATCCTAGGGAAGTCAGTTAGGGGTTGATTTTGCTTTCTACGGTCAATGGTAGAAGTCCATGTGGAGGTCTCAATTGACGACCATTATACGATAATGGATTGGGGTGTAATGGGGGAGCCAGTTGACATCGTTATGTGGCCACAAGCTCAATCTTTTGGGATACCCAAAAATGATGCCCTATAAATACCATACAAAAGTTTGAGGGCAAATTCATAAGGAAAAACTCTAGAGCTGCTCGTTATAATCAGTGTAATTTTTTCTTCATTTTCAAAAAACCGGTACCTTTAGCCTTCCTCCTCATTCTAATACCGGCACTGTCATAAATGCAATAGGACTCTTAGGTGGGGAGCGGTTGTTGCGATGCAGTAAAGGTGATGCTTCTTTTAGGGCGACGACAATTGTTGTTATTAAACAACCCATTAATAACTACAACTACTACTGCGCCAACCCGAGTTTAACCTCTACTATGTTGGAACATTCACTCTCCACCTGAGAGCCCTCTTGTGTCCACCTTGGTAAGAATGAAAGGTTAAAGATACCTATAGTTTGGAAATAAAGAAAAAATTTATGTTGATTACAACGAAAATCCTGAGAGTTTTTCCATATGATTATGGCATCAATCTTATGTATAGTATTTATAAGGCATTATTTGCTGGTATCCAAAATGCTTGACCTCCTAATCGCGTAATGACCGTCACCGAGGCCACAGTTACACTCGAACTTGTGACCGTATCACGACCGCCAACTGCGACCTCTACCTAGACTTCCACCCCTGGTCATATCAAGCATTATTACCCCGAAATTGGATTTCCCTACGATGGGTTCCTTAGGTGATGGTCTTATCCCGCCATGACATATGAAATGCATGTGTACTAAAGCACGTTATCACATCCTCGACCCCTCGAAACTACCTAAGAACTTCTACCATTTCAGTCGAAAACTCTGAACACTTTCAAAATACCCTAAACCCTAAAAAAACCAAAAACCCTAAAAACCCTAACCCTAGAGAGAGAAAGTGAAAACGCGTCCAGCTGGATGCGCTTTCCTGCCACCTATGTAGAAAGCTTGCCCAACTGAGCGCGCTTGCGCTTTCACTTTCACTCTCCTAAAACGGCCTATTTCCTTAATTAAAGTTAAAAACGTCCTAAAGGCCTAATTTAAAAAAATTACATATTTTGCTAATTTAGTCGTATTTTCAATATATGGAGAAGGTTATCAATTATAACAAAATTAACAATGTGAAATTAAAGTTAAAAAATAAGATTACGTGATTAAAAATTATTTACAATTTTAACCTTTAAATTTTTCATAAATATATGCAACTTGGAGTATGAGATTAAAAAGCATTACTTGAAAAAAAAAACTAATCTCTTCTCATTGTCAAATGAATTATTTATCTCCTTCTCGTTAAGGCTAAATGTCATTGATTTAGTAAAATGCCGAATAAATTTATGCTAATTTGACATGATCATAGTTCGAGTCAGGTCAATGCAAAATTTTAAGTTTGTTTTCTAGATTCGTCTCGATTTGGAAAATAAGTCTAAAATTCTGCTGAAGTCCGGTTTAGATTAAAAATATTAAACCCGAGTTTGACTCAACCCGCCCGTATTAATTTTTTAAAATTATTTTTATATAAAAATAAATTTTAAAAATATAATACATCAAATACACTAAAAATATTAAAATAAATGTTTCCCAACAAATTGAAAATAAATTAAAAATATCTTTATACTTAAATAACACTAATATAGTTCAACTTTGCAAGTAAATGTGTCTAAAATAGTAGCAAAATTAACAATAAAACAAAAATTATACAATATCCAAACAATAACAATAAAATAGTAGCAATATAATTAAGGAATGACAACAAAACAACTTATTTGTCCAAGCCAAGCTTGGACAAAAAATCTTCTCTGAGGCCCAACCTATTTAGAAAACGGGTCTTATATTTTGTCCAATTCATTTTTCGAATCTATATTTTTATCCAAACTTTCTTATTTTTAGAGCAAACTTCTAAATTCAAGTAGGTGACCCGATGCATGATCAAGTCTAATAATAACGAATGAAATAAATCTTCATTTTCGTTTCTCTACAATGACATTACCAATTTTATTGTTGTGAAATATAATAATAAATCTTTAAAAAATTAATCTTCATATATGATATTCATTATAAAAAAAAAAAAAGAAACCATTTATTTAAATGAGCTATTAACTGCCCATGGTAGTTTTTTAAATTAGTTTGCTATTGTAACTTCCATTCGGAATTTATTACATTTAAGAAAATCAACGTGACGTCATAAACATTTTTTTTTACATCTTTCACTCGCACTTAATGGTTACAATATTCTCAGAATCAATTTCAAGGGATCATCGTCTCTTCTCTGTATAATTTTCATTCAACAAAATAGGTCATACAACCAATATATTTGACAATTATAAGAGCCAGCAACTATGCATGATAGCTCGTAAGTTTAAATAAAGTATGTATGTTGTATATTGGATTGATTTATTCATATTACAAGTTTTTCATAATTTCTTTATAAGTATAAAAAGTCCACAAGAAAATAAAAAAAATCATTTAAGTCCCTCAACTTAATTAAAAATATTAATTAAACCCCTTCATTTACCATTCCATCTTTGATCGCGTTGGTTGTTAAAATTAATTGATGAACTAATTAGACGGCAACATATGACAACCAATGATTTAATCTTCCATTTTTCTAGTAAAAAATATTTAAAAGATCATAAATTTATAAAACTTATAAAAACTAATAAAATTATTTAAAAAATCATACAAGTTATAGATATTATAAATGTCACACCTCGAAAATGTCAAATCCTAAGATTTATAGGAGACTTGGGTATTAAATTGAAAAGCTTTCTAATCGGATGGGTTCTTTTTGTAAATAAAAGCAAATTGCAGGTTGTATGGAAAAAAAGGGTTAGATTTCAACCTTAGTTCGGTTACTTGAACTAAAAGGCTTTTTAGTGAGAGAGACAGTGATGAGGGATATCTCCAAGTGATTGCTGAATTGGTTTTGGTGAAGGAAGTACTGGTGGTTATATATAGGGGAGGCGTTACTCTCTGATATCACCTTTTTTTTTTTTCAGGTTATGTTCTTGATTGAAAAACAAGTTTGGAAAACATAGCAGAAAATAAGTTGAAAAAATCAGAGTTCTGAAAACTTTCTAAAACTAGATCTTGGTTGTGATATCTAAAGTAATAAACAACCCTTTGGAGGCAAATGATGGATTGTTAGTATGGATGATTTGGAAGATATAATTGGAGGACATGTATGGTTAGGTTCCATTTGTATATTTGGTGGAATCTGGCATATCTTAACAAAACCTTTTACATGGGCTCGTCTTGCACTTGTATGGTCGGGAGAGACTTACTTGTCTTATAGTTTAGGTGCTTTATCTGTTTTTAGTTTCATTACTTGTTGCTTTGTCTGGTTCAATAATATCGTTTATCCTAGTGAGTTTTATCAGACCACTGGACCAGAAGCTTCTCAAGCTCAAGCATTCACTTTTCTAGTTAGAGACCAATGTCTTAGAGCTAACATAGGATCCACTCAAGGGCCTACTAGATTAGGTAAATATCTAATGTGTTTCCTGATTGGAGAAGTCATTTTTTGGAGGGGAAACTATGTATTTTTGGGATCTGTGTGCTCCTTGGTTAGAACCTCTAAGAGGTCCCAATGGTTTGGACTTGTGTAGGTTGAAAAAAGACATACAACCTTGGCCAGAACAGCGTTCTGCAGAATATATGACGCATGCTCCTTTAAGGTCTTTAAATGCTATAAGTGGCATTGCTACCAAGATCAATGCAATTAATTATGTCTCTCCAAGAAGTTGGTTAGCTACCTCTCATTTTGTTCTAGGATTCTTCCTATTCGTGGGTTTTAATCAAAATTGTACCTTTTTTATTCATCTAGGATAAATGCTTTAAATTAGAAATTTTTTTGCAAAATTACCGGTGGCGTAATTTCACAATTTATCCAAACTTCTGGGTCAAGTTATAAATAAGAAAAATATCTCTAAAAATCTTCTGAAATAATTCAAGTGTGTAAAAAATAATGACCCAGGACTCATTTTATATAGGGAGAGTTTAGAAAGTTCAACTATGATTAAACTTAATCACTTTAATATTAAATTAAAAAAATACTATCAAGATAAGTATCAAATTAAATTTAATATTAAATCTATTACAATAGAATTATTTTTCGAATAGTTAATCTGAAATCAAATTATCTGATAGAGTCCTAGTAGGAGTGTAATTCTTCCACTACTCAACCACCGAAGAATTGTCATCGCTGACCATCCGTCGGCCACTAGAATGTTGTTATCGTAGTCGCCGACACCACCGTGCCTAGTGGTGCCATCGTAGGTTTGACACCCTCACGGCACCCCAAGCCAGTTTGGCTGTTGCCAGTGAAGGCCCGATTAGTTTGATCCAGACACCGGTTCAACCGTCAACCCAATTTCACACACTTGGTCTGATTTGACCAATTTTTGAGTCTCAGTCTTGATTTTGGGTTCCCGAGTCCAATTTTAGATCCCAGGTCCAATTTTCAAGTTCAATTATCCGTTGAGCCAATTGTCTAATTTGAAAATTAATTTCTAAAAATATTATATTGATTTTAGTTAATTTGATTAATTTAATTTTACTTGATCAAAATTAATTTTTCCAAAAATCATTAAGATTTTTCAAAATTAATTTTTCAAGAAAATTCTTTAATTAAAATTTCTAGTTGAACTTTTTTCACGATTGCCTAATTCAATTCTACGTCGAATAAATCGACTCAATTAAATTATTTCCAAAGTCGTAAAATTTTCTTCTGATTCAAATGCAGTCCGATCGAGCTTTTACTGAGCTAGCAGGGAGACCAATCGGACATATACAGTTAGGCTCTAGTAATTGCAATTATATCCAGAAGCATCATTCCGATAATTCACAATTACTTAATCATGGAGTCAGTTCACAAGAAGTATCATGATTGAAAACTCCTTATTGTATACTCTTTACGAAAGCAAATCATCCAGCTACTTTATCCAATGATCTCGTCATTTGTGTGCTACCCTCATATGATATCCTTAATTCATTTTAATTAAATCTGTTCACTCAATACAATCCTATTTTACCTCATTGCCACCATTATTTCTTCTTAATGATTAATATGATCATTGTCAACAAATGACTGTGATAAATTGTTTGTTCGAGAATAAGTAATGTTTGGTGTAATGTGTGTCATGCATGAACTTTAGTATTGGTTGAATTGCTTGTGTATGAAATGCGTGTGTATGAATGATATGTGGAGTTGTAGAGGTCTGACGATGTGTGATTGAGACGGGAGACGGAGAAGGGATTATGAGATGTGATTTGTCTCCAGTAGGGCATGTAAATGCAAACTGGAATAGACGAATGACTCCGGCCTTGCGAGGGAGCACTTGTGTTCGAATTAACAAGGATGATTTGCGGAGGTTCAGGCGAACTATATAGAAAATGTATATTACTAATATGTGGCTTTGTAGAGATTTGGCGGACTGTACGGAGAAAGATGCGCATCAGTATATGAGAGCCCTTTTGGGACGTACCAATAAATCCGAGTCCATAGCCATGACAAGATCCAAGAAGGTCCATGAAATAGTTCACGTTTATGAATCCACCTGACGTGCCTAGATGGCATAATCCAGTGGAGATTCACGAGATAAAATCGCGTATATAATCCATATATATATGCGTTTGCATCTATGTCTCTACAAATATGGGATCCGCATAATAAATCCGCCATGAATGAGTTTGTGCTTGTAACAACCGTAACCCGTATCCGTCGCTGGAATTGGGTTACGAAGCATTACCAGACTTATTACTCAAACAATTATACATTTCATGTTCATTTCACAAATCCAAACAAAAGTCATTCAAATTCAGTCATATACTCCCTAACACGAGCCCTCGAGGCCAAAAACAAGCATTAAAAAACAATTCAGGACAAAATTAAGAACTCCAGGAAATTTTAGGAAAACATAAAAAATTTTTAAAGTGCAGGTGACACACGCCCGTGTGCCCAGGCCATGTGTCTCACACGGTCAAGGGACACACTCGTGTCTCAGGCCATGTGGGTATTCAAAATGGGATCACATGGCTATGTCCCAACCCATGTCCGACCCCTTGTAACTCACTGACTTGAGTTACATGGCCAACCATACACTCATGTGACTAGCCCATGTAACTCACTGACTTACTTTCTAAAGAGGTATCAGGAGACACACGGCCATGTCACTTGGCCGTGTGTCACACACAGTTGAGACACACACCCGTGTCTCCGTCCATGTGGATGAAAATAGACTATTTTCTAAGCCACATTTTTCACCCAAATAGGTACCAACCTAAGCTCAATAATGCACTTACAACCATGACATAAATAAGCATTCAAAACCGACCAATACCCATGCAATATCCACACATACAACACGATATCCATAAGCACATTCATTTGACCACTTTAAAACATACCAAATATACTTCCAAAGTCTACCTAAATGGTCAATTGCACATATGCACTATCTTGCCTATACATAACATGCTTACCACTTATCAAAGTCATCTATTATATACCAATCTACTAATGCACAATCAAAGCATTCTCATAGCAACCATAAACTATACAAGATGAAGCTAGCCACACACATATATATATATACATAAGAACATATACCAAAACAAACTACATTAAATGGCTAATTACATAACAAAATATATAGGCTTTCATTAGCCAAATGACCTATACATTACAAGCCATCTCAAGTGACCAAAACACAATAAGACAAGTAGGTCACATAATCAAAACACCTATACATGCCATTTAACCAAAATATACAAAGTCCAAAATTACCAAAATGAGAGTTTGATAGTGTGATGAGATCTCCGACAACTTCCAATCCAAGCGAGCTTCGAATCACTATAAAACACGGAAAAGTAAATAGAGTAAGCTATTAAGCTTACTAAGTTCATATATCTTAAAACTCAGCTTACCAATTAATCACAATTTAAGTAATTCAACATAACATAATGCAACTCAAATTGATTCATAAGCCTATCACACATTCATCCATAAGGTTAGACATGAATTCACAATCTTATAGATTCAATTCTCACATGGTTCACGTACATACCTGTACTGGTTCATATTGAACTCATACACTTTTGTATCATCACTATGCCTGTTGAACCATTTGGAATAATATCGGATACTCAGGAATCTCGCACACTAAGTGCCAATACATGGTCAAAACCACCTCTATCTCAAATCTCATATAGATGCTCACTCTCGAGCCATCACTGGGTCTGCTCACACAAGCTAACGGTCAAGACGTAACTACACGGTATTGCTCACACAAGCTGATAGGTAACTACAACTCATGCCAGAAAACTCAGCCACCGGTAGAACGCAAGGGACTAGCACCTATAATACGGTAACCCCTAATGACATGTCATTTGTATCCTATCTAGTCTTAAGTTCAATTGGGATTTCACACGTCGCCAAATCTTCATAGAGTATTTTCGTGAATTCGTAATCATCAAGAATGCAATAAAAGCATTTAAAACACAATTACTTTAATGCTTATTAACATACGAACTTACCTCGAATTCGAACGATGGAAAATGATCGTCTAATCGATAACTTTGTCTTTTCCTCGATCTAATTCAATACGTTGCTTTTCTTGATCTCTATAATTAAATTTAACTCATTTAATCATTAATCTATTCAATTCAATCCAAATTTATGTTTTGGTAATATTACTATTTTACCCCTAAACTTTTGACTTCTTTACAATTTAGTCGCTAGCTCATAAAAATGCAAATTCATGCAATTTAGTCCATACACATGCTAGCCGAATATCATTAATGCTTATAAAGCCCAAATATTCCATTAATTCACATAACTCACCTCATAAATTTCACTTTTCTCAATTTAATCCCAATTTGACATTTTCAATTAAAATCACTTTACAAAACTTGTTTAACTTACAACAAAGTCTCATAATCTATCATTAAGCATCAAGAATCACACAAGATCATTTATCGTACAACCCACAATCTTTAACAGTTTCACAAATTAGTCCTTAATGTAGTTAGATTGAGCTAAAACGACTCCAAAAATATAGAAATCATTAAAAACGGAATCAAAAATCACTTACATGCAAGGGAGAAAGATGGCCGAACGTTTCAAGATATTTCCATGGTGTTTTTAGATTACAAAATCGATGGGAATGAAGATAGGAAGATGATAATTTGCTTTTGTATATTTAATTATCAAATAATTACTAAATTACAAGTTTAACCTTTTTATTAATCCTTTAAATTTTCATGTTTAATGTCCATATTTGTCCACTAACTCTTATAATGGTCTAATTATCACATAAGGACCTCGAATTTAAAGTTTCATATCTATTAGACACCTTCAGCTAATAGAACTCAACTTTTACGCTTTACATGATTTAGTCTTTTTTATCGAATTAAGCACGCAAACAATAAAATTTCTTAACGAAATTTTCATGCAATCACACTATCATGCTGTGGCATTAAAATAATAATAAAATAAATATTTTGATCTTGGATTTGTGGTCCGAAAACCATTGTTTCGATTTCACTGAAAACGGGCTGTTACAATTCTCTTGTAATCTATCATTTTGTGTGAAACCAAAGATACGAGTAATCTGTGTGTGTAAAATCGTATATGAAAAATATAAAAGTTCGTCATGACTATCTCATATGTATGATTCCACAAATAGGGGATTCGCTCTTAAAAATCTATCTACATGTTATCTATTTAAAGAGAAGATCACCAAGAATGGGTTCTGTAATGGAGTCTTCCTTATGAATCTACTAGTATGTTTCATAAAGCATAAATCCATGAGGATCGTAATACGAATCTAAGTATGTTAGGACAAGCTGCTAATAGTAGTCGCAACATGGACTATTCGCCAAGATCAATCTTATTTGATTCTATAGTTATTGATGCAAGGTGTACTATGGGAATTATCTGAGTTATCTTTTGCAAGTTCACAAGTAAGAATCCGTAAAGATTTCCTCTTAAGGAAATCGATACACAAGAGTTCACAAAAGCAACTATTGAAGTTAGAATTCACAAGGATAATCCGTCAAGAGATCAATTGCAATTAAATTTGTATTCTAGTATTACATCTATGAAATCTCACCAGTTGAAGCTTTATGTGCGCAAGGCTTCACATAGTTGTACATAAAATCTTCTATTTTCAAGTCGTCAATAGTAGATCAACTGCAGTCAAGTAAGATTAATTGTTCTCCATGGTGCGTGAATAAATAAGTAATGATATCATTGAAGATGATGTGCCAAGTACAAATGAGCCAATTCGTGTTATATAAATACTACGCCAATGAGATTGGCGTACCGTCCTAATTCAGACATATCAAACGTGAATTCTAAGCCATGAACTACAAGTGTGATAGCGTTGGATAATTATGAAAAGTCACTAAGTTCATTAGAACTTATGTGTGTTGTTATGAATTGCAGGTAGAAAAGGAAACTCGATAGTAGAGGGAGGGACTAGGCCAGAATCTGCCATGCTCAAAGGAACATGATCCTTATATGTAAAATGCATACAATGGGACAACCTAGAGGCGGAGCCCCAGGGTCTAAATCGTATTTGTAATTAAGTTATCAAAATATAATTTCAATGCACATAATATTAAATAATAAAAAATCAAAATAGTGAAGAAAGAACCAATATGATGACAAACTCGAACCTTAGGTGCAGTATTGATTTCGGTATTGATCATGGATTGTATAATGTTTTCTTACTCATTGATAAGTCAATTATAGCAATCAAAGAATAATTTCAAGTCACCAATCTTTCCTTAGATGATCAGTTAACTCATAGAACAACTCAAACAATTAACCATTTCCAATCGAACAATCGTGAGATGCTTCTAGAGTTTAATTCACCAATAGCCTTATGAATTAAAAAGACCTAACTCTAATCAATAAACTCAATTTTTCATTTAAATTAGATTATTTATTTTTATAGCACAACTCGATCTCCTTATTTCAATAAAATTAAGTCAATTTGTTACTATTTGTTAGAACAAAAAGACAATTACAGATCTATTCATTTTAACTAACGATTCATCTTAAATACCGACCAATAAACTCAAACTAGAAACAATACTAAGAATAATAATAGATGGTAAAGACCTAATCCTACAAATAGAGGGTAAGTATCCATTGAAAAAAATATAAAGAGTGCTTTAATCTAATAATCTTAGAAAAATTGAAATATCTGACTAGAAAATAAGAAAATTAATCATGAATTCCGAAATTAAAATATTCACTTTTAGAAAGGGTCTTCTCATTTTCTCTGGGAGATGCTGAATTATTCCTATATAAAGAAGAGTTTTATCCTAACTTTCTCTTTAAAAATGATAAAGATAATACAAAATAAAATCAGAAAATGATAAAATTATCAATAATAGTACTTATCTTTCAAGAGGATTTTCTAAATAATTAAATACAAAAGCATTTATCCCAAAATAATCTCCATAATCAAGCTAAAAATATGCCAATTATGCACACTAACCATTAATATTTGTTTATTGAGCAATATAAATTCTTTATAATTAACACTTTTTATAATAATTTTTTTCTCTCCTAACAAGCCAATGGTGAAAACTTGTCCAAATATATAAGAAACTTTATGTGAACCATTTAGACCCCACCAGGCTTGGGTTTTCGTTCAGACTGACCGTTTCCAAAACGCAAAAATAAAGTTTCTCCACTATGGTTATGAAATTCAGAACAGGAGCTTGAAGATTTGTAGCCATTAATATATAAACAAATCAACTCAGGTTAGGTTAGGTTAGATAGAACACATGCTTCTTCATAAAACACTAGACAAACATGATAAGAACAACTTTGACTTAGGGTTGATTTTCACCCTGACGAATATTCACGGGGGTGATTGGTAATATAAGAATATAAGATTTGGGGTCCTTAATGACGCCCATGGTTCAACACTTGACTGCTGGAACTTGCCTGATGTGGATATAAACCTGATTTCAAAGACTCTGAAAAGACTAGTAAAATAGAAAAATAATTATCCTAAACTAGAAAATGGAATTTTAAATAGGCACATTAAGAAGAAGGGTGTAAGAGTGTCATACATGCATGCATTCATGTGTCGGATGGAGACGTTTTGCGTCAACGTTGAATTGGGTTAAGCTCAACCAACGCAAGTTTCGTGATTTCTCATGAAGCAATTAAATTTGCTTACTGCCTTCCCTCAACTTCATCAACACTTCACGTTAACCATCAACCAAACTTTATTAATGTTTACAACTTTTTCTAAATTTACCCTTTATTCATTATTATTTTTAAAGAAAAAATATAGTATAAAATTGTAATTTCACGTCCATTTCTACTATGAGAATAACAAATTAGATATTTCTTCTTGATTTTTAACATTTTTAGTTAGATTTGATCATGGACCTTTCACAAATAGTCAAACCGTTTTTATGCAATATAAATTCCGATTAAAATAATAATTTTATATGATAATTCACATATTGTAGTACATCAAATATAAAACTTAGGAAATAGGACAACCCACACGGCTAATTATTCACAACGTGCTTCATTAAACTTTACATAACCTTGGAAACATCCAAGTATAATTCATTAAGAGTTACTGTCTCCATTAGATATATCCTAAAAGTTCTACTTAATTTCCCTTCTTTTCTTAAAAATAATTTCCCGGCTTCATTTTGGATGAACTCTAGGCTATATTGATATGCATGGATCACTACAATTAGGTTAATATTATAAAGTACTGTTAGCCAGCTTTATAAGTTGAGCATGGAGCAAGTTTCGCTACTTTTTACTATATTTGTTGACCAGAGGCAGTGAAAAGATAGTGAGGGCCCTCAAAATCAAGCTGGTCCAATAAGATTCCTTGATCTTCAGCACCTCCATCAATAAACCAAGCGGTGGAATTGTTCTCCGGGGCAAAGGAGGACGAATTGCAAAGAATTGAAACTTCTTGAGAAGATGATGACATACTGTAATTGTCATTTGCAGTACTGGTGATGCTATATTCCATAAGCCCTGGCAGAGTAAACTGATCAATCTGGTCCAAAACCAGCCCTGGATAATCATAATTTTGCTGGTATTTCATGTTTATCATGTAAGAAGACGATGTAGTAATTGTAGTACTGCCATTAACAAGAGCCTCAGCTTCAATAGGAACCGAAGTGGTAGAGCTGTCGGTGATTGTTAATTCATGATTGTTGCTGTTTTGGTCGACTCCACTCTTTGCTGCAAATAGTTTTTTCTTCAGCTTGGTGTTCCAATGGTTCTTTATATCATTGTCAGTTCTGCCTGGCAGTTGGGCTGCTATCAAAGACCACCTAAACCAAGAATATTGCAGTATTGGGTTATTTTCAGATATAAACAAATCCCCCATCCAAATTACGTGTTGAATTGACACTTGCCTGCTTCCTATGCTACTATAGAGGGAGCATATAATGTTGTCTTCTTCGTCCGTAAATCCTCCATGCTTGATGTCTGGTCTTAGATAGTTAAGCCACCTTAGGCGGCAACTCTTCCCACAGCGTTTAAGGCCTAAAATATAGAAATTAATTATCACATGAAAAAAAAAAAAAGTACATACTTTATGTCTAAAAGGATAGTGTACACTTTGAAAAGAGCCACAAGTATAATCACAGTAATAATAACTGATTCAAATCACCACAAGTAAAATTAATCCATGCAGAAAAATCATGATTGGCGTTAAACCCCAAGCCCCAAAGTTAAAAGAAGAAAAAGACCTGCTTTGCGGGGAAGGGCAATCCAATTGCCGCCAGTGCCATGTTTGGCAAGGTAGTTTCTGAGGGTATCATCTTCATCAGGTGACCATGGCCCTCTTTTCACGTTGGCTTTGTCACAGCATGGAGCTCTTCCCATGGAAGCCACCTAGTGTTGTGACCACACAAATTCAAGCAAAGCACAAAGAGAAACTTTGAGAGAGGGAGAGTGAGTGAGAGATTGGGAAAAGGGCTGAGGTGCTTGGTATGAGAGAAGACAAAGTCTTAAAGCTAGCAAGGTAAAGAACTTTAGGGAACTTGACTTATTGACTTGTTCATACATATAAAAAATGAAAAGAAACCAATAGGATATTTTTCTCCGTACAAAACAAATTTGGTTTGTTGGAGATGAAGGGAAGTGAGAGCGGGTGCATGAGAGAGCACGGAGATTTCATGCAATTGTTGTCAGCTGCAGTACAGACTCGTTGGCAGGTTTTTTTCTTACATATGCAGATATCATTCAGAAGACTCAAAACTCTTTTATCTTTCATCAACTTTCACGCGGTTTCTGCTTCACCATGTTCCCCATTTTTTATAAAACTAATTTTATATTTGCTAGTCTTGGCATTGCATGTATGTGAATAATATATTACTTGCACAAAAACTTTACATCTCAGTGCATTGTATAATATTTGATAATTTTTTTTATTATTTACGTGAATTTATATTCATTTTTATTGTTCATGGTGGGAATTTATAATTATTCTCATCAATATTATTATCTTCAAACTTCAAATTTACATTCTCACAAAACGATTTTCAAGTGCTTCATAAATTAATTATGAGATTATAAAATCAAAATTTTGAACCACAACAAGTTGGGCCGAAATTATTAGTCCAAAGGCTAAGCTTATAATAGATGGTTAGACCCCAACACCCTTGCTAATGCAACTGAGATGTTTACCTTCCAATAAAATCAAATCCATTAATCTGCCAAGATTCATCACAATGAAATGAACTCCACCAAACATAAGGTGGCTTAAGTTTAACCTTCCATCGGAAACCTTGGTTCAACAAGAGCTGGAGTTACTATTCCTGATTCCAAAGGAAGATGGATGGCTGGTTGTCACAAGAAACTTCAACATTGCTAATCTAATTGTGGAAGTTGATGCTACTCTTGTCATTAGTCTCATTAATCCAGTTTGCTCAAATTTACTTCTTTCATACCCTGGTGAATCATTGCAGGATTTTATTGGAGACCCGACTGCTCCACATTTTCAGGTAGGGAAATTGTTGCACAGGAAAGTAATCCTTGTTTGCTTTGTAATTTTAGTTCTAGCGACTCTTCCAAAGACTTTTTTGTTTATTTTCAGATGCCAAGCTTGATGCTCCATTTTGTTAAAGTCGATATGGCTGGCATTGCTATTTTTAGAACTGCTATTTAAGTTATGAATGAACTACTCTTTTATGACCCAAAAAAGATGGTTTTAAGTAAGGATAAATTACACCTAAGGTCACTATATTATTCGTAAGTTTATGCTTCGATCACTTAATTTTAAAAAGTTACAAAATGGTCAAGTCACTAGGTTCTTAAAATCATTATTGTATGGCCGTATCTGTTCATACCACTTGCACCAATCAAAAACTCTCCTTTCCCTTCCCTTCTACAATTCTGTCTTTTTTCCATGAAACAGTTTTAAACGTTATAAATATGCAAATCAAAATCCAAACAGATTTTTTCTCCAATCCCTAACATTGACCGTCAAATTAACTTGAATCTAAGTTATATTCTTCTACCTAGGGTGAGCATTCGTTCGAATGAAAAAAATTTGAGTTAATCGAGTTGGCAAATCATATTTTATCATCCTAACTTAATTTAAAATTTTCTCGAATAAAGTTGAGTGAGATGGAATTCAAATCGAATCGAATATATTTGTTTGAATTAAATTAAAAAAAATGACTTTGGGTCCTTCTAGCTACTATCACCCACTGTAATCAAATTTGTTATTAACTTTCATCTCATCATAATTTATTTATTAATATTTTATATACGGTTTAGCTTCTTTGCTTATTTCAAAAAAAATTTGAGATTTGGTGAAAGTAAAAGTTTTGGGAAAAAGTAAAAATAAAAATATTTTTTGAGGTTTGGAGAAGTAAAAGTTTTGGTGAGAAAGTAAAAAAGAAAAAAGTTTTGGGACTTTAGGGGAAAGTAAAATTTTTTAGGGGAAGTAAAAGTTTGGGGGGGGAAATAAAATTAAAAAAGTTTTGAGGATTTTGGGGGAAATAAATTTGTTGGGGGAAGTAAAATGATTTGAGGGGGGGTTGGGGCGAAGTAAAATAAAATAATTTGGTATTTGATTTATTCAAATTATTCAAATTTGAAATTCGAAAAAAACTCTAGTTGATTTGATTAACTCAATTAATTTGATTTGAATAATTCGAAATTCGAAAAAAATTTCGATTCGAACCAAATTTTGCTCACCTCTATTTCTCTACTCGTTGATGGATATTAATCCACTGTACCAATTGTTGCTCGTAGCTAACTAACTGGACTTTTTTTTTTCTAAAAAAAAGCTTAAAAGTCCAATGACTTGTATAAAAACTTTTGAATAGTTCAGTGAGTTAAATGAAAAGTTTGGAATTGTTCTATAATCATTTTGCAACTTTTTAAAGTTAAGTGACCAAATCAAATTAAAATATAATATTATGGATATATTAAAATTTTACAATTAATATTATTTTATCTATTTTATATTAAATTTTAATTAATTCATGACATCAACTCAATATATAGTATAGATAATTTGAGGAGTACTCTTGTTTCGTCTGTTTTTACAATTTTTTGTTCACATACAAATAATTGATTCACGGGCATGGCCAGATATCAATGTTGCTTTAAAAAAATGAAATCTAAAATTTGTTGAAAAATAGAAATTTAACATTTAAAATTCGAGATAAAATATATTATAGGTCTTTGTATTTTTTTAAAATTTGTAATTTTATTTTTTTAAATTTAATCTCTTTAGTTTTCAAATTTTAAAATTCGTGTTCAGCTATTAATATTATTATTTATTAAATTCATATTTATTACAACATTATTTTTTTTTAGTTATATGGCTACTAAATGAGTTTGATTTTTTAAAAAGTTCAAAATGTCACAGCAACAAATTTAACAAAAAAAATAATATTAACAATTGAACTTAAATTTTGAATTGAAATCTAAAAAATAGAGTAACCAAATTCCTGAAAATAAAAATTTAAAGAATAAATTTCAAATTTTCAAAGAATATATATAACTTAAAATCCCTTACTCAAATATTATTAAACTGGTATGAATCAAAATTATTGAGCATTTTTATGAATGGATGGAAGTGATTTTGATATAGAATTAAAGAACTCATTACTTCATTTAGGATTTGGTTTATTTCATCACATTTATCTTACATTAACATCAAATACACTGAATTTCTAGAAATTTATTTTAATTTCTCTTCAACATAATCTTCTTATGGGACGATTATTGGACTCTCCTTCATGTGGGGATTATCTTTTCTATTCTCGTAATTTTTAAAACTTACCTAAAAATTAAATGCGACTCTTATATTGGATCAACATATCCATCTCTAATTTAGTGATTGATGCTTCAAAGATCAGACTTGATTTCTTTGGTTACTTGTAATATTGCCGGACAGCTTCACAACATGCTTCTTCTTTCGTCCATCAATGATGGATTTTCACTGCCTTTCTCTATCTTGGGGTGTTTCTTTCGTTTTGGGGGTGGGATTTTCTAACCATTTTTTAATTGTAACTCATTATTTTCATGTTGAATAAAGCCTGGTTTATTTGTAAAAAAAAGTAAATACACCCTTATAAGCTTTCCTAAGAGAAAGATTTATATTAGATTATATCGATTTTTGTAATATGTAAGTTAAGTAAAATATATATATATATATATATATATAATTTATAATATATAACCTTCTTTATAAAGGAATGGAACCTGATGAAAAATGTTGCCATGCCATTTGAATTAATAAGATGAAAACCGAAGGTTAGAGTTGGTGTTATAAGGTGAGTGATCACCAGATACATGAACTCATCATGGCCCCATGACATTGTAACAATTTCAAGCCCACAGTTGTGCGTGTAGACTCCCAGCTTTGTATTGAGAGCTGGGTTCTGATAGTGGAGACCAGAAAACAAATTGGTTGAACTTGAGCTGGTTTTCAATCTGAAACAGAACATTAGATTCTGAGTAAGGAGATAAATTTACATGGTGCTGCACAATCACTTAGCAATTAGAAACATAAATCAATCAAGGAAAAAACTATCTCATTGATTTATCGTAAAGCAAAAGATCGAAGTTTACCAACAACAACCCATTGTGGCAACGTTATTGAACAGAAAACAAAATGAATAATGTTAGTTATTAAACCACAAAGTGAAAAGATAAGTCATATTTCTACAGAAAGGCCTACATGTTTTGCAGCAAACAGCTTGCAATTTCATCATAAAAAAGAATCTCTTTCTCTTTGTCAAAACCCATTATTTCTCATCGGCCAAAGGGCAAATTATTTGATAAATTACATTACACCAACTATGAACAAACTTCAACCCTCAAAACGTAAGATTCCTTTTAAAGTTTAAACATAGCTAAAATACAAGTAGTTAATCTTTACTATCAACAATTACCAGCTATCAAAGTGAACTTACAGGGAAAAACCCAGAAGCTAATACAGCAAACTTTCTCAAATCCCTATGAAATGAATATCGAGACCAAACCCCGATTAAAACTCCAAATTATAATCTGATCTGAGCAAAACCCATGAAGCTGAACATCAAACTAAGAATTAAGATGCAAAGGAAACAGAGAAAAATACCTGGAAAAAGCAAAAAAAAAAAAAAAAAAAAAGAATTCAGGGAGAAGATCAAAAAAATTTGGACCATTTCTCGATTTGTGCGTGTCATCCTTGCGCAGGGGCCATGCTAATCTTCTCTGTATCGTTCCAATTTTATCGGATGTCCCCAAAGGGACGACCTAGGTCGGCTGCTGCGTTTATATAAACAATTTTTCTGCTATGTTCCTAATTAATGTGGGATATATAGTTGGTTCTCAACTAAGTCATGAACTAGCCTACCTCAACCTGACTAAGTCCAAGAAGTGGGCTTAGGCGTCGCTCAAAACAAAATCCATGGGCTTGGGTGGTACAGTGGGACCCTTTTATTTAAACATGGGCTGGTCACTTAACCCGAAAAGGAAATTTTGATGGTTGCATTAGCATAGAAAAGATAGTTGGGGTTAGATTTCTTTTTAGGTATTGATTTGCGGGTATTGCTACATCCCAACTCAACTCTGATAGAGCCCTCATAAGTTGATGGTGGGTTCCTAACTATCCAGTTAAAATAATTAAGAAAAAAGTAATCATTTTATGATAATCTTGAACATGTTATGCTAACTGGCTCCGGATTAAACCTTTTAACATCCTAAAAAAAATCTTACAAAACGTATGCGAGAACTGAACTGAAGGTCTGAAGCAAAATATGTGGGGAAAAGCACATCATTGGTTGAGACACAGAATGTAACACCAACAATGACCGGAGAGGAAACGTATAGCTAAGCTAAGCAAAGAAAAAGTAATGCAGCTAGTGAGCACAAGCAAGAGCCTCCATTTCTAACTTTTTATAGGTCCACATTCTTGGTAGTACTTGAGGCATGCTGTTGAGATGAAATTACGTATGATTTCCTTTTTTTTCGAGTAAAACTCAATTTGAAAAAAATAAAAATTATGTTCAAATATTGAGTTAATTGAATTGAGTTATTCAATTTTTCTGGCTTAATTTGAATTTTCAAGTTCGAATAAAGTTGAATTTTAACTCAAAAAATAATTTTTTTGTAAATATCCCTTAAGTTCTTGTCAATTTTGAAAGTAAACAAATTGACCCTCTCAACACAAATTACAAAATTTTGTAAAAATATAAAGAAAAATTATTAAAAATATTTAAATTATATACAAATTTCAAATTATAATTTAAAAAAAAAATTCAAAATGATAAATTTCAGGCCTTAAAGAAGTAAATTAGTAAATCAAATGTATCATACTAAATTATATTTGTTTCCCCTCTTATTTTGCTTTTAAAGAGTTTTCAAATATATTTCACCTCAAATTTATGTATTCTAACTTTGAATTTAGTCATAGGTTTAAATATGTCAAAAGTTTTTGTACTCTTTTGAAATTTAAAATTTAGTCTCTATCCTTTAGTTTTGAAACATTGAGTCCTTCTACTTTTTTATTTTAAAATTTTGGTCCCTCCAATTTTTGTTGTTAGAATTGTTGATGTAATGGTTATAAAAAAAAGGGTAAATTAACTTTTTAGCCTTTAACAGTTACATTTTTTTCAATTTGATCTTTACTCTTTAAAAGAAAACAAAGTAAGCTAATAAGCTTAGTAAGCTTGTATGGTAATAAACTTAACTTATTAAATAAGCATAATTTAATCAAAATAAGCATGACATGATATAATTCATATCAAACCACAAACCTTTCCCTTGTTCATTTCATTATTAAACTTGATGTTCACAAATCATTTTAATACATGGCTCGTATAGGTTCGGTACATACCTATACCACTTATAGCGGTCTTACTTTCATCCACATCTTGGTTCTGCCCATTGAACCATTCGAAATCACTATAGGATACTCAAGAATCACACATATACAGTACCAATGTCATATCCCAGATATGGCCTTACATGTAATCTTGTATCGATGCCATAGCCCAGCTATGGTCTTACACAAAATATCATATCGATGTCATATCCTAGATATGGTTTTACACGTAATATCAATAACCCCAATGTCACAACATTTGTATCCTAAACTATTCCTAAGGTTCGTACGGGACTTCCAGCCATCGTATCTCTGTCAATCATATTCGTAACTCATTTCCGACCAGCTTCGCAATTCAATTCAATAATAATAATTCATTTATAACACAATTTAACAACATTTATTAACATACGAACTTACCTTGTATAGCACAGATGGAAACGATAATTTATTCGACAACTTTGCCTTTTTCTCGATCTAATCCCAATCTTTGCTTATCTTGATCTATATAATATCAAATTCAATTCATTCATTATTCATTCTATTCAATTTAATTCAAACTACACATTTGAGCAAAATTACACTTTTGCCCCTATTAGTTCACATTTTTACAATTTAGTCCTTATCACATAAAATAACAAATTCATGCAATTTAGTGCCAGCCCATGCTAACTGAATTTTCTTTATTGCTATAACAGCCCATCATTTTCATTTAATCATACTTTTAACCATGAGTTTTACACATTTCTCAATTTAATCCAAAATTGACATTTTTACTAAAAATCACTTAACATATCTTATAAATCTAACACCAAAGATTCATAATCTATCATCAATCATCCAATTTCTCACACAGTCATCAATGGAAAAACTCAAAAACTTTAACAGTTTCTCAAATTAGTCCATGGGCTAGCTAGACCTAGTTGCAACGATCTCAAAAATATAAAAATCATCGAAAACCGAATTAAAAATCATACCATGCATAGACAACTAGGGCCGAAAGCTTGAAACTCTTTAATGGCTTCCCTTCTTTCTAATTTTGGTGGAATGAACAAGAAGATGGACAAACTTTAATGTTTATTTTATTTAATCATAACTTATTTTCATAATTACTATTCTAACCTTATTTAATAAACATTAAAATTATATAATATATGTCTATTAATGTCCATCCACACTACCAATGGTCTAATTACATCATAAGGACTTTTACATTTCAATTTCATAACTATTAAGCACTTTAAACTATGAGAACATCACTTTTGCATTTTATGTGATTTAGTCCTTTTTTACCGAATTAAGCATTCAAACGATAAAATTATTTCACGAAAATTTTACACCATCATACTAACATACTGTAAACACTTAAAATAATATTAAAATAATTTTCCGACCTCGAATTTGTAGTTCCGAAGCCACTGTCCCGATTTATCTAAAAACGGGCTATTACATGTGTATTTCTTTTTCAATAGTTTAATGTCACTTTAGTATTTCCATTATAAATTTTAGTATTTTTATCTTGAAAAAAATTAAATCTAAAAAAATTCTAAAATTTAAGATGAAATTATTGATGCGACATTAAATTATTAAAAAGAGATAATATCCATGTTTCATCCAATTATTTTTCTATATATAATAGTCTCCTTGCTACTTATATGGAGATAGAAATCTCAATTTCAATGTCTTAAATTAATAGGCTTATGTGATGAAAAGAACAATTAATAAATTTGTATTTTTTTTCATTGAATAGATCCAACAAACAACCCATGAAAAATTATATTACTTTTGTTTTGGTTCTATAACTTTTGCTCTGAGAATTTTCGCATTAAGTAACTTGATTTGAGAAAAAAAAAATAAAAAGAGAAAAGTATATAATAAATATATTTATTAAAAGTTTACATAAAAATTAAATGAAGTTTTTGCTAAAATGATATAATTTTAAAGGTTTAGGTTAAAATTTTATTATGTGTAAATTATTTATTTTATATAAAAATAATTGAAAAGGATAAAAGTATCCTTATAATAATGTAACTTAAATTGTATATAGAAAGGTATTTTAATCATTTTTAAATTGAGTTGATATCCGATCGACTCGCGATACTGACCTAATTAGAGGCTTAATGTATAGCATAGATAATAATTCAACCAAGTTAATTAAATTCGGTTTGGTTAGTTTAAATTTTATTAATATTTTGATATTGATGCAGAAACCCATGATTCCTTGATAACTTGTTAAAAAAAATGAAAGAGATATTTTATCATATGGAACACTTAATCAATTACTTGTGATTAAAAAGTCCAATAATCAGAGAAATCCCCTACAAAACCCCTAGAAAAAGGACTCCTAAAAACATGATGATTGGGTTTTGAAGGTTGTATGTAATGACCCAAAATTTACGGGCACTAAAAAAGTGAGTTATCGGGCCTCCGTCTTAGTAAACCGAATTAGAAAACAATTATTAGGAGTAATAATGAGTCTAGTAGTATGCTTAATTAGGTTTTAATTAGATGAATTTAGCCTAATTAGGAGAAAATAGGAAAAAGGACTAGATTGAATAAGGGCTAAAAGTTGAATTATAAATTAAAAGAAATAATAAAGGACTAAAATGGAAATTATGCCAATTAGTAAAGATGAGGCGACATAAGTTGTTAATATCTAAGATTTTTCTTAGGAATTGTCAATTAAATTAATTAGTTATTATTATTGATATTATTTTATTTTAGTTATAAATTATATTAATTAATTTAAGATGATTATATTAAATAGATTTTTATATGGTATATAAAATAGAATTATAACAAGTGGATGGTGATAAAAATATACAAATGTAATAATAATATGTATACAATTGTAACATAAATATATAATTACTTTTTATTTAAGTAAATAGATATTTATTAATTATTATTAAGCTAAAAGATATTTATTAATTAAATAATTATATTATAAAATTTTTAGGTGATAAATAAATTAAATAGTTATAAGTGTATTAATAAAAAAATAATACATACACTTGTAATATATGCAATAATTATTAAATAGATATTTATTAAATTATTGTAAATATTATTATTATTGATATTATACTATTAAATAAATTAAATAATGACAAACGTATAGTGATGAGACCATACATTTGTAATAAATATAAATATGTACACTTGTTATATAATTATTAATTTACTTAATATTAAAGTAAAAGATATTTTAATATATGATATTAATATTATATTATGTTAATAAAATAATAAAGCATAAAAGAAATAAGAAATAAAAGATAGAAAGAAGAAAATAGAATAGTCATTTCAAAACAGAGCAAGGAAAGGAGAAAAAGAAAAGAAAAAGGAGAATTTAGGGTTTAAAGTTTGGAGTTTAATTTTGTAAGTTAATTTAGTCACATTTTTTGTAATTTTGATGTTTTTGAAATCCTAGAGTGAAGTATACTTGATTTAAGTTGAAATGTAAAACCCCAAACCCAGCCTAGAAGTTAGGCCTGAATCTGGCGATGTCACATTGAAGAGTTGCTTTTAAAACGGTTTAGTTAAAACTTAGTTCGAATGAAATATGCTTGAAAAGAATTTACTTAGTTAAAAATCGAAGAATTAAATTAAATGAATAATTAGAAAAAAAACATGTTTATTAAATATAGCAGTAACTAAATAAATCCCAAAGTAAATAGTGAAATCGGAGTTACATAGCCTTATTACATCACAGTGGAAAAAAATAATTATCATAAAATACTTAATAAATCTATATTTAAAATTCCTAAGTAACTTGTAGTGTGGCTATCTCCGAGTCCTCTCCCGCGTTGAGCTGTCTATTGTGGATCACCTGAAATATTAATAATAAGGGTGTGAATTTCGAAACTCAGTGTGTACGACCCTTGGCAATCAAATTATTTCAATATACACATATCACATTGGGCCTAAGCCCTAACAATATCGATGGTCTAGGCCTTAGCCCACATTGACCTCATTTCATATCAGGATTTCATGAATGCAAATGTTCCCATCCCAAAACCAACCGCTACACACCATCCGTACCAACCCTACACTCCTGTGGGGATGTCTACATCAACCCACCCATCCTCTACACTCCAAAGGTAGCACCGGTTGCGGCACTACTCACGTTGCAGCAAGGCTGCTATATATGTGCGGTGTAGCAAAGCTACTCGGTGGCTTAAAAGCCTACAGTGGATCCACGGTCGTCAAGCGACTATGCGATCCTCAGAATACTTCCTCCGTATCATCAAACCCACCCAAGTGCAACATACAATTCATGAATGCAATATACACATTTTCACACATTTTCACATATTAAGCACTTAGGGGTATTTTGGTCATTTCACTACCCAGGGGTATTTTCGTAAACCTACCCTACAGGGGTATTTCGGTATTCCCACCGTACAAGGGTGTTTTAGTAGCTCTACTTTATAGGGCATTTTTGTAATTCTACCTTAGAAGGGTATTTTCGTAATTTTATCCTAGAAGGGTATTTTCGTAATTTCCTAATGATACAGATTTTAATTATGGATTTTGGCCCATCAACAAGTCTTTACGGCTAAGATGAACAGACACTATGCACCAGGTAGGATTCAAGAGAAGAGGAGGTGGGTCACTCGGACCGCTTAAGTACCAAGCTCTTCCTAGATCCAATCCTAGACATGCACACATCCATTGACACACCTTAGTCTAGCGACTTGCCCACAGACATGTTTAATTATTTAATTAAGTCTTATGAAAAATTTAAGAGATCAGAACTAGGCCTAAAGTCCATAAAAAACCCTAACATGCATTTCTACGATCCCATAAGCCCACTAGGCCCAATCATATTCATAAAACCCATTAAGCCCCAAGCATGCTTATGTAGCCCATTAGGCCCGATCATAATCCAATCATACAGTCATGCATTTCAAACCATCATACAATTTCATATCACAACTTTGCCAGTTTGGGCCCACAAGGTCGACAGGCCCATTCGGGATTTCGGGATTTCGACTTTTGCCGATTTGTCATGTGTGTAGTGTATGTACACACCTGATTGACGACCCGCACTACACTATCCTCAGCCTCGACCTACAATCAAAACCACTTTCGAATCAATTCTATACCTTAAACTACAACTTTATCAGATCCCGAAGCCTTACAGTAACCTTACCGTATCCCCTCGGCTTTTCTAGCCTTCCTTAGCAAATAGTCTCAAATATTCTTAGATCTGCATCAACACACATATTTTATCAACATCAGGTGACTTATCTTCCACACGAGTCACCCTTATGACTACACATATATTCGGTCACCCCTTTAAGAAACTGAAATTGAGAATGAGACACTTACCGAAACTCGCTTCAAACTAACGGCCTAGATATCTACTGTTTAATTAATTGGCTTTTCAACACTAACTTAAGGATGGTAATCAAAGACGAATAATGATGAAGGAAAAGAAATTGGCAAGGGAGATATGAGTATTCGGCTTTCAAGAAGTCAACGATGATATTCGGCTTTTTGAGAAACAAAGAAACTTAATGGAATTTGGTAAAAGAATGAAAAGGGAGAAGAGAGGTTGGCAATAGAATGAATTCGGAAAAATAAACCAAAACCCTCATGCACATTTGGCATTCCTTTAAATAGGCACAAGCCGATTCAAGCCTCTCTTGCAGTCCCATTCGGCACCAATGCCCTCTCTCTCTCAATCTCCTATTTTCTCTCCATTATCTCCACCTTAAAAATCTCTCCTGAATGCTCCCCTTATAGTCCATCTTCATGCCACTTCCAACCTTCTAGAACGCCAAAATTAAACTCCTAAAAATACTAAGCTAGGATCCAAAACTTAACCAAGGCCCAATACTTCTAGGCCCAAAATTCGGGGCGTTACATGAAAATTTAAAAGTTATTAGATTTTTAGGCATGGGTCATATTGAACAAATGGTTGAATTAGGAGTTTATTTGATAGAAATTTTAATTGAAAATTACTAAAGGATTAAATTGTAAACTAGGTTATAAGTTTTGTGTTGTAGGGACTAAATTGAGAGAAATTCAAAATTAGAGATTTATACTAAAAATTTATTAGTTAAATTTGAGTTTAGTTTAAATTTGGGTAGAAATAAGATATGAATTGTAATGGAAAAGTAGATAAATTTAGTTAAGACTAAATTGGAAATTAAAGTATAAATTAAATAGAAATTTAATTATTTATTATAAATTAGTGTTGTAATTAATAATGTAAATTATCTTAATTTTCGTAGCTAATAAAGAACCCGAGATTCAACGCAAAAGGGGAAGGAAAAGATAGTCGAGGAGTAACTCGAGGAAATTTACGGTTTGTATTACTATAACTCAAACTACTATTTATTTAATGTTACATTTGAATTACATGGTTAATAAGTAAATCATAAGGTAAGTGTGTTATTAAATTGTATGAATTTAAATTGTATGAAATTGAGTTATATGACTATTAAATATGTTAAAATTGAATTGTATATTGAATTGAAAGTAAATTTGGTATGAATGTAAAATTGAATTGAGAAATTGAATATCCTATTAACTAGTCGGGCTGAATCAGATATAATTGGTATGCCATAGGATTTGAGAAGGGATTTGGAGATACTGAAGTTATTATATCCTTCAGAATTATCCGAAGAGGCACTATATGCTATTCTGGTGTGTTTGGGAGGATTATATTATATTGGTGTGTTTGGAGGATTATCTGATTCTGGTGTGTTTGGGAGGATTACATGATTATTCTGGTGTGTTTTGGTTGAATATTATTGGTGAGTTTGGTTGGAATCCGTGTATCTGTCAAAGTCCGATTTATGTTAATAGGGTGACAAATGAAATGAGTACATTGAATGAATTTGATTATTAGAATAATTGAAAGTATGAGAAGAAATTATAAGTTGAATTATGAACTATTATGATATATGTGATTTGATGATATGAAACTAAAGTTTATGAATTGATGAAGAATTAAATTTTTAATATATGATATTAACTTATAAATTATTATAGATGTTATATGATTTTGAATGTAAACCAATCCTTAAGTTTTATAGTGTTATATGTTAAGTCTTATAAATTATTTAAATTATATAATTTGAGTTATGGTAATACCACTGAGTATAAAGTACTCAGCGTACGGTTGTTTCTGTGCGCAGATCAATAGAAGTCCAGAGTCTCAATCCAACATCCAAACGGTCCCGACTTCAACGTAAAATTTTTGGTGATGTTTTCTTCCTTAAATGAAAGTGGCATGTACATAGGTATTGTAATGGTTATTTTGGTATGTTTTATAATTATGTTGTAAAGAAAAGTATTTGGTGTTTGATGTTTTAAACTAGTGAAATGGTAGAAATTGTTTATGGTATTGGTATGAATTAAAATGGTTTGAATGATTTTATGAATTAATTAGGAATGGTAATTAAGTTATCAAGTCAATATGTTAAGTATAATTTAGGTATATTTGAGTATATAAATGCATTGGTTGAAATACTGGAATTGGTATTGGTTGCTATTGGAAAATTTGCAGGGGAGGTTAGATATTTATAAATGGGATATATTGAGTTCAAAAAAAAATTACAAAAAATTTCAAAATACTTGAACAAGTCCCGTTCCATTTTTACTATGCAATTTGGGCCTCGAGGGTCCATTAAAGGACTTTATGTTTTAAATTTAATATGTTTGTTATTTAATTATGAATTGTTCGTTAATTGATCGATATGTTCAGTAATACATCATAACTCTGTTCCGACGATAGTTTGGAGTTAAGGGGTGTTACATTGAAAATTTTACAACTCCAGAAGGCTTGAAAGCAACAAATTGCAAAAGAAAAAGAAGAGCCGAAACACTCAAAACTCTCAAAACACTCTTTACATCTCACAAATAAAAAACAATATTTTCACTAAGGAAAAGAATAATTTTATTCATCAAAACACTTACGTGCTGTTTGGTTGGCTGTAATGGTTTAGCATTATAGCTCTATTCTGTGGGCCCATCCTTAAGCCAATGTTTGGTTGGCTATAATGGGCTATTACAACCCTATTCCATAGGGACCATTCAGCCAAAAAATCGCCATTTACAATTCGCCACTCCCCCCCCACTGAATACCTATTCCGCGTGAAAAATTAGGTTAGAGTATCAACTTTACCCTTCCATTTCTCTCACGTCTGGAGCTTTCTTCTTCCATTTCTTTCTCAAATCTGGAGCTTTTTTCCTTTTTTTATTTTTCTTCCTATTTCCTTCCAAACTTCTCCCTCTTTTTCATTTTTCTTCCATTCACGTCTGGAGCTTTTTTCTTATTTTCCCCTTTGCTCTCGTCTCGCTTCCTGTGAAGGCTAAATCTGATCCTTTCTTTCAACTACCCACGCTTTCAAGCTTCCAACTTTCCCAGAAGCTCCAAGGCTGAAACTGAGGAGAAGACGCTATAATTAATTTGGGATTCCATCCTCAGTTTTGGCTAATACCCTTTCGAAGGTATAAAGCTCTCGGTATTAATTTCATCATTTTATTTCAGGCTTTATGCTCTTAGTTCTGATATGGGTTACTTTTATTCGACTGGTGATCCTGTCTCTGCTACGATTAACTTTTGTGAATTAACTTATGTGATCCTGTCTCTGCTGTGATTTCTATTGTGAAGGTAAGTTACTTAGGAAATTCAATATGGGATTTGCTTTACTTGCTGTTAATTATGTTTCTCCCTTTTATTGATTGATTTTCAAAACCTTTTTGAAACATGTGTCTAAAATTGTTTAACAACACCTTAATGACCCTAACATGTTGCTATGCAAAGTTAATGCCATTCATGTAAACTAGTTTTACCTTTTTCGTGAACTTCAATTAGATCTCCATTTTCATCTTTATGCTCCACTCTTCGAACTTCTCTTTTTCGCTTTTTCCACTGCTGCTTAACATGTTTTATTCAATTTCGCTTCACGATTCTTTTATTTGTAAGAAGTGGAATTTGTTGCTTTTATTTTTTTTTCAATTTTGTCTATTGATTTTGTTAATTAAAAAGCTTTTTCTTTGTGGATGGTGATCACTCCTAATTGTACTGCAGCTAAGGCCTGGGAATGTAATTGAAAAATCAAGTTAGCTTTTAACATCATAGACCTAAATTTAGTTATCATCTTATTTTTCCCCTTGAATTAATATACTAATTGATGCTGTTTTCATTCTACGAATTCCTTAGGACGAGTCTACCAGGTACTTGTTTGCATTTTGTGCCCTTAAAGATAGGTTTTCTATGTTTTATTCCATTAGAGGAAGTCCAAGGGGAAAAGGGGATTTGAAACTCGAACCTACTCTCTTGTCTAGAGGCGTAATAATGGCTATTTCTTGGTTGTTGCTTAAATATTCGCTTTTATATTTTTTTCCCTTTTATTGTCCTTGTATTGTGTTTAATACTAGTATGATATAGTTATGGGGTTGTTGAGGAAGGTGATTCTGACCTCTAACTGCTATTTTTTTTGGGTAATCTTGAGTTATGTATGAGATAAAAGAAGCCATTTTTTACTTGTTCTGAAAGAAAAACAAATGAAGCCATTTTTCTTGGATATTTTTGAACATATCTTTTATGAGATGGAAGTAATGTTGTTGTGCTTTCTTTGAATTGATTGCGCTTTTAATGGTAGTTATTTGAGATATAACGACGGTTTGGTATTCGTTTTTTGAAGGAATTGAAGTTATTGGTAATGCATAGCAATATGGTTATCCCTTTTGTTAGAGTAGATGTTGTTGATTATATTGGGGCTTTTGTCTGTCATTTTGTATCTTCTGTGGAGAGCTAGAAACTTGGACTATCTTAAATTGTGAGATGCATATGGCGAGTGAAATGTTTATGCTTGATGTCGAGGGAGAATAAATAGTATTATTACCCTTATTTCCATTCTTAGTGTTTTATCTATAGATTTTTTTGGTTCTTATTTATAGTTTTTATCGTTTATGGCATATGTAAATTTCTTGAAAGTCTCCTAATGTCTTTTAGATTCAATCTACGATATCCACCTCGACATTCGATTTCTTTGCTTTTGGAGTTTCAAGGCTTAAATTGTCAGACTAAAATAATCTCTATGTTAATTTTTGAGTTAAACAATATTTTCTATTCTAAATAATTACACTGAACGTGATTATTTATTTATTTATTTATTTATTTTCCATTTTGGTGAAAAACTAGTGATTTGCTGCCATTATTTTACTGGGTACCACCATGGAACTTTTATACTTTTTCCTAGAAAGTTGATATAACTTCTAATAGGGGTGAGCATTCGATCAAATCGAATAAAAAATTTTCGAGTTAATGAGTTTTCGAATCTTATTTTATCATTCAAACTTTATTTGAAATTTTCTCGAATCGAGTCGAGTGAGATAGAATTCGAATCAAATCGAATCGAATATATTTGTTCGAGTTAAATTTTAAAAAATAATTTTAGGTTTTTGTAACCACTATCACCCATCATAATAAAAATTTTCCACTATAATCAAATTTTTTATTAACTTTCATCACCTCATAATTTATTTACTAATCTTTTATATACGGGTTAGCTTTTTTGTTTGCTTAGTTGTTTCAATTATCTTCAGATCATTATCACTATGTATTTTGAAATTAAAAAATATATTAAATGTAATAATGTGACTTTTTAATAAAAGTTATTTTAAAGATAAAATGTGAAATTAATACCAATATAAAATTTTAACATGAATAATTTATGGCATCATTAATAATTCAATTTTAATATAAATATTCAATATGAATACACAATTCAATAATATAAATAATATAAAATGTGAAATTTAATTTAATAATATAAATAGTAGATATAAATAAAATTATTACTATTTATGTTTATGGGTTTTTTTAAGATAATTTTAATTTTTTATTTGGGAGTAAATAGTGATAAGTAAAAGTTTAGAGGGAAAATAAAAAGTTTTGGGAGTAAGTGTTTAAGGGAAAGTAAATAGAGAGAGTAAAATTTTGGAGGGAAAATATTAAAAAATATTGGGGAGATGAGTTTGGGGTAGATTGGGGGTGGGATGAAAAGGGAGTAAAAATTTTAAGGAGAAAGTGGGAGGGAGTTAAAATTTTAGGGGAAAATAAAAAGTTTTAAGGGGTTTGGGGAGTAAAATTTTGGGGAAAAGTAAATAGGAGAGTAAAATTTTGGTAGGAAATGGATTTTGGGTAGATGGGGGGTTGGGATGGAATGGGAGTAAAAGTTTTTGGGAGAAAGTGAGAAGGAGTAAAGTTTTGAGGAAAAAGTAAAAAGGTTTGGAAGTTTGGGGTAAAAATGTAAAATATTATAGTTTGATATTTGAATTATTTGAATTATTCGAGTTATTCGAATTTAAGAACTCAACTCGATTCGAACTCGAAATTCAAAAAAGAATTCGAGTTGACTCGAATAACTCGAATAATTCGAATAACTCGATCGTTTAACTCGAAATTCAAATTTTTTTCAATTTTTTTAATCGAATCGAGTTTTGCTCACCCCTAACTTCTAATTCTTTAATGCAATGAAATATATTTTTTGAATCTAATGATCTGAAAACAAAAACTGATAGATCTGCTCAAAGGTATCCTTGAAATCCGTCTATCCTGTTTATCCAGAACTTCCTATTTATGGGGCTATCCTTTCCTCGGTTAGGTCCTTCTTGGAATCCAAGATTGAGAAAACTTGAGAAGAATTTACGAAGTGGATAAACACGATAAAAACCTGAGGAGCCTGTTGAAAATATGCATATTAACTTGTTGAATTCTTTACCCAGTTTGCTTAAGTTTAAGTATTTGTGGGCTATGGTTATGGTATTGCATTGAGTTTGAACATCAGATGTGACGTAAGGTCATTATTTGTCTGTATTAGATTAATGTCTCATTATTTTTTGCAGGAGTATTTGTTGAGGAAAAGTCTTTCACGTGTTTGTATACAGAAAAAAAACACTGCATTTCTGATTAAGTGAGTTTTATTTGTTTTCACCGTCATCTTCTTAAGACTTACTTAAAATATTTTACATTTAAAGAATTTAGAGTGATGGAAAGATTCTGCTACGAGATCAATGAGTTATATTCCTTTTATATTGTTTTGCAGGCCTGAGACATTTGACCAACTGCAAGTACCATTGGACTTATTGGCAAGTCTGCTGCTTACCTAAAAGGTTGAAAAAATTAAGACTGGACTTGTAGTGCACTTGGTCTGCTGGAAGTAATTTTAATTCTCCTTTTATAACTTTTACCTCTATTTTCTGTTATGAAGTTTACATTTCCATTACTATAGTCACTAATTATCCTTGCACTCATCTTCATCATAATTAAGATATTGATATGCCATTAAAAATTGAATGTGATCTATGGTTATGGCATTGCATTGAGCTTGAACATCAAATATGACTTATGGTATTGCAGTTTTTGTTGGAAGAGTTTTTCTAAAGTGCTATTGAATATTAATCCCCAATACAAAGTAAAAGTGTTTGTTTGGCCTTGTTGTAGTGTTCATTTTGCCTTTGGTTTTTTGCTAAGTTTATTTTTATTTGAATTTTTTAGTTGGAACCATTATGTGTTAAATGTGTAGTGGTATATTATTTCCAACCCTGGTTTATTATTTCCTTTTTAATTAATTTAATGCAATACAAAAATGTTATTTGCCTCTAAATCCCCACCCCTTACCAACAAATAAACAATATTTACTTTTTAATAATGCATATCATCACCTATTTTTATAAAAAAAAACTATAATTTTTTATATAATTACATTATGCAATATCATAATACCACATTAGGTTTAAATTTAAGAAAAATTGTCAAATTTCAGTACTAATGTGAAAAAAATAAATTTAGAGATTAAATTAAAATATATATAATATAATATAATATAATATCTATAAGGAGGTAAATGTTAACACCCAATCTAAGTTGCTGTTTTGCAAAAAAATAAAAAATAAAAGATTCAACAAGTCAATCTAATGCTTGATAAATTATTTACTTCAACTTACCTCATCAACCATTCAAATGAGTCATAAAATAGGATGTTTTAAAAAAACGGATATTTTTTTGTAGGATAAAAACATAAAATAAACGTATTGTAGGATAAAGTAGTGAATTTATTTTGTTTTTTTTTAAAGATTCTTAATATGTATTGTTCATTTTTCTTAATATGTATTTTTTTTAAAGATTCTAAATAAACCCTTATAGTTAGTTGTAATTTCTATTTTGTGCTTTGTAAATATTCTTAATATGTATTGTTCATTTTTCTTTTGACAATTTGTTATTGCTTCATCTTCTTATTTGGCTTGTTTGATTGCTTCCTCCACCCAGGGTTGAGCATCTTCTATTTACTGAATCACTGTAAGTTATTTGGCAATTAAATTCTTTGATTTGATTTTACTATTATTGAAATTAGTATTCGAGAAATGTGACCATTTTACTACGATTTGAAGATATGTAACAATTTAATATCTTGCAGTAAAAGCTCGTCTGCCTTTAATTGTACAATGTGATTGCAAATGTGTATAGTTGCGAGTTGGTTTTTACTTGCATTGGGTGCCATCCATAGCCTACATACTTATAGACTAAGGATTAGATCCTATATTTTAGATTTTTATGCAAAACGAGATTATGTGAAAATACTTGTATATGCTAGTGACGAGACTTGTAGAACAAGTTAGGATGAATAGAATTGCCTTTTTTAAACTATGTGAGATGTTACAAACTTTAGGGGGATTGAAGTTGTCAAGGAACATGCTTGTTGATGTGCAAGTGGCAATGTTTTTACATATCATTTCTCATCACCTTAAAAATAGAGTTATCAAGCATCACTTTAATAGGTTCGGGGAAACAGTTAGCAGATCATTTCACAATGTTTTAAATGCTATCATACGCTTTCAAGATGTATTATTTAAAAAGCCAGAGCCAATTACGGCTAATTCTACAGACCCAAGGTGGAAATGGTTCAAGGTATTGGAGTGAGTTCTATATATAACTCGTACATAATTTAGTCCATTTAGATTTAAATATAGTATCCTAACTCGAGATTTTATACATGTGATGTAGAATTGCTTAGGTGCTTTAGATGGAACCTACATTAAGATTAGGGTTCCAATAGTTGGTAAACCTAGATATCAAACGCGAAAATGTGACATAGCAACAAATATGTTAGATGTTTGTACACCTGATATGCATTTTGTTTATGTTCTTCCTGGTTGGGAAGGTTCTGTTGCTGATGGCTGAGTTCTTCGAGATGCCATTAGTAGGAGACATGGACTAAAAGTTCTTCATGGTAAAGTGCAAAATTAGAGGAATTTGAATTAATTTTTACGATCATACTTTTTTGGGAAATTAACCATGACAAGTAGTTTCTTTTTATAGGTTGTTATTATCTAGTTGATGCTGGATACACAAATTGTGAGGGATTTCTTGCACCTTTTAGAGGACAAAGATATCATTTGAATGAGTGGCGTCAGGGTTACCAACCAAGTACTCCGGAAGAATTTTTCAATATGAAACATGCTTCAGCACGTAATGTTATTGAAAGATGTTTTGGGTTATTAAAACTTTGATGGGGAATACTTAAGAGTCCATCATTCTATCTTGTGAGGGTGCACAATAGAATTATTATTGCATGTTGTTTGCTCTATAATTTTATTCGAACCTATATGAGTCTTGATCCTATTGAAGAGGAGTTGGGAGAAGGAGTACCTAGTAATGCGATAGATGACGATGAACCAAATATCGTAAATATTCATCCATCAGATGCATGGGCTACTTGGAGGATGGAGCTAGCCAACCAAATGTTCGATGAATGGTAAGCATCTAGAAATTAGTTAGGTTTAGGGTAAAAATAGTAAACGTTAATTGTTTATATTATTTCATGTATCTAGTTTATGAAACTTTTGTGGTGTTTGAAATTTTTTTTGTATTGTACTAGACTTGTTGAATGATAATTTATTTTCTTTTGATTCATCATGTGTTATAATTTTATAAATTGTTAACCTTTTGATGCATAATATTGAACTTAATTTTAACTTGCGTTTTTCTTAAGATAGTTATATCAGGTTTTTCAAAATCAAGTGTTTCTTCCCAAAGTTCTTGAGGAACCAAAAGGAAATGGGTTCCAGAAGAAGATGCTACATTGGTTGCTTGTATGGTCGACTTGCACAATGCTGGAACCTTTAATGCGGATACAGGATTCAAAGTCGGCTATTTAAATGAGTTAGAAAAAATGTTAGAAAAAGTTTTACCCAATGCCATGTTGAAGGCTAAACCTAATATTGAATCGAGGATTAGGACATTGAAAAGGGATTGGTTAATCGTTTATGACATTCTTAGTGGAAAAAATAATAGCGACTTTGGTTGGGATGAGCATAGGCAGCTTGTTGTTGCTGAAGATGCGGTGTGGAACTCATATATAAGTGTAAGAATTATTTCAAGTCTTTATTATCTTATTTTCACCAAACTTATATTGTTATAGGCCAATTTTGACCCGACGATTTCAAAGCCCATTTACAAAAACCCGGAGCCCATTTTCATACCCAATTTCAAACCCCTTACAAAATAAACCAAACCCATTTACAACTTAAACCTAATTAAACCAATCCAATAACCCAACAGAAGCCCACCTAAGCTAGCCTAATCCCGAAACCCAAACCCTAATCAGCCTTAACCCGAACCTTCAGCAACCACTTGCTTCTGACACCTCCTGTGCACCGGCCACCAACTCGAGTCAAATTCGTTGCTCAGCATCGCCCCACCGCCCTTGCGCCTCAAGTGGTACCTGCAAACAATAAATGAAGAAAAGACAACAAATATTAGAAAAATAGCAATGTATGACTATAAAAAGAAATCAAAATAGATTGTAAAAGGGACCATTTTTTTTACACGAACAAAAACAATAGATTCGGTAGTTAAAAAAAAAAAACACAAGTACTACATTCCAAAGACAAGAAATAGTAAATCCAAAGCAAGAGAATAGCCCAAATCCGAGATCCAAAGAAATCCAAGTCTAAAAACGAAATGTGACCCTTTTATACTTTCGAATCAATTTCTTTTTTTTCTCTCTTTCTTAAATATACCTAAATACACACACATATTTATATTTTAATAAATAAAAAATAAAAAGAAAAAATAAAAAATTTTACCTTTTCCAGCCACCTTGTACGGTGGCCGGCGGCGGCGGCCGGCGACGGTCCGGCGGCCGGACGGTGATCGACCTTGTGGCCGGAAATCGCCCACCCTCTCCCTCTCTCTCTTTTTTTTTCTTTCAAACGCAGAAATGAATTTTTTTGAAGAAAAGAGGCCTTTTATAACCCCCCAAAACGACCTCGTTTTGCCCATACCCGATCCATCCAACCCGAACCTGCCTCAAGATCTGCGTGTTTTCGTATAATGGTCTAATTGCACATTTAGTCCTTCCGCTTTTTCAAGCCTATGCAATCAAGTCTTTTGTTATTTTTAATTTGGCCCCGTAATTTTATTTGGTCTTCAATTGGGTCCTCGATGCTGCTGTGCGTTTTGGTTGGAGGGGTTTATTGCTGCTTCGGTCCTTCCAGGCTTCGCGCGCATGAAATAGGCCCTTTCCTTTTGCTTTTATTTCAAATTTGCCCCAAAACTTCGATTTTTAATTTAATTTCGTCCGTTTTTCACCTTTTTTTAATTATTTTCTTTTAATTTTAATATTAGTCATATTATATATTATTATTATATTTACTACTATTAATATTATTATTATCACTATTATTATTAGCTTATATTTTATTATACATATATATACATATATTCTTTATATATATGCCATTATTTTAAATATTACTTTTCACCATTATATATTATCATTATATTATTATTATTATTATTATTATTATTATTATTATTATTATTATTATTATTATTATCATTTTATACTTTATACGTATATGTATATGTATATATCCTTTTTAGTACTTACTTATATATATATATATATATATTTTACATATTATTATTACTAGTATTAGTATTATTATTATCGTTATTTACATATATATATATATATGCATATACATATTTTTATATATCATATTGTTATATTCTAATCCTTATTATAAATATATTATTTTTTTGTGTTATTATATTATTATGTACATTATTCCTTTCCAAAGCTTCATTTTGTACTTGAACCTCCCTGAATTTACTTTCCCAATACTCCGCCTTAGTCCGTTCTTCTTGAACCTCTTGCCTCCATTGATATGAAGTTTTCCCTAACCCAACATATCTCGCTGAAACACGCAACCTTTTATATCTTGACTTTAAATCCTCCAAATCTTCTTCCACTTTATTCTTTCCTTTCCGTAACTTTTTAGCTTCTAACTTTTGAATATCCACATCCAATCTCAAGTTCATTTTCTCTTCCTCCAACTGCTCTATTTTCTTCCCCAACTCTGAATTACGTCTCTCGAAGTCTTGTTTTATAATTTCCAATTCTGATGGAGCTACTTGTAAATATTCTTCCACTAACCGAACTTCTTCCGAACTTGGCCCCAGAATATTATCATTGACCCTCTTACTTAACCATTTACTATATTCAGGAATCGACATTACTCCTTCAGCCACTTTCTTCACCCGACGAACTTACTTCCAGGCATTAGAGATTTTTCGAGCCTTCTTCTTACTATTTTCGTCCTTATATGAGAACTCTGAGTAAACCAACCCATGCGTAGTTGGTACGAATTGCCTTGACCAATATTGTCTTAACACGAGCAAAGGGGCATAACCAACAGCTCCCCAAATTCCTAACAAAGGGACCCAATGAAAACACCCACATCTGTAAAGAATCTCGCCAGGCACCATCCACGGGGCTTTCCACTCGATATCATCTTCTTGAAGATTTTGTAGTATCGACATCCATTTCTCTTCCGATATATCTTCCCTCCTTGTCACGATTGATTCCTCCTTAATTGGCGAATAATCTCTGAGGAAAACTCGGGAAGGAACCTTATCCATTTTCCAAAAGTGGCCATGAAACCATACTATCAACAACTGCGCACAGCCTATAAACCATCATTCACCAGCCCAACGACAGGCACTCAAGGACCTAAATGTCTCAGCTAGAATCGAAGGAACATGTGTAACTTGCTTATCCAATTGGTCAAATAAATCTGTAACCACTTCATCTATGTGCCTCAAGGCCTTAGGGAAAATAACCAGTCCATAGATACCCAAAGCGAAGACATCTAGTCTTTTCTTTTTATCAGGATATGCCAAGACCAAATCTCTCAAATTTGCCCAAGGAATGCACTTCCCATCGCTCTTTTGCTGCATTCGAGCCTTCACCCACTGCTCACTCATTCCAGTAACTTTCATCAACTTCTTCATAAAGGTTGGAACATTAGCAGATCTAGAGTAAACTTTATCAACCTGAATCTTCAGGCAACGAAGCAAAGCTGTATATTCTTCCACAGTTGGTACCAGGTCCACTTTACCGAAAGTGAAACAACTATAAGCAGGATTCCAGAATTGTGCCATAGCCCTAAACAAATGCTTGTCTACCTTGACATCAAGCAAATAATGTATGTCACCATAGCTATCATAAAACAATTGCTTTATCTCATTTCCCCACTGAGCCCATTTATCCCTCAACCCTTGAAGCTCATTTTGCGTCACACTTATTCAATTAAAGTCCCACAGCTCCGATATATGCCCTTCAACTAGACTATCACCCTTTTCCAATTGCAAGTTTTCTGACCAGGCACAGACAGTCGCATTGTTCACCACCCTATAAAGAAATTTACTTTCCATAACCAGCTTTCTTAGTAATCAAATCAGAATCGACGCCTTTTAATATGATATGACATGCAATCAAGAACAAAAGAAATACAATAGGTTACCATCACATATTCAAAACAAAATAAACAGAAATATCAGAACGCGTAATCAGGTGATCACTAAAATCCGACATGGCTCTACCTAAGGTAGGCTCTTATGGTTCATTACATGCTGTTTAGTTCTAAAGAGAAAGCGTACCTAAACCAGCAGATTCCTCAACCCTCACCCATTATAGGCTCATATAGATCGAGTTTGGTTCAGGGGAGTACATTTCCCTATGGCCATGCGGAGATGAAAATCTCACGAAGCACATAGGTATGGATGTACTCCGGAAGCAGTCCACTAGCCCATGCGGAGGTGAAAACCTCACGAAGGCATAGTATTTCACTCCCACTTAAAGGTGTGACCACAACGGTCATGCAATGCAAATGCAAAGGTAACCTACCAAATTATAGCACACGAATGCAATCGAAAGAGCATGATTTTTCAAAACAAATTTCCAAAATTTCAAACGAAGGACAAAAATTAATCAATTTACGGCCTGACTCTCAATCGATCCCCAGTGGAGTCGCCAAGCTGTCGAAACTATTTTTTGAAAAAGGGAGAATCGACTTTGGTTTGAAAACGAAAAAATAGGAGTTGCCACCGATCTTTATTAGGTGTGATCGGATCACCTTTGTTTTAATAAAACGTTTTCGTTTACTAAAATAGTGTTTTTGGTCTACGAAATCGGAGAAAACAGGTTTGGGAGTCGGTTACGTGCGAGGAAGGATTAGCACCCTCGTCACGCCCAAAATTGGTACCGAATCGATCAATTAATGTCCTAATGTCGAAAAATTTGAAAATGTTTTGAAATGTGATTCCTTTGAACATTTTGTAATGGATTTTAAGATTTACTCGTTCCCAAAGATTAAAATGCCACATCCAGCACGTTAGGATATAACATCTCAAAGCCCTCAAAACCGAGATCATCTCATAATTTTTAAAAACATGCAATTAAAAGGGTATTTAGCTATTTAGTTAAATGAAGAATCGCAACCCAGCACGTTAGGGCACAATTTTTCAATTTAACCAAATACTAAATATTGCCTTGTTTGTTGAAATTAATAAAATATATATATATATAAAAAATATAAAAAACATTTCTAAAACGATAAAAAAAAACTAATAAAATCATTGTAAAAAAATACAAATAATGATATAATTAATGACAAATATTAACATGGAGTATTGAAGTGTTAGAATAATAATAATATTTACAAAAAAAGAAAATAATAAAAAAATAATGTACATAATAATATAATAACACAAAAGAATAGTATATTTATAATAAGGATTAGAATATAACAATATGATATATAAAAATATGTATATGCATATATATATATATATATATGTAAATAACGATAATAATAATACTAATACTAGTAATAATAATAATATGTAAAAAAAAATATATAAGTAAGTACTAAAAAGGATATATACATATACGTATAAAGTATAAAATGATAATAATAATAATAATAATATAATAATAATGATAATATATAATGGTGAAAAGTAATATTTAAAATAATGCCATATATATAAAAAATATATGTATATATATGTATAATAAAATATACGCTAATAATAATAGTGATAATAATAATATTAATAGTAGTAAATACAATAATAATAATAATATATAATATGACTAATATTAAAATTAAAAGAAAATAATGAAAAAAAGGTGAAAACGGATGAAATTGAATTAAAAATCGAAGTTTTGGGGCAAATTTGAAATAAAAGCAAAAGGAAAGGGCCTATTTGGGCGCATGCGAAGCCTGGAAGGACTGAAGCAGCAATAAACCCCTCCAACCAAAACGCGCAGCAGCATCGAGGACCCAATTGAAGACCAAACAAAATTACGGGGCCAAATTAAAAATACAACCAAAACGCGCAGCAGCATCGAGGACCCAATTGAAGACCAAACAAAATTACGGGGCCAAATTAAAAATAACAAAAGACTTGATTGCATAGGCTTGAAAAAGCGGAAGGATTAAATGCGCAATTAGACCATTATACGAAAACACGCGGATCATTAGGCGGGTTCGAGTCGGATGGATCGGGTATGGGCAAAACGACGTCGTTTTGGGGTTTAATGGCCAACCCCAAAACGACGTCGTTTTGGGGGGCTATAAAAGGCCTCTTTTCTTCAAAAAAATTCATTTCTGCATTTAAAAGAATAAAAAGAGAGAGAGGGAGAGGGTGGGCGATTTCCGGCCATAAGGCCGATCACCGTCCGGTCGTCGGACCGTCGCCGGCCGCTACGGTGGCCGAAAAAGGTAAAATTTTTTCTTTTTTTATTTTTTATTTATTAAAATATATATATTTGTGTATTTAGGTATATTTAGGAAAGAGAAAAAAAAAAGAAATTGATTCGAAAGCATAAAAGGGTCACCTTTCGTTTTTAGACTTAGATTTCTTTGGATCTCGGATTTGGGCTATTCTCTTGGTTTGGATTTACTATTTCTTGTCTTTGGAATGTAGTACATGTGTTTTTTTTTGAACTGCCGAATCTATTATTTTTGTTTGTGTAAAAAAAAATGGTCCTTTTTACAATCTGTTTTGATTTCTTTTTATAGTCATACATTGTTACTTTTCTACTATTTGTTGTCTTTTCTTCATTTATTGTTTGCAGGTACCACTTGAGGCGCAAGGGCAGTGGGGTGGTGCTAAGCAGCGGATTTGACCCGAGTTGGTGGCCAGTGCACAGGAGGTGTCAGAAGCAAGTGGCTGCTGAAGGTTCGGGTTAGGGCTGATTAGGGTTAGGGTTTCGGGATTGGACTAGCTTAGGTGGGCTTCTGTTGGGTTATTGGGTTGGTTTAATTAGGTTTAAGTTGTAAATGGGTTTGGTTTATTTTGTAAGGGGTTTGAAATTAGGTATGAAATTCCCAGATGAAGACTTGATGTGCATCACGGAAAAAGAGTGCGAGTCATCAAAAGAGAAGTCACGGAAGATGAGCTTTGATGGTGCATCGAACGCATTGGGGCATGGGATTGGAGCAGTCCTAGTATCACCAGAAGGGAATCATTACCCGTTCACTGCCAGGCTGAACTTCTTCTGTACCAATAACATAGTAGAATATGAGGCTTGTATCATGGGACTTCGTGCAGCAATTGGACGAAACGTCAAAAATTTAAAGGTGTACGGACACTCAGCGTTGGTGATTTACCAAATCCGTAGAGATTGGGAAGTGAGGGATCTGAAGTTGGTTAAATACAGTGATCTAGTGGTGGAACTGATCAAAGAATTCAAAGAAGTAACTTTTAATTACCTTCCACGAGAAGAAAACCAATTGGCAGACGCCTTAGCCACTTTGGCTTCAATGTTCAAAGTAAATAGAGCAATAGAAATAATGCCCCTCAAAATGAGCATATATGAGGCCCCTACACATTGTTGTAGCATTGAGAAAAAGAGGCAGACGAACGGCATGGTTCCATGATATCTTAGAATATGTCAAGAATCAAAAATATCCCAAACAAGCAAATGAGAACGACAAAAGAACAATCAGAAGAATGGCAGTGGGATTTGTTCTTGATAGGGATATCCTGTACAAAAGAGGAAATGATCAAGTACTTCTAAGATGCGTGGATACTATTGAAGCCAGAAAAATACTTGAAGATGTCTATGAAGGAATTTGTGGGACGCATGCCAATGGTTTCACTATAGCCAGGAAGATTATGAGACTTGGTTACTACTGGCTGACGATGGAAAGCGACTGCATTAGTGATGCAAGAAAGTGCCACTTAATGTCAAATTTACGGTGATAAAATTCATACAACCCCTTCGCCCCTTCATGTCATGACTTCTCCGTGGCCTTTTTCTATGTGGGACATGGATGTTATAGGGCCAATTTCCCCAAAAGCCTCTAATGGACACCGGTTCATTTTTGTAGTTATAGACTACTTCACAAAATGGATAGAAGTTGCTTCGTTTGCTAATGTGACAAAGACTGCAGTTTGCAGGTTCTTGAAAAGGGAAATCATTTGTCGATATGGTTTGCCTGAGAGAATCATCTCAGATAACGCCTTGAATCTGAACAATAAGATGATGAAGGAAGTGTGTGAGCAATTTCAAATAAAGCATCATAACTCCTCACCCTATCTCTCGAAAATGAATGGAGCTATTGAAGTGGCCAGCAAGAATATTAAGAAGATTATCGGGAAAATGACTAAGACATATAAAGACTGGCATGAAAAGCTACCATTCGCTTTGTATGCATATCGCACATCTGTGAGGACATCTACAGGAGCAACTCCTTTCTCTCTGGTCTATGGAATGGAAGCCGTGCTGCCCATCGAAGTTGAGATCCCCTCTTTATGAGTCTTAATGGAGTCGAAACTAGAGGAAGCAGAATGTGTTCGAGCTCGATATAACCAGTTAAACCTTATCGAAGAAAAATGTTTGAAGGCAATTTGTCACGGACAGATGTACCAGAAGAGAATGATCGCGGCCCATGACAAGAAAGTACGGCTAAGAAAATTCCACGAGGGAGAACTTGTGCTGAGAAAGATTCTCCCAATACAAAAAGACTTCCGAGGAAAATGGGCACCAAATTGGGAAAGACCATATGTTGTAAAGAAGGCTTTCTCAGGTGGAGCTTTGATTCTCACTGAGATGGATGGGAAAGAGTTACCTAATCCAGTGAACTCAGATGCTGTGAAGAAATATTATGCCTAAATAAAAAATAAAAAAAAAAAGAAAAAGAAAAAATTTTACCTTTTCCAACCACCGTGTGGCGGCGGCCGGCGACGGTTCGGCGACCGGACGGTGATTGGCCTTGTGGCCGGAAATCGCCCACCCTCTCCCTCTCTCTCTTTTTTTCTTTCAAATGCAGAAATGAATTTTTTTGAAGAAAAGAGGCCTTTTATAGCTCCCCAAAACGACGTCGTTTTGCCCATACCCGACCCATCCGACCCGAACCCGCCTCAGGATCCGCGTGTTTTCGTATAATGGTCTAATTGCGCATTTAGTCCTTCCGCTTTTTCAAGCCTATGCAATCAAGTCTTTTGTTATTTTTAATTTGGCCCCATAATTTTGTTTGCTCTTCAATTGGGTCCTCGATGCTGCTGCGCGTTTTAGTTGGAGGGGTTTATTGCTGCTTCGGTCCTTCCAGGCTTCGCGCGCGCGCAAATAGGCCCTTTCTTTTTGCTTTTATTTCAAATTTTGCCCCAAAACTTCGATTTTTAATTCAATTTCGTCCGTTTTTCACCTTTTTTTCATTATTTTCTTTTAATTTTAATATTAGTCATATTATATATTATTATTATATTTACTACTATTAATATTATTATTATCACTATTATTATTAGCGTATATTTTATTATACATATATATACATATATTCTTTATATATATGGCATTATTTTAAATATTACTTTTCAACATTATATATTATTATTATTATTATTACTATTATTATTATTATTATTATTATTATTATTATTATTATTATTATTATCCTCATTTTATACTTTATACATATATGTATATATCCTTTTTAGTACTTACTTATATATATATATATATATATATATATATTTACATATTATTATTATTATTACTAGTATTAGTATTATTATTGTCGTTATTTACATATATATATATATATATATATATATGCATATACATATTTTTATATATCATATTGTTATATTTTAATCCTTATTATAAATATTCAATTTTTTTGTGTTATTATATTATTATGTACATTATTTTTTTATTTTCTTTTTTGTAAATATTATTATTCTAACACTTCAATATTCCATGTTAATATTTGTCATTAATTATATCATTATTTGCATTTTTTTACAATGATTTTATTAGTTTTTTTTATCGTTTTAGAAATGTTTTTTTTATATTTTTTTATATATATATTTTATTAATTTCAACAAACAAGGCAATATTTAGTATTTGGTTAAATTGAAAAATTGTGCCCTAACGTGCTGGGTTGCGATTCTTCATTTAACTAAATAGCTAAATACCCTTTTAATTGCATGTTTTTAAAAATTATGAGATGATCTCGGTTTTGAGGGCTTTGAGATGTTATATCCTAACGTGCTGGATGTGGCATTTTAATCTTTGGGAACGAGTAAATCTTAAAATCCATTACAAAATGTTCAAAAGGAATCACATTTCAAAACATTTTCAAAATTTTCGACATTAGGACATTAATTGATCGATTCGGTACCAATTTTGGGCGTGACGAGGGTGCTAATCCTTCCTCGCACGTAACCGACTCCCGAACCTGTTTTCTCGGATTTCTAGACCAAAAACACTGTTTTAGTAAACGAAAACGTTTTATTAAAACAAAGGTGATCCGATCACACCTAATAAAGATCGGTGGCGACTCCTATTTTTTCATTTTCAAACCAAAGTCGATTCTCCCTTTTTCAAAAAATAGTTTCGACGTATATTTAATATGAATTTCTCATTTTTATTGAGTTATAAAGAAGTAGCTCAATTCAGACATCAGAGTTTCCTTTATTATGACCAACTTACTGCCATCTACGCAAAAGATCGAGCCACTGAAAAAGATGCTTAAACAGCCGCTAATATTATTGAAGAAATAAATTCTGAGGATGTAGCTGCTACAAATACTCATGAAGAAAGAGATGATTTCCATGGATCCGAAGCTGATGTTTCTTTGGATGACATGGATCTTTCAGCTACACAACCGCAACCAGCTAGAAACCAAGGTGATTCTACATTTTCAAAGAAGAAAAAAAAGATTTCTGATGCAAGTGATTTTTCTACTTCATTTAATGATGCTGCCACTTTATTGGCAGAAAATATACGAAACGTTGGCCTTGATATCAGTAAGAGTATTACATCCGAAGTGCTAATTCAGCAAATTTCAAATCATCCAACGCAAATGCTCATTTTCTTTAGTTTACCTTCTGCTGTGCGGTTGGAATGGATCAGAAGATTTCTTGCTGAGCATTAAAAATCATGGTTGTGTTGATGATATTTTGATATCTTTTTGTGTTTGTAATATTTGGATGGTATAATGACATGATAAAATGTCATTACAATGTTGTAACTTTTTGATGTTGTAAAATTTTAAAACATATGGATTATGACATATAAACTAATGAAATCATGTAACTTTTTGTTAATATATGAATATTATGTTTGGATGTGAAATATAATTCTCAAGTTATTTATTACTTCTAATATTTTAACAATGAGTTATTTATTACTTCTAATATTTAATTGTTTTTATTGTAGAATAATTAAATTATTTGTTTCACTAATGATATTTTAGCACATTAAATATGTATTGTAGTTTAAAAATAATAAAGTAGATTATATATATTTTTTATAGTATTATATATTTTGATTTTTTAATTCATATAATAATAATTATATTAAGAATGTTATTAAATTATATTTAATAATAATTATGTTAAAATATGGTTAAATTATTTATTATTTTTATTAAATGATTTTCAATAATAATCTTATTAAAATTTAATTACAATAATAATAATAATAATAATAATAATAATAATCATCTACCTTAAAAAAAATTCTGCTAATGGTATTCTGGTCATTTTAGTTCTTTTCCTTATGCTATTGCAACATCATTCCATTCAACCAAACACAAAAATACTATTACAGCACGTTTGGTTCGCTGTAATGGAATAGAGCTATAATTGAATAGAGCTGTAATGGAATAGAGTTGTAATAAGTAATTCAACTGTTTGGTTGAATGGAATGGAATAGAACTGTAATAGTATTCTTATGTTATTAGTATTAAATTTTAATAAGATTATTATTTTAAAATAATTTAACATAATTATTACTAAATATAATTTAATAAAATAATATATAATTTAATAAAATTCTTAATATAATTATTATTATATGAATTAAAAAATTATAATATATAATACTATAAAAATAATATATAATCTACTTTATTATTTTTAAACTGTACTACATAATGTGCTAAAATATCATTAGTGAAACAAATAATTTGATTATTCTACAATAAAAAATAAAATATAAGAAGTAATAAATAACTTGAGAATTATATTTTACATCCAAACATAATATTCATATATTAACAAAAAGTTACATGATTTCATTAGTTTATATGTCATAATCCATATGTTATAAAATTTTACAACCTCAAAAAGTTACAACAATATTGTAATGACATTTTATCATGTCATTATACCATCCAAATATTACAAACACAAAAAGTTACTAAAATATCATCAACACAACCATGATATTTAATGGTCAGCAAGAAATCTTCTAACCCATTCCAATCGTACAGAAGAAGGTAAACTAAAGAAAATAAGCATTTGCGTTGGATAATCTGGAATTTTGCTCAATGTGCGATAGAGCTCATCTTCAGTTAAACCTTCTACTTCACATAATGTTGGATATAATTTTAGAGCACTTTCTTGAATGGTCATTTTTTACTTTTTTTGAATTAGCACCTCGGAGGCAATACTCCTACTGATTTCAATGCCAACAGTCTCGATCTTTTCCGCCAATAAAGTGGCAACATCATTAAATGAAGTAGAAGAAATATAATCACTTGCATCAGAAATCTTTTTTTTCTTCTTTGAAAATGTGGAATCACTTTGGTTTATAGCTGGTTTCTGTTGTGTGCCTGAAATATCCACGTCATCCAAAGAAACATCAGCTTCGCATTCATGGAAATCGTTTCTTTCTTCATGAGTATTTGTAATAGCTACATCTTCGGCATCTATTTCTTCAATAATATCAGCGGCTGTTTGAGCATCTTTCCCAGTGGCTCGATCTTTTGCATAGATGGCAGTAAGTTGGTCATAATAAGGGAAACTACGATGTTTGAATTGAGCGGCTTCTTTATGACTCTGTAAAAAGGAGGAATTTATATTAGATATAAGTTTGGTCAAAATAAGATAACAAAGACTTAAAATAATTCTTACATTTATATATGAGTTCCATACCGCATCTTCAACAACAACAAACTGCTTATGCTCATCCCAACCAAAACCGCTATTATTTCTTCCACTGAGCATGTCATAAACAATTGACCACTCCCTTTTCAATGTCTTAATCCTCGATTCCAGATTAGGTTTAGCCTTCAACTTGGCATCGGGTAAAATTTTTTCTATCATTTTTTCCAATTCAGTCAAATAACCCGCTTTAAACCTCGTATCAGCATTAAATGTTCCAACATTGTGCAAATCGACCATACAGGCAACTAACACAGCATCTTCTTCTGGAAGCCATTTCCTTTTGGTTCCTCGAGAATTTTGGGAAGAAACACTTGCTTGTGAAAAACCTGACATAATTATCTTAAAGAAAAAAATTTAAACATAAGTTCAATATTATGAATCAAAAAGTCAACACTTTATAAAATTATAACACATGATGAATAAATACAAAATAATTTATAATTCAAGAAGTCTAGTACAATACAAAAATAAATTAAATTTTATGAAAATTAATAATCAAACTCAAAATAAAATCTTAATTTTATATTTCACCCTACTGTGGAAAAACAAATGATCAAAATGAAACCTATACCGATTCTATGCTTAAATAAACGAGACAGAGCATGTGTGGGAAATTCATTTTAATTTTAAAGAAAGAATAGATACAGGATGATACATACAACACTTTTGACATTATTTTAATTTCATTTGTTTAATCTTTTTCCCAATAACACAAATTTGAAATTAAACTAATAAGATGACATAATAAAAAATCTTTCTAAAAAAGTACTCTATAGATCTACTTAACAGTAATCATGCAGCAAATGGCTATCAAATCAAAGCTTGTTATTTTAAAATTTATAAATTTAGTTAAGATATTATTTCAGCAAAACTTTCAAAGTTTATATAAAAAAATCTATTAATCATATTTAATAAAATAAAAATAATTTTTATTAAATAGATATACATTTTTAAATTTTATTAAAGATACAATCTAAATTTTACTAATTAATAATATTAATGATATATTATATTTTTTAAAATTTGAAAATTAAAAAAATCAAATATGAAAAGTAGTTAAGAATGTGTAATATGGAAAATTTTAAGTAAGAAGGTTGGTCAATTACAGTAAGTTACAAATAAAGTGAGGGTGGAACTGGAGAGCAAGCAATTAGCTTGTACAACTTGCAGTTAAAGTACCAATCATCTAGGACCACAAATAATTGGTTAATATCAGTAATATAGTCAGAAAAGATCTTGAGCGGGTGAGTTGGTAATATGACCATATGACCGGCCAATTAACAATCTTCGATCAGCTCCTCAGACAGCCCAAAAACCAAATATAATAATGCTCAAAGTACAAGTCCTTCCTCTACATTTTCAGCATTGCTGTTAGCTTAAGCTCTTTTGCTCTTTACTCTAACTAGACTAAAACATCTGAGTATGCTGAAGGATACCATCAGTATGCTAGTAAAAATATAAATATATTATATTCCTCTCTTCAAAAAATTAAACTTTAGCGACCATAAAAATAACTTTAATTTTATTGTAATCCTGGATACAATAATGTGATAGCAGCAGTAGAATAGTAAATGCTTAATCATGCAATTGTTCTATCTTTCAACAGGTTTGCATTTTTGCCTATGGGCAAACAGGTTCGGGTAAAACCTATATCATGATGGGAAAACCAGCTCAACCAAATGAGAAGGGATTAATGCCACACTCATTAGAGCAAATATTTCAAACTAAGCAAGCACTTCAACCTCAAAGCTGGAGATATGAAATGCATGTTTATTTCTTTTTCCTCCTTTTTTTGTAGTCTACTTTCTTCATATCTTCTCTGGATAATTAGTGAACTTTTACTTCAACTATTCATACTAAATACAACTATGGGCAAATGATACTTGATAAAACCAAGTATCGAGCCACAAGTTCCAAATCAAGCTCAAGCTTACCACTATTCATGCTCAGTTTAACTATATTACAGCCCCACTTAGAACTATCAAAGTAAACGTAATAAATAGTAACAAGCATACTAAATACAACTTTCTGCTAAATGAATGCTGGTCCATTTATTTAATTATCTACAGAAGTAAGGCTAAATGTATCCTATAAGAAAAACCTACAAAATATATATAGCAAATGCAGCAAAATTACTAAAAGCGAATCAATTTCACACAATGTTAAAACACAGTTGCAAAGAAAGGGGAGCAAAATACAAACCCTAATATAATACCTGAACTAGAGACCTTGGATGCAATGCAATTTTATCTGTGGCTGTATCAACTTTGAACCAGTCAACAGCTATTAGTTTGAGAAGGGGATCTCAACCCATTATCTGTGAAAAAGGTTTACACCATTATTTGATTCTCAACAAAATAACCAATATCTCAGCAGGAACAAGGAATGATAGGCCAATATCACATATATACTAAAACCAAAGCAGGAGGACTGTCCCTCTGTCAGGTGTGAAACAAAAAGATTTTTTTTCCATCATAAGAAAAGCCATAATTTCTTATTTGCATTTAAAGTTTCACATTATTTCACAAAGAATTCATTACGCCAAGATAACAACAGTTTCAAAGCAATCAAAAAACTCATACAATAAGAAAGCTAAAATTAAGAAATGAATCAAAATGTGATAATAGTTTAAACAAAGCACGTGAAACGACTGAACTAAACCAGAGGGTCTCATATTTTAAACCAAACAAAGACTACAACAGTGAGACAGCAAATACCACTAGCACATACACATGTAAAGCCAATTTCAGTTTAGAATTTAAAGGAAACTAAATCACACTGGTGACCCATCATAAACAGAATTAAAGGCAAACAAAGCAAACTTATCAACTGAGGAGAACAAACAGAATGTGTAGTACTTCAGTCAAGCAAACACTGACTGTCATTAATTTGAAAAAATACCTGCCCTCTACTAGCAATGGGGCGAAGCTTGAAACCTTCTTCCAAGGGATCTGAAATTCTGCCGCAAAAGAAGAATTAGAATCGGAGACAAGAAATCTAAACAAAGGTCTCAACTTTGAAAGGCAAACAAGAAATCTGGAGCAGTTATGAGGAAGGAGAAATAGAATCGGAGCTTGAAGTAAAAAAAAAAACGTACCTTTGAGGAGATGAAGATGAAGGGCGGATGGATGGATGCTCGATTTGGGGAAAAAGGTTGGAAGAAATCTGGAGCAGATTTTTAGGGAGAAGAAAGCAGGCTATTTTGGTCCCAAAATCTGAAAAATGTATTCCGCGTATGTGTTGAATAACAATTCAGAGCCCTCACCGCTGAATAGCTATTACAGGACGCGAGGGAATGTGGTTGTAATAGCTAAGCTGCAGAATCACCTAAACGGTGAACCAAACATATGAATCACTGTTTAATATGGAACCGTCCCGAAATAGCATTGCTATTACAATGAACCAAACACAATGTTACAGTTCTATTCCATTCCATTCAACCAAACAGTTGAATTATTTATTACAGCTCTATTCCATTACAGCTCAATTCAATTACAGCCCTATTCCATTACAGTAAACCAAGTGCTGTCATTTGCATCTCCCCTAAAAAACAATATTTTCACCAAAGAAATGGATTATTTTATTCATTTATCTCTAATTTGAGTGGCCAAACTTTCTTTGCATATGCAATTACATAATGTTTAAAAGAAATACAAACTCCTAACAAAATATTACAAAATTCAACATTAACAATTCAATCTAGTTGAATTCTATTTAATACATAAAGAATTTAAAGACTCTAAAAATTACTTAAATATTCAATTTTATAAGTTTTATAAAATCAAACTCTTATGTAAATGAATAAATAAACAATATTAAATTCAAAAATGTCAAAATTCCATTCAAAAATGGGTTGCAAGTTCGTTGATGTTCTACATCCTCCTAAGTTTGTATAAGATATATATTTTTAATTGGTTAATTTTTGTTATTAGTTTTATGTACCTTACAAAAAATTTTATTATTCCTTTTTACTTTAATTTGATCAATTTTATTTTTCGTACTTTTTAAATTGTGAAATTTTAGTATTGACCCAAACAATAACAATTAAATTTGTTTGGTTAAATTCAATTACGAATTTTGTACTACACGTACAATTGTTGATGCAGTTCATATACTCCTCAAATTTTGAAAATTCAATTTTAATGCAAATGATAATTGTTAATCTATTAAGTAGATTTTTAATGAAGAATATGTGGAAATTAGGAACTAATTTGGCATTGCACATATAAAAATATGTTTACCAAATTAAATTTTAAAAATAGTAAAAGTTGATGAATTTAATCGTTGCTGTTTGATGATCACTGAAATTTTAAAATTTAAAAATAATAATAATTAAAAAAGAAGAAATTAAAGTAGATGTATTAAATTCCCCACTTTTATAAGATAAATACACTAATAGTAGAATTTTAACCATTTTAATATGATAATTTAAGATATAATCAGTGAAGTCTACCAGTTCCAATTAACATCCAACTGGTTAGTGCGCTCTATACTGTATTCCGAGTCACAACTCACTTGGCCATGTATTTTCAGGGGAAAGGGATCCATTTTTACAACACATGACCAAATCAAGTGATCTAAGGGAAAACAGGAATCTTAAACATGCTAAAACGACACATGGATATTAAATTTCTTTAGAACGTAAGATATTTTTAATGGGGAACAACCTCACCAATCATCGTATAATCCAAACACTTGACTTTTTAAGTTTCAACTCCAGCTATAGCTGTAATTATTTAATTCATCTTTACATGTATTTAATACTCATCTTTAATTACCTCATCAATTTATTTATAAAATTATAAAAATATTTATAATTAAGATTATATTTTTTATAATTTTTAAATGAAAGAATTAAAAAATACAAATCCAATATCAAACACGTGTTGAATTGTATTAAAATACAAGTTCTCTATCATCCCATATAAAATATTTTCTTTCACCCACAAAATCTAATTTAAATTAAGTTTGACCAATGACATGAGTTACTTAATTATGAAATTGTTACATTATTATCTCATATACAAATTAAATAATATTTAATTATAATGAGATTTATATTCAAAACATCAACATTTAATTTTATAATTATAATTAAAATATCAATTAATTTTTAGTAAATGTATTTCTTATATAATTTTTTTCACCCGTCTCATGTGCATAACATAAAATCTAATCCATTTTTTTAAAATATAAGTTCGGACACGTGTTGAATAGTATTAAAATATAAGTTCATTATCATTCTATATAAAATATTTTTTCACCCACAAAATCTAATTTAGATTAAGTTTGACCAATGGCATCAACTCAGTTACTTAATTATGAAATTATTAAATTATCATCTCATATACCAATTAAATAATATTTTTACGACGGCTTTATATATATAATAAATCAAAAAAATTTAATTGTAATGATATTTAAATTTAAAACATCAACATTTAATTTTATAATTATAACTAAAATATCAATTAATTTTTTATATTACTTTTTAATAAATGTATTTCTTATATAATTTTTTTCACCCACATAACATAAAATCTAATTCATTTTTTAAAAATAAAATTAATATTTAATAAATTTTATTATGTTTATCCTTATTCCAATATTTCAGAAAACAGTAAATGGTAAATAAATAAAAAGTCAATATCCGTAAATCGTTTTCAATCGATTTTAAAAAGAGCAATCCCACACTTTGTCATAGGTTCATCTCGCATTTGCATCCTAATGCACCAACGACGGAATAATAATAAAATTAGCAAGCGAACGATATCTGATTGCATCCTGTCTGACCAAGTTGCTCAATCCGAGTGATGGTTTGTCGGTTGATGACGTGGCTTAATCTGAATCGTCAATCATATTTTCTATCACATGTGTTTTTAATTTTATTGATAAGAAGGAGAGGGTGTGATGAATGCATCCATAAACACAGCTCAACCGTTCATTTAAAACCATTCCGATTTTCGCACCGCAGATAAAAAAAGGTCAAATAAACTCGTTGGGCATGACTAGATGCTGCGTCAGTTTGACCCTACTTATTACAAGATACGTTATCCACGTAGTGCTGAGTCAGGTTCCTAATTCCATTCTCTTTTTCCCTTTAATGTTAGGATATATGTATGTATATATATATATTGGAGTAATCTTAAGGTAACCACGTTCTCATTCTTATTACCTTACAACTTCCCATCCTTACCGCTAAATTTAAGCTTTAAAATATTAAAATAATAATAAGTTAATTACCAAATGTATTAGTAAAGGAAGAAAACATTTTTTTAGATAAGATTTTGAGCCGGTTTACGTGTGATCTTATCGGACCAAAGCCAGACATTTCAAAGTTGGATAAAAACCGCGTAATACAGTATTGTACACGTGGAATAAAACGGTTGGAAAGTGAGGTTCACGCTCACTGAAAGAGAGTGAGTCCTTTTGGATTATTGTCAACGTTCTTTTTTGGGATAAAGTTAAAATAGCTGGAGAGGAAAGAAAGTGGAGATATATTTTTTCAGTTGAGGACATAAAACATTCCAATTGCAAGGAAGGACTTTCTTTTCTCTGATTTTGAGCATAAAGAAGTTTTCAATTGAGGACATAAAACACTCCAATTGACAAGGAAGGGCTTCTTCTTCGTATTTTGAGCATACAAATGATTTTCAGTTGAGGACATAAAACATTCCAATTGACAAGGAAGGGCTTTTCCAATTTTACAATAAAAACCACCCCTCCTTTGCAACATCACCAACCACAACAACTTGAGCCCTTTCTATTGGTTCTTTTTTGGGTTTTCAGACAGTATTTTCTTGGGAGGAAAATGACTATACTTATGGAGAAGCCTGAGCTAGGTACCAATACCATTCATTGTTTTTTTTTTTTTTTTGAGAAAACAATCGGTGATTGCATTCACTTTTTTTTTTCCTTCTTTTTAATGTAACAGTGTCTCAATCAGACTGCCAGAATCATGTGGATGAAAGTAAGGTATTGGTGTTGGATGGTGGATTCCCAGTGCCGAAATCTTTGTCAGGAGAAGGATTTTTGGCACCAGAGATCAATTCATTTGGCAACTCCTTTAGGGATTACAATGCAGAAAGTGAAAGGCAAAAGAGCGTGGAGGAATTCTACAAACAGCAACATGTTAACCAGACATACGAATTTGTAAGCCAAAAGACCTAAACATATATATTATTACACTACCAAGTGAATGGGCAGATTTGCTTGATGGGGAAATTTGAATAATGCATGCAGGTGCAAAAGATGAGGGAAGAATATTCGAAGCTGAATAGAATGGAAATGAGCATATGGGAATGCTGTGAATTGCTGAATGAGGTGGTGGATGACAGTGACCCTGACCTGGATGAACCTCAAATTCAGCACCTCTTGCAGTCGGCCGAAGCTATTAGAAAAGATTATCCTAATGAAGATTGGCTGCATTTGACAGCCCTCATTCATGGTAGATCATTATATTTTTTTATCATCTTGCATTGTACTTGAAAGTTGTACAGAAAAAAAAAAAATAAAATGTTTTGTGGATATGCTAGATCTTGGGAAGGTTCTTCTTCTACCTAAATTTGGAGGGCTTCCACAATGGGCTGTTGTTGGTGAGTTTATATTATTTATAATCAAGCAAATTAATTTATATAATTAGGATGCCTTTTTTCTCTCTTAATTTCTCTTGTGTATTAATGTCAATATTTGTAGGCGACACATTTCCTCTTGGGTGTGCTTTTGATGAGGCCAATATTCATCACAAGGTAAGAATTATGTCATAAATTTAAAAAAAAAAGTTATTAAGATATAAACAATCAACTAAAAATAAAATAAATCTTGTTTATTTTCTTTTTTTTTTTCAGTATTTCAAGGAAAACCCAGATTACACCAATCCCTCTTATAACACTAAGAATGGAATTTACTGGGATGGCTGTGGCCTTGACAATGTTACAATTTCATGGGGGCATGATGATTACATGTATTTGGTACGTTTTCTTACAATAATAATAATAATAATAATAATAATAATAATAATAATAATACAATACAATTAAGCAAAATTATTTCCCTCTCTAATTATAAAAAATAATTAATTAATGGTTTTGCAGGTAGCCAAGGAAAATGGAACTACTCTACCTTCAGCAGGGCTGTTCATTATCCGATATCATTCACTTTATCGTAAGTATATCGTTTTATTTTATTTATAATATGCAATTTATTCTATAATCTAAATTATATTTCAATAATAATCATGAAGCTTTACATAAGGAGGAAGCCTACATGCAGTTTCTCAATGATGAGGATAAGGAGAATCTGAAGTGGCTTAGAATATTCAAGTGAGTTTCAATTTTATTTTAACTTATATAATTTTACATTTGATAATTTTATGAAAACCTATATTTAATAATTATAATTTCACAGCAAGTATGACCTGTACAGCAAGTGCAAGGTCGCTGTGGACGTTGAAAAAGTGAAGCCATATTATCTTTCGCTTATTGAAAAAGTGAGTAAATTATTTATTGAATAAATTTCAGTTGTAAATTATTTTTTATCTCTGAAAGTTATATATATATATATATATATGTTTTTGTTTCAGTATTTTCCGGCAAAGCTCAAGTGGTGATAGGTTAAAGAAATGGAAGAAATAAACGGCGGCTTGGTGCTGTTCATTTTCTATGTTTATTATAATTGATCTAATTATGTAAAAAATAAATTGAAAATTCTTTCCTCCTTGGAGATAATATAAATATTTGTTCCGTCGAAATAATCTCTATTAATTTTATTTGGGTTCTCATTAGAGGTGTGCATGAGCCGGGTCGGGCCAGGTTCGGGTTGGACCCAACTAAAAAATTAAGCCTGTTTGTCGGGCTCGGGCCGGGCCTGGTTTGGGTTGAGTTTGAGTTCTCATACTAATAATTGCTCCCACTCTAAGTAATTATGAAGCCTAATTTCGAATATTTTTTTTATTTGTTTTCATTCTTGATTTCATTTTAATTACTGACTTGATTTAAAAAATGATTTATTACACTTGTTTATTTTTAGTTAAAAAAATCATTTTATTTTGCACAAATTATTAAATTGATTCCTTTTTAAATATTTATTATTCTTACCTTATATAAATAAATTTCAAATTTCTATTCATTCCATATTCAATAAATTTAAAATTACAAAATGTCATGTTCTATAAATAACTTAAATCACTCTCAATTTACTTTAAGTTCTAATTTTAATCCTTCAACTAAGTAAACTACATCACTAGTTATTAAATTATGTTTAAGTTTTCATTTTGGTCATTTAACTAAATTAAAGTTACAATTTGATCATTTAACGTTCGCAAAATTATTTTTTATCACCCAACTATTAAGATACAGTACTTTTTAGTTGGCATAATTATAATTTTTGTCCTTGTTTTTATATTTTGTCTATTTAACCCTAATTTTATATAAAAACTTAAAATTATTTAAAAAATAGAATTTCTATATAAAAATTTTACTAGTATTGAGACATAAAGGTGAATGTCTCGAGACATGCTATACAAATTTGATAGTTTGAATCTGACCTCAACCTAATGAAAAGCAAAAATTCAATCTATATAATTAGGACCACATGTTTTTTATTTATGTTTTTTTAAAAAATAAAACATCAAAATGTATTCATTGCAACTTAATGATGTGCAATACATATTATTATTATTGAAATAATGTACAATGCATAGTTGTTTATTATAATCTAACTAAAGTTGACGTAAAAATCGAACATCAATAATGATAATGGATTGTAAAGAAAGAGAGAAAAATAGAACACACCGAAGAAGAGGTGACTACATTTATTTATGGATTTAAAAATCTTATTTTAATCAAAGTCTAAAAAAAGCAATAATTCTACTTTGGCTCTTAGCTTTCGACTCCACAGATCCCTTTATTTTGCCACTTTTTTTAAACAGGAATTTAGGTTACACAACTCTAACAGTTGAAACGAAAATGAAAGGTTGATCTAACCAAAGGCATTCATTCACTAAAGATAAGTTGTGTGGCTAAGATATGTGCAACCACATTTCCATTTCGGCCTGTATGCCATAACTCACAATATTAGCAAAACGTAGCAAATTCTTGGTGTAAATCAACAACAATGGCTCTTGTCCAAAATAGATCAGTTATCTAGCTTGTAAGCTTCCTAATGATTGCCAATGCCTCTCTTTAAAAAAGAGCATGTCTGTGTGTCTGTAACCTATATCCGCCACCAATCAAATCACTTCCAGACATGCAAATGCTTCACCAATGAAAGGATCACATACATTCAACACTTTGGAAGCACTAGTTATCAAGAAATCACCATTATGGCCGTTGAACCCACTCCAACTTTATGGGAAGTACTATTAAAATCTCCTTCGAGATTCTCTTTGACCATCGAAGCTTATGATAGTACCAAGTGATGGCGTATAGTAGCTTTTGCAGAAACATCCCTTTCCAGCTCAGCTTTATAACTTTCAAGGTACTCCTTTATAAACCAAATCTATTCTGATGAATAGCTTTTAATACCTTTATGGATCTCTCTATTTCTACTAATTCCCTAAATCTGTCCATATTGTAACAAGGAAGATAAGGGAGCATTACTTAACTGAGTAAAGAACTCCTTGAAAGATCCATTGTTAAGAGCTTTGGTTGTGATTAAGTGAATTCCGCACAAAGCCCAACTCGAGCCAAACATCCTTTACCGCTAGGCAGTGTTTCAGTTGGTCTAGCTTGGTCCCTTCTCGAGCTCCTTATCCAATGAAACATCCAAACATCCTTTATAAACCAATTTCCTTGATCTCACATGGTCTAGCTTGGTCCTTTCTCGAGCTCCTTATCTAATGAATCCTTTAATCACAAGTCATACCCTTGTAAGTTCGAATGAAGGTAATGAGTTTTTAAGTTACATAAAACATGCCCCCACCTTGTCGGGGTTCAAATAAATAAAGCACAACCAGAGGAGCCCTTAGAGCAAGGAGGGATTTTGAAAGATGAGCCTCCCATTATGAGACTGACCATTATTGGCGAAACTACAAATGGTTTTTACGCTCCTGCAGCTTTTCTCTTGAAGAATCTCACCCTGGGCAATCTTTACTGTTAGCCCAATTAAGTTCTCCATTACATTCAAGCTTGTTTCTTCGTTACCCCATGAATATCATATACAAATATGAGCCAATCACTAACATTCAATTGCTCTTGGTAACCTTTCATTAGGAAGTGTTTCAAGCTTTGAACACTTTAAGAATGGAGCGAAAGAAAAAAAAAGGAGATGTTCATGGGTTGGATCGAGTTTAAGTTTAATATTAACATATTTTATACTTTATTTAATTTTGATTCGACTCAAAATATGGACATAAAATTTTGTCCAAGTCCATTTATATTTGTAAAAGATTAACTTAAACTCATTTTAGGTTGGCTCATATTATTTTTATTTTTTAAATATTTATATTATTTTAATTAATATTTAATTTTATATATTTTTATTGAAATTTTTTATATAGTTGTCTTTACATTATTTTAATGTTTATATTAGAGTAGTTTTATATATTTAATATATGTTTATTTTTTAATATGCTATAAATTATATAATATACAAAAGTAACTTAGTTAGTTCTAGTTTAGTTGGCATCAATATTGTTACTTATGCAAGAGGACGTATGTTTGAGTGTGTTGAAATACATTTATCTCCCTATTGAAGGGTTGGGAAGGGACTATGGGTAATTCTAGGTAAATTGTATAAAAATATTATAAACTTAAAAATGGGTTTAATTTTCTTGTCTAAACTCATTTTTGAACATAATAATTTTATCTAAATTCTCTTAAATTTTGGACGAGCCTTCAAAATTAGAAAAATAGTCTAGCACACAAAAAATTGAAATGGACATACCTATTTAAATGAGAAAAGTAGGTTAACTTGGTATTTAAAAATAATTATTAAAGATAACAATATTGAATAAAGTTGAAACTGAAATGTTACGTGGCAACGGTGAAGTGGGAACAGCTAACAAAATTAATTGATCTGACCATTCCAATCAATTAAAAAATAAAATTACTGAAAACCTTTACCACCTGGCGAACAATTAGTCAAACATGAATATTGGGCCATAGGTTCAGGCCCATAACGGCCTCAATAACTAATGAACTGACACGTGCCACCACGTGTCTAATTGTTCTACTTTCCCTATTGTCATTTCCTTTTCCATATACATAATTCCAGAAATAACCTCATAACTTTACATCTTTTCAGTTCTACCCTTCGTTCCACTTCAATCCACACTCTTCTACTCATAAGTGACGATTCCATTGCAATTTACTACACATTTTCGCAATTAAGATTGTTTCAAGTAAGCCCAATTTGATTTTTCTCTCTGTAATGAGTCTGCCATCCTTTAAATGGCTCGATTTTCTTGTTATTTTTTCCTTTTACTCTTCATTTTCACCATAAACCCTTGTCTCTCCGTTGATCAAATTGATGATTTCTCGATCATCGACTCGGACCTCCTCTCTTCTCACGGTGACTACTCTCCGCCTTCTCCTCCGCCGCCTTCCTTGCCGCCGCTTCCTCCGTCTCTCTCGTGTGAGGAAGATTTAAACGGAATTGGCTCACTGGACACTGTATGTGAGCTCAATTCCAGCTTCAGTTTTGACAGCGATGTGTATATAGCAGGAAACGGAAGCTTCCACGTGCTTCCTAATGTCATTTTGAGTTGTCCTATGAAGGGTTGCTCAATTTCCATCAATGTGAGTCGTGGGGAATTCAGTTTGGGGCAGAACGCCGGTCTATTTACCGGGACATTGTTTGTTTCGGCGAGGAATGCGAGTTTCTCTAAAGGTTCGGTGGTAAATGTAAGCGGCTTAGCCGGTCAACCCCCGGCTCAGACGAGTGGAACCCCTTCGGGGATTCAAGGTGCGGGCGGGGGCCATGGTGGAAGAGGCGCAAGTTGCGTGTCGGATAATATGAAACTGCCGGACGATGTGTGGGGAGGAGATGCTTACTCTTGGTCATCTTTGGATAAGCCTTGGAGTTATGGGAGTAAAGGAGGGACGACTAGTAAAGAAGAGGATTATGGAGGGGAAGGTGGTGGGAGGATAAGGTTAGAGGTGGAGGAGGCCATTGAAGTTGGAGGGAGTTTGTTGGCGAATGGAGGTGATGGTGGTGTAAAGGGCGGTGGAGGCTCAGGTGGAAGCATTTATATCAAGGCTCATAGAATGTAATTTAATTTGTTTTCCTCTGCTCATCAGTTTTGTAGGTTTCACGTGAGTTGAACTTTAACTGCTATGACGATATAATTTTTTTGTGTAGTTGATTGATTTATGATGCTTTAGTTCGTCTTGATACTGGTTGTCTTCAATTGCCGTAAATAACTTTGCCGAATGGTCCCCTTTCCTTAAGTATAGACTGAACTTTCTAAGCATAGTCAACACTGATACATTTATGCATTTGTTGCAAATATGACATTGTATTTATTTTTGTCGTCAAGGATGTTGTGGTTATAAATTGGGAGGTCAGGATGCATCATCTGAGAAAAAGAGTGAGGATGAAAGTAAAAAAAAAAAAAAATGAGAGGAAGTCAAAGTAAATTCAAAGTTTAAAGAAAGAAGCATATAAGGCTCTGGAGGAACTTATGGCATTTTTAGAAAAGAGAGAGTGTGAGTGGATGTCTAAGATAAGGACTTTCAGAATTTGGCTACAAAGTACAGTGATGATTTAAGTTACAGTTGGAATACCTTTGCTGGGATTTTCAAGCCTGCAGTTTCTAGAAATTAGATGAAATTTATATGTCGACCAACATGTTGAGAAATCCTATGCTTTTTCTGCCATACTTGTGGTTTTGAAGTTATTGTATGCTCCTTATTTTGAAATTGATGGTAGAGTTTGTTTCTTAGAATGTCACTTAATTCGGCTTCCTTTACTGTTGTTTTATTATTGAAATATGTTTTCTGTGCATAACTTAATAATTTTATCACTTGTATCTGGAGAATCAGATCTTCATCTGTTACTGTATGATCAGCACATAAAATCGATTTTCTAGCAAATGTAAAGGTCATGTTCTCATTTACTCTATTATTAAATTCTTGTTAAACTCTTTGTGGTTGTGATTCCTCTTCTATCCGTTAATGTACTTTCATCTCTCTTCAAGAGGAAAAAGATGATTGTATGTCCGACTTTGCTCCATCTCATGTTTAATACTTGTATCTTCCTGCAGTATTCTCCTTTGGGTATTTGTAGTGCATATCTGAAACGCTATGCCTAAACTTTTCATAACTAAATGGATTATTGGCTTCCTAATGACAACCTTCTTATCTGAAGACAGGACTGGAAGCGGCTGGTTAAGTGCGTCTGGGGGGAATGGATTTGCTGGAGGTGGTGGTGGAAGAATTTCGATTAATGTTTTTAGTAGGCATGATGATACCGAATTCTTTATTCATGGTAGGTTTTCAGTTTCTATGTAAATTTCATATCCTTAAATAAATTGCATGGTAAACTGTGTGCCTATTCGATGATTTTAAGGAGAAGTTACTTGGTGAATTTTGCTAAATGGTCATTGTTTAAAATACAGTAATGTGAGCTTGGGTTTTCTTCTAGTATCCTGGTCTACAAAACTCAAATCCTGTCTGTAATATTTGCTCTGACCAGAAGATGTAGTCTAATATCTTGTTATCTCCACTAAGTCATCTTTTTTGCAGGAGGAAAAAGTTTTGGCTGTCCCGATAACTCAGGTGCTGCGGGTACATATTATGATGCTGTTCCTCAGAGTCTAATTGTTAGCAACCACAACATGTCCACAAATACTGACACACTTCTAATGGAGTTCCCTAAACAACCACTTTGGACAAATGTGCATGTGCGAGATCATGCCAAGGCTTCTGTTCCTTTGCTTTGGAGCCGTGTTCAGGTCATTGAAGAGCTAAATCTTGTTTTTCTATTTGACTATACTCTATGTTTATTGCCTTTTTTGGTTGATACATGATATTTGTCCACAGATAACCATGTTTCGTTGGCTTATATCCTTTGAAAGCATGCATTGATGCAGTTGTTCTCTATCAGGAGTCATGTCATCTAATTTAAATTTGGTTTTTGTTTATCTCATCTCTAAAAGGTTAAATTAGAATTAAATTTAAATAAACTAGATGATTTATCCCAAAATAAGGGTTGAATTGGCTGTGGTAACTTGAGTCAATTTTTGAAAATTAAATGATTAAAATGGTGTAGGAATCAGATTATATCACCCGATCCTGATGTACCATGTTGGAAACCAGTGGAAAATCTTAATTCTTATGGGTATGAAACTTAGATCCTAAACAGATAATGAGAATACTTGTCAAACATTGGAGTGGACACTAAACCTGCATCCCGTGACACTAGATCCAATCCAAGTTAGTGTAACAAAAGTTGAGAGTTACACTCACAGAGATCAGAGTTTGCTGTATTTGATAATTTTGACTTTGTAATTGGTCATATAGGTTAGGGGACAAATTCGCTTATCGTGCGGTGCAGTGCTAAGCTTTGGTCTTGCGCATTTTGCTTCGTCTGAGTTTGAATTGATGGCGGAAGAACTTTTGATGAGTGATTCAATTCTCAAGGCAAGTAATTATTACTTATCTTTTCTAATTGAAAGCATTGCTTAAGGCAATAATACTGGGATCTGCCTTATGTATTTGCCATGTAAAATAGCTACAATATATTCTGTCATTAACCACTGTGTTCTTATAGTCTTGATGATAGTCTTCACCGTTCCTTCTTTCAATTCAAAATGATAGATATATGGGGCTCTTCGTATGTCTGTCAAAATGCACTTGATGTGGAATTCGAAAATGCTTATAGATGGTGGTGCTGATGCTATTGTGGCAACATCCTTGCTTGAGGCCAGCAATTTGGTAGTTTTAAGGGTAATTAACTGATAATGTTTTTTCATTTAACAAAAAACCATGATTATATTGCTTCGAGGTAAGATATGGTGATTTCTGGTTTTCAGGAATCTTCTGTAATACATTCTAATGCAAATTTGGGAGTTCATGGACAAGGATTTTTGAATTTATCTGGACCAGGGGATACAATTGAAGCACAGCGTCTGATCCTCTCATTATTTTTTAGTATTAAAGTAAGCTGAATGCTTCCTTTAGTTTGATATATGCATAGCCTTTTAGAATCAGACTATCCCAGTTCAGGTTTCAAAGGGTCTGGCTAGTCATTTTGGTTACATATAGGTAGATGGATAGTGCATAAAAGAAAGTGTTCTACAAAATTGACAGCTGTGGGACCCAAGTTTGGGCATAATTTGCTTTAATTTTTTTAGTGGTTGAAAACTAGCGACTGCTAGTATTTGAGATATTTTCCCTCTTTTGATTAATGAAATTTGAGAATTGAAAATGTGTTACTTAATTGACGTGGCAGTTAATTTCTACATTGGCATTTAATCTTTCCATTTGCATTACTTATTCATGTGCTAATTCTTCCTTCCTAATATGAAGGTTGGACCTGGGTCTATTCTGCGAGGTCCCCTGGAAAATGCCAGTGACAATGATATGTAAGTTATTGATCTAAAAGAATTTAATGCTTCCGCCATTATCTTGTTAGGTATTTAGTTTTGGTAACTGGCAGGGCACCACGGCTTTACTGTGAATTTCAAGATTGCCCTATTGAATTGCTTCACCCACCTGAGGACTGCAACGTGAATTCTTCCTTATCCTTCACCCTTCAGGTCTTCAGTTAGCCAGTTTGAAATCCAAGTCATCTTTGTCAGATTATAGTAAATTCGGCCGTGAAGGTTTTGTGTGTTCAACTTGTTAATGAATTGTTGGATTGAAATTGCATTGCAGATATGTCGTGTTGAAGATATTATAATTGAGGGCATTGTAACAGGATCTGTTGTTCATTTTCACTGGGTTAGAACAGTTGTCGTCCATTCTTCTGGTGAAATTACGACGTCAGCTTTGGGTATGGATTATACCTAATTTCTGTTTAAAATTTCAACGTGGATAGTTGGTTATTTTAATGAGGAATAATGTTAGACTGTTAAAGATTCAATTATTTGCCCACGCATTCTGATTTGAACTGCTCTAGGATGCACTGGTGGGGTGGGTAGGGGAACAGTACTCAATAATGGTCTTGCTGGAGGTGGAGGGCATGGTGGCAGAGGTGGGAAGGGATATTATGATGGCAGTTTTATCGAAGGTGGTGTTTCTTACGGAGATGCTGAGTTGCCTTGTGAACTTGGTAGTGGTAGTGGAAATGATAGTCTTGCTGGTGCAACTGCTGGTGGTGGAATAATAGGTAAGCTTCTGAATCTATTGAGGTTCCACTATTGTTATTAGTTACTTTTGTTGTTCTATAGATGTGATAGAGCATGGAAAAAGGCTTAGTTGGTTGTTGCTTTTATATTTTAGATGACCTTGGTGAGTTGTCCAAATACATAATTTTCACCTATGTTTTAGCCATAGGGGTTAATTCCATAGGCTTGAGGTTTGAATTGCTCCCAGTGGCATATGTATCTTCTGTTGTGAGGCTATTGTATATTTTACTGCTCCTTGGTACATTGTTCTACAGTTATTTAATCAACATCCGGACACAATTATTCCACATTATTTAACACCTATAAACCTTTTCTAAGGAAAATTTTTGCATCACTTCTAATATCATAAACTTCAATTTTTTATCTATTAATATAACATATTCGTTGTAGTTTTATATTTTTGTTCTCTGTAGATGGGCTACCCATTTCATTTTGACTTGCATAAAGTGACCAAAAGCAAAAATTTCTTTACACCAACTTCGATTCATTATGAGAAATTGTATTCAAATAAACCTAACGGTCCTTTTTTAAAACAAAACATATATATACACGTCAATCACAGACTCTGAAGTTTTCCTTTCAATTACTATGATTAGCAACCTTAGTTTGATTCAGTTCTTTGCTCTGTCCAAATCATATTCTGAGTGGTGGATATGTTGGGATAAGTTGAATTTAAGTAATTTTACAGAAAATGGTCGAGTTTCCCCTCCCCCTTCTTTACAACGAAGTAAAGGCAAGTTATTTCTGTCAGTTTTTCGCACATCATTGAACTGGGGATACTGTTTTGCTGCTATGCTGTGGCGACTTTTACTGATGTAAGTTTGGTCCAGTGATGATGCTTCTATTAATATTTTGCTCATTTTTTGCCTGAACAGTGATGGGTTCACTGGAGCACTCACTCTCAAGTTTGTCTGTATATGGTTCCCTTAGAGCTGATGGAGAAAGCTTTGGAGAAGTTATCAGAAAGCAAGATCATAGTACCATTTCAAACATTGGTCCCGGTGGTGGATCTGGTGGAACCATCCTTTTATTTGTTCATTCAATCATGCTTGCTGATTCTTCTGTTATCTCAACTGCTGGAGGACATGGCAGCCCAAGTGGTGCTGGTGGTGGAGGTGGTGGACGAGTTCACTTTCATTGGTCAGATATCCCAACCGGGGATGGGTACCAACCCATAGCAAGTGTGAAAGGAAGCATTAATACCAGGTTTGTATCAGAGACATGTGGCTTGCTTCTTATGTTTTGCATCTGATGAATGATTAAGCCAGCTCTCCTACCCAACACCACCCACCCTGGAGGTCTTCTTCTCGTCACTTAAGTCACATAATAATTGTTTACGATTGTTGAAATTAATTTGGTAATAGAGTGAAGAAAATTTAAATGCATAATCTAATTAGGCTGGAAACAACTTATTTTATAGTTATATTCTTTGAAAATCTGGATGCTAATAGGTGGTGATCATTCCCAAATTCATTTGCTGTGGTATGTGACCTGCAAAGCAAAAATGTTCCTTAATTCTTGTTCTGTTCTCAGTTTAACTAAGCACTGAGCAAAGGCAGATAGATTACTAGCTTATATTGTCCTTCAGATGGCCCAGAAAATACAGGTCTTTAAAAGTGTGTTTGAGCATGTGGGCTTTAGTGTTATGAAGTATATCATGGAATGCTGGAGGCAGAAGAAACAAGGAGGAATCAGGGGGTAGTTTCATTTTGCTGGCAACTTTGAACTTTTGTGATCACATCTTGATGAGTACTAGTCGCAAAGGCGCTTCTGAACCTTTGATAATTAAGGGACCTCTTAGTTTTTATGTTGTTACAAAAGGACCTCTTCCTGGGTGTTATGTTCATTAACTGATAGGAAAGCATTTCTTGTCATCAGTGACAGAATTTTCCATTTGAAGCTGTAATAAACTGGCAAGGCTTTCAGTTCCTTGCTTGCCGATAGGTGATTAACTGTGCTAGGTTGTGGATACTTGGTGAATTATTCAGATTGCTAGTGCTGTTTGCAGGGGAGGCTTTGGCAGAGGTCAGGGTCACACTGGAGAAAATGGCACTATCACCGGAAAGGCCTGTCCTAAAGGGCTTTATGGTATCTTTTGTGAGGTAGATTTGCAAATTTATGTCACTTTATTTGGAGTTTGGACTTGTTTTAGTTTCTAACAAAGTTACCTTGCCTTCATTTTAGAAGGGTACAAAGATCGGTTTGCTTGAGAGAACTTTCAGTTGACATAACGCTTTATCTGATTTACCATATTACAATTTTCTTCATGAAATGTATATTTCCAGGTTTTGGAAAATTGACTTGTTCAGAGCTTTGGAACTATTTCTAAATGTTATCTGGTCACCTGGATAGTGTTAAATTTCTCCTCGCATAGATATCTTCCAATGATCAATGGTAGAATTGGTTATTTGTTGTCACTTTTCATCTGGTTTTCTTCACAATTTTAGATTGTCTGCTGCAGGAATGCCCTCTTGGGACGTTTAAGAATGTCAGTGGATCTGATAGAGTCCTTTGTCATAGTTGCCCAGCTGATGAGCTTCCAAGTCGAGCCATATATGTTGATATTCGGGGTACGTTTAACTTTAGCTGCTTTACATGTGGAAGGATGGGCATCTCTCATTGCCTGCATTAATGTGGGCTTTTCCACATGTTACTCTGAAAATTTAATAGCGCTTTTGCCGGGTTTTGGTTTTTCTTCTTGCATTGCTGTCAATAATACATGGCATTTTGATCCTTGCAAAGTTTATGATTCTTTTTTCTTCACCTGGATAATAACTTTTGTTATTGGTCCCAACCTTATGTTTCTCAATAGGTGGTGTCACTGATCGCCCCTGCCCTTACAAGTGCATTTCTGAAAGATATCATATGCCGCACTGTTACACGGCACTTGAAGAGTTGGTATATACCTTTGGTGGGCCATGGTTTTTTGGTCTTATTCTTTTAGGCCTCCTCATCCTTTTAGCACTAGTTCTTAGTGTTGCAAGGATGAAATATGTTGGTGGAGATGAATTACCAGCTCTCATGCCTGCTCATCGTGGCTCTCAAATAGATCACTCGTTCCCTTTCCTAGAGTCATTGAATGAGGTTTTTTTCCTTAGTTTCTTCCATGTACACTTGATGTTTTATCTATCATGTTGATCAAAATACAAACCACTTACTAAATAGTATTCTCAAGTATCTAATTGTTATATCCATCAGGTTTTGGAGACAAATAGAGCAGAGGAATCCCAGAGTCATGTGCACAGAATGTATTTTATGGGATCAAATACATTTACTGAACCTTGGCATCTTCCTCATGTTCCGCCCACACAATTAATTGAAATTGTGTAAGTTCTTATTTTTGCCTCCGTGTGTGATACCTTGTTGGTCAATTTTCACTTTAATTATAATCTATAATTACAGGTTTTGTTCTTCTGTATGAGCAGCTGTGTAGTGAGCTAACTATTTCCAAAGTATTGTAGGAAATTAATTTATGTAAAAGAGTTTTTTGAATGTCATTTGCATGGCAGATATGAGGATGCCTTTGAGAGATTTGTGGATGAGATTAATGATTTAGCTACGTATCAGTGGTGGGAAGGATCAATCTACAGCATTCTTTCTATTCTTGCATATCCACTTGCATGGTCCTGGCTACAGCAATGCCGGAAAAGGAAATTGCAACAGCTACGTGAATTTGTTCGATCTGAATATGATCATTCTTGCCTTCGTTCTTGCCGTTCACGCGCATTGTATGAAGGACTTAAGGTACCTTGTTCCATTATATTCTTAAATTATTGTATAATTTTTTCGTATGGATATTTTTGGCTTGTTATATGTTGGTGTACTCTGGTTTTGGGGTTTAAAATAAGAACATATGCTTTTGCTGTTGTATGTTTATGGATGCAGTAACTGCATGAAGCTGATGGAAAATTAAACAAGAATTTCTATTGATTGAGATTTGATCTTTCCTGTTGGAACCTTTTTTTTTCTTTAAGCTTAAGAAGTGCTGTGTCCTTTTGTTTCATGCCAATGGAACTGAAGGTTTTAATACTGGTCCCTGTGGTGTTACTCTGCAGGTTGCTGCAACTGCTGATCTGATGCTTGCGTATGTTGACTTTTTCCTTGGTGGAGATGAAAAGATAGGTGACCTTCCTCCTCGTCTTTATCAAAGATTTCCAATTTCTTTGGTTTTTGGAGGAGATGGAAGTTACATGGCTCCTTTTTCTCTTCAAAGTGATAACATTCTTACGAGCTTGATGAATCAGGTTTGTCATTAAATGGTTGTTTTGTGAAAGGTTTTTGATAGTTTCTTTTAGTGGTTGAGTGCTGTTGTTGGTGCCTATTTTTGCCTCTTTCTGTTTTGCAGTGTGTTCCACCAACCATGTGGTATCGACTAGTGGCTGGTTTAAATTCTCAGTTGCGCCTAGTTCGCTATGGACATTTGAAACTAACTTTTGGCCATGTTATTAGCTGGCTTGAAACACATGTAAACCCTACCATAATTGCATATGGTGTACGTGTTGATCTTGCATGGTTTCAGCCAACATCTTCTGGTTATTGTCAGTACGGACTCGTGGTATCTGCCACCAGCAATGAGAATGTGCAGTACTGGACTGAAGGTCAAGATAGATATTTTCCTTCTATGGAGCAGTTAAGGTATCAACTGTTTGATAGTGTTTTTCTGCCTTTAAGTTCAAGTATAAAATTTGGGTTAACTTTCATTGTTCTTTTTCTTTTTCTTTTTTTTTTTTGTTTTTGGGGGGGGGGGGGGGGGGGGGGGCTATTTGCAGTTGGTCTGGTGCTAGTAGGGGAGGCTCAGTTGGTCGTCCAGGAGCTAGTGAATATTTAAGGATATTTGGAGGGATATTGCATGCAAAAAACTTACAGACACTTAAAATGAGGAGGGCGATTTGTTATCCCTTTTCACTTATAGTTTGCAATACCAAGCCTGTTGGTCATCAGGTTCATTTTTCTTCATTGCAGACAAATAATTGTCTTTCCTTTCTCTCACACACATTTGGTTGAAATTTTTGGAGAAAATCCTGACTAGTCTTCCTTATTATTGGCAGGATCTTGTCGGTTTGCTTGTCTCTATATTACTTTTGGGAGATTTTAGCTTAGTTTTGCTTACTTTGCTACAGATGTATTCTATATCACTGTTAGACTTCGTTTTAGTTTTTTTTATCCTTCCTTTTGCAATATTTCTTCCGTTCCCGGCGGGTATCAGTGCCTTGTTCAGTCATGGACGAAGACAATCAGCTGGCCTTGCACGTGTATATGCACTATGGAATTTCACATCGTTGATCAATGTTGTAAGTTGTTTCGAGGTTATTTTAGGCTATTTCTTAATGTTCTTTTATGCATGGTTTGGAAAATAATATTTGATGAAACTGCATGTAAATGCTAGCAGCGAAATAGTTGTGCATCCAGCAATTCGAGAAGGTTATGCTGTTTTTGCTGTTAATATCAGATTGATAATGAGTGCCATTAAGAACATTTTGCAACTAGTATAATTTTTCATGTTATTCTGCACATGGTGCGGTTAGTGGGAGTGATGTCATAATCTCCTGATTCTTTGGAGGAAATGTCAGGAAAGTTGAATGAATGCCTAGCATTGCCAGTGCTTGTTCACACTGCTATAGTTGATTTATGAGACAAATTGAAGGGTTTATTTTATAGACAGTCAATATTGCTCAAACTCACAAGTTACTTTCAAGCATTTGTCATCCTGATTATTTCTGTAATTTGCGACAGGTAACTGCCTTTGTGTGTGGATTTCTAAATTACTGGAGCCATTCAAGCAGAAAACATATGAACATTCAGTCATGGAATTTTAGCATGTAAGTATGTTTTATCTGTTATTATGGCTGTGGGTTAACTCTAGTTAAATTTATCATTAGTATTTTTACTAGTGTGGTGTGGTGTAGGGGTGATAATGGATGAAGTGTTTAGATTATATTATGGTATGTGGGTGTGCAGGGATGAAAGAGAATGGTGGATGCTTCCTTCTGGATTAGTTGTCTGTAAAATAATCCAAGCAAGACTTATTGATTTCCATGTGGCTAACCAAGAAATTCAAGATCACTCTTTATATAGCACTGATCCTGATGTGTTCTGGCAATCTTGAAGTAAAACCTTTCTTCCTTCTTTCTTTCCCTGAATACTTGCATCATAAGTAAAACAGCATTTAGGAAACCCGTTTTTCTTGCCACAATTTGGTGTGATGGATTTGAATAGTGGAGGAATTTAAGTATGAGTGGCACTTGAATTTTGTAAATGATAGATACTTCTATACATGATTTATTTTCATACATATGCAGACACACACAACAGAGTAAAGAATCAATGAACCGAACCATTGTTTGATACCCAAATCAATTAACGTGATTAGGATTTTTTATTATTATTTTATTTTGATGATTTATTTTATTGCATTCAGTTACATGGTTGAAAGATGGGAGTATTTTAGAGAGAAACAAACCCAGATTTTCTTTCATCATCATTATAGCAGTGTTATTTAGATTTTGGATAGATTTTGATGTATTTAAAATAATAATTTTAATATTGTAAACATCATATCTGTATTAATAAATAAACACCTGATCAGGAAAGATAAGTAGAATATATATATATATATATATATATATATATATATTTTTATATTTTATGGATTTTGATGTATTTGAATAATATTTTATATTTTTAAAATATTTTTTTACATTTTTTATTTTTGATAATAATATTGTTAATTTCAACTAATTTTTTCAATTATTGTATTTTTTGTAAATGTTGAAATATATATATTAGATTGTATATATTTTTCTGGATTTTTATATATTTATAGTTCTATTTATATTTTTTAATGTTTATATTTATTTGATAAAAAATATATTTTTACAAAAGGACATCACGTGACGTATATGTTAAGTATACTTTAGATATTAAATTGGGTAAAATAAAATTTAGGCACTAATATAAAAAAATGGATATATTGCAACTAGTGAATTTATATAATTATTCTTTTTAACTTCTCTAATTCAATGCTTAAATTTTTGAGGTGAAGGTTGAATACGTAATAGTTCATCAATTAACTAATAATAATTAATTATTATTTAATTATATTTTTGATAACATAAAAATACATCATTATCTAACCTTATGAAATGGAAGTAACTTTTTTAGTTAAGTTTTTATTTTCTCAAATGATATTAAAAGCACAGTGTAAATGCTCAATTCTGTACAAAGTAAATGAAAATCCAGAAATCTATAAATTGTACAAGTTTTGGTTGGAGACTTAATCTGTCAAACATGGTTATTTAATATGGTATGTTGTTTTATCGTAAGTACTTTCTAAAAATTTTAAAATTAAAAAAATTTGTTATTTTGTTATTTTATTATATTGTTTGAACTTAATAGGTATTTAAAAAATAGAGTGTGTTATCTAAAAATTAGTAAAATTTAAATATGAAATTTTAATTAGTTTATTAAATTTCAAATTAATAATAATTTAATAAAATATAAAGACTTTAACCTCCAATTTAGTCATTGAATTTTAAATTTTTAAATTGATTTTTTAAAATAAAATGAGGGTATAGTTCTACTAACTCAGTGTAACAAACCAGCTCATGAAAACTTCAAAACTCCGAGCATGACTTCTTGTTGAGCAAACATCCCTTCAAAGAATGTAGCCACACAAATCAAAAGATTGACCAAAAAATCAAATTACTAAATTACATTTTAATCATTCAATTTCAAAAAGTTATAAAATAGTCTTCGAATTATTTAAAAATTTTCATTAAGCTATTGAACTATTTGAAAGTTTTTATTTAAATTATTGAGTTGTTATTTACAAAAAAAATGTCTAGGTAGTGAGTTTCAAGCGACAATTTGATGATCGGTATGGTGAAAATTCATTAACGACCTTCAACATACCTTAGGTCAAGTCAATCTGACTTAATGTTGAAAATTAAAGAAGAAAGTTGTTCGGATTTTGACCTGTAGATTCATGACGTTCAAAGCTATCTCATTTAAAAAAAAAAAACATATAACTTGTAGAAGAGAAGGGGAATGAGAAACACCAAGCAGTGCGAACAGAAAATGTCAAACAACAACGATTTAATAGCCTAGTGACTTAAATAAAAACTTTTGAATAATTTGATGAGCATTTTTGTAACTTTTTGAAGTTAAGAGACCAAAACATAAAGTTATTAATAGTGTAATGATCTTGGGTGTAGTTTACCCGAATCAAAACTTCGTTACTCTTGTTACACTCAAACTGCTCAATATGTAACATATTCAAGCCCACAAACACTTTATAGCCAGCCTTTTACCTGACGAAGTACAGTTGTTATACCAGATTGTAACCATATCTACGACCTAACACTGAAGTAGGCTACAACACACAAATTCCTAATCCCATAAGGCTCAAAGCTTAGCTAGTTTTTAGCTAGAGAGACTGCCACTTGGGATGAAAAAGTAGCTACCTAGGATCAATAACCTTGTAAGAAAGGACATTGAGCATTTAAGGTCGTCCAACAAATTCATCACTATGTAGACTAGCAAACTTGGAACAGCCCACTTTATACCCTAGTCGGAACGGGTGGTTTCGGGACCCCTCAACCGAGTCAAAATATTTTTTTTACTGCTTTAATATATGTTACAGCATGATAGTTTATATGATATGGAAGTTCTGTTCGGGAATTTTACTGTTTGAATAGTTAATTCGGTAAAAAGGATTAAATCGCGTAAAGCGATAAATTAGAGTTCTATTTTATAAATGGCTTATTTGATGATGGCTTTATAAATGGAGGTACTTGCATGGCAATTATGCCATTTTTAGTTGGAGTGGTTGGAAATGGACAATTATATCCATATTTTATAAGGTTTTATAATTGTTTTTACAAAGGTTAAAATTGTCCTTTAATTATTATATGTTATATTAGTTAAATAAAACAAAAAAATGGTTTAAAATTTATCTCCTCTTCCACCGATTCTTAAAACAAAAGAAGGGTTTTAAAGCTTTTCTTCATTCAGCTACTTTGAGCTTCAATTGGAGGTTCGTTTTTGTCCTGTTTTCGATAATTTTTATGTTTTTGAGATCGTTGCTTCGTATATTAGTTGACTCATACCTCAATTTCTGATTTTTGACATGTCTTTGAAAAGTGCCATTGATGAATTCATGTTATTTTGATGGATTTTGATGAATTATAGAATATTATGTGGAAATATATAAGAATTTTAAAGTGATTTTTGAAGAAAATGGGTTTTGAGGATTTGAATGCAAAAAGGTAGAATTTTTGTGGTTAAAATTGTGATTAAATGAAAGATATGTACTTATAGGGACTATATAGATATTCGACTAGGTGTATTGAGGTCCTTGATGTGTAATTTGTCATTTTGTGATAAAAGGGCTATATTGAAAAATGCTGAAAATAAAGGGGTTAAATTGCAAATATGTCAAAATATATGTTTTTGGATTGAATTGAATATGTGAGTTAGTAAATAGCTGAATTTTGCATTAATTTAGATAAAGACGAATGAATCCCAGAACTTGATCGGGGAAAACAGAAAATAGACGAGTAGATATCGGGATTACGAGGTAAGTTCGTTGAATTTGGAATTTATCTTATAAATGCTATAAATGTTGTTTAATGATCATGTGTATGTATAAAGTTGTTGAATGGATTGCCTATTGAGTATATACATGTGTTTTGGAATGGAAATGTTAAATGTTTCAAGTAATACATGAATACCGAGTTCCCGTTAGAACCGTAAAAGTCGTAAGGATACAAGTGACATGTCACTAGGGCTACAGGGTGGTTTGAGTTCCTGCATTTGTTGCGGACTTACCACGTGCTCATGAGCTACACGTTTATCCTTCAGGATCACATGCTTAGTCTTCGGACTTACCGCTCAGCCTACGGGCTCACCGTTCATCCTTCAGGATTACATGTTCAGCCTTTGAGGCTTACCGTACAGGCTCGTAAGAGCATACATGACGTATTGACAGTTTTCAGGTTATATGTATATACACTGTGTGTGTATCACCCGGGTATCCTCGATACTCTTATAGGTTCAACGGGCAATACCGATATAAGTACATGAATTATAAGATGGAATGGATATATGCATATATATGAACTACATGAAAGGTATGATCCAATATATAGGACTTATATGTTCCATGAGATACATGATAGTGAATGCATTATATGTCATATGAATTATATGTTAAACTCTTGTATAAGATTGTATATGAAATCATATAGACTAATATGTGTGAGCTTGTGAAATAGATTACAAGAGCATATGAATAGAATTGGCCTTACCTGTATATGTAGGGATTACCTAAATAAATCGGTAAGTTAAATTCTAAGTTTTACGAGCTTACTAAGCTTTAGAAGCTTGCTCCGTTTATTTCTTACACTGTCTTTTAGATTCGGAAGCTAGCTCGATAATCGGACGTGTCAGAGATCGCCATCACACTATCTATCAAGCTTTGGTACTTTTGAACCTTTTGTAAATGAAATGGTCATGGCATGTATAGGCTAGTTATTAATGAATATGGTATATTTTGATAGATGACCAAGCTATGAGATGTGGCTTGGCTTATACTTTTGTAATTAGGTATTTTGAGAATGGCTTTTTTATTATATGTGCTTGTGGTAAATTATATGATCAAGATGTGTTTATGAGTTGAAATGGTAAGAAATGATTATGTATATTTTTGTGTGGATGAGTTCATGAATGTGGCTATTTTAGTTATTGAATTGTTATGCTTAGTTGGTGCAAGATTTATGATGATTTTGGGTTTATTATATGCTTGAATTGGTATGTTTTTGGGTGGCAATTTGGCTTAAACCGAGCCTATATTGTGCCACACGGCCAGGGAACATGGGCGTGTATTTCGACCGTGTGTCATCTGCACCTCAAATGTTTTGGTCAGTTTTGGTACACGGCCTAGACACACGGGCGTGTCTGGTAACTTGTAGCTGTGTGAAATTTGGCAGTATAGTCACACGGTCTGCTCTGTTTTGTACACGGGCGTGTCTAGTGGCCGTGTGAGGTAAGTCAGTTTCAACCACGGGTCATGCGATTCGGGCGTGTTGGATAGCCACGACCGTGCGAGAGGACACAGGAAAAGGAGCACGGCCGTGTGTCCCTAACTTGAAAATTTATGATTATTTTCATATCTTTTACTATGATTTCAATTTGATCCTCAATAGTTATATGCATCATTTTATGATCATTTGAAGCATGCTTTGATGTTTGAAAATACATAATGATTAATGATTAAAAAGTTCAAAATTTTTCTGATTCAGTCTGATTACATGTTTGGTAACGCTCCTTTCCTGTTCCGGCGATGGTTATGGGATAGGGGTGTTACAAAACTGGCATGGCCAGACAAGCGGTGAAAGAATAGTTCCTGAGTAGCCCCTTGAATAGCCTAGATATAAGATTATATGTGAAATTTGAATGTCGATAATGATAATGAATCGTAAAGAAAGAGAGAAAAATAGAACATACAGCTTTTATATGGAAATTCTTTCGGAAAAAAATCACGGGCAGAGGAGAAGAAAGATTCACTAACTATTGAATTTAAATGATACAAGAGGAGAGGCGACTACATTTATTTATAGGTTTAAAAACCTTATTTTAACCAAAGTCTAATAGAAGCAATGCAGTACCCCCGATTGCCACCTCAGTCCAATTTTATGCTTAACAGGGATTTCACCATTTTTTCTTAACCAGGAATTTGGGTCACAAAATCCTATCATTATATGAAACTAGTTACAACCCCTTTTTCACTATCTACATTCTCAGTTTTATTACTAGCTTAAGCTATCTTGCTTTTCGACTAGACATTTTGTTTATCTGAATATTATAGGACATTTGGAATCGTAAACTTTGACTCCCCTTAACTCAAATTTATCTAACATAAACATCCCACCCCAAAATCCAATCTATGTACCTCATTAAATTGTTTTCCAATTGGATCCAATTCATGTACCCCAAAACTAATAATCCAATCTATTACTATTACATTTAAAATGATAAATAAGTATATGATATTTGCATTAAAAAAGAAGAAGAATTAACATAGCAAACCATACCTACCGATCCTAACAAGAATTAATAGAAAAAGGATATCCAAATTATTCCCTTTATTTTTTTGAAAAAAACTTCATTGTAAGTGTCGTTGAAGGTAGGTTGAGTCTTGGATCTTCAGCGAAAAATATTGTTCATTCAGGATTTAGTTTTTCTTTAGGAAACACCTCGGTTGATGTAGATGCGACCTAGAGAAGTGTCAATTGTAACATCCCTATACCTGGTTCGACCCAAGGAACCTGATATAGGAATATTACATTTGGTGTCAAAGTGATTTTAGCTAATCACTAATATATTTGAACATTAAAAAAAATTATAACTTATATTTTAGTCCTTACTACTTGGAACACACTTGATCTTCCTAAGTACATGCAATTCTATTCAAAATTTTGAAACATACCCTCTTGGCACTTGGAGATGTGATGAGATAGATGCTCACAACCTCAATTACAACTCTTCAAAATCACTATACCTAATCTGCTCACTGAAATCAAAACTATATACTGAGTAAAACTTAGTATTATTTTTATAATCTGAATACTTAAAGATAAGAAAATACAAATATACAATTGAAATATAAACACATATTAATATTTAAATATTACAACAACCATATCATATTTCATTTGTTTCACAAATATCTCAATTCTCATACTTGTTATATAAATAGGTTTTCACAATTTATTTCACATTTCATTATACAATTCACTATTTCACTTCCATTTCTCATACCATGTCATTTCAATATTAATTATAAAACTTTATTATTCATTTACCCCTATTAACACGACTCGGACTTGGACGGATACACGGACCCAACTAAAACACACCAGTTTGGCACCTAATGCCGTATCAAATAATTCGAAGTAATAAATTGACACACAGTGTCTCATCGGCTAAACTAAAGTAAATTGAAACCTAGTACCTCATCAAATTAATCTTGTAACACCCTAAACCCGGCCTAGACGTTATGGCCGAATCTGGTGATGTCATATGAGAGTGTTTTTCGAAATCGCATTGTCCTAAAAACTGTTACAGTTATTATCTTTTACTTAACTCTGAAACACGTATACCGATTGATTTGCTTAAAAATCTTTCTTTTATGCGGAAGCTTTTAAAATCATTCAATATCTTTTTTTTTATGCAGAAGCTTTTAAAATCATTCAATTTTCTAGAAACCCATTTATACGTACAAAAACCCTTAGTTTATTTTAGGGAAAATGCATTTTGTTGTGTTACAGATTAATAGTCCATAATAACAGTTTAAAATCCCAAAATAAAATCAAAAGTCCAAGTCCATATTATAAAAATAATCCCAAAAGAATAAACAAAACAGTAAAGGTTTTAAAGTCATAAACCGAAATAAATATAGCAGTGGTCACTGTTGAGCCCTCCGCTGCACCGATCCATCTACTGCTGAGGATTACCTGATAGATAAAACAAATGAAGGGGTGAGTTTTCACAAACTTAGTGTGTACATCCCCACAGTACAGCATACATATAAACAGATAGTAGAATGCAGTCATAAATCGGGCTTGAGCCCTTTATAAAATCAGTGTGGGCCTTGGCCCACTCAGAACAGAATCAGATATAATTGGGCCTTATCCCATACAGATATCACATGCATAACAGATCAGAAATAGAAACATGTCCACCAACCCTGCACACCATCTCCGTCCAACCTTACACACCATGTGGGGATAAAATCAACCCATCCAACCTTACACACCATAAGGTACAGTAAAACGACACATAACATATATTTGTAGCATAGCTGCCAAATAACAGGCTAGAAGCCTTTCAGTTACTTCCTACACTTTATCAACAATCCCACCCCAATGCAATGGAACATAATATCATGGCATGCTAATATGCAGAACAAAAAACATACATTCATATCCAATACAGTATCGAAACACATGCTACGTATAACATGTTAACACATATGTCACAATATCAGAATGCAGAACGGGGTCTAAGATATCCTTACCGACCCTACAACAGGTCATAGTCGACTTGGGCGACCCGTGCAACCGTTCAGTATAATTCAAAAAAATGGGCTCACACGCCCATGTGGCCCACACTGCCCAGATTGGCCACACGGCCTGACCCAAAATTTCACACGTCCGAGTGGTTCACCCATATGGGCCTACACGCCCGTGTGGCCCACACGGCTCAATTGGCCTAGCCCGTGTCTCGCACAATGTCGCGTGCGCACGGCCTGACTCGTCGATCACACGACCGTGTCTCGCCACATGGCCTCCACACGGGCAGTCCACACGCCCGTGTGACGTCGACAGCAAGCTTTTTGGCTTTCGTCAAAACCCGTTTTCAATGCAATTGGAGTACACACCTGGTTAGTTTTCGATGCCTAAGCACTCCTGAGCCCTTCCAAACCTGAAATCAACAATCCAAAGTCCAATTTTCAGTCACTTAATCCGATTTGTTAAGAACAACTAAATCCTAAAACCTACGATAACTTTACCTTTAACGAACAAAGACGATTCCTTGTGATTTAGAACTCTGGTTAGTGATCCACAGGACCTCGATGGACTCCTAAACAGAAAATAATCACTTAATAACTTGATGAAAACGATATTCGAGTTAGCAAACAGAGACTTACCAACCAACCACCACGCCACCGAAACACAAATGTCATAACCGCCACTTCATTTTACATATCATCCACTTACGTCCATTTCTAATCTCAAGTCCTCATAAAAACATTATATTCAATCAAAGATAACAAAGTTTATAAAATTAATACAAATATTAAAGTTTTACAAATAAGACCATTGGAGGACTTGAGTTTACCCACTTTATGTATATTTCATATTTATTTCTAAATTGTGCCAATCAATTTAATTCTTCATAAATTTTAAAAAAGAATTCAATATCACATCATTAATTAATAATTATTCATTTATTATTTTATCAATTCGTTTAAACATACTCACATGTATTAATCATTCCATCACTTACAACCATTTCGAAACATTTCAAATTCATCTTCTATATATATATTCATATATTTTTCCTCTTCTCCATTCCACATATTTTATGTATATATTTATTAGAATTTTTAGCTTTTTAGTATATAACATGCTTATATGTAATATTATCTATAATTCCACTATTTACTTATGTGTTCATATCAAAACTGTCCACTTGAGTCACAGTCACTAAATTATTTATATCTTGAGCTACAGAATTTGAAATTAAGATTCTTTTGATATTATTGAAACTAGACTCAAATATATTTTTACCATAAAAATTTTAAAATTTATAATTTAGCCAATCAGTACAGTAAATTCTTCAAATTTGTCCTTGTTCTGTTGCTTGACAGCTTCGACCTTTATTTACTTAAAATTAATTATCTCTTAGTACGAAGTTTGGATGATGTTTTTATTTGTTTCTCTTGAAAATAGACTCATTAATAATTTAAAAATATAAATTTAAACCCATAATAATTTTGTTTACAATTTTTCATGATTTTCCAAAGTCAGAATAGGGAAACCCGAATCCACTCCGACCTTGTTCCACAAAAATTAATATATCTCAAACTATAAAATTTTGTTTCTTTCACCGTTTCTTCCATTTGAAACTAAACTCAATAAGCTTTAATTTCATATTTAATTCAATCTATAAATAAATTTTTATAATTTTTGGTGAATTTTAAAATGTAAGTCACTACTGCTGTCCAAACTATTTTAATGAAAATATATTTTTTTCCAATGGTTCTTTGCACTATATTTCATTCAATCACACATAATTGCCATACTTTTGATTACTATACAATTTAGTTACTTATGTTTATGTGTAGATTACATATTCATTTCTTAATCTTAGTACTTTTCACCATACAAATCACATTCTCTCTTACCAATTTAGTGTTTCAAGTCTTTATTCTTCATCAAATACTTTCTATTTCTAGTATTTAGATTAAATATATATTTCATACATCTTACTCAAAACATCTTTAATTCAATCGATTGAAATACAAGTAGGTTTAGTATGAAACTTACCTCCCTTGTCAAGAATTTTTTAATTTCTTCATTTCCATGCATTTTTCATCTTCACCACTTTCCTTCCTTTTTCTTATCATTTTCTCCACTTTCATCTACTATTTTCTTGCCTCTAAATTGATGAATATATTCTCTAAAATCTCTAGTTCATCTTCTCTCTTTAATATATAAGGAAATTTTAAAAAATTTTGGGTAAAAAAATAGGTTTTCATGGAAAATGACTAAATTGTAAAGAAAAGAAAAGAAAACTTCCTTTCTCACCCTTTCACTCACGTTGGAAGGAAGGATGATAAATTTCCTTCATCCTTCCTTTCTTTCTATACAACCATTTTCTAAATAAAATAATAATAAATATCTAAGTAAAATATTAATAAAATAATATTTAACTAATTAATTAATTAAAAAACACCAAAATAACATCAACATTATCATTACATTTTAGAATTCTCCCTTTTATTAATTGACTATTTTGTCCTTTATGATCTTTCAAAATTTCATCCTTAAATAATCACTTAATTTGGTAAAATTACAATTTAGTCCCTTACAATTCTTCACTTATTCAATTTGGTCCCTGCATGCCAATTCCATATCTTAGTAAATTAGATTATTTTCACTTTTGGTCCTTTAACTTTCTCATTTTTACACTTCGATCCCCTAAATTTTGAATATTTACACTTGAGCCAAAATTTTTTCACATATTTACGATTTAGCCTTTACTTTAAATCAATATACTAAAACCTACTTCTTAGTTATCATCATCATCATCATCATCATTTTAATACTCCTCAATATTCTCTTTTATCATATTTATATCATTTTCTCATTTTACCGAAAAATCAATTATATATTATTCAACTTATTACTACTTTTATTATATATCAATTTTAGGGATGTTACATTTATACTTGTGCAATAGAACTTTTTGTATATTTACAATTTAGTCTCTTCCTTAATACATCATGTCATGCTTCTTAATTTAATTCTCTGTTGATATATTGCAACTTTCATTTTCTTTGATCTTATACCTTATTTCGCTAAGATTTTATATCATATTATTTTCGACCAAGGGGGTTTTGAGGATGTTACAGAACAAATTTAAAAGGAATCAATGATATCATATGAGGGTAATACACACATGGCGAGGTCATTGGACAAAGCAGTTGGATGAATTGTTTACGTAAAGAGTATATAATACTGGCTCCATTATTAAGTAAATTGTGAATTATTGAAACAATACTTTTGGACATAATTGTAATTGTTCGAGCCTAATTGTATATGTCCGATTGGTCCCTCCGTTATCTCAACAAAAGCTCAATCAGATTGCATTTAAATTAGAAGAAAATTCTACGACTTTGGAAATAATTTAATTGAGTTAATTTATTCAACATGGAATTAAATTAGATGATTGTGTGAATTGTTCAATTAGAGAATTTGATTAAAGAATTATCTTGAAAAACTAATTTGAAAATTTTTAGTTATTTCTGGAAAAGTTAATTTTGATCAAGTAAAATTAAATTAATCAAATTAATTAAAATAAATATGATATTTTTTTAAAATTCATTTTCAAGCCAGACAACGAGCTAGATGAGTAATTGAATTTGAAAATTGGATCTGAGAACCAAAACCCAAGACTGAAACCCAAAAACTGGTTGAATCGGACTTTGTGTATGAAACTGGGCCCATGATCCAACTGGAGTTGGATCAGATCAATCGAGCCGTCATTGGCTCGAACCAAACCAGTAGCAGTTGAACCAGCTAGGCCCATTCAGGCAAAACGATGATGGTTCGGGGTGCCAGGGGAGTCACGCCGGCGTTGGCACCACTGAGCACGGTGGTTGTGACAACGATGATTCGACGACCAGTGGAAAGTCGGCGATGGTGGTTAGTGGAAAAATTAGAATCCTAGTGGGACTCTACAAGGTAACTTGATTTCAACTTAACTTTTTTAAAAATAATATTATTTTAATGAATTTAATATTAAATTTAATTCAATATTTATCTATGTAGTATTTTATTAATTGAATATTAATATGAGATATTAAATTTAATTTAATATTTATCTAGAAATTATTTTATTAATTTAATATTAATGTGATTAATTCTAATTATAATTGAACCCTTTTCTAAATTCTCCCTATATAAAGAGAGAAGTTTCAAGAAATTATTTTCAACATTATTCTCATACACTTGAATTCAATAAAAGTTGTTGAGAGAAAATTCTCTAAAAAAATTATTTCAAAAAATTTCTAGAAATATTCTTGTTATTTACAACTTGACCCTAGATTTAGAGGAATTACGAAATTGCCCCACTAGTAATTTTGTGAAAAATTTTCTAATTTGAAGTGAGTCCATACTCAGTAGATGTGAGCTTGAGGGTAGCAGAGAAGACTACTCTGTCAAAGCGTTTATACTAGACGAATCATAAATGTACGATTTTGATTAAGTGTTTATTACTTTAGATGACACTACTAAGTTCTTATTTTTGGAAAAAATATTAGTACTCTGGTTTTCCCGTAAATCTATTTTCCATTGCATTTTCCGAATCAATTTCCTAAAAATTAGTATCAAAGTCAGGTTGTGTTTTATCTACAAGTATAAACAAGTAATCAAAATAGATTTCTCTTCTTCATAAATGCTTTGATTACATAAAAAATGACATTCTTTAGATTTTATGCATGTTTGGAGTTTTATATGAGAATTGATGCAATATTATATATTTGTTATATAATTGTTATTTTTGTGTCAAGGTTGTAATTCTTAGGAAATAGACAGTGGGCTATCATCTCCATATAGAACTATTTTTTAATTCATAGAATTTTTGTGAGTCAGAAATGAACATAAAACTTAAATGTAATTTTTTTAAAAAGAGTCATTGACGAGGAGAAGATGAAGCAATGGCGGTTAAAGACCTAAAGAATGATTTGTGGTGAAAAACTATGCAGTTTTGTTTTTATATTTGTTTTATAATTACCCATATCTCTTTATATTTGTTTTATAATTGTTTATAGTATTTATATTATGTTATATTATAATTGTGATATATATATGTATGAGATGATCAACAGTTGATTGATTAAAAACATAAGAAGTGTGGTAATGTAAAAATACATGTGTTTTATTGTTTCATTCACTTTTTTAGGTTATTCGATTGTTATGAGAAGTGTGGTAATGAGAAGGTGCATGTCTAGGATTGACTTTGGAAAAGAAAGACTTGGTTTTTAAATAGTCAAATAAGACTTTAAATAGTCAAATAAGACTCACCTACCTTTCTTAGGACCCTATTGGTGCACTGTTCACATTTACTTCTTTAGTTTTTTCCTTAAAAGAAAAACTATGGAGAATCAATTTTTTTAATGATTGATTCTTATTAATGAATGAATGAATGAATGTGAATATTATTAAACTGTCGTAGCATACCATGCATATATTGGAAGCATGTCATATATATTAGGTAAGAATGTCATACGGACTATTGTATGATCATTCTTAAAATCTGAGATAAAAAAAACCTTGCATGTTTTTTAAAATATTGAGGGGGAGAAGGTTCTTGAACAAGACCTACGGCTTCCATTGATGGTCCCTAAGTGATAACATGATAAAGTTTCGAGTCGATTCCTACCTTGGCTTCACCCCAAGGTAAACTTTATCATGTGGGTTCACTGGATGGGATCTCCTTTTAAGGACAACTATTCATGTATGACTTTTAGTGAGATTATCCTAAGATGACTCACAATTGAAAGTATGTTCATGATAGGTGTTGAGTCAATAGTTAAATGAAAGCATGTTCATGAAAGCAATGCAACTCTTCAATATTTGATATGAATTTATTGCGTGTCTAAGTTTTAAATATTTCAATACTTTAATAGAAAAATAAAACGAGGAGACAACGAATACGTGCTTCAAAATGCATTTCAGAAGATGCATTTTCGTTGAATGATAATGAAACGCTTTTCGGTGCTCAAAAATGTATTTATAGATCAAATAATTTCATCAAACGCGTGCTTCAAAAGGTATTCAGTGCTTCAAAACATGCTTCAGATCTTACTCAGGATTCCTGAGATCAAGGTACTTTTTAGCAGATTCTAGTGGAAATGGTAAGAAAACTTGTCCAGCTGGGCGAGCTTTCTTGTTAACATGGTAGGAAAACGCGTCTGGTTGGACGAGCTTTCTTACCATTTCACTAAAGTTTGCTAAGAAATACCTTGATATTGGGAATCTCAGATAAGATCTGAAGCACGTTTTTCAAATATTCGATGAAAACACTAGTCCTACGACGCATTTTCGACCACAATGATTTATTCCTTTACAATCTCACCCTTCATTCGCGCCTATAAAAGAGGGCTTTCCCTCCATATTCCATCATCCCTAAACTCATCATCTCTCGAGACCTCCATCCCTCCACTTTACAATATTACCCACTTTCAATTTTTTTTTCCTCGGTTCAGTGTTAAAAATTTTTGTTACTAATAAAATTTTCGATTTGAGATATTCTTGAGTCGTCGGAGATGTGATATCGCTTCGAGACGCACATTTTATATATCTTCCTAAGATAATACCATTACCACAAAAACCTATCTTGTGAAAGTCAGGTTTCGGGTGATTTTACTTTATACAGTCATGGGTGAAAGTCTACGTAGAGGTCTCGCTTGACATTCATTATAAGGTCATGGATCAGAGTATAATATGGGAGCTAGTTAACGGTCATTATGCGGGCATAAGCTCAAACTTTTTGGATACCTGGAAATATTGCCTTATAAATACCATACAGAAGTTTTAGGGCGTAATTATAGGGAAAAACTATGAGGCTTCTCGCTATAATCGGCATAATTTTTTTCTCTATTTCCACGCAACCGGTATCTTTAACCTTTCTTTTTATCCGAAGGCTAGCACGTTGTGGACGTAGAAGGACTCTCAAGCAGATAGTGACTAGTTGTGATGCAATAAATGTGATACTTCTTTCGGGGTGACAACGATTTTTGTTATTAAACAACCTATTAATAACTATAATTGTTGTCGTGCCGACCTGAGTTCCGGAATATCCTCTCTCCACCTAACAGTCCTCTTGTGTCCACCTCAGTGTCAGCCTTCGGATAAAAATGAAAGGTTAAAAATATTGACTGCCTGGAAATAGAGAAAACAAAATTACGTTGACTACATCGAAAATCTCTCCGTTTTCCCTTATGATTATGACCTCAATCTTATGTATGGTATATATAAGACATCATTTGCAGGTATCCAAAAACTTTGAATTCGTGACTGCATAACAATCGTCATTTGGCCCCTGGTTATACTCGAACTCATGACCACATCACGGCCGCTGACTGGGACCTCTACTTAGACTTCGACCCGTGACCGTATCAAACACTGTCACCGCGAAACCTGACTTCCATAAGATGGGTTTCTGAGGTAATTGTTCTATCCTAACATGACATATGAGATGTATTTGTTTTGAGACGTATTATCGCATCACCGACCCCTTATATCTACATATAAACTTTTTTAGTTTCACTCATAAACCTTAAACCCTAATTTTTAACAAAAAAATCCTAACTTTAACCCTAAAAAAAAAAAAAAAGGCTAAAGAGAGAGTGTGTGAAAGCGTGCTCTAAAAAATAACCTATTTCACTATATTTCAAAAAAATAAAAGACCTTTTGGCCAATTAAAAAAAATCGGCATATACTACTAATTTAGCCAAAAATAAATTTAGTTTTTAATATTTATATATTTTTAAATTTGTTTCTTTTTCCAATTAAATTTCATTTCAACTTTAAAAAAAAGTCCAATTTGACCATTAACCATTCAAAAAGAGTTGAGGTATTGCTTTTTAATGAAAATATTGACTAAAAAAATTAACATGCAAATACACGTTTACTTCATGTCTTATTTTTTTTTTTTGAATTTTTACTTTCTTTTTTTTTATTTGAAAATTTTTATAATTTTTAAAATATTTATTAACGTGACACATAAAATAAACTTAATATATAGATTGACCATTGAACTGGATAACTTTTCTCGTATTGGCCCTTGAACTTTTTCTGATTCACATTGGTACCTAATGTTGGCATCCATTATATAGATTGGTTTCTATACTAACACTGATTGCTTTTTTTTTTGAAGAATTTGTGATGTGGATGACCATGGGGCTAACATGTGGACAAATAATGAGACAACACGTGGATTCATCTTTAACGAATTTTAATTTTTTTTAAAAAACCTTAAAAATTCAATTTTTTTTTAAATTTGTTAAAATATAAGAATTTTTTTAAATATATATAAATTGAAAATAAAAATAACAAATTTAGTTAAAATTTCAAAAAAAATAAAAAAATAAAAAAGTTTAATAAATAAATAAATTTGGTTTAATTTTTAAAAAAATTATAAGAAATCATAAAAATATAAAAAAATTTTAAAATATTTTAAACATTAAAAAAACAAAAATTGACCGGTTGGCGTTGGTCAACTCCTTGTCAGAATCAATCAATGTTGGTTAAGCTTAGTCAACTTTGGTCAACGCCTAATCAATTTTTCATTTTTTTTTTGTAAATTTCTAAGAAATTGACTTATATATATATATATATATATATATATATATTTAGAATTTAAAAATTTTTTATTTTTATAAGTTGAATATTTAAAGAGAAAGTTTTAAATGTTAAAATTTAACTTAATTTTTTATTTTCATATTTTATTTTTTTACATATTCAAATGTTTTTTTTTGAATTTTTATAATTTATAATATCTCTTAAAATTTAAAAAATTTCTATTTTTTTAAATTAAGGTTTTTCAATGTTTTAAAAATAATTAAAGATGAATTTATATATGGCTTCCAAAAATAAAAGAAGGTATTAATATAGAGAATAATATATGTAACAGATGTCATCCTTAAAAACTAATATGATAAAAAAGAAAAAATTGAGAGCTAATGTGAAAAAAATTATCAAGGAGTGAATCTATATATTAAACTTAAGATAAATAATATAATATTTACATGAAAAAGAAGAACTAAATTATCACACGAATTGCGACATTAACATAATTAAAAAGATAATATTTTAATCATCATAATGGTTAAAAAGAAAATGAGAGCGAAGTTAACCAAATATATTAACTGGTTTAAAATTATGATTTATATTTTATAAACATTAATCCTTTAAGTAGCAGTGAGTGTGATTGGTGTGAATCCAGCCATTTGAGTTTCCAGTGTTTATAATTTATTTTTTCTTTGCTCTTCGTATTCTCATCTCTGTTTACAACAATCATTCTCTGCACCTTCCCTTTAAATTTGCTTAATTTCTCCCTTTTCTTTTACTTTGATTTCCACTCTCTTCCTTTTTTACAGTAAAAGAAAAGAAAAGCTGCACCTTTATTTTCTTTTTTCTTGAATCCCATTCTCTTTTGTCTTCTTTTATTCGGAAAAAAGAAAAAAAAACCTTTGTTCTTGTTCATTTCGACTTTGAAAAAGAATTTCTCATCAAGAGAAGAAGATGAAGAAGAAGCTCTTAATAAATCTTGTGGTTTAATCTATTTGAGGTAAGTTTTGAGACACGAATCTCTTCTTTAATAATTTCGAGGTGATATAGTAAGAGTAATTTCTAGAGTAACAATTACACGAGTGTGTAGTGGAGTCTGTGAAGATATTAATTAAGCAACTCAGTTGAAAATTTTATTTATTTTCATTTACAAATTAAATAAATTCAGTGCCATATTTCCCTTTTCAGTTCAATCTGATTCTCTTTTATCTGCCTCAACTTTTTAACAACTTCATTTTTATTATTTTTTGGTTCACAGTTTCATTAACATCTTACAATGATTTCAGTGGGGTTAGTTTGGTTCTTAGACAGACATTGCAAGGAAACGTTTAAAGTGTTGGACTGTTGGTAAGTTTCTATATACTTTCAAAGGAATAAGACATTATTGTATCATTTTTGTTTTTTCAATTCTCAAAGGAATAAGTTATGGATTTGTCTCTTTGCTTAGCCAATTAATTATAAACAATATATTTGTTTATTGATTATTAGTATTGGTGTAGCGGCAAATGACTTGCATTGCTTTAATCCTTGTTGATATCAGGTCCCGAGATTACTCAAATATATATAACAAAAGGAATATGTATTATTCTCACTGGTTTCTTTCTACTTTCCTTCAACTATTTTTCATTTCATATTTAAGAGTTGGAGCATTTTCTTTGAAGCAGGCAGAGCACCCTTTAAGCCTCGCTTAAGAATACATCTTCATCTTAATCATAAGTAGTGAGTCTCAACTTTTTCATTACTGTTTTCGAGTCTCATTTTTTTAGGCATTTAGTGCATATTGTCTACCATTGTCCTTAGGCTGAGCAGAATTGCTATTTGAATTCAGACTAACGACAATGCCCGAGTCTTTCTTTATTGGCGCTGCTACTAATGCCGTGGGAGCACTGATGGTAGACTACTTGGTGAAGCCAATAGAACGCCGCGTTCATTACTTATTTGGTTTCCATAAGATTGTTCAAGAGCTCCATGAGCAGCAAAACAATTTGAATAGAGAACAAACTCGTATACAAGAAGACATCAAGGAGGCTAAACTGAATATTCAAACACAAGTGATTGAGAAATACGTAGAGGACTGGTTGACAGATGCAACAAATGCCTTGAATAATATACAGAATTTGGAAGCTAGAATTGAAGAAAATAAGAGATGCTTTCGTTGGTGTCCTAACTGGAGTTGGCAATATCAGTTAAGTAAGAGCATGGACGAGGAGATATTAGCCATTATTAAACTCGTAAATAACTCCAAATTTGAACGAATTGGGCACCGCGCTGAGCTTCCTGGTTTAGAGTTCTTCACATCTAAGGGTCTTGTAGCCTCCAAATCTTCAACTACTGCTTTCAATAAGATCATGAAGGCCTTGAAAGATGCTGAAGTCAACAAAATCGGAGTATGGGGGATGGGAGGGGTAGGTAAAACCACCTTAGTTAAGGAGATAGGCAATAAAGTCAAAGGATTTGGTCAGCCTATAATGGTTGTTATATCCAGAATTCCAGATATAGGCGAAATTCAAAACAAAATTGCAGATGGCATTCACTTGAAATTTGAAAAAACAACCAAAGATGAAAGAGCGAAGGAGTTATGGTGTAGACTGAAAGCGGGAAAGTTCATCATAATCCTCGATGATTTGTGGAATGAGTGGAATGATGATGAAGATTTAAGAAAAATAGGGATTCCATTGGTTGAAAATGGGAAGGGCTGTAAAATCATTTTGACAACACGTCGTTGGATGGTATGCAAATCTATGGAATGTCAAGTTACTATTCAAATTGATTTTTGGATGATGATGAAGCATGGGCTCTCTTCAAAATGAATGCTAACCTTGATGAAAACGTTTCAAGGAATATCATTGAGGAGGCTGAGAAAATTGTAAAAGAATGTAATGGTCTACCTGTAGCGATTGTAACACACGGAAGGTCTTTAAAAGGTACTAAAACTCAGAAAGGATGGGAACTAGCTCGCAAAAAACTTGAGAGTAGTAGATTAATGGAAATTGGGAACGTTGAAGAGGAAGAAAAAAATGCCTATATGTGTATTAAGATGAGCTACGAGTACTTGAAGAAGGAGGTGACCAAGCGATGCTTCTTATTGTGTGCTTTATATCCGGAGGATCACTCAATTGATGTGGAAGACTTGGTGCGATATGCTTGGGCATTGGAGTTATATGGCAAGGTTGACTCAGTTGAAGAAGTGAGGATTCAAGTCTTGGAAGCCATTGATTACCTCAAAGATTCTTGTCTATTATTAAAAGATACGCAATGGTACGATCCCCTTTCATGAGCTGGTATTTTTAGTATTCTAATAAGTAGAAATGTCTAAAACACTAGGTAGAACTATCTAGCTTAGTCCACAAGCTTAATGAAACTGAAACAGACCCTCCTTTGGTTGAGCTTGAGAAATATTCTTTATTTATAGATAATATATTTTAGTTTTTAATTCTAAAATATTTTCAAAATATTAAAATATGAATATGGTATTTTACTAATGGTCAAAATATTCTCTAAGTCCCTATACTTTTGCACGTTTCGAATTTAATCCCCTACTTCTATTTCCAAGAATTTAGTCCCTTACTTTTTGGATTTAAAAATTCAATTTCAATTGCTAACATTGTTAAAAGTTTTCTGTTAAATTTATTAAGGTTACATTTTGAAATACCAAAAAAAAAAAAAAAAAAAAAAAGACACAATGAACTCAAATTTAATAAAAGAAATAACAATTGGACTTGCATTTTTAAATCTAAAAGACAAGAGGGATTAAATTCCTGGAATTTAAACTACTATTTTTTATATTTTTTTTTAAGGACTGAAGTACAACAATTTCATTTGGGTGGGGGGCAAAACATAAATTTTCCATTTTATTAGTTTATAATTTTACAATTTTTGCAAGGACTAAACTACAATTTTTCCATTTTGGATCCAAATCCCCTACCTGCCTTAACCCCTGTCAGCTCCCTTGATTGTGATTCATCGGAGGTATAAACTTGTTAAGAAAACAACATTGGTAAACAGGACATCTAGTTCTACCTATTAAGCCCGCCTGTCCTTTGCTAAGACAAAATTTTCCGCATCTTTGTTTCCAAGATTTTATATCATACAAAACATATCCAAGATATATGCTATAGGTAAATTCGATATTTTGCTTTTGCATTTTTTATTATTTTTTCCTCCTATTGTTCCTTTTCTTGTTTCTTTATCTTTTAAATTTCTAAATATTGTATAATAAAAAATATTATTCAACATATTCACTTTTGTTTTGGCTTGATTAGGTACATTAAGTTACATGATTTAGTTCGTGATGTTGCTTTATGGATTGCATCCGAAGAAGAAAGTGGATTTATGATCAAATCTAGATTGGAGTTACTAAATGAAAGCTTTGAACCTTGTAGAGCGATCTCATTGCTGAACATTGAAGAAAAAAAACTTCCTGGGAGATTGATACCTTCGAACCTTGAGATGTTGTTGCTTAAGAACTGTGATGTTCAAGGTACATGTTTTCAATGGATGAAAGAATTGAAAGCGTTAAGTCTTACAGCTGACAAACATTGTCCTGTGGGGATGATTTCCTTGTATGCCCTTACTTCTCTACCAAAACTTCGTGCTCTACATTTGGAAAATTTTGAGGACTTCTCATTCCTTAGAAACCTAAGGACACTTGAGGTTCTTAGTTTGCGTGGTTTAGGATTCGAGGGTTTGTCAAATGAATTATGGAGGTTGGAAAATCTGAAGATATTGGATTTAACCGATTGTACATTTCGCTCCAGGTTTCCCCCAAACGTCATTCAAAGGTTATTGAAGCTAGAGGAGCTATATCTAAAAGGTTCAAACATTTGTGAGACAATTGTTGATATACTTGTTCAGATAAATTTCTTATCTAGGTTGACTGCATTATCCTTGAGGCTATCATTAGATCATGTTACGGGTGACGTTGTGTTTCCTAAATTGGAAAGATATGATATATTCGTAGTGGATCCTTATAAACTTAAATGTGATCTTTTTTCCATTACAGAAAAATCCTGGAAAATTAAGGGACCGATTCTTTTGAATGTAGTTTCTCTCTTGCCTGAGAATTTAGAGTCTTTTGAAGTGTTAGATAACATACATAAGTTTCTGGAATGCTTGATTGATAAAAGTTTGAGGCTTTCAAATTTGAAGCTGTTATATTTGCATAATTTGTCTAACTTGAGTTGTATTGTGGAATTGCCAACCCAACATGTAAGGCTTGAAGGTTTAGTTGATTTGAGGATAACAAATTGTCCAAGTTTGAAATCACTCTTCCCACTTTCTCTTGCTCAAAGTTTGGTGCTCTTAGAAATCCTTGAGATAACTAACTGTCCTAGATTGAAGCAAATAGTTACAGAAATGGAAGGTGATGAAGAAAAAATATCGTCAAGCATCAATTCTAATAATTCTTTGTGTTTCCCAAATTTAAGGGAACTCTACATAAGAAACTGTTATGGCTTGGTGTATATTTTTCCAACTTTGATGGCACCGCAAGGGCTTCCACTACTAGAAAATCTTGCTATTCATCGTTGCCCTCAATTAAAACAAGTGGTCAGACCTAAAGAAGGAAGGGTGGAAAATGATGTTGTGCTTCAACAACTGCAGTCTTCGAAACCTTTGATGCAGTTTTCAGTGTCGGCTTGCCCTTTGTTAACTGATTCATTTGTTCATTTAGACGTTGAGAAGGCTTGCTTCAAGGTACTTTCTTTTTCTCCTTGATTTCGTTTATTCGCTTAAGATTTATGCCTGTAGTGAACACACATTTTGGTGATATGTATGTTTACTCTAAAGCACATATAAAATCAATTAATCCTTAGTTTAATAAGTATTTATTGCTAACCGGCATATATATATAATTTCTTTTTTAATTATGTGATGAATTATAATTAGGAGGTTCGATTATCGACATTCAAGGAATCGTTCAGCAGTGCAAAACACCTTGAAGTACACTATGCAATTGAGGATCATAATCTGGTTCCAGATGCAAAGGGAGACGGACTAAATGGATTAACGTCCCTTCAACTCAGGGATTGCAAGGATCTTGAATGCTTGGTTGATATCACAACAGGGAATGGGCCAACTTTTGCATTCACTAATTTAAAGAGATTAAGTATAGAAGATATGTTTGGTTTTGAAACCTTATGCAAAGGTCACCACCCTCCACAAGGTTTCCTCCAAAGTCTTAAGGTTGTAAACATAAAAGGGTGCAGAAAATTAGAAATACTCTTCTCACCTTCGGTTACTCAAAGCCTAGTGTTTTTAGAAGAACTCACGATAGAATTCTGTCGTGAATTGAGAACCCTTTTCTTGGTGCTGGAAAATGACGGTGGAATAAGATCAAGCAGCTGTTTTCCTCCTTTCTGCTTGCCGAAACTGAAAACTCTTTACATCCGTTTGTGTTCAAAGCTAGAATATGTTCTGCCAATCACTTTAGCTCAAAGTCTTCCTGCTCTTGCATCGATTTTGGTCTTTGGTTGTGATGAATTAAAGCATGTATTCAGCATGCCAAAAGAACAAGATGGAGTTGAACATCATGGTATCATGCTCCTTCCTAGTCAACAATATCTACGACTTTCAGGCTTAGAAAACTTGACTAGTTTTGTCCCAGAAAACTTTTTTGTCAAGGCACCAGCTTTGAAAAGCTTAGAAGCTTACGACTGTCCTAAAGTGATGAACTTCCACATTCAACAAGTTAACAAGTAACTGACATTAAAGGTACATTCCTTTCTCTTTTTCTTTTCTTTATTTGATTTTCATTCTGTTGATTAGATATTAAAATGCGTCTTCAAATATTTTATCTTAAGCCAAGTTTATAAAGATATTTCTATGTTCCACATAAATATTATTTTATTTGATTTTTTCTAATTAATAGCAAAAAATAATTATGTGTAGAAATTTTTAACTGTTTATATAAAATTGAATGTTCTAAACCATATGTATTTTATTATGATTTAATTAATATATATATTTTTAAAAAGTAATTGAAAAAAGGCCAAAATTGAGAGAAATTGATTGCAAAATCAAGAATAAAATTGATGCTATTCTTTCAAGTCAATGTACAGGTAGTGTGTTTGTTCTTCTAGTTATATGATTGAATTAATGACTCAATTGGTATCCCAATCTGTTGTCATATTAGTATCCAATATCTAATTGGTTCGTTAATTATTTTTGTTTTGTGATTTTTCATTCGTATTTATGTGATGAATTCTGATTAGGGGAATGGATTATACGTATTCAAGGAATTGTCATGCAATACAAATCTCATTCCAGATGTACATTCAAGACATCTAGATGGATTGACTTCCCTTGACATTTACCACTGGTGGGGTGGTGAATGCCTGGTTGATAAATCACAAGCAAAGATGGGTATCTTACAAAACCTTAAAGATTTGAGAGTTAGTTACTCTAGTATGTCTGAAGTATTCCGAATTGATGAAGGCCTTTGTAATAGAGAAGAAAATCAAGCACCACGACTACTTTTAAATTTGGAGCAGTTGCGGTTAAAGCGTTTACCATATTTGAGATGGATAGTTCTAGGCCCCACCCATTGTGTCAATCTCCAAAGCCTAAAGGTTTTAGAAATAACCCATTGCAACAAATTGACATCTATCTTCTCAATATCCGTTGTTCAAACCCTAAGGTTGTTGGAAGAACTCAAGATACATGATTGTGATAAACTAAAAAGTGTTCTGATGGAGTTGGAAACTGACACTGAACCGAACAAATTTTGCTTGCCAAACTTGAAAACTGTGGAGATAGTAAAATGCCCAAGTCTAGAATATGTCTTCCCACTTGCTTTGACTCAAGGTTTTCCTCGTCTACAAAAGGTACAACTTGTTAAATTAAGAAACATGAGAGGTTTTGTTGCTGGAAATAATTTTGTCCGAGCACCAGCTTTGGAAATTTTAATTATCAAGGAATTATGTTCAGCATTTACGAATTTTGTCTTTCAAAAAGAAGTTAACAAGTGTGATCCATTAAAGGTACTTTTTCTTTTACTCTTTGTCTTAATTCCTTAGTTTTTTTTTTATTTTTACTTTAGATACTTGTGTGATTAATCACATGATTATTCCAGTGTGTTTTCAATTTCATTTCTATTGGTTATGTCTACCGCAAAGGATAAATCATATAGCGTGATTTAAATTTTTTAAATCATATAGTATGCTAAAATTTCTATACAGAGGTATACTTCTTAAATGAGGTGATATCATACGGTAAACTTGCATTTCATATCTGTTTGAATTTTATTAAATCTAATTTTCTTCGAAAGTATAGAAAAAGAGTCCTGTAGGCACAATTTATTAAAAACTTTTACATGATTTTACGTAAAAGAGTCAAATATGAGAGTGCTATACGTACACAGTTGATATTATAATGGAATAACACTTGCCCTTGCTTTTATGCAGGAGTTGACCTTCTGTACGAAAAGTATAGATGGTGAAGATGTCGAGCCATGCAGTATGGTAAACACTCAGTTGAGACAAAGATCAACAAATTTCGAATATATGACCCTAGGCAACTTTGAACAACTGTTTCAGCTTCAAGGTGCATATCTCATATCAAATCTAGAGAAAATGCAGCTTTCTAATATGATTTGGCTACGAGATATTTGGAAAGGTCCCATCCATTTTGAAACCAATCTTAGAGAACTAGCAGTTTATGACTCCAATTGTTTGACATACATCTTTCCAGCGACTTTCATTCCACATTTTCCACATTTAAGTATTCTGAAAATAAAGGCGTGTGAGAATTTGAAGCAAATAATTGCCAATGATGACATTTCGACATCATCGTCACAAGGTCCTCAGTTGGAGAAGAAAATGGTATTTCCTTATGTAAAGCAAATAATACTTGAAAATTTGCCAAGGCTCGAGAGCTTTGGTCTTGCGGGTTATCATATGGAATTCCCATGTTTGGATTTGCTTGGTGTTAAGCAATGTTTCAAGATGATCACAAGTTTCACTGTGGATTATTTAACATTGACTGTGCATGCTAAATCTGATGAGGTATTTATTCACTCCCTATTCTTAATTTTTTACGGTGGCAAAAATGGTTTCCATTATGTTTCAAATATATATGAAATTGAGTAATTTACCCTTTATTTTCATCTTATTCTCAACAAAATTTCATTTGCCATGAAATGAAGGCATCTCAGCTAGATGATGTTAATCCCTCACCAGAAGTTATATTCTGGGAAAAGCGTAGACCCACCTTACTACCTCAATATGTAGAAGAAGCTGAAAAAGTTTCACCACTGAAGTGAAAAGCATTGCATAAGCGTACTTGAGCCTAAATCTCACCTCTATTATAGGTAACTAACCAGGTAAGACATGATCATTCACCTTTTCATCTGTCTTATTTTTCTTGTCAGTAGTGATGTTGGATAATGTGATGTCATGACTGTGTGCATGTAATCAATGTGTTTAGAAAGGATGAATCTAGGGATCTAATAGGCATTTAATTAACATACATGAATGTATTTACCTAAGATGCATGTATGTACTAGGTATACATTAATTATATTAGATGTATGTATTGAAACTAATAGTCACATTTGTTGGAATTCCTAAAATTAAGGATAGAAAACTTACCTTATTACTAGGAGTTCCCTTGTAAATAGAAACTAATCTCAGTCACTGATTCTTAGGAAGTTACTGTTTTTTTTAGGGATTGTTTCCTTGTTTGTGTTAATTTATTTCTTTATAGCTGTAAACTAATTAGCAGAATAATAAGAATCTTTTCTCTAAGTTTGTTCATGGTATCAGAGCTTTAGTATTCATTCGATCCTGCTCATTCATCTCTAATCTCCCTTCCTAAAAATCCCTCCGGTTTAGTTCTCCTCCCATGGGTGACGTCAATAAAACTCTGTCTGAAACTGAGACTTCACAAATAACTCAGAATGTTAATCAGGGAATCACTCAAGGTGAACTTAATTCCTCCTTTATAATCACCAATAATCGGCTAGATGGGAAGAACTTCTTGCAATGGTCTCAATTGGTCCTTATAGTGATTTGCAGTCGTGGCAAATTATGATACATCAATGGAGAAATTCCACGACCAACCACAGCTGACCCGACTTATGCTACTTGGGAACTCAACAACTCGATTGTAATGGCTTGGCTAATTAATTCGATGGAATGCCATATAAGCCGCACCTATCTCTTTTTCAAAATTGCAAAAGACATGTGGGATGCAGTCAAAGAAAACTATTCAGATCTTGGAAACGCCTCCCAAGTATTTGAGATCAAGCTTAAGTTAAAAGATATCCGACAAGGGACACTCGAAGTAACTCACTACTACAACAATTTGAAAATTTTGTGGTAGGAATTGGATATGTACTATGAGGCAGATTGGGGTGAAGGCTTGGAACACACCAAGTTTATGACTTACCTCAACAATGAACGTCTTTATGAGTTTCTAGTAGGACTGAACCGTGAGTTAGATGAGGTCCGTGGTCGAATTCTGGGCAGATCACCTCTCCCAACCATCGAGGAAGCATTTGCAGAAGTTAGAAGAGAAGAAAAGTGCCGTCTTGTCATGATGGGAGACTTAAAGAAACTTAAACCTGTGACAACTCTTGGCAACCAGCCTACTGAGACCTCTGCCCTCATCTTCAGAGGTCCACAGCCACAAAAATCACGTGCTGGAAATGATTCTGGATCAACCAGGCCATGGTGTAACCACTGCAACCGTGTTGGTCATACAAGGGAAAAGTGCTTCAAACTCCATGGCTATCCTGAAAAAAACAGAAGGATAATAAGACTACCCTGTTACCCTCCACTACTGCAGATGATGTTCTCGATGTTCGCCTAACCAAAACCCAACTTGAGACTCTCCATAAGATACTTGGTACTTTCACTGTTCATGGATCTCTAGCCACCTAAGGTACTGCCCTCAATATTGCCTTTGAATCTAGTAATCAATCCTCTTGGATACTCGATTCAGGTGCCTCCAATCACATGACAGGTAACTCTACTTTGTTTCACACCTACACCCCTTGTCATGACAAGTCCCGAATTCGCATAGCTGATGGTTCTTACTCACATGTGGTTGGAGTAGGAGAAGTACAAATAACAGAGAATTTTTCTCTCGATAAAGTCCTACATGTCCCAAACTTGTCCTGCAATTTACTTTTAATCAATAAACTTACTAAGGATGAAAAAGTTCTTGCTGAATTTTCTGCAATTGGTTGTGTGATACAAGAATAGAAATCAGGTAGGATGATTGGCACTGTTAATGTTGATGATAGACTATATGTCTGGAATAAAGACAGCATACAAGGAGGATTGGCTCTATCCACTTCAAAAGAGGACACGATTATGTTATGGCATCGTAGGTTAGGGCATCCAAACTTTTTGTATTTGAAGAAACATCTTCTGCTGTTATTTCGAAATAAAAGTATTAATTCCTTGAAGTGTGAAATTTGCCAATTATCCAAACATACACGTGTGCCATACCCATTAAAACCATATATTCAGTCCCAACCATTTTCATTAATCGATAGTGACCTATGGGGAGCCAGCCAAGTGAAAAATATTACGGGGGCTAGGTGGTTTATAACATTCATTGATGATCACACTAGGGTCTGTTGGGTCTATCTCTTCAAAGAAAAATTTGAAACACCCAAAGTATTTCAAAATTTTCACTCAATGGTTCGAACCCAGTTCAACTCTACCATACATACTCTCCACACTGACAATGGGAGATAATACTTTAACTCTGTCCTAAGCCCATACCTTTCTGACCAAGGCATCATACACCAAAGCTCTTGTCTTGACACTCCTCAACAAAATGGGATCTCCAAGAGAAAAAATTGACATCTCCTTGCTATGGCTCGAGCCATAATGTTCACTATGAATGTTCCAAAATACTTGTGGGGAGAGGCTGTCCTCACTGCTTGCTATCTCATAAATCGAATGCCATCAAAGGTCCTTAATTTACAAACACCTCTAAATACCCTTCAAAAGGCCTTTCCTTTATTTCGTGTTCCTAATCTTCCAGCCAAAATATTTGGTTGCAAAGCTTTTGTCCATAACCATCAACCAAATCAATCCAAACTTGATCCTCGAGCCCACACCTGCATCTTTATTGGATATTCCCCCACACAAAAAGGGTATAAATGTTACCAACCTTGCGCCGAATGTTTGTCTCTCGGGATGTTACCTTCTTTGAAAATGAACCATACTTTGCAACATCTCATCTTCAGGGGGAGACTTTTAATGAAGATGAGACCCTTAATACTCTCCTCATTATACCTCATGATGCTACCACTACTATCACAAATAAGCCTAACAACCAAGGTGCTATGGTAATCCTAGATTTAGATACTGTTTCCCCTGTGCAGCAAGAAGTTAGCACGATCCTTCCCAATAACAATACCACCACCGAAGTGCAACAGCCCCCTGGTCAATGAAAATAGCAAAAATAGGTTCCCGAAATACAGGTTTACTCTCAACGGAATCGTTCTCTTAAAACTGATACAGCAGTGCTAATTGCATCCTCAACCGATGACTGTTCTGAAACAGAAGTCTCACCTCCGTCACCATTCATCTATCTTTCAATTGTAGTTTGAAAGGGCACAAGGAGCTGCACTCAACACTCTATTTCTCGATTTGTGTCCTATGGAAATTTATCTAAGTCTTACAAAGCTTTTGTGACTAATGTTGATTATGTAAAAACTCTAAAAAACATAGAAGAGGCTCTTGAATCAGCTGAGTGGAGATAAGCTGTGATGGAAGAAATGAAGGCCCTCAAAAACAATAAAACATGGGAAGTCTCGGATCTACCTAAGGGAAAAAAACAGTAGGTTGCAAATGGATCTTCACTACGAAATTTAAACTCGATGGCCATATTGACCGATACAAGGCTCGACTTGTGGCTAAAGGCTTCACCCAAACTTATGGTCTTGACTACGACAAGACGTTTGCACCAGTTGCCAAGCTAAACACCATTCGAGTCCTCCTAGCTCTTGCTGCCAACCTTGATTGGCACTTGACTCAATTGGATGTAAAAAATGCTTTTCTCAACGGGGAATTAAATGAGGAAGTGTACATAGATTTCCCACTTGGGTTTGAAGAAACCAAGGGCCAAGTGTGTAAGTTGAAGAAGTCCTTGTATGGGCTGAAACAATCTCCACGGGCGTGGTTCAGCCGATTTGCAAAAGTTATGACCAGCGGAAATTACATTCAAGGGCAGGCATACCACACCATGTTCTACAAGCACTCGAAAAAGGGAAAATGCTATATCCTCATCGTTTATGTGGACGATATAATATTAACAGGAGATGACTCAAACGAAATTGGGAGGTTGAAAGAATTCCTTGGTACAGAGTTCGAGCTTAAAGACTTGGGGGATCTTAAATACTTTCTTAGTATGGAGGTAGCAAGGTCCCAAACAGGTATTTCCATCTCCTAAAGGAAATATGTTCTTGATCTACTATCAGAAGTTGGTTTGATGGGCTGCAAACCAGCCGAAACTCCTATGGAATTTAACCTTAAATTGGGAACTGATAAGGATGGAGAAGAAATCGACAGGGGGAGATATCAACGACTAGTAGGAAGACTCATCTACCTATCTCACACCCGTCTGGACATAACCTTTAGTGTGAGTGTCATCAGTCAGTACATGCATGCCCCGAGGGAGAAGCACTTGGAAGCTGCATATAGAATATTAAGGTATCTGAAAAGAACTCTTGGTAAAGGCCTGCATTTCAAGAAAACTGACAACCAGAATGTGGAAGTCTACACTGATGCAGACTGGGCAGGTTCTGTTAACGATAGACGTTCTACAAGTAGCTATTGTAGTTATGTTTGGGGTAACTTCGTGACGTGGAGAAGCAAAAAACAGTCTGTTGTAGCACGTAGCAGTGCAGAGGCAGAGTATCAAGCACTATCTCATGGTATATGCGAAGAGTTTGGATACAAAGACTTATGGGGGAACTAAAAGTGCCTTACACCAGGCCTATGGAGATGTACTGTGACAACCAGGCAGTTGTCAGCATAGCACATAATCCTATGCATCACGATCGCACCAAACATGTGGAAACAGATCGTCACTCTATAAAAAAATACACTCAGGAGAAGTGTGCATCACCTACCTACCTACTAAACAACAAGTTGCAGACGTGTTAACTAAAAGTTTGAACAGAAACATGTTTGAGGAACTTATTGGCAAGTTGGGTTTGATAAACATCTATACTCCAGCATGAGGGGGAGTGTTGGAATTCCTAAAATTAAGGACAGAAAGCTTACCTTATTACTAGGAGTTCCCTTGTAAATAGAATCTAATCTCAGTCACTGATTCTTAGGAAGTTACTTTTTTTTTAGGGATTGTTTCCTTGTTTGTGTTAATTTATCTCTTTATAGCTGTAAACTAATTAGCAGAATAATAAGAATCTTTTCTCTAAGTTTGTTCAACATACAACAATTATATAAAGGTTGTACGCGACGAAGCCCTTGTAAGAAAGTAAGAGAAAGAGAATATGAGATGAATAAAGTATTCATTCCATGTTGAGTGTCTTTTCCCTTCATTTCCAAAATCTCCAACAAAGTGGTATCAAGAGCTAGAGATTCTTACAAAGTGAGTTTGTGAAAATAAAATTAATCATGACTTCCATAAGCATAATCTATAACAATGTTTAAGTTCTTGTCTTTGATGGTGAAAATTATGATTTTTGGGCAGTCAAAATGGGTAGAAAAGTGAACAACATATAAATTAGACATGTGAAATAAGATATTATGATGAACTAATGGATTAAAGTGCTATGTGATAGTGAATATTGAATTTTGTGTTAAATATTACTAAATTGAAAAGTACGTGAAAGTTTTATGTGTTATTATTTGATAAGTGAAAAAGGTGTAAAGAATATGAAATATAATGTGTATTGTGAATTAAGAATTTACTAAATAAAGTTTCATGATTATTGTAAATGAAATTACAATTGTTTTTTAAATTGTAGAAAAATAAAGACTAAATTGAAGAAATGCAAAAGTGTAGTTAAATTGTGAAAATCGTGAAATCAATACTAATATGAATAAAGATAGTAGTTAGTCATGGAATGGAAGTGTAAAGAAAATGCTCTTAAAAGTTTTAATATTCCAAATTATATGTTCGTATAACATTAAATAGTAAACTAGAGTGAAAGAAATGTGAAAGTGTAATGAAATCGTGAAAATCGTGGAATAAAGTATTTGTGATTAATTATTGTAAATTCAGTGATTTTCGAGTGCTTATATGGATTAGCATTGAATTTTGTAGATATAGTTGACATGCCATAGAAACCTAAGTGCTCTTGTGTTATTCGTGATGTTCGTGATATTGCACTTCGGTACCTCCTATTCTATTATGCACTTTGGTGCCCTGTTTCCAACACTTTTGTGCTTCGTGTATCTTGATGTGTTCTTTGTATCTATCTGGTTCAAATGTGCCTATCATGAGCTGAAAAGGTCATCGAAAGTGATTTCCGATAAAGGTTACATTCCTGTTAAATTAGTGAATTAAAGTATTAGTGAATTTTGTAAATATGGAATAATTTATTGATTATTAAGATATATTCATGAATTATAATAGTAATAATGTTTGTGTTAAATAAAAATAAAAAATGGTAAGATCTAAATTCATGGGAACTTATTAAGCTTTTACGAGATTAACGTGTTATTTTTCAACGTGTAGGTGAAAGATTAGGTTGAAGTTCTCGTTCGAAGTAGCGACCTTGACACATCTCATCACTTAATAAAGACTTGGAAGAAAAGGGATATGAAATAAATTTCATGGTAGAAAGTATGACATTTACATGGATGAATTAATGAAGTAAGAAAGAAAGTGTCTTGTTGTTCTAGTATTTGAGTTTAATGTGTTTTGAAAGGTAAATATGAGGTATTACATAGTTTTTGAGCTTTAACTATTGTTTTGAATGATCATTGACAGTTTTGGTATGGTTTAGAGGTGTTTGAAAACAGAATTTTCGGGTCCTCTGTCCTAGGTCTCACTAAATGTGTCTCGAGACACAATAACTTCAAAGCTAAAAAAGCTACAGTATCAGGGTCATGTGTTGAGACATTGGATTTTATCTTAATACATAAGCCCATTTGTTTTGAGACATACACTCATTTGTCTTGAAACAGGACAACTTCGAAGCTAAAGTTCTATAGTAACATGACATGGTCTCGAGACATAAACCAGGGGTAAAATAGACCTGAAACGAGTTTGGAATGGAATTAAATTTTATTGTTAGTCTAAATATGCTCTAAAAAGTGTAATGTGATCTTGATAAAAGGGTAAATTATAAGTATCTGATATTGTAAAGAATTTTCGGTGTCAAATGTAACATTCATAACTCGAGTAACAGATGTTACATTTATTATCTTTTATTAAAGTATTTTTATAAAATTATATATTCAACACTCGTAATACTAAAAGTAATTTTAATAACCTCATGATTTTTTAAAATTTCTTTTTAATTGTTAATATTTATTAATTATTGTTAAATTTAGTCAAATATTTTGAATTTTTTAACAAACAATTTTACGAAACTAATTTTTTTCTAATAAGTTGTATACAATTTTTGTTTAATATATTTTAATTTATAAATGTAATTAACTCGTGCATTGCACAGTTATGCAAATTAGTTATTCATATAAATAATAGTATAGATTGTCCAACACTTATATATTCATATAAATAATCAACTATATAGTTCCCTCCAATATCCTCTCAAGAGCTTGAAACTGGCGCAAACAAAATTCATGGTGAGTTTTTTTATCACATAAATGATGATTATAATTAGGTTTAATTCAATAGGTGGCACCTCTCGATTGAAAAGGGGATATTGTTATATCCCATCCGTGACAAGGCACATGGCAAGTCTAAGGGATTTCTAAATAGTAAATTTGTCATTAGTGAGCGAGGAAGACACCTGTGAACTCACATTTTCAGAGGGACTATTTGGACAATGGATGACTTGATTTTCATTGGGAACATAAAATCGTTTGGTCACCAACCATCACATAGGCTCAACTATTTTATCTCATCAGAGTTAGAGTGGAGGATAGGATTTGCCCTGTCACAAACATCTTTGTCCCATCAAAAACATCCCCTCATGTGCTCCTTAATGATGTTTAGATGGCAAGTCTAACACGTTAACGTCATATTGCATGGGACCCTCGCTTATAAATACTCTTAAGAATGATGAAGAGAAGATCTACCATTCAAGAATACTAGGTTATACTCTCTCAAGATTCTCCTAGCCTTCGCCCTTCAAACTCTTTCCACCGTCATTCTTCATAGCCTTTAGCTCTTTGTCTCGATTGGGTGAACCAACCTTCTCAATGACCTTCTCAACCGTCATTCTTCATATCACTTTCTATTTCTTTAACAGTATCATCTTTTTACTTTCTTTTCTTTTACTTATGTTGAAATAAAATAAAAAAAGAAAAACAAATGGTGACATTTAACCGTATGAGGTGACCATATATTGCACAATAACTAAGTACCAAGTGCTTGAGACGAAGGAATTGAATCAATTAACAATTATTTACATACATCGTATAAGTTATGTCAGGTATAGTGAAAGAACTTTGGAGAATATTGAATTCAATTTAGTTTTTTTTTTTTAATTTACCAAAAATTTTGACAATAAAGAATTCTAACTCCAGTGTTGATAAAAAGAACAGGGAAGTAGGCAAATCGATGGTCAATCAGCAAATGGTTCAATATGAGGTGATGATCCCTAAAACTAAGTTGTAGTGGATCCAAAGGTTAAACAAAAAGGTCCAAGCAGTTTTTGAAGAAGAGGGTTTCCCCTGCAAAGTTGGGTTGTGGAGTGGATTATCGATCATCATTCAATTCAACACCATTGATGATATGGTCTCAGTCCAATCAAATAGATTGGACTTTCTTTCAGCATTGGTTTGATTACTTGTAACCAAATGAACTTGAAGATCATTTGTAAGAGCAGATGAGTTTGGATTGGGTTGATGGAAGTGCCATTGCATATGTGTAAGTCAAAACTGATGATGATACAAGGGAGAAGAGAAAAACCAATGTAGCACATATATTAGTCATAGTTGATAAAAACTGATGATTACCGTTGTATTATTGATGATATAAGTCAAAAATTTTTTTTGGAGAACGAAATGAAATTGTATATTTTTACGATAATAAAAATGTAATTTTACCATTTTAATAGCGTATATCTTTATAACTTTTAAAGGATTAAATCAATTTATTTTATCATTTTTAAAGTCAAAGAACAATTTTTCATTACTTATTTAAATTTTTACAAATTATAAATGGTCTAAAAAGAAATTTTTTTCATTTTAAGGGGACTCAGGCCTGCCAAACCCTACTCCACCAATCAAGATTAAAAGTCTTTGTTTTAGTTACACATATATTAACCAAAATACACATATTATACATGATAAATTTATAGTTGATATATAACTTTGAAAATTTCAAAACCCACAACATAAACAAATTACAAGCAAACAATTAAATATTGCTAATAAAAATAATGTTAATATGTAATTCATTATAATCACTACATATATATTAAAATGTTCTTGATCCTAACATGAATACTCAACATATTTCACAAAATATCCAACATTTTTCACAACAAATTTATTTATATTTAAATTTCAAATATTCACAATATCTTAATATTTCGCAAAATTGCTTACTTTCTAAAAGAACCCCTAAACCATAGTATTAGTAATGAACAAACTATATTTTTAACATGCATGCATTTTTTACACAATAATTTTTTCAATTACATAATTAATATAACAAAACAGTTATTAACTAGAATTTACATATTATATAAGACAGTTATTTTTTATAATTACAAAAGCTTGCAAATCAAATAAAATATAAATAATTTAATAATCATATATTGCTCCTAAAACTAGTATAACTACCTAATTAATTTAAATTAAATTGAGGGAGCTTATCTAAATTTGAAGATTTTCTCTCAATCTAATTTGAAAAAAAATCAAATATTTTAGATTTTTTATTTTTTATTTTTTTGAGATTTTTTAATTTTTTTGAGAAAGTTTTTGGAAATTTTTGAAATTGTGAGAAGAGGTTTTTTTTTTAATGAAGAGTTGTTTTTTTTAGGAAGTGTGGGAAATTTGGGGTGGAGAGGGTATATATAGTGGTTTGTGGCAGGTTGATAGTTATTAGGGTTAGTTGGGGGTTAATGTGTTTAATGTTTGATTGTTGGGGGTTGTAAACCCTACACCCGATCTGAATGTGTGACGTCACATTATGTTGCCGAAGCAACTTAGACTATTTTAAGTAATTTAATCAAACAATTTGACATTAATTTATAATAATCCCATATAGTCACAATTATCAACATAAACATGATTCAATGTTATATGATTTTATAAATAGTGTTATAGGTTTGAGTTTGGTCAAAAACAGAGTTAAGATTCGAATCAAAACTCTATTCATAAAATTTCAACATGAAGTCTTAAGACAGGGTTTCCATGTCTCAAGACAAACTACAAATTAGTTTTAGAAAATTTACTTTGATTTTGACACGTCTTGAGACATTGAAATTCATGTCTCGAGACATAGCTTCTTAAGTTTCAAGATAAGCCTCCCTTGTTTCATAATTTTAGCTTCGGTGTTTAGATGTTCCCTTGTCTCGAGACTTGGAACAGGGTAAAATTTATTTAGGTTCGGTTTTTACTCGTCTCAGGACCATGGGATACTTGTCTCGAGGTCTACAATTTATTGTCTTGAGACCTATTCAACATGTCTTGAGGCAATTATCCTTAAATTAATGTACCATTTAATCATTTTTGTTCATGCTATCTCGAGACATAACCAAAGTGTCTCGAGACCATCTTGCCAAAATGTCAAAAATGCAAAATTTTCAACAAGTAATTGATGCCAAAACACTTCCTAAATCATACCAAACTTGTATCAAGCTAAAACATGTCCAATTGACAAATAAAAACATGATAAATTTCTTAAATTCATGACATTTCACATTAGTAAATGGATGGTTGAACTAACTAAATACATATTTAACTATTTAAACCAACAACTACCAACACAACAACCAATTTAGCTTATATCAATTTAATGAACACATACTTAACTTGTATAATTGCATTCAACTCCTAAAGATCATATCATATATTCCAATGCAACTAACCTAATTAAACTAACTACTAACTTATGCACAACTAGCCATTCAACCAAAATTACTCCATTAAATCTCTCTTTATATATACTAAAAGATAAGTAGAATCCAAAATCACTCAACTAATCACCAAGGCATACATCAAAAAGAAATTTACAAATCAAAATGACATAATGACTTCAAAGCACTTCCTAATGACTTAGGTACATGCCACTTATAATTGAATATTGGAAAGCATTACAACTGATGGCTAAGTTGAGTGTTGATGGCTTGGATGCTGATAAGATCATGAGCACACCAAAACCTAAGATAGGACTGCACATGCAAATAAACAAAATCATATGCTAAGTATTGAATACTCAGTAATACTAACATAATTTGAATTCAAATATAAAAATATTAAGATAGTAACACATAACTAATATGTTAGATAAAAATGTTAATAACCTCAAAATATCATTTCAATAGGATTATCGTCATATATTATACTCATAATGACCCTTCATAAACAGAATCAACATAGTATTTGTGACACCTACTCTTGACCCGATCGTTGGATCTATAACACCCCTAAAATCATCATGCTAAATTTGTAAAGTGTTATACTTGTAATGTGTATAATTGATTTATCGAGTAAATGAAATAAGGTACATCAGTGTTAGTAGATGAAGGTATTGGATACTAGAGAAAGTTGAAAAAAAAAGTACTATATTGCGAAATATAAATTTGAGGTATTGATTAAATTGTGAAAAAGCGAAAAAGTCATGGGATCAAAGTGTGAATATTAAAAGTTGAGGGGTTAAATGTAAATTTAAAAAGTTGAATGACTAAAAGTGCAAATAACGAAAAGTGGAAAGGACATAAATGAAAATATAAAATTTGACTAAAGGCAAAATGGTCATTTAGTAAGAAAGATAATTTTGAAAAGAAAATTACCAAAATGCCCTTGAATGTGTGGATGAATTGTGGTCATCGGATTTGCTTAGCCTTGATGTGTAAAATATGTCTTTGGATTGTAATAATGATGTTGGTGATATTTTATATTATTTAATTACTATTTTATTAATATTTTATTAATTAAATTAGATATAAAAGAATGAAAAAAATGAAGAAAGTTCTCCACTTCTCCATCATTCTCACATCCATCCACGAAGAGAAGAAAGAAAGTTCTTTTCTTTTCAATTTGGTCATTTTTCACCAAAATTCATTATTTTCACTTAGAAATCAAAAGAATTTCCATAACCATCAAGAGGGAAAAATGATAAGAAGGCTATGGTGAATACGAATATCAACTTGGATTCAAGAAAAATATAAATTGGAGGAGAGAGAAAGTCAAGAAAATGGTTGATATCAAGGGAACAAAGTAAGAAATTCAAATATTTCTTATAGAATTTATGTTTAATTAAAGTAGAGATATAAGAAAATGATTTTAATGAGTTTTGATTATTTATTTGGTGTGTTCATAAAGTAGAAAAAGGGAAGAAATGATGGAAGTGTTGGAAACAAAGAGAAGATGGTGACAAAAGTGATGGAGGAAGAGGATTAAAGGCAAAATAGTGAAAATCTAACAAAAGAGAGGTAAATACTTCAAGAATTTTACTATACCTATTATAATCCAAGTATAAAATATGTGAAATTGTTATATTAGTAGTTGTGTGATTAACTTAAAAATATTTGTGTTTTGTTTCATTTGAAATTGATTAAAGATAGTGAAGATATCCATTTAATGTAAATTTCAAAGTGAATTAATGTTGTGTAAAGAAAGTACGAAATTAGTGATTAAATTGTAAAGTATACATATGTTAATGTGTAGAATATAATATTATGAATAAGTGCTTGAATAAAGTGTTATATGGTAGTGAATTAAATTTAAAGTGATATTGAAGTGGATTTATAGTGAGTATGAAATTTCATATTATTAAGGACTAAATTATAAAATATTCAAAAGTGATTATATGTACTACATAATAAAATGTTTAAATGAAGTGATATATATATGGAAGTGAAATGTATTCTAAAATGAGGATAAATTGATTATTGAATTATTTGTTAGCAAGAATTAAAATGGAAATATTGTAAAGTTAACTGTAGTGAAATTAATGTAAAGAGGAATAATTTGCAAAGAGCGTAAAGATTAGAAATGTGAAATAAGAATACTTGAGTTGAGAGTTTGAATGAAGTGTTTATGATAGTGACTTTACTTCTAAGTGAAATTAAAGTGATAGTTTAATTAATATTGATTTTCATGAAAATAAGGACTAAATTGTAAAGAATGTAAATTTTTAGATGCTATTAATCAATAAGTGAAAGCGATGAAAATAAAAATATAAATGCCTAAGTAGACAATATATGAACATGTTGGATATAGATAGAATGCCATTAGAAAACTTTTAGTACACATAGTGATAGTGACAGTGACACTTCTTTGCAAATTAGTGATAGTGGCTCTTCAGAGCATTTCAATGTTCTTTCTGCATTTCCTCCTTGTTTAGTTGAGTCTACTATGAGCTAAACGAAAAGTGTTAAGTGAAATAATTAGTGAATCAATAAGTGAAATATGGTAAGATTGTAAGTGGAAATGAGCATTTAATGATCATTTAATTAAATTCATCGTGTTATATTTAAAGTATTGATATGTTAAATTTAATTAAGGAAATGGTAAGTTTAATTCTTGATGTACTTACTAAGATTTTATAAGCTTAGTGCGTTATTTCTCAACATGTAGGTGGTAGAGGCTTAAATTGAAGCTTTAAAGTGAAGATACAATCTCAACTCATCACATCACATCTCAAAGCTTGGAAGAGGGTATGGTATTGATCTTTTGGTAATAGTTTATGGCATGTGCACAAGTTTAAACCAAGTATGTACGTGTAAGATTTCTAATGGAATCATTTGATGGACTTTGAGCACCTTGTTTACTTGGCAAACTTAGCTATATTTGATTGAGTCTTAAGTTGAATTATGTAATGTTTAAGGGTGGAAATAGGTATATATGAATAGTATGTTGGTTGAAAGGTTTTATTTGGACATTGTTTTAAGTGTTGTCAATTGAAATATATTGAATTCATGGAAACAAAACACACGTCATGACATCTAATTCTTCAGGTCGCAACGATACATAAGCAATGAGTGACCTTGTAACCTAGTCATCTTGACATCACGACGTTAATCTGATAGATGGAAACTTTATAATTCAATCCTTAATCAACTATTAATCATCAAAAGAGCTTTCGATTCATGTATAGAGCTCAAAAATGTTTATAAATCATGTTATAAATGTGTAATGTATTGGAACGCCGGTGCCTCCAAGGCGCAGCGAAAAAAAAAAATATTCCGGCGATCCAAACCATAGATCCATGTGCAAGGAACGAATTGATAAAAGGTTTCGAAATTACCGAAACTTCAATCTGAGTAGACAACGACTCCTCGGCTACGAGAATACTGTTGTGTTATCGAATCCAAGTCGCAATCCTTATAATCCCGGCCTCCACTTGATCCACCCAGTTGACAATGAACGAGAGAAATCCCCAAAACTATTTTCAGAGGTATTTTGCTTTGACGGCTGCTAGACCTTGTAGCAAAAAAGACGGGGTTTTATATTTATTCTCTTTTTAGGGTTTTTTCCTCCCATCTATATATAAACCCCTTCTTAATTGGTATGTATATAATGAATTCTTAATTCATTAAGTTTTAATTCGAACATAATAATCATAATAGATAAATATAATAATGTTTTAACCGAAAATTATAATTGCATTAATTATAGTAAATATTTTGGTAAACTATATTTATTTAAATTTATATACGAACCAAATTCATATATTAATAGAATTATGTTCTCCTTATGTGTACAACATCCTTGTACATATAATATGTTCGATATTTGATTGCCTAATTAAATTAATTCTATAATTAATTTAATTCATGTGACAACCAAACACAATACCAACTATGTTCTATTCCGTTCATTTCAACCATAGAGTGTGACCCTGTAGGTTCTTGTAACGTTAGCAATAATACTAGAACGATTCTAATATTACAAACAATGAGTGGCATCTAGCAATGCATCATTGCTACCTAAGTTCCAAGAAGTCATGATTCAACATAACATTTTCTTGTGATTAACCTTTCATGCATTAATTCTTAAGTCCTTTACCTCTGGAATGGACACAAGTCATGGAATAGTCACACTTGCATAGTCCATCCCATGTTTCTTGATACCTTGAGTAGACTATGATACACAAATAAGTATGACATCTCATATCAACTTATTTGAGCATGGCTATGCATTTCTAGTCTCACTCAATTAAGTGGCCTGAGATATTACTCCTATTATGTAGGAGGGACTTATCCTATATTGATCAACCATATCCCTCTACATAGATTGTGGTATATCCAACATCAGTCTTTATAGAACAATCAGTTACGGTGTTCGTTTGACTATATCAAAATATACAACTCACGATGTTGGGATAATGATGATCTCAAGTATGAGGATCATATACATATTAATCACTATGAGTAATGTTATGGCAATTATATAATAATCCAAGAAACATACTCATAGCGGGTCAGTCCAATATATTGTTCTCTAACACACATATTCATGCATTGATTCTGACACTCCATATCAATGACAACTCTTTATCATCAATCAACTACATGTTAGTCTTAATGCATTATTGTTGTCCTAGCCAACAATAATACTTGACTAAGGACCTTTTAAGAAAAATCATATTGTTCTCAGGACATTATTATAAAACAGTTTATTTATGCACACAGAAAAAAAATGAAATAATAATGGCAACACCTTATATTAATAAACATGATAAATCAAGTATGTTATTACAACCATCTCGTGATTGATCTTTGGGCATACTCTTACATAATGAGCTTAAAAACTTGAATAAAAAGTTAAATCGATATGTAATTATTCGTAGTTTCTCTGAAAATGAATGTGATATTCAGGTACCTTGACCTGGTAGTAGGGTCGGGTACGGGGTGTTATAAGATCTGAGATATGAGATGTCACATTCGTTGTCGAAGCAACTATAACTTTTAATTCAACATTCGAAGACAATTCGTGCAACCGTTTGAGTTTTAAAACTTCTATTCACATTAATTATTCAAAATTGGGTTATAAATAAGCTTATGAAAGCCCTTATGAAACTCCGATAACAAATGAGGGACTAAAATGTAAAAATTAACTAATTTAAGGTTGTTGTTGCGACATCGAAGGGTGAGTGTCGCGACACTAAATGCAATAACTTGATGTTGCGATTTCAATATGAATAAGTCGCGACCATAAAGATAGCAATTCGACATCACAACTTCGACAAGGAAGTGTCGCGACTTCGAGGACAATGAGCTCAATGTTGTGACACGTACAGAGACTGTTGCTATTGGAAAATATCCAGTTTGAAAATGGTTTTCTTGCACAACAAAAAATTAAAATTTTGAAAATCGAGCAGGTTTGTGATATTTATAACAATAAACCCTTTTACCGAAATCACACATGTATTTTCGGCTAGACGGATCCTTGTTGTTCCCGGCTTTCAATCAAATGACCTTCGCTACTCTCATACCACGAACTGCTTCGAGTGTGGGATCGAACGGATTCGAATCAAATATAGAACCAAAAATAGTTTTTCTTTACTTTCAGTGGGAAATCAAATTCTCTCTCAATAGAAACTAAAAGAATTGTTATTCCTGAAAATAGAATTAAAACTTTAGAGAATAAACTCTAACTATTTTTAGGCAGAATAACAATATCTTAAAGTTGTATATTTAGCCCTACTGGTGCCATCTATTTATATGGAGAAGAGGTGAAAACCTTGTTGAATTGTAGAAATCTATTTCAAATCTATTTCAATAGAAAAATGAACTCTTAATTTAACTAAGATTAGGTGGGGCAACAATCCTAGTTAAACAAACTAGGGTTTGCCATCCATTACTTTAAACACGAGGGGCTTTTGGGTCTCTCCTATATCAGGTCCAATTATAAGTATTTCCTAGGCTTTTAACCTAGTACTTTATTATTCAATCCAACCCAATATTTGTTTTTCTATTTCTCAAAATAAAAATCTTAGATTAATTTAAATAAATTAACTTCCCAAATAAATAATTTTCTCAACCCAATTCTAATTTTGTTAAAATCATAAAGACTTTACCGTAAAAGAATCTATGAGAAAATATATTTAATATTTTTACATTGAATGAATTCACCATGACCAATAAATTTATTTCCATTTTCGAACTTCAATTATTCGAAAAACCATAAATTCATTGTCAGGTCATTTTCAATTTCATTTTCATTTTGAGAAAATCACATTTACTTCCAAATGTTTCCCATTTCTTTAGCTTTACCATTTTGATTGCCTCAATTGTCAGTATGCAAACACCGGGCCTGAGAAATCAACACTAATGCAATCAAAATATAAAATGGTATTTGCAAGTGTGACAAGTCAATTGTAATATTTCTAATGTTCAATGGAACACCGGAGTGTTCCAAGGATTGAACCCATAGGATTTGGTGATTAAGTGGTTTCTAAACTTCAGACATGCAATTAAAGGAGTCTAGTTAACTACTCACTAAGTAATTATATTATGACAAGCCATACAAGAGGTTAATTACACACTTATGGAGCTTTTTTTCTAAGCAATTTAGAATTTTAATTTACGTTTTTAGTAATTAGGCCTTAGGAATAAAAGTTAATAAAATTAAGTGTTTTTAACAGATTTTGTAGGTGTTGTGACCCAATAGGCCGACACGGGCCTTATGTTGTACTAATTGGTTCAATTGAGTGTGTAGGTGGAGATATAAAGCCCAATTGATGTGGAAGCAAAGGTCGAGTGATGCACAAGCTTTCTGGGATGTCAGAGCACCAAACAAATGACACAAGGTATAAATTTTGTGTCGTGTCGCACCATGCAAGGGGTGTGGCGTGACACTCATCGGCGTGTTGCCTAAGACATGCCGAAGACCTAATTTGGGCTGCCAACACCACTATAAATAAGACATTAAGGGATTGATGTAAAGAAATCATCCTAGACGCCTTAAAAAAACCTCGTAGTTTAGAAGTAATTGTAGTTTATTTTCTTTTTGGCTTTTCATAACTTTATTGTTTTTCTTCTTGAATCAGTTTTGGTTCAAAAGTTTATTTATATTATTAATGTATTTTCAATTTATGTTCTTTTGCGTTCATTTTTATTTTGTTATTCCAATCATGAGATTTACTACTCCATTCTCCATTCGATATTCAACCCATGATTATTCAATTCTCTTTTCTTCTTTGAATCGATCGTGTCTTTACATGGTTTATTCAATTGAGAGAGAGACCATGAATAACATGAGTTACTAAATCCCTTAAGTGAGATTAACAAGTGGATGGGGATGTGATTAACAGAGGATTTAGGGTTTCTTGAGATGGATTAGTTGACATAAATTATGTGTTCTTAACTTTTTAGGCTTGACATCCCTAATAAATTATCATAGGCTAGACGAGGTCAGGAGATAAGTCGAACAGAGTAAATCGTAATTTATCCTGTTTGAGAAAGTGAGGTTGAGAGATAAGCGAGTATCAACCAATCAATTAACTAATTAGAGGTCGAGATATAATACTTGGTTAAGCAGTGACTAATCCACCCTAGAACCATAATCTGAAGTTAGTTGCAAAGCCTGAAATGAGTTAATCTTCCTGATTAGTTTATTCATTTATTTTGTTGTTTATTTTTCTTTATTTATTTTTGTTATTTATTTATTTTATTTTTATTCCATCAATTTCTTTTATGATCTATTGTAATATAGGAAATAATTATTACTACTTAGACTTATTGTTGTAAAAATATATTAATTATTTATTCCATCCTCCCTTGGGTATGATCTTCAGAATACTTCCAAATTATTTTATTGTACAAACTATATTGCAATTTGACCCGTGCACTTGTAGAGACCACTACTCTTAATTTTTATATTTTGGTGTGATATTTAAACTATAAACGATAACACATTTATAAGCAATCATTTAGTTACATCAAACTCCTAATATCTTATTTATAGAAGTGTTGGCAGCCCAAATTAGGACTTCAACACATCCTAAATGTAACACCCCAAACCCGGCCTTTCATGACTGAATCCGAAGGTGTCACAAAGAATGGGTTTGGATAACGAAGTTTATACAATAAAACATATCTGTTCTTATCCATTGTCAAAATGTCTTTTCAATTAATTAATTGGTCTTCAAATGTGTTTTACAGCGGAAGCTTATGAAAACTGTTGTACTTTCAAGAAGGCAGTTCGCATTTTTAGAAAACCTTTGTTGCGAAAACTGTCATTTTCATAAAACTTTTTATTTAAGCAATCAAATTAATAAACAAACCAAAAATCAAAAGTTAAAAACCAAACAGTCTAGAGAGTCCCAGAATTTACAAACTCCCAAATAAATCCAAAATTTTAAATAAACCATAAATACTAAATTTAGACAGTTTACGGATGAATGGTCTGCGCTGAGTCTCTATCGCACTGGTCCACCTAAATTTGGGGATTACCTGAACAAAGCAGACAAGCAGATGTGAGTTATCGTAAACACAGTGTGTAACCTAATAGAATTAAGCATGCAAACATACAGAAATCTCATATATATAATCAGATACAGAGTCGAATCCATGTCTATCTCAGATACATATAACAGATACAGATATACAAATTAGATAATCAGAATCCTACCCCCATCCTCTACATACCATCTTCGACCATCCCATTACACCATGTGGGGTTAAAAACACCCACCTAATCCTTCGCACGATACTGTGCCATTACGACACATATCAGATAATGTGCAACCAAGCTGCCAGAATATAGGCGATGATCGCTATACAGAACACTTCCTCCATATATACAAATTCCAACCCAAAATAGATTCAGAAATAGCAGATTAAACATGCTTATCATGCTTATATACAGATAATGGAATAATCAAACATGCATGGCATTATCATACTCAGAACAGAATATCAAACTATCAGATCCACAGTTTTAGGGTTTGATTAGCCCTTACAGGCCTTATGGTAGGCCCACGGTCGCTCGGAGTGACTTGTGCGACCCTAGTGAAATTTTCAACAATATGGGCCTACATGCCCGTGTGGCCTACATAGCCTGGCCCCCAAAACCACACGCCAGTGTGAAATGCCCATGTGGCCAACACACCCAGCTTGGCCTAGCTCGTGTGGCTCACACAGCCACACTCAGACCATCACACAGTTGTGCCCTACGTACGGTCATGCCTTCATCGATCACACGGTCATGTCTTGCACATGGCCAACCACACGGGTGGCCACATGCCCATGTGTCGTCGACAGAACAGTTTTTCAGCTTTTTTCAAAACTCGATTTTCTGTGTTTCGGGTACACACCTAGTTCGTTTAAGACGCTACAGAAACTCCAAGCCCACCAAAACCTAAGAAACAGTAATCTATTGACCACTTAGCAATCATTTAACGAATCAACTCCTATTCTTGAAATAATGCAAGAAACTTACCGTCGACAAAAAGAAATATCGACATGATTCAAATTGTCAGAACAAAACTCATTCACCGTCCCTAGTTCGTTTAAGACGCTACAGAAACTCCGAGCCCACTAAAACCTAAGAAATAGTAATCCATTGACCACTTAGCAATCATTTAACGAATCAACTCATATTCCCGAAGTAATGCAAGAAACTTAACGTCGACAAAAACAAATATCGACATGATTCAAATCGTCAGAACAGAACTCATTCACCGTTGCTTTCTCCTACACAAGAATTGGCAGAAGTCAATCCTTAACTACTCACGATTACGGCAAACAACATATATAACCCAGACCCTTATTAGAAAACAGAAGTTATAAAATACCCAAAATTCCTCTTACCAATCGAATGAAGAACGGCAAAATTCTCAAAACGTAAGGATTCAACAGCAGTTTCGCAGAATTGGAAAAAGAACAAAATATAGAAAAAATAGGAGAAAGACTGACGTTAATTATTTTTCTAGAAAGAGGGAAAATTTTTCAAAAAGAATAAAAATAAAGTAATATAAAATTAACACCCAAATCCTTCAAACCTCTTCCACTAACCCCTCAATCTCAACCACTACAGAATTTTAGCTCCACTGAAACTCTATCACAGAACCGAGCAAAAATAGAACCCACGCTCATACAGGGATTCGAATACAGGACATCCAACATACTAACTCTATTACCATTTGAACCAGCAGGCTCATTCTGATATGAATTAACAAATAATTTTATATAAGCCCTCTCAACAAGGGTAACGCTAGGATCAGAAAAATAACAAAATTTGGCAAATGTGATACTTGAACCCCAAGACCTCTTAGACACACCCAGAACACTTAACTACTATTTGTGTCAGAATTCACAGATACAGAAATAAATTTATCAGGGCATTACAACTTTACCCCCTAAAAGAAATTTCAACCTTGAAATTTACTTGATCAGAACAGATGAAGATGCTATTGACGCATTGATATGCGTGATATGAAGTAATAAAATTTATAATAATGATCAAACCAGAAACTAACTATTATCACAATTTTAAGGCAAGCGCACTTATCGAACAATAGTATAGTTTAGTGGCAAGACTGAGATATCGTACGCAAGGGAACTAAAATTACTTGTACTAACTTTCTTTCTATTATTTAACCTAGAAATAAAAGGGGATTTTATGAAACTAAACTAATTCTAAAACTAAACTATGAAAGCACAAAAAGTGAATTGGGGAAAACTCTTAGGAAAAACTGATTGATTTGGACAATACTCAAGGGAGAATCCACCTAGACTTCACTTGTTATCAACTCTTGAACTAGACGATTTATTCACTTGACTTGATCCGTAGAAATCCCTAACTTATGTAATATCTCTCTCGAGACTAAAAACAACTCACCCTAGGTTGATTAATTGAAATCTCTTTCTAATTAAAACCCTTAGTGTTGCATTAACTTGGTCTATGGATTCCCTTATTAGGTTTGACCCTAATCCGGTAGATTTTTATCATCCTATCTCTAGGATTGCGATTAACTCAGCTTAATTGTGTTGGATCTACTCCTATGTAGGGACTTTTGCTCCTCTACATAAGTACATTCGACTTAAATCAATATCCCGGAAATATCAACGTAAGAGTTAAAAACATAATTAAGAACAAATCAAATATTTATCATATAATTCAAGAGAAAATAATAACAAAATCTGTCTTAGGTTTCATCCCCCTCAAGTATTTGGGGGATTTAGTTCATAATTATAAAAGATAACATTTCAGAAGAAATAAAGTAACAAAACATAAAGAACCCAAAAACCCCTGAAAGGATTGAAGAGAGATTCTCTATCTTGATGTAGATCTTGGCTTCTAAGATGGATCAATCGGCTTCCCTTGGAGTAATTCCTTGCTTCTACTCTCTGTGTTGGCAGAAATAAGGCACTCTTTTGTGGGAGAAAAAAACACCCTTTTGAGGGGAGAGAAGTCTATCTTTGTAGTTGCCCCCTAAGATCTTTATATAGAGCTTTGGAGTGTCTTTCTTAGCCCCTAAATAGCCTTTTCCAAGTGAAATTGTACTTCCTCACGATAGGGACACGCCCATGTACCACACCCGTATGGGTCGAGGCCCAGGCTGTGGTCGGGCCTGTTGATGGTGGCACGGCCGTGTGGTCTGGCCATGCTTGTCAGGGTTGGGCCGTGTTTGAGTTCGAGGAGGCATGGCTGTGTGGCATGGCCGTGTGGTGAATCTACGGGCTGTGTTGTTTATTGAATTGGACCAAATTTGCCCCCTTTTTAGCCTGTTCCTTGCTCTTTTCTCTTCCTTAAGCTCTCCTGGGCATAAAACATGAAATAGAAGGATTAAGGGCACCAATTTCCACAAATTCAATGATAATTCATCCATAAATTAGGCTAAGCATAAGGTAAAAACATGTATAATTTATCGTTTATCAAATGGCCCTACACTTAAGCCTTTGCTTGTCCTCAAGCAAAATCTCAACTCACAATTAAAAATCATTTTTCTCAACGTATAACCCTTATTAATAATGTTTCAAACTAATCCACAAGTAATCATACAATGAGAATTCAACCAGAAGAACATTAAAGATTCAAACACTTTAAGTTGGGAATTTTATCACAGAAACATAGGTTTTCTCCCTTCTCCTTAGTAATTACCTCTCAATCAAAGTTAACAAGATTTGACATCCTCACTAAAGATTCACTCTATCCACTCAAAGTGTTTAGGGTTCAAAAATTAAGCACTCTTTAGTCAACCTGGAAAGTTATTGCCATAGGCTTGCAAGAAAATCAAATCTCCACCACTATAGATTGATATGACACATCGATCAAAAGGTCTTTCAATGGTTGTAATGAGGCTTTGGTTAGGGGTGTTGTCACAAGCTGAAAAAGAGGGTTGGAATTGAGATTGAAGTGAAAAATCATCTAGCTAGAAAAATCTCTATGATTGGAACATATTTCTCGAGCTAAGCTTTATGATGACATCGTTCTGGATTTGATAGCTTGTAATAGAAATATGCGAAAAATGTTAAAGTAGGACTGAAATATGAATTACAACTGAATTAACTGTATATACATTTTTTTTAAGAACAAATCAAATCAAATACAATAAATTGAATATTTACAACTTTACAAACTGGAAAAAGAGAACAAAGCTAGATAATAAAGCAACTCAAATCTCGACAAAAATAGGGATCAAAATAATTAAATGGAATTCAAAAAAAATGGATTATGGGTTAATATTAGAGGTAAGTCAAAGAATGGGTTGTTAGGCTCAATGGGGTTTACTAGGGGTCAATTTGTGGAGGTAGGCTTTTATGGAGAAGTGGGTTAAATCCTATATACCTTTATCATCTTAGTGTATCAAGTCAATGATGTGGTCCCGACATGTATAATCGAAGCAAGTTTTAGAATAACAAATCAGTATTGACTCACTCAAAGCAACAATAAAAGTGAGCACGAAAGAATATATGCTCAAAAGGCTCAAAAATCTCACCAGAATTATGGCATTTTGATGTCAATCCTGCAAATTTCAAATCTCAAGATAACACTTAAAATTAGGGAAAACAACCTAGAAAAAATTTAAATTCTCAAAAATTTCAACTTATCATGCTTGATTCCCTAGTGTTTTAAAGTTTGAATAATCTAAGCATAAGCACCTATGTCTTAATTCTCAACATATCAATAAAAATCATAAATAAATTAGAATTAATTCCTAATAGGAGATTGAAGATAATGCAAAGAGTGAAAGTGAGAATTCGAAATTTTGAGAACAATGCAAAATGTTAGTTGTAAAAAATTTCAAGGGTTTCAAAGAAAATGCAATGACTGAAAGTAAGTTTCCCCCCCACACTTAAGATGTACATTGCCCTCAATGTACAAAGAAACATTAGTAGCAATGGAAGCATAAGATCATAAGATAGGGAGAGGCATGAAACTCCCTGAATTAGATGAATTTTTGAGGTGGTGGTGCCTATAAAGTGTCTGGCACAAAGGAAGGTGCAGAGGTAGATACTCTGGTGGTAGTAGTGTTTGTTTGTCCACAGCTTTCATGTTGGGAGTGTAGGCTTTGGCGATGTCACTGGGTGAGGTTGTGGCAAGGTTCCCATTAGATTTTTTATTTGAGCTGTAGAGCTCCTTTGAAACTACGAAAACATTTATCAGTTTTGGGGAATTTGGATTAACAAAATATATTTGTTGGGGGATAGCCGATATGAAATAATAAAAATGAAGGAATAAAATAAATTAAGTTCTAAAAATACTAAAATTCAAATAATGAAAAAGATAAGATGAAATAAAATAAAAGGAAAAATAAAAAAGAAAATACAAGGGAAGATAAGAGGATTCAGAAGTCTTAATCCTCAGATGGGTCGCGAGGTGATGGTGGTGCGGAGATATGAAGGTGCTGGCATATCTGTTGGAGTATAGCATCGATATGATCTAAGCGTTGGAAGCACTGCTGCTCGAATCATGTAAGGTGCTAATATATGTCAGCGTGTGAAGCTGCTGCATGAACTGGGTGGCGAGGGGGTGGTGGCTCAGCTAGGGCCTCCTCCGGTGGTGGTGGGACATCATCAGTAATGTCCTTAGGATCCTCCTGCTCCGTGTCTCGAAGTAGGTGATATTACGGAGGATCAGTCCCATGTTGGCGCTGGATCATCCTTATATGTAGCATGGATTAGATGCCCTGAGGGAACATTTGGCCGATCAAAGTGTAGGAGGATGTCTGGGCCACGGTGTTGAGCAGGTCGAAGTAGCGGGCCAACTGTGTGATGTACAAACCCATAGATATCACGCCCCTGCGATGCCTCTCGGTCTGGTGCTGGATGGCATGGGCGATGAAATAGGCGAGGTCGATGACGTGTGCATTTGCCATGCTCCATAAGAAGTAGGCATCGTGTGTGTTTACGACACCTGTGCTCTTACATCTGCCCGTCAAGGTGTGAACGAGGAGGGCGTGTATATACCTCAGAGATGGGGCGAGGTTGGTCGCTTTGGAGCGACTAGGGTCGTATGTGGACGTTGTAGGGACTAGGGCCTCCCAACACCTAGCTGGTGATAGATGGATGTGGCGGTGAAGCGTAGAAAGGTCCTTTTCTTCCATGAACTGCTTTTGTGACAGCCTTAAATTGACCTTGGTCGGGAAGTGATTTCGGGACCACTAAACTGAGCCGTAAAAAAATAATTAAGTGTTAAATTTTATAATTTTATTTTGTGTTATAGCATGAATGAAATTTTTTTTGGTGTGATGAATTTTTGTCATTTAGATATGAAATTTTCTAAGAAACAACTTAGATGTGAAATAGAGAAAATGTGTGGTGCCGATTGTGGTGAGTAAGAAATGCTTGGAGTAAAATATAGGGATCTGCATGTCAAATTCCCCATTTTTACTTATGGTGGCCGGTCATGATGGGATTTAAGTATAAAATATATGTGTGAAATTTTGGTACTTAAATTTTTGCCATTTGGGTGTTAATTAATCTATTTAAGATTTAATGTCATAAAAAAAAATTATGGGACATTGTGTAAATACCGAATTGGTGATGTTCCTTTATTGATAAGGACTTAAAATGCTATTAAACCATGCAAAAATTTTATGGACACGTTCAGCCTTGTGCAAGTGGGAAAAACTATGATTTTGTAAAGGTTAAATTGGTAACTTAATGATTAATTAGTTTGCATGTAATAGTAAAAGAAGAAATGGTAGCTCATTTTTGTTCTTGTTCGGCTGAAACAAAGAGAAAAGAAAAGAGAAAGAAGATTAAGCATTCAGCCATGGTATTTGCATGATCAAAGGTATGTTTGTGCGATTCTTTGCAAATTGTTTTGATTTTTAACATGGTTAATGCATTGCTCAATTAACCCATGATTTAGATTCATGCCAATGAACATATGAGCATTCGGTAATTTGAAAATTTGTAAAAGAAAAATTTAATAGCTATAGGAAGATGTTGTTAAATGTTAAATTTACTTATTTGATGGCCCAATGAGGGTAATGCTAATGGATGGTTAAGTTGAATCCATTAGTAAGTGGTATGATATTAAAATTGCCGTGTATGTATGCTTATTTGAAAGGGAAAAATTGTTTTGTTAAATTAAGCATGTTCTTGTTAAATTGAGCTTAGAATTCATGGAATTCAGTGATTAATAAAGTGTTTAAGTTGAGAAGGCATAAATTTCTTAAGGTTGAGACAAGCTAATAATCGGCCATGTTGTAGTAAGTTAAATTTTGAGTTTATTTCTTGAATTTGAAATGGTAACATGTTCAGTCATGGTTAAAAGGTTGTAAATTGGCATTTGATAATATAGATTAAAAAAAAATGAATGTTTGGGGGACATTACGATGTTGAAATGCATATGAATTTAAGTCTGCAAGTTTAAAGTTGTGAGATGTTGTTTTGTGAAATTTAATGATTTAGAGGGCATTCAGTTGTGAGTAAATTGTATAGTAAATTGATGTGGATGCTTCAAATGATATTTGTATAATTATAATTGAGTTTAAAGCTTAGCAAATTGTTAAAGAGGGAATTAAGAACTAAATCACATGCTATTAATATGGTTTAATGTGATTTGGTTGTTAAACAATGGGAATCTATGCCTAATTGTTAATTTTTGGTTGTATGATTGCGAAATGACCCCTTAGTCAATGACTTGTGTAAGTGCTTGTATTTTAGGTGATAAGTAGTAATTGGTTAATAGGTTCATGTGTAACAAGTGCTGAATGTGTTTTAAAAAAAATGATGATGCATTTATTCAGTGTACTTTGAAATGGCCAATTGAAGTTTATGTGGTATATGAATTAAGTCTTGATCAATATGCTATATTACCGAATGAAAAATAAAATAGATTAAGTGGATTTGTTTTAACTTTAGCTCAAGAACGAAAGGGGTTCAGTGTTGGAAAAAGGGAAGGCGAAACTCGTGGATTAACCGATCCGCAAACGTTTGACGAAAGTTAAGGTAAGTTCTTAAGGGTTTAAATTAAAATGCTTATGTTAAATGATGGAACAAATGAAATGAACCTTTATAATATGAGCATAGAATAATAATTTCCGAATGTAAATTGATTAAGTAGCGTATACGATCGAAGTAAGTTTTAAGTATTAAAGCCTATAATATGATTGAGTATGATTTGCTAAGCACATACTAAGAGAATCATAACTCTATTGTATTTTTTATGCATATAGCCTAATGGCTACTATGAAGTATAGGTAAGTTATTGATATGATATGTTGCCAAATGGATATGATAATATGAAGTGTTAAAAGGATATGTCAGAAGAGTAAATTGTAATAAGTCTGCTTAGAACAGCAGCAGTAACTTGTATTTAGAAAATCACTATAAATTGTTGGAGTTGAATTAGAGGCTGAATAAATTATGCAATTAAAGCTTAATGAGTCTAGTTTCTTATAAAAGAAACTTGTAGGCAAAGGAATTGCTGATAATGAGATATTTAAAGTTCTGTGAGACAGAGTCAGAATGACTCTGAAATCCCCTGTTCCATTTTTAGAAAATCATTATAAATTGTACGAAAATTATTATAAGATAAAATTTATATGCTTAGACTCCTTAATGAGTCTAGTTTCAAATTAAATAAACAAGAACTATTTTGAATTCTGTACAATGAGGAATTTGATTCGTAGTGAAGAGTGGTCAGTTTAGTCAAACAGTGAAATAGGGGAAACTTTAAGAAAAATCTGGTATTGATTGGCAAAACTAAAAATTCTGAAAATTTTATGGTTAGAAGATATATAAGTCTATTTTCATGAAAAATTAACGGAACCTCATTTGGAGTTTCGTAGCTCCAGTTACAAGTAATTTAACGACTGTTGCCAGGAAAACAGCTTGTAGAGAATGTGATTTTTCTTGTAAACATTGATGAAACTTGTTTTAGTTGCTCATAAGCTATTGATTAAACCCATACGTGAATTCTAATTTGTGACATTATAAAATGAAATATGAGTGTTAGATGGATCTTTGATATTAAAATTGTGAAATTATAAGTTTATAAGTATTCGAATATGAAATGATAGTGTGGCTTGAAATTGAATTATTCATTGGAAAATGATAGATGTAAATTCAGCCAAGACAAAGTGTATACATGAAAGTATATGTGATATACGAAGTATATTTGGATAATTGTGATGTGAATACATGAAAATTTATATTTTGATTCAAGATTTTATGTGATAAGCCGAATGGCTAATGTGAAATATGTACGAAATGTGTACATATTTGTGGCCGAATGACCTATTGTGAAAAGTGTGTATTATTAGATTTTTGATGAGGCAAATGAATTACAAATATGATAGTCAATGTGAATGTTATAACATGTGAATAAATATGCATGAAACTCTGTGATGTAAATCTGGGATTAAAGACCCGATCGCTATAAGCAGTGACTATGTCCGGGTTAAGACCTGCTGACTTTGTGTGGAGATTTCATCTGAGCTAAAGGTCTCGCCGATAATCCAAGTAGAGTTTAAAGCCATAAGACTTCGAAATAAGAATTGCTTATAAATATATTCAATGCGAAAAGTTAAACAGGTATGTACTCCGAGCTTATATGTGAGCTTGATTTGAACTAAATCATAAGGTAGTTATGTGATGCATACGTGAGCAATCTATGAGACTATTCCTATGATTATGTGGCATCGGATCGGTGTGAAAGGTTATGTGAAATTATACAATATATCTATGTTACATGAGCTCACTTTTATGTGAAAGTTTATCTGCCTATTGTATATGATGAGATGTGCATAATCGGCAAAGGGATGATATACCCAAAGGAAGAGTGAAATAAAAATACAAACAACCATGTTATAATTTGATTGTTGTCTGTTGACACTGCTTAAAACTTACTAAGCATTGTAATGCTTACTCTGTTTACTTTGTTTCCTCTGTTTTATAGATCTCATTTGGAAGCTACGGACTCGGGGATCGTCAGCAACTTGTCACACTATCACTATCCACTGCTTGGTACTATTATGTTTTGGATTATTTTATGGCATGTATAGAATAGACTAGCGACGGAAGAATATTTTGGTTAATGTATATAAGTCATGCGAAAATGACATCTTTTGAATGTGTACGTATAGAAGTTTAAATTGTATCCCTGGCTGTCTGTAGTATTTATCTAAGGGAATGTTCTTTATTTCGAGAAAAAGTTCAAAATTTTTTACTGTTCTGATATGAGTTTCAAGTCCGGTAATGCCCCTTTACCTATTCCAACGACGGATACGGGATAGGGGTGTTACAGCTTTGTATAGAGGTCGAGAGCTGTACTGAATTCTGGTACACTAAGCTGACGAACAAGGCCTCCTAAGCGAAACTGGACCGTCCTTGATTCATGACGGTCTGAAGATAAAATGTGGATCAGAACTCGAGAGTGAGTTCAAAATAGGTGGGCTTTACTATCTGGAAGAATTGCTCCCATAGATCTGTCATTAGCAGGGCCCGGACCTCATCTGCTAGGTGGACCTGCTCTAAGGCGGTCCAGTCAATACATCGTCCGGTTCCTAGAGGGCGAGCTCGTAAAATCTGAAATAACTGCTCTTAGGAGTTCTGCAGGAACTGAATGAATGGATCAGCAGTGGGTCTCGATGAGGAACCACCGGGCCCCTTCCGCTTCTTTGAAGTAGGGACGGCAGCTTTCTTACCGCGTGATAATGACATGATTCCTAAAAAATAAAACGATAAGCATTAGTCCTAATAAAGATTGAGCTAAAATTAAATACATAATATGAATATTATAAAGTTCTTATGCCTAAACAAAACAAAACATATTAAGGTTAGTATTGCAATGTTGATTCACTAACCTAAATAAAATATTCTACTTATCCTAAACATGACAACAAATTATGGGGGCATGGGTATCAATTTATACTAAGTGAATACTATTCTAGATAAGAAAAAGTGGCAATCAAATAAGAGTCTAAATGGTATTATGAAATTCTCTATAGTATTCTAGATTGTTCATGCTAAATCAATGAGTTTCATTCTCTAAAATATTGTAAAAACTAAATAAAACATGTTATTAACATAAAAATAGATAAAAACATTAGAAATTGAAGAAGAAAATAAGAAAAAGGAATCGAATAGGTGACTAATGGGGTGGAACACGGTCGTGGTACGGGCGGCACAGTCGTGGAGGATGGTTTGAGGCCGGCGGCGGTGCTAAGAAGGCTTAATGTGGGTTTTGGGTGGGATGTTTTTAGGGTTTTAAATGGAGAAGAAGGTGAATAGTGGCCTGTTTATATAGGTTTTCGGGTCACACGGGCACGTCACACGCCCGTGTGACTCGGGTTTTGCCCGTGTGGTTTGAAAATTGAGGATTTTGGCTCGCCTGGTTCGAGGCACACGCCCGTGTACCTAGGGTGTGTTGAGGTATACGGCCATGTCGCACGGCCGTGTCTTTTGATGTTCACTTCTCTCACGACCGTGTAGTAAGTCACACGCCCATGTCTGAATTGACAGTGTCGACCACGGCCTGGAGGCACGGGCATGTTGCACACCCGTGTTGGAATTGATAGTGTTGGCCACGGTCATATAGCACGGCCGTGGTAATTTGTTTGCAGGCCATGTGTGATTCAACAGGTTCGGCCACGGCCACATCGCACGACCGTGGCAATTTATCAAAGCCCGTGTGTTAGAAGAATTTTTACCTTGCTTGTACACGATCAAATTACACGGCTGTGTCTCTACCCGTAGTGTCCACACGGCTTTAGGCACGCCCGTGGGCATGGCCGCGTGGCTCGAAAAACCTGCATTAAAAAGTGTTAGTCGATGTATTAGAAAGCTGAAATAAAAGGATTTACTAAGTTAGTGCTCAGGTTGCCTCTCGAGAAGCGCTTATTTAGAGTCTAAGCTCAACTCTACTTGTATGTATCATGACGAGAGTTCGTGGAGTTGAAGCTCCTCCCTATTATTCTTAAAATTCTCACCTCTATAATGTTTAAGCCGATGGCCATTTACCTTGAAAGTGTCGTGGTTTGGATGAGTTACCTCAACTGTGCCGTATGGAAAGACAGTTCGAACAGTGAATAGGCCTGACCATTTTGATTTAAGTTTTCCAGGGAATAGTTTAAGCCTTGAGTTGTATAGTAAGACGAGATCACCGGTTTTGAACTGCTTAGGTTGTCTCAAACGATTGTCATGGCGTCGCTTTGTGGTTTCCTTATATAATCGTGAGTTTTCGTAGGCATTGCAGCGCCATTCATCCAGCTCATTTAGTTGCATTAGATGTTTCTCACCTGTAAGCTTAAAATCAAGATTTAAAAATTTAATAGCCCAAAATGCTTTATGTTCGAGTTCAAATGACAGATGACAACTTTTTCCGTAAACAAGTCCATAAGGAGATGTTCCTATGGGAGTTTTAAATGCAGTTCTATAAGCCCATAAAGCATCATCTACTTTGCTTGACCAAACTCTCCTATTTGATTCTACCATTTTTTCTAGAATACGTTTTAATTCTCTATTTGTCACTTCAACTTGACCACTGGTTTGTGGATGATAAGGGGTAGCTATTCTATGGTGCACTCCATATCTTTTTAAAACTTTATAAAATTGGGCATTGCAAAAATGAGTACCCCTATCACTGATAATTATCTTAGGTGTTCCGAATTGAGAGAAAAGTTTTTTAAGAAAACATACTACCATTCTTGCATCATTAGTAGGTAAGGCTTGGGCTTCTACCCATTTTGACATGTAATCCACTGCTACTAGTATGTACTTATTCCCAAACGAAGTAGGGAAATGACCCATAAAATCAATACCCCATACATCAAATATTTCACATGAGAGTATATAGTTTTAAGGTATTTCATTATGCTGAGAGATATTACCTGTTCTCTGGCATTTATCACAAGAGGTTACATACCTGTTGGCATCCTTAAAAAGGGTGGGCCAGTAAAAACCTGATTCGAGTACTTTGTAAGCAGTTCTAGCTCCACTGTGTTGTCCTTCTGTTGGTCCCGAATGGCAGTGATCTAAAATTTTATATGCTTCTGTTTCAGTAACGCATCTTCGAATGACTTGATCTGCACAAATATGAAAAAGGAAAGGATCTTCCCAAAAGTAATTTTTCACATCAGCGAAGAATCGCTTCTTTTGCTGATGGGTCAACCCTTTTGGGATTATGTTAGCTGCTAAGTAATTTGCAAGATCAGCAAACCAAGGAACGACAGCTTCTGCTATGGCTAGTAGTTGTTCTTCAGGAAACAAGTCATTTATTTTATCAAAATCCCCGAGGTGTGGATTTTCCAATCTTGAAAGGTGATTTGCTGCCAAATTTTCAGCTCATTTGTTGTCTTTTATTTCTAAGTTGAATTCCTGTAACAATAGAATCCATCTTATTAATTGAGGTTTTGTATCAGTTTTAGTTAAAAGATAATGAAGAGTGGAATGATCAGTATAAACGATGATTTTTGACAATATCGAATATGATCTAAATTTATCAAATGCAAAAATAACGGTTAGCAATTTTTTTCTGTGGTAGTATAATTTGCTTGTGCGGTTGTCAAAGTTTTGCTAGCATAATAAATCGGTCGAAAGTGCTTGTCTCTTCGTTGTCCCAAAACTGCACCTACTGCAAAATCACTTGCATCACACATTAGTTCAAAAGGTAGATTCCAATCAGGTGAAATTATAATCGGGGCATTAACTAACTTTTCCTTGAGAGTGTTAAAAGACTCTAAACATTCTTGGTCAAACCTGAAAAGCATATCTTTTTCTAGTAATTTTGTTAAAGGCTTAGCTATTTTAGAAAAGTCTTTAATAAATCTACGATAAAAACCAGCATGTCCTAAAAAGCTTCTTATAGCCTTAACTGAATTAGGGGGAGGTAATTTTTCGATGGTTTCAATTTTTTTTATCTACCTCTATCCCTTTACTGGAAATTTTATGTCCTAATACAATACATTCTTGAACCATAAAGTGACATTTTTCCCAATTTAGCACTAGATTAGTTTCTTCACACCTTATCAGAACACGTTTTAAATTATTAAGACAGAGTTGAAAAGAATTACTGAAAACTGAAAAGTCATCCATAAATACCTCCATGATGTCTTCCACGAGTTCGTCAAAAATAGCTAACATGCATCGCTGAAAAGTAGCAGGAGCATTACATAATCCAAAAAGCATTCTATGATAAGCAAACGTACCGTATGGACATGTGAATGTTGCCTTTTTTTATCTTCTGGAGCTATCGGGATTTGGAAGTAACTAGAGAGGCAATCCAAGAAACAGTAATACATGCGTTCTGACAGTCTTTCCAACATTTGATCGATAAAGGGTAAGGAAAAATGATCTTTTCGAGTTGTATCATTCAGCTTTCTATAATCGATACAAACTCTCCATCCAGTGATTGTTCTTGTAGATATTAATTCCTTTTTGTCATTAGACACCACAGTCATGCCTCTCTTTTAGGGACAACCTGCACAGGACTTACCCAAGAACTGTCAGAAATAGTATAAATAATGCATGCATCTAGAAGCTTAATTATCTCGGCTTTTACGACTTCCTTCATGTTGGGATTCAATCGTCTCTGAGTTTGCACCGATGGCTTATACTCATCTTCTATTAAAATTTTGTGGGTGCAAAAAGAAGGGATAATTCTTTTAATATCAGAAATCTTTCAAGCTATAGCCTTTTTGTGTTCCCTTAATACCTGAAGTAATCCCTCTTTCTTTTCAGCGCTCAAGTCTGATGCGATAATCACTGGTAATATAGAATCATCTCCCAAAAATGCATATTCTAAGTGGTCGGGAAATTGTCTTAGCTCTAATTTAGGAGGTTCATCAATCGAAGGTTTTTGTCTCAGTTCATCATTTAACTTAAGACCCTCATAACTTATGTGCCTTGTGATAAGTTCATGAGAGTTCAACTTCTTCATTACTTCCTTAACTTCAGTGGTGGCTTCATCTTCCTCCCCACCTTGAACGAGACACAGTTCCAACATGTCTTCAAGAGTGATTTCTTGGAAATTGTCTTGAACAAAATAATCAATAACATCAATGAAGTAACATGAATCATCTTGTTCCCTAGAAAATTGCATAGCATCATAGATTTTAAAGACAACTTCTTCTTCACCGACTCTAAGTACTAGTTTACCATCCCCTACATCAATAATAGCTCTAGCAGTAGCTAAGAATGTGCGTCTTAAAATTAAAGGCAGCTCAATATCTTCATCTATGTCAAGCACAACAAAATCAACAGGGAATATAAATTTATCCACTTTTACTAACACATCTTCAATGATTCCCCTAGGATATTTAACAGATCTATCATTCTAGTGGGTTTTGGTTCCCCTAGACCTAGTTGCTTGAACATTTTGTAAGGCATTAGGTTAATACTAGCACCTATATCAGCTAAGGCTTTTTCAATGATTAAACTACCAATTAAGCAGGGAATAGTAAAACTCTCTGGGTCTTTCAGTTTGGCTGGCAGTTTATTTTAGAGAATAGCTGAGCATTCCTCATTGAGCTCCACTGTAGCTAATCCTTCCAACTTCCTTTTATTTCTAAAAAGTTCCTTTAAAAACTTTGCATACTTTGGCATCTGCGAAATTGCTTCAACAAAAGGTAAGCTAATATGTAGCTGTTTAAAAAGTTTAAGAAATTTACCAAATTGAGCGTCCGTGCGGTCTTTCTTTAACTTTGCTGGGTATGGTACGGGTGGTTGATACTCTTTAATTGCTGGTGGAGCATTTTTTTTAGGTTCTGTCTCCTCTACCTTGTCCTTTTTAGATTCTTGGACAGACTTCTTTTCAGGTTCAGCTAGTACTTTCCCATCCCGTAGAGTAATTGCTTTTACATGTTCTCTAGGATTTGGCTCAGTATTACTCGGCAAACTACATTGTGGTCTGTCAGATATCATCTTTGCGAGTTGACCAATTTGATTCTCGAGCCCTTGAATGGATGCTTGCTGGTTCTTTAGTGTTGTTTCAGTGTTTTGGAAACGGGTTTCTGATGCGGCCATAAATTTGGTGAACATCTTTTCAAGGTTCGACTTTTTCTCTTATTGTGGAGGTGGCTGTTGAAATCCCGGAAGAGGTGGTTGTCTTTGATTTCCTTGTCCTCCCCATGAAAAATTGGGGTAATTCCACCACCCTGCATTGTAAGTGTTACTATAAGGATTATTCTGAAGTCTAGAATTGTTACCCATATAGTTGGCTTGCTCGGTTTCCATGCTATGTCCATAGGAGGAGTAATCTAGATTGTACATATTGCCCTGAATTACGTCACACTGCATCACTGGGTGTGCCTACGTAGAACCCACAAAATTATCAATCTTTTTATTTAAAAGTTCTACCTGATTAGAAAGCATGGTGACGTCATCAATGTTAAAAACTCCTGCAACTTTTGTCGGCTTTATCCTCATGACTTGCCACTGATAGTTATTCAGTGACATTTCTTCTATAAATTCATTGGTTGCTTCAGGTGTTTTGTTATTAATTGTTCCTCTGGCGGCTGCATCGATCATTTGTCTTGTGGAAGGATTCAAACCATTATGAAATGTTTGAACTTGTAACCACAGAGGCAATCTATGGTGAGGGCACCTTCTCAAAAGATCTTTGTATCTCTCCCAGGCATCATAAAGTGTCTCTAAATCCATCTACACAAAAGAAGAAATATCATTCCGTAATTTAACTGTTTTAGTTGGAGGAAAATACTTAAGTAGAAATTTTTCGGTCATTTGTTCCCATGTAGTGATTGAGCCTCGTGGTAGAGAATTTAACCATTGCTTTGCTTTATTCCTTAAGGAAAAAAGAAATAATCGGAGGCGAATGGCATCATCAGAAACACCATTGATTTTAAAAGTATTACAGAATTCCAAAAAATTTGCTAAGTGTGAGTTGGGATCCTCATCTTGTAAACCATCAAACTGAACAAATTGCTGAATCATCTTAATAGTGTTAGGTTTCAGTTCAAAATTATTTGTAGCGATAGCAGGCCTAATAATACTAGATTGAGTACCAGCCAAATTAGGTTTAGCATAATCATACATAGTACGAGGAGCATCGTTTTGGTTCACCGGTTCTGCAGCTATTGCGGGAGGTGGTAGATTGTCTTGATTTGCTTCCATCTCTTCAGTAGGTTCTTGTTCTTGTTCTGGATATTGTAGGCTTCGTCTGATCTCTACGATTTCTGCGAACTGTAGCTTCTAAATCCTTGTTAAAAAGTAGTGGTCCTCCTGGGTTTCTTCTAGTCATAAACTAGAGATACCTAGAAAGAGAAAAAAACAAATAAAAACAAATAAAAATAGAAATTGAAAATTTATATAAATATAAATAGTAATGGCTAAAGTAATAAAAATCGAGTGTTCCTAATATCTTAGTCCCCCAGAAACAGCGTCAAAAACTTAATATGCGTGATATGAAGTAATAAAATTTATAATAATGATCACACCAGAAACTAACTATTATCGCGATTTTAAGGCAAGCGCACCTATCAAACTGTAGTATAGTTTAGTGGCAAGACCGAGATATCGTACCCAAAGGAACCAAAAGTACTAGTACTAACTTTCTTTCTATTATTTAACCTAGAAATAAAAGGAGATTTTATGAAACTAAACTAATTCTAAAACTAAACTATGAAAGCACAAAAAGTGAATTGGGGAAAACTCTTAGGAAAAACTGATTGATTTGGACAATACTCGAGGGAGAATCCACCTAGACTTCACTTGTTATCAACTCTTGAACTAGACGATTTATTCACTTAACTTGATCCATAGAAGTCCCTAACTTATGTTAATATCTCTCTCGAGACTAAAAACAACTCACCCTAGGTTGATTAATTGAAATCTCTTTCTAATTAAAACCCCTAGTGTTGCATTAACTTGGTCTATGGATTCCCTTATTAGGTTTGACCCTAATCCGGCAGATTTTCGTCTTCCTATCTTTAGGATTACGATCAACTCCGCTTAATTGTGTTGGATCTACTCCTATGCAGGGACTTTTGCTCCTCTACATAAGCATATTCGACTTAAATCAATATCCCGGAAATATCAACTTAAGAGTTAAAAACACAATTAAGAACAAATCAAATATTTATCATATAATTCAAGAGAAAATAATAACAAGATTTGTCTTAGGTTTCATCCCCCTCAAGTATTTGGGGGATTTAGTTCATAATTATAAAAGATAACATCTCAGAAGAAATAAAGTAACAAAACATAAAGAACCCAAAAACCCCTGAAAGGATTGAAGGGAGATCCTCTATCTTGATGTAAATCCTGGCTTCTGAGATGGATCAATCAGCTTCCCTTAGAGTAATTCCTTGCTTCTACTCTCTGTGTTGGTAGAAATAAGGCACTCTTTTGTGGGAGAAGAAGCACTCTTTTAAGGGGAGAGAAGTCTATCTTTGTAGTTGCTCCCTAGGGTCTTTATATAGAGCTTTGGAGTGTCTTTCTTAGCCCCTAAGTAGCCTTTTCCGAGTGAAATTGTACTTCTTCATGACAGGGACACGCCCGTGTGCCACGCCCGTGTGGATCGAGGCCTAGGCCGTGGTTAGGCCTGTTGATGGTGGCACGACCGTATGGTCTAGCCGTGCTTGTCGGGGTTGGGCCGTGTTTGAGCTCAAAGAGGCACGGCCGTGTGATGAATCTTCGGGCCGTGTTGTTTATTGAATTGGGCCTAATTTGCCCGTTTTTGGCCCGTTCCTTACTTTTTTCTCTTTCTTAAGCTTTCCTGGGCATAAAACATGAAATAGAAGGATTAAGGGCACCAATTTCTACAAATTCAATGATAATTCATCCATAAATTAGGCTAGGCATAAGATAAAAACATGTATAATTTATCATTTATCATGCATCGAGTGCTCGAGTTCCCACGTGGCTTCCTCAGTGCCATGATTCTGCTACAAAACCTTCACTAACGGGATGGACTTCCTCCTTAGAACCTTAATATCACGATCCAGAATCTGAATCGACTTCTCCTTAAAAGTCAAGTCTGATCTAACATCAATCTCCTCAACCGAAACAACATGAGATGGATCAGACTGATATCGCCTCAACATCGAGACGTGAAGCACATTGTGGATACGATCCAACTTCGGAGGTAGCTCCAACTGATAAGCAACCGTTTCCACACGCTTCAGGATCCGATACGACCCAATGATCTTAGGGCTTAACTTGCTCTTACGATCGAACATTAGAACTTTCTTCCATGGAGAAACCTTAAGAAACATAAAGTCCCTCAGAGTGTACTCAATATTACGCCTCTTCAGATTCGCATAAGATTTCTGTCTATCAAAAGTTACCTTTAGACGATCTCGAATCAGTCTAACTTTATCTTTGTTCTAAAAAACCAACTCAGGACCCAAAACCCAACGCTCACCCAACTCAGTCCAACATAGCGGAGTGCGACACTTACAACCATACAAGGCCTCGTAAGGTGCTATCTGAATGCTAGCCTGGAAACTGTTATTGTAGGCAAACTTAGCTATAGCAGCAAATAATACTCTCAACTACCTCAGAAATCAATCACACAACTCTGAAGCATATCCTTCAATAGCTGAATCACCCTCTCATATTTACCATCGGTCTGAGGATAAAACGTAGTACTGAAGTCCAATCTCAACCCCAAAGTATCGTGTAATTTCTTCTAAAATCGAGAAGTGAAACGAGAATCTCTATTAGAAATAATCGAAACAGGAACCCCATGCAGTCTTACAATCTCGAAGATATAGTCCGTCTGAACCTGAATAAAATGAGCAGACTTGGTCAAACGATCCACGATGACCCAAATAAAATCCTTCTTAGTGGGTGTTAAGGGTAACCCACTAACAAAATCCATCGTTACTCGTTCCCATTTCCATAAGAGAATCTTAATGGGTTGTATCAAACCCGAAGGCAACTGATGCTCAACCTTAACTTGCTGACACTTCAAATATCAAGCAACAAAATTCGTAACCTCACACTTCAAACCTGGCCACTAGTACAGTTCACGAGGATTCCAATACATCTTATTATCACTGGGATGCATAACGTAAGGGTTACTATGTGCCTCCCTTAGAATCAACTACCTCAAATCAGAATCATTCGGTACACAAACCCGACCTTGAAAACACAGAACTCCATCATTATTCAGCCCAAAGTCTGAAGTACTACCACTATCAATCTGAAGAAATCGCAAACCCAGAGACTCATTCCCTAACTACTTATCTCGAATCTAATTAATCTAAGTCAGCTTAACCTGCAACTCAACTAACATACTCCCATAATCAAACAGACTAAGTTGAGCGAACATTGCCCTCAAATCAGTTATCACTCTATGACTTAGAGCATCAGCCACCATATTGGCTTTACCAAGATGATACTCTATAGTGTAGTTATAATCTTTGAGCAGCTCAATCCATCTATGCTGCCTAAGATTCAACTCCTTTTGGGTAAGGAGGTACTTGAGACTCTTGTGATCGGTGTAGATGATACACCTCTCTCTATACAGATAATGCCTCCAGATTTTCAATGCAAAAACCACCGCAGCCAATTCAAGATTATGCATTGGATAATTCTCTTCATGCGTCTTAAGCTGACGGGATGCATAAGCCACAACCTTACCATCCTACATTAGAACACAACCCAAACCAACATGCGACGCATCACTGTATACCACAAATTCTTTTCTAGATTTAGGCTATATCAGAATAGGAGCTTGAGTCAGAATAGACTTGAGCTTCTCAAAGCTTGATTGCTACGCATCAATCCAAACAAACGGAACATCTTTACATAGAAGCTTAGTGAAAGGAGCTGCAATTAGAGAGAACCCCTCAACAAAACGTCGATAATAACTTGCCAAACCCAGAAAACAACAGATTTTAGACACGTTTTTAGGCTGTTTCCAATCAAGAACAGCCTCTATCTTCTTAGAAAAGTTACTTCACGTAACCAAAACTCATCATGATCATCCTCGGTCTTAGATATGACTGGAAGACTCAGTTCATCAGATCTATGAATGTATCCGGAGCATTCATTAAACCAAAAGGCATAATTAGAAACTCGTAATGTCCATAACGAGTCTTAAATGCAGTCTTATGAACATCCACCTCCTTAACCCTCAACTGATAATAGCCAGAACGAAGATCAATTTTTGAAAACACTGAAGCCCCTCGAAACTGATCAAACAAATCATCGATCTTCGGAAGTGGATACTTGTTCTTCACAGTCAGTTTATTCAACTGCCGATAATCGATGCACATCCTCATGGTGCCATCCTTTTTCTTCACAAAATTGAGCCTTAAGCTCAGTAAGCTCTTTCGGTGCCATATGATATGGAGTGATAAGAACCAGAGCTGTTCCTGGTAGAAGCTCAATTCTAAACTTAACTTCTTGATTCGAAGGTAAACCCGATAACTCTTTAAGAAAGACATCCGAAAAATCTCTTACAGTTCTGATATCCCCGATAGTAGAGTCCCTAGAAGCAGAAACACTGATGTAAGCCAAATACGTATCACACTATTTCTAAACCAATTTCTCAACCACAAGCGCGGAGATCATATTGGATAAATAATCTCGACGCTCACCAATTAAAACCACCTCTATATCATCCTTGGTCCTCAGAAAACCCTTTTAGATGTGCAGTCCAAACTGACTCGATGCTCGACCAACTAACCCATACCTAGAATTCAATCGAACTCCCCAAATGGAAGCTCTATCAGATTTGCTAGAAAAACATCCCCTTGTACCACTAACGGAACATCCCTATAGAGTTTACTAACCTCAACAGACTACCCCAATGGACTTAGTACAGTGATATCACTAGATGTGCTCTCAACTAAAATCCTCAGATTTTCAGATACAGTGCTAGCTACATAGGAGTGAGTAGAACCTATATATATTAAAGCAGTATAAGGAACATCATAAATTAAGAACGTATTGGTGAAAACATCTAGAGCATTAGCATCCTCTCGGTGTCAAGCAGCATAAACCAACACAGGCTACATTGCCTCTATTTGACCAGCACCTCTACTCGGTGCTCTTTGTTCTCGTCTCATACCATTTCCACCTCTAGCCGATCCACGACCCTTAGGTGGCTGTTGAACTGCCCTCTAAGGCTGTATAGAACCCGGCCTCGAAGCTTGTATCTGATCCACCTGTTGTGGACACTCTCGAATCCGATGCTCTAAAGACCCATACCTCAGACAAGTCCCTAACCACCTCTAACACTCACCCGGATGGCACCTACCACAATCTTCACACGGCTGAATCCCAGTAGGAGCAATAGGGGCTCTCACTTTAACTGACCCATCAGGTGTGACCTTTTTCTTAGGCTTCGAGATAGAACTAGAGGGCTCTGAATCCCTCTTATTCTTAACGCTCTCTCGGTCCCTATTTTAGCGCTCCATGCGCTTAACATTCTCGGCAATCTTTGTCTTCTCAACCAGAACTGTGAACTCCCGTTCCCTCTATAGAGCAATCAGTACCCTTAAATTATCCCTCAAGCCATCTTCAAACCGGACGCACCTCTCATACTCAGACGCCATCATGCCTCGGGCGTAGTGGCTCAACCTCAAAAACTCGACCTCATACTCGGCCATAGATCTATCACCTTGCATGAGATTCATAAATTCACGTCTATGAACATCCACATAGCTCGCCTCTATGTACTTACTCTTGAAGGTGGTTTTAAAGAAATCCTAGTTCAAACGATCGGGTTGAGTACCCTCCTCATCCGTTAACCACCACTGATATGCCTCATCGCGAAGCAAAGAAACTGCACCCTCAAATTTCTGCTCGGGAGTATAGTTTAAATCATACATAATCCTCTCGGTGCCTTCCAATAAATACTTGGCCATTGTAGGGGTGACTCCAGTGACACCCCTAAACAGCTCAGCACCATTGGACCGAAGTAGTTCAGTTACCGACCCACGACCCTCAGAACCAAAATGAGGTTCAACGACCCTCTCCAATATCCTCAACATAGCTTGGGATAATACGCTGTCCCTTGCCGAACGACTTTGAGACCCAATCTTAGTAGCAGGTGAAACTGGTGTCTCATTTGTATCTACATGTGGCATACTACCCAGAGAGAAAAACACAGCTCGAGCCCCCTACGGCCTCTTCCACAGCCACAAATACTACATCCATGAGTTCCAGGAGTGCTCATCGTAAATTTTCAAAATTTTTTTATCTACATTATAAAGTTTTATGTGTCAGTTCTAGTATTTATTAGCAGATGTTTTATGCACAAATTATCAGAAGTTCAGAGATGTTTTCAGAAGTTTTAGTCTCTAACTATTTCAATATAGTTTCAGAAAGTACTAACTATAGTGTTTCAGAGATTTCTATCTAAGTACAAAGATACTTACAAGATCGGCGCCGGAGACTTGGTGTACCACATGCTTTCTCAAGTTATTCAAACTATTTGAAAATCAATTCTTTTAAAACAAAATTTTGGAACCCAAAATTTCACAGTCAAGTTTTGTAACCTGGCTTTAATACCACTAAATTTAACACTGTAAACCCGTCCCAGACGTTATGACCAAATTTAAAACTGTCACAAAGGATGGGTTTTAATAACGAAGTTTATACAATAAAACGTATCTGCTCTTATCCATTGTCAAAACGTCTTTTCAATTAATTAATTGGCCTTAAAACGTGTTTTATAGTAAAACTTATGAAAACCGTTATATTTTCAAGAAGGCAGTTTGCATTTTCAGAAAACCTTTGTTTGCAAAAACCGTTATTTTCATAAAATATTTTACTTAAGCAATCAAATTAATAAAGAAACCAAAAATCAAAAGTTAAAAACCAAACAGTCTAGAGAGTCCCAGAATTTACAAACTCCCAAATAAATTTTAAATTTTAAATAAACCATAAATACTAAATTTAAACAGTTTACGGATAAGTGGTCACCGCTGAGTCTCTACCGCACCGGTCCGCCTAAATCTGGGGATTACTTGAACAGAGTAGACAAGCAGATATGAGTTTTCGTAAACTCAGTGTGTAACCCAAAAGAATTAAGCATGCAAACATACAAAAATCTCATATATATAATCAGATATAGAGTCAAGCTCATGTCCATCTCAAATACAGATAACGGATATAGATATACAAATCAGATAATCAGAATCCTACCCTCATCCTTTACACACCATCTCTGACTATTCCATCACACCATGTGAGGGGTAAAAACACCCACCCAATCCGACATACCATATTGTGCCATTACGACACATATCAAATAATGTGTAGCCAAGCTACCAGAATATAAGCGATGATCGCCATACAGAACACTTCCTCCACATATACAGATCCCACCCCAAAATAGATTCAAAAATAACAGATTAAACATGCTTATCATGCTTATATACAGATAATGGAATAATCAGACATGCATGGCATTATCATACTCAGAATAGAATATTAGACTATCAGATCCACAATTTTAGGGTTTGGTTAACCTTTACCGACCCTACGGTAGACCCACAGTCGTTCGAAGTGACCCATACAACACTACTGAAATTTTTAGAAATATGGGTCTACATGTTCATATGAGCCTACACGCCCAGATTGGCCATGCCCGTGTAGCCTACACGGCCTGGCCCTAAAACCCATACGCCCGTGTGGAGCGCTCGTGTAGGCCCACATGCCCATGTAGCCCACACACGCAACTTCGCCTAACCTATGTGGCCCACACGGCCACACTCAGACTACCACATGGTCGTGCCCTACGTATAGCCATGCCTTCATTGATCACAAGGCTGTGTCTTACACATTGCCAACCACACAGGTAGCCACACGCCCTTATGGCATTGACAGAACAATTTTTTGACTTTTGTCGAAACTTGATTTTCTATATTTCGGGTACACACCTGGTTCATTTAAGATGTTACAGCAACTCCAAGCCTTCTGAAACCTAAGAAATAGTAATCCATTGACCACTTAGCAATCATTTAACAAATCAACTCATATTCTCGAAATAACACTAGAAACTTACCATTGACAAAAGCAAATATCGACATGATTCAAACCGTCAGAACAAAACTCCTTCACCACCGCCTTCTCCTACACAAGAATTGGCAGAAGTCAATCCCTAACTACTCACGATTCCGCCAAACAACAGATATAACCTAGACCTCCATTAAAAAATAGAAGTTACAGAATATCCAAAATTCCTCTTACCAATCGAACGAAGAACAATGAAATTCTCAAAATATAAGGATTCAACAGTTGTTTTGAAGAATTGGAAAAAGAATGAAATATAGAAAAAAAATAGGAGAAAGACTGATGTCAATTATTTTTCTGAAAAGAGGGAAATTTTTTGAAAAAGAATAAAAATAATATAATATGATATTAGCGCCCAAATCCCTCAAACCTTTCCCACTAACACTTTAATCTCAACCACTACAAAATTTTAACTCCACCAAAACTCTATCACAGAATAGAGCAAAAATGTACTCATGCTCGCTCAGGGATTCGAACACAGAAGCTCCAACACACTAACTCTCTTACCATTTGAACCAACAAGCTCATTCTGATATGAATTAACAAACAATTTTATATAAGCCCTCTCAACAAGGGAAATGTTAGGATAAAAAAAATAACAAAATTTGGCAAATGTGAGACTTGAACCCAAGACCTCTCAGACACACCCAGATCACTTAACCATTGAAGCAAATTGATATTTGTGTCAAAATTCACAGATACAGAAATAAATTCATCAGGGCATTACACTAAGTCTTCGTATAAAGTTGATTGCGCAAATGAAAATAGCCTCAGAATTCTTGGGCAACATATCGACCTGTGTCACGCCACACCATGTCTATGGCACGACATGACGTGCAATTTCTACCTTATGTCGTTTGTTTTGTGCTTTGACATCCTAGGAAGCTTGTGCATCACTCAACCCTTACTTCCACATCAATTGGGCCTTTAATTTGTCATCCTACACACTCAATTAAACAAATTAGTACTACCTAAAGCTCGTGTCGGCCTATTGGGTCACAACACTTATAAAATGTGTTAAAAAATACTTATTTTATTAACATTTAATCCTAAGGCCTAAATACCAAAAATGTAATATAAAATTCTCAATTGCATAGAAAACAACCTCCTTAAGTACTGAATTAACCTGAATTGACTACTACATTTGATGATAGGTCAACTTGCAGACACCGCTTAATTTTATATATTTTTGGTGTGGTGTTTTCTAGTCAAACATTCACACATTTGGCGGCGATCATAGTGAAAAGCTAATTTTACGCTCCTTAATCGATTTCTCATTTTTTAGCATATTTTTCAAATTTTCTCTTTTCACTCACAATGCTTTTAGCTCTAACCATGCTTTTTATTTGCTTGCTTTGCTTTTGACCCTTACATTGCTTTTATTCGCTCGTATTTTTAATTTTATGCACATTTTGTAAGAGTCTATACATGCCATAATGAACCATCTCTTCACTATTCACTCAATTCATTTTTAAGACCTTCAAAATGTTTCTACCTAACCCCTTAATTTCGTGGCCTAACATCCATTTATAGTGCATTTCAATATTAAGGATTGTGAAAGGTTGAGTTTTCAACTCACTTTAGGCTCGAGGTCTAAAAAGAAGTAGGTTCATCAAGAAAGGATAATTAAAGGCTCAAGTAATAGGAAATAGGGATAACGTAGCATATAGATTGGTCGTTTAGGCTCTAGGTAACATTTCAACGATTTCAAAACCAAAACATGTCTTTACTTATTTCCATGAATAATGTTGAATTCTAATGCATCTATGCTTATCCCGAGTTTAAGGACTAAATTGAATAAAATATAAAATATGTTTGGCTTTGTATTTGAATAAGAATTGGATGAATTCTGATATTGTTCTATTTTTAATTATTAATTGTAGCAAAAGGTGATGTTAGGTTGTTGCAAGAGAAAGGAAAAGTGAGAGTCGTGACGAGTAACCATGACAATCGGTTTGTACTTTATGATTCGAGATCAATATAGTTATTTGCATATTCATGTTAATTGCATAATTAAGAATCGAGATGAGTATATAATTGTCGTACGAGTTAATTTGTTGTGATTGATATTGAATATTGAAAAATTGGACTGAATTGAATAAAATAGAATAAGTAAGATATAAATTGATAAATATCTTATATTATGAATTAATGATAGAAATGGTATGGAAAAATGGTGTTGAATATGTGATAATATGAATTTGATATAATAAGTTATATGAATTTATTTATATTGATAATATTAAATGATATTGAATATCGAGAATGTGGACTGAACTGAATATAGTATAAAAGAGTGTGATATTATTGATATATGATATGTGATCTAAATTATTCTATATGATATTTTATATCTATATATGTTTATGAATTGATGGTGAAATGAAATGAGACTATGATATATGGATGATTGATAGCTATGCGAATTTAGTAAAATACTAGGACACAGTTGGCATGTCATTAGGGTCATATGCGCGCTTGTGTATAGGTTAGTTAACAATGTGGAGATTATGATATATTATTCAGGGATCCAACATTTATTATGGATAATTAAGTATTCACTGCCTCTACGGAGACCTTGGTGTGGTGGAGGGATGTATTTGAATATGTTTAAACATGTGACACTTATGAGCTTTGCACTACAGTGCCTTGGTGCGGTGTAGTTTATGCTCATACGAGCTATCTTGGTGTGGTGTAGCTCACTCATGTATTCAAGTATGTTTTACTAGGGTTCCATTGGGCGAAACATTAAATTGAATTTTGAAATCAAAATATGAAACGTGTATTGGTTAAATGATATTTGCAATCATTTGATAATACAAAATGGTATTACAAAAGTATGTATGTGATCTGTAATTATTGATAGCATGTGAAAGACCATGCAAGCTGATATACAAGTCCAGAGGGCTAATATGAAGATATAGCGAATCAATAGATTCGATACAGAAACGGGATAATGATACATTATATAGAATGAATTGAAATGAAATTGAATGTATTAATGCTAATAGAAAGTAATATTTGATATTTTATATTGATAAGATTAATTAGTGACAATTTAGATTAAAATATATGCATGATTGGTAATAGTTTGATAACATGATGTGTATAAAATAGATTGTAATTGATGCCATTGTGTGAAATTGAAACACTTGATATGATATAGTTAAAACGTGAACTTGTAATGGCATATATTTATCTTGTTACCATGCTAGTTATATGGCTTGAATCATGAAAGTACCATTGAGCATTATCACATAGTGTACAGTTTGTTTATTCCGTGCGTAGATATTAAGGAATTTCAAAGTCTTGATGATTGATTCAGCATCCAAACTGCAATTCTCGACTTGACAAAGTTTGTATAATCCCTTTTTCATTTTGATATATAGCATGTACCTAGGATTTGAAGTCAGTTTTGTATTGAAATGGAAATTTTGAATTTTGAATTGGCATTGTGGTTTAAGTCAAGTTACAATTTGTTTAATATACATATATGCACATGGCATAAGTAGGTTGAAATGGTTACATAGTCATATGTTTTGGATTTGAAATGATGATTTGTCTAATATATATATATATATATATATATATGTATATATGGTGTTAATGATCAAAATTAAGCATAAAATAGTGGTTAAAAGTGTTGAAATAGTTGAATTGTGATATAGGTTTGATTGATTAGGTGATATGAATTGGCACCAATTGGACCTTTTGAAAACAGGCTGTCACGTCGCAATGTCGAACTTTTAGCGTTGCAACAAAGTGAAGTTAATGAATTACGTAGTGACTTGGAACCTCTAAAGTCACGATGTCAACTTGATAGTTTGAAAATTTTACAATTTGGTCCTTATTCGATCTAGAGTCATATTAAGAGCTTTCGTAAGCTCATATAAGACTCATATACGGTTGTTTAACATGTTGAAATGAGGATTTAATATTAATAATATGTCTTAACTGTTAAAATGAATTGTATTTGATCGTAGCTGCTACGGCAACAACGGCAACAAATGTGACATCCTGTAGCTTATACCCAACAATCGGGTCGGGTATGGGATGTTACATTAACAGTTTTCTTGACTAAATTGCTCGATTGTCCATTAATAAATTTTTCATTTAAATACGAAAATTCTTCTATTCTTAATTTCACTGACTCGATTTACGGAATTTGATTCCGAACTCGCACTTTTCGACACCAACTAAAATAGGATCGCTACAGGAGAAGTGGTGAGGTATTAAGTGGGCAGGGACGTGTCTTGTTCCTGACATCCCTGCAAGGTGTGCAAGCCTCGAGGAGGCCCAAATCGGCACCATGGCAAGGACAATACACATCCCTAGTCACTTAATATCTAGATTTTTATATGATTTCAAGGCTTATTCACCTTTAGCAATTCTTATTTGAGCTTAGAAAAAAAAATACTGTTGAAAACATATCATGACTCTAAATAAAAATCAACCTATATCATTTTAGTAAATATATATAATAGTATTTGAATGAAAATCCTTACTAACTTAAAACTCAAAGTCCTTATTTTATTTTTTATTAGTTTTTTTACGCATGTTCCTTGTTTTATATATTTTATATAATATATCACTACCAGTTAGACCGATCATGGGTCGGGTTATCTGGCCCAGCCCAAAGGTCCGCTCGAAATGTGGAAGGGTTTGGGTAAAAATATAGGCCCAAAAGATGGGTTTGGACAAAAAAAAAAGGTCCGTTTAAAAAACAGACCGAGCCTCGAGTAAGGTATTTTTAGCCCGAGCCTAGCCCAGCCCGGCCCGAATTCACTAAAGGACAAAAAAAAATCTGCTCTTTTTTTTAATGTTATTTTCTTGTTGTTTTCTTCCTATTTTGCTACCTTTTACTATTATGTTGTTACTATTTTATTTTTATTGTTTGAATATTGTATAAAACTTATTTTATTGTTAATTTTGTTATTATTTTAAAGGCATTTGTTAATTTTGTTATTATTTTAAATGCATTTGTTAAATTTGTTATTATTTTAGAGGCATTTATTTGTTAAGTTGCATATCCTAGTGTTATTTAAGTCTACATATTTTTTAAAATTTATTTTCAATTTGTTGAGAAATATTTATTTTGATGTTTTTAATATTTTTGTTGTATTATATATATTTAAAAATTATATAAAAATAATATAAAAATTAATACAGGGGACCAAATCAAGCTCGGGCTTTAACATTTTTATCCGAGTTAATTTGAGCAAAAATTAATACTCATTTTTCGAGCCGAGCTGAACCCGAATTTAGTAACTAAACCTAATTTTTTAATTAAACCCGATTCGAACCCAACCAGACTCAGCCCACTATCACCTCTGCTACCAACTAATCCTACCGACAATTACTAAAAAAAACTCCAAATTAGGATATAATTGCTTTATATATTTTATGTTTCATTTTCAAATATTATTTGAGTATATAATTTCTCAAAATGATGACATCTCTCTACCAGTACCACCCACCTAACTTCTGCAAAAAATATCTCTTCCTTTTCCTGTGGAAACAACGGATTCATGTATGGGGAGACATAACATGGAAGCTCCTCTTTTAGATGAGAAGAACAACAACAGAAACATTATTCGAAACACTGCTCTCTGCTTCTTCTTTCTTCTTTTAACCCTTTCAAGTCAGTTCCTTTATTTTTTTTCCTATTTTCTTGTATCTTGCTTTTAATGTTCCCATCAAGACTGGTTTTCTCTGTATTGTATTTTTTTCTTTTTGTTTTCTATGTTTCCAGGATCGATTGCCTTGCTTTTATCCATTTATATCATCAAAGTCAACGGTTTTCTGTTACTTTCTATTACATGAGAATTTAGAAAACCAAAAGAATACTTCCATATTCATTTGCTCGACTAATGTTTATAGAATAATACCCAAAGTTTCTATATTTTGTGACTCTCAGTGAATAGTTGAATGAGTTTGGGGTAAGATACATTTTCATTTGCTAAATTTACAGCAACGGTTTTGTAATAATAACTTCTATTACAGCCTTATGAACCTGAAGTATTCTTTTTGATCTGATACGATATGGTTATTGTCAGTTGCACATACGCCAATAGTTACCATTTATCCAAGGTTCCTGCTGCAAATCCTGGGTTCATATTTTTCAACAAATCCTGATTTGCATTCAAGAATTCCTTTTTAAGTGAATATCCTAAGATTATTCTTGTTTCATATAGTTTATAATCATGGGTTTCTGCTTTATTTGATGCTGGGATATGGTGTGTGTTTCTGTTGTAGGCTTGATATTCAGAGACGACTTTAGCTATTTGTTGGTTAAAGGAGGAAACAAGTACAATGAAAGGGTTGAAGTTGGTGGCCCCGACAGCGTCGAGTCAGATCAGGGCGTTGTTGCCGCTGATGATGCTCGTTGTTCTAAAATCGGTGTCCTTATGCTCAAGAAAGGAGGGCACGCGGTGGATGCAGCGGTGGCAACGGCATTGTGCGTTGGAGTCGTCAACCCAATGGCTAGTGGAATTGGAGGTGGAGCTTTCATGGTGGTTATGTCTTCATCGACTTCACAAGTCCAAGCCTTTGATGCCAGAGAAACAGCTCCCTTAGCCGCTTCACAGGTTCCCAATTCTCTCTTTCAGTTTATATTATTTCTAAGACAAGTTTATCGATCACAGGTTCAGTTTTTGTCTTGCTTATGCCTGTTGGTAATTGTTAACGTGCAGAACATGTACGAGAATGATATGAGAACCAAGTACCATGGTCCATTGTCAATGGGAGTTCCTGGTGAAATTGCTGGCCTTCATGAAGCTTGGTTGAGATATGGTCGAGTAGATTGGAAGACACTATTTGAGCCTGCAATAAAACTAGCTAAAGAGGGATTTATGATTGCTCCTTATCTTGGATTAAGTATTGCTGAGCACGAGCTGCTGATCATGAATGATCCCGGCTTAAAGCAGGTGTTTGCACCAGAGGGGAAGCTGTTACAAGCAGGTGAAAAGTGCTATAATGTAGAGCTAGCCCACACCCTTGAGAAAGTGGCAGAACAAGGACCAGGGGTTTTTTATAATGGAACTATAGGAGAGAAATTGGTAAAAGATGTGAGACAGGTTGGTGGGATTTTGACAATGGAGGATTTAAGGAATTACAAGGTAGAGGTTACAGATGCAATGGCTGCAAATGTGATGAATTATACTATATATGGAATGCCACCTCCTTCAAGTGGAACACTTGGGCTGTCTCTGGTGGGTAAAATGTATATATTAACTTCATTTTTCATGCTTTTGACCCTAGTAGCATTCAAAATTCAAGTCTTTCTAAACATCATGACATGAAACAGGTTTTGAACATCTTCGACAGCTATGGAAGTGCCGATGCCGCAAAGGGCGATCTTGGAGTGCATCGCCTGATTGAAGCATTGAAACACATGTTTGCTGAAAGAATGAACGTGGGTGACCCTGATTTTGTTGACATTACCAAATATGTATCTGAAATGCTTTCTGTTACTTTTGCAAAGCAAATTCTGGAAAAGATAATTGACAACGCCACCTTCCCTGCAAACTATTATATGTACAGGTATGCATTATAAACAAGGTAATTCGAACAAACCTTTAGAGTCTTTACAATGAGGTTTCTGAGCTTTGTAATCCTTTCCATTGCCAGATGGAGTCAACTCAGAGACCATGGAACTAGCCATTTCTGCGTTGTAGATGCAGAACGTAATGCCGTATCGATGACCACCACTGTAAATTACCCTTTCGGAGCTGGAGTGTTATCGCCTTCCACCGGGATCATTGTTAACAATGAGATGGGTGATTTCTCAGCACCAACAGAGATATCTCCAGACATGCTCCCTCCTGCTCCTGCAAATTTTATTAGACCAAACAAGAGACCTCTATCTTCCATGACACCACTTATTATTACCAAGGTTAACAAAATTAAATGCAGCACTTACGTTTGAGTTGTTTCAGTAACCTTCCAATGTCTTGATCTGTTTCACTAACCTTAATACCTGACTGGCAGGATAATCAGCTGGCAGGAGTGATTGGTGGCAGTGGTGGAATGAACATAATACCAGCAGTAACCCAGGTTTTCCTAAATCATTTTGTATTGGGGATGGAACCTTTAGCTGCAGTTCAACATCCAAGGATCTACCACAAGGTATGATTCCATTGGACTGGATAGATAGTAATAATAGGTCATTTAATTGGTATTCTTTGTATTTGAAAGAGCATCCAATGAAGTTCATCTTGGTTTGCTGCAGCTAATACCAAATCTAGTTTATTACGAAAACTGGACTGTGATTGATGGGGATCACATCGAGCTTGCAGATGAGACAAAGATTTTCCTGAGAGAGAAGGGGCATGAGCTGCGGGCCAAGTCAGGTGGGGCTATCGTCCAGTTTGTTGTCCAAGCCCTCCAGAAAGACATAGAAAGGGGCCGAAATTTTGGAAAAGATTCATATATATTTCATGGAACATTAACTGCTGTTAGTGACCCTAGAAAAGATGGAAAGCCAGCAGCCGTCTGAATAAGTTGAGAAGCATTCAAAGCAATATGCCGTTAAAGAAAATTAAAATGCAAAGCTTTGTATTCCCTTTTCTTTTGTTTAAGGTGCAATTTGTAGAAATGAAGGATGACGTGTTAGATGGAGCAGGCTAAGTAGTTGCGGACACTTTCGGTGAGACGAGTCTGTTCTAGCTTCTTCACCGTCAGTATGAAATTTCTTGTATGCAAGAACCAAGCTCCATTATTTTCCTAAATTGTATATAGTTTTTGTTATTTGCGAATTGCAAGGCATGGGAATTGGATTCCATGTAAGAAAATAAAGGATTTCTTAGTGAAGTTTATATGGACTCTTTAACTTCAATAGTTAATTTTTGGGGTGTGGTTCTCTAAATATCGTATCAATTGGTATTAGAGTCATTCATCATGTATCTCAGTCGTAATCGTGTGGCACGGGTGGTGATGCTGACATTGTAGTGTTCGTCCTAGCTCGTGTCGGCGACAAGGCTACAGAGCATGATGGATTGCTATGCACCAATTGCAAGGTATAGACTTGGATCCTATATAAGAAAGTAAGAGATTTTCTAGTAGAGTTTATATGGATTTAGGCCAACCTTGGTTAGCTTTTGGAATGTGGATCTCCAAAGGTGCATATCATTTTCTTTTTAGATAAGTAAGAATTTTTATTCATCCAAAAAAGAAAACAAATTTATTTTGGTACATAAGAGTTGTCCAAGATCGCTTTAATGCATAACAGGTGTAACGACCTGATAGTCAGGGACGATGGAAAGTATTGTTTCGGGACTCCACTTTTGTAAATTGGGTATATGAATATTTTCTTACGGAGCTATAATAGAGGCGAATTAAATTTTGGATAAGTAATTTTCAAGAATTAGGAGTTATTAAGGTATAGGGACTAAATCACGTAAGTGCTAAAAGTTGAATTATAAATCGAAATTAATTAAAAGGACTAAAGTAGTAAATACACTACTAATTAAATGCTGATAGACGGTGATGGGTTGGGTGTCTTAGAAATTTATTAACTAAACCTTTTAATTATATGTTATAAAATATAATATATATAAAAATAATAATTTAGTGGAAAGGAGAAAACTTTCATTTTCTTTTTCATGCAAACTTTCGAAGCTTAAGGGGAGAAGAGCTCACGAACGGCCATAGAATTTTGAGGTTTTAAGCTTAAATTAGTTAATTAATTTAATCCTTTTTTCTTATAATTTTTACGTTTTTGGAATCCTGGTACTTAAAGCTAGCCGGCCCATGTTATAATTTTAGTATGGTTAAGACTGAAGATGCTACCATTGTTGATTAGTTAGAGTTTTAGGGATTAAATTGATAGATTTTTAAGTTAGAAGCGGAAAGGACTAAATTGTGGAGTTAATTATTGATTTTGAGCAATATGGACCAAATTGTGAAAATTTTGAAATTAAAGGGTGAAATTGAAAATTTGAAGCTAAATCTAGCTTAGAGTGGAATTAGTATAAAAATTTGAGGTTAGATGTGGAGATTAAATTAGTGTTGGTTTTAGGGACTAAATTGAGGATTAAATGTAGTATAAAATTTGAAATTTAATGAGAATTGAGTTGTGTATTATTAATCTATTTTATTCCGTAGCGAACGCCGTTCTGGAATCCTCGAGTAAGAAGGGGAAAAACAAAGTTGACGTTGAGTAGCTCGGAATGTTTGGTTTGTGTTTCTATAATCCAAACTAAATTATGAATTAGTGCATATTGAATTGTTTGTGTATGGTAAGTATTTGAGGTGAGAACTCTTATACATTTTGGGTTGCATTGAATCAAATGATAATTAAAATGATCCAATTATAAAAATTGAGAAATGGTGTATTTTTATGACTGTTGAATTGAATATATGTATTGAGAAAATGTAGTTGCTACCAATTTGAATATATGCTTATATGTGATAATGTACATGTATGAAATTCAGACATTGGTTGTCTTGAAAAGTAAAATGAAACCCTATTAATTGTTTTGGGCTAAGTCGGATATAGATGGCATGCCATAGGATAGGAAGAGTATAGAGACTTCGAGTCGATGAGGCACTGGGTGCCAAATTTGCTTCGGTTTAACTGATGAGACATTGAATGTTAACTTATTATAGCACTTATCGCAATTATTTGCTTCGGAATTATCTGATGAGGCACTGGGTGCCAAATTGGTCTGTTGGTTGGATCCGTGTATCCGCCCGAGTCCGAGTCTTATTAATAGGAAAAATAAATGATAAAAATTGATGTGTTTGATACTGAAAAGACAAAGGATGAGAAATGGAAATGAGATGTGAAATGGAATATTAAATTGGTAGATTTTTTTGAGAATATTGATGAATTATGAGCATTGAATTCATGAATTGGAAATGAAGATGAATTATGCCATTGTATGAATTGATTTATCAAATGCCATATGAAATGTTGTTGTCATGTATTAGAACTTGCAAGATTAGTTGGATGTGAACAAGGGATGAGTAAAATTAGTATTATTGGCATGATATATTATATAATATTACTTATTTACATTTTTACATCTTAAGTATTTATATTTCATTTTAATGTTCAAATTATAGAAATACCACCGAGTTATACTAAGTGTATGGTTTGGTTTTCCGTGCATAGGTTCGGTACTTTTTAACATATTGTCGACTCAGCATCCAACAACGATCTCGTTCTCAAGTTGTGGTGATGTTCTATTTTGTTATGGCATGTACCTAAGTGGTCTTTTGGTTGATCGTTATTTTTTTAATGTGATGATATTTTGAGTCCCAAGTGTAATGGTATTTATATCTTCATATGGTTGAGGTTGAAGCTATATTTTGGTATGTTAGTCAAACTTGATGTTTTGCATATAAATAGCTTTAAACATGGTAGCCTAATTAGCTAGAATATTAGCTCAATTATGATAATTCGGTATGAATAAGTGTGTGAATGGTTGATATCTTATTTTAATGTGTTTGAAAATTAAAATGTGCTACTAATAAGGGCATATTGGTTAGGCACTTAAGATAGATGTTTTGGCATGTTTTGAGTATATTTAACGGTGATTTGAATAGGTTAAATAGCTGGTGAATGGGTTGCTTAGTGTTCAAGTAAACACGATTTGATAAACTTGCATTTGAAGGTACATTTAGGTACATACAGCCTGAGAAACGGTCTATCACACGGCCGTGCGTCTTGTTAATTTAGTTATAGGTTTCACACAGTTTGGCACATGGCCTGCGACATGGCCGTGTGACCCAATCAGTGAGTTATACAGGTAGAGACACGGGCTGGGACATGGCCGTATGTCCCAACTTCGAAAGTCACACTGCCTGGGGCATGACACATAGCCGTGTGATCCCTGTTTCTAATTTTTTTAAAATTTTCCCTAAACTTTTCAAATTTTTTCAATTTAGCCCATGTTTGTTTTGCAGACTATTTTTAAGGTCTCGTAAATTCATTTTAAGGGCTGTAAAAGTATTTTTACTCTAATTTTAAATGAAGTAGCGAACCTAAATTAGGTAAAGTAGGTCATTCTACTAATATCGTCGGTGATAGTAGGCAGAGTATAATCGAATGCACTAATGCGAATAATTGGAACAGTATTGCTGCAAACCAACTTTTAACTTTCAAGAGGGGATAAATAGTGATAAAAGTGTAGTTTGTGTAAAACCAAGTTTAGCATTGCATAACAGTTCTCATTCTTAGTTGTTCAAACTAATGAAATGGGAACACTAAATAAATGTGTCCTGATTTCTATATAATAATGAATGATAATAGTTAGCTTGCATAATTGCTTATGTTGAAATTAAATGTTTTGATTGGTTTGTAATGCTTTAAGATCCTAATCCGACGTCGGAGGCAGGTTAGGGGTGTTACAACAGGCCTAAGCCTAACTACACAAATCATGTTCTTCTAGATAATCCTTAGTAAGGTTCCTAGAGTGTGAACCAACTTAGTGACGTCAAACGATGTCCTTAATAAATCCAGATGCAGGGCACAAGCCAACTACATGATTAATTTTAACAAAACACCTATAGACTAACCTTTAATCAAAATAACCTATGTCATTATAACCAGAATCAAGTCAACAATAGTTACCAATAAAACCAATAGAAAGTGTGATATAGCTTCGACAAGCTTCTAACCCGTTCGAGTTTCTGATAATCTGTAAGGTAAATAAATAAAACAAATACGTAAACAATGATTGCTTAGTAAGCTCGTATAGTCTCTAATCATACTAATTTATTTCAATTATAAAACTTTACATATAAAAAAAATAATCCAATAATGTTACTGTAATACTCATAAACTATTCTAACTAATTCACAAGTGAACTAATCCATAGTATCACACATAGACTTATACCCTCAAGCTTGGTAAAATTTTATATAACCTTAATTCTTTCACACTTATTTCATATGCACATCATTTAGCCACGGTTACAAATTAATGCATTTAACCAAGCCTTACTCTAATTGGACACATAATAATTCGCTCCATAAGAAATTGTATAATCTAAACCTTACCATTCCTTCATGAACATTGATATGCGTGATATGAAGTAATAAAATTTATAATAATGATCGTACCAAAAACTAACTAATATCACGATTTTAAGGCAAGCGCACCTATCGAACAATAGTATAGCTTAGTGGCAAGACCGAGATATCGTACCCAAGGGAACTAAAAGTACTAGTACTAACTTTCTTTCTATTATTTAACCTAAAAATAAAAATGGGTTTTTATGAAACTAAACTAATCCTAAGACTAAACTAAGAATGCACAAAAAGTAAATTGGGGAAGAAACTCTTTGGGAAAACTGATTGATTTGGACAATACTCAAGGGAGAATCCACCTAGACTTCACTTGTTATCGATTCTTGAGCTAGACGATTTATTCACTTGACTTGATCCGTAGAAATTCCTAATTTATGTTAATACCTCCGTCGAGGATAAGAACAACTAATCCTAAGTTGATTAACTGAAATCTCTAGTCTTGCATTAATTCGATCTATGGATTCCCTTATTAGGTTTGACCCTAATCCGGCAGATTTATGTCGCCCTATGTCTAGGGTTGCATGTAACTCCGCTTAATTATGCTAGATCTACTCTTAAATAGGGACTTTTGCTCCTCTGAATAAGCACATCAATACTTGAATTAATACCTAGGAATATTAAAACGAGAATTAAAAACACATAATTAAGAACAAATCAGGTATTTATCATATAACTCAAGATAATAATAAGGTCTGTCTTAGGTTTCATCCCCCTCAAGTATTTGGGGGATTTAGTTCATATTTGATAAAGAAAACATCTCAGAAGAAGTAAAATAGCAAAACATAAAGAACCCAAAAACCCCTGAAGGATTGAAGGAAGATCTTCTGTCTTGATGTAGAATTCAGCTTCTGGGATGAATCAATCGGCTTCCCTTGGAGTAATCTCTTGCTTTCACTCTCTATGTTGGCAGAAATAAAGTGCCCTTCTGAGGAGAGAAAAGAATATCTTTGTAGCTGCCCCCTAGGGTTTTATATAGGGCTTTGGAATGCCTTTCTTAGCCTCTAAGCATCCTTTTCCGAGTGAAATTGCACTTCCTCACTACAGGGACACGCCCGTGTGCCACGCCTGTGTGGATCGTGGCCCAGGCCGTGGTCGGGTCTATTGATGGTGGCATGGCCGTGTGGTCTGGCCGTGCTTGTCGGGGCTGGGCCGTGTTGAACTTTAGGTGGCACGGCCGTGTGGTGAACTTCTAGGCCGTGTTGTTTTCACACTTTGGCCCATTTTCTCCGTTTTCGGCCCGTTTTTCGTTCTTTTCTCTTCCCTATGCTCTCCTGAGTATAAAACATGAAATAGAAGGACTAAGAGCACGAATTTCCACAAATTCAATGATAATTCATCCAGAAATTAAGTTAAGCATGGGGTAAAAACATGTATAATTTGTCATTTATCAAAAAATAATTTATTTTCATTTAAATACTTACCATTTCAATGCATCGAATAAATGAACAAATTACTATTCAGCTAATAGCTTGGTACTTGCCTAAACATCAAGCAACAACAATAGTTAGCGTACTTGCACATCTTGCATATAAATTTAATATTGATAAACTTATGTTTTCGACATGTTACCATATACATGCTTTCCTTGTATCAACATAGTCAAAGATAATCACATATTTGCATGTCACTTTTTAATATATTAAGTAAATACCATTTCCATGTTGCGTTTCAATATGTCATGTAAATATTATTTCCAAAGCACGTTTCAATATATCAATTAAATATCATTTCCAAGTATTTCAAGTATATACTAGTAATAATCATAAGTCTTTTAATATTAATTCATAAATATTTACAGATCACTCATAGTACATTCAATTCTCAGTAATTTATTATCTTAAACGGCTTTTCACATTTTGTTAAACAATGGCAACATCCATTCCACAATCATTTCATGAATATATATATTTAACGCACATATTCCATATATCAATCATTCATTATCTTTCAATTTGCCAATTCATTTATTTACCCCTATTAACAGGACTCGGACCTTGGCAAATACACGAATCCAACCAAACACACCAGTATGGCACCTAGTGCCTCATCGGATAGTTCGAAGCAATAGTTGACACCCAATGTCTCACTGGCCAAGCCGAAGTAAGTTGGTACCCAGTACCTTATCGAATCTATCTGAAGTAACAGTATGACACCCAGTGTCTCATCGACTCGAGGTCGAAGTATCCCTGAACACTTCCAATACTATGGCATGCCAACTATATTCACCCTAGCCCGACATAATTAATAAGGTTTAAAATCACTTTTCAATTTCAACCAATATTCATCTCAATTCAATAATCATAAATCCTCAAGAATTCAACTCAATATCATAATATCAAATACTCACCTCATTCCACTTATTATACACATTAAATAATAATTGCAACAATTAATATTCATGTACTATCATTTTTATAAAATTTTATGTATATTTATTTCAGTAACAATTCATAATCATGAATATACATAAATTTTCTATGTCACTAACCAAGTCATTCCAATTCGGAGAACGACTTACGGATATGAGTGCATCGTTTTCTTTGTGTCATAACCTAGTTATGGTCTTTTCATTAAAATGCCATAGCCCAGCTATGGTCTTACATTTAAACATTGCCATGGTCCAACCATGGTCTTATCCGTCAATTCATCATTTACACTGAACGACTATACTCAATCCGGCGTTTCATTCTTTTCGATCATTTCAATTCAATTTCATAGTTTCAACAATAATTTATTTTTAACAGTAATTATAAATAAATATATATATTACCATTCATAAATTTAACACATAAACATTAAGGTATAATTTTCTATTTGGTCCTCCCTTAATTATCTCTTAAGCTATTTAATCATTTTAACAAGTTTTGTAGCTTTTTCAATTCAGTCCTTTTTAATTAATTAACTATCCAAACGTTAAAATTTTCTAACGAATACTAACTCAATAACACTCCATAAATATTTATAAAAATATTTACTACTCGATTTATGAAATCGAGGTCTCGATACCTCGTTTTTAAAACTAATTAACCTAATAATTCTTTTAAAATACAAAATTCACTAATTCAAGAATATTTCTAAAATCATACTTAACTCATAAATTATAATTAATAATTTTTTTTAACTCACTTGTCAGATTTAGTGATCTTGAATCACTATTTCTGACACCATTGAAAATTGGGCTGTTACATTACAATTCCATATCACTAAGGAGATAGGATCATGTTGTTACAAAGGGTTCAACATCTTATTAACAGCCACAAGCAAGTCTGACTCGATAAGAAGATTCCTTATGCCATGTTTCCAAGCCAGACGAAGGCCATTATAAATGGCATAAAGCTCAGCTTTGGTGATGTGAATGTCCTAATTTCCCAATAAAGCCAAATAGCCAAAAAACCATCAGTATCCCAACATAAACCACCTATAGTGAGATCAACAAGATTCAAAGTAGCCGCAACATCCAAGTTCATTTTGACAAAGCTAAGAGGTTACCGAGACCAAGCAATAAGAGAATTAACTCGGCTATTAGACAGTTAGAAATTGACCTTATGACTATTAAAATTACCAATACTAGTAGCTAGTAACTAGGAAGCATTACTTGGCCATTAATAATCTACTACAAACACTACATTGTTTCTCCACCATCTTATCAGCCAACAAGTAAATGCAAAGTATTAAGACCAAACAATCAAATTTTCCACTAGGAAGGAGTTGTTAGAACAATTCACATGCAGTCATTCACTCAAATTGCTTGAGTTGAAACACACTAACCTTCCACCACAAAGATGATGTGACCATAATGTTTGAGATGAAAGGCAATCTCGAAGCACATGCAACATAGTTTTCTCATGACATTCTCATCTAGGATAAATTGCATCATTGATAATATGTCGATGAACACACGCTGCCTTAGTTTGTAAACGGTCATGGGTAACCAACCACAAAAAGAAACGAATACGATGATGGACATCCAACTTCCAAATTTTCATCCAAAACCCACTGATAGAGGCATTAAATGTCAACAATTTATAAGCAGAGGAAATAAAAAAATTACCATCGGAAGAGGTATTCCAAAAATTGCGATCGCTCTCACCTTCCAAAACATGCACCATTGATAATTACTCCCAAACTTCAACTGGCAAGGTAGCTACCAGCTCCTTATAAGAACTAAGATCCACGACCATGTCCTTAATAGTTAAGTGATGGAATTCAGGAGAGATATCAACCTCAAAATTCTCCATAATAGAACCATTGCCCTACCATTCTTTTGTCAAGCAATAAAAAATATTTAAAATTTACTTACGTCTAGATAATTTATTCCTTACAACTTCTTTAATTTCTTTGGAAAGAACCTGAACCAATATAGGCAAACTTTGGTGAAGCCTTCTATTTCGTTATCTCTATATCATATAAAGAAACGCACACCAAACCAACCTAAAAAGAGTTAAAGAAAGATCTTCCTCTTCTATTCCTAAGAACCCTGTCAAACAAATTTTACCAAGAATCATGTTTCTCATGAAAAAAATGACAAAATATTTGCTTCGAGAGAATCTTAAAATAAAAACAATCAACATAAATATAATCCCTAGTTTCATTAGCAACACTAAAAAGAACACTAACAAAATTAAAATGACAACCCCAAGAAATTAACTTATCCTTAGTTGGTAGCCTATTTTGAATTGCTAACCAATAAATAAAAGAATGCCTAGGAATTGAAAGCCCTCCCCATATGACTTTATGCCAAGGCACTTTGTCTTGCTTGTTCTTTATAGTCTCCCAAACTTTACTAGCTTTGTAAGAACCTTATATCTCACCAACCTGTAGCATAAGCTCCCTTAACTTCAATAGCTTTTTCCAAGCCTAACTATGCTATGAAAGAGGTTGAACATTCCAAACCATAATGATCCAACCCTCATCAAGATTAGCCATAAACACTTTATCATTTTTTGGATGAAAAATCTTCTCCCAACTCACCCTGGCTCTTTTAGCAAAAACTTCATTACCTCAAAGCAATGAATTACAAAGCTCATCGTCTAGATTCTACCACTATTTCCACTAGGATTCCACCACTAATACAAGTCAACATTCCACCATCATGCATAATGCCATCCGAAGTTGGTACCCAACAACCCTAATGTGAAGCTCCAGCATAATCTCTACCAAGGACAAACCAAACAACCACTTTTTACCACTCCATAAATGACTCTCAAATCAACTCTATCCTACTGACCTCCACTATAAACCCTTCACCACCCGTCTCTCAACATACCCAAAACACACCATGACCAAACCATCTAATGCAAACTAGAGCAAAAGCTAACATTCATAAACTTATTAAAAAATTAAACCTTCATACCCAATTATCCAAATTGCCTGACCTTGAACCCACCACAAAACTCAAGCTTTGAAAGAACCAAAATGGTGAGGTATGATGTTAGAAGAATATAATGCTCTTGTTCGGAATGAAACTTGGGAGCTATTGCCACCTAATGTAGTCAAAATGCATTTGGTTGTAAGTGGATTTTTCAAATTATACATAACTCTTATGGTTCCATTAACAGGTACAAGGCACGATTTGTAACAATTCATTTTTAGTGGTGTCAAAAGTAGTGGTTTTAATACCATAATTTTGACAAACGAGTCAATAAATATTATTAATTTAATATTTATGAGTATTTATTAAATTTATACTAAATTTTGGTTAAGAAATGCTAATTTTTAAATAGTTAATTTAGGAAAAATGACTAAATCGTAAAATCTACGAAATATAGTCTCTATTAGTTAAATGTGTTAAATAGTTATGGAAAGGTAAATTAATGGTTTTATATAGTAATTAGACCAAATATATATGTAGTGGACGGTTTTGGCTTAAGGATTAAAGAAATTTCTATTAAATTATAAGGGTAAATGAGTAATTTAGTAAATAATTCAAATAGGAAAAGATGGTTATCATCTTCTCCAAATGGTTTTTACCAACAAAAATATCCTAGGAAGAAAGCTTGAAGGTTCGGTTGATATTCTCCTATGCATGTAAGTGATTTTAGCTTCCATTTGTAGTAATTTTATGTTTTTAGAATCGTTGTAGCTTAATCTAGCTAGTCCATGGACTAATTTATAGAACTGTTAAAAGTTTAAGGACTTACCATGAATGAATTAAGTGTGTTTATGAATTTAGTTGATAGATTCTTGAGTTAATATCTAAATATAAATATTTTGTTAAGTGATTTTTGGTAATTTTAATGTTTAAGGATTTAATTGTTAAAATAGTAAAATTTCATGGAATTATTTTAAAATGATGATAAATATGGCCTTATTTGGAACCTTAAGAAAATCAACTAGCTTGGATTTTGGTTAATTGTAGTTAAATTGTAAGTTTCGGGTTTAGGGACTAAATTGTACAAAGGGTAAAATGTTGGGGTAATTTTGTAAATTGATAATAAAAGGGGTTTATAAGTATAAGTTAATTATTTAAGTATTGGAATTGAATTAATTGAACAAAAACATTTATCTAGATCAAGAAACAACTCAAATGGATACAAATAGCGGAAATGCCAAAGTAGCGGAGTAGTCTTTGGTTCGTGTTAAGAATCGTTTTGGTATAGGTAAGTTTGTATAATGATTAAGTTTATTAATTATTTGGTTGAATTTTTACTAATGTTGTGTTTGTATATAGCTCTAATTGATTGTTAAATGATAATTAGTTGTTTGGATTAAGTTGTTAGGTTAGTTTAATTGAAGGTTATAATTGAAAATGTGAAAATTCATGATTTGTTTGATAGTGATAAATCAATGTGCAATAATTATAAGGTTTGAGAATGTAATATGTCTCGTTTGAAACTTGTGAATACTTAGGATACAAATGACATGCCATTAAGGGTTATACAGTTTCGGGTGTTGATCTTAGATGTCCTACCTATGGCTGAAGTCCTACATTTGTTGTGAATTCTCCACAGCTCGTGTGAGCAGCATCATGTAGCTTTCATCCTGACCCGCAGGTTGTGTGACTAGGCCTATTTAATAGCTCGTGTTAGCAGCATCGTGTAGTTTTCATACTGACCCGCAGCTTGTGTGAGTAAGCTCATTTCATAGCTCGTGTGAGCATTACAGACACCGTTATAATTACATATATAGGGACACTTTGTGTGAGCATGGTTCCCGTGTATCTGACGTTGTTTCATTTAGTTCAACGGGTAATAAAGGCTTAAATGTGTGAATTCAATTATATGGAATGTTATGTGAACATGATAAATGAAATGGGAAATGTTAGCATATTTTCTTATTAGGATGAATAAATGATACATGTTGGAGAGGTGATAATGTAATGTAAATTAATATGTTTCTAATTTAAGTGCATGTTGTGGATAAATCACATGTTTCATGCATAAATTTACTAACTTACGAGTTTGGTGATCTAGATAGGAATTGGATAAACTCATGAGCATGGTAATGGTGTTATACATGAATTATATAAATTGAGCCTAATAGGTAAGTTTTCGTTTATGATTATACGAGCTTACTAAGCACTATTCACTTATGTTAGTTCTTTTCTTGTAGATTATCGAAAAGCTCGATTGGTTGGAATCTAGTCAGAGCACATTTGCACTATTCGTTCATCACTTTGGTAGATGTTTTGTTATTTTGTTGATGGTTATAAATGGCATGTAATAAGAGCTTTTATGCTATTTTACCAATGTGGTATGGTTTGAGCTTATTACTAGCTTACTTGTATATATGACCTTGCTTTTGAGCTTGTAAATGTCTAAGTATATTTGTGTTTGGGTCACTTAATTATGCCATTAGAAAGTAGATAGTTAATGGTGGAAATGGATTGTGAATGAATTGTTTAATTGGTATGCTTGATACATGTTTATGACATGGACTTGTAGCCTTGCACTTGGATTGATTTGGTGTATGAATTGTGGTGCCAAGTGATGGCATATTGGTTAAGCACATAGGTTGAATGATTTTGGCATGTTTTTGGTGTCTTTGAATGTGTTTTTAACATGTGAAAGTAATTAGAAATGGTTTAGCTTGGTGTTTAAGAAAGGGTTGTTGAATTGGCTTGCATTAAGGGTCAACTTGGAAGCACATAGCCTGGGACACAGGTACTAACGGCTATATGCCACACACGGTCACACCACATGGTCATATGTCATTTTAATTTTAAGTACAGGTTGGTCCACACTGTCACAAAGAGTTACAAGGCCTAGTGACACGACCATGTGACCTTACTTCGAATATACACACGATCTGTCACATGGCTTACGACACAGTCGTGTGATGTTACTTCGAATACCCATACAGGCTGAGACACAGTCGTGTGTCCCATATTTTGAATTGTACACAATTGACCACACATCCATGTTTTTGAGCCACATGGCCTGGGCTTTTTCACATGGCCGCGTGACCCCTGTTTCCAAAATTTTTAGATTTTTCTATAATTTTTTGTTTTGTTTCAAATTAGTCCCTAATTGTTCCTAAACTATTTTTAAGGCCTCATAGACTCGATTTAAGGCCTGTAAATGTATTTATACTATGATTGAAACTTGAAATTGAATGTTAGTATTTAATTTTGAATAATTGTTTCTATATAATGTTGAATGTTTTGATTTCTATTATAACACTCCATAACCCTAATCCGGCAACGGAGACGAGTTAGAGGTGTTACATGATTAGTAGTAAAGGGGTTTCATCAACATCCAGGAGTTGATTATCATGACACCTTTCGTCCGATAATCAAACGAACCACCATCCATCTTGTTCTTAGTCTTGTAGTAAGTCGTGGTTGGTCCATTCGTCAGCTTGATGACAACGACGCCTTTTTACAATGCCATCTCATTGAGAATTTGTATATAAGTCAACCGCCTTGGTTCATTGATCTAGATTTTTCATCATATGTATGTAAGCTTCAGAAAGTTATCTATGGCCTAAAACAATCACCTCGAGCTTGGTATCAAGAACTTTGCAAGTTCCTACTTCACCCAAGCTTAAAAAATTCTTATGTTGATACATCTCTATTCGTTTTCAAATCTAAAGGTCATTCATTATATCTACTTGTTTATGTTGACGATTTAATTGTCACTGGGATAATGATGCATGGTAAATTAGTTTGTTCATTTCTTAGCAAGTTGATTTTCACTTAAAGACCTGGGCATTCTTTCTTACTTCCTTAGTATTGAAGTTCTTCCTAACAAGCATGGTCTTTTGCTTTCTCAATGGCGTTACTTGTTGAAAACTCTTACTCGTGCACAAATGTTGGATGCTAAACCAGTTCAAACATACTACCAACAAGCTCATCACTATCACTACACTTTGGGCCTACCTTATTTGATCCTTCAGAATTTCGAGCAATAATGGATAGTCTATAATAGTTATTACTTACGCACATTGACATTGTGTTTGTAGTTAATAAGTTGTCTCAATTTATGCACGAGCCAACCACCGAACACTGGGCCCTTGTTAAACGATTATTCATATATGTTTGTGGCACTTCTTATCATGGTCTCCAACTCTATCGTGACTCTCTTACTTCTTTGCATGCATTCTGTGATTTGATTGGGCTAGAAATGTCGATGACTTCTTTTCCACCAATGCTTACATCGTCTATTTAGGTCACAACCCCATCTCTTGGAGCTCCAAAAAGCAACAAACCATTGCTCGTTTCTTCGTCGAGGCCAAATATATGTGTTGCTAATACTACTGTTGAAATGAATTGGGTTTGCTCTCTGTTAAATGATCTTGGTCTTCAACCTTCTACATGCCCGGTGATATATTGTGACAATATTGGGGCAAACCAATTATGCTCTAACCCAGTTTTTCATTCACGAATGAAACATGTGTCTATCGATTTTCATTTCATTCGTGATCAAGTGCAAAATGGTACTCGGCAGGTTGCATATGTATGCTCTGTTTATCAATTCACGGATATTTTAACAAAACCACATTCTATCCGCGAAATGTGTCTGCATTTGTATCCGTAGATTGAATGAAAATGTTTTGGTGTACACCACCAGTGACAAGTGCATGTTTAGGTAAAACCAATCTTAGTTGGTAGATTGTTTTGTGTTTAGGTGATGAATGACATGTTTAGATTGTGTACAAGAAATGTTTTTTCAAGTTTTAAGATTGCATTAGTGGGGTTTGTTGAGTTCTCTTGTAAAGAAACTCATATATATTGTAAAGTTTGAAGATAATGAAACATAGAGCAAACCTAATATACTATTAATTCTCTCTTTTGCTTTCTTTTTTAGTTTAAAACAACAACAGTATTGAAAGAGCTTGTTGACAGAATAATTAAAAATATCTGGCCTGGTGAAAAAGAGATACTTTAGTTTTGCCATGAATATGCCTATATTTAGTGGCATTGGTTGGAAAAGAGCCATTATCTAGGCACAAAATCAAAATGGAGCTCATACGAGTTGATACACCCTTACTCTCTTTCATATTAACCCCGTTGAGTATATCTTTTCTATAGTTGGATTGACGCAACACCAATTAAGGTAGAGCCAAGGGGTTGGTAGGGGGCTTAGCCTTCTAAAATGAAAATTTTTGGTTTTGGCCCCTTCATAATTTATAAAATTTAAATTAGTAGTGGTAAAATTACATTTTAATCCAAAAATTATAAAAATTTGATTTTATCCTTTAATTTTTTTTAAAAAAGGTATTAAAATAATAAAATTACACTTTTACTACTGTAAAAATATATAACTTAATTCACATCCCAAATAAATTTCTGAATTCGCAACAACACCAATCTATGATCTTTTTAAACTACCTCAGTGCCAAGTGGTTAACATGCCTAAGATATTTAATGAAAAGGGGAGTGTTAATAGAAGAAATAACCTAACAAATAAGAGTGTCATTGCTCGCAATAATACTGTCGTCAACATGTATCATGATATAAACTGTGGCAACTCAGATTGTGAAGAATAAATAAATGTCAGACTCGGATTTGGCAAACCCTACATGAAGTAGTTGAGTTTTGAGCTCATTATTCCATACTCTCGGGGCCTATTTGAAGCCATATATAACCTTGCAAAGATACATGAGCGGGAAGGTCCGGATGCTCTAAACCTTGAGGTTGGGCGAGGGACACTTCTTCATAAAGTGACTTATTAGCCTACCAAAATGTAGTAGGTATAGATGATAGGGATAGATGGGCAAGGTAATCAACTATATGTTTCAGCTTGAATATCTTAGTTTGTGATCATGTGGTTACTCGGTTGGTCAAATTAGAGGGTGGTAGAAAGTTGATAGAAGGTGGTGGGTTGGGTAATTGAGGAGTATGGATAAGCACGATTGGTGGTGAGAAGGACTGGTTGTTGGAGGAGGGGTTGGGAATGGTTTTATGTGTAGATCGGTGATAATATTGGATAATTGCTTTAGATTTTTTATTAGTGCTTAGGGAGTTGGGATTGGTTGTAATTGAGGTGGTGGTGGAGAAGATGGAGTAGAAAGTAGTTAAACAGAAGACATACCTGAACATGCAAATCCCTCTAGAACAAAAACCAAAGGAGACAGACTACGAGTGTGGGTAAGTGGCCAATGGCATGTGAACTAGGATGGGGTTTGGGAGCAATGAAATCAGAGGAGGTTGATATGAAACGATGTCGTTGGACGATGGTGTTTCCCACGTGATATTAAAATGTTATTCAAACTCAATTATTGGTGCCATGTGACGGTTGTGAATTAAGCAGTATAATTTTCATGTGGATAAATTTGTGGCCACTTTGCCTTTATTTTGGCTGCATGCTAGCATTTTCTGGGAGTGCAAATCCCCCGCGAGAAAAGAAAAAAGAAAAAATTCAATTGATGTTAGATTATCTTGACAGAATTTAAAAACAAAGATAAGATTTTATTTGATATTCAACGCACATAAGGTGTTAAAAGAGCATAAAAACAAAAACATTGTTTGATGCTTTCAAAAGAGTGGATCCAATGTAAGTGAGAGGAATTTTTTTACCATCACCCATTTTGACTCCTTCGGTGCCATTGTATTCCTAAAAATTGTGTGCCTCCGTTGTAATATGATGTGATGCACCAGAGTAAAGTATCCATGGATAAGCATTTGTTGGGAAACTAGCAACACAATTGGCTTTGGCTTTAAGATGATCATGGGAGCAAAAGCGGCAAACACCTTCAATATGGCCAATTTTGTTGCCAAGCTAACATCGGATATGTGAAGCAGATCTCTATGGGAACCGAATATTGTTTGGGGTGCCACTACGATTGTTGGATTGACGCTATGGTTGATTGGTGTTTAATCGAGGAATGGTGCAAGCGAGATTGTTCTCTTGAGCAACAACAGTGTAATTGCATTAAAGAGTTCCTTTTCATGTCTTTATGTTGTAGAAAGGCCTCATGGTTAAGCCATTTTTCTTAAAGTTCTTCATAGGAGATTGTGGAGTTACGTGCTCTAATTGCAGTAGTGATCTTATATTTTGAACCAAGATCCTTGAAGATCTTGACAATCAGTTCCTCATTAAACATTGGTGCACCAATAGTGGCCAGTTCATCCATAAGCGAGTGAACATCACGAAGATAGTAACTTTTGTGAGTCTTGCGAGTTTGCATCTGAGGCTGAATATTCTAGTTTTAGATTTATTAACATATGTAGCGTGTGTTAAACAGTGAATAACAATCAAACATCAAAACTTTTCATTATTTCTCAAGTTACTCATACATGAAGCTCATGCACATTATATAGAAGTAACGTCCATCTGTTCAACTGTTTTTACTAACAACTCTAACAACTTAACTTCTGATAACTACTTCACTAATTACTCTAACATTCTCCTGGTCTTTTTCCCTTAATGATTCTTTGGAAAACACCCGTAGTGCCTGTTGAAACCAACTAAACTTCTTAGGTGTAACTGGTTTAGTGAGAACATCAGCAATCTGCTTGTCAGAGGGAACATAGTTGACCTGAATGGCTCCATCAAGAACCTTCTCCCGGACAAAGTGATGATCAATTTCAACATGCTTCATCCTAGCATGGTGCGTAGGATTTGCAGCCATGGACACAGTGGATGTATTATCACACCAAACAACTGGAGTTCGACAAGGAGACACCCCAATTTCATCCAGCAATTGCTTGACCCACAAGAGTTCAGCGACGCAATTTGCAAGGCTCCTGTATTCAGCCTCAGATGTGGAACGTGACACAACAGCTTGTTTCTTTGAACACCAAGCTACAGGATTAGAACCAATATACACTACATAACCAGATGTGGATCGTCTATCTTCAACAGAAGATGCCCAATCTGCATCAGAGTAGCTGATTAGCTGAAATTGATCTGCAGAGTAAAGAAGCCCATGATCGATAGTACCACTGAGATACCGGAGAACCCTTTTCACTGCCTTCCAATGAGCCTCTCGTGGAGCATTCATGAATTGACTAAGCTTGTTAACACAATAGGCCAAGTCGGGTCGCGTAATACACAAGTATTGTAACATACCAATTGTACTTCGATACAAATTTCCATTAGCAAGTAGCGGACTGGCTTCATCAACAATCAACTTTGGAAGACCAACCATAGGTGTTGGTGTAGGCGTGGAATTGACCATTCCTGTCTTGATTAGAATCTCACGAATATACTTGTGCTGACTAAGAAATAACCCGTGATCTGTTTGTTCAACTGACACCCCCAAGAAAAAACTAAGCGGCCCCATATCTTTGAGTGCAAACTGTGCATTTAGACGCTCAACAACCCTATCGATCTCAGTAAAAGAGCTTCCTGTAATAACAATGTCATCAACGTACACCATAAGACATAACAAACTTTGAGAGGTAGAACGAATGAACAGGGAAGAGTCTGCCTTCGAAGCACAAAACCCCAACTTATCAACAAGATACTTCTTGAGAGTCTGAAACCAAGCACGGGGGGCCTGGCGTAGCCCATAGATAGCTTTCTGTAACTTACAAACAAGTTTTTCACCATTAGGACCAACTTCTTCAAACCCTGGGGGCTGTTCCATGTAGATATCCTCAAGAAGCTCACCATTGAGAAACGCATTATTGATATCAAGCTGTCGTAATGACCACTTTTGCATGACAGCAATAGCCAGAACCGTGCGTATGGTAGTAGCCCGTACAACAGGACTAAAAGTGTCTTGAAAATCTACCCCCGCATGCTGTGAAAAACCCTTAGCTACCAGTCGCGCCTTGTAGCGTTCGAGGGATCCATCAGCTTTGGTTTTGACTTTAAAGAGCCATTTACACCCCACAGCTTGTCTGTTGGCTGGTAACGGACACAACCGCCATGTATTGTTACGGATGAGTGCGTGCAACTCACTGTAAATAGCGGCTTTCCACAAATGATGGTTCATTGCAGCATGAACGTCAGTTGGAACATCAACTGCAGGATCAACAACACTAACATATGCCTTTGGCTTAAAAATTTCGGCTTTGCTACGAGTAACCATTGCATGTGTATTACAAGGCACAGGGATGGAAGGTACGGGTATAGGCTGAGATAGAGGGGAGATGGATGGGTTAGAAGAAACAGATGGTGGCGGTGAAGGCAAAATTTGAGGAGAAGAAGTAGTATGAATAATGGGTGAAGGTGTCAGAGAGCTAGTGCTATGAGAAGGACCAGAAGTAGGGACAGGTGTAGAACTAGTATGATGTGATGGTTGATGAGTAGAAGTAGGTGGGACACAGTTGGATGATAAGACTAAAAGTTTGGAGCTAGCTGTAGGTTGACTGGATAAACTAGCAGAAGGAGAAGACTTTTCACGATAGGGAGACACACTTTCATGAAAAGTAACATGCCTGGTGATATACACTCGACCAGCAGGATCTAGGCACCGATAACCTTTATGAGACATAGAGTAACCCAAAAAGGTACAAGGTACAGAGCGAAACTGCAACTTGTGAGCATTATACGGCCGAAGGTTAGGGAAGCAGAGACATCCAAAAACACGCAGGCAACTATAGTCAGGGGAGACTTTGAACAACTTCTCGAATGGTGAAATATTTCTGAGAGGTTGAGATGGCAACCGGTTGATCAGGTATACTGCGCTAGCAAAAGCATCAGACCAATACACTAAAGGCATAGATGCGTGGGCGAGCAGTGTAAGCCCTGTTTCGACAATCTGTCTATGTTTTCGTTCAACCAGACCGTTCTGTGCCGACGTATAGGGACAAGTAATGCGGTGCACAATCCCTTGCTGAGCCAAAAACTTCTTCAAGGCCTGAAACTCTCCACCCCCATCAGTTTGAAGACTTTTAAGTTTACACCCAGTAAGACGCTCTGCTTGCCGTAGAAAATGAGTGAATATCGAGAGAACGTCAGATTTGTGTTTCAAAAAATAAAGCCAGGTGAACCTCGTATAAGCATCCGTGAAAGCAACATAAAACCGAAAATCATTAGAGACAACAGGAGCAGGACCCCAGATGTCAGCAAAAACAAGCTGAAGTGGTGCAGTGTACTCAGTGGTAGAGTGTTGAAAAGGTTGCTTATGTTCTTTGCCCAAGTGACACGCAATACATGGAGACGAATTTTTATTGATAGTAACAGACATATTACAATTACGTAAAGCCTTATCAAGAACAGCTGAGCAAGGATGACCCAGCCGACAGTGCCATATGTCAACCGAGACATTAGATACGGCCATTAACGCTTGAGCTGAAGTAGAGGAGCATGATGAGCCCGTGTCAGCAGTATCCGGAAGATGAAGCCTGTATAGACCATGCTGCTCAGACCCATTAAGAAGCACTTCCCCCGTGCGCATGTCCCGAACTCGGCACTGTGAAGGAAGAAACTCAAAGATTACCTGGTTATCTTTGGTAAACTTTGACACAGATAACAAATTCTTAGTGATGCCGGGCACAAGCAACAAAGACCGCATGAACAATGGACGAGAGCGAGTAAGTAAGGAAGACTGACCAGATGAAAGAACAGACATAGCACTGCCATTGCCAACATACACTTTACCTGGGCCTTTGTATGGAGAGCTTTCAGTTAAAGAGGCAGGAGAGTACGTGAGATGATGTGTGGCTCCAGAGTCAGGATACCAAGCACTATCTGCAACCGTGTCAGGTGTGGCAATGGAAGCCTGAGGCTGAGGCAACATAGAATTTGAGACATTGACTGAAGGACCACTAGTTACAGCAAACGGGTTCGACCAAGGAGTTGAAGGTGCAGATACAGGCATAGACGACTGCCAGGGCATCACTGAAGGTGCAGCACCATACATGCATACATTAGCCTGTGGAGCTGGGGGAGGTCGATATGCACCACTTTTATAGGTGACATCAAACCTATAATAACATCGATCGACAAGATGCCCTTGTTTGCCACACAACTGACATTGAAACCTTGAACCAGATGATCTACCCCGTCCTCGCCCGCGAGCATTAGTTGATGGACGATATGCAGGAGTGGAAACAAAGTTGTCATCTTGCCGTGGAGACTTATGAGCGACAATATTGGTAGATGCAGGTACATCAAGCACAGACGAGAACTGACGGGCCTCAGCATCCAAAAGCATAGTGGTAACCCCTTGAACAGTATAAGGTGTCGAGCTAGCAGCAATGATAGTAATAACAGACTCATAATCAGCAGGTAAACCATTTAAAATAGCAGTGACGTGCTCATGCTCACTAATAGGCTCACCACATCCAGCAAGACTCGCACAATAACCTTTGATCTTGACCAAGAAATCACGCATAGACAACTCACCCTTCTTTTGAGAATGCAAAGCACGTCGGTAGAACATTAATCGCGACGTAGTCTTGCTGCCATAAAGATCCACAATAGCATTCCAGATCTGAGCACTAGTGTCCAGTCCAACGAGATGAGGAAGAACCCCCGGACTTACGGACGAAAGAAGCCAAGACGCAAGAGCACTATCTTGCTGCTCAAACCGGACAAAATTAGCATTTTCTTGAGGAACACCATCAGAATCAGGGAGAAACCGAGAGGGAGTAACAGTACGAGAGTCTAGAAAACTCTGAAGCTGAAAAGCTTTAACCACCAAAAGGATTTGTTGACGCCATAACAGAAAATTCGTATCGTCAAGAAGAACACTAACCTTCTTTGTGGAGAAAAACCGATTATCAACAATGCTGTCAGGCAAACCGGAAGCCATCGAAAAACAACCGCAAGAAACAACCACAGACCCAAGAATCAATGGTAATCTGATACCATGTTAAACAGTGAATAACAATCAAACATCAAAACTTTTCATTATTTCTCAAGTTACTCATACATGAAGCTCATGCACATTATATAGAAGTAACGTCCATCTGTTCAACTGTTTTTACTAACAACTCTAACAACTTAACTTCTGATAACTACTTCACTAATTACTCTAACAGCGTGAAGGGAGTCTCATGCTTGTTTAGCATTTGGGGCAACAACAACAACAATGAAAGCTATTGCAAGTATGTGTAATCGGGATTAGGATCCCTTCATCTAGTGAAGGTTGGCACAAGAATAAAGCCATGGAGATGGTTGTAAATATTATGACCTCGTATGAGCGTAGAGAACTGAGCTTTCCATGTCGAGAAATTGTTAATGCCACTTAAACAATAGTAATTATTAAGTATCATCATTGTTGACAGTCAATAAGACCAAGACTAGTGGGATTCGGTATTGGGAAAAAAGGAACCTTCACTCCGAATTAATAGTTCTGATACCATGAAAAAATTTAACAAATAAAAGAAGAAAGATAATTTTATTCAATCGCCACAAAATGTTTTATATCAAGCTGAAATACAACAGAGAAGCATGACAAAAGTCATGTGCTAATATTTATTAGCATATGTAACTTTCACTAATGTTATCCCATTAGCAAGCAAACTAAGCATTATTAATATAAAATAAAATAAAATCCAATAAAGCATTGGAGCATAATTTCTGCCAGAAACCCAAAAATAAATAAATTAAAACTCAAGTTTAAAACCCAAAAATCAACATGCCCAATGGCATACAACAGAATTATTGAGGACCTTATGGAAGAACACTAGGCAGCTGCCTAGATGGCTATTATAACTATGCGCTACACATTTGCATAAGCTCAATTGGGGCTACACTTTCCATTATCCAACAATTCGTTTGAGGATTCTTCATGGCCCTGGTCTTCAAGGACCTCTTTGGGGCACAAAAAGCTTGGTTGATTCGTCGAAGACAGAAGCCTTGCCCACATCCTATCTGTTATCACTACCTTGTTCTGTGTCTCAGTAATCCGCTGCACACCAAAATAATCCAAAATTAAAACCCCATATGAAACAAGTTTTCAGGTGTGTTACATACATATGCATTACTGCCGAAGAAAAATAATCTAATCTAATCTAATCTATTCACCAAAGTTCATATGTTCATATGTAACGAGAAAGAGTTGGTTGATATGTTTCAAGGACAAATAGAAGTTTTAAGGTATTCTGTAAATAGCCTGAACATGGGCAAGACACAAGATTAACTGATCACCATCAGAAGTGATGCATGCAAATAACCAGAAAGGTTCTTCAATGCAGAAGGGATACTAAAATCACATCATCTTTGAATACTACGGCATTAAGCATGCAACAGAAAAACAACGATTTTTTAAATGAAATTTCCAAATCAGAACTCTTTACGGCATTTTGAACTCACATAGAATGGTATGTATGTCTGCCTGCCATTCACAAGACCGCTTGTGAAGCCAGTGTACCCAGCCATTGCTCCATGCACAGCACTTTGAGCAAGAAGTGTGCAGTAAACATTGTCAGATGCATTGCTTGGAATAGCACGGATCATATAAGTAGGATCTGCCATAAAATGAAGAAAACTTCTCAACTTCTGCCATTAACTAGCAGCTCAAACTGAAAAACACCTACAATTTTCTTTCCCTCTTGCGAAAAGAAACCTTCCAAAGCTTATTAAATATTTATTCTACTAACCTATATATTTGAGGTTTATTGTCATCTTCCTTTCTTTTGAGAAGTGGTCCTGCAAATGACAGTCAAAAACCAATGAATGTCACATCAAAAAGTTCCATATTATATATCATTACGTGCCTGTGAATTGTTCCCAAGTTGGAACCACATAGCATACCTTGATCCTCTGTGATATCCATAGAGCAACATCCTGGAGAAGCTTGTTTCCTGAAGCATCTTTCTGTGTCATTGATTGCAAGCTCTCAGAAAGCAGCTCCTGTCCTGCACCCTCTGCTATCACAAGAACCATATGCCCATTTTCTTTAAGTCGCCTCTCAATGTATTCAAAAAGTCCTCCAGGTCCTTCAAGATAAAAGGGAGACTCTGGTATCAAGCAACAATCCACATCTCGGCTTGCAAGAGTAGCATACATTGCAATAAAACCTGCACAAGTCGCGGGATTAGATTGAATTTAAAAAAAAAAAAACCGAAGGAACAATCTGACAGAGTTTCAGGAAACAGAGATGCATGACAAGAGGGAACGTAAACTCATCTGAAGAATAAAAGCATAAAGGAACAAAACCAGTATAATTCTAAATGATACAACTTAAAATAGAAAATATTTATTTAAATGTCATAAATTGATAGTTGTAACTCTCACTTTTGAAATTCAGAATTAACACTTCAAATAGAGACCAAACAGGAAACTTACCACTGTAGCGACCCATCAACTTGACAAGACCAATGCCATTCTCAAAACTTTCAGCCTCAACATGAGCAGCATTAATGGCACGTTGAGCCTCCTCAACAGCAGTGTCAAAGCCAAAGGACCTGTCAATAACCTATCATGCATGAAAAAGAAACAAAAGTTAAAAGACCATGTCACAACCAAATAAAATAGTGGCAATTTCTAGCATGCTTCTGGTTCAGCAAGATTCTATACAAGCCAGCCAAGAGGATTACCGGGATATCATTGTCAATGGTTTTGGGGATTCCAGCAACTGAAACTTTGAGACCACGCCTTCTAATTTCCTGTAAAGTACAGAATATATTTCTTTTTAGTATGTACAAAACTGCATAGCACATCAATGTCTGTATATTCTACTAAAGAGTCACCTCAAATATAACAGATGCACCTCTCTGAGTTCCATCTCCACCAATAATGTAAACCTAAGTTCCACCAATATGTCAGACCGGTAAGTCTTGATCATGATAACTAATTATACTTTATTGGCAACAATCACAAATATCATAGTATTTTTACACAAACCTGATTAATTCCACGATCCTGAATGCTGTCAACAATCTTTGAGGTATCATGGCCACCTCGTGATGTTCCAAGGATAGTTCCACCACGTTTATGGATATCATTGACAACCTTGGGATCTAAATGCACAGTATTTTTAGCATAAAAGCCCCGGTATCCTCCCTACAAATGCAAAAAAAAAACTCATTCATTGGTGATGCACCAACTCATTAAATGATGGATGACATATTTCGAAACATCTTCTCATCAAGGGAAAATCATACCAGCATGAAAAATGTTAGGTTGACACATTTAATGAAGAAGTCCATATAATAAGCATTTATATGTTTTCCTTAAATCATTAAGATGGGGTGCCGTTATTAGCAAAACTTAGAGCCACACACTATTATTGATTCAGGAAAAACTCTTTTTTTTTATTTTTTTTATGTAATAAATGTAGGGGAAATGAAAAGGATTAAAAAGAACTCCACTACGAACAAACTCGAGATGGAATGATCACTTACATCTATCCCCGAAACTTTCTTCACACCATACATGTGGAACAAGCCGCATACTATCTCTCTAATCACGGTGTTGAGTCCAGGGCAAAGACCACCACACGTTACAATACAGGCATGAACGTCATCGGAGTCGAAATATATCTAGGTAACCGTCAAATGCCCCAACACATTATCATAGAAACATGTCAGAGTTTTCATCATTCCACATTTTATACACAAGGTAGATGATGTTAAACGCATACCTTTTGACGTGGTCCAGCCCGTCGGAAATGTACTCCTCTTGGACTATTCTTGTGAACAACAATCTATAAAGACGAAAAGATATACATATATATATATATCAAAACCATATCACTTTTAATAAATAAAGAAGCACGGTAACATAGCATTAAAAAGGAAAATATGAGAGAGCTAACCTTTTGAGGAACGGTGTCATCTACATGGACAAAATATTGCCTGGTGAAACAGGGGAATCGATCCAATTAATACAATTTTTTTACAATTAATATCAAATAAATTTGTTTAAAAAAAGAAAAAAAGTTGTGAAATAGGCTTACTTAACAACTGAGTATGCAGGATTGTCTTGCAACGGATTCGAATAAACCTTTAACATGAAAAAGGTAACACAAAATCAGATTCAAAACCGTCAGAAACTACTTTTAACTAATTTATTATCAATTAACTATGAAAAGAAGAGATGAATATTAAAAAATGGAATCTGAAACTGTGATTTGTTGCCCAGAAAAGAGAATGGGAAAAGCTTTTCAAAAGACACCTTACTTTTGCTTTTCCAATCCTTTTGATCAGAACAGGGAAAACGATAACATAATCGAGGGAAAAATAAATTGTACGTACAGGAAGATCAGGGATGTAATCCGATAAGTGAGGGACATCTTCAAGAACATAACCACCTGGACCGTTGACGATCTTAGGCTGTGGGATCTCAGGCGAAGCGGAGGAAGACATCATCGGAGATGTCGAACACTTGATCTTCGAACGACGGGAACTACTCAACCTTAAACGACAAGAATGGCGATTATAACCGAAACTAACCGTACTGAACTTTCTCAAATTAAAGAAGCACAAACTGGATGGCAGCGATTTATGCTTAATCCTATTGTTGCTATTGTTGTTCAGAAAAGGGAAAGACGACGTGGAGGAAGGGGCGAGAAGGGAATCCATTCAACGAGACATGGAGAAGGGTGCTTGGAAGGGAAAGAAAAATAAGAAAGCCCCATATTTATAGGAAAAAGGCACTGTTTTGACTACAAAAATGAAAACTGGACGAGCTTGGCTTTCGTGAAAATGGCTTTATATAGCAGGAGGAAGAGGGTGGAAAACCTGGTTCCGCCCTCGTTGAATATTTATGTGGTTTTTGACGCAGAGAAGAGAAGGGATGGTACGGACTCGGTTATTCTTTTGGAACCTTTTCCCAACTTGGGTTGTTTTACTGTACCATTCACAGCGAGGGAAGTCGGAAGGAAAATGAAGCTTCAGTTTTTTATTTCTTCGTTAAACTTGGGCGATACTTGGTCAAAAAGAGAAAACAACGGATTGGCTGGAGGGTCTGGCTTTTCAGTCTTTTGGCTGGACAAGCTAATACCGGGGTAATCACGCACATTGGATGAACCTAATGAAGCTAAGAGCTATAGGTTTAATCACCCCTTCAGTCACTGTACTCTTAGGAATTTTGAAATTAATCCTCTTTCTTTTAATTCCAATAATTTAATCCATATACTTATCTGAACTTTTTTTTATTAAAAGAAAAAAGAAAGGAAGTAATAACCAACTATTTAAATTTAAGAGAAGTTAATTAGCAGTATTATTAATTAAAATGTAACTAGCAGGATAAGACGAGAATTAATTTATGGAATAAAAAGGAAAAGGATTGAAGGAGTAGAGGGGCTGAGAATAGAATTAGTAATAGAATCTAAGACAAATGACAAATTATGACCACACACATGTGTGTCTAAATTTTGTCCAGGCAATGATGGCTGAGAACAGTGTTTGAGAGGGTAAAAGCAGATTTATGTTGTTCAAAAAGATCAAAGAAGAGCTGATTTATGATGATAATTTTTCAAAGTTCTTCGTTTCATTTTTAACCCTTTCGGCACCATGTCCTTTTTTGCCCGCCCGCCGTGAAACTAAAATAGAAGATTCCGTTGACCGGCGATATTTATAAAATCCAAGAAATTTTAGACAATAACATATTTTCCGAATTAAATAAAATACTAATAAAAATAAAGACAAATCTCATTGCCTTGCTTAATTTTTTTTTCCTAGAGAGTTGACACTTGACATGTAAGAATGAAGAGTCATTTTCCATGGTGGTATGCTGGCCTGGCTTTGTCCATTCTACATAACTAAATAGAGGTGACAGTCCTCCCAGGAGTAACGTGACTGCTCAAATTTTTATTTAATAATAAAATAAGACCAGTTATTACCGGGGAAAATTACTAATATATGCGAATTTCAACCAAATTTTAATATATAATAGAAATTTTTATTATTATAAGAAGCAATCGTGATTAAAATACGTAAGTTTTTGAAATATGCGTTTTCTTTTCACACAAGATAAAGCGTATTTTTTATTTTTTTATTTTAATTAATAAATTTTTTATTTATATAAAAAGAATAATAATTATGTAATTATGTAATGAAAATATATATATCATTATTTTAAATATATTTTATTTTTTAAAAATATTTTACACATAATTTTTATATTTCAAATATTTATTTTCTCCACTTGTGGGTTTATGAGTTCTAATATTATAAAATCGATTTATTATTTCAAATATCATTATTAATTTTATGTGTAAAATATTTCAAATGTCATTATTATTTCACCTACATTGTGGGTATGGTAAATTCTAAAATTATGAAATCAATTAATTATTTTAAATATCATTATTTTTAGTAAATATAATTTTTATATATGAAATATTTATTTTTCAATCCATATCATGAATGTAGTAAATTTTAGTATTATATATTTTTGTGTGTATTTAAAATATTTTGTGTATATATCATTATTTTTATAATATTAGAATTTACCATACCCACAATATAGATGAAAATATAATGATATTTGAAATATTTTACATGTAAGGATAATAATGATATTTGATTTGATAATATTCGAATTTGTAGGTGGAAAAATAAATATTTAACATATAAAATTATATAAAGGAAAAAAATAAATAAATTAGTTGATACTCTTCAAAAATAAAGTATTTTTAACATGATATATATCAAAAATATATTTTTTATTTATATAACTATATATTTATTATTTTTTATATAAATAAAGAAGTTATTAATTAAAAATATTTTAAGCATAATGAAATATATTAAATATATTTTCATTATATAATTAATATTTATTATTTTATTTATATAAATAAAAAATATTAATTAAAAATAAAATAAAAGAATTTGAAAAGAGCATGTTTATTAATTAAAAACATTAACTAAATATTAAAAAAACTAAAAAAAAGGCTCGAAACAACGTAAATTAAAATAAAAAAAATCAAATATGCCTGAGATAAAAATTTACCAGAGAAAATAATGTGAAAAAAAAAAAAAAAACGCTTTTTACAAAAAAAAAAGAGTTTTTGAGAAAAGCACTTTTTTCGAGATAAGTTTTCTCCAAGTCTACGAAAAATCAAACCTATTCCTTTAAATAATAAAAATTTAAGCTTATATTAATTTTTTTCATAAAATCGAAATTTACGCCTAATTTTGCATCGCGATAGGGGACGAGGCTGGGATCCATCTAGATATTGCGGTCATTGCACAGTGAACAGATCCGATGGGACAAGTCTATGCCTTTTATCATTTATGGGCATTTTCCCTGATCGGTGGCATCCATTTCCGTCCACCGTTTTACTACTTCACATGCGCCTTCTGTTTTTGCCACGTGAAACATTTCAACTGTTACTAACCCAACTAATTTCTTTATTAATATTCCTTTTAAGTACAATACTATTATTAGTCGAATTTAAATTTTTTATTTTAATTTAGTAATTTTTAGTTAGTATGTTTTGTTTGTTATGTTAATATATTATTTTGACATAATATTAAAACAATTATATTATTTTAATTAATAAATTTAATAAATACAAAACTTAAATTAATTATTACATTTAAAATTAATACTAAAAATTTAAAATTCGAAAAATAAAACAACTCAACTCAACCAAGTTGAAATGTACAAAATTAAAATTAACCAATTTATTCTCAATTTATTCATAACCTAAGAACTAGAGTTATCTATGGGTCAGGCCGAGTCAAGCCAAGTAAAAAATGGACTTAAAATTTTGCTCAAGCCCAACACAGATAAAAATGTTAAAATCTAAGCTTGGCCGCCCATATTAAAATTTTCATATTATTTTGTAATATAAAAAATAAATTTAAAAATATAATATATCAAATACACTCAAAATATTAAAATAAATGTTTCTCAACAAATGGAAGAAAAATTTAAACAAATACTTAAATAACACTAAAAGAAGTGCAACTTAACAAGCAAATACCTCTAAAATAGTAGCAAAATTAATAATAAAACAAGAGTTATAAATATTCAAACAATAATAATAAAATAGTAGTAATATAATAGTGAAATAATAACAAAACAATAAAAAAAATGGCAAAACAGTATAAAAAAAAAAGCAGCAATTTTTTTTGCAAATTCGAGTTGGGTCAGGGCCAAAAAAACTTACCCAAGGCTTAATCCATTTTGAAAATATGTCTTTTTTTTTTTATCTTAGCTCATTTTTTGATCTTATATTTTTTCCCAAATCCTTCCACTTTTCGAGCAAGTCTTCGAGCTGAATTGAATAACCCAACCAATGAAAAATTCTAATAAAAACTAATAGTGAAATTTAACCTTCTCTTTACTTTTTCTGTCTAATTTGGGATCCGTTTACATATTATCTAAGGCATAATGATGTTTTTAGCTGTCCAACTTTTCTAAAAATTATTTTATCCATTCATTTAATTTTTTATTTTTTTAGCTCTTAAAGTTATTGTTTTTTTTGTCAAATCACTTTAAAATAGATGAAAAAGTTATTTTTTTAATTTTATTGATGTGACATACACGTAGATGACAAGTCAATATCTAAATAATTTTTTTAAATTTAAAAAATTTTAAAAATTAAAAATCATTAAAGTTATTTAAAAAGTATTAAATTTATAAAAAAATTAATATTTTGAAATTTTAACAAAATTTATTAAATGTTGACATATCATCCACGCAGTAATCCATTTATATGCCAAGTCAGTAAAATTAATCTTCTATTGGAGTGATCTGACAAAAACTACAAATTTAAAGGCTAAAATAAGTGAAAATTTAAATGAAGAGCTTACCAAATCATTTGTTAAATATATAAACACCAAGTCAGTAAAGTTAATACAATATAGAAGTGTTGGTTAAATATATTTTCCCAAATCATTTGTTTTTGAATCTTTTTTATTCATAAGTACTTATGATTCAAGTTTTTCATTTGATTATTAAAAATATGAGGAAATAATTATTTAAATTAATTTTTAGAAAATGATAAAAATAATTTTATTAAAAAATTTGGAAAAACATTTTTGTAAATAAAATAAATCACAGACAATTTTTTATTTAAGTCAGTAAATAATTTATTACCAAATTATTTGAAGAATCAGTTTATTAAAATGTTAACCATATATTGTTCTTATTATAATTAATTTTAAAAAAACTTTAATTTATATTTCAAAACAATTTAATTGTTTTAAAAATAATAAAAATTATTTTTTAAAGCAAAATTTATAATTAAGTTTTGAAGAAAAAAACGTTCACTATTTTTTGAGAGAATAGATTTAATACTAATCAAATAAATATTGAATTATTAAAATTTTGAATCTAAAAATGTTTTCTTAAAAACATGTTTTTAAAAAAACATTCATTAAATTAAATAAAAAATTAATGAAATTTAAGAAATCTTTAAAAAAAATCTAATTTAGTGTAAAAAATTATTAAATAGATGTTTATAATTTACAAGAAAAATGTTTAAGATATTTCTACAAAATTATCAGAACGCAATTCAAATTTGTATACTAATATTTTTTACTTAATTATATTGATTAATTTAAGTACAGTTTGTAAAAAAAATTAAAACAAATTTATATTTTTGTTTTGAAAAATGTAAACTTTAGTTTCTTAAATTAATTTAAAGATATATTGTTTATTGAAATATTAAAATATTATGATTTTTGAAACAATTATAATCATATTGTAACTAGTTTATTTAATTTTAATTATTAAATACAAATCGTTGTAGAATTGAAAGAAGAAGACAAAACAATAGTTTGGTATTAATTCAGGGTTTGTCCATCCATCCAATTTGGATATCAAATTTCAATCATCTCATCTCTCTTCCTAGAATGTCTTCAACTCCCATTCCCTCTTACACTCTTCCTACTTATTTTACAATTTACAGTTATGGCTACATTTTTGTCCTATTACCGGTTTAACCTCTAAAAATTAAAAAAAATTTATAAAATTTCAAATTTTGAAATAAAAAATTTAGAAATGCAACAAAATTTTATTTTTAAAAATAAAAAATTCAAATGTTTTTAGAAGATACACAAATCTTTTATTTAATTTCATAGAATTAATAAAAAAATTCTTGAACTTTCCAACACTTTAATTTAATTTAATAAAAATTGTTTAAAAATATTTACTAATTATATGTATAATGTTATATCCAAGATAGCATTTAATAATGAAAGTGATGGCTAGACTAATAGAATTAGGATGACAATTTTAATTGCAATATTTGAATTCAGGTATTAAAATCATTATCCGTTGTTGATTCGAGAAAGATGCAGACAGACCCCCTCATATACCAATTATTCGAATCTAAATTTATTATTCAAATAACAAATTTGAATATCCAACTCCGCATAGCTTTTTTCAAAATATTTAAAATTTTGATTCCAACAATGTTCAAACACACAACGTTTGACAATTAAAATTAAGTTTTAACCATCAAGACCAACCTTCAAGTTCAAATAAAATTTACACAAATTAATAAAAAAAACATATAAATATCAATAAAAATATTTTTTAAGATTAAATAAAATAATTAATAATAAAATTAAATATATTAATTAATAATACATTTAAATACATTTATGTTATAAAATAAAGAGAGATGGAGAGAATAAAGAATAAAGAAAATATAGAAGTAATAGAGAATGTACTTTATTGATCAAGGGATGATTACAATGTTTCATCAGAGTCTCTATTTATAGGCATTAAAAGTATAAAAAAAAGTAGAGATCTAATTCTAATTATTAGAATTTAAAGTACATCAAAACTTTATCTTGATCTTGATGGACATCCACTTAATAAGATATTCATAACAATTTAAATTTTTTTATCAAAAAGATATATCTCATTTATCATCTTATTCTTTTATATTCGTAAACTTAACTGAACAATGAGATGAAATCATCCGAATTTTTAGTTTTGTGATTATCTCTTTTTATTATTTGATCAACTCAATTAGTTAAAATCCTAATATTTATATAACTAAAATAAATATTATAATATGAATTCATTTAGTAATGTGACATAATTATCTTTAGTACGTATTATATTACAAAAATAGTATACATACAATTTTAAGGAAATATAATATATCAATTGTTATATAAATTGTGAATGTATAATAATTATTATAATACCATGATATTACATTGTGAATTCTTCTGATGTGCAACCTAAACCTTAAACATGTAATTAATTTTATGGTATACTATAATATATAAAATTAGTATTATATAACTAATGTATATTAGTTATTTATATTATAATAACGTAATTATATATAGGATTACATATCAAATTCTATTTGGTTGGAAATAATATTGTCATACGCCAAATTCTACCGGATTACCTAAGGAACTTTCTTGAGGATCCCCTTTACTAATAAAGAAGGTAAGAAAAGAGAAACAAGTGAGGAAGAGTGGTTCATTTGAAATTAGGATTAGCTGACAAAGAAAAAAAAAATATGTGAAAGTGAGTCTAGTTGATATAACAGAGGAGCCTAACCTATATATAATTAATTACATATTTAAGGTTTATGTTGCATATCATTAATAAAAGAATGCACAGTGTAATGTGAGAATGTTATAATAAATATTTTACATTCATATTTTAATTATATAACAATTAATATAGTATATGTCCTTAAGTGTATATGTATACTATTTTATATAATATAATATGTCCTGAAATATAATTATGTCACATTTCAAAATAAATTCATATCATAATATTTATTTTAGTTATATAAATATTAATTTTTTTTTGTTAAAAAAAGTAACTAATTGAATTGATCAAATAGTAAAAGGGATAATAGCAAACCTAGAAATTCGAATGACTCTACTTTATTGTTTTGTTAAGTTTACAAATACAAAACAATAATATTTAAGAGAAACGACATGAGATTTAAGAGAATAAAATGATAAATGAGATATATCTTTTTGATAAAAAAATTAAACGTATTTAATTTCATTATTAATTATTATATTTAATTTTATTATTAATTATTTTATTTAATTGTAGAAATTATTTTATTAATGTTTATATGTTATTTATTAGTTTGTGTAAGCAAATCTAGAAATTCTGATGACTCTACTTTATTGTTTTGTTAAGTTTACAAATACAAAAGAATAATATTTAAGAGAAACGACGTGAGATTTAATAGAATAAGATGATAAATGAGATATATCTTTCTGATAAAAAAATTAAACGTATTTAAATTTATTATTAATTATTATATTTAATTTTATTATTAATTATTCTATTTAATTGTAAAAATTATTTTATTGATGTTTATATGTTATTTATTAGTTTGTGTTATGAATATCTTATTAAGTGGATGTCCATCATGATCAAGATAAAGTTTTGGTATACTTTAAATTCTAATAGTTATTAGAATTAGACCTCTACTTCTTTTATACTTCTTATATGTAATATCCTGAATTAGGGCCTAATCGGAATAGTGGTTTCGTGACCACAAATCCGAGGTAGAAATAATTATTTTATAATTATTTTGATGTTTATGATGGTGTGAAAATTTCGTGAAGAAATTCTAAGCGTAAAGTGCTTAATTTGAAATTAGGGACTAAATCGAATAAGTTGCAAAACTTGCATTCTAGAAGTTTCTAGTATGAAATTGCTTTGGAATATTAATTAGGAGGTCTTAAATAGAATTTGACCAATTTTAAGTTCATGGACAAAATTTGGACATGGATGGAATTTTTGAAAGTTTAGTAAGGAGGGGCATTTTGGTCTTTTGGATATTAACATGAAATAAAAAGGGAAAAATAACACAAAATTGGTCATCTTCTTCATTACCACTAAATTTCAAGGGTTCTCCATAGCTAGGGTTTGTTTCAAGCTTCCAAGCTTCATAGTAAGTGATTCCAAGCCCCGTTTTTAATGTTCTTTACGTTTTCGTAGTCCCGGTAACTCGATAAAGCTTATGTTAGCAATAATTTAAGTTAGGGTTCATATTTGGAAAAATACCCATAGGTGAAATTTGTGTATTTTGATGTTTTATGATAGAATATGAGGTTTTAAATTATGTTAGACAACTTGTGCTACTCGGTTTTAAGTAAAAACGAGTAAAATGGCTTAATCGGTAAAAGTACATATTGTTCATAAGTATGTGTTTTAGTGGGAATTTGAGCTTGCTAATGGTAAATAAATGATCAGCATGTCCTAAAACATAAGAATTTGTGATAAAATTTAATTTCCGAACTTTGGGGCAAAAGTGTAAATATGCAAAAGTTTAGGGGCAAAATTGTAATTTTGTCAAAATTTGAATTTAGGACTATTTTGATAATGAGAGTATTAAATAAGCTAAATGTGTTATTTTAGATCAAGAAAGACGTGGAATCAACCTTGATCGAGGAAAAGAAAAGATTTTGGACTAAATTGCAAAATTGCTATATTTTGTACCGAGGTAAGTTCATGTGTAAATAATGTAACATAATTGCTATTTTAAGTGATTTAATGCTATTTATATGATATGATACTTGGTATTATGAATATTATGCTTTGTGAAATATTATGTATTGGTATGAAAAGTATGTGATTAAATTGATAAGTATGAGATGCAAGCAACATATTGGTTCCGATATTCTGAGGAGAACGACTGGGAAATATGTGATTAAGGAAAATCCCGTTTGAACCTTGGGAATAGATTAGGATACAAGTGACATGTCACTAAGATGGTTGGGCATCCGAGCTCGTTGAGTTGAGTCCGAGTTCACTTATGGATGCAAATGTCCAAACTCGTTGAGTTGAGTCCGAGTTTGTGAGATGTAACTAGGCATCCGAGCTCGTTGAGTTGAGTCCGAGTTCACTTATGGATGCGAACGCCCGAGCTCGTTGAGTTGAGTCCGAGTTCACTTATGGGCGGGTTACATGATTGATTGATTACATATGTGGCACTTATGTGCAAATGATCCGTGTATCTGAGTTATATTCCGATGTGTTTAACGGGTAAAATTCTAGCGGAATGGAAGAATACTCAAGATGAAAATGATATTTTGGTAAGTGTTGTGAAATGGACAATTTGGACAGGTATGTACTTAACCCTCGGGTTGAAACTTGATATAACAGAAATAAGGTGGTAAGATGATACATGATAGCTAGAAATGTGGTTTGTATCTTGGTGATATCATGCTATTGTTGTTGATATAATTGCTTTGTTATGTTACTTGTTATTTGCATGTGAACTTACTAAGCATTTATGCTTACTCCCTCCTTTTCATTCATTGTAGTTTTTAGCGAGCCAACTTGGATATCGGGAAGGTCGAAGAAACACTCACACTATCCGAGGAAGAATTGGTATATTGGTTTGTATGTTTTGATGTATGGCATGTATAGCAATATACTTGTTTTGTGTAAATAATCTTGTGATATGGTTGTGGTTTGGTTGAGAAAATGCTTGATAATGATTAGTAATTGGTATGGCTAGCCTAGATAATGTTGGATGCCTTGTGAGTTTAATATGTTATATAGTTCATGAGAATTCATAAAAAGATGAAACTTGCCATAAAACAGAACACTACAGCAACAACGACGTGATTTTGAAAAATCACCAAAAATAGTAGAAAATGAATTAGGTGAAGAATTAACTATGAAATTGAAGCTTATTGTGTCTACTTTCAAATGGAAAAAGAGAAATAGGTAAAGGAGTTATATGTTATAAGATATTTGAGTTTTAGTGAAATAGGGCCAGAGCGATTTCTAGATCCCCTGTTCCAACTTTTAAAATTCACTATAAATTGTAAAAAAATAATTAGGAGGTGTAATTTATATCTCAGAATCCTTATTGAATCTAATTTTAATAGAAATAAACGGTATAGTTATATGAATTTTGTACATGGAGAAAAGTGGTTCGTAGTAAGTAGAGGTCAGTGCAGTCAAGTCCTGAAACAGGGGTAAATTTAACTAATAAATTGTACTAATTGGCCCAACCAAAAATTTTAGAAAAAAATTATTAGATAGATATGTGAGTCTAGATTCAGAGAAAATTTACGGATCTTGATTTTGAATTTCGTAACTCGAGATATGATTTTTTTAGCGACCATGATGCAAAAAAAACTGCTTATTCCGAAAGTCAAAATAAATGATGTAAAGTTGTTTAAATGATAAATTATGTTCGGTAACACCTCAAGCTTGACTCCGGCGACGGTCTCGGACGTGGGGGTGTTACATTATACCTATAAATACAGACTCTGATGAAGCATTGTAACCACCCATTTGATTAATGATATCCGCGTTCGCGATACTAAGTAATAAAATTTATAAAGAACTTGATCACACCAAAACTAACTAATATCGCGACGCTTTAAGGCAAGCGCACCTATCGAACAGTAGTATAGCTTAGTGGCAAGACCGAGTTATCGTACCCAAGGGAACCAAAAGTACTATTACTTACTTTCTTTCTATTATCTAGCCTAAGAATAAAAGAGGGGTTTGTTTAAACTAATTCTAAAACTAAACTAAGAAGACACAAAGAGTAAATTGAGAAAACTTTTAGGGGAAAAGCTGATTGATATGGACAATACTTAAAGGAGAATCCACCTAGACTTCACTTGTACTGGTTCTTGAGCTAGACGATTTATTCACTTGACTTGATCCGTAGAGATCCCTAATTTATGCTAAACCTTCCGTCGAGGTGAAAAGCAACTAGGCCTAAGTTGTTAATTAAAGTTCCTTTATCAATTAACTTCTTAGGTTGCATTAATTCGATCAATGGTTCCCCATATTAGGTTTGACCCTAATCCGGCAGATTTATGTCGCCCTATGTCTAGGGTTGCATGCAACTCCGCTTAATTATGGTAGATCTACTCTTATCACAGGGACTTTTGCTCCTCTGCTCTAAGCACATCTAATTCTTGAAGTAATACCTAGGTTTATTAAATCAAGAATGAAGAACACATAATTAAGAACAACTCAAGTATTTATCATATAACTCAAGAATAAATAATAACAAGATCTGTCTTAGGTTTCATCCCCCTCAAGTATTTGAGGGGTTTAGTTCATAATAAAGAAAGAAAACATCTCAGAAGAAATAAAATAACAAAACATAAAAGAACCCGAAAACCCCTGAAGGAATTTAGGGAGATCCTCTATATTGCTGCAGAATTTCGGCTTCTGGGATGATTCAATCAGCTTCCCTGCGAGTAATTCCTACTTCCACTCTCTATGTTGGCAGCAAAGAATACTTCCCTTTTGGGGGAAATAAGCACACCCTTAGAGTTGCCTCCTAGGGTCTTTATATAGAGCTTTGGGGAGCCTTTCTTAGCCTCTAAGTATCCTAATTCGAGTGAAATTCCTCTTCCTCACAACTAGAACATGCCCGTGTGCACGTCCGTGTGACTTCGACAAAGGCTGTGTGATTTGGCACAGCCGTGTGGCCTGCCCGTGCTTGTCGAAAGTTGGACCGTGTGATCTTCATGTGGCACGGCCGTGTGGCACGGCCGTGTGGTAATTCCTTGGGCCGTGTGTTATGTCATTTTTGGCCCATTTTCCTCATTTTCAGTCCATTTCCTATTCTTTTCTCTTCCCTATGCTCTCCTGAGTATAAGATATGAAAAATAAGGATTAAGAGCACCAATTCTCACTAAATTGATAATAATTCATCCAAAATATAGGCTAAAGATGAGGTAAAAATATGTATAAATTAGCGTTTATCAAATACCCCCACACTTAAGCCTTTGCTTGTCCTCAAGCAAAATCTCAATCCCTAAATAAGAATTATTCCTCTCAACCTACAATTTTTATCAATAATGTTTCAAACTAGTCCACAGGTAATCATACAATGAGTAATTCAATCAGAAGAACATTAAAGACTCAATCACTCTAAGTTGAGAATTTTATCATTGAAAACATAAGTCTCTTCCTTCCTTCTAAGCAGTTATCTCTCCATCTTAATTAACAGGAGTTGACATCCTCACTAAAGGTTCACTCTATCCACTCGAAGTGTTTAGGGTTAAAAAATTAAGCACTCTCTAGTCAACCTGAAAAGTTATTACCATGGGCTTGCTAGAAAATCAAATCTCCACCACTGTAGGTTGATATGATACATCGATCAAAAGGTCTTTTAAGGGTTATAACAGGGCTTGGCTAGGGGTGTTGTCACAGGCTACAAAAAGAAGGTTAGAATCGAGATTGAACTTGAAAAATTATCTAGCTAGAAAAATCTCTATCACTTTAAAACATAATTCTAAGGCTAATTCTTAAGATAATATCGTTTCTGTTTTTGTAGCCTGAAAATAGAAAAATGCAAAAACTCATTGAACTATTTACAATTTACAATCGAATTTTACTGTATGTATTCATTTTTTTTTCTTTTTTTTTCTTTCTTCTTTTTTTTTTTTTGGAACTATTAAATCAAATATGATAACTTGGAAATTTACAATTTTACAACTAGAGAGAAGAGTAAAGCTAGATAAAAATTCACTTCAAATCTCGACAAAAATAGGGGTTAAAGTAATTGAAGGGGATTTAACAAGAAATAGGTTATTGGTTAATAATTAGAAGGTGAGTCAAAGGATAGGTTGTCAAGCTCAACGGGGTTCACTAGGGGTTAATTTATAGAGGTAGGCTTTTTGTGGAGTAAGTGGGTTAAATCCTAGGTGCCTTTATCATTTCGGTATATCAAATCAATGATGTGGTCTCGACATGTATAATCAAAGCAAGTTCTAGAATAACAATTCAGTATTGACTCACTCAAAGCAATAATAAAAGTGAGCATGAAAAAAAATGTATGCTCAAAAAGGCTCAAAAATCTCACTAGAATTATGGCTTTTGATGTCAATCCTGCGAATTTCAAATCTCAAGATAATACTTAAAATTAGGGAAAATAACTTATGCAAAAATTAGGGGTTCTCAAAAATTTCAACATATCATACTTGATTCCCTAATGTTTTAAAGTTTGAATAATCAAAGTACAAGCACCTATATCTTAATTCTCAACATATCAATAGAAATCATAAATCAATCAGAATTAATTCCTAATAAGAGACTGAGAATTATTTGAGAACAAAGCATAAGGAAAAAAAAATTCAGGGATTTTTCAGATAATGTAGAAATTTAAAATAAGCTTCCCCCCCACACTTAAGATGTACATTGCCCTCAATGTACAAAGATACATAAATAGCAAGAGAAGTATAATATCATAAGATAGGGAGAGAATTGAAACTTCCTGAATTTAGGATGAATTTATGAGGAAGAGTCGGCAATTGTGGCAAGATGTTCCCATTTCCGTTTGAATATGAGCTGTAGAGCTCCTTTTTGAAACTGCGAAAATATTAATTAGTCATGGGAATTTTTGATTGATAGAGATTACTCGTTAGGGCTTGGCCGATATGAAAGATCGAAATTTAAATAACAGAAAAATAATAAACTAAGTTCTAGAAATACTAATACTGTAATGAATTAAAAGGATTAAGTATAATAAAAATAAAATTTGAAATAAAAAAGAGACTAAAAAAAAAGAAAAAAAATGAGAAAAATAGAACCGTATGGGAGAATAGAGGCACACGCCCGTATGGCTCGGGGTTAGCCCGTGTTGGCCATATTGCACGGCCGTGGAGAACTTGTTCGCTTTTTCGCACGGTCGTGTAGGTAGTCACACGGCCGTGTCTGATTTGATAGTGTTGGCCACGGCTTGGGGACACGGGCATGTGGCGTTGTGCGAGCCCGTGTTGATACTGCATGGTTGCCACGGCCATGTTGCACGACCGTGGGGATTTGTCGTCCTCCCGTACTTTTGGGAAAAATTTACTCTGTTATACACGGTCTGAGTGCAAGACCGTGTCTCTGTTTTAAGATGTCACACGGCCTTAGGCACGCCCGTGTTCCAGGCCGTGTGGTCCTAATTTCCTTCATCAAAGGTGTTAGTTGCTATATAAAAAACTGAAAACAAAATAGAAGAAAAGTTACTATGTTAGTGCTCGGGTTGCCTCCTGAGAAGCACTTATTTATAGTCTAAGCTCGACTTTGCTCAAGCTTGTACGTTCACGGTGGTTTGAAGAGTTGATACTCTTCTATCCTGCTTACAATTTCATTATCAACGTAAGATTTGAGTCGAGTGTGATTTACCTTAAAAGTGCCGAATGACTCATGTTTTATCTCGACTGTACCATAGGGAAAGATTTTCATTACCGTGAAATAAGGTGTGTCACTTGTATGCTCTTTTGAATTCAAGATTCGAGGATCGTCTTCCCCTAAGATTACCTTATCCCCTACCTTGAGTTGATTCGTTTGTACCTGGGGGTCGTCTTGGTGATGCTCTGGGTTGGTGTGACCTGTTTTGGGTTTTTCATGATAGTTCAGCCACTCATCTAGTTCCTCGATCTGAAGCGTTCGCTTTTCAGGTGCATCTCCCTTGGATGGACTTGTTTGTGATTGGGTTGCCTTTATGTAGAGTGTATCCTGCACAGAAGGTTTGGTGGTGAGATTATTCTTTTTACAATGACTCATAACTATATTATTATCAACAATCGTAATCGAGTTTCGAGCTTGTAAGGTAACTTGGTCATCACCCACACGTAGTGTAAGTTTACCTGTTCCTAAATCAATTATTGTTCTTGCAGTTGCTAAAAAGGGTCGCCCTAGAATTAAGGGTACATTGCTATCCGCAACAATGTCTAAAACAACAAAGTCAACTGGGAATATAAATTTATCAATTTTGACGGCACATCTTCAACTATTCCTTTAGGAGACCTAATAGTTTTATCAGCCAGTTGAATGCTCATCTTAGTTTGCTTCGGTTTTCCAAGACCTAGTTGTTTAAAAAGTGTATAAGGCATGACATTTATACTAGCCCCTAAATCAGCTAAAGCATTTTTTGTGTCTAGGCTACCAAATAAACAAGGAATAGTAAAACTCCCTGGATCTTTCAGTTTGGTTGGTAGTTTGTTTTGAAGAATAGCTGAGCAGATTGCATTTAATTCCACATGAGATTTCTCCTCTAGCTTCCGCTTGTTTGTCAAGAGTTCTTTTAAGAATTTAACCGCGTCTGGCATCTGCAAAATTGCTTCAACAAATGGTAAGTTAATATGTAATTTTTTTAAGAGTTTAAGAAACTTACCAAATTGTTCATCTGTGCGGTCTTTCTGAAGTGCTCTTGGGTATGGGATACGAGGCTTGTGTTCGTTGATGTCTGGCTTGTTCCTGCTTACCTCTACTTTACCTTTATTCACCTCAAGCTCCTTGTTTGAGTTGTCTTTGATTAAAACCTCCTCATCTATTGTGCTCACGGCATGAATTTGTTCTTTTGGATTGGTCTCAGTGTTACTTGGAAATCCACCTTGTGGTCTTTCCGAAATTAGCTTAGCAAGCTGGCTTATTTGAGTTTCAAGTCCTTGAATAGATGCTTGCTGGTTCCTTAGTGCCGTTTCGGTATTTTGGAAACGAGTTTCTGATATAGCAATAAATTTGGTGAACATCTCTTCCAAGTTCGGCTTTTTCTCCTGTTGTGGTGGTGGCTGCTGAAATACCGGAGGCTGTTGTCTTTGATTTCCTTGTCCTCCCCATGAAAAATTTGGGTGATTTCTCCAACCTGCATTATAAGTGTTACTATAAGGATTATTTTGAGGTCGAGAATTATTACCCATATAATTGGCATGTTCGGCTTCTATGTTGTGTAGATGGTCTGAATTAAACGTATTTCCTGGAGCTGCATCACATTGCATCACTGGTTGAGCCTGCGTAAAACCAACAAAATTATCAAATTTCTTATTTAAAAGTTCTACTTGGTTAGTGAGCATAGTAACAGCATCAATATTATAAACTCCTGCGGCTTTCGTCGGCTTTGTCCTCATGACTTGCCACTGATAGTTATTCAATGATATCTCCTCAATAAATTCGTAAGCTGCGTCAGGTGTTTTATTATTGATGGTTCCGCCTGCGGCTACATCGATCATTTGTCTGGTTGACGAATTTAAACCGTTGTGGAAGGTTTGAACTTGTAGCCACAAAGGTAATCCATGATGAGGAAACCTTCTCAAAAGATCTTTGTATATCTCCCATGCATCGTAAAGTGTTTCTAAATCCATCTGCACAAAAGAAGAAATATCGTTTCGTAATTTGGCTGTTTTAGCTGGAGGAAAATATTTGAGTAAAAATTTTTCGGTCATCTGCTCCCATGTGGTAATTGAGCCTCGTGGTAGAGAATTTAACCACTGTTTGGCTTTATTTCTCAAAAAGAATGGAAATAGCCTCAATCGAATGGCATCATCAGAAACGCCATTTATTTTGAAGGTATCACAAAGTTCTAAAAAATTAGCTATGTGTGAGTTTGGATCTTCATCCTGTAAACCATCAAACTGTACCAATTGCTGTATCATCTGAATGGTGTTAGGTTTTAACTCAAAATTATTAGCAGCAATAGTTGGTCTAAGAATGCTAGTTTGGGTACCAGCCAAACTAGGTTTAGCATAATCATACATAGTGCGCGGAGCTTCTTCTTGAATTGCTGGTGGCGCGACTATTGCGGGAGGTGGTAGAACATCTTGATTTGCTTCCATCTCTTCTGTAGGTTCTGGCTCTAGATCAGGTTCTTGTTCAGGATAATGTAGATTGCATCTAATTTCTCTGCGATTTCTGCGAACTGTTGTTTTTAGATCTTCGTCGAAAAGTAGTGGTCCTGTTGGATTGTTTCTAGTCATAAACTAAAAATACCTAAAAAGAAAAAACAAAGAAAACTCAAAAATTTAAAAGAAAAGAAAAATAAAAATAAAAATAAATTAAATTGAAAATAAAAATAAAAGAAAAATAAATAAATATAAATATATGGCTAAAGTAATAGAAATCGAGCTTTCGTAATATTTTAGTTCCCCGACAACGGCGCCAAAAACTTGATATCCGCGTTCGCGATACTAAGTAATAAAATTTATAAAGAACTTGATCACACCAAAACTAACTAATATCGCGACGCTTTAAGGCAAGCGCACCTATCGAACAGTAGTATAGCTTAATGGCAAGACCGAGTTATCGTACCCAAGGGAACCAAAAGTACTATTACTTACTTTCTTTCTATTATCTAGCCTAAGAATAAAAGAGGGGTTTGTTTAAACTAATTCTAAAACTAAACTAAGAAGACACAAAGAGTAAATTGAGAAAACTTTTAGGGGAAAAGCTAATTGATATGGACAATACTTAAGGGAGAATCCGCCTAGACTTCACTTGTACTGGTTCTTGAGCTAGACGATTTATTCACTTGACTTGATCCGTAGAGATCCCTAATTTATGCTAAACCCTCCGTCGAGGTGAAGAGCAACTAGGCCTAAGTTGTTAATTAAAGTTCCTTTATCAATTAACTTCTTAGGTTGCATTAATTCGATCAATGGTTCCCCATATTAGGTTTGACCCTAATCCGGCAGATTTATGTCGCCCTATGTCTAGGGTTGCATGCAACTCCGCTTAATTATGGTAGATCTACTCTTATCACAGGGTCTTTTGCTCCTCTGCTCTAAGCACATCTAATTCTTGAAGTAATACCTAGGTTTATTAAATCAAGAATGAAGAACACATAATTAAGAACAACTCAAGTATTTATCATATAACTCAAGAATAAATAATAACAAGATCTGTCTTAGGTTTCATCCCCCTCAAGTATTTGAGGGGTTTAGTTCATAATAAAGAAAGAAAACATCTCAGAAGAAATAAAATAACAAAACATAAAAGAACCCGAAAACCCCTGAAGGAATTTAGGGAGATCCTCTATATTGCTGCAGAATTTCGGCTTCTAGGATGATTCAATCAGCTTCCCTGCGAGTAATTCCTACTTCCGCTCTCTATGTTGGCGGCAAAGAATACTTCCCTTTTGGGGGAAATAAGCACACCCTTAGAGTTGCCTCCTAGGGTCTTTATATCGAGCTTTGGGGAGCCTTTCTTAGCCTCTAAGTATCCCAATTCGAGTGAAATTCCTTTTCCTCACGACTAGAACACGCCCGTGTGCCACGTCCGTGTGACTTCGACAAAGGCCGTGTGATTTGGTACGGCCGTGTGGCCTGCCCGTGCTTGTCGAGAGCTGGACCGTGTGATCTTCATGTGGCACGGCCGTGTGGTAATTCCTTGGGCCGTGTGTTATGTCATTTTTGGCCCATTTTCCTCATTTTCAGTCCATTTCCTATTCTTTTCTCTTCCCTATGCTCTCCTGAGTATAAGATATGAAAAATAAGGATTAAGAGCACCAATTCTCACTAAATTGATAATAATTCATCTAAAATATAGGCTAAAGATGAGGTAAAAATATGTATAAATTAGCGTTTATCAATTAATAAAATACATTCTCTATTGCTTTTATATTTTATTTGTTCTTTATTCTCCCCATCCCTCTTTATTTTATAACACGTTATCAGCACGATCTTGCTCAAAATGATAGTTCGTCGATCAAATTTATCCTTCATGATTTTCAATATCTTTGACGGCAAGATGATGGTGAAAGATTTGATACCGTTATCTATATGAAATCAAGAATATTTTCGAACTATCTCATACCTTCTAGTGATGATGATGATGTTAAAGATCTTCAAGTATATTTTACTATGATTTATTTATTGTTTATTATAATTGGAGACTAATCATGCCAACCTGTATAGATAGATTTTGATTTGAAATCTCACGCGTGTTTGTAATGGTGATTATGAAATAAAGAATCTATTGGGATGTTTATAAGTTCGTCCTATTAGATTTGTTGCATTCCCCGAAGTGAATGTAAACATAAGAAAATAAAAGATATACTCATGGACCACTAAAAGTGGGAACATAGTAATAAATAAGAGAACAATAAGAGTTCTCAAGATAACTTTTCAAAGGGTAAAGATAACTTTTGTTATCAATGTGATATGAAAAGATTATTGGCCACATATGTGGCGCATGGCCAAATATTTTGTTTCTGTTAATATTCTTTGAGGAAGATATGAAAATGTAGTAATGAATTCTATCATTACAGATAGAAAATATTTATCTTATTTGGTACTAAAACAAATAAATATTATTCCAATATTTGATAGTACAAATGCAACACCCCAAACCCGGCCTAGACACTATGGCCGAATCTAGCGATGTCACATTAAAGTGCTTTTTGAAAAGTAAGTTGTCGTTCAAAAAAATCCTCCTTTTATTTTCTTAAAAAGATTCTATTATGTGACGTTCATTTTAAAAACGTACCTTATTATCAAAAGCCATTTACTTTTCAAAACGTTATGCATTTTCAAAATATCAATTTATTGCGGAAGCTTGTTATATCGATTGCATACTTGTGTGCATTTTGATAAAACGCTGGATTCATTTTGAAATTCTTAATTACCTCTACTACTATCAGTTGTCAATCGAATAATAAAATCCCAAATTAAAACCAAAATTTAAAAGGCCATTATTACAGCAAAATACCCCAATAATAAAATCATAATTATAAAATACTAAATCAAAATTAAATAGGCTGTGTGGCCACCGCTGAGTCCTTCATTGCACCGACCCGCCTAAGTTTGGGGATTACCTATACAGTGAAACAGAAGGGTGAGTTTACGAAAACTCAATGTGTAATCCCATAAAAGCAATAGATAGAAACAAACACGAACTAGGCCTAAGCCCTTTTTAGTATTTATGGCGATATCAGTTTGGGCTTTAGCCCATCTCAGTACAGAACAGTCATGTGCTTAGGCCTTGGGCCTTGGGCCTTGGCCCATTACAGTATCATGAATCAGTGCAGTAACAGATAAAACAGTATACAGATCCTACCCATCCAGCCTCTACACTCCATCTCCGTCCAACCCTACACTCTATGTGGGAATAAAATCAACCCACCCATCCCAACACTCCAAGTAGTATCAGTTGCGGCACTATACAGTAATATGCAGCTGGGCTGTCAGTAATTTAGGCTTGAAGCCTTTCAGCACACTTCTTCCGATCAATATGAAACCCACCCCCATGCAATGCATCATACAATCATGTCATGTCATATGAGAATATCATACATGTATACAGTATAGTCAAAAGAGCATGTTAAGTATAGTTATACATATATATAACACACATAGGGGCATAACAATCATTCAGTCAATTAAGGGTCTAGGTAAGCTTACTGGCCCAACAGTAGGTCCACAGTCATCTCGGGCGACCCGTGCAACCTTAACAGTCAAACAGTGAAAATAGGCCTATGGCCCATATTACGGGCCGTGTGGCCAAAATGACCTTGGCTGCGTGAAACACACAGCCTGGCCCAATAATTTCCACATGCACATGTGGTTTGCTCGTGTGGAGCCTACATGCCCGTGGGGCCTACACGGTCTAATTCAACCCATTTCGGCGTAGCCCATGAAATCGCACATGGCTAGCCTCGTTAATCTTACGCTTAAGTTTGGTCACACGGATTACCACACGAGTGAGCGCATGCCATGTGGTGTCAATGTTCACTTTATTCGATTTTTTGTCGATTTCCATAATCGAGGTTGTGTTTACACACCTAATACGATTTCTGGTACCCAACGCTACTGAGTTAAATCGTACCTAAGAGAATGGCAATCCTATATCCAACATTAGTCACGTTTAGAACTAGTAACATTAAAACAACCCCAAATCGAATTCATTTATATTACTTACCCCCACTGCTCCAAATGATATAGCCTACAAATCCGCAGGTAGACCAAGTTCGATGAGATTTGGTGCTGTCCAATCAAAGTTCGACATAACAAAGAATTAAGCATCTAACAAATTAACAAATGAAAAACTTTTCTAAAACAATTGAGACATAATTTCCCCCTCTTACCAAGAGACTTACTAAAAGCGCAAAACTAAAGAAAAGAAAGGAACCACAAAGTCGACCAAGAGTAATAAAGAAAAAGCAGGCACAGTGAAGGTAGGAGGACGGCAACTCGGTAAAATAGAGAGGAAAGTTTGCCTTAAGAGGGGACAAAACCAAAAGGAAAACAAAAATCAAGGGAATCGAATAATAATATTAATAGCTACAAGCGAAGAACAGTCGATTGAAGTGTGTGAGAATCGATAGCCAATGCTGAGATTGGGATGCGATTCGGCTAGAGGACAAGAACAAACCAGTTGTAAATTCGGTACAAGAGAAAGGTATTTGTGGAAGCACACGGCAGCAAAAGGGAGGAGTTTGAGGAAGCAAACCAATTCGACAAAGAAACAAAAAGTAGCTGACAGAGAATTGAGAGAGAAAAAACAAAAAGTAAAAATTGAATTTTAGAAGAGTGAGTGAAGAGAACCCTAACTCTACCGTCCACCAAACAAAATAACTCCCCAATCCCAAACTTTTCTCCTAAAATCACTCCAGCACAAACCCCTCAACCACCGAAATTCCCCCACATTATCCTCCACAAAATTCGGCCACGACAACCCCCACTAGCATTAGAATTTCACTAACACAACCACTTACACGGCTACAAGTAAAAATAAATCATTCGTTCGCGCAGAGACTCGAACTCTTGACCCCTTGCAAGATCAACACTCCACTTAACCAGTAGACCAGTAGACCCATTCTGACATATCTTTATCCATATTTATTAATAAGCCTACTGACTAGAGTTAGGGATTTATTCAATTAAAAACAAAAATTTGCCCAAGCTAAGGCTTGAACTTGGGACCTCTCAGACACTTCTCAGAACACTTAACCATTGAAGCAAACATGTTTTTTATGCCACAACATACGAAAATAAAAATAAATTCAAAGACTTTTTGGGGCGTTAGAACTCTACTCCCTTTAAAGAAAATTTCGGCCTCAAAATTTACCTAATAAGAAGAGATGAGGGTATTGCTGTCTCATTGCAACCTCAGGCTCCCACGTGGCCTCCTCCGAACTATGGTTACGCCACAGAACCTTAACTGGTGGAATTGTCTTTCTCCTTAGAACTGTTACATTGCAGTCCAATATCTGTATCGGCTCCTCCTCGAAGGTCAGATCTGGCCTAACCTTAATCTCCTCAACTGGAACTATATGTGTGGGATCAGAGCGGTAGTGCCTCAATATCGAGACATGAAAAACATCATGAATTCACTCCAATTATGGAGGTCGCTCTAACTAGTAGGCAACCGGTCCTACTCGTCTCAGGACTTGATAAGGCCCAATGAATCTAGGGCTTAACTTACCTTTGCGTCTAAATTTCAATATCTTCTTCCATGGTAAGACCTTGAGAAACACGAAGTCCCTCACGAAATACCCAATCTCTCGGCGCTTCAGATCTGCATACGACTTTTGTCTATCAAATGCCTCTTTTAGTCGATCTCGAATCAACTTGACCTTATTCTCGGTATCAGAAACCAGTTTAGGACCTAGAATATATCGCTCGCCCAACTCAGTTCAACACAAAGAAGATCGACACCTACGACCATATAATGCCTCGTAAGGTGCCATTTGTATGCTAGACTGATAACTGTTGTTGTACGCGAACTCCACCAATGGCAAATAGTCCTCCCAACTGCCTCGAAAGTCTATTACACAACCCTCAACATATCCTCCAGTATCTGAATCACCCTTTCAGATTGCCAATCTGTCTGAGGATGGAATGCAGTACTGAAGTCCAACCTTGTACCCAAAGCCTCATGTAGTTTCCCCCAAAATCGAGACATGAAGCGAGGATCTCTATTAGATATTATCGAAACTGGTACCCTATGCAGTCTTACTATTTCAGACACATAAAACTTAGCTAGCTTTGTAGCGAATAATCAGTACGAACAGGTATGAAGTGGGCAGACTTGGTCAATCGATCCACGATGACCTACATTGAATCCTTCTTATTAGGCGTTAAGGGCAACCTACTAACAAAGTCCATGGTCACTCTCTCCCACTTCCAAAGCGGAATCTTAACTGGCTGCAGTAAACCCAAGGGTAGCTGATGCTCAGCTTTCACCTGCTGGCATGTCAAACATTTACTCACGAAATCAGTAACCTCTCGTGTAACACCCTTAACCCGTATTTGTTGCCAGAATGGGGTTACGAGGCATTACCAATTCTAACACAATTTAGAACAGATATTTATATATGTATATTTATTCTTTTTTTTAAGGTTATAAATAAAATCTATATTAGTCCTTACTTATTCCTTACTTATTCGGCTAACATAGATCATTTGTACATATTCATAAATTTACAAATAACTAACGAATTTATATAACTTTACACATATGCATAACAATCATAATATAAGCATATATATATATGTAAAACATTTAAGAGTATAATTAACCTATCGTCATATACCATATGACCGAATTACGTAGTGAATCTCACAAACATCATATGGTTAAGGTATATCTTTAATATAATCTCAAACCAAGACCAAGTGTATATACATATAATAATTGACTTTATAATCAACCATAGTTCTCATAAATATGATTATAATACCGAGCTAATAATCAAATGCTCATAATATCTCCTATCAGCCTTTATTTAAATATATTTATTAACTCATTTTAAAACTTTATTAACACATATAAAACATAATTGAATTATCTTAACCAAAGTCAGCATAGCATCTATAATTCATTCGGTATATGTATATATATAAAGGCACCTAGACACATTCAAATAAGCTTATTAAAAATTCATATTTATGGGCTACTAAACAACCAACACATATCAATTAACAACTCCTGCACAAACTCATAATTAAATTAATTAAAATCATGTTACATAATTAAATAAGCAATTACATATGTAAATTTAGTACATTATATCATGGCCGAACATGCTAATAAAGCATATATACATAATGCGCAATTTACCTTAAAAATAAAGATCTCACTTAGCGTTATATACATACCAAACAATCGACCAAAATAATCATAAAACACATGCAATTTTACCACATAGCAACCGAACCAATCAAGCTAGTATACAAGCATCCAACACTTTAATTCTATCACATTTCATATTCCCATCATGAACCAATTAATATACCAAATTCATGTTTTACTTATTATTATTTATAACCGAATCATATTGTTAAAAACCACATACACAACCAACATTTCCATCACTGAATTACCAAAACCAAGCACATTAAATATTATAACTAAACACACGTGAAACCAAGCCTAAGCATACTTAGCAAGCCATTTTCGCATGGCTTAAAATACATAACCAAAATTCAATATTTCAAAAGTATGTTCTAGCCTATACATGCCATAATCTAAGTTTATCTTATAAAGGTACCAAGATAGCTGATAGTGTGATGAATTTGCTGACAGTCCTCGAGCTCGTAGCTTGACTCCAAAATCTATAAAATAGAAGCAAGTATACACACGGTAAGCTATTATAGCTGAGTAAGTCTCAAGCAAATAAACACCCATTGATATTATCAACTTAATTTAACTAAACCATATCATAATATAATTATTGTATTTAATTGCAATTACAATGTTCCATAAAAAAATGCATTTTCATACTCAACACTACATTGGCCGAATGCTAACATAAACCAAATAGATAATTACCATTCAACTTTTAAGCAAAAATGTAAACATATATATATATATATATATATATACACACACACATATCGAATATACATACACTTATATACTTGAGCTCAAAATCATGACATAACCTCATGTATATATACAAATCTATATGGCCGAATATACATAGTCATACATATACACATAGTTAAGAATCATCTCATTGATATTCAAATTATCTAGTCACAAAGCCGAATACACATACCATTCTCACATATATTCATCACTAGCATTACACATGATTTGTAATGATTAACAAGTTAATAACTTACCTTATTCCTAATAGCCAACAAGCTAATTCATACCTGGGTATTTAGCTCATTTTACACACTCGAACACAACTTATCTTTGTCCGATGAACCATTCAGAATTAAATAGGACACTCAGATAATCACACATATCGTACAATGCCAACGTCCTAGACATGGTCTTACATGTAGCCACAAATCGATGCCATTGTCCCAGACAGGGATCGGAATCATATATCGATACCATAGTCTTACTCATACACATAAATTGGAATCTTATGTCATCACATATGTATCCTAACTATTCCTAAGGTTCATACGGTGCTTTCGGGCGTCACTACTCGGTCGAAACAAATGCTTGAACATGGTTACCAAGCTTATACACATTCGGTAATAGCATATATAAATTCATATATTTCATTTCAGCATATATACTTTGCATTTAATTAAAATTAAATACGTCTATTTGCTTATAAACTTACCTCGAACAATGTAAAACGGAACGGGACAGCTAGTGGCAACTTTCGTTTTCCCCCGATCCAAATTTGATTTCTTTGGTTCTTGATCTAAACATATTCAAATTAAGCTCATTCAAAAATATTTTCATTCAATTTAGTCCAAAAACACATAAATGCACAATTTACCATTTTACCCTGTCATTTCATACTTTTACAATTTAGTCCAATTTGCATAAAACACAAAATACACAAAATCTCCATGCATCATGCTTAGGCCGAATGTTCATCTAATTCATACAAGTACACACATTTCATTTATTTTGCATTTTAGTCCTTTAATTTATTATTTTTACAATTAAACCCTAATTACTCAAATTCATCAAAAATTCCTATACTCAACATGTTAATCTATCACATATCTTTTATTTTTTACCGTCAAACAACAAAAATCACAAACTTTCAACAATGGCATAATTCAAAATATTCACCAAAATAAAAAAAATTCAAGCATGGTTCTTGTAGATAACTTAGCAACGATCTCAAAAATGTAAAAATTATCAAAAATTGGACTAAACACATACCTTAATCAAGCTTGAGAAGTAGCCAAACCCTAACTTTCTTTTCTCTTTTCTTTTGTTTATGTTTCAGTCATAAAGATGATAATATAAAGCAATATTATAAGCTTTTATGTTTTATTATACATATATTATTTCATATTTTACTATTTTACCCTTTTATAATTAATAACTAAAACATATATAATAAGCGTACAATCGGTCATCACTAAGTCCAAAGGTTTATTTGCAACATAAATGCTCCAACTTAGAAAGCCACTAACAATTCGTCTCTTATGCTTTAAACTATCAAGTTTCCAATTTACACGATTAAGTCCTTTTATTTAATCGGACACTAAAACGACAAAATTAAATCACAAAAATTTCACAGATATAAATTCACACATAATAAACACAGAAAATAATTTTTAAATATTTTTTTGCTAGGGTTCGTGCTCTCGAAACCACCATTCTGATTAGGGTCTAAGTCGGGCTGTTACATCTCGCTTAAGACCTGGCCACCAATACAACTCACGAAGGTCTCGATACATTTTATTTCTACCTGAATGCATAGCATAAGGGCTATTATGTGCTTCTCGCAGAATAGACTACCTCAAATTAGTATCCCTTGAAACACAGATTCTCTCACGGAAACAGAGTACCCCTTCGCTATTCAGTCCAAAATCCGATGTATTACCACCCTCAATTTGTCGGAATCGAAGACCCAGTGACTCATCCTCTAACTTTTTACTCTTAATCTGCTCAATCCACAACGGTTTAACCTGGAGTTCAGCCAACAGACTACCATAATCAAATAAACTTAGGTGAGCAAACATCGCTCTCAAATCAGTCATAGCCCTATGGCTCAGTGCATCGGCCACCACATTGGCCTTACCCGGATAATATTCAATCGTACAGTCGTAGTCCTTTAGCAGCTCAATCCATCTACACTACCTCAGGTTCAGGTCCTTCTGAGTGAGGAGATATTTGAGACTCTTGTGATCAGTGTAAATGATACACTTCTCATCATACAAGTAATGTCTCTAGATTTTCAGTGCGAATACCACTGCAGCCAACTCCAAGTCATGTGTCAGATAATTTTTCTCATGATTATTAAGCTTCTGAGATGTATACGCAACTACCTTACCCTCTTGCATCAGTACACATCCCAAGCCGACATGTGATGCATCACTATAAACCGTAAATTCCTTTCCAGACTCTGGTTGTATTAGAACAAGCGCATCAGTCAATATAGTCTTGAGCTTCACAAAGCTCTCTTGCTGTGTATCAGTCCAGATAAATAGCACACACTTACGTAGCAGTTTAGTTAAGGGTGCTACAATTACAGAAAAGCCCTTTACAAATTGTTGATAGTACCCAGTTAGTCTCAGAAAACTGCGAATCTCTAATATAGTCTTAGGCTACTTTTAATCCAAGACAGCCTCAATCTTTCGAGGATCGACCCTAATCCCTTCAGCAGATACCACATGGCCTAGAAATGCTATTTCTCGTAACCAGAATTTGTATTTACTAAACTTAGCGTACAGTTGTTTCTCCCTCAAATCTGCAAAACCACTCGGAGATGTTCATTATGTTCATCCTCAGTCTTCGAATACACCAGAATGTCATCAATAAAAACCACTACGAACTGATCCAGATAGGGCTGGAACACTCGGTTCATCAAATCCATAAAAACTACTTGTAACACCCCAAACTCGGCCCGGATGTTATGGCCATATCTGGCGATGTCACATTGAGGTGTATTTAGAAATCGCGACTCTATTCAGTTTTGGTGCAAAAACCTTTTCTTAGTTCAATAAATCCAATTAGTTCATTTCGTCCAATTTTATAAAAGAATAGGTTCTTTAAAAACTTGTTTATTGTGGAAGCTTTGCTTCAAAACCATTTATTATATTATCGCGAGATTTTAGTAAACAAATATCTTTTATAAGTTTGCGCCCTAAAGTTATCAGGTTCAAAATGTATATAAACAACCCCAAATTAAGTTTAAAAATAAAATTAGTAATGGCCTTATTACAACCCAAAATAAATCGATAATAAAGGTGAACTTAAAATTTAAGACAACTAAAAAGAAAAGGGTGGTCGAGTCCAAGTCCCCCGCAGCACCGAACTGACTAAGCCTGAGGTTTACCTACACAATAAGCAGATAAGTGAGTTTACGAAAACTCAGTGTGTAACCCCAGAAATAACAGTATAATAGAATCAGATTGGGCCAGAGCCCGTTACAGTAGCATACCACATTCAGTGGGCCTAAGCCCATTACAGTAACAGTATAGCATGCAATCAGAATCTTACCCAACCATCCTCTACACACCATCTCCGTCCAACCTATCACTCCATATAGAGATATCATCAACCCACCCAACCCTACACTCCACAGTGTAGCACCAATGTAGGACTATCAATAAAATATAGCAGTGCTGCCAGAACATTAGGCTAGAAGCCATCAGAGTAATGCAGCGAAGTTGCTAGTACAGAACACTTCCTCCATAAGCATATACCCAACCTCTATACAATACAACATAATCAATGTCATGTCATATCATAATACAGAGTACAAACACATTTATATATTACCACATAGCATGCGAAATCGTCCAATCCACATACAAGGTCAAAACGGACATTTTACCCCTCGACAGGTATTTTGGTCGTTTCACCTTTAGGGGCATTTTAGTCATCCATCAGTATGGGCCTAAGCATGTGAAGGCTTATCAATAGGCCCATGGTCGTCTAGCGACACATACAACCAAACAGTCAAAAAAATTCACATATGGGCTAAAGCCCATCTAGCGGGTCCACGACCCATTAGAACCATTTCGGCCCAACTCATAAAATCGTTCGTGATGGCCATTTTTCAATGTAGAGCCACATTTCGTAGCCTTAGCCAATTACATGTGCGTTCGCACGCCCATGTGGCCAACGTTCGATTCGTCGACTTTTCAGCATTTGATAATTCGACATTTTGCCTTTACACATTAATAGTGTGATTAACACACTTGTGACGAGGTAGTTGCTAAACTCCGAACTCCGAGCATCTACCATACCACCATTCCACTGCCAGTCATCTTTCACGGTTAAACCAAAATCATACTATGAACAATACCCTTAATCGGTCAATCATCACTTACCAATAAAGGGGGGCGATCACTTGAAGGAGATTGAGAAACTGCCCAACACCTTCCTAATGAGATCGAACCCCTAAACGATCAAAAGACAGTGTCATAAGATCTTTACTCAAATGAAAATAATTAAAAGTAAAAGGGTACATGCAGCCCTTCGATAAACAGAAGCAACACTTGTGATAAAGAAGCTTACCACTATCCCCACGACCCAAGACTAAAAAATGTCTACAATAGAGAGTGATTAAAGTTTTGGCCTTGACACCAAAGACCTTAGATTCGGCCTATACAATAAAGGAGTGAAGAAGTTAGAGAGAGAGACAATAGCAAGATTCGGCTATAGCTAATAATTCGGTAAGAAAATGTATGAAGAACAAAAAAATCGGTTCAATAGAAATGAGAGAAAATGGCTATAGTGTAATCGGCTACCGTTGAACAAAGAAAGAGTATGAAGAAGTATGAAGGATCAATTATAGAGGAAACAGATTGTGAGAGGAGGAAAAGAAGTTGAAAACGAGAGCAGAAGGAAGAAGTAAGTGTCGGCTCTTAAGGTAAAAACATTCGGCTAAACCAAAAGGAGAGAAAAAGAAGTTCTAAAGAGGAAAAAAGGAAATGATCAACAATTGCAAGCAACTTCTTTTAGCAAAAACAACCAAAACCGTGTAGAGAACACCCTATCACTTAATTTTGGCACTATAGGACTTTAGCAAAACCTAAAACAAAAAGTGACCAAAACCTCTTCCAAAGGAAATTCCACCAGCCGAAAACCACCCACCTCCTATACCAATTCGGTCACCAAAGGTATTCAAACTTGGCACAACACCCTTCCCATTCCAACCTCCTAGATTTACTCATTGATCCAAGCCAACAACCAAATTTGAATCCTATTCAAACTCCTTAACCGATTCAACCTTTTACCATGAGGAGTTTCAGTCAAACTCCCCATCCTCCCATGCGTGAGCAACAAAAAGATACCCATTAGCGTATGGAACAGCTCTAACCCAAGACCCCTAGGCACACATCACACGTTACCTTGCCACCTTACCATTGTGCCTTTCATGTCTTGCAACACACGCATTTATTTAAAAGGCTTAAGTTCCGTGAGCCAAGGTCCACTTAAGCCAAAAAATCAAAAGTTTTACAATAGCCTGGGTTTTATCCCAGGACCCTAAACATACTAACCCACTCCTAACTCCCTTAACCAACACATCTAACATGCAATTAAAATAGAACAAATAGAATTAAATGATTCTACATTTTAGGGTGTTACACTGCCGGTGCATTCGTCAGTCCAAACGATATTACTAAGAACTCGTAATGCCCGTAACGGGTCCTAAACGCAGTCTTGTATACATCAGCCTCCTTAACTCTCAACTGATGGTACCCAGAACGAAGATTAATTTTAAAGAAAACTGAAGCTCCTCGGAACTAATCAAACAGATTGTCTATCCTTGGCAAAGCGTACTTATTCTTGATGGTCAGTTTATAGAGCTGTCGGTAGTCATACACATTCGCATGGATCCATCTTTCTTTTTCACGAACAGAATTGGTGCTCCCTACGGAGACACAGTCAGGCGAATGAATCCACGATCCAATAACTCTTGGATTTGAACCTTAAGCTCTACAAGCTCTTTAGGTGCCATTCTATAAGGGGCGATGGACACTAAAGCTGCACCAGGAAGGAGCTCAATCCCAAACTCAACTTCACTATGATAAACATGTAAAATTGCATATTTTTCTGTGCTTAATTTGGTTTATTGATGAACTGAACCCTACTAATTAAGTGTCTTTATGATTCAATAATTTTCAGGGACATAATTGGACGGAATTTTGACTTTGTAAAAATACTAAAAATAGGAAGATATTTTGTTATTTTATTTTTATTTTATTTTTATTTTTATTTTATTAATTATGCTATTTTTAGTAAACCCTATCTATATAAATAGGGGGTTTTAGTTCTTAGGAAATCATCCCTCATTTTTGTATTCCTACTCCTATTTGGAAATACATTATCCTCTTTGTCTTCTTTTTCCTAATTCAAATTGAGAGTTGGATTATTTTGTCTTCTTTTTACAAAATTTGTCTAATTCTCTTTTCAATTATTTTTCTTATCCATTTCCACCACATTTTTCATATAATTTCTATCATTTCCTGTAACCTTCAAGCATGATTAAATTCATGCATCACTAAACACATTTCAGCTTTAAGCCGGTATTAACGAGTCAAAAACCCGTGAGATATGAACCTGAGCTGTTAACTCCCAATTTTTGATACTTATTATTTCTCCGGATTAAGAGTATGACTTCGTCAACTCACAAAGTCAAGCTGATTCTAAGTCAAAAAAGACGTCGTTTGAGTTAGCGTGGCTAGACGTACCGTTGGAACTCCGAGAGGATCGACTGTCTAATTGGTTTTCTGAGAACACATTGGCGTGCCAAGTGGGGATTGCTGTTTGGTTCCGTCAAGGGAAGTAGTATCCGGATTTAAATGTCCCCAACGTTTGAGGGCATTGGTTCAAGCTAGGCTCTTCTAGAACGCAAAGCTGCCGGAGTTCTAAATCACGAACGTTTCGTAGGTTGTTCAACCGGTAAGGGTTAGTTATAGGACATTCCATAACTAATTTACACAAGGAAGAGTTAGTGTCCGAGGCGTCCTTGGTAGCTATAACTAGCTTATTGAAAAAGAGGAGTTCATCCAATTTCGAGGATCGGGTCAAAGACGGAAAAGCCCGTGCTTAAGGCTGAGCTAAGCTTCATTGATTTTTCTTTAGATTATTTTGTTGTTAATTTTATTTTATCTTTTACTTTTACGTTTTTTTTCTCTGTGTTTATTTCAGGCTTAATATTTTATTCCCCCTCACGTCGCGGGCACGACAACTGCCCAGACACTAATCTGGTCAAGAAACAAACAATTTCCAGTAATTCCAGTCTCTGTGGGATCGACCCTACTTCCTATACTGCTTTAATTTGTGGATTTAGCGTAGGTTTATATTGGTGGAATCGCAAGCCATCAGTTTTGGCGCCGTTGCCGGGGACTGGCAACGCTTACAATTGTTTAAATTGTCTTCATAACCAGATCTTCATCTGCAGATCTCGAATACGACCCAGAGATCGAGAAATCAGCGCGAGCACGACGAAAAGAGACAGAAGCTCTTAAACGTGCAAGTAAATCAGGAATTGAGCTAGGACAAGGGATCCTAGAATCCGACGTTGAAAAATTGAGTGAAGTAATTCGTGCGGAAGCAATTCGACGTTGGAAACAAGTCGAAGAGGTTGAACCCGAGATCGAACAACTTTTTGAAACAAAAGGCAACCTCGGTGAACTAGAAAGGATGGAAAACCGAACCATTCGTCAACTAGCTGCTACTCCTAACGAGCAAACACCGTTATGCATCAACTATCCAACTGGAGGAACTCCTTTCAAATTGAAGTCAGGCTTGATTCACCTTTTTCCCACTTTTCGAGGCTTGAAGAACGAGAATCCATATACTCACTTGAGAGAATTCCACATGGTCTGCTCCAGCATGAAACCCCAGGAAGTACCCGAAGATGAAATCAAACTTCGGGCTTTTCCTTTTTCTTTAGTTGATACAGCAAAAGAATGGTTATTTTACTTACCTTCCGGTTCTATCACAACGTGGGATGACTTATCTCGTGTATTTCTTGACAGGTTCTTCCCAGCGTTACGAGCAGCCGAGCTTAAGAGGGATATAGTAGGAATTCGCAAATTGGAGAGTGAATCGCTCTACGACTACTGGGAGCGATACAAAAAACTGTGTGCAAGTTGTCCTCAACATGGGTTGACCGAACAATCACTTCTTCAATATTTCTACGAGGGTTTGCTCCCTATGGAAATGAAGATGATCGACGCTGCTAGCGGAGGGGCGCTTGTCAATATAACCCCTCAAAGGGTAAGAGAACTAATATCTATCATGGCGGCAAATTCTCAACAATATCGGCCAAATTCGGAACCGACAAGACGAGTTAATAGGGTAAACGTTTCAACTTTAGAAGATAAATTGGATAAGCTTATGAATGTTGTTCAATCTTTGCTTACAGAAAAGAAGAGTTTGACCCCACTATGTGGAATTTGCACTACGGCTGAACACCCGACGGATTTGTGCCCAATCCTTAACGATAATTCAACGGCACCTGTCGACGCTATCGGAGGTTTTCCAAGACCTCCACAAAGACGGTATGATCCTTTTTCCAACACTTACAATCCCGGGTGGAAGAATCATCCCAACCTAAATTACGGAACTAATCCCCGATATAATCTACCATACCAACCGAGACCTCTGCAACCACAACAACAACAACACAAGTCGAGCACATCTCTAGAAGCTATCGTGGAAAGACTTGCTGCTGATGCTGCAAAATATCAACAAAGGGCAGATGCATCAATACAAGAGTTAACTAATCAGGTTAGTAAACTTTCGATGGCAGTTAATCACTTGGAGTCTCAAGGTAAATTACCTTCCCAGACAAAGCCGAACCCTCGGCAGAATCCTAGTGCAATAACTCTTCGTAGCGGAAAGGTTCTAGAAACAGTTCCAGCCAAAAGTTATGGGCATGACAAGGAACGGGAAAAGCATGTCTCTGATCTGACAGCTAGGGCAGAAGCAAAAATTCAGAGACCAATTGTGATGCCACCTCATTTTCCAGGGAGGCTTGCGAGGGATAAGAAGGAGAATGAGGAAAAGGAAATCCTCGAGACATTCAGAAAGGTGGAGGTAAATATCCCTTTACTTGACGCTATTAAACAAATACCTCGTTATGCAAAATTCCTCAAGGAGTTGTGTACTAGCAAAAGGAGGTTAATAGGTAACGAAAGAGTAAACATAGGAGAAAATGTCTCCGCCGCACTACAAAAGAAAGTTCCGTCCAAATACAAGGACCAATGTATGTTTGCTATTTCTTGTGAGATAGGTAATGTAGGCATTAAGAAAGCCATGTGTGATTTAGGGGCTTCCATTAATGTTATGCCTTATTCTATTTATAAGTTGATTAACACGGGTCCTTTAAAAGAGACAGGAGTAATAATCCAGTTGGCGGATAGGTCAGTTATCCATCCTGAAGGGCTGCTTGAAGACGTCCTTGTTAAAGTTAACGAATTAGTTTTTCCTGCAGATTTCTATATTATTAACATGGAAGATGATAATTCAACTAGTTCGTCTGACATTTTTCTTGGAAGGCCGTTCCTAAGTACCGCAAGCGCAAAAATCGATGTTCTAAGCAGGATGCTGACCATGGAATTTGATGGCGAAATCGTGAAATTCAACGTCTACGAAGCCATGAGTCATCCTAACTCACTATTAAATATTTCTAGCATTGATATTTTAGATTGTTTAACTCAAGCTTATTCTGAATATCATGACTTTGATGAGTTGGAAACTGTCTTTTACAGAAGCATTGACATGGATGTTTTACATCATCTCGAGGAGTTCGCAGTCATTGAAGATTCGGTGCAAGAAGTTGTCAATCACTTGGAAACGTAACCTTCATTGACAAATCGAGGAAACCAATTTGAATTATTACCTTCCCAAACCAAAATGTTGCCTTCGATTTTGCAGCCACCGACTTTAGAGCTTAAAGCGTTACCGGACCACCTTAAGTACGTCTTTTTGGGAGAGAAAGACACTTTACTGGTGAGAGTGTCGAACAAGTTAACCAAAGAGGAGGAGGAAAGTCTAGTTCAAGTGCTGAGAAATTATAAGGAGGCTATTGGTTGTACGATAGCCGACATAAAAGGGCTAAGTCCATCTACTTGTATGCACAGAATTTCTATCGAAGACAACGCGAAACCAAAGAGAGATGCTCAAAGGCATCTCAATCCACCCCTGATGGAGGTAGTAAAGAAGGAGATTCAGAAACTATTAGATGCTGGAATGATATACCTGATTTCTGACAGTAATTGGGTTAGCCCGGTTCATGTCGTGCCTAAGAAAACTGGCGTGACAGTGGTGAAAAACCCATTAGGAGAGCTGGTTCCTACACGAGTCCAGAACGGATAGAGGGTTTGCATCGATAACCAAAAATTGAATGCAGCTACCCGGAAAGAACATCTTCCACTCCCTTTCATCGACCAAATGCTAGAGCGGTTAGCCGGTAAGACTCATTATTGTTGTCTCGATGGATATTCAGGATTTTTCTAGATTCCAGTGGCTTCGGAGGATCAAGACAAAACGACCTTCACGTGTCCCTTCGGAACATTTACATATCGACGGATGCCGTTTGGACTCTGTCATGCTCCGGCCACCTTCTAAAGATGCATGGTGAGCATATTCTCCGATTACGTTGAGAAAATCATCGAAGTCTTTATGGATGACTTCACGGTTTACGGTAACTCTTTTAACGAATGTCTCAATAATCTTGCTAAGATATTACAAAGATGCCTAGAATTTAATCTTGTTTTAAATTATGAGAAATGTCATTTTATGGTTGACAAAGGATTAATTTTGGGTCATATAGTTTCCTCGAAAGGAATCGAGGTCGATAAGGCAAAAATGGACATTATTAACTCGTTACCTTACCCCTCATCAGTGAGGAAAGTTCGTTCGTTTCTTGGTCATGCAGGATTTTACAAACGATTCATGAAAGACTTCTCGAAAATCGCGCGACCACTTTGCAGTCTGCTACAAAAGGATAAAGAATTCGAATTTGACCAGACTTGTAAAGATGCATTTGATTTGCTGAAGCAAAAATTGGTCTCCGCTCCCATAGTGCAGCCACCAAATTGGAACTTCCCGTTTGAAATCATGTGTGATGCGAGCGACTAAAGTGTGGGAGCTGTTCTTGACCAAAGACTAGGGAAAGAGCCTCATGTTATCTACTATGCCTCGAAGACTTTGGATGCTGCCCAAAGCAATTACACAACCACCGAGAAAGAATTATTAACTATTGTGTTTGCTTTAGATAAGTTTAGATCTTACCTATTGGGAACTAAGGTAATTATCTTTTCTGATCATGCAGCCTTGAAATATCTGATAGGGAAAAAGGAGGCAAAACCCCGACTGATCAGATGGATCCTACTCCTACAAGAGTTTGACTTTGAAATTCGAGATAAAAAGGGATGCAAAAACCTAGTAGCTAACCATCTGAGTCGATTACAGATTCCAGTAGACGACACACCATTGAAAGACAACTTTCCTGATAAAAACCTATTTTCAGCGAATGCAGTTCATCCTTGATATGCTGACATAGTAAATTATCTCGTCACAGGTACTATTCCTTCAGAATTACCAAGGTCTAAAAAAGATAAGATAAAAAAGGATGCGTGATATTACATTTGGGACGATCCTTACCTTTGGAAGCATTGTTCGGATCAGGTAATACGATGCTGTGTAGCAGAAACAGAGGTACAATCTATCTTAACTTTTTGTCATACTTATGCATACGGAGGGCACTTTGGACCTAAATGCACTGCACACAAAATTCTCGAATGTGGGTTATTTTGGCCACACATATTTCGTGATGCCTTTTTATTTTGTAAAACTTGTGAAAAGGGCCAAAGAGTTGGCAACCTAAGTCATCGAAATGAGATGCCTCTTACTCCTATTCATATCTGTGAAATTTTCGATGTGTGGGGCATCAACTTTATGGGTCCCTTCATCTCTTCTTTCGGTAATTTTTATATACTCCTAGCCGTTGATTATGTCTCTAAGTGGATAGAGGCGAAAGCCACTCGCAACGATAATGCTAAGACCGTAGTTGACTTTCTTAAAAATACTATTTTTTTCCAAGTATGGCACTCCATGAGCATTAATCAATGACAGAGGAACACACTTTTGTAATAAGCTCGTAAGTGCACTTATGGAGAAATATAGAGTGACTCAACGAATTTCCACTGCCTACCATCCACAAACAAACGGGCAAGCCGAAGTGTCAAATCGAGAGATCAAATCTATTCTAGAAAAGACGGTTAAATCGAACAGGAAGGATTGGAGTTTAAGACTGAATGACGCACTTTGGGCTTATAGGACAGCTTAGAAGGGACCAATAGGCATGTCGACTTACCGACTCGTTTTTGGTAAATCGTGCCATCTTCCGGTCGAATTAGAGCACAAGGCTTTTTGGGCAGTTAAGCAATGTAATATGGAAATGGAGTCTGCAGGAAAATCTCGAAAATTAGATATCCAGGAACTCGAGGAAATCAGAAATGATGCATATGAAAATTCTCGAGTTTATAAAGAAAAGACGAAGGCATTTCATGACAAGTTCATTGCAAGAAAGCAATTTTCAATTGGACAAAAAGTTCTCCTATACGACTCCACCTTAAAAATCTTTGCTGGTAAGCTTCGCTCCAAATGGATAGGACCGTTTATTATTACTAATTTATTTTCGAATGGTGCAATGGAAATTCAAAGTGCAGAGGCACGAAAGCGCTTTAAGGTGAATGGTCAATGATTAAAACCCTTTTTCGAGAATTTTCAAACCCACACAGTCAAGGAGATTGTTCTCGATGCGCCCAACATTTGAATAATAGGTCGTTGAGCTAACGATGTTAAACAAAAGCACCTTTGGGAGGCATCCCAAATTGATTTCCATCTATTATTTTTATTTTTAGAATTTAGGTTGTAAATAAATAAATTCCTATTTTTACTTAGTCAATTTTATGTTTTCAGGGGCAATAAGGTCATAATTTTCGTGAGTACAGGTAGTGATGGTGACGTGGGCACGACATGCGTCAAATAAAAACCTCAAAAAAAAAATTCCTTCATGGAATTTCTATATCCTTACCCAACACCCAAATACCCATACCCAAAATACCTTAAATTATCCACTTGCCCAAAACCCCCAAAAAAAAAAACCCAATAACCATTTATAAACCCATACCTATCAAAATAAAAATTACCCAAATACCAACCCAATAAAAATTATCCAACACTTTCACCCATTTTACCATCAACCCAAAAACCCACCAAATCAACCCAATTACCCATCAAACTAACCCAAACACAAATAACCCAATACCCATAAACCCAACTACACAAACCCAATAACCCATTCCCCCTAATACCCAAATAACCCAACAAAAAAATAATAATAATAATAAACCAAATAAAAAAATAATTAATTAAAACACCCAACCCCCACATCTTCATCTTTTCCATCTTCTTCAAAACAAAACCCTTCCCCATACCTCAACCACGCCGCCGTCGCCCTCCTTCCACCGCCGACCTTGCGCCGATGCTGTCCTGACCCGTCACCGTTGCCGTCACCAATCAGCCACCACCGTTGTTACTTCACCATTATTTTTTCACTTTTTCTCTAAATCTCCTTCCTTTTATTTCCTTATTTTTCCTCTACCTAAAACCACCCAAAGTCACCACCGCCGCACCTCACTACCGCCACACCACCGCCGACCGACACCCAAACACTACTGTCGCACGACTTTTGCCGCCGTACCTCACCACTACCACCCCTTTTCCCAAACGAACCCAACCTTCCTTCCTCATTTTTCTTGTTTCTTCATAATACTAAACACTCATAAACCACTCTCCTATCGCCTTAACCGACAATAAAATCGGAACCCCCACGTCACCTTTCAAAAATCAGCCCAACAACTAGCTTCACCGCCGACCGCCGCCGCGCCCGCCGCTGTACACTGTCGTAACTAGCCGCCAACAAACACGTCCTAAGCCGCTCCTTTGTGACGCTGAAATAGTAAGATGGTTCGCACTCGAAATCAAACGTCGATAACATCCCGGTTTCCCTCAACAGAAATCAACACCAGTTCTCCGCGCCTCCTCTCGTTGAGTTAGCCGATGACGACTCTCCTTCACCTCCTCCAAGATGAACGGCCGCGCAACTAAGAGCCCGTCGATGACGAAGTCTAACCCCGGCCGACACAAGCACTTCGGGCAGCCCAGAGGAAGTCGAAACTTCTAACATCCATGTCGAGCCTACACCCACCGTTGTTGAACAAGTCCCTCAACGCCAAACCCGAAGTCGTTGACGGTCGACACGTGAGCCGTCGACACCACCGCACACCAGAACTGAAGCTGCTGAATGAAATTCTGCACCCGACTCGTCTAACAAGCATGTTCGACCACCCCGAGCAAATCAACGCAATAGACGTAGTCGAGCAAATGCTTTTCCTACCGATAGTCGTTTCCGAGGATTTCTAGACTTTTCAACGTCCGAACAGCAGATACGATACGACGCCATCCGACAACCCCCGCTTCCAATCTGTAAGCAAATCGATTTCCCCACTCTTGAATTTTTAGATATCCATGATGCTGTGCTCCATTATTTCGATGCTATTGGTTGGACTTTATTTGCTAATATTACTTGTGATGCATATTATGAATTCGTATATGAGTTTTATACCACATTTAGCTTCGACATAAATGCATTGTAAACTGTTGAAACACAAAATATAGTGTGCTTTCATTTACTTGGAAAGGACTTTCGGATGTCCATTTCTAAATTTAATATTGCCATAGGTTTCGTCGACCCTAATGACATTCAATCTGATGCCTATCATTCTGCTCTTTTAGATGTCCCCAGTGACTTCAATGCTCAGCATGTTTATCGTGTTTTAACTAATTCTGACCAACTTTATAATCCAAAGACCACAAAAGATTTATAGGTGCATGAACCTGCTTTGAGATACATACACCGATTTTTAGCATTTTTTTTTCAGGTAGAAATGACACATCCGCTGCTTTGACAAAAACTGAACTGTTCTTTTTGTGGTGCATGCATTCGGGTTTTAAAGTTAATTTAGGATATTGGTTTGCACGAAATTTTCATGCCGTTTTGAGTTACAACCGTCTACTTATACTTGGATCATTTATTTAAAATTTAGCCTCTCAACTTTTTGAATCTGAAATTGATTTCGCAACCTTCACATGTGCATATCGTATGGACCACCTAGATAAACACTGTTTGGATTCTATGGGATTGCTTTCCGGCACCCCTACTTCGTGTTATTTTGTTTCTCCAGGTACACGGACTGCTCGGGAAAATATAGTTTTTCGCAAACATCCACACATCGATACAAGAGAGCAAGAGGAACAACCTTTGACTGTGGAGGCCCGTTTAAGCCGAATCGAGGCTAGACTTGAGACGATGGAAACAAATGTCGCCACCATCCTCAATATCCTGCAAAGTCGCGACTCTCAACATCAATGATGTCATTAAAATACACGGGGAGTGTTCTGAACTTTTTCATTTTCAATTAATTTGAGCTGCTGACTTTGTTTTACATGCTTGAGGACAAGCATAGTTTAAGTAGGGGGTTGGATTAATATGTTAATTTTTGCTGCATGTCTTTTTCCTTTGCATGTGTTCAATCTTACATTGAAATCTTTCGACAATTTATTAAACATTGAGCCTTAAAATCTCATACTTAGTCAATTAGAGCAATTAGGCAAATTTTGAATTAAATGTTCAAGTATATAAATTGGTCGACATTTAGGATTTAAAATTGATATATGTAGCTAGAATTTTTTTTCGTATAAATTGATTGGTTGAATAAATATATTTTCTTATGCATAAATAAATTAAATAAATAAATGTTCAAGCTATGAATGAAGTTCGAGAACGTGACCGAATTGAGTAACCGGGGCAAGGTGCTTGGGTTGTCATCTTGTCTCACGTAAAAAGGTTCGAGTGACAAGTCGATAACTTACAAACATTCCGCTAGCTGAATCTTTTCCTAAAAAAAAACCTGAATAAATAAATAAATAAATAAAGACTGTTTGAACTGAGTAACCGGGATAGGGTTAGGTTGTCATCCTAGTTCGCGTAAAAAGGTTCGATCTCGTCTATTAATTTTCTGATGCATAGTTAATTAATAATGCTATGAAAATTATTTGATTCAAACTCAATTTAGCGAAATTGTTTAGTTGACATATTTCAATTTTATGACACTTGTTGATTAAGATATATACTTTGAACATTTATTTATTTTTTGCCTATATTGTTTGCGTTGATTGAGGATTTGGAAAAGGGGCTCGATTTTTGATAAATTGTAGGACTAATTCTAATGTTTGAAAGAACAACATGCTTGAGGGCAAGCATGAGCTAAGTAGGGGGGATTTGATAAACATGTAAAATTGCATATTTTTCTGTGCTTAATTTGGTTTATTGATGAACTGAACCCTACTAATTAAGTGTCTTTATAATTCAACAATTTTCAGGGACATAATTGGACGGCAAAAAGCAAAAAGTGGCCGAATTGAAAAACAAACTATAGAAATGAGGCCAAAGCAGAAAGATGGAGCAAGCCAAGGACTAATTGCAATTTTGACTTTGTAAAAATACTAAAAATAGGAAGATATTTTGTTATTTTATTTTATTTTATTTTTATTTTTATTTTATTAATTATGCTATTTTTAGTAAACCCTATCTATATAAATAGGGGGTTTTAGTTCTTAGGAAATCATCCCTCATTTTTGTATTCCTACTCCTATTTGGAAATACATTATCCTCTTTGTCTTCTTTTTCCTAATTCAAATTAAGAGTTGGATTATTTTGTCTTCTTTTTACAAAATTTGTCTAATTCTCTTTTCAATTATTTTTCTTATCCATTTCCACCACATTTTTCATAAAATTTCTATCATTTCCTGTAACCTTCAAGCATGATTAAATTCATGCATCACTAAACCCATTTTAGCTTTAAGCCGGTATTAACCCGTCAAAAACCCGTGAGATACGAACCCAAGCTGTTAACTCCCAATTTTCGATACTTATTATTTCTCCGGATTAAGAGTATGACTTCGTCAACTCACAAAGTCAAGCCGATTCTAAGTTAAAAAAGACGTCGTTTGAGTTAGCGTGGCTAGACGTACCGTTGGAACTCCGAGAGGATCGACTGTCTAATTGGTTTTTCGAGAACACATTGGCGTGCCAAGTAGGGATTGTTGTTTGGTTCCGTCAAGGGAAGTAGTAACCGGATTTAAATGTCCCCAACGTTTGAGGGCATTGGTTCGAGCTAGGCTCTTCTAGAACGCAAAGCTGCCGGAGTTCTAAATCACGAATGTTTCGTAGGTTGTTCAACCGGTAAGGGTTAGTTATAGGACGTTCTATAACTAATTTACACAAGGAAGAGTTGGTGTCCGAGGCGTCCTTGGTAGCTATAACTAGCTTATTGAAAAGGAGGAGTTCATACAATTTCGAGGATCGGGTCAAAGACGGAAAAGCCCGTGCTTAAGGCTGAGCTAAGCTTTATTGATTTTTCTTTAGATTATTTCGTTGTTAATTTTATTTTATCTTTTACTTTTACGTTTTTTTTCTCTGTGTTTATTTCAGGCTTAATATTTTATTCCCCCCTCACGTCGCAGGCACGACAACTGCCCGGACACTAATCTGGTCAAGAAACAAACAATTTCCAATAATTCCAGTCTCTGTGGGATCGACCCTACTCCCTATACTGCTTTAATTTACGAATTTAGCGTTGGTTTATATTGGTGGAATCGACAGCCATCATACTATTCGGAGGTAACCGTGGTAGCTCATCAGGAAACACATCCTAAAAATCCTTAACCGTTCTGATATCTTTAACAGAAGAGTCCCCTAAATTTGAAACACTGATATAGGCCAAAAATGCCTCACATCCCTTACGAACCATCTTTTCTACCCTTAGTGTAGATATGACATTACTCAAGTAGTTCCGTCGTTCCCCAATTATCACTACCTCATCATCCTTATCAGTTCTCAGTACAACCTATTTAGTGGTACAATCCAAGCTCACTCGGTGTTTAACTAGCCAATCCATGCCCAGTATCAGATCAAATTCCCCAAAAGGAAGTTTCATAAGATCAGCCAAAAAGATTACCCCTTCTACCTCTAAAAGGACATCTCTAAACAGTTTATTAACCCGAACAAACTACCCCAATGGACTCAATATAGTAATTCCACTCGAAGTATTCTCAGCCGGGATCACCAAGTTTTTAGTAACAGTACAGGCAACATAGGAATGAGTAGATCCTACATCTATAAATACAATATAAGGTACATTGAAAATTAAGAACGTACCCGTGATGACATCCGGTGCATCTCTTTCATCTCGGTGATGTGCAGTATACAAAAGAGCTAATTGCCTCACTTCAGCTTAATTAGCATCTCTGCCCGGTGCTCTCTAACTACGACCCTAACCATTACCACCCCTGGCCTGGCCACGGCCTCTCGGCAGCTGCTGAGCTACTCTGGGTAGTGTAGTACCCATACCAGAAGCTTGCATCTGATCAGCCCTCTGCGGGCAATCTCTAATACAGTGGTCTAAAGAACCGCACCTCAAACATGCCCCGTTCTCTTTCAGCACTCGCCCTGATGGCGTCTACCATAGTCATTACACAGCGGCTGTCCAGTAGCAACAATAGCGGCCTAACTCTAATCGACCTATCAACCCTGGCCTTTTTCTTAGGCCTCTGAATAGAACTTGAGGTGTAATGCCCTGATTTTCGGGATTTTTCAGGTTTCTGTGATTTTTCGTGAATTTTAAAATTTTGGTGTTCTGGATACTAGAATTGTGTATAAATGTGTTAGTGGGCCTTTAGAAGGCCCAAGCCTAAGTTAAAACCCGATAAAATATCAAGTTTGGATTTTAAGTGAATAAGAGACTTGGTTAAGTGGGCTTTTAAGAAAAACTTCGTAAAATATAACACAAATAGGGCCTTGGTAAAGTGGCAAGGTGGCACCACTAAACTCCTAAAAAAGTGGCATGTGGATGAGGGTAGAGAGCCTGAGTTCAAGTCACAAGGTAAGCATATGGTTACTTTTAATTTTTAGGCATGTGCCGGGCATGTGATTGCCTTAAGTAGAATCGGCTAGGGCCTTGGGGAGGTTGGGCTGATTACTTTAGTGATGATTAGGGTTAGTTTCTTTTCTTTTCTGTCTTGGAGAATTAGGGTTAGCCACCTAGAGTGTTCATCTTTTTCTTTCACCTCTTAGTGTAGCAAAAAGCCGAAACGCAAAGTATACCCCCTCTATGCCGATTTCTTCTTCTTCTTCTTCCCCTCTTCTTCATTCTTTTCTTTTCTTTTTTATTTCTTCTCTAGCTGAACATCCCTACCACTCACCTCACTCCCTCTGTCAATCCTATTCTTTTTCAAGCCACTATAGCCGAATGCCATAAAAGCCGAAATCCCGAAACCATTGCTTCTTGTGCCGATTTCTCCAAGCCAAAAACCCTCCATTTTTTTTATCCCTTTTGACCGATTTCCACCTTCTCTAAACCCTTAGTACTTATCGGCAACACCACTCTAAAACTACTACCCCAAATCATCATCTTCTTCACCAGTCAGAAAAGACGAAAACGCCACATCCTTAGGAGTCCATAGCCAAAACTTTAGATCTCTTGGATTCAAGTTCTACTATCATTTAGGGGCTAGATCTGCATCAGATCTAAGTAGAAACAAAAGGGGAATCAGTGGTAAGTGCTCATCACCTCAGATCTAATCTTAGTTTGCGATTTAGAAAAAGTCGAAGTCCCTAGAGTTTAGGGAGGCTGTCGATTGGGGCTTAAGACCTTAAGGGGTTGTATTAATCGATTTCTTTTGGTGTTAGTGTGATTCAGAGACTACTGACGAGGGCTTGGATCTTTGGAACAACTAGATCTAGATCTAGTCATCGGTTTTCGGTAAAGGTAAGATTTTGAGGACCTTAGGGGCATTGGCCGAATATGGTAAGTGAACATTGAGATTGGTTATACGGATTTGTAAACTAAAAGTTGTAATAATCGATTGTAGGATATCATGGGGGATCTCATTAGCAGTCGTCGCGAATCAGGTGTGTATCGAACACTCTCTCATAGTTCAATTCGGCAAAAGCCGATATGCCGAAATTTCGGCATTTCGTGGGCTTGTGAGTGTGCGAATGCTCACAAGATGTTTAGAAATCATTAGATCTGAAATTGCAAAGTGGTAAGCTAGTCACGTGTGGAATTTTGTATACTTGGTAATTGGGCCTCGATGGGCTGTAAATGGGCCCAATGGGCTTACGGGCCCATATGGGTGAAAACGGGTAATTAAGGTGTACTGATAGATTGTAGGTTCAAAACTGCCTAAACTGATAAATTGATCTTAAAATCTGGACTAAATGGGCTTAAATAGCTAATAGAAACTGTAGGGCCCATTAGGGGTTTTAGGGCCCGATGACTAAAAATTGTTAGAACGAGTTAATTAAACTGCTGAGATGAAAATTAGGTTAATAATGACTGAAATCTGTATAAAACCCTAGGAAACTGATAAAATTACTGAAATACTTTTATAGGTGGAAATTTACTATTTTACCCCTAAGAACAAAAATGACTGTTATACCCCTAGGGCTAAGTGTGACCAAAATACATGTTTTACTGTTACTGTTTACTGCATGCCATGTCATTATTATTTGTTGTATGGGACTGGGATATTGATGGAGGAAGTACTGAAAGTGGCTTGACCATGTACTGGAGGCTTTGCCTCAACTTACTGATATCTGAGCAACTATGCTGCAACTGTGAAGTGTAGGGCTGGGTGGGTTGAGTTATTCCCCACGTGGTGTGTAGGGCTGGTACGGGTGGAGTGTAGCGGTTGGATTTAGGCCGGGTTGGGCTTGCATACATGTTAATATCTATTCTGTTCTGAAACGGGCCTATGGACCGTACTGTTATCTGAAAAGGGCTAAGGCCCAGTTTACTGTATCTGGATAGGGCTTTAGCCCGGTTAACACTGTGACTGGATAGGGCTTCGGCCCAGTAGGCTTGAGTTGATTTGGGCTCGGGATGGGCATTCTATACACACTGAGTTTTCCAAACTTACCCCCTTTCTTTCCATCCGTGCAGGTGAGCCCTAGTTGGTGGACTTAGAGCTGGGAGGGATTCAGAGTGGCCACGAAGATTAAATTTCTGGTTTTCAAATATTTTATTCCATTATTTAGATTATTTTTATTTTGGTTTCTGGGTTGTAATAAGGCTGCTCTATTTATTTTATTTTGGGTTCTTAATTCTTTACGTATTTAATTTGTTTTAACTTAAGAATAATATTGTTTAATTTTTTTTTTAAAAATCGGATTTACTTGTTTTCAAAATAACACGATAAACGAATGGTTTCAAAACCAAATGCACTTTCCAAAAAGTATCAAAAGTCACTTTTTTAAATAAACCTTTCACGATCAGTAGTAAATAGGACATTTATTAAGCCAATCGGGAATTTCTTTTAAAATAACAAACACGGTTTTGGCAGAGCTCACCCTAATCTTAGTAGCTAGGTAACATGATTAGATGTAGGTGATGTGACACACCAGATTTAGCCATAACGTCTGGGCCGAGTTTGGGGTGTTACATTAGGGCTCCGTATCCCTCTTATTCCTACCTTTCTCCCTGTTCTAGCGCTCAGTGGGCTTCACTTCTTTGGCGATCTTCGCCTTATCAATCAGTATTGCAAAGTTTCGATCTCTCTATGGAGCTATCAGAACCCTTAGGCTGTCTCCAAGGCCTTCCTTGAAGCGAACACATCGCTCGTACTTAGTAGCCACTATACCTCTCGCATAGCGGCTTAGTCTTAAGAACTCACCCTCATACTTGGCCACTGATCTGTCCCCCTGAGTTAAATTCAAAAAATCTCTTCTCCGAGCATCCACATAACTGGCACCCACATATTTTCCCTGGAAGGTAAATTTGAAAAACTCTCATGTCAGTCGATAGGGCTGAGTGCCCACCTTTACAGTGAGCTACCACTGATAAGCCTCATCTTGTAGCAGCGATACGACAACTTTCAATTTCTGTTCGGGGGTGCAATCCAACTCGTCCATTATCCTCTTTGTGGCCTCTATCCAATATTCAGCCACATTAGGGGCAACTTCAGCAATACTCCTAAAAATCTCAGATTCATTGGACCAGAATCATTCCGTAACCGACCCACGGCCTCCAACTTCAGTATTGGTTCCGACGACCCTCTCCATAATTTTTAACATGGCTTAGGATAGTGCGTCGTCCCCAGCTGCTTGATCATGAGACCCAGTCTCAGTCACAGGTGAAACCAATATTTTACTAGTTTCCAAATTAGGTATTTGGCCAGACAATGACAACCCAGCTTGAGCACCTCTACGACCTCTACCATGGCCTATTGTACCCAGTCCGCAAGTACCTCTTACACTCATTGTCTATTCATGTTAATCTGTATTATCAGTTTTATGCATCAGTTTACAGTTCTAGTAATTATCAGTAGATGTTTTATGGAAAACAGTAATTCAAAGTTTATTTTCGTAGATCATAGTCTTACTACAGTTTCTAGTTTCCTACGATTTCCAGTTTACTCTAACTAGAATGTTTCAATATAGTCTTCTACTTATAGTAGTCTCAGTATTTTCTATCTATAGCATTTCAGTTTAAAACAGACAACAGTTTCAAGAAGACTTACAGAATCAACGCCGGAGACTCGATGTGCCACATGTTCGACAAAACATTTCAAAACATTTCAAATCCTTGTACTTAGTCCTTTAAATATCTCAACTTTAAACACCCAATACACAGCCGAGTTTTACAACCTGGCTTTGATACCACTAAATGTAACACCCCAAACCTGGCCTAAACACTATGGCCGAATCTGGCGATGTCACATTGAAGTGCTTTTCGAAAAGTAAGTTGTCGTTCAAAAATCCTCTTTTTATTTCCTTAAAAAGATTCTATTATGTGACATTCATTTTTAAAACGTACCTTATTATCAAAAGCCATTTACTTTTCAAAACGTTACGCATTTTCAAAATATCAGTTTATTGCGGAAGCTTATTATATCAGTTGCATACTTGTGCGTATTTTGATAAAACACTCGATTCATTTTGAAATTCTTAATTACCTCTACTACTATCAGTTGTCAGTCGAATAATAAAATCCCAAATTAAAACCAAAATTTAAAAGGCCATTATTACAGCAAAATACCTCAATAATAAAATCATAATTATAAAATATAAATCAAAATTAAACAGGCTGTGTGGCCACCACCGAGTCCTCCATTGTACCAACCCGCCTAAGTTTGGGGATTACCTGTACAGTGAAACAGAAGGGTGAGTTTATGAAAACTCAGTGTGTAATCCCATAAAAGCAATAGACGAAAACAAACACAAACTGGGCCTAAGCCCTTTTCAGTATCTGTGGCTATATCAATTTGGGCTTTAGCCTATCTCAGTACAGAACAGTCAAGTACTTGGGCCTTGGCCCATTACAGTATCATGAATCAATGCAGTAACAGATAAAACAGTATACAGATCCTACCCATCCAGCTCTACACTCCATCTCCGTCCAACCCTACACTCTATTTGGGGATAAAATCAACCCTCCCATCCTTACACTCTAAGTAGTACCGATTGCGACACTATACAGTAATATGCAGTTGGGCTGCCAGTAATTTAGGCTCGAAGCCTTTCAGTACACTCCCTCCGATCAATATGAAACCCACCCCCCATGCAATACATCATGCAATCATATTATGTCATATCAAAATATCATATATGTATACAATATAGTCAAAATAGCACGCTAAGTATAGTTATACATATATATAACACACACAGGGGCATAACAGTCATTCAATCAATTAGGGGTGTAGGTAAGCTTACCGACCCAACAGTAGGCCCACAGTCGTCTTAGGCGACCCATGCAACCTTAATAGTCAAATAGTGAAAATGGGCACACGACCCATATTGTGGGCCCATGTGGGCACACACTCCAGTGTGGCCTACAGGCCCAAAATGACAGCCTGGCCTAATAATTTCCACATGCACGTGTAGGGCCCACACGGCCCAGCCCATGAAATTGCCCATGGCTAGCCTCGTCAAGTTTGGTCGCACGGACTACCACACGAGCGAGCACATGCCCATGTGGTGTCAACGTTTACTTTTTTTAGCTTTTTGTCGATTTCCGTAATCGAGGTTGTGTTTACACACCTGATACGATTTCTGGTACCCAACACTCCTGAGTTAAACCGCACCTAAGAGAATGGCAATCTCATATCCAATATTAGTCACGCTTAGAACTAGTAACATTAAAACAACCCTAAATTGAATTCAATTATATTACTTACCCCCACTGCTCCAAACGATGTAGCCTACAAATTCACAAGTAGACCAAGTTCGATGTGATTTGGTGTTGTCAAATCAATGTTTGATACAACAGAGAATTAGGCATCTAACAAATTAACAAATGAAAAACTTTTTTAAAACAATTGAGACATAATTTCCCCATTTTACCAAGAGACTTACTAAAAACGCAAAACTAAAGAAAAAAAAAGAACCACAAAGTCGACAAAGAGTAATAAAGAAAAGTCAGCATAGTGAGGGTAGGAGAATGACGACAACTCGATAAAACGGAGAGGAAAGTTTGCCTTAAGAGGGGACAAAACTGACTGGAAAACAAAAATCAAGGGAATCGAATTGTAATATTAATAGCTACAAGTGAAGAACAGTCGACTGAGGTGTGTTAGAATCAATAGCCAATGCTGAGATTAGGATGCAATTTGGCTAGAGGACAAGAACAAACCCGTTGCGAATTCGACACAAGAGAAAGGTATTTGGGGAACCACACGACAGCAAAAGGGAAGAGTTTGAAGAAGCAAACCAATTCGGCAAAGAAACAAAAAGTGGCCGACAGAGAATTGAGAGAGAAAAATAAAAAGCAAAAACTGAATTTTGGAAGAGTGAGTGAAGAGAACCCTAACTCTACCGTCCACCAAACAAGATAACTCCCTAATCCCAAACTTTTCTCTTAAAATCACTCCAGCACAAATCCCTCAACCACCAAAATTCCCCGATATTATCCTCCACAAAATTCGGCCACAACGACCGCCCACTAGCATTAGAATTTCACTAACACACAACCACTTATACGGCCACAAGTAAAAATAAATCCTTCGCTCGTGCAGAGACTCGAACTCTTGATCCCTTGCAACATCAGCACTCCACTTAACCACTAGACCAGTAGGCCCATTCTAACATATCTTTATCCATATTTATTAATAATCCTCTGACAAGAGTTAGGGATTTATTCAATTAAAAACAAAAATTTGCCCAAACTCAGGCTTGAACTTGACCTCTCAGACACTTCTCAGAACACTTAACCACTGAAGCAGACATGTTTTTTATGCCACAACATACGAAAATAAAAATAAATTCACAGACTTATTGGGCCGTTACAACAAAATTAGTCAAAAGCTCCAGAAAAGCTAATATATCACTATCTAGAAAGTACAAAATTTGTGATGGTTAATACATTACTTTTAAAAGTTATTTGTAATGGATCTCATATTAAGATTGTGAAGAAGAAAAATATTATATTTCATATGAATAAAAAAGGGGATTGAGTTATTAATTTATATTTATTTTATAATCTTTATGATATTCTTTTGTCATCATCCTTCTTAAAAGGTTGAAAGCAAAATTTTTGACTGTGAAAGATCTACTCATGAGCAATAGAATATGAGAATTCTATCTAAAGCTTATTATGGTTGGATGCACCTAAAGTTGCAAGTATTTTTTAAAAACTGTGAGTATAACTCTACAATATTCAGAATAAATTCTCAATTAAAATTACGTGGTAAAATATTACTGATGAGAACTTGCAAGAGAGAAAATTTATGTATGAAAAGTCATTGGTTATGTACTTGTTATACATATGGAAAATAAGATCCACTCTCAAAGTTTGCTATTAATAGATTTTTGGGCATTTGAAGATTTTGACATATTCCCTGAAGCGAATACTGCATATAATTATTTGAAAATTATATTTATTGACTTGGTGGAATTATAGACTTCACATGGATTTAGACATTTTCAGTAGTAAATGTCACAATAGTACTTATATGTAGATACAAATTAAAAGGAATGATAATAAAATTATCAATTTCTTACAATTTAGTACAATTGAAACACATGTTAAAGTAAACCAGAAGTTTACTAATACAAATGTGTTTACTACTTGGCCTGGCTAGTTAGACCATCTTGGATTGTATATGATGTGAAAATTAATTAAGAATTCATATAATCATCCATTAAAGAATCAGAAGATTCTTTAGTTTAAAGAATTCCCATTTGTTGCTTGTTCTCAATAAAAATTGGTTCTTAGAAACTTACTAGCTAAAGTTGAGACTTAATGTATTGCATTTCTAAAATGAATATGGGCTCATTCATCCACCATATGGATGGTTTTGATATTATATGATTTTGGTAGATGCATATACAAAATAATCACATCGTTATCAACTTGCAACCTGTCGTTTATGAGATTGCTTGTTTAAATGATTAATTTCTTATTATACAATTAAAACAATCCATCTTGCTAATATTGGTAAGTTTACATCCCAAGTTTTCAATGATTATTGCATGTCAATTGGGATAAAAGTTGAACATCTTATAACTTATGTTCACACAAAATGATTTAGCTGAATTGTTTATCAAATGCCTCCAACTAATAGCTAAACCATTACTTATGAGAATAAAACTTTCTATTTTAGCATGAGATTCATGCTTGTATTGATTTAAATGTTTTATGCATCAAGCCTATAAATTATAAATACTCCTCATTACTATTGATTTTTGGTCAAGAGTCAAATATTTCCCATTTTACAATTTTTGGATGTGTGGTATATGTTCCAACTGCTCTACCACAACGAACAAGTCATAATAAGAGATTGGGAATGTATATTTATATGAGTCTCCTTATAATACTTTTGAGCAATTAATTTGAGATTTAATTGTGACATGAGTTGTCAGTTTTCCCAAGATTAAGGGGAGAGAAAAAATAACTTGTAATGAGTTAGGGGGAGAGTAATTGAACCAGAAGTTCAATAAGGATAACTCATTACAAGTTAACTGTTAGATGTATTTACAACCTTAATGAGAATAACCAAGTGTTATATACCATCTAATATTTTAATTTGAATCAAGGTCCAGTAGGACAATCAATTAGAATAAATAATAGATTGATTAGTTCCAAAGATGAAAATTATTCTAGATGGTCATATAGTGGAGGCGGGTGCTCCAGAAGAGACCCAAGACATAACTAATAAGTAAAACTTCAGGAGAGATTCAGGTACCTGAAACTGAATTTTAAAATAATGAAAATAAGAAATCTTGATAAGTTATGTCAATTTGAGAAAATGTGGAACCAAATAATAAAAGTGTTCGACAATGATTTTGCATGCAATATTATTATTAAAATAATGAAATAAAAAGATGATCTTGAATAAATCTATTAGAAATATAGATATGGAATAAATTGATCAAAATAGAAAGACGCAACTCATGTACAATTAAATTCGTGGAGTTTTTGGACCAGTAGTCCAAATATCTAAAGGAATAAAGCCAATGAGGGTGCAAATAAAGTAGTTTTGCAAAAGCAGAATAAAAATATAAAGTTTTTCGCTAAGTACTGGTATTGATTATGAAAAGATATAATATTCTTCTGTGGTGAATGTAATAACCTTTAGATATATTATTAAATTGACAATTCATAAAAGATTTAACTTGCGTCTAATGGTTGTTGTTGCAACTTTTATAAATTACTATATAGTAAAGTTTATATTAAAATCCTTGAAGGATTTAAAATGCTAGAAGCATATTGAAATTCTTGGGAAATTATTCATTTATATGAACTGAAATAATTTGAACATATATGGTAAATTTGAGTAGTTGAAGGAGGATTATAAAATGATCAAAAATACCTATTTGCATTTTTATATAAGAATCATGATTAAAGTTTGTTATGGTTATTGTTAAGTCTCCTGAAGAGATCAAAATATATTTCTCCAAATTTCTCTCACTCGTGACTTTTAAAAGAATGGTAATATAAATACTTAGCAAATACATTCAAATAGTCATTTGAAAAATATAAATACTTAGCAAATACATTCAAATAGTCATTTGAAAAACTAGTATTCAAGATTGAATACATAGAATATGAGAAAGTATGTGATGTTTTCATGAGGGTGAGTAAATACACGTTGTACTCTTTTTCCCTTAGCTGAGGTTTTGTCCCATTGAATTTCCTGGTAAGGTTTTTATTGAGGCAACATATTATGCGTATTATAAATTGTGTACTCTTTTTCCCTCGTTAGGTTTTTATCCCACAAGGTTTTTCCTAATAAGGTTTTAATGAGGCACATTATCTACCAATGGACATCCAATGGGGAGTGTTACGAATATCTTATTAAGTGGATGTCCATCATGATCAAGATAAAGTTTTGGCATACTTTAAATTCTAATAGTTATTAGAATTAGATCTCTACTTCTTTTATACTTCTTATGCCTATAAATAGAGACTCTGATGAAGCATTGTAACCACCCTTTTGATTAATAAAGTACATTCTCCATTGCTTGTATATTTTCTTTGTTCTTTATTCTCTCCACCCCTCTTTATTTTATAATAGTTTGTAAATTTTTATTAAATTTTAAGATCAGCTTTGATGATTAAACTATAGCTTTTGTTATGAAACATCATGTGTTCAAATTTTGTAAGAAGCAAAATTTTATATATTTTATAATTATTGTGGAGTCGAATATCTAAATTTATTATTTGAAAAATAAATGCGAATCCAGATATTTGACAAATAATGATATTTAATTTAGATTTAGATTTGAATTTTAAAAGTTGGATAATTTACGGATAGTTTGCGGATTCGAATAATTTAGAATTTGTAAATATTCGTCCTGTTGTCATCCCTTAATACAAGAATGTAATTGGAATGATATTTTAATTTAAAATTCAACCAAAACTTTTTAAAAAGTAAAATTAATTTGAAATTTAACTCATAATTTATGAAAAATTAAAAAAATCTTTATTAAAATTTTAAACACATAGATTGGAGATATTTGGAACAATTAACTTATAAATTATTAGAAAAAGTATGTTTTATTCTTTTTAAGGTTTTCTTAAAACATTTAATTTTTTATTTTTGACTAATCTTTTCATAATTTTTGAAATTATAATTTTATTTGTAATTTTTTTTAATTTTTATAATTTTTAAATTATTTACTAGTATAGCATGTAAAACAAAATAATTCTACATTAGCAATGAAAGGTAAATGTTGAATTTGTTGCTAATGAAAGAGTAGAGAACAAATTAAATAAATGTGTAAAAATGAAAAATTAAATTTGTTATCATGATTTATATATATAATTCCAAAGTAAATATTTAACTACACAATTTTAATGAAAAACTATTTTGCTCATTTGTATAACGTACAATTTGAATTGTTAAGAATGGTAATATGAAATTTGATCCAACACGTAATATCATATATGAACTTATTTTATGATTTTATACATGAAATTTTAATTTGATAAAAATACGTTCATAATAAAAAATAAATATAATTTTATGTTGATATATTGCATACATAAACAATTATATTAATCCAATGTGAAAATAATTATATATATTCATTTATTTAAATGTGTACAACAGAATCAAAAGAAAAGTTTTATATATATATGAACCAAAATTTAAATTTCATGCATATAATTGCACCAAATAAAAATTCATGTATCAAATTGCACATTGAATCAAAGTTCATATACAAATTTGATATTTATCCCCTCGTAATAATATAATTTACTTTGGATGTAGAGGGTATTTTAGATATTTTTCAACTAAATTAATGTTTGATTGATTTGTAACATCAATTTAATTAAAAACTTAAATATTGTATGGATAGATAACTTACTTCTTATGTAGTAAATATTTAATTATTTCTCAACTAAAGTGATGCTCAGTTGAATTATAACACTAATTTAATTTTAAAAAATATTAGTTAAATGTTGTAACATACAGGCGAACACCAAATTTGACTTCTCAAAAGCCACTCGTTGTGCATGTCTTTTACATTCACATGCCAATTCATAAAAACTAATATTATTAAACCATTATTTATAGTGTAACACCCCTTGCCCGACCCAATTGTCGGGTTCGAGCTACAGGATGCCACATCCATTGTAGGAACAACTATTGTAAAATAAATCATAATTAAAACACTCAAACACTATTCATGCTATAAACACTTTCATGTTACGGTATATAATCAATTCTAAGCCTTGATCAATCTTCTGAAAGCTCGAAAGACGAACCAAGTGCGAAACAATTCTAACATAAGAAGTCACAAGGAATTCAAGTGGGTGTCGCGACTTCTAAGGTCGGGTGTCGTGACAACAGAGGCAATTCAGATGAGGACTCAAATGTAAATATTTCAAACTATAGGGATGTTTTGACATTGAGTTCAAAGTCACGACTCCCAACATTGGCGTTGTGACTCCAAAGATAGTAGTCCGAGCTTTAGCTTGAGCACAAATTATACCATGTATATCATATAAATCTTCATACCATTTTATTAAGTCTAAATTCAAGCATTATATACCATTCTTTACAATCAAAATTACTTGACCTATGTACATGACTTATACAACACCTAAGTACATGCCACTTTTAAAAGAAAGATTACATCACCAATTTTGTGCTGAAGCCGGGATTGCTTTGGATGCTGATCCAAGACTCTAGACTTCTACTGACTTGCACACGGAAACAACCGTACGCTGAGTATTTCATACTCAGTGGTATTACCATAATTCAAACTATATAATTTTAATGAATTTATCATCAACTTGTAATATAGTAAATCATAAGAACAAATTCTACATTCAATTTAATATCTTATTTATAACAATTTATCAACAATTTATCAACAACTATCATATATCAACACTTTGCACTTTGATCAATTCATGAACCTTTAGGTTCATGCTTTCCAATCTCATATCTCAAATTCAATTCACATAACAATTCATAATTTCTCTTTCTTATACTTTCAATTATTCAATCGATCAAATTCTTTCGATTTTCTCATTTCACTTATTTACCCTATTAACAAACTCGAACCTTGGCGGATATGCGGATCCAAAAAACACACCAGTACGGCATATTGTGCCTAAAATAGTACTCAGTATCTGATCAATATATCAGAAGCAGTATACGACACATAAAGTGCCTGAAACGACACACGAGGTGCCTAATACGACACATAAAGTGCCTAATCGGCAAAGCCGATAAATCCCCGTACTCTTCTAATCCTATGGCATGCCAACTACATCCGACTCAGCCCAACTAGTTAATAGGGTATTCAAATAATTTCTCAGTTTCAATTTCACTTTCATATCGAATTCAATTTCATTTCAATGTACAATTCAATTCAATACACTTTCCATATCCTTTCATATGCAATTCACATATACTATTTAATTCAATACACTTTCTTTCTAATCCACATGTAATTCACAATACACTTACCTCATAATTCACTTACCAATTACTTTAATCTAAATATAACATTTAAATATAATAATTTGAATTGTAGTAATACAAACCGTGATTAGCTTGATTACTCCTCGATAACCTTTTCTTTTCCTTTCGATGCCGATGCCTCAGGTTCTTTGCTAGCTACAAAAATTAAAATAATTTATACTATTAATACAACACTAATTTATATTGAATAATTGAATTTCTATTCAATTTCTACCTTATTTTCAATTTGATCCTAACTAAGTCCACTTACTTTTCTAACTCAATTCATACTTTATTTCTACTCAATTTTCTATCATATTCAACATAAATATCCAATGTTCATGATAAAACCTTAATTTCAAATTTCTTTCAATTTAGTCCTTCAAACACAAAACTTATAGATTACTTTACAATTTAATCCTTTAATAAATTCTAAATAAGAATTCTATCAATTTAATCCCTAATTCAATCATTTGTTCAACATGAACTATACTAAAAAACCTAAGAACTTTCAAAATCTCAACTTAATTTCTACAAAACTTTCTTCTAAAATTTCTAAAACATCAAAATTAAAAGAAAAGGGCTTAATTGACTTACTAATTAAAGCTTAAAGCTTCAAAACCCTAGTTATCCCTCTTCTTTTTCTTTCCCCTTTTCTTCCTTTCTTTCCCGTTTGCTATCCTGTTCTTATTCTTTGCTTTGTTTCTTTTTCTTTTATGTTTATTTACTTTATTTCACATATATATATATATATATATATATATATTAGTTAATAATATTAATAATAATAATACATTATAATAATAATATAATATAATAATATTTAATTCATAAATATCTTTTACTTAAATTATAAGAAAATATTTTATTTTATTACAAGTGTATTTATATATATTTTACACATGTACCATTAACCATTATACAATTGTCTTCATTTTAATTTATTTTAATAATAATAATAATAATAAAGATGATCATAATTTAATAATTTAATATAAAATTATAATAATAATTATAATAAATATCTATTTAATAACAAATACATATATCACAATTGTACATATTAATATTTTTACATTTGTATATTATCATGACCATCCATTTGTCTTTCTTTTATTTATTTATCATACAAAAATCTTATAATATAATTATTTAATTAATAAATGTCTTTTAACTTAAATTTTAAGTAAATAAATAATTATAATACAAGTGTGTATATATATATTATTACACTTGTACCATCTTATCACCATGCACTTGTCTTAATTTATTTTATTTCATAATATAATAATAATATTTAATATAATTTATAGTTTAATAAAATAATAATAAAAATAACTAATTAATTAATAAGTAAATATCTAAGAAAAATCTTAGATTTTTCAAGTGTTTGCTGCCTCAACTATTAGAAATGGCTTATTTGCCATTTTGGTCCTCCTTTCTTTCTATTAATCTATAATTCAACTTTTGCCCCTTATTCAATTTAATCTTTTTTTCCTAATTACTCTTAATTAAGCTAAATTCACCTAATTAAAACTTAATTAAACACACCACTAAACTTATAAATATTCCTAATAATTATTTACTAATTCGGTTTTCTAAGATTGAGGCCTGATATTGCACTTTTCTGATGCCCGTGAATTTTGGGTCATTACAATTACATTCAACCAATTCCAAGCATTCAATCTAATATAACTTCTAATTGACTACCAAACATGCCAAATCAACTTATATAAGTTCAATCTATTCAATCTTATCTTTGATCATTCCAAACCATCATTTATCATACCAATTCATATTCAAAATTGTCATTTAAATACCATTCAACATGTTGTAACACATTACCAAATCAAACATATACAAATTGGCATTATTTTACACAAAATCAAGCATTAACCAAAGTTTCAAACCAAACTAACATTTTAAAGTTAATATAGCAACACCTATGTACATGCCACATAATCGAGTCTAATAATGATCAAAAGACTACCGAGTCTATGGTAGGATAGTGTGAGCTTCGGGACGATATGCTCGATACGTTCTGCAAGTTAGCAATCTACAAAGAAAAAGGAAACAACAAGGAAGCATATTGAATGCTTAGTAAGTCTATATGAAATTACTTAACTTACCTTGATAATTTAACAATTGTGTAGTTAAAACACATTGGAAATAAGTATGGAATCCCTTTTGCATCTTATACTTTCATATGCAATTCAACAAATACATCAAATAAGTTAGTTCATTGGCATATGATGAACTTATACTTCAATGATATAGACATATATCATTCCATCTTACATTATGTACAAACTAATTCATATTCAAATTGCAAACATGAATAATTCTATTTGCATACGTTAATTTCAACCATTTCGTTTCCATTCAATACGTTTTCATTTCTGTTTTCGCCTGAAAAACTCTAGTAAACTACACTTAGATACATGGTACTGATTTGCTTACATAAGCTAACATATTTGGGCTACTCACAAAAGCTTTAGAAAATCTGCAACACATGTTGGATCTTAAGCTATCTTATTAATCCCTAATCAAACACCTGTTTTCCTTTTTGGGACCTTAATGACATGTCATTCGTATCCTAATCATTTACTTAAGTTCACACAGGCACCGTTACTATTTCTGTATCATTTCAAACCTTGTAACATCATCATATACATATCATCCTATCATATAATAGTTCACGTCCATTCAATACCATATATCTATTCGAATTTGTCATTTAGTTCATATTTTACGATTTAGTCAATTTGATGTCAAAAGACATTATATTTGCAACACCCTTAACTCGTATCCGTCGCCAAAATAGGGTTACGAGGCATTACCAAAATTTACAAAATAAATATACATAGTTCAAATAATTTTACTATTCATATCCGAGATTAATCAAATTGTCCCTTAATTGGACCCTCAAGACCCAATTTAAATATTAGAATCAAGTCGGGATTAAATCGAAATCTCAAATAATTTTTCGCAAAATTTTAAAATTTTCTTAGGTACAGGCACACACGCCCCTGTGGTCAGGCCGTGTGGCTCACACGGTTAAATGACCCGCCCATGTCTTAGGCCGTGTGATACCTGAGTAGGGCACACGTTAATGTCCCTAACCCGTGTAACTCTCTGACTTGTAATTTATTTAGGTGCAAGGGTTACACGGCCAAGTCACACACCCGTATGCTAGACCATGTTCTTGACACGGCTGAGACACGCGCACATGTCTCTGCCCGTGTGTTAATTTCTGAGTATTCTATTTCTCAAATTTAAGATGCAGGGGACACATAGCCAGAACACACACCCATATGCTAGGCCGTGTGTCACACACAGTCAAGACACACACCCGTGTGTCTACCCGTATGGACAAAATAAGGCCAATTTCCAAGCCTTATTTGTAACAGCCCGAATTAGGGCCTAGTCTGAATAGTGGTTGCGAGACCACAAATCTGAGGTTAAAATATTTATTCCGATTGAGTTTTAAGGTTTATTTAGTGATTTAATACTTGTGTGAAAACTTGATAGAGAAAATTTATTGTTTTGGTATCCAATTTGAAAAGTTGGACTAAATTGCAAAAGGTGAAAAATGTGTGTTTTATTCTATAAAGGTGGTTGATTGAAATGGGTTGTTAAAGTGGAGGTCCTTATAGGGTAATTAAACCATTTTATTTGAGTTTGAACAAAAATACCCATAGAAGGGAAAAAAATTTAAAGAAGGGCATAAGGGGCATTTTGGTCATTTGGATAATTAAAGAAATAAAAAGGGAAAATAAGTCAAAATTGTTGTCCATCTTCTCCCCCTTGTGTCGAAATTTGGAGGACTCCATAGCTAGGGTTTTGCCAACTTTTCAAGCTCAAAGTAAGTGACTCCTAGCCCCATTTTTAATGCTCTTCATATTTTTAATATTCTCATAGCTTGATTTAGCTATTTCTACCACTATTTCAAGCTAGGGTTGATGTTTAAAATTTTACCCATGAATGCCATACTTGTATTTTGATGTCTAGTGGTAGAATATGAAAGTCTGAAGTATGGTGAACATCGTTTACTAGTTGATTTTTGGTGAAATAGCCAAAGAGGACTTGATTGTAAAAGGTGAAATATTGTGGGTGTAAAATGCAAAATAGTGGAAATTGTGGGCTGTTATAAGAGGGAATATGAATCGACTAGGCTTTGTTGTGTGAAAAATGAACACATTTCATTTTACGAGCCTAAAGACTAAAGTGTAAAAATTGAGAAAGTTAGGGGCTAAATTGAAAAAATTACCATAGAATGATTTTGAACTAAATTGAGTAATATGTGTATTAAACGAGTTAAATGTGTCATTATAGATCAAGAGGAATGTGGAATCGACCTTGATCGGGGCAAAGGGAAGGTTTTAGACTAGTTTGCAAATTGAGACATTTTACACCGAGATAAGTTTATATGTAAATGATACCTCCATTTATTGATGTTTTTACTTGTGGATGCCTTATATGAAATATGATTGAATATCATTAACATTGGATGGAAATATGAAAAGTAAGGATACGGATAAATTCCGTGAAATATTGATGAATGTGGGCTATGTGTGAAACCACTGAGTAATTGTTGAAATTGATGAGCTAAGTGTGAATTTCCTTGTTGACTGTAAATATTGATGGGCTAAGTGTGAAACTATCGTGAATTATTAATAAAGGTGGGTTATGTGCGAAACCACCGTGAATTATTAATATTGGTGGGCTAAATGCGAAACCACCTTATTATCGTTAAAATGAATGATTATGTGCAATTTAATTGTATGGATTACTATATGGAAGTGTATGTTGAGAAATTATCTAAGTGAAATTATGGGTATTGTTGTGATGAGTAAGTACAGGGAATGAATGTGGTTATGTATGAGCTTTGTGCGTACTATATGTTGAGGATGTTGGGTAAGATGTGAGACGAGTAAGTGAAATTGCAAATTTGAATTATTGGCATAGTTTAGCTATATTTTGAATGCTAAGTGTGTGGTTATGGTGTTTATTGTTTGCATATAGACTTACTAAGCTCAAAGCTTACTCCCCTTTCTTTTCTCTTGTCCTATAGATTAGCCAAGTCAGCTCGGGACACGCAAGACGTCGGAGGATCATCCACACTATCAACACTTTTTGGGTATATTGATCTTTACATTGAGTTATGACATGTATAGGACTTGGTCAGTTTGTAAGTGTCATAATTTGTTGGGCTATAATGTAACCCTATGTTTTTTTTTTGCATTATCTTTTGTATAAGGCCATGAGATATGGCTAATATTGATTATGCTATAATCATATCTTGAGGTATTTCATGAATGAGTTTGATTGCCTATGTGGGATGTATGCTAATATAAAATTGATGTATGGAAATGTGATGAGTAAATAGTTGTTTACATGCATGATGTTTGGGCAATGTGTGTGAGGTTAGATTGAATTGTGAATGTGTGGATTGTGGATAAATTGATGTGTGCTTATACCATGTAGTGTATTGGCAAGATTGGTATAAGTTTGTTTGTGTTTCAGGGTGGCAAAAGGCTTGGTAAATAGCCTTAAATTTGTCCACACGGGTAGACACATAGGCGTGTGTCTAGGCCGTGTGTGACACACGGTCTGCCCTATGGGCGTGTAGTCTGGCCGTGTGTCCCCTGCATGAAATTTGAGAAAAATTAAGTACATCACATTGGCTAGCACACGGGCGTGTGGCCTGGCCGTGTGACCTAAAATGTATGCTGACGTCATAAACAGAATGTCTAGGTTTTTACACACGGGCAGAGACATAGGCGTGTGTCTTAGCTGTATGAAGGACACGGCCTAGGACACAGGTGTGTGCTCGGCCATATGAAAACCCCTATAGGTTCAAAATGAAAAATAAAATCCACACGGGCTAGGACATGGGTGTGTGTGACCACATGGCCTACCTATACTGGCGTGTCCCTATACCACACGGGCGTGTGCCCTGTTTTGTATAAAATTTTCTAAAATTTTTCTAAAGTTCTAGGTTTGGTCTCGGACCACCCTCAAAGTATGTTTTGGGCCTCGTAGGCCCATAATAGGGACAATTGGTGTATGACTCGGAAATGATTGGTTGTACATGTTATTGTTCGATAATGCCTCGTACTGTGACAACCCTATTTTGGCCCTAATTGGGAAAGTGGTTTCGGAACCACAAAACCGAGTCAGAAATTTTAAAAATAAATAAATATTATTTTTAGTATTTTTATTATGTGAATTGCTTATTGTGAAAATTTGGTGTTTTAATTTTGTCATTCGAATGTCAATTATTAAATAATGGCTTAATTGCAAAAAGAGGAAAATTAGAGGGACATTATGCAAGTGCCAAATTGTGAGTGTTCTTTTAATAGGGAGTACTTGCATGACAATTAGACCATTCTTGGTATATTGGCCGGCAAGGTGGTTAAATGATGGATAATATATGTCAATTATAATAATATATAATAGGTAATGGTTTTATATTATGAATTATATAAAATATGTTATAATAAAAGTTAGTGGGGGTGATAAAAACAAAGCCAAAACCACTTTGTTCTTATGTTTGTTTTTGCCGAAACTTAACTAAAGAAGAAGAGCAAGGCATTCGGCCATGGTTGAGCTTAATTGAAGGTAAGTTCATGTGAAATTTTGCAAGTTGTTTTTGAAATTGAGTTGGTTTAAAAGCTCTTGTCAAGACCCATGGTTTAAATTCATGAATTATTGAACATGTGTGCATTCGGCAATTTGTTAAATTGTGACAATTTGATATCTTTTGAAAGGTGTTGTTTTGATGCTAAATTTGCTTATATGATGGCCGAATGAATGTATTGTTAATGAATGATTAAGTTGAATCCTTTGTTAAGAGGTATGAAGTTGAAGTTGCCGTATATATATGCTTTTGGGAAAATAAATTTGTTTTTACATAAATTAAGCATGTTCTTATTAAATTGAGCTTTGATTTGATGAAAATTGGTGATAAAATGCATATGTGAATTAGATGTTAAATAAGCATCGATTTGTGAGCTTGAAATGTCCTTGATTGCCGAATGTGAGCTTGGTGATAGCTAAGTAGTGGTTGTGTTTTAATTAGTAATTAGGGGGTTTTGAAATGTACATTTGTGATTATGTTTAATACTATGCTTTTGGTCGTCAACAAGGGGATTCGGTCCTAGCTTGTATGCATGTAAAATTGGAGTTGGATACTTTAAAGGATAAATTATAAGTATATGCATTTGGTTAAGATGGATTGATGTAAAACGTTTAGCTAAATGCTAGAAAATGAGATTTGAATGTTAATCTATGCTAGTATATTTGGTCGAATGATATTTTAGTGAATGAAATGAGTAATGTTTGCGTTTTAAAATAATTGTGGACATGACTAATGTGTTATCTTGTAAATTGATATATGTGTTTTAAATGAGATTTGATAATCGGCAAAAGTGATTAATATGTATTTAGATATGTATAAATATTCAGATGATACTTTATATTGGAAAAGAATGCTTGGATGTTAACTTTTATACTATATCATATTACCGAAAGAAATCAAAGCTTGATGAATATAGTTGTGATATGTGAAACTTATAAGTACATGACCTTGATAAGTGTTTTCTTCTGTTTTGGGATTTATAATACATTTGAGTGTGTAAATGTCTAAAGTGATATTCGGGTATGGCAAATAGTAGTTGACTAAGGTGATTAATATGTATCCTATATTTATGTGTGAATGATGCTTCATAAGAAGAAATAAGTAAAGTTGTTTGTCACAAATTTGTTAAGGAAATGGTTTAATATGATGATAATAAGGAGGTCGATAATGATTTGTAATGTGTATAACTTCTACTATGATTTATGTGTGTTAGTCGGAAATAACTTCAAATAAAATGAATGATGTTATTATATTTTAATTGGTAATTGCCGAATGTGACCTAGACATAGCAAGTGGTAATTGTTATGATTTGAGGGTAATGGCCGTTTGTGATTAATGAAAAGTAGATGATATTAAAAGTTAGTTAAATGTGGTTAATAAGACCCAATTCGTTTTCTTACTGCATTCGACCAAGGGTATGAACAATTGAGTAGTAACAAGTTAAAATTTGTTTAATTTAGCTTTAGGGCAAAGAGAGCCAAATTCGGATAGGGGAAAAGCTAAACTAACTGAATAGCCGATCTGTAGTCGTTCGACGACATTCGAGGTAAGTTCTTAAGTACTTGAGTTTGATTCTTTTGTAAGTTTAAATAATTAAACATAAGTTATACTTGTTATAACATAAGCTATCATAAAAATGTGATCTTCTTATTATGTATGTGCATGATGCCGAAATTAAGAATGGCTTGAAGGAATTAGACAATATGCTTTGGTCAATTGTAATTTGCAAAATAAAGGTAAGTGTCTATATTGCTTTATGACCGAATATCAACTTATGATATTGGAAGTGAAGGTTCGATATATGTAAAAGCCGAATAGCAAATTTTTGAAATGAATAAATGTTTGGATGGTTGGTGTTATTTTTAAATGAGGCTAAGAATAAATTGTAATGGTTGACATGTATATATATATGTGTTTACAAAGCTGAATAAAAGTATGAAATACATTTGGAGTATTGATATGTAATGTGATTTGCTGAATGTGTTATTAAATAAAATATGGTGAAGTATATTCGGATATTTGAGATGTGTATGCATGAGAGGTTATATTTTGATTCATGATTTTATGTGTATAGGCGAAATATATATGTAATCTATTAGAGATGGATTTGATGTGCAGTATATGCTTTGATAATGTTATATATGTATGATGTTTTATAGACTTGGTTAAGTCATTTTGATGTGTAATAACGAGTGGAAATGGGCACTATGTGTGCGAATGAATACGAGCACAATGTGTGCGAGATCAGTTGTTTGGGCACTAAGTGTGCGAAATGATTCAAGGCAATATGCCAGTGATGTGATTCAGGTTTATACCTAGCAGGCTAAATGCCGGTGAATGAGTTCAGACTTAAAAGTCTAGCAGGCTTTGTGCCGGTGATATACTCAGGTTTATACCTAGCAGGCTAAATGCCGGTGAATGACTTCAGACTTAAAAGTCTAGCAGGCTTTGTGCCGGTGATATACTCAGGTTTATACCTAGCAGGCTAAATGCAGGTGAATAAGTTCAGATTTAAAAGTCTAGCAGGCTTTGTGTCGGTGATATACTCAGGTTTATACCTAGCAGGCTAAATGCCGGTGAATGAGTTCAGATTTAAAAGTCTAGCAGGCTTTGTGCCGGTGATATACTCAGGTTTATACCTAGTAGGCTAAATGCCGGTGAATGAGTTCAGATTTAAAAGTCTAGCAGGCTTTGTGCTGGTGATATACTCAGGTTTATACCTAGCAGGCTGACTTGCCGGTGAATTTATAAGTGAATAAGATTTTGAGGTTCTGTGCCATAATGTCAAGTGAACTCATATAATGCACTAGGTGGCCCAGGTATGTACAACTTGCTCCCTAATTTGTGAGAATGATCTAAATAGAATTTTGGATGTGGAATTGGGAAGCTTCTATGAGATTGATATATATATATATATATATATATATATATATGTGTACATACATGTATTCGGCCATTGTGAAATTTTAATACATGGAAGTATAAGTACATATATGATTATGATTATTGAAATTACAAGTGGTTATGGTGCTTTGAAATAACTCTGTTAAATTAAATCAAGGAATGACGATGTGTGAATCAACTTTTGTGATTTTGTGATTTCGCAATTTGAAGAAATGAAATGCAATTAAAAAGGCGTATAATGTTGTTATACATATTCGGCCAAGTGGTAGTATGCTTGGATGATATAATATGTGAATTTGGTTATTCGTTTAAGTTTTGTGCATACATATGAGAAGTTGTTTAAATTTACTTGAAACTTACTAAGCTAATTAGCTTACTTCGAGTGTCTTTGTGTTTTGTTTTATAGATCTCGTTTGAAAGCTACGGGCTTGGGGATTCAAGTTCAAAGTCATCCACACTACCGACACTGTTTTGGTACTTTTGAAAGTCTATGTTTTAAAAGATGGCATGTATAGGCTTAACTCCTTTTCGAAACAAGTTATATTTCGACTATGTATATGTTAAAGCCATGCGAAGATGGCTTATTTATTTTGTTTAGTAAAGTCACATAGTTGAACTAATGGTTGTGAAAATTTTTTGGTTAAAGTGGTTTATTCGGTTGTGGTATATATATATAAATATATACATATATGCATATTCGGTGGTAGTATAATTATTTCATTATCAAGAATGATAAGTGTTTCTTTTGTCCTGAATTTATTGTATGATAATGTAGGTTACCATTGTGCCTAGACTTATAGATAACTTGAATTATTAATGCTCATCTTATTGTTAAATGTATAAGTAGGTTGAATTGAATGTTCGGAGGTTGTTTTTCGTAAGGTAATACCTAGTAGCCTTATTCCGGGGACAGATGAGGGTTATAGGGTGTTACACGTACCCTGTTCCGGCATTGGATACGGGTAAGGGGTATTACATTATTTCTCACCCATTTAGTCTTTTACCTACACCAACACTTAAAAACATTCAATAACCAATTCAAAACATTTAACTAAGCCTTAACTAGATTTTGTATATAATATATCAACTCATATAGTTATCTAAACTTACAAATCAACCATTCATACCTATAGGCATGTTCATTAATTTTATACCATTCTTAACCATCATCCTTATGCCTATATCATCTCATTATTTTTCCATTTCAAACACATATCAAGCATGTTAAACCATAATTATATGTAACCCAAAAATATGCCAAATATAAGCCATACCAATGGCTAGTTACAAATAAAATATTTATAAGCCAACATTGGCTAATCAACCTATACATGCCATTATATCCATAATTGATTTACCATATATATCGAATGGGCCAATGGATAGTGTGAGTGATCTTCACCAAGTTTCCAATCCAACAAGCTTCCGACTATAGAACAGGAAAAATAAAACTGAGTAAGCATATAATGCTTAGTAAGTTCGCATAACTTGGTAATTAACTTACCATTTTTTTTATATTCAATATAAACATGCAAAGCACAATCAATCAATTTGATCACGAGCCCTAGCACATGTTATCATCACCATTGTTAGTTATATATTATATACAAATATCATAAACATGTATAGGCTCAACACTCATCAGATTTACATGTACAAATATTTTCCACACCTTGTATTCATATAATGTATACAAATCATAAAACATACAATTTACTAACATTTCCTGCTAAACACAATTTCAAATGCTAAATTCACTTGATTGAGCTCAATATCTATAATTACATAAATTCCATCACTTTGATCCATATGACTCTCACTTATCTTTGTCAAAATGGAGAACGTCTTACGAAATTGAGTACTTCGTTTATCTGATGCCATAGTCTAACTATGGTCTTACACATATATTGCCATGGCCTTGCCATGGTCTTACTCTCGTATTGTCATAACCCAGTTATGGTATTATCATTAGGATGTCATAGTCCAACTATAGTCTTATACCTATTCACTTACTACCATGGTTCAACCATAGTCTTACGTTCACTGATGTTCATTGATATACACTGAGGTTCATTAATGTTCACTGATATTCACTGAGGTTCACTGATGCCATAGCCCAGCTATGGTCTTACATCTTCACTATGCCATGGTACCACCATGGTCTTATCCGTCAATTCGTCACTTTTCACTGGACAATCGTAATCAATTCTGTGTTATATCTAATTTGAACATTTAATTCAATTTTTATACTTTTACAATATTCATAATTCAATACTGAACATATGAAATATTACATTATACCATTCTTAAAATTAACAAATAATCATTAAAATTCAACCATATGAACTTATAAACAGAACGTTCATAAAGCGTAGGTGTGTCTACAACATATGCAGGACACTACCATTTCAAGAAACAGAACCTTGTATCCAATCGACTTTCATTCATTCAAATGGAATTTGACATTTATCAAGTATTTCTGGATATGTGATCATTTCACATATTTATCACATTTATGGAATCATTTAACGTTTATCAAGCAATATCGGATACTCAATCTATTTCTTATACATAACAATTATACAATTCACATATACAACACTTAATTTAAACATGTATGTATAACATTTTTCATTTAAACGAGACTTAACTATCATCAAGTATAGTCAAGCATGTGATCAATTTATACATAAAGCATTCATACAATTCACACTTACAACATTTATTTCAAGCATAAAATATACTAAATTGAGTTACACGAACTTACCTCAACAAATGTTCGTGCACATAATATCTATTAATCTGTAATTTCCCTTTTTCCTCGTTCTAACTCCAAATTTGGTCTATCTGGATCTATGTAAATAAATTTAACATCAATTCATGTCATTTTAATTCAATTCACAGCTTTGGAAAATTACCATTTTGCCCCTAACTTTTTAATAAATGACGATTTCGTCCCTAGGCTCGGAAAATGAAATTCATGCAATTTATTCCTTGTTCCAAGCCTAAATAATTTCATACATATCAATAGCAGCCCATAGATTCCATGAAATTTTATAATTTTCCATAAATTCAACACTTTTCAATTTAATCCCTAAAACATGATTTCACCCAAAATTCTTTAATAAAACACCTTTAAACATCCATTAACATCTCAATTTAATCATAAAATATCTAAAACCATATGAACTTATCAATGGTATCTTTCCAAACTTTCAACAAAATAAAAAACTAATGAAATAGTAAGTTGGACCTAATTGTAAAAGTCCCAAAACATAAAAAATTTAAGGAAAAAGCAAGAATTAAACTTACATGGAGCTAAAATATGAAAAACCAGCTTGAACCCTCTTCAATGGATGTTTTTCAGCTGAAAATGACGATGATTTTATCTAGAATTTCAATTTTTCTTTTATTTCACTTAATTTGGCAAATTTGCCCTTATTTCACAAAAAATCTCAGATTTTTCTAAGCTATGCCATCTCAGCCACTTAAAATGGGTCCATTTTCCCTTTTAGTCCTGCCTTATTTAATTTTTAAGCTATTTAATCACTTTAGCAAGTTTTACACCTTTTTCAATTTAGTCCTTTTTATTCAATTAACTATCAAAACGTTAAAATTTTCTGACAAAACTTTAATACTACCATATTGACACTCCGTAAATATTAATAAAAATATTTACGGCTCGGTTTATAATACTGAGGTCTCGATACCTCTTTTTCTCAATTACTTGACCAAATAAATCTTTATAAACATAATTTACTGTTTCAAAAATCTTTTTAAAAACCACATTTAACTCATAAATATTAAATAATATAATTTATGAGTTTATTTGTCGGATTTGGTGGTCTCGAACCACTGTTTTCGACATCACTGAAATTTGGGCTATTACAATATTCAAAACAATTCAAACAAGAACACAAAACATTACAATACAAACATATTATGAATTAATAAAGTAAGTCTCATATGAACTAACCTGGCAAAAACAACAACAAGCCAGACATCAATAACTGAAATGCAATTTTATATTTTCCTCAATTATCCTCTGATTGATTCAATTCTTGATCTATATGATAATCCATTTCAAATTATCAATTCCAAATATCTTATTTCATCCTATTATAAGCATAAGTAAGTTCAATTTTACTTTTTGAATGTTCCTTAAAATTTTACATTTTATTCAATTTAATCCCTAAAACTGATATTGCGATAACTTTCAAATTTGAGCTTCGATTTTGAAACCAATATCAATTTCTTCCTTCCATAACCCTATATTATAAAAAATTATAGAAATATTATACCAATTTAGAAATTCATGCATTTTAGTCCCTATGTTCAAAAACTAGAGATTAAACTTTACAAAATAGTCCTTTTTCACTTCTAAGCTTAAAATCTAACTATTTAGTACCAAAAACTTTAAGAAATCAACAATGGAAACTTTTGAAAACTTTAATATTTTTACAAATTGATACACGAGCTAGCTAAATCAAGTTTCTAAGACCTAAAAAACATAAATATTACAAGACACTGACTAAATCAAACTTTCCTATGGATGGTTAAAATCTTTAAAACATAAAACCCTATTTTTCCCTTTTCAAATCGTGAAGAAGATGAAGATGATAAGAAATGGCTTTAATTTCTTTTTAATTTTTGTTTATATAGTTTAATTAGTTATTAATTAGAATTAACTTAATTAACCTAACCTTAACTTTAATTAATAATTTTGGTGGGTTACAACTATTCCCCACCACCGATTAACATAATTGGAAGAGTCCAATTGCTCAACTAGTTCTTCAATTAATTAAAATTTTATAGTGATTTATTTTTACTATTTTTACAATTTAACCTTTGTACCTTAATTAACTATTCGATTGACAAAATTAAGGGACCAAACTTTAATTAAACTTTATACTAACCTTGTTAATATTAAATAATAATATCTACGGACTCGAATATTGAAAATAGGGCTCTGAAACCACCGTTTTTGACACCACTAAAAAATGGTTTGTTACATATAGTTTGTAAAAAAAAAGACTAATATATGGACTTGGGGATAATGTATATTTTTATTAGTAATAATTATAAAAAAAATGGTAAATTTAAGTTTTTGTTTTGCTCATTTATCTAAAAAGAGTTACAATTTAGTCATTGACATTTTTCAAATTGTCTTTTTTTATCACCCAACCATTAAGCTACTAATGATGACACTTTTTTTATTGGTATAATAATAATTTTAATCGTCAATTTTTATAGTGTATGTTAATTTTAACTTGATTATATATAAAATGATTTGAAAATTAGAATTCTTTTTAAAACTTTAGAAATTTCCAAAAATAAATAGAAAATTTAAAATTTTGAATAAAAATAGATAAAAAATTGGAAAATAGATGAAGTGTGAGAAAATAAGGGAAAATTGTTTTTCATTATAAGAGAAGAAAAAGAAAAAGATTTGGAATATAATTTGTTTTTATGATTTGTGTTACGAAAAATAATTTAAATTTTGAATTGAGCTTGAAAAAAAAAAATTTTTTTTATATGTTTTGTATTTTTTTTGGCTAAACAAATAATGACATTATAGTCAATTTCATAAGTTTCTATTATATCCATTCTGGAAGATGCTCTTTAGACTTAGAAATATTATTAATTTGGTTTTATTTTGTTTTTACTTCATTATTGAATTCTATTGAATGGTTATTTTCATTTTTATGTCTCAATTGTCAATGATCGTGAGCTTTACTGCAATAGAATCTTTAGTTTTCTTGTATGAACATTAATTTTTAATCATATTTAAGTTTTATATCATATGAATATTATGTTAAGATTTTTAACTTGATTTTTTTTAATTTTTATTTTTCATGATTTTATGGCAATATTGAAGATTTGTTGTTGTAATAACCTAGTAAGAACTTGAATTTTTATATAGATTTTTTTAATTTTTTAAGTAATTTTGAGTTTTTTAATTTATTTATATAGAATTAGGGTTAAATTAATAAAAAAAGTATAAAATTTAAGGACTAAAATTGTTATTATACCAATTAAAAATGTGTCACCATTCTGTGACTAAAAAAACAATTCCGAATGCATTAGTGGTGAAATTGTAACTTTTCTAATTAAGTGATTAAAACAAAAAATGACTCATAATTGAGTGACTAATAATATAATTTATCCAAAAAATTGACTCATATTTATTTTTATTTTTTATCCAAACAAAATTACTCAAATTTTTTTATTTGTAGGAATTTAAGTATTTATATTCTACAAAAACCAAAAATTTAATTTATATTTTCTTTGCAAAAGCATAGCCTTCAAGCACTCATTTACTAATTTATTGCATATAAACTGCTAATTTTTTTGTATAAACTTGTTGATTCCCAACTTACAACTTAACGAGGATTAAGTTCTCAATTTTTATAAAATATGATGACTAAATTCTGATAAATTAAAATAAAAAGAAGTATTTTTTTAGAAAACAAAGTAAAAAGAAGAAATAATTTGAAGCAAAGTAGTTTACCTAAAAGCAACCATTTTCAGGCATGAAGAGACGTTTGTGATTGGCTCCATTATATATATAGCCATTCGCTGATAAGGTTAGGTTATACATATAAATAGAGAGAGACAAGTTAGCCCAGTTTCTTCTCTCACTTCCCTTACAACTCCACAAAATTATCGGATCTTGTTATTACCATTTTCAATTTCACTTCCCCTAAATATAAATGATTCAATATTTACAACTTCACCTTATTGATGTGACCATTTCGGGTTTTTTACCAAAGAAGTATAAAAAAATTAAAAAATTCGAAAATAATACACCTAAAAAACTAATTACGGAAATGGTATGGGTAGGGTGGTCACGCCACTCTGATAGGCGGCACCACCCTACAGTAAAAAAAAACTCTGAAAACGAAAAAAAAAGCTGAAAACAAAAAATAAAAATAAAAAAATAGGTCATGTGGGTGGCAGAGGCAGCACCAGTGTTGCCTCTGGCAGAGGCGGCACCAGTGCCCAGACTTTTCAGGCCGATTTGACCCCTCATGCAGTGGGGTTTTGTTTTTTTGTTTGGGGGACCATAATATATGGTCCCCAAGGCTTGAGTCTCATTTCGGGAGCAAAGAAGGAGAAGAAGAAAAAGAAAAGAAGGAGAAGAAGGAAAGAAGAGAAGAAGAAGAAAGAAAAAGAAAGGGAGGAGGAGGAGAAGGAGGCCGGCCCTTGAGAGAAGAAAAAAGAAAAAGAGAAGGAGAAGAAGAGGGAAGGAAAAAGAAGGAAAAAAAAAGGTAAATCTTTCTTTTATAAATTTGAGTAATTAATGTTAGTTTAAGTTATTTATTTTAGTTATTATTATTATTGTTAGTGATTGATTTGGATTTAAATCAGATATAATTTTTATTTTTATTTCTTTGCAAGGTGTTATTTGGTTAAGAAGAGATATTAAGGTATGTTCATATTTATTTTATATTTTCATTGAAGTAATACGCATGTTATGTGCAAAGAATGTTTTATTGTTATTATTTTATGTAATTTATTTGTTAAGTGTGCTTTAGGTTGATTAATTATATTTTTTAAATTTATTTGACTTATTATATTTTGATTATTTTAAATTTTTTTATTTTTTATGTGATGGGGGTTTTAAACCTTTTATTAAAAATAGTATAAAAATAAAATGCTAAAAAATATATTAATGAAAAAATAAAATACGAGAAGAAAAAAATACGAAAAAAACTTTTTTGGGGAAAGTGGTGCTGATGAGTTTTTTACTAAAATAACATAAAAAATAAAATATGAAAATAGTATATTTTAAAAAATAAAATCCGAAAATAAAAAAATACGAACAAGGTGCCAAAGTCGGGGTTATTTATTAAATTAATATAAAAAAACTTAAATAATACATTTGAAACATTTTTTGCTAAAATAATATAAAAAATAAAATACGAAAATAATATATTTTAAAAAATAATATACGAAAATAAAAAAATACGAATAAAGTGCTAAAATTAGGGTTATGTATTAAAAAAATAAAAAAAAACACTTAAATAATACATTTGAAACATTATGTACTAAAATAATATAAAGAAATAAAATAAGAAAATAATATATTTTAAAAAATAATATACGAAAATAAAAAAATACGAAGAAAATGCCAAAATCAGGGTTATTTATTAAATTAATATAAAAAATACTTAAGTAATACATTTAAAACATTTTTTGCTAAAATAATATAAAAAATAAAATACGAAAATAATATATTTTAAAAAATAATATACGAAAATAAAAAATTCGAGTAAAGTGCTAAAATCAGGGTTATCTATTAAAAAAATATAAAAAACACTTAAATAATACATTTGAAACATTATGTACTAAAATAATATAAAGAAATAAAATACGAAAATAATATATTTTAAAAAATAAGATACGAAAATAAAAAATTACGAAGAAAATGCCAAAATCAGGGTTATTTATTAAATTAATATAAAAAATACTTAAGCAATACATTTGAAACATTTTTTGCTAAAATAATATAAAAAATAAAATACGAAAATAATATATTTTAAAAAATAATATATGAAAATATTTTACTTATTATCATGTTAAAATAATAATAAAAATATTTGTATTTAAGTTGGATATATTTAATTTTTTAATGTAGTATAGTAAAAAAAAAATGTTGTCGAAAAAATTGTTTGCTATTTTTTTTTTGTAAGTTATTCTAATAAATATTTAAAATCTATCAAATATTAAAATTAATAACTGAAATTTATTTTGAAATTGTAGGCATCGCAATGGCTTCATTGATCGATAATGAACTTTCTCACATATGTGACACAGTTAATAATACGGTAATATATTGTTATTTGTTAACCAATGGTTCCATTAAAAAAAGATCTACGTAGAAATAAATTATGTTATTATAACTGTTTTCTATAATTTAACACTGTCAGGACTCGTTCCGCAAATTAAGGGGCCGAGTGAATAGTGTAGGATATTCCCCGGATACACGACTGATGCCTTACTTGGAGCTAGCTGGATTCGGGTCAGCAGCATTGACCCGGACGTTCGATTTGCGATACGATTTAATATCTGCATTGGTCGAGCGTTGGCGACCGGAGACCCACACTTTTCATTTGCCATGTGGGGAGTGTACAGTCACTCTGGAGGATGTTGCATTACAGTTTAGGCTCCCAATCGACGGGGATGCCGTCACGGGCGTAAGTGCAATAGCTGAGCCAGCTGCACTTTGTTATAGCCTACTAGGAGCCTCGCCCGGCGATGCTGAGTCTACTTTTTCGAAGTTGAAATTTACATGGCTAAAAGCCAATTTTCAACATTTATCAGATAATGCCACTGAAGAAGAGTTGGTACGCGCAGCTCGAGTGTATATTATGCATATCATAGGGGGTGTCCTGATGCCCAATTCGAACAACAATAGGGTTCATCTCCAGTATTTACCTCTGTTAGCTGATTTGCGTAGTGTTCGCTCCTATAGTTGGGGTTCCGCAGTTCTTTCTATGTTGTATCGTGAGCTTTGTCGGACGACAAATCCTGATGCTGTAGACATAGGCGGATGCCTTATATTGTTGCAATCATGGGCTCTTTATTGGATGCCATTCTTGGCATCGGTTAGTCACCAACCATACGTATATCCCCTAGTTAACAGGTGATAAAATTTAACTTGTTATTAATTGACAATTTCTTTATAATGATACTATTCTAATGACATTATATTTACTTGAAAATTGTTTTCATAGATGGAGTATTTATCCTGGTATCGGGAGGTCATACACTGTCCCGATATATCGTCTAATGATTAAACAACATGCTAGAGAAGGGGTAAGCTATTCAAATATTCGTGACATATAATTGCTTTGAATATCTTACCCCAACCGTGTTAAATTTTAATCATGGTATTAATCGTGCAGTTTATATAGATGCCATACTGTAGACCAGAAATTGTGGCTATTATACCCTCGTCTGCCTATGTTGATTCTCATTTGTGGTGCACTAACGCACCAATTATCTGTTTCAATGTAGTCGAGTGATACCACGGGGATCGAGTACTACGACAATTTGGTTGCCGCCAATACATCCCGGATCCGCCAATGCAGGTGGAGAAGAAGGTTCACGGCAAGAACAAGAGAGGGAGACATGGACAGCATTGGGGGGTTACGCACCGGAGATATATTGCGGTGTGGGAGAGTCGGATGGCTCGAAGACCTCAGATGGATATGTCTTCCGATTTGCGACTATCCGTAGAGTACATACAATGGTACTTTAGTATGGGGAAGCCATATTTACTTGGTGGGCAGTCGACTATAGTCCCCCCGCACGTGCAGCGATCTGGGGCATACGAGCCCATTGCCACGGCTCCATAGTACCCAACCACTGTCAGAAAGATGTATTCGTTTGACCCTCCATGTCACTCTCAAGTTGAGTCATTCTTTGGCGAAAAATGTGTGGCTCTAGCTCGTATGCTATATATGTATTAAAAAAAGATAAGTTACAGTATTGCCCTAAAAACTTATATTGAAAAGATAAGGCAATCATTTACCCATTTTCACAAATTGTCTCTTCCAGTCTGCATTTTTATAATCTCTAATGAAGTTGGCTGCGATGTGACGGATGCAGTAAATGGATCTCCATGGTACACCGGAACGTCTAATGGCGACAATTAATCCTTTCCCTCTATCAAAGATAATGCAAATATTATCGTTGCTAATAACATACCTCCGCAGGTTGGTAAGGAAGAATTCTCACGATTCCATGTTCTCCTTATCTACAATGGCAAATGCTATCGGGAGCACGTTCCTGTTGCCGTCTTGAGCAACCGCAAGAGTAAGATCTGTGTATATTTTCCGTATAGCAAGGTCCCATCCACTTGCACAAATGGCTTGCAGTGGGGAAATGCGCGCACACATGGATCAAACATCCAGAACATCCGATGGAAAACTTTTTTTCCCGACTGTAGTTGGTCATCCGGGCCATAATAAAGTCGTGTCTGTAACTCAATGACGGTCCCCGGTATGTATTCCCCCATAGCGGCTATCCATCCCTGTAGCTCATTATACGGCGTATCGAAATCCCCATACAATTGCTCCATTGCCATCTGTTTTGCTATCCATGCCTTTCGATATGACACTCGATACTGAAATCGTGCTTGTATTTCGGCAATCAGTACCGAAACTTTAATGGTCGGCATGTCCTTTACCATTGGCATGATACACGTACAGATAGTTTTAGAATCAAGTTTTCGATGATCTTCTATCATACGTGTTGATGTGCATGTGTGAGGCCCAACAAATTTGCGTATCTCCCACATCTGAGAATTTTGAATAAATGCAGCTCGTACCCGTCAATTGTAGCCTTCCGCCGACTTCCAACACTCTCCAATATATAATGTCGGTTTAGACACTGCAACTTTGTAATCTACTGATATATTCATGCTATACCGCTTAATAGCAAATACACACTCTTCTTTACTTTCGAATCTCTGGCCGACGAACAACTCCTCAAGGTACTCTGGGAACTCGACTACATGCGCCGCGTCGGGGTCTATGAGCGACATGTGTGGCCCAGGATTATTGTGAATCACAACACGTCGCATCTGGTTCCCAACCAAAGACGCGTTAATGTTTCCATCGTCATTCACGTCTTCATCATCAATATCATCGGGGACATCGTCCACATCGGGATCACTATCACCATCGACCTCTTGATAACAAGGATCACTACTATCGTAACCATCATCACCAATCACATTCATATCGGGTGTAACATTAAGATCGATATCGATCTCACGTATAGTCGATTCACTATCAATGTACGATATTGGAGCCACCATGCACGGTTCTTGAGCTCTATGTTCTTCATCATATGCAGTGATCTTCATTTTCCTCCATACCGGCTAACTCAGCAAATAAGTGAATCGGTGCATTTTTGTCACTCCCATTCCCACAGTAAAGAGCGATCATTGTCTCCACGTCTTCGTCGTCTACAAGTTCCATTTCAGTGAATTTGATTGGATCTGTCGAAACTGGAAACTTGTAGAAAAGTTTCAAGATCCTTCTCCCACAACGTCTAATAATTTTTGCGTTAATTCTTCCCTTCATATCATCAAACGAGACATTTCTATTAAATCTCATTGCTATTTGTTGCCGACATTTAAATATGCATCCAACGGTTGTTGTCAAGATAATTCCATCAAAATAAACGCATACGAAAAACTGATTATCCATCTTCACTGCTCAATCTGTTAAAAAATAAACAAACTTTCTCAAAAAAATTTCGAGCACCAAATAAACTACTTAAATAAAAAAATTAATTAATCAATATGCAATTTTTTTCATTCATAAGCTCATAGTTTTTCAGTTCTCAATTTATACATAAACAACATTTATCTTTACATTTAACCATTTAAATTTAGTTCTATATTTTCTTCCATCTCCGACCCTGCATCTTCCTCTGGGAAATACTTTACAATCCAATTTAGATATTCTTGATTCTCTTCATATTCATCTTCTATATATAACATGCCAAATAAATTTCATAAATATTATCTAATCAACCTAAAACGAGTTTTTTACCCTAATAATATAAAAAAAAAAAACCTATTTTGCTATTTTATTTTATTTTTTATATTATTAGGGTTTTTTTTACTAACAACAATAATAAGGGTTTTTTACTAACAATAATAATAACTAACAGCAAAAAATAATAAAAATCAACAATAATAATAACAAAAAAACACAATAACAATATAAAAATCCATTATTTAAAAAAAATTATACCTTCTTTTTTCCTTCTCCTTCTTTTTCTTCTCTTCTCCTTTCTTTCCCTTTATATTCTTCTCCTTGCTGCTGCTTCTTGGTCCCGGAGTTGCTGCTGCTTCTTGGTCCCGGAGTTGCTGATGCTATGTGTATATATAGTGCTTAAGTGCTGCCTCTGGGACCCACACCACCAGTGCCGCCTCTGCCAGAGGCAACACTGGTGCCGCCTCCCACATGACCTATTTTTTTATTTTTTTCGTTTTCAGCTTTTTTTCGTTTTCAGAGTTTTTTTTTTTTTACTGTAGGGTAGTGTCGCCTATCAGAGTGGCGTGACCACCCTACCCATACCATTTCCGTAATTAGTTTTTTAGGTGTATTATTTTCGAATTTTTAAATTTTTTTTATACTTCTTTGGTAAAAAACCCGACCATTTCCATACCCCACAACATGTAGCATGTGCATTTTTCTTTCACCGCTGCCACCTTCTTCTATATGGTCGTCAACTTGGAACTGTTAATATAGTATAGTGGATAGAAATGGTAAAGAACGTGGTCACCATGGACTTCATATTTAGGGTTTAATCCTTTAAGGGAATTCATTATTCATTGTCCTCAGTGGTGGAGCTAACTGGCAGACTCCCCTAAAATAGAAAATTTTTCATTTAAGTCCTTCATAATTTTTAAAAATTTAAATTAATAATAGTAAAATTATACTTTGGTCTTCCAAAAATAATAAAAAATTGATTCAATCTTTTCAAAATTATAAAGATATAGTCAATGAAAATAGTGAAATTGTATTTCTACTATTTAAAAAATATACAATTTAATTTCACCAAAAAAAAAATTTAACTCCACTACTACTTGTTCTGATATCGATATATGTGGCCATGCTAATGAGATGTCTAACTAGTTGCATTTAGTTGCAATTGCATCATGTATGGGAATGAGATTCTTTTCCCTCTTCTGATTGCTATTCATTTCCTCACCTTCACCCTTGGTTGGGGACTTCACAATATCCTCCTCATTCCAACATTCAAACATTCTTTTTTAATTATTGTTAATAGATTCAAATTTGAATTGAGTTAAAATGTAATTTTTTTTATTTTAAGCTTATAACTTTATAATGTTTAGTAAGATTATATTACAATGTCATCAATTCAGAAAATAAAATATAATTTTACCATATATTAATTTATAAAATTTATAATATACAGATGCAAAAATATATTTCAATTACATGCAAATAAATATATAAATATATGTTTTAAAATTATAAATTAAATTTAATAACTTAATTTAAATTTAAATATAATTATAAAATAATTAATATATTTTGTTTTTTTTCTTTTCTTTTTGCTTTCGTTTATGGGCTGAAGCTGTTTTGCTTCTTTTTTAGGCCTCCCGTTTGTTTTTTTTTTTTTTACTTTTATTTGTTAATAAAATTCTAGTCCAAGTATTATTTATAAAAAAAATCTTAAACTATAAAAATGTTTTTTTAAGTTATTTAAGTAAAATTGTAACGCTCAAAAATCTAATTTTTAATTTGTTAAATTTTGTTATTAATAAGTATTTATTTTAGTGATTAAATGTTTTGGGTGTGTGTTTAAGGTTATGGGTTTAGGTTATATTTTTTGAGAAAATTTAATTATTTTTTGTTCCTAGGATTCTCTTTGTTCCTTGGGTTTAAATATTATTTTTGTTCAATTTATATTAAAATGAGTCTACTAATTTAGTGATAAAATTTTAACTTATTCTATAATCTGGTGTTTAAATCCTTGCATAAGCAAATTGATAATATTTTTTCTATTTCCGTTTGAGTTAACCATATAGTGGTTGTGTTTTAATCGAATTCTGGCTCCAGAGAATCTGATAGAAAATCAGAATGTTGGGCGCAGTTAGATATTATTTTGTTTTTATCTTATTTTATTTTGAATTAAAAAAAATTCTTAAAAAAAAAAAACTACTAGCCCACTTTTCACGTTCTTTCTTTTCCCCTATTCTGCTCACGTTATTCTTCTTTTCTTTTCACGTGGATTATAGCAAGAAAGGTCTTCAATTTTTTTTTTCCTTTTCTTTCTTGATTTTGTGTTCCCAATTTCTTTGTGTTCTTGATTGGTGGTTTTTGGGCTACTTAATTGCGGTGGTGGTGGTTGTTTGATTTATTGGTAACTCGTTTTTCGCCTAAGTATGATTAAAATTTGTTTATTTTGTAAATAAAGTTTTCTCCTCTGTTATTTGTTATTTTGATAAGTTGGGGTTTTTGGTGCTGCGTTTCCATTTATTAATCTTCTGGGTTATTTAGGTAAAGGTTACGAAACGATTAATCCAATGAAGGATTTAGATTTGAGAAGGTGTTGTTTACGTCCAAGGGTAAAGAGTTTTGGTCAATTTAGAATTATGGTGGTTGTGGGGTTAATCGTTTTGTCGGTTGGGTTGATAATTTAGGAAAACTGAGGAGTATATCCTCTTAAATCGACTCACTTTTGTTGGCTAATTCGTTGAGTCTTTGATGCTTTTAGGTATTGGAATACTTAATTTTTGGTATTGCATTAGCATTATCCAGGTGTGTAACAAAAGCCCCAAAAAAAGCGTAACAACTAAAGTCGAAAAAGCTAAAAAAATACCGAACGACGAAAGTCAAAATATGGGGCTGTGGCATCGATACACGCTTGTGTGCTAAGCTGTGTGCTAGACCGTATGAGACACACGGTCTAGGCCAATTGAGCTGTTTGGGCCAAAACGATGTGTGGGCCACACGAGCGTGTGTAAGATCGTGTGCTAGACCATGTGGGCCACATGGGCTGGCCATGTAAGCTGTGTGAGCCCAAGTTCTAAAATTTTCCCTTAAGGTTGTAAACGTCATTTGAATCGAACGTAGGCCTTCTGTAGGGTCTGTATGTTATAATTTAGTCTATAAAATTAGTTTCCTATTAATTTGTTATCATAAAACTTGATATAAGTACGTGTAAAGTATGTGTAATTAATATGTAGTGTGATACAATATGTATGATCTATGGTACAATTTGTCTTATCTATTACTCGTCAAGCATGTTTTGCATCTATTATATGAGCATGTATGATATATAAATTCTGGCATTCGTTATTTCTATGTGCATTAGGGTGGGATTTGTGTTATGGAGGAAGTGTAGGTAGTATAATTACCTGCCAATTCTGGTGGCACAGCCACAATGATATTTGTACATGGCGATTAATTACCTCTTGATCTGACAACTAAGCTACAAATATTCCGAAAAGTGTCGTATTGATACTAAGTGGTAGATGTAGGGCTAGATAGATATTTAATACCCTATATGGTGTGATGGGATGGTCAAAGATGGTGTGTAGCAGATGGGAGTAGGAATATAATTTTGCATATGATCTGTTCTGATTCTAATTCTATATCTTGATATGATATATTTATAAATCTATTTGACTTGTGAAAGTATGTCTGAAAATTATATTTGATATTTTTGCTTTTATAAGTAACACACTAAGCTTGTAAACTCACTCTTTTTTTTTTATTTTTATTTTCAGGTAATCCTTAATCTTAGTCGGATTAGTGCGACAGGAGCTCAATTATTCAACTTTTAACTATTTTTGCTAATTTAATTTTATTTATAATGATTTGGGTTTGATGGACTGTTCTGGACGCTTTTGGGACTGTTTTAAAATTTGAGTTTTATTTTTTGTTTTTATTCGTTTTAACAATTTTGGTTAAAACTAGAACTGCAAAATGTTAGATTTTTCAATATCAAACCATGTTTTACAAAACTGGACTCAACTAAAATTTTTCACTGCAACGTGAGTGTTATACAAGTAAATAATCGATAAATTTATCAAAATAATTAAGAAATGTATTTTCTCCAAACAAACTCAAATTTTTCGTAACAAGAAATGGAAATGTTTTACAAACCAAACGAATCCTATATTTTTAAATAATTTGCAGTAACATCTCTAGATCTAGTCATAAAATCAAATTTTAAAAAATTAAAATGTCTAAAAAAATTATATAAATTAATGCACAATACTAATACTTGATAAATTAATATATAATATAATTTATTCTAGAATTATTACATATCTATCAAAAATAACTAGAAGAAAAGGTAAATCAAATAAATTTCAATAGCTCATACGTTTTTTACATTTGTAGAATATGTTTTCTCATTTGTTAAGACAATTGAATTAACTTCCCTTGTCAATATTGTAAAAATTTTAGAGTGAAATTTTAAAAGACAAGTGATAAATATTAAAAGAAAAAACTATAGATTTTTTAGTTTTAATGATTGGATATCGATTAATTTATTTTCATACAAATTAATTTGTTAGAAAAAGTTTATTAAAAAAATTGTGGAATCATTTTTTTCAAATTTTTTTTATCAATGTAGCTCGGTCATTGACTCACTGTGTATAATATTTCTAAATAAATATTTTTGAAGCTTAAAAGCAGACAAAATCCAAATTTAAATTTAAATCATCTAAACATTAAATTTGAATTAATTCAAAAATTTTGAATTTCAAAATATTATAATTTTAAAGATTTTGGAAAATATAAATTTATAAATAATGATTTTCAAATTTAAAATTTTGAAATCTAAATCTAGTTGTAAAATTCAATTTCCAAATTAACCTTAAGAGTTTTAAAATTATCATTAAATACAAACTTTTAACAAATCCATTAATTTAATGAAATAATTGTAAATGTTATAATTATATATGCTTCAACGTTTTCTAAAGCGGACTGATCAAAATTTAATTGGTTGGATTAAAAAATTAATAAAAAATATTACCTTTTAAAAAATATATAGTTTAAATGTCGATTCAATTGATTCGTACCAATTTTTCATCTAATCAATTTAGAAACACTTTCTAAATCAATTCATTAATTGAATCCCAATCTAACCAATCCGATCGGACCCAAACAACTCTAATATAATTACACGATTTCATTATTTTTAAAATTTAAATTTCCAAATTCAAAGGTTCCAAATTGCCATGTTAATAGTAACCTCTGCTTGATCGAAAGTTAAAAAAAAAAAGGTAAATTACATCAACAGTCACTGAATTTTGGGGTAACTGACAAAACAGTCAGTCAATTTTAAATTCAGTCACTCAATTTTTAAAAAATAATAAAACAATCATTAACGTTACCGAAAAGTGACAAATCGACCCCAATACAATCGACCTCACAAACAAACTAAAGCACCGACAACAAATGCTCTAGCCACCACTACTTACACTGTCATTAAATTGGGTTAGGGTTTTTTCCCCCAATATTCTTCTTCTTCATTCCCTTAGTTGTTGCTGTTGTGGATAAATTTCAACCTCTCCAACACTTTTACAGCCAAATATATACTTCACTAATTTTTCCAATGCTAAATTTTGTTCCACAAATAAATTTCTTCTTGAAATACTAAATCACAAAAAAAAAAGCCTATTTTACCTATTTTTGGTCCATAAAAATACTTAAGTAACCAAAACAAAAAAAACAAATATTGAAGGACAATAAGAAGAATAAAGTAGGAGAAAGAGAGAGATTTGGGTTTTTAATATTTTTTCTAATTTTTAAATCCTAATTTTGGTTTTAATTTCTTTTTATTATCTTCTCTTTTCAATTCAAATTGATTAGACAAAGGAAGCAAATAAGGTGAAAAAGAAAAACACTCAACATATAGAAGAAAAAAAAAATGAGTTTTTCATTGTTTTTCTATTTCAGATCTGAGTTTTTTTTCTTTTTCGTCGATTCCATGGGAGATGCTAAATATGTGCCATTAGAATGCGTTAACAAATCACCTTAGCTTTTTGTTACGTTTGTAACAGATGCCAAATATGTGCCATTAGAATGCGTTAACGGATCACTTTAGCTTTTTGTTACGTTTGTAACAGTTGTTGTTGTTTTATTATTTTTTAAAAGTTAAGTAATTGAATTGAAACTAAAACTAAAGTGACTAAAGGTGAGTGATTGTTAGTGTAATTTAAAAAACAAAATGTAAACCGTTCAGATTTTTTTTTTGAAACTTTTTAAGGTATCTTCCAAACAGCCTCCTCCGGCTTCCAGGAACATTCCCGAAGTTTCCGATAGACAATTTTAATAATTCATCTAAAAACATTTTCATTGTGTACTAAAATTTTACTTGCAATCAGGGTATTCACCATTAATAACACTGATTAATTCTCTCACCTTCCATACGTCGTTTTACCAGACTTCCCGGGGGTCCCTCAATACCGAAACAGTCGACGGCTCAAAACCAGTCTCACCAAACCAAACGACGCTTGAAACGCTTCCGTACGACCCCTCAGTGACCACCCGATCATATTGTACCGAACCGCGGCTTCTCGCCTCCGAGCTCTCAAGGTTAGTTCAGTGATTCAGCAAACCCCTAATTCACTATTGCTGACGATTCGACTTGGTCTCCTATCTGGATTCTGGAATATTACTAAGCTGCTTCAATTTGATTCTTCTTTAATTATTATCCTTCAATCTGCGATTGCTTTCGATTTCAGTCAAAACATCTGTTCTTTCATTCACTTACTATGAATAGCTTTTACTCTCATTTCTTATTTGAGAAATGTACTTTTCTTTTCTTGGTTAAGAATTGAAATTCTTCATAGATTATGAACCTCTGCTTCGTTTAGTTCAAGATTATACGCTTCTCATGAATGTTTTGGTGGCCAGACTAATAGAATTCCAGTTTGAAAACAAATTTATATATTGCAGAAGACTGTTAGGTTTATTAACTTCTTTTTCTTTATAATTCAAATTTATTAATTCTAAAGAAGCCACCGCTAGTGGAAAACCCTGTTACAAGTACGAACTGCGAACAAAAATTACACGTCATGAAATGTGAATCTCTGTAAGAATTAAGAAACAAAAAGAGAGTTGTGAGCTAGATTCACCCTCTCCCTCCCTCAATCCTGATTCATATAAAGCACTTAATTAATTCACTTACTAATAATATCTAAATGTCGCTATGTTTGTAATGAAGCAACCTATGCCAGGCGTGGATTGTTTAGCTTTGCCACATTCCCTATTTTTGGTCTTCCTACAAAACAAGTTTGATATAAGCAGTCTTTTGGTCTAAGCTTCAAGGATCACAGCTTGTGGTGTATTTCCTTTTAGATCTTTTCTCTTCTGTTGGAATTCCTAGGATCAATCCTTGACCTGTCTATACATTGGAGAAATTTGCTATGCTTTTTGCTTGACCTGCTTAAAGAAAGAGTGGGAAAACTTCTAAGATATAGTTTTATCCAATTAATTGCTTAGAAATGTGTTTGTCTATAGCCTAACTCATACTTAAACCAAATGGTTTGGCCATTTTTTGGCAGCTTTCTCTAGCTCTAGCTACAGTTATGAGGGTGGTGGCCTGCCAAATATCTTTGCTTTTCTTTATGCTATTTTCCTCTTCTGTTTGTTTCATTTATAATCATTTTATTTGTTCAGGAACAATTTCTTTTTAAAACTTCAAGAAGTTAAGAAAAATCAGTTTCAATAGGGATGTTACTTGAAGTTAGTCATTGTAATAGGGCATTGATGTTAAGCTGTTTTATTTGCATTTTTAAAATTGATTCTTCAGTTGTGATTCACCTTGTAAACTTTTTCATTTATTGATGATATGACTGCTTGGGAATGTGCTTTGTTGTGAATGATAATGCTAGTATAGGGTCTCACATACTATAGAGTACTTTCAAAGTTTGCAAGTTCAAGTGTTGTTGCTGCAACAGCTTCTCTAGGTGGCTTCTTAAGTTGACTTACTGGAAGTTTGTCCCAGTCCATACCTTCACTAGATTTTCCCCTACCAGGTGTTGCCTTACCTTGTTCATTACATGATCATGTTGAACCTGGTACAACTAAGATTACAACTCTGCCAAATGACTTTAAAATATGCCAAGCAGAATCCTGCAGCATCTATAGGATTATATGTTGACTGTGGTTCAATCTACAAGTCACCAGCCTTATTTTGGGGTCTCACAGCTTCTTGAGCGTATGGCCTTCAAGAGCACAACTAGTTGCAGTCATTTGTCTATTGTGAAGGAAGTAGAGGCAATTGGTGGTAATGTGATTGCTGCAGTTTCTTAGGAGCGGTTTGATATATACCTTTGATGCATTAAGGACATATGTTCCTGATTGACTGTGTAAGAAACCCTGTTTTCTTGGATTGAGAGGTCAATGAACAGGTAAGTCTTAATCTTGCTGTTTATGTGCTAAGTAGTTTTGTGCAATTTCAGATTAAATGTCTGAATTTTGAGAGAGGAGAAAAAAAACCAAAATAGGGAGGTTGCTGTCAGGAATGGCTGCTTCCTTGAGAAATAAAGAGGAAAGGAAAAGAGAAAGAAAAGAGAAGAAAAAGAACGATAAAGGAGGAGATAATTCTGTATTTTTGTGCATCTCTTTATTTACAAACTTCTTTTGCAATTATACACTCAGTGTCATTACTATTTTATTTAATTTGATCCATTCAGCATGAAAGTGTATTGGTTATATTAAGAGCAAATCTTGGATGAGTATCCAAAAGTTCAGTCATTATCAGCATTTACAATCATAGTGGCGTATTGGAGGAATACAAGCTACCACTGTAAGTCTGCTCTTAAACTTTCATAACTGATTCTTATGAAGTTCTCTATTTCTATCTCTATCTTGTCCAGCCCCCTTATGTTTTCATGTAGCAGGAACTCAAGTTGATATCCTAACTTTTATTGTTTTTCTCTTTGAATTGTTGGGAAGGGATTTTTTTCCTATCTATTGTTCTTTTCTGTTCTTTCCTTTCTTTTTGTCTTGTTTTCTGTTTCCTTTGGCACTGTAGATGTTCAAGCCACTAGGTCTGCCCAAAATTATAGGTTAATTATGTATCGTGGTCAGGTTTGATGGTGTTATGGGACAGCAGGATTTTGGAGTCCATATTTCCTTTGGTAGATTTGAATTATGAAATTTCTTGCACAGTAAAAGGTCAAGATTCATGACAGCCGAGGGAGATTCATGTTGGCATCTTCCATGTAAAATGATGTTGTCTTGTAATAGTCATACTGGCATGGCTGAACTATGTTGTAGTTCTTCCTGTGCCTAAATTTTTAATGAATTGCAAACTTCTTCTTAGATGGCAATTGGCATCTCCAAATCATTGCTAGCTGATTTTCATGCAAGTCATCTTTTCTGTTGCTAATGCTAGTAATATGCACGGTTAAATGGCCTGCATTTGAAAGGTTTTTTAGCTTAAGTTTTTCCTGCATATTTGTTACCTTCCTGTTACTCTTTTTTTTCCTTGATCCTTAATTATTCCAAATTTCCAATTATTATGTAGTCATCTTCTGATAATTTCTGTATAATAGTACTACTCTTGATATGTTTTTGGACTCAGTGTTCTCATTTTGTACCAACTGCCATTAATGTGGCTATCAAGGAGCTTATTTCTGTTGCAACACGTGGACAAGGTTGGCTGCTCTTTATTTTTGCAATTATTTTCTTTGTAGCAACATTCACTCAATGGCTTGTTATTGAAATGGTCTTCATGATGTTCTTTGCAGTTGACTGGAAATATCTAGATCATGATAAACAGTCAACCAAGTCTGCCATTTTGATGAATTTAGAATCCGGAGTATTATATTTTCTTTTTCTTTTTTATTATAGACACCTTCAATTATGATTCATGCTCAATGGCCAAAAATTGCTGTTTACTTATGAGATGTTTTCTGCAGATGGTTGCTTCAGAAGACATCGCTAAGCAAGTCTCGACATATGGTGAGAGGTAGGCTGTTTACAAGGTTCTTATCTTTCCTTTATTGCAAGGGCTATGACACTGCTAGTAAGTTGCTTCTGATAGACTTCAATATCTTTCCTTTGTTGGTGTGGTGGTAGTTCTCAGTTTATTTTAACTCGAAACACTGGATTCAGTTCTTTTATTGGACCACATTTTAGATTAAATTGTTGGTTTTGTTCACGTTTTGCAGCCATCGATGTCCCAAGCTACGATTCAATTAGCTCTAAGTTCAAGTGAATCAAAATTGCTTTCCTGTGTTAAACTCGACAAGCATTTTTTCAAGTTTGAAAATAGGGAGTTCTGGTGCTTTCATTGTTAACAAAAAAATTGCTTATCCCCCTACCCAGGCAAGGAACATATTATAGTGACATTGCTTCTGAAGACTGAAAACAATGGGGGACTCCCATGTTTTCTGCTGAGTTTCATGACCTTGGTCATGGTTGGGGATAAAAGTCCATGTTCTTTTACACTTATGGTTTACCTATTACCCACAGCTTCTACCAATGATCCTTAGAAAACATATATTTTGACTGGAATTTTTTTGGTCAAATTCTGCTAGTAGTCCCTGTACTATGTGTAGTCATTTAATTTGGTCAATTTTAGTCCCTATACTTTTTGAATTAGTTAGTTTTAGTCATTGTATTTATTAAAATTTAAAATTTTAGTTCATAAATTCCTAGATTTATTATTAATAGATGGGACAAAAACTCTGGTTTGCATAAGTTTGTGATTATAGAAGTTCATACACTGGCTTAATCCTTTCTAATTCCCAAAAACGAAATAAGAAAGGTGAGGAAGTTGTGAAGAAAGAAGGGTGGAAAGCACCATAAACATGAAATTGGATTGGAACAAAATAAAAGCAATTAGGGCCGAAATTAGATGAACCTAACATCTTAAAAACTCGACTCCACTGGCGGAATCTTCCTTATGGAACGGAGAATTCTTGTATTATTTATTGGCCACAAATAAATACTAACACACTTGTGGCAGTATTCCATTCTTGTGAAAACAAACTAGGTTGGTAAGCAGCAGCTAATATCCTTTCTTTAATTTTCAAACTTGTTTGTTTACCAGGTTTTTCCTTGGAAGATAATTCTTTTCCTTTTTTCTTTTTTAATTCTTCACTCGTTATATGTGACATGACACGTGCTATTGTCAGTTATAAAACAGCTTGACTCGTTTGTCATGAATGCGCATAATCTAGAAATATCTTCTTTTAGTATCCTCAATGTTTTGTGATGGATATACATTATTGTATTCCAACTAACATTTTCAAACGCCAAGGAATTTTAGTTTTGTTGCCATGGGCTTCTATAAAATAGCAAAACAAAGGTTTAATGTTGTTTGAACAATGGACTTTTCCATTTCTAGTTACTACCGAAGAGAAAAAAAGCAAGTTGGGACTCTAATCAATCTAAAGAGAGTCACTTAGAAATGTCTGAATTTTAAAAGATGGATTCTCAGCACCTGATATGCTTTTCTTCTTCAATATTTGGCCTCTTTTATATGTATTATTAGTGTCAAAAAGAAAGTTTGAAAGTGGGACATTGGCATATGGGAATGTCAACCTAATTTAATTAATAAAGTTGCACTGTTTATATATATATATATATTATCATCTTAATCAATTAAATATTCATACTGCCACTGCACCTAGTTGATTACTGACCGTACAATGTCGCCTTCTCTTCTGCCTAATAACCCTACCACCCCTTTCTAATTACAATAACCTTGAAATGATTTTTTTTCCTGATTAAGGTTAAACTTTGAGAAATAAAATGACAATTTAAATTTGACACTAAAAAAATAATTATATGATCATAAAAATTATTATGTATTTTTAAGAAAAATATCCTAATTATTGAAAACCCAAGCGACTGATAAAGGATAATCTAATTCTTTCTATTGAAATTTCATTTGGGACAAAAAGGAAAACGAATTCTAAGCTTTCCTTGAATTTTATTTGGCCACTTTCTTTCTTTTTCTCCTAACCTTATTTTTCTAAATTATATAAAAATAAAAGAACTGTTATCTTATTGACTGATAATGGCGTAAAAAAAAACTTCACACAAGTTTATTTAGAGTTTTTTTTTTTAAATTTGCATATTATTAGATAATATCATCAATACAACTAGGAACAACATCACGGGTCATATATCGGTCAAAGAAAACAGAATTTCCAATAAGCCTATGAGCTGCCTCATACAAGCTTAATATCAGTCAAACTCACTCGGACCAATCCGACTCTGAAGAACACACTACAAAGTAGAGATCTTGTGCGTCTATAAAGATTGTCCCTTCACCTACTCGAACGAAAGAACTATCATGTTTGTTAAAGTCAAATTGACTTCCAAGGTCGACAAAACATAAAGACAAGAGCAAGCTTCTATACGTTTCTACAAAACGTGGCATTAAAATAATTGCAAAGTGGCAGTCTTAAGCAAATGGATAAGCATCATCAATAAGCAATTGGATTTCATGAAGCTTAGGTGATAAGAATGGATTGTGGTGGCAACACTTCAAGTTGGTTTAATGAATCTATAAATATGGTTTATGAGTTAGTATAATAGCAGCTGAATAAAAGGGAGTGAATGTTGACGAAAAAGAGAAGAAAAAGTGAGTGAGTGTTGAGAAGAAAAAGAAAGAAAGAGTGAGAGTTTTAAACTAGCAGTAGTTAGTATAGAATCAAAATGTAGTTGTATTGTGAGTTATTTGTGTGTAATAAAATTAGTATCTCAGTTAGTATTTTTTTTAATTACGCTTCCAATAAGTGGTATCAAAGCTAGGTTCGTGTCGACGTCACAATGGTAAACATGATTCAAGCGCAGATCTCGAAGTTAACAAAGACAATTTATGACAATTGGAGCATCCAAATGAAGACTTTGCTCGGCTCTCAAGACTGTTGGGACGTTGTTGAAGAAGGATATGTCGAGACAAAAAATGTAGCTGCCGAAACGACTTTGACAAATGAAAAAAAAAGTATTGAAAGAAGCTCATAAAAATGATAAGAGGGCGTTTCTTTTTATTTTTCAAGGTGTTAATGAATTGATATTTAAAAAAATTTCATATGCGAAGACATCCAAGGAAGCATGGGGAATTTTGCAAAATCCCTTCAAGAAGCAGAAAAGGCCAAAAAGGTACGTTTACAAACCTTTAAAGCCAAATTTGAGACGTTGAAAATGAAACCTTCAAAAAGTGTTGATGATTATGTCACTCGAGTGAAAGCGATGGTAAATGAAATGAAAAGGAATGGAGAAACATTTGATGATGTAAGAGTAATGGAAAAAAATTGCGCTAATTAACATGCAAATTTGATTATGTGGTGGTTGCCATTGAAGAATCAAAAGATCTGTCGCAAATATCAATTGACGAACTTATGAGTTCCCTCCAAACCCATAAGCATAAAATGAAACAAAATGATGATACTAAAAATTTGGAGAAAGTATTGCAAAGCAAGTTGTCTTGCAATGAAAGTGGAGCTAACAATAGTTCTGGACAAGGTACAAGCAATCATTGAGGATATCGTGGAGGATATAGAGGCAAAAATAGAGGTGGACGAGGCAATCAATCATATGGTAGAGGCCAAACAATTGAAGAATATCAGACATCAAGTCGTGGACAAGGAGTTTGATGCTGAGGTTGAGGAAGAGGTAGATTTCAACAAGGAAATAAATCTCAGATACAATATAATAATTGTGATAAATATTACCATTTTAGTTATGAGTGTAGATCAACCCCCAAAGTGGAAGAGAGAAAACATGTAGCAGCAGCTAGAGGTGATCATGGGCTGGGCCAGGTCGGGTTTGAGCCGGGCCAAAAAAAATTACAGCCCGTTTTCTAGGCCCGGGCTCGGCCTGGCCCGGCCTGAAATATGGGCTTAAAAATTTGTCCAGGCTCAGCCTGGAATAAAAATGCTAGGCCCGAGCTTGGCCCAGCCCAGCCGATATTAATTTTTTTTTGCTTATTTCATTAAAAAAAATTTAAAAATATAATAAATTAAATACATTTAAAAACATAAAAATAAATATTAAAACAAGAAACAAAATAAAAATGAGACAAACAACTTTTAAAACAATACACAAATTAAAAATATAATAAAAAGTGGTTATATTAAAATTGAAATAAGTTAGAACTAAAAATATGGTTAAAAAAATAAAAAATATATATTTATATAATTCGGGCCAGGCCAGGCTGGGCCCGGGCCAAAAAAGGTTGGCTCGAGGCCCAGCCCGTTTTCTAAACGGGCCTCGTATTTTTGCCCAAACTCATATTTCGGGCTTATATTTTCACTCGAACCCTCCTATTTTTCGGGCGGGCCTTCGGGCAAGGCCAGGCCGCCCAACCCATGATCACCTCTAGCAGTAGCTAAAGAAGAAGAAAACACGGAGTCCAGTGTATTTCTCACTTATAAATAAAGTCAAAAATCAAGTAAAAATATTTGGTATCTTGATAATTGTGCTAGCAATGACATGTGTGGTCGAAAGACTTATTTTTAGAGTTGGATGAGAATATTCACGAACAAGTAACACTTGGAGATAAATCACACGCCACAATCAAAAGTAAAGGCAAAGTTACTATTACATAAAAGAACGGAAAGAAGGAGTACATATCAAATGTTTATTATGTACCAACTTTGAAAAACAACATCATCAGCCTTGAACTACTTCTAGAAAAAGTATATGAAGTACATATGAAAGATTGCATGCTTGCTCTAAAAAATAAAAGTGGTGAATTAATTGCTCAAGTTGATATGACACGTAATTGTCTATTCACTATTGATATTGAATATGGAGAAGTGAAGTGTATGAAGAATGCAATAAAATATGATTCATGGTTGTGATATTTAAAGTTCAAGCATTTTGGATTTTCTAGCCTAAGACTATTGTTAAAAAAGAAGATGGTAAATGGATTGCCAGAAATTAATCCTCCTGATCAACTATGTGAAACTTGTATTAAAGGAAAACAACACAGATAGAGTTTTGAAGTTGGAAAATCTCGATGAGCTAGGACACCATTGGAGATCGTGCACTCTGACATAGTAGGTCCTTTTGATATACCATAACTTGGCAAAAACATATACTATTTTACTTTTATTGATGATTTTAGTGAAAAAAGTTGGACATATATTCTTAAAACAAAATTAGAAGCATTTGACAAGTTTGTTGAGTTCAAAGCTATGGTAAAAAAACAGAGTGGACATTATATTAAGATATTCAGAACTAATAGAGGCGGTGAGTATACTACAAAACTATTTGAAAGCTTTTGCAAGGAACACATAATTATTCACCAGTTGACAACTGCGTATATGCCATAACAAAATGGAGTCGCTAAAAAAAGAATTGCACTATTCTTGATATGGAAATAAGCATGGTTAAAGGTAAGCATTTACCAAGAACTTTTTGTGTCGAAGCTATTCAATGTGTTGTTTTTTTGTTGAACCGATGTCCAACAAAAAGTGTGAAATACAAGACAACAAATGAAGCCTGGAGTAATCAAAAGCCAAGAGTTGAACATCTTAAGATTTTTGGATGCATCGCATATGCTCGTGGTCCTGACCAGACGAGAAAGAAGCTCGACGATAAAGGAGTAAAATGTATTTTCATTTGTTATGAAAAAATAAGTAAGGCATATAGGTTATACAACCCTCTCACTAAGAAAGTTATTATTTCAAGAGATGCTGAATTCGCTAAAGCTTATTACTGGAGATGGAGCGAAGAAGAAAAAAATAAAGGATTATTTTTCAGTGATGAAAAAGACGTCAACTTCATCAATCAAGAACAAGGTAATGATCAAAGCCTTCCACCAAGTCCTGTTGCAACAACTCCTACAACATCATCATTACCAATCAACAGTTGTACTAGTAAGTTAGAGGAAGCACATGCAAGAATGCGTAGTTTACATGATATTTATGATATCATATAACCCATAAAAACAACACTCGATTATTATTTATTTTTCTTAATGTCAAAATGAGATCCAATAACATAGGAAGATGCAAATGAAAGAAGGCAATGTATGAAGAAATTACAACAATAAGAAGAAATGACATGTGGGAGTTAACAAGTCTACTAGAAGGACATAGTCCAATTGGAGTCAAATAGGTGTATAAGACGAAGACCAACAGAGAAGGAAAATTGGAGAAATATAAAGCAAGACTAGTTGCAAAAGGCTGTAAGCAAAGATATGGAGTGGACTACGATGAAGTATTTGCTCTGGTCACCAAAATTGACACTATAAGGCTTCTCACGACAATTACAGCATAAAATAAATGGAAGATTTATTAGATAGATGCGAAGTCAACATTCCTTAATGGCTACCTAAAAGAATAAGTCTGTATTGAACAATCACCTAGATATAACAAACAAGGACAAGAAGACAAAGTTTATCGCTTGAAGAAAGCTTTATATGGGTTGAAGCAAGCCCCAAAGCATGGAACACAAGAATAGATGAATACTTTCTAAAGAACAGGTTCATGAAAAGCCCATATGAGCATGCCCTATATATGAAGAAAAATGAATTTCACGACATCATGATCGTGTGCTTATACGTGGATGATATGATTTTCACAGGAAACAATTCAAGTATGTTCAATGACTTTAAGAAAGCTATGACTAAAGAATTTGAAATGACAAATATTGGTGAAATGTCATACTTTCTTAGAGTCGAAGTGAAACAAATGAAAGATGGAATATTTATGTCTCAAAAGAAGTATGCAAAATAGATTTTAAGAAAATTCAGAATGAAAGATTGCAAGTCGGTAGCCACGCCAACAGAACCAGGCATGAAATTAAGTGTTGATTTATTTAGAGAGCTGATAAATCTAATGTTGTTTAAAAGTATCATTGGAAGTTTAAGGTACGTGATTATCACTCGGCCAAACATCATGTACGCAGTGGGAATAGTTAGTAGATACATAGAGAAGCCAAAACAAGGTCACTTGATTGCAACAAAGAGAATTTTGAAATACATCAAAGGTACGATGGATCATGGTTTACTTTATACATACGCACAAAATTCAAAATCGATTGGTTATTTAGATAGTTATTATGGTGGTGACTTGGATGATTGTAAAAGCACATCCGAATATTTATTCCATATTGGCTTCACGATATTTTCATGGTCATCGAAAAAGTAACAAACAATAGCCATCTCAACATGTGAAGCAAAATACATGGTTGTTACTGGTGGAAAATACGAGTTTGAAAAATGCAGCAGAAAATAAATTTAGGGAAAACAGAGTTTTAAATTTTTTTCCAAAACAAGATCTTGGTTGTGATATCTAAAGTAATAAACATCTAATCAAAATTGTACCTTTTCGATTCGTCTAAGATGAACACTTCGACCGAGTAATCTTTTTTGCTATTCTTAAGCTCACATCTGCCAAGTGTGGGCTCGCTTTAAATCAGAAAAAATTTCACAAAAATTACCACTGGGGTAATTTTGTAATTTCTCTAAATTTTTGGGTCAAGTTGTAAATCAGAAAAATATCTCTAAAAATTTTCTGAAATAATCTCTTTAAAGAATTTTCTCTCTACAACTTTCTCTTGAATTCAAGTGTGTGAAAAATAATGACCTAAGGCTCTCTTTATATAGAGAATTTAGAGAGTTCAACTATGGTAAATATTATATTAATTCAATATTAAATCTTATTAAAATAATAGAATGTTTATCTATAAGGTGAACATTAAATTAAATTTAATATTAAGATAATCAATTTAATATTAAATTAATAAAATACTATTAAGATACGTATTAAATTAAATTTAGTATTAAACTATTAAAATAATATTATTTTTGGAATAGTTAATATGAAATCAAATTCTTTGGTAGAGTCACAGTAGGAGTGTAACTCTTTCACTGTTCAACCACCGAAGACCAACCGCCACCGGCACCTTCGTGTCTGATGATGCAGGTGCGACACCTTTATGGCACACCGAGCCGATTTGGCTGCTGCCAATTTGGTCTAGGTCAATGACGATCTGACTGGTCTAGTTTAGCCACTAGTTGGACCGTCGGCCTGATTTCACATATCGGGCTCGGTTCAACCAGTTTTTAGGTCTTGGTCTCAATTTTGGGCTCTCGAGCCCAATTTATGATTCATGTCTAATTTTTAAGTTCAATTACCCATTGTGTCAATTGTCTGACTTGAAAGTTAATTTCCAAAAATATCATATTAATTTTAGTTAATTTGATTAATTCAATTTTACTTGATCAAAATTAATTTTTCCAAAAATCACTTTGATTTTCCAAATTATTTTTTCAAGAAAATTCTTTAATCAAATTATCTAGTTAAATAATTCTCATGACCACATAATTTAATTTCACATCGATTAAATCAACTCAATTAAATCCAGAAGCATCATTCCGATAATTCACAATTACTTAATCATGGAGTCAGTCTACAAGAAGTACCATGATTGAAAACTCATTATTGTATACTCTTTACAAAAACAATTCATCCAACTGATTTGTCCAATGACCTCATTATGTGTGTTACCCTCATATGATATCCTTGATTTCTTTGAGTTAAATCCATTCACTCAATACAATCCTATTTGATCTCATTGTCACCATTGTATCTTCTTAATGATTAATATGATCACTGTCAACAAATGACTATGATAAATTGCCCTTTTGAGAACAAGCAACCCGTGGTTACGTTTCATATTTACCAATCCACACAATGCCAATGAGAGGATACCATTAACTCTTTAATTGAGCTATGAATTCCACTGTTGCTAGTAAAGCCATGCCATACACAAGTCATGTACCCAACACACCGGCTATGGGCTCAATCATCTTTAGAGCATAAGCCTTTATTTATATCAAAGCACATGAATTGCATATGCATGGTCAGTGACTAACTTAGGATTTAGACAAATCACACCATGAATGTCAGAAGTGAATTAATTCACAAGTAGATTTAGAATTAATTCATCTCGAGTTTAGTCCAATGTATCATTCTACTAATGAATACATCTATGTCTCTACCCGTAGAGTCAACTACTTCGATAGCCAAGATTAGCCACCTCTTCAATTGGAATTGTAGATGACATAATAATCATTTTCATTATTTGAATCAAATGCTCACTTTGATTCTTTTACAAGATTACGAACTTGTTTAGATTATCTACTGAAGTAAGTTGTCTTTCTCGCAATGTAAACGTTCTTACAATGCCATTTATCTTCAGTTTGAACTTAGACAATCAATGAGCTAATATTTACTTATCACAATTTCACTAAATCTACAAAAAATAAAATATAGAAATAAAAAAGACATAATAGTGAAATGTGAACTTAACTTTATTTATTTATTCATTGTTCAAATAAATAGAAAATAATTACATGTTTACTACATTATGGACACATTTCTTAATAGTTGCAATATGCACGTGTCAAGCAACTTGGTTGAAGAATATTTTGGGTGAATTATCTATTATACATGAAAATCCAACTACAATTTATGTTGACAATAAGTCCACAATATCTCTTGCAAAGAATCTAATGTCTCATAATTGAAGCAAGCATATCGATACAAAGTATCATTTTATTCAAGAGTAAGTGAAGAATAAAAATGTGGAGTTAGTCTACTTCAGAATAGAAGATTAATTGATAGATATTTTTACGAAGCCATTGAAAGCGGACGTATTCCACAAATTCAAAGAAAAGCTTGGAATGAAAGCTCGATTATGTTAAAGTCGGAAAAAACATGAAGATAAGAGCAAGCTTCTATATGTTTCTACAAAACGTGGCTTCAAAATAATTGCAAATTGGCAACCTTAAGCAAATGGATAAGCATCATCAATAAACAACTAGATTTCATGAAGCTTAAGTGATAAGAATGAATTGTGGCGGCAACACTTTAAGTCGGTTAAATAAGTCTATAAATATGGTTTATGAGTTAGTATAATAACAACTGAAAAACAGTGAGTGAATGTTGAAAAAAAAAAGAAACGAAAAGAAAAGAAAAGTGAGTGAATGTTATGAAGAAAAAGAAAGAAAAATAGTGGGAGTTTTAAACTAGCAGCGGCTAGTATAGAATCAAAAGATAGTTGTGCTGTGAGGTATTTATGTGAAATAAAATTAGTATCTCATTTATTACCCTTTCAACATTGTTTGTAAATGATTATGCTTGCTCCACACTTTCTTTCCTCATTAAAAGTCACGGCATCCACTCAACAACACCAAGTTTCACTCTTAAAGAATCTTGTTTCTTTTAATACAATGTTTTAAATTATCCATGACCCTTTTCAACCCTTAAATAGAAAGATGAACTCACCTTAGTACACCCGAACTCATTGGTGAATTTGAATTTTTTTTAATAGGGGTCGGAGTTTAATTATAATTTTTTCACAGATCAAAATATATCATCATTTTTGAATGGATATAAAAAGAAAATTTTTTATTTTTAGGGGGCTAAAGTGAAATTTTACTATATATTAATTTATAATTTCTTTATTTATAATAGAACTGAATTGAAATGTTTTTATTTGGGGAGGCAAAGTGTAATTTCGTAAATTTTAAAAAAATCACTTTTTTTGGGGGGGGAAGGCCCCTGCTAGCCCTTTAGATTCGCTTCTACTCAAACTTACATTCTCCTGCATTAACAATAACACTGTTGCCAACCGATCTAAAATTTAGTCGACACAAAACTTAATGGGAGCCAAAAGTGCCTTAGCCCCTTTCAAAATGTCATAAAAATTTCAATTTTCATTAAAATTGGACTAACAACATTCTAAACTTAAATTTTTACTCTAATAACAATATATAAAATAATTACCTAAAATATATAATTTTTAAAAAAAAATAGTAAAGAAATAAAAATGACAGAAAGAAGCAATGAATGAATTGCAAACATAAAATTGGGTCCATCATCATTCACTGTTTAGGGGAAGGAATGATTCCGTCCTTGACTAAACCCAAAAAACATGAATGTTATAAACGTGAAGCCTAACCATCATCTCTCTTACATTGGCCCCACTCTTTTCTGCTTTACAACCTTAATTACCACTCTAAACACTCACTTATAACCATCTCTTTTATAACTTCTATTTAATTAATTATTCTAAAACAAATATTTTTTTTAAAAAGAGAGACTGGTATTTTTCATACCAAAATAAACAAAATTTTCAAATGAAGAATAATTATTACATATAATCACTTATTTGGCTAAATTGTTTAAATATGTCTATTTTTAATTAGTTAAATACATCATTTTTTAAAATAAAATTTAGAAAAATAGTTCAATTTTGAAGAGAGACACAAGTGGCAAGAAAATCTATCCAGTTGGACACGCTTTCTCTTTAAGTCGCATTTTTCCTTTCACATTTTTAATATAATCAATTTTTTTATTAAATGGTTAAATATTAATGGTCATGTCCTTGAGTCTCAGGGTCAATTTCTTTGCCACTCACATTCATATTTTTTATTTTATTTTTTAAGCTTTTTATTATTTTTAATTAATGTTTTTAACATATTGCTCCCTTGATTAAATAGTTAAATAGTTAAGTAATATTGATTTTATCTTTAAGTCTCGGGTTGAATTCCTCCTCTTTTAACACATTTTTTATTTTTATTTCATGTCGTTTCAAGTTTTTTTATTAATAAATATATTGTTTTTAATTTTTTATTTTTAATTCATTTTTAATTAATATAATTTTTATTCATAAAATTAAATAATAAATATGTATTATATAATAAAAATATATACTTTACGTATATCATTATGTTAAAAATATTTGAAATTAATAACTCCTTTATATATAATATAAACATCAACTAATTTTTTTGATATATTTTTCTTTATATGTAATATTTGTATGTCAAATATTTATTTTCTCCACTTATTTTGTGGTTATGGTAATTTCTAATATTATAAAATAAAATAGTTATTTCAAATATAATTATTATTTTATATGTAAAATATTTCAGATATAATTTTTTCATCTACATTGTGGGTATGATTTTTGAAATATTTTTATATATAAAATATTTTAATTAATTATTTCAAAGATCATTATGTTTATATGTGAAATATTTTAAATACACATACAAAAATATATAATGCTAAAATTTACTATACTCATGATATGGATTGAAAAATAAATATTACATATATAAAAATTATATTTACTAAAAATAATTATATTTGTAATAATTATTTGATTTTATAAATAAAAGAGTTATTAATTAAAAATAATTTTTTTTGAAAATAATATATTTATTAATTAAAAATTAAAAAATAGAAATAAAAATTACAAATGTGTTTAGAAGAGGAGGAATTAAACATAGGACTCAAAGATAAAATCATTATTATTTGACCATTTGATCAAGGGAGTTGATATGTTAAAAATATTAATTAAGAATAATAAAAAGTTTAAAACAATAGGAAACAAAAAAATAGAAATGAGAGTGGTAAAGGAATTGAACACGAGACTCAAAGATAAAACTACTATCATTTAACCATCTAACCAAAAAAATTAATTATATTAAAAAAAGTAAAAAAAATCGTCTTGAACTGGACGCGCTTTCCTGCCACCTGTGTAGAAAGCACGCCCAATTGGACACTCTTTCACTTAATCTCTCCAAAATTGACCTATTTCCTTAATTTTTTTTAAAAAAATGTCTATTTGGCCAATTAACAAAAAAAAGCATATTTAGATCATTTAGCCGACTTATTTAGTCCTTCAACTTTATGAAAAAAATTATTTTAATTTTCTATCTAATTTTTTTTGTCTCTTTTACCTCTCGAACTTGCATTATTTGTCAAATCACCTCAAAATAGGAGGAGAAACTAACGTCTGTTATCTTAATTTACTGACGTAGTATACACGTGAATTGCCACGATGATGTACATTAGTAATTTATTAATTTTTAAAATTAAAAAATATTTTAAAATATTAAAATTAAAAAAATAATTTTAAAAACTTAATTAAATTGCTTATGTGGCATCCAAGTAAACTGCTATATCAATAAAGTTAATAGACATTAACTTTTTCATCCCTTTAAAGTGATTTGAAAAATAACGAAAATTTAAAAGATAAAAAAGATTAATAGAAGTTAAAATGAATTTTTTTTATAATGTTGAAGGATTAAATAAATTATTATACATTTTAATAATAAATAAAAAGAAATTTAGTTAATAAAAAATAATTAATTTCTTTTTTTTCCATTAAAATTAGTTTGCTAGTTATTTCCACAAAACTTTAATGTTTTTATTTGAAATTCGCATTAAATATAGATTAAATTGAGAGTTGAATTAAGTCAAATTTATAAATTAAGAACAATTTTTTTCTAATTATATTCTCTCCCTACGAAATTTAAACTCAAAAGAAATCCATTACCTTTAAAACTTGAATCTTTTACTTCCTGCACGTTTTTTTTCCTTTTCTTCCTTTATATAAATATATGTATGAATTGCAAGCAATATATATAAATATATATATATATATATATATATATCTGTATGTATATGAATAATATTAAAGTTTATGATTTAAATATAGTAATGAGGGGTGGTGGTGGTCCATTGAGTACACACTGCTCATTTGCCTTGTATATCAAGCAACTCCTAATTCTCCTCTTTCTCTCTCCATCTATTTCTTTCTTTCTTTCTCTCTCTGCAACACTAATGGCGAAAAGAATAATCATCACCACTCCATCTCTAAACCCATGTGAGTTCGTTTTATTCCCCCCCCCCCCTCTCTTCTACCTCTATATATCTCTCCACAATCTTTCCTTCTATAAACATAAAGATTTTTTGCCCCTTGTTTTTCATGATATGGTCTCACTCTAATCTCTTAATTAAGTACTCATGTATATTATGAAAAACCAAAAAAAGAAAAAAAGAAAACACTGTAATTTTCCCGTATATCGTCTTCGTTACTCAAAAGTTTTTTCAGTGCCACGTCTAACATCATGGCTTACTTTTATATATACATATACATACATATATGAATAAAAATATTAATTTATTTAATTGTAGGGAGGGGTTAAAAAGATGATGTATATTTTAAGTATAGAGATACAGATAGGGTTTGCCATGCTTTTGAATGTGTGCCTTAAGTAACAGCTGTGAAGACCGTTTCTTCCTTTATTTTGCTTTAGCAGTCAAGCAAGACCTCCAAAATAAAAATAAAAAACAAAGGTGTGGGAGGCCTTAAGCTTTAGAGAAGAAAGAAAAGCACCCAAAAATATGCATTAAAACAGCCATCTGGGGAGGGGGGGTGTGTTTATTTTATTCTTTTTTTTTTTTTCTATATTTGTTTGGCTTGGTTTCTCTCTCTTAAACCGCCTAGCTACATGAGCTCACTTAAATTAGCAAAGGGTTAAAGGTGGAGTGTGTAGGTGTTATTAGGAAGGGGCAGGCTGCTTTTCCTTTTTGCTCACTTGGGGGCTTCAGTTAAAGTAAAGGCTATGTGAGGGAATTCTGGTGTGTGTGTTTTTTTCCATTTGGTTAAAGCAGGTTTCTTTATAATCCTCTCTATCCCACTGTGTCACAGTTTTCTCTCTCTTTTCTTCATCTATTCTTCCTTCACAGTATATGAAAAATACCTTCTTTTGAACCATACTTCTCATCTGGGTTTTCCTCAAATTTCTTGTTTTTGGTTATATACCACCTTTGGTTGATGATAAAAATCCCACTGTTTTCTTTTTCTTCTTCTTCTTCTTCTTCTTCAATCATTTTGTTCACTAGGAAACCAAACTACTTTTTTATTATTCATACCCATCACAGTTTAATTATTTGTCTTTTTCTGTGTTTTTTCCCTCTAGTTTAAGGAATATCAGATCTCAAAACAGCTTTTATGGTTTCTGTTATATAGAGAAAGCCATAACTGGGATATGAGTAGTTGGCTGGTGTATGAAGTTGGTGATCTGATACAAGATTTTAAGAGCTTGAAGCATCTGCCACAACAAAACAAAGGGGAATTAAAGAAGCAATGAATAAGAGTAATTTGGGTTCTGTCAGCAGCTCTGATCTCATCGATGCAAAGCTTGAAGAGCATCAGCTGTGCGGATCCAAGCACTGCCCTGGCTGCGGTCACAAGCTTGAAGGAAAGCCGGTACCCAATCACTCTTTAACATATTCTTTGCTTCAACACCAAGATTTTTTTATTAAAGCCGCCTTCTTTTTTCCTTTTTTTTTTTTTTTTAAAGTTTAACCTTGTATGAAAAATTGCAGGACTGGTTAGGTTTGCCAGCTGGAGTGAAATTTGATCCCACAGATCAAGAACTGATAGAACACCTTGAAGCTAAAGTTGAAGCTAAAGACATGAAATCTCACCCTTTGATTGATGAGTTTATCCCTACTATTGAAGGTGAAGATGGGATTTGTTATACCCATCCTGAGAAACTCCCAGGTAGCTCACTATACATACATACATACATATATATATTATATTATAACTATACATGCATAAATATATATACATTGTTTCATATTGTTTGTTGCACCTAAGTGAACCTAACTTTGATTTTTATTACATTACTTGCAGGAGTGACCACAGATGGGTTGAGCAGGCATTTCTTCCACAGACCATCAAAGGCCTACACCACCGGGACAAGAAAAAGAAGGAAAATACAAACCGAATGTGACTTACAAGGCGGAGAAACCAGGTGGCATAAAACCGGCAAGACAAGGCCGGTGATGGTGAATGGCAAACAAAAAGGGTGCAAGAAAATCCTTGTTCTTTACACCAATTTCGGCAAGAACCGAAAACCCGAAAAGACGAATTGGGTGATGCACCAATACCACCTGGGTCAGCATGAGGAAGAGAAAGAAGGGGAGCTTGTGGTGTCGAAGATATTTTATCAGACTCAACCGAGGCAGTGCAACTGGTCGGATCGAACTGCAACGGCGGTTGAAGTAAGCAATGCCAATGATCCTAACAGCCGAAGAGACAGTGGCAGTGGGAGTTGTTCTTCAAAGGAAGTAATCCCTCTCAGAGATGAAGTTACCGGAGCTGGGGTTGCCGCCGCTTTATCGAGTTATGCCGCCGGTGCCATGGATATCCAACAGTTAAAATCTGATCATTTCAGTTTCACTCCATTCAGGAAAAGCTTCGATGAGGTACAAATTTGTTCATTTTATTATAATGTCAATTTATGCACTGTGTTTTCTTCCCACTACAGCTTCCAAAAACTTTTCATATGACCACTACTTTTAACATTCATCATCGACCATGAAATAAAAGCATAAACTGACATCGACCTTTATTCCTTGTAATTTTATGCAAAAATGTTGTATAATATCTATCAACATACAAGTTCTAAGTCAAAAACAAAAAATGGAAATTAATTTGATATACGACATGAAGAATCTATATGGACCTCACTTCTTAATCTAAACAAAACTTTGTTAACCCACCAATAGGACCAATATTTAAACCGAGAGTAAAACTATAGAAAAACTTGAATAAAGCAATGGAAAATGGTTGTGTTTGAAAATGGTTCTTGGGGATGTATTTTGCAGGTGGGGATCGGAGAAGCTTCGGCAACGAGGGAAGCTCCAGTTCAAGGCACTTGCGAGGAGATACCAGAGCATCCACGGCCACATCATATGGCACATGATCATCATCAGCAACAGCAGCAACAACAGCAACAGCAACATCATCAGCATCACGCACATCATCAGATAGCTACGACGGCCTTCCACATTAGCAGGCCTTCACATCCCATCTCCACCATTATAACCCCATCTCCCCTCCATCACACTTCTATCATTCTCGACGAGGACTCCTTTCATGTCTCCAGAATAATGCTTCAAAATGAAAGTTTCCAGGTAATGTATATAACTGTGTATATCTTTGTCACTCAAATTAAACTCCATAAATTCTCCCTCGATATAATAATCCTTCAATATTTTAAACAAGCTCACATTGTGTGTGAACAATAAATTTTATGCATAATTCATTGTAATCAATAACTTTCTCTAGAAACCACAATTTTAAGTGGTATTTTATTTTATTTAAAAAAAATTCCAGTTTCTGATATAATGTCTATGTACTCAGCAGGAACAAAATGACACAGTGTTTTACACATGCATGCCACATTTACATATTAAGTACGGTACTTATTAAGCTGAAGCTTTTTTCCCCCCAACTTTCATTTATTGTTTTTTAATTAAATGAGACCTTAAATATAAATGAATATATGTTAGCAACTTGACCTTGAAACTGACTCACTGGTTTCTTGAGGGGTGTAGGTAGAGGCAGACTCAATGTAGTCATGCTACTTTTTTAGCCGTGTGTCAGCTAAGTTGGGAACAATGGACTGCCTTTTTCACTTTTAAATCCTTTTTGTTCATAATATATAGTTGAATTGAATAAAATGCAGCAGCAGCAGCAGCATCAACAACAGCAGCAACAACAACAGCAGCAGCAACATTATAAATTGGGAGGAAGGTCTGCATCAGGTTTGGAGGAACTAATAATGGGTTGCACTTCATCTGATATCAAAGAAGTGAGTATGAACTTTTTGACCCTGAAATCCATGAGCATTGTTTTTCATAATACCAACTAAGCAAATGGTAGAAAGGAAGAAAGAAAGAAAAAGTGTGGGAAGTATAGTTTTTATTTAAAAAAAAAAACAAAGGATAAAAGGAAGAGAATATATATACCAAATCCTTTAGTAATATATATATATATATATATATATTTGAATAAAGAGAGAAACGACCATAGTTTCTTTTCTTTTTCTCTTTATCTCTTTTTCCTTTTTTGTTTTTCATGTTTTGATCAGAGAGTTTAGCATGGCATTCAGCATCCTCTAAAGAAATGCACGTAGCTATCATACTACAATAAAGTGCTGTTGAATAGAGTGCACAGCTTTTTCTTCATGGGAAATTTAATTAAAACATAAACTGCCTCTTGAAATGAACAATAATTCCTTAGTTCTCCTTTATCATTGTCATAAGATTCAATTAGAAAGATTAAATCAAATATATTAGAATGTGAAACCATGAAGCCTTCAAATTAAATCAAATCCTGAAAACAAAATAGAATCTTCTTTTATATTTCTCTTTAGGACAAAAAAAGAAAAAGTAGTTGGAAAACTAAAGCCTACGCCACTTTCCCTACACCTCCTTTGTTATTTCTAATTTGAATATATGTTTCTGAGAAGAGCTGTAAATCCTGGAAATCATCTTAGCATGGAAAAAAAAGTGTAAAAAGCAAAGAAAAGAGGTAGTCAGTGATAACATTCTTTTGGTTGGGTTCATGGGAAAGGAAAGGAGACTTGTAAGAGTGAATGATAGCATGCATGAAAATCCTTATTATCATATGTGTAGCCTATGATAGATACAGCAAACAAACAATTTGATTGTGGAGTGGGAGAGAGAGGACAAAGAAAAGGCAGCTTCTTCATTTTTTGTGTTTATATAATAGGTGAAATTTTTGTGGTTAAAAAAAAAAAACCCTAAATCTAGGCGGTGGTTGTGTTAAAATTTTTTTAAAAACATGGGTGTTTATTTTGGGCAGGAATCATCCATTACAAACCCACAAGAAGCTGAATGGTTGAAGTACTCCTCATTCTGGCCTGACCCTGACAACCAGGATCATCATGGGTAGAAGCAAAATTTTAAGAAAAACAAAGGAAATTCCTTACGAACATCATTATTATCATCATTATTAGTACTTGAAGCCTAGCTCTGGTCAAGTTCTTTTCAAGGAGAGAGGCCAACAAAACCATCTATTACTATAGTTTGCTCCTTTTTTTTTTATTCTTTCTCTTTTTTTTTTTTTTTTTCTTCTAATGGGGGAGGACCAGAGGGACCTGGTTTATGACTTTCAAAGGCTCTCAAGTCTCAAATGAACTAACTGTAAAACAGTCCATGTTGGAAAGAGAGAAAGAACAAAAGGAAAAAAAAAAAGAAGAAAGTAAAGTAAAGAAAAGAAAAGAAAAGAAGAAAAAAAAGCAGGAAAAAAGGCTGGTCTCTATACTGACAAATAGAAGGATAGCCAAAGAGCCAAAGCAAATATCCTTCCTACATGAAAATCACCACCATTATGATGACAATATCATCTTTATATGGCTCTATTCTTATTATTTTATTATTTCTAAGACTCTTGTATAATTTCTTTTCTGTCTTTTTTTTTTTGTCAAACAAAAATACCAAAGAGTTTGTGCAAATTGCAACAATTACTTGTTGATTATGTTGTGTTGTTAGTCACTTTTCTAGTAAATATATGTATGGATTCCCTTACATATATAGAGAAATGAAAAATATAGATTTCAGAATTGTTTATTTCATTGCTGTGCCACTTTTTCCTTTTTTGTTCTCCAGTTGTTATATTATGAAATGAATAAGAATTGTAAAGATGGTTCTAACTTCTAAAGAGAGATTTAGATAATTAGATGAAGTAGGTAGGGATTATGACTTGTCTCTGCAGGCCATATGTCTGCAAATAGCCTATAGGAGAAGAGAATTAGCCCTTCAATAATTAGAAACTGTAGACCATGATCATGACAACTTTTCATCATCTAAATATTTTTTCCATAGTCAAATCCCTTATTTGAAGTAAAATTAGCTCCTTCCATTGCTTTTTCCCTACAATATAAGCACCTATGGGGACAGCAGTGCTACTGCTACCATTATATATGCTAACCAAATCAATGTCAAAAGAAAAAAAAAAGGAACTACTATTGCTAATGATGCATGAAGAAAGTTGGTGCAATGATTTTTATCAGGTCAAGTGTTTTTTTTTTTTTTTTATATGCTTTGGATTGCCTTTAGCATGACAAATGGTGGAGATGTTCTGGGAGGGAGCTTTAAATGAGAACTCCTTTCCTTTGGAGCTTGTATTGGTATTGATGTTAGCCTAATGAAAAGTAAATGTACTTTACCTGGTTTTGGGGTTTAAATGTTGGGTCCTCACACTAAAAGACATTCCAAACAGTTTCTTAAAGGTTAAAAAAAAAAAAAACCATACTGCCTAAATGGAAATTTGCCCTTGTTAACAATTCCAATTACCCTTTAAAAAGTAGCCTTCACTAACATCATTTTCAGGTGACAAATGGGTGATTGCCACGATGAAGTTTACTTGGATGTGTTCTTATCCATGGTTTTTTCTTTCCGTAAGTGCTTGTCATCCTCCAAATAAAGGAGTTAATTTGTTTGGTTCTGTGGATTTTACAAATATCAAAAGGAGGAGAGAAGAGAATTTTGGGTTTCTTTAGTCTCTTATTGGAATCTTCGAATCTTTCAATAGTACAGCAGCATAAATCACATTTTAAAGTACCGGTCTCTCTTTGTCTTTTTGCTGCTTGGGAAACTTCTTTACTGCTCTTATCCTAGATTCGAGCTCCTTTTTTTTCTTTGTTTTGTATATTATACTACTATTGTATACACATATATGTAGAGAGAGTAACGTACATAAATGTTATCTTTGCATTTCAAGGGACGTGCATGAAATGCAAGATGGAGGGGGTGAGGCAGCTTCGTTGCAGTTTCTGAGAGGGGAATAAAGCATGGAATACAAGGGAATGAGCAGAGAGACAAGAATAATCTTTAAGCTTTGAAAGGACCCTTCATATCTTATTGGAAAGATTCTTTTTTCTTGTCATATTATATATATGTATATATACTGTCCTATTATACTATATGATCTATATCCATTTGGTATTATAATTATTCCCATAACATGAATGTATCTTAGTACATTATATATATATACCCATTTATAAGTACCAATAAAATATCAACTTGTGCACTAAGCATATCCTGATATACCTAAAAAAGGATGCAAAAATTCATTATACTACTCCAAAATGACATACATTCCCTCCCATTTTAGCTATATATAATTTGGTAAGTAAATTTATATTATATTTGCAAAAAAGGGGTTTGAGGGTTGGGAGAATCCAAATACTGTGGTGCAAAGATGCTTGAGGTTAGTAAATAATATAAAAGAATGTGTTGTTACACATGCAAGGAAAATAGAAAAAAGAATATTGACATGTCTTGTTCAACCTAAAAAGGTGATATTCAATTTCTTTCGCTTTTGCTGAAGATTTTGGATGCTTTTAAAAGACAGAAATAAAGAAATCAGTATTAACAGTACTGTTTAGGGTTTCTGAGTTTGCAAAGATTTGGTCCCATAAAGAAGTTGCAGGTAGAATTTGTGTAGTGCAATAAGGAATATCACAACATGCCAATTCTTGCCTTTCTTGGATTCTCCAACATCAACGCCATGAATGGCCGCTCCAGCCCGGTGAGGCCAACCATGCTTTTTACATACTAAATCCAACCCTTCTCCATTCTCATCTCAGCTTAAAAGCTTATTTTTCGAGATTAATATTTATGTACTTCAAAGAGACTTAGTCATTTTTGCCTTCATTTAGACCTATTAGATATCACTACTTTACATGATGAACTATTTTTTGAAGCAAGTGGTTAAAGCTCTTCGTTGGCTTCATTGGCACGTAGATGATTAGGGTTAAGGTCCTATCATCCCGGCCATCTCTCTGTTTGTACATGAATATTTATATATATAAGGGAATCGTACTGTATTATTGAAGAGAGCTAAGTTCACTAAAGTAATCATCCTGTTTTGTACCTTTTGTTTGATTTGTACTCTTGACATGGTCCATTTGGCTGTAGGCGAAACTTCTTCAATTGCTGATGTATGGTAGGTAACAGTCTTCCCTGTCAAATCACTTGTATAAATTGGTTTTTACTTAGGAAAGTTTGGTGAGGGTTTCATGCATATATGAATAGTTTAATCGAAGACAACAAATTAAATAATAATTCAAAACAAAGGGTAATATTACATATATAGAAATACATATAGTACTACAACCAATGATGTAACAAGTAACTGATGCTATAGCGCCTAACAGAATCAGACTTTTAGTAAAGAAAAGTAATTGAAGCAGCAAAAGTTGAAAGGATCAATTGGGATGGCAAATGCTCATCAACCATTTTCTTTCTTAAAGTATTATAATAAATATATCATTTTCCTTTGAGGGTTTTGGAAGGTATTAGAATTTCACATCTTGTTTAGATGCACAAAACAAAGTTTTGAATTAAAGTATAATATTGTGGGATGAAGATAAGGTAAAGAATAATGTATAAAATTATATCCAGCTCCTTTCATCTAGATGTTTGAAAATGTATGCAAATACCAAAATGACTTTATGGGAGTAAATTCTTTAATGTGATGTTGCACCAAATAATAGTCTTTAAAAAGGTGTCAGCTCATATATAAACAAACAATACCAGACAAATTTTTTTCCCTCAAAATGAATCACCTTTTGGAAAAGGAACAGTAAGATAAGTTATGGAAACCAATCAATAAAGTAAGCAAAAGTGAATAGGGAAAGAAGATGGTAGTATTAGAATGGTAGCCAACAAAGAATGATAAAATCTTGTAGTATACATGCGAGTAGCTTCCTTTAATAAAGACTTGTTTGGATCCTTTCTATCCGTATAGCAGGTGCCATTTCTTCTTGTTATGAGACAACTGGCAAACAGTGCATAATCATATTTCCATCTCACCATGATGAAGTTTCCTTCTTTCCCTAATTAGTTCCTCTCTTTTTCATCAATTTGTCCAATGAATGTTAAAGTCTCTTTGAACAGGCTCAGGATCGTATAAAACAGGGAATAGATAGATGCACCAAAGGTCAATCTTTCAGGTCTTATGCTTGAATTAATGGTCTGCATCAAGTTGGTTTTATGTATGACAATGCTCCACATATAGCTAGCTTGTTGCTAAATCTCCTTTTTGGTAGGACTAGGTCATGCAAAGAATCTTTGCTTTTGGAGTAAGTCCACAAACACTTCAGCCTGGAAACTTCAGAAGCTATTTGACAAGACCATTGTACCATAGGCATCACATCAAAATGGGATAAGGTTTTGGCAATTTACAGGGTACTGTATAATGCAACATTGCTCACTCCCTTGGATAACTGTTTGGAAATACAGGCAAGGATCCAAATGACCTAAGTGCAAAGTTGCTTTCGTCGAACAGTTTCAGCTAAACGACAAAAGAAATAGGCACCACATAAAAACAGGGAAGCATTAAGTATGCTACTTCTTACCAGGCTAATCAGGACACTTGAAACTGCTAGAATCTCTCTTTTGTTAGTCCATTCCCACAAAACATGCAAAGCATATGCCTTGTCCCAAATGGAAACTTTCGCACAATTTAAACTTCGAGTATATAAAATAGTAAAGCTGATTGTATGATTGAACATATTCTACACATCAATTACCATTGAAGAAGTCTTCTAGGTTTCTGTGTTTCATAGTTTTCCTCCTATTTCTGTCGTACACACTTAAATACATATTTAGCAGACCTCTACAGTCTTATGCTTATTTGCTTTTTTCTATACAAGCAACAACAACAACAAAATGTTTTCAAGTAGCAGCAGTCAGCAAGCACGTGCTTCATGAAGCCTCCCACTTACAGGTCCATATACACCAGAGACTTTGAATGATGCCAAAAGGCATGACAATCTTGCTATCATTGGCCTGGCTCTCACCATCCTCGGTACGATTACAAGCTCCTTACTAGTAATATCATCAAATGTGCTATGATAACCTTCAAGATCGGCTTTTGTAATCAAAACTGCATCTACTGAAGGAGAGTGTATAGTAGCCGGTTGTCGGTGCATGCTGTACTCCACAACTGCCTGCTCATAACCATTAACAAGCAAGGAATTAACAAGCGGGAACAGACAGACATAGTTCATTGTTGCCCGTAACCGGAAGAAATCTGGTGATTAGTTCTATTAGGAAATATAGATCTATTCTTAGTTCATATATAATACTGGTAAAATCTTGTTCCTTTTTCCGAGCAAACACTAAATGGCAATGGAGACATGAGGTTTTATCTTTTGCAACAAGAGAATGATGCCAATTCATGCATAACCTACAACTAACTAACAAAAACAGAGCCACTAGTGAAAATAAATAAAAAGTCTTGCGGAGGGATACAGGCGAGAAACGTACAGAAAACATGATTTCTAAGAAGGTTTCACACTCTGCAAATGATATCACCACAAAACTTACCTTCCACTGTGAGGGGGCGAGCAAAACTCGAGGTCTTCGAGACCGAACATATTCGAGGGCACCAGCAGGTGTCATCTGCTTATGCTCTACCTGTCAGAGTTTTAAAACAAATTCAACCATTAAAATAACAATCAAATAAAAGATTACTTGACAACAGTGTGCCAACAAGCAGTATCCAATAGATAGAGATTTACTAAGTAGCAAAGCACAATGGTGGTACTCCTTCCTCGTCCAGCTTTACAATGTACATAGGTGGTTCTACCGCAAGATGCATTGTCTGCAGCCAAAATTGGGTGAGTGAGACGGCCACTAGACCACAGTGACTAACACAGTTAGTTGAAAGAAATATATTCTTACTATGAATGAAGTCCACAGCTCTACTAATATCTGAAACTGAAGGAGCAAACAAATAATCTCTTGTTGGAATTATAAGGTGATCAATTCCATAAGCCTGTCGGTAAACCATAGAGCAATAAAAGTAGACATCTATACCCAATAAATAAAATTGGAAACCATTTCCATGCTTAGTGAAGTCAAGCTATATATGATGAATTTAAAAAAACCTCAGTTAAACATTTCAAAAGAAGAAAAGGTTACATGATATAAGGAAGTGGAAACCAGAGTTTCAAAGGGCTCATTGAGAGTGATGACCCCGCCAACGCCCAACTGTTTCAATCGTCGAACATCCTTGGGAAATGGAACTGCCCCCAGCAAAAGAAACTGAATTGAAGAGGAAAAGCAAAGAAAGTAAGAAATTTTGAAAGATCATGAAAGAAGTAGAAAAATTTTAAGGATAAGATGAAAAGAGAAACCTGGTCAACTTCGTCCCACCATCTGAATTCGGATTGGATTTTGTTTCTAAAGACATTATACAAAAGAGTGGGGTAAAAGAGGATACGAGCACCGGCTCCGACTAGGAGTCGTTTGGCGTCGTCCACTCTGACTATCTGCAACTGCTTCGTGCCGTAATCGCCGTCTTCATTCTCCACGTCATCCAAATCCTCGATCTTCATCTCACGGCAACCCAATTTTCTTTTCTGCTCTTTAGATAGAATTGAAATTGGGGAAACTTGAACAAATCAAAAATAATTTGCAAGTGCTGAGAGCTAAGAGCATGAAATCAAACATCCCAATTTATTGGGAATTTGAGAAATATACGAGAGAGCGTCTATCTCACTTTGATGGGAATAATAAATTTTTTTATTTTTGTTTTTAAAAAAGGTTAAATTCTGCTGTTAATTCTTATGCTTTGTCAAATTTGTGAAATTAGTCCCTGTATTTAGTTTGAGCAATTTTAGTCTCTGTACTTTTCGAATTGGTCAATTTTAGTCTTGTCTCAAACAATAGTTGTTAAATTCATTTGTTTAAATTCAATTACTAGTCCTATAATATGTGTACAATTGTAGATTTAGTTCATATTCTCCAATTGGATCATTCTAAGTCCCCATGCTTTTCGATTTTTGAAATTTTAGTCTTGACACAAATGACATTCGCCAATCCATTAATTTGAATTTTAGTGAGTAATTTGTGAAGATAACAAGTTGACATGGTATTACACATATAATAACATGTTTACCGCATTAGATTTTCGAAATACAATAATATAACTTAATGAATTTAATAATTATTGTTTGGTGAGGATTGAAATTTCAATTTTTAAAATGTATAGGGACTAAAAATGGCCAAATTAAAGTACATTGACAAAATCCACAACTTTCACAAAAGTATAAAGACTATAGCAAAATTTAACCAAATTTGTGGAAATAATTTCGAGTTAATCGAATTGACGACTCCTATTTTATTATTCTAACTCGATTTGAAATTTTTTTGAATCGGGTCGAATGAAATGAAATTCGAGTCGAAACGAATCAAATCAAGTGAAATTGTTTGAGTTTAATTAAAAAAATTAAACATCGTCAAGTTAAAATCTTGTTACAGTAAAACTAATTCTTTGTCAGAGCACATAAATTTGAAATCAAGATAAAAAAATAAGAAAAATAAAGTAAACTTGAATCATTAATTAACTTATTTAGGTTTCCAAAATTACTATTCTAGAAAATTTTTAATTTTTTAACTTTCTTTATATATTTTTTAGAATTCTTTTTGAAACTTTTAAAAAATAATTTGGAATTTTTATAAATATTTTAATTATTTTTTTTTTGTAATTTTGTTGAGAGAAAGACAAATTTGCTCATTTTCAAACTTGATAGAGATTAAAAGGGTATTTACACCAATTTATTTTTTATATTATTCAAGTTATTTGAATTGTAAAATTCAACTCGATTCGAACTTAAAACTCGAATAAATGAATTCGATTGACTCAAATTTTGGAATTTGATAAAAATGTATAGCATATAATGTTTTTATTAGGTGATATCATTAGGGGCGAAGCCAGGGGGCTGGCATGGGCCCGGCCCCTGTAAAATATAAAATTGTTATTTTGGCCCTTAAAAGTTTTTAAAAATTTTAAATTAGTAAAGGTAAAATTGTACTTTGGCCCCTCTAAAATTATAAAAATTTAATTTAATCCTTTACAAATTATAAAGATATAAACTATAAAAAATTAAAATTTATCTGGCCCCCCCTAAAAAATTGTTCTGGCTTTGCCCCTGGATATCATTTGATGGTTTAAGATCATTTCTGGCCAAAAACAAAAGTGAAGACCAATTTGAGAATTTGGATATAGTTTAGAGGCTAATTTAAAAATAAAACCAATTTGAAAAGAAATAACATATATAGATTATAATGACTTATAAAAGCCCTTTGAATTGCTTTAATTTACACTTAATACTATTCATTTGATTTTTTAGTTTAGATCCTTCAGGATCTGATTCATATTAAATTTAAAATTTAGTTGTTTTTTTTTTTAATAAAAATAAGGAAATTAATTTTTTATACATTGAATTAAAGAGTAAATCGATTATTTTTATTAAAATTTCATCTATTTGTATTGTTCAAAATTAATATAGTTGACGAAATAAACTGACAGCAATTTTGATGTATATGGACGAATTTTTAATAGTACAAATAGATAAAATTTGTAACAAAAGGATCAATTTATTCATTAATCTAATAAATAATAACTAATTTAATTATTTTTTAATAACTCTAAATACAAGTGTGTTATCTTATAATTTTCTTGATAAACGTAGAATATATATGTTCATACCATTTGTGGGGTTGACTTGGATGAATCTTGAAGAATAGATAGGCTTCAGCTTCCTTTCAAAAGGGAAATAAATATTATTATAATGAAATTCATTTCTCACTAAAACCACATCAACCCGCTAATTAATTGTGGTCCTAATTAGCAAAAACCCACTACTACAATTTATTTTACAAGCTATTTTTAATTAATTTGGTCTCAGAGTTAATTTTAGTATTATGCGCAAGTCATTAATTTTGTATTTGTATTTTAATTTTTAATTATGAGATAAAAGATAGTCATTAAATTAAACTGTACTAGTAGTTTTATAATAGTAAATTTAGTATTTATTCTCTAATCTTGAAATTCCAGTCTAACAAAAATTATTTAAAAATCACCAAGTTAGAAGTGGAGACAAGTAGACATGCAATAATGGTAGGTGATGCACGTTTTGTAGGAGAAGAATAGAACATTAGATTCATTGGCTTTGGTATTTTAGTTGAGCTCCATGCGTGCATGCCTCAACTGCTCATTTGCTATTAAGCTTAATTTGTAAAAATCCATTAATAACTTTGATTTTGATCAACCTAATTTAGTGCCCAAAGAGGGCAATTCTTCATCCCAAATATTTAAGAATAAAAGCTTATGGCCTAACCCAAATGAAGGTATATGGCCCATTTGGTCCATGCAATACCCTTCCCATCCACACTCTTTAATAATATTTTTAATTAATAACTTCTTATAAATTACAATTTATCATACCCTTAACATATTTATTATTTTATTTATTAATTAAAAAACTTGAAAATAATATTAAACATTCAACTATCTAATTTAAAAAAGTTAATGTGTGAAGTTATTCTAGTAAGAAGTGTTTTTATTGTTTGTATCTCTAAAATCATCTAAATATAGAAAATAACGACTACTTTACTAAATATTTTATTTTAGGAAAAAAAAAAAATTAAAAGTAGCCATTCCCATTGTTTTACCAAACCCAACTGCCTTCTGCTTTTATTAATGATTCCACAAGCAATAAATTATTGATTTAATATTAAACCTGCCAGCCATCGAACAACAATACATTCAAGCTGAACCTTTTCTATTCTTCATTTCCAGATTTTAGAAATATGAATAATAATCCTAAAAACATTTAAAATAAAATTATATCAAGACATTGGATTTTAATCTTTCATTCAAGATGGTAATATCAAATAATAAATGGAAATATTTGGAGTGAATGATTAGATTAGTAATTATCTATGTATTCATCCTTCTTGCACCCACCTTACGGAGCCATGTGCCGTAACTCCAATTAACCGCTTTCCACCAACAAGCATGTAAAGCTGCAACCATCACCCATCTCCATTATTCACATCCAGTCCACTTGAGTCAATGTGTTTCAAACAAATTGCTGCCACCTTTATGGTAATCTAAGCTACGCCCCTTTTATTTCTTTTCTAGTTATCAATAGTTACTAATTAGTCGTTATAAACATTGAGGGTTAAAGTTATTATATGTCAATTTTAAAAGTCGCTACTATCAGACCGCTCGTAACCAAAAAAATATATAATTGAATAATTGAATGACTCAAAACAATACTAATAATTGGACAATTATTTTATAATTTTTAATAATTGGGCGACAAAAAATTTTAATAATTAGTTTACCCAAAATTTAATTAACTTTCCAAAACCGTCCAGATCCGCCGCTGTTGTTATTACCAACATTTCAATAAATAGTGTTTTGTTTTTCCCTTTTTGGTTATTTGAGATTTGGATGTAAGCTAGCCATACAAAATGGAAACAAATGGTGCATGCATTTTGCTTTAGTCATTCGCATTCACATGGAATTCTTCATTCTTTGGATAAATGTTTGTGAACCACATTCCCACTCATCAGTCATCACACACGGAAGGGACCATTACATGTGAACTATTTTACATATGAATCCGGTCGTGTGTGCTGGTTGGATTGAGCCCAAACCTGAAAATGATGAACAAAATTGGTTCTATCTGTTTTGCATAACGCTCTGGCCTGTCTTACACTATAGGCATGGCCATGGATCTTGGCTAAGCAACTCATCATATTCATGAGCTCAGCGCAGCAACAGCCACCCTTTTCTGTAACATTAGTCTCTCAAGTCAACTTCTGCACAGGGAAAAAGTTACTCGTACAATACAATAGGTCCAACCCTATAACCAACCAACCACACATAAAAATAAATAAAGAAAGCATTCAAGAGAAATAAACCCCACCATGTACTCTCTTCAATGCAACACAGCCTCATTTCCACGACATTACAAGCAAACTAACCCCATCACAATAAGCATCTTACTGTCTTCAACATAGGGGGAAAAAATGGGGATGTTCTGGCTCCTTGCTTTTATCCTTTGGCAGATAATTCCGACACAAGCAGCTATCACTGTGGGAGGTGGTGGTGTTGGCATTAATATCGGCAATGCTGGTGGTGGCGGTGCAGGTGTTTGGATTGGTGGAGGAATCAACAACGGCCCAACTCCATCAAGCCCTTCAGTGTCAAAGCTCACCACTGCTTACACTGCTCTTCAAGCATGGAAATCTGCAATCACAGATGACCCATTGGGGATTTTGAAGACTTGGGTTGGCTCAGATGTGTGTTCTTATAAAGGGGTATTTTGTGCACGCCCTGGACCATTTGTTGCAGGCATAGATCTCAACCATGCCAATCTGCAAGGCATTCTGGTTAAGGAACTCTCAGTCCTCACTGATATTTCAATCCTCCACCTTAACAGCAACAGGTTCTCAGGCACCGTTCCCGATACTTTCAAAGACCTTTCGTCACTTCTAGAGTTGGACATTAGTAACAATCGTTTCTCAGGTCCTTCCCCTGCAGTCACTTTGTACATTCCCAATCTCGTTTACTTAGACCTTAGGTTCAACAGCTTCTCAGGACCAGTCCCTGAGGACCTATTCAACAAAAGACTTGATGCTATCTTCCTCAACAACAACCAGTTTGAAGGTGAACTTCCTCAAAATCTGGGTAATTCCCCAGCTTCCGTGATCAACTTGGCTAACAACAGATTCAGTGGGAACATCCCAGCTAGATTTGGCATAGCCAGTTCCAAGTTGAAGGAGATTTTACTGCTTAACAACCAGTTAACAGGCTGCATTCCACAAGGTATTGGACTGTTCTCAGAGATGCAAGTTTTCGATGTGAGCCACAACTCACTGATGGGTCATTTGCCAGACACGGTATCTTGCCTGAGTGACATTGAGGTTCTGAATTTGGCACACAATAAACTATCTGGGGTACTCCCCGATTTGGTTTGTTCTGTAGGGAGCCTTATGAATTTGAGTGTAGCATACAATTTCTTCTCTGGGTTTAGCCAGGAATGCTCAAAGTTGTCGTTTAGGAAGGGAGGGTTTGATTTCTCGTTGAATTGCTTACCCGGGAGAGACATGCAGAGACCACAACCAGAGTGCTTGGTGATCCCTGGTGGGGGGTTGAGTTGTCTGAGAATTCCTTCTGCACAGCCTCTGGCTTGTGGGGCATTGCTTGGGAACTTGGAGGTTAATGTAACCTCAACATCTCCATGATCTCATCTCCTTACAGAGTAAGAAGTTACTAGTTTTTTAGTATAACAGGTTGGCCATATGGTTGTCAATTCTCCCATTCTTGCATGGACAGATTTTAAAATGTTAAAATCCAAAGCAATGTTTTGCTTGCATTCAAACACTAATTCCATTTTTCATTCAGCAATTCAACGTTTATTCTATTTTAAGATTATTATTTCTGGTGCAGCGGCATCATGCTTCCAGTTTTTTCCTTTTTCTTGTTTTGACAAAGATGATTTGAAAAGATTTTCAGGACAGGCAAAATCCATAGATCTGCAAGGCCCGCTTAGACTTGTAAGCCATCCAAGATTCTCAGAAAATAAAAGAAATTAAAAAAAAAAAAAACACTTGTTTAAGATAAACTAGTCATGAAATTTGCATGCTAGAAATGAAGAATTACAACAAAAGGATTGCTTGTTTAGGCAATGTAATACATTGGATTTGGCAGCTTAAAGGAACGTTTAGCCACTGCAAAACCCAGCAAGTCACTCCATTGATCTCCAGAATTCCCATGAATCCTATAACCTTCATTTACCAGAACTGATCTCCTCTCTGATTTGAATATGGTCGCTGGCGTCCCTCCATCTGAGGCTCCCCTGTACCATAACCAAAAATTCCATCACCCATTTCTTACCAAGTAATTTTGTTTAATTAAAAACTAGTCCTACGTAGTTTTCCATTTAAAAAGAACCAAAACACTGCAGGAACTGCTTGCTTGAAAACTAGACAGACCTCAAGATAAGCCCTTCCCAGCCAGTATACCCAGCTAACACAAGATTTTTTCTGGTGTCATTCCTCTGATATTCACTCCGGCCAGTAAGCACAAATATTTTGAACCCCATCTGCTTCAATCGATTATACAATTTCAAACTCGATGGTATAGCTGGGGCCTTGGCTTCTGCCACCCATTCATCCCAACTGCTCTCGTTAAAAATTTCTGATCTACATTCATCACAAGATAGCTAAGCAACTTCAACAAATAAACACAAGCATAAAAATATAGGACAAAGTAAACAGATTAAGCAATTCCTTTAAACATGATTCACCGTGCTCGTGTTTTGCACAGTGAAGTGTCAAATGTTAATAACAATACAACTCCAAACCCTTTCTTCACAAAAAAAAAATTAAAAAAAAAAAATAAAGAGAGAGGAATCCTTTGGCTCCCTACACTGAACTTTGCACAAGCCATATGCACATTCAAAACTAGTAACTAGAATCATAGTATATTCACATTCTTTCTCCAATGCCAAAACACAACCAAGTCGGATGAAACCATTTTCAAAAGCACCTAACACAGTTTAATCATTTATAACATGACAATTGAATAGGCAAAAAGCTTACCTTAGATGTCAAATTTTCATTTTCGGCAAATGTTACCCAAAATATTTCAAACCAAGATTTTCGTTTTGTTTTGTTTTATCATGAACAAATTAATAATTGTTTAGTTTACAATACTGACGTTACAATAAGGAAATTCTAGCATAATTAAAACCCCATATAAAGTTCTTATTTCAAACCAATGCATTGAAAATCATGAGAGAACGAATTTGCCAAAAAGGGTATTCAATACAAATGCATTAGCATAAATAACATATTATATAATCTTTAAGTCTTAACTAATTTTAAATAATATCAAAGGATATTAAGTAGCAAAATCACTTTTTTTAACCTCTAAATTTAGTCATTATATTCAAGAAAAAGGAATAGAATACAATAATTTTCAATTTCCTTCCTCAAATATCAAATTTTAATAGGAAAATGGTTGAGGTTACCTTAATAATCATAACTTAATGATCGCCTGATACATAATCATAGCAAAAGTTATCTTGCCAAGAAGAAGAGAGCATCTCATGCATCCGATAGGGACTCTAGCATTATTTAATGTTAAAAATTTGCGATTGGTTTCCTCATTTATGGTTGACCAAGAAAGGCCATCTAACCTTCCAAGCCAAGACAAATCTGGGTGTGTGTGTTTTTCTATACCATTAATCCTACCAAAAGCAAAGAAAGCGCATTCATTCGAATCTTATCCGATTCATGGTGTTAAAAAAAACGAGGACAGGGTTGACGTACATACCCGAACCCGTGGTCCCGATAGTAGGGTAAATTGGTCAACAAAGTCTCGTCGACGTCGAAGACCCAGGCGTCCTTGCCGTCGGATGCGATCTGGACGGTGGAAGCGTAAGCGAGGGAGTAATTAGCGACGACCTCGCAGTCGGAAGCGTAGCGTTGACCGGTCATATAATCTCTGACGAAGGGAACGCAGCGGGAGGGGATTGCGGCCCAACTTCCTGCGTTATTGGTCTCGACGGCTAACTGCCAGCTGGCACAGTAAAGGTCGTCGTAAATGTCGGATCGAGGAACGAACGTTGCCGTTGTCGGGAGGCGGATATTGGGTTCAAAAGAAGCCGAAGATTCGAGAACGGAGGCGGTGACGAGGAGTAAGAATAGGAAGGTTAGGAGCTGAGACGCCATTGGAAGTTGAATTCAATATTTGAGGAGGGAGAGTGTGTTTTTTTCTTTTTCCTTACCTCTCCCAAGCAGTGGCTCATTGATTGTGAGAAAAAGTTCCTATAATTTATTGTGAAAACTGTTGGTTCTCTTCAAATTTTAACCATTCATTTTTGGGTTAATAGTTTCCACATGAGTTTGTCCAAAATTACTTTGAAATTTTTTTAGATTTGGTATTTCAATTTGTATTCTCATCTATATTTATGCACTAACACTGTTAGTTTATACTAATATGACACTGAACATATGACAATTTTTTAGTATGCCACGTAATAAATAAATTTTAAAATTTAAAAAGCACTTTAAAATATATATAAATTAAAAAAATACAATAATAATGAAATTGGACAAAAATTTATACTCTTTTTCATTAATTAATCTATTTTTAAATTTTTAATGGATGCTCGTTACATGGCATTTTGAGAAATTGTTATATGTCACCATCAGATTGACCATTAATGCCACATCAATATAAATTAACAGTGTTTAGTGCGAAAGTACCAATTTGAGTAATGGAATATAAGCTCAAGTACCAACTAAGTACTTATGGACAAGTTTAGGAAGCAAACTACATATCGTTTAGAATTTGTATTTATGATAAGGCTAAAATATGCTATTAGTCCCTATACTTGTATAAAAGTTAGAATTTAGTCCTAATACTTTAAAAGTTAAAAATTCAATTCTATACTTTTTCAATTTAAAAATCTTAATTCAAACATTATCGTTATTGATAGTTTCTGTCAAAATTTATCAATTTATCATGTTTATTTTCCTATCAATCATATGTTTCGTCATGTGATTATAGTTTAGTAAAAAAATTTAAGTTGACAAATTTTGATTGAAAGTCTTACTATTTGAGTGATTAGGTTGATATTTTAAAATGAAAAAAAAAAAGAAGATTTAATTTTTAAGTACAAAGATTAAATTTCAAAACTTATCAAATTAGGCATATTTTAACCATATGCTAATATGTGTTGACTTTAATAAATTATGATGTGGTGTGACGAGCGGTATCATTGGCCAACTTTCCCTTTTGTAATTTCTACATGAAGCATAACAAATAATAATTTAAAACGATCTTAGGCTCTTAAGATTGAAACAATAATAGCTTCCGTAAATGCAAAAGCAATCTAGATAATATTCACTGATATTGAAAGGATTTCAGAGTTAAATTTGCAGTTCATTCATCAAGTTTCATAATTCGATTAAATAAATTAGTAAAGAATTCATAAGAAATAAAGAAAATATAAATTCAATCGGTTTATCCCAATTCACAATCAACTAATTTAATGTTTCTTTTCGAATTAATAAATCAATCAGTTCGATTCAAATAATCATATTGATTTAAAATATAAAGTTAATATTTTATCCAAATATAACAGGGTGGTCATTACTCATTAGTTTAACACAAATATTGATGAATGTTTGAGGAGCAAAAAGAGGATCTCATGGATAGGGTACGTTATTAAAATCTGGATCCCGTACAATTAATAGAGGCAGGGTCCGGCTATTATAAGGTTTCTTTTACCAAATTTGTAAGAATAAATCAAGAGTTCTCAATTTAATTATAAAAAATAAAATTTTAATTTTTTTAAAAAAATTCCAAATATATAATAATAGAAACATGCATATTCGTTTCATAAATTATAATAACCAAATTAAATATCTAAATTAACTTTAATTCAATTTATCTAATATTTTAAGAGTTGGAACCCGTTTTATAATATGAATTGAATTCTTGATTCAATCAGGTAATCACAACCTTAGCTTTTACCCAAACATCTCCCATATAATTGTACTTTCTCAATTGCTCCCACAATTTTTTTTTTTCTTTTATGTAAAAACAAACTTTATCATTACCTTTCAATTATCATTTTCCAAAATAAATATAAAGTATTGAGATTAGCTCGAGTTATATAAAAAAAAAATTCTATTCAAGATTTTACTTAATAAAAAATAAACTCACTTTTGTTTGATTTCAATTTTTAAGTTTTATCTTTTGTCTAAATATTCTCATATTTTTTGTTGTCTCTACTTTTAACGCTTTATAAAGAACTTGTACTAAATTGCTTTTAAATCTTTCAATTGCAGGATGTCTATCCATCGGAAGCTTTGTCAGCAATGTCACTATATAAATAATTAATATATATAGAATTGAGTGACACTCGAGTTAGGTCAAAAGAATTCTACTCAAGGCTAGGCTCATATAGAACTCAAAATTTTGTTTAATCTCATTTTTCGAGCTTCGTACTTTTCTATAAACCTTCTTGTATTTTGGCTACTACCTCCTCTTAATGATTTATAAAGGACTTGTCCTAGATTGCTTTTAGATCTTCCCGTTCCACTGGAAACCCTATCAACAACACTGCATTTTAAATATTCTATTGTTATTGTTGCTTTGGCACTTTGGAGATTAAATGCACAAATCTCAAGTCTCCATTATTCAATTGGAGTAGGCACAAATGGCAATAGGGAAATTAACTTTCCCAACTAGGTTGATAGAAACTGGCATCCATTAATTGAGGAATGATTTTGTCATAAGCGAGATCTATATTCATATTATCGCAAAGTCAAGTCGCAAGAGAATTACCTAAATGTCGTTGCATTATCAACAACATGTCCTCATTTGGATCTCAATAAGTAAGCAACTATTATAGTTTGCTTAAAATTTATAATTTTGAGATAATTATGTAGGGTTTAGGGTAGAGCGTGGAAGACAATTTGTTTTTGCTTTCTCTGAAAATTAACAAATTTGATTACCTGTAATGACCCAAAATTCAAGGGCACCGGAAAAGTACATTATTTGGCCTCCGTCTTAATAAATCGAGTTTGTAAATAATTATTAGGAATAATTATGAGTCTAGTAGTGTATTTAATTAGGTTTTAATTAAGTGAATTTAGCTTAATTTAAAATAATTAGTAAAAAGAACTAAAGTGAATAAAAGGTAAAAGTTTACTTGTAGATTAAAAGGAAATTAAAAGGGCCAAATTGGAAATTAAACCATTTTTACTAATATAGGCGGTTTAACGTTAGAAAATCTAAGTTTTTTTTATTTGAGATTTTTATTTTAATATACTATTTTATTATTATATTAATATTATATAACTTTATAACTTAATAAATAAATAGAATAAATCCAAATGTATGGAAATAAAGCTATACATGTGTAAAAATTCAAGTTTATACACTTGTAATTTATTTATATATTTCCTTAAACAATAAACAAAAAATATTTGTTAATTATTAAAATTGTTATTATTATTTTATAATAAAATGAAGAGTAAAAAGAATAAAAAATAAACAAAACATAGTAGAAACAGGGAAACTTTCGAAACAGAGCAGGGAAAGAAGAAAGAAAGGAAAAAAAAAGAAAAAAGAAAAGGGGAAATAGGGTTTATGAAGCTTGGAGTTAATTGGTAAGTTCAATCAAGTCCTTTTCTCATGATTTTGATGTTTTAGAAGTATTAAAATAAGGTTTTGATGGAATCAAGTTGGTAGTTTGGAAGTTCTTAGGTTTTTTAAACAAAGTTCATGTTGAATAAAAATGATGAAATAGGGGTTTAATTGAATGAAATTCAAGTTAGAATAGATATAGGGATTGAATTGTAAAGTAAGCTATAAGTTTTGTGTTTTAGGAACTAAATTGAGGAAAATTTGAAATTAGGAAAATATGTTGAAAATTTAATAGTTAAATTTGAGTTTGAATGAAATTTGAATAGAAATAGAGTGTGAATTGAATAAGAAAAGTAAGTAAACTTAGTTAGGATTTAATTGCAAAAATAGGCTATAAGAAATAGTTTTGGACAGCAACATAAGTTTAACTTTGAAAAATCACCAAAAATTGTAGGAATCGAATTAAAGGGTGAATAAGATATGAAATTAAAGCTTATTGAGTCTAGTTTCTTATAAAAGAAACATTGTAAGCAATGGATTTGTGAATCAAGAGATATTTGAATTTTTATGAGACTGGTTCAGAAAGATTTCGAGATACCCTGTTTTAATTTTGTAAAATCATTAAAAATTGTAAAAAAATATTTATGAGTTGAAATTTATATTTTTATAATCCTAAGTGAATCTAGTTTCAAGAGAAATAGACGAGAACATTATCCAAGTCCTGAGCTATGAGATAATTGAACTTTAGTACAGGAGGGTTGAAACTGTTAGACAGTGAATCAGGGGTAACTTTGAGGAATAAACTGTATTAATTGGAAAAACTAAAAATTCTGGAAATTTTATGGTAGAAAGGTACAGGAGTCTAGTTTCAGGGAAAGTTAACGGAACTTGATTTGGAGTTTTGTAGCTCCAGATATAAACAATTTAGTGACTGTTGTGCAAGAAGACAGCTTTAAAAGAATATATGAGTAAATGATAGAATTGGGTATAAAAAATGTAGAACGAAGAGGAAGAGTAGGAATTGAATAAAAATTCAATTATTTAAATTTTAATGCTGTAATTAATAATGTAAATTATTATTTCCGTAGTTAACAAAGAACCTGAGACATCGGCGCACAAAGGAAAGGAGAAAGCTATCGAGGATTAAAACGAAAAATTAACGGTTTGTATTACTATAATTCAAATTACTTTTTATTAAATGTTTTATATAAATTCTATATTTAATAAGTGAGATATAAGGTAAGTATTGATATTTGAGTTGAATGAGAATTGAATTGAATGGTGAATGTGTATGTATAATTGAATTGTAAATTGATTTGAATGTTAAATTGTAATTGAAAAGTGTTCTTGGATTGGAAATGAAAGTAAATTGAGAACTGAAATACCCTATTAACTAGTCGGGTGGAGTCGGATATAATTGGCATGCCATAGGATCTGGAAGTGAATGGGATTTGCCGGCTTTACCGATCAGGCACTTTATGTGTCGTATTTCAGGCACCTCGTGTATCATTTAAGGCACTTTATGTGTCGTATACTAATCAGGTACTACGTACCGTTTTAGGCACAATGTGCCGTACTGGTGTGTTTGGGTTGAAATCTGTGTATCCGTTAAAGTCCGAATTGTTAATAGGGTGAATAACTGAAATGAGAAGATCAAATGAATTTGATCGACTGTACTAGTGAATATGAGGGAAATTGAAATTGTGGATTGAAAATTTATATTGGAAATGAAATGCATGAATTTTAAAATGAATGAGTTGATTAAATTTTGATAAATGTGATTTGTGACTAGAATTGAAGAATAGCTAAATGTTGTATTATTATTGTTATTTAATGAAAGTTTAAAAATGAATTGTTATTTGATGCTTAGTTTTATATTTTATTTTTTTATTATTATTGCTATTATAATTTGAATTATGATAATACCACTGAGTATGGAATACTCAGCGTACGGTTGTTTCCGTGCGCAGGTTAATAGAAGTCTAATTTCCTGGTCCAGCATTCGAACGATCTCGACTTCAGCAAAAAGATTTTGGTGATGTTTTCTTTTCTTAAATGAAAGTGGCATGTACTAAGTGTTGTATAGGTTATTTAGATATGCTTATAATGTTGGTTGTGAAAATGGTATACCATATTTTGTTACTAGTTTGACTTAAGTTAGAATTAAAAACAAATGAAGTTATTAGTTAATTTTGATTAACATTATGAATGCTTAGTTACTAAATTACCATGTCAATTAGTTGGTTATGATTTAGGTGTATTTAAGTTTAAATTTTTTTTTATTGTGCCATTAGTTTTGGAATGGTTTATTTCTGGTTTGAACTTGCAGGGGGTTTATGTAAAAATAAGCAGAAATGCTGCTGAAATTTTTATAAAAAAAATGTATGAATGAAATCAATTAGTAAAGTAAAATATAATTTATATGCATTTATGATTATACTATAATTTATTTGTTAAATAATAATTTTCTTGTTTATTTATTTATTAAGAATTATCTGTAAATTGTCTGATTTGTCTGGTAATGCCTTGTAACCCTGTTCAGGCGACGGTTTAGGGTTAAGAGGTATTACATTACCTATTTATAGGTTTAAAAATAAATCTTCTACTAGGGGCACAGGCGTCAATGTCCATTTAAATTTTTGTTAAAATTAAATTTGCTTATGTTATCTATTTTTCAAAATTATCATTTACAACTTAACAGATGTAGGTATGAAGTTCAGGATTGAATGTTATCCTTAGACGTTTCAAATTTTAATTAAACTAAATGTTACCATTTATATTTTAAATATTTCACAATGAACTTGACACACAAAGATGTTGAGGTTCTATAATCGTATCATAATGATTACATGGATGGAGCACGAAAAACTTACCAACATTGACATCCACACAAAATTTAATGGTGGGTGTCGAGGTACTCTTTAAAAAATGTATTTTAAAAAATAACTTTCCATACACATATTTTGATAATAATAAAAAGGGTTACTATTTGATGTACTTGTAATATATTGTTTTTATTTCACAATAGTTTTAAAAAATTGTCATGTAAATTTTTTTTAATATTTAAGTATATCATTGTAGGACACCTGTCAACTCTCTAACATTATTTATAAAGTTTAAAAACTACATTGACAATGTACTAAATATTTTCTCATAATAAAATATGAGTATAAAAGTTAAAAAAGAAATTTTTCAAATTCATTTGATCTGATTTTTGTTTTTTGTTGCTTCTTTTTTCACGATTTTTAAAATTTATGTATTTTTTAAAATATTATTTTATAATTTTTAGGAATTTTATAATATTAAAAAGTCCAAGAGAAAATGGTAAGGAAAAGAAAGGTATCTGGAAGATGGATAAACGGGATGAGGAGTATCATCGTCAAAAAGGGATCCTGGTTTCTAAAACAGACGTGTTGGCCGATGAAAGGCGAGGGGACTTTGTTCAATGACTGGTTCTTGATAGTATCAAAAATGGGGGTTCTTTAATTTGTTGATTTCATTTGTTTATTGTTTTTCGCTTTACACTACGTTTGGTTGGATGGAATTGCTATTCCATTCCGCCCTAATTCCATACGCTACAGTAAAGCAACCATTTGGTTCACCGTTTAGGTGATTCCACGGAATTACTATTACATGCTCATTCCCTCATCTCACCGTTTAGGTATTCAGAGGTTGGGGGTCTGAATACCTATTCAACGCCACACGGTTTAGGCTTTTGGACCAAAATAGCCTGCCTTCCTTCTTCCCAAATTCTCTCCAGATTTCTTCCTTCCTAAATCAAGCATCCATTCGCCCTTCATCTTCATCTCCCCAAATATTGTACGATTTTTTTTTTGTTTCTGATTCCTCTTAGTTAAAGTTCTTTTCCCTTTTTGAACTTTTCTTTTCCCCTTTCAATCCTATGTTCGATTGAGACTTTTTTTAGCTCAATCTTCTTTAATTTCTATTTTTTCTATTATGTGTTTCTCAGGTTACTGCTAACAACGGTCTTGATATTGCAGTCAGGCTTCTCGAGCCAATCAAGGAGCAGTTCCCTATCCTTTCATACGCTGACTTCTAGCAGGTATCTAACTCTTGATCGTATTTTCTATTCTTGCTTTCAGATTTAACCGATTTGTGTTTGAGGGTTTGACTGGTTTTGACTGTATTCTTTTTGGCTTTTTAAAATTTGTAGCTTGCTAGTGTTGTTGCTGTTGAGATCATCGGTGGGCCTGAAATTCCATTCCATATCTTAATCTCTAATACACACTACTTTCAGCAACAGTTAATGTATGATTCAATGATGTAGTCTGGTTAGTGTATAATGATGTGCTTTTAGGATATATCGCCAAATTACATATTATCTTCGAATCAATATGCAATGTGATCCTTTTGATTTGGTGTAGTTATACGTATAAAACTTTGATTTTAATTTATAGAGCATAGACATTTAAATGACAAATAAATAAATTATTGTCATGTAGGATGAATATTTTTATTTGTTCATATGATAAAACGATGGCACATAAGTAACTGGATAAATGGTACCAAAATTTTTTGTATGCAGTTGCTCCAAATCAATGTTTTTGTATCACATTATACAATGAATCAAAGTTTAGTTTTGGGATTTGTCAGTTAGTTTCTGTAGATTTTCTTCATTATAAAATGGTTAAATGTTAGAGCATGGTTTATTGTTTTTGAGCAGCAACACTTAAATGGATTTTAATTGAGTTGTTCAATTGTTCTTAATAGTGTACTGTTGTCAACTCTTAACTGTATATTTCAATGTTACTGTATTTACCTAAAGGTGTTTGGAAATAAATGTAGGACAAGCCTCACCCACCACCTGAAGGTCGTCTTCCCGATGCTACTAAGGGTTAGTCTATACGATTTGTCTTCTAATGTTGTTGTTCTATTGAGAATTAAAACACGGCTCAGTGTCTGTAATGATCTTGGTTTAATCTTTTGAAAAATATTTTGCAGGAGCTGATCACTTAAGGCAGATGTTTAGTCATCAAATGGGTCTTAGCGAGCAGGACATTGTTGCTCTTTCTGGTGGCCACACCCTGGTCTATTCTAAAATATCAAATTGTCTTGTTTTCTTGAAGTTTGCAATGTTGAAATTTCCTACCCACTTACAATGATATATGTTTTCTTTGCTTTCGATGCAGGGAAGGTGCCACAAGGAGAGGTCTCGATTTGAGGGACCATGGACTACCAACCCTCTTATCTTCGCCAACTCTTACTTCAAGTGAGTTTCTGTTTTTATGAGTTGTGCGTTTCTCCCTTGAGTTGTGATTAACAATTTGTCCTAGAATCGATTTAAGTTTATGCTAATCGGATAATATATTATAGGGAGCTCTTGACTGGAGAGAAGGATGTCCTGTTACAGTTGCCAACTGACAAAGTTCTCCTTTTCGACCCTATTTTCCGTCCATTGGTCGACAAATATGCGGCTGTACATAACTCTTTCCTTCTGACATCCTTTATTTCCATTACAACGAATCAAGATTTTGATACAATCACCAATTAAAAAGTTAAATGTTAATTCTGATTATCATCTCTTATTTGCAAGATGAGGATGCTTTTTAAAAAGTTAAATGTTAAATTCTGATTATCATCTCTTATTTGCAGAATGAGGATGCTTTCTTTGCTGATTACACTGAAGCTCACCTGGAGCTCTCCGAGCTAGGGTAATCTTTGCATTCATTTCAACTGGAAGTTCAGTTATGTTTTACATGATTTCAATTTTGTTGATGAGAAGTACTGATAGTTGCTATTCCGTCTACTTCCAGATTTGCTGATGCATAAGCTGATGATTGCAAAAATAGGAAGAAGCCAACGACACAGATGTTTTAGGTTTTGTTTTCTCACTAAAGTTGGCTTAAGGAATGAATTTGGGGAGGTTTCCGAGACAAGCTTTTTTTGATAATTTTATTCCAAACTCACATTCCCCATCTTCTTGTTCATAGCTGTTGCATTTTCGTTCTTAGTGGATGCTCCATAGATATGTTTGGTGAATGCATTCCTTAAAGTAGACATAGTGTTGAAACTTGTTATCCGTTGTTGGAATGATTTGTGGAGTATAAATTAGATGATACACCATTGTTGAAAATGATTTATGGAGTATAAATTAGATGATACACCATTGATGAAAATAACTGGAAAAGAGGTCAGTGACTCGATATGCTTATTTCAGTATCAAATTGGTTACTTGACAACCGTTATAATCGGTTACCACTCATTTGTAGCACTGTTACCTACTTTTCTGTTTGAGCAAGATCCATTTCCATGCTATGTGTACTTGGAGGCTTAGGATTATTTTTTTTATGCTAGAAAGAAAAATGCAAATTAGTTCTTTTGTTAATAAAATTCACTGTTAAACAATGATGGAAGGTTGAATTAATTTTTATTTGAAAAAAAATTAAATCTAATTTTTCATTTTATGGAAAAAATCTTTTTAAAAACGATAAAGGGTAATTGAAAATAAATTTTCAATCTTAATCATCATTTAATTCCACATAAACCTATACAAATCTCCCTTAAATAGATCTATGTTTGAAACTTACTAACATAAAAGGTCTAAAACAATTCCATTTAAACAATAATATAATAATATATTTAGAATAATAGAGAATAAACCAAATATGGACTCTTGGCAACTAATCTCATAGCGTATCAATCCAATTCAAATTTCTATGTTACAAGAGATTGTCTCGGATGATTTAATTCGATCTAATGATATTTTAGCACTTTAAATATATATTGCAGTTTAAAAATAATAAAGTAGCTTATATATTTTTTATAATATTATATATTTTGATTTTTTAATTCATATAATAATAATTATATTAAGAATGTTATTAAATTATATTTTTTTATTAAATTATATTTAATAATAAGTATGTTAAAATATGGTTAAATTATTTATTATTTTTATTAAATTATTTTCAATGATAATCTTATTAAAATTTAATAACAATAACAATAATCATCTACCTAAAAAAATTCTGCTAAGGGTATTCTGGTCATTTTAGTTTTTTTTCTTATGCTATTACAACATCATTCCATTCAACCAAACACAAGAATACTATTACAGTTCTATTCCATTCCATCCAACCAAACAGTTGAATTACTGATTACAGCTCTATTCCATTACAGCTCTATTCAATTACAGCTCTATTCCATTACAGCCTTATTCCATTACAGTGAACCAAACGTACCCTTAGTTTTTTAAGAAGTAGTAAGATCGTTTTGACTTTTTTGGCCCCAGAATTAATAAAGATTCAGTTTTATTTTAAAAAATCCAATATTTTGTTTTTGATTTTTTTTTTAAATTTCTCTATTTTTTCTATACCTGGAAATTTTTCCTTTTTTTTTAAAAAATTTATTTTACGTAATTAACGTGGCACTTTCTTAGCCCACCGTTTGTAACCAAAAAGAAATGATAAACTAATTTATTTTTTTCTTGTTGAACTAACAAGGATAATGATTTGCAACATTAAATATCAACTTCAGGGCTAAACTAAAAATGATTTGTCCTAAAACAAAACAAAAACCCACCAATCCTAATTCAAACTCCAAAATACCATACATCAGCTAATACATGTTAGACTAATCAAGAAATGAATAATTACAGTAATATATTTCCCATAATTTCTTATATATTGTTTATGCAAGTTTTTATATTGGAGTTGAGGTATTTATGGGTCGGGTTGGATCTAGCTAAAATTTTAGAATCGTTTGTTAGGGCTGAGTCAGGCCCAAAAAATAAGTCTAAAATTTTTTTCAAGCTCAACTCGAATAAAAATACTAAAACGTGAGCCCGGCTCGACTTGACCGTATTAATTTTTTATATAATTTTTTTAAAAATATAATACGTCAAAAATACTAAAAATATTAAAATAAATGTTTTCCAACAAATTCAAAATAAATTAAAAATAATATGTATACTTAAATAACATTAAGATAAATTAACAATAAAACAAGAGTTATACAAATCCAAATAGTAACAACATAATAGTGAAATGGTAGCAAAATAGTAAAAAAAATAACAATAAAATAATAACAAAACAGTAAAAAAAAAGAAAATAATAATAAAACAACAATTTTTTTTGCATATTTAAGCTGGGCTCGGGCCAAAAAAGTCTTACTTGAAGCCCGATCCATTTTCTAAATAAGTCTTATTTTTTTGCCCAAGCCCATTTTTCGGGCCTATATTTTTATCGAAACCCTCCCACTTTTCGAGCGGGCCTTCGGGCAAGGTCGGATGGCTCAGCTCATGGACAAGTCTATTGCAAAGCTGAATGAAAGTATAACAATGAATTGAAACAATTGAATTCATTTTATCGATAAAATTTCAATCTCCAACAAAAAGATATATTCCCTGTATATTTTGTGTTAACAAAAACCCAATCTACAAATAGAATCACGATAGCACAACGGAGAAATTTGCTATGAATTAGGGGTTTCAAGAAGAAGGATGTAACACCCCTAACCGATATCCGTCACCGGACTACGGGTACGAGGCGTTACCGAACAATACACAACTTATAACATCCATTTCATAATTCAATGTTCATTCATCATCAAATATCATTCAATCACATACACAATGTCCCTTATATAGGTCTATGAGACCTTAAGCATGCTTTTAAGAAGGTTCGAGACTAAACCGATCACATACAAAAATTTTCAAAACTTTAAAATTTTTCTTAGAAATAGAGGTCACACGTCCGTGTGAATAGGCCGTGTGCCTCACATGACATTAGACACGCTCGTGTGTCTAGGCGTGGGAAAACAGGGCATACATATTGACTTATCCACACGGCCACCAGACACGTCTGTGTGCCAGGCCGTGTGAAAATTAAAGAGCTTACTAACTTGGTCACATAGCCAGTCACACGCCCGTGTGTCCAGCCTGTGTACCTATTCGAAATGGCCTCACATGCCCGTGTTTGGGCCGTGTGCTCAGCCGTGTCAAACCTGTAGGGTATACTGACTTGGCCACACGGCCAATCACATACTCGTGTGTGAGGTCGTGTGGAGTGTCCAGGCTCAATTTGAATTGAACTCTCGAACAACATGGCAGAGACACGCTTGTGTCCCTGCCCGTGTGGGCAAAAATAGGCCATTTACAAGGCCAATTTGCCAACCTTTAAAGGTCATCCCTATAAGCACAAATAAGGCATCATTCACATAACATTTCCAGCCAAATTCAACTCCAAAACATGCACATTTTATCCCATAATATCATCAACCATTTCAATACTCATTTATCAATCAAAGCATAACAAAAACATAGGCTAATAGCATAACAATTTTACACATAATCAATCAAGCATTTTCTCATCCATTCACTACCAATTAACCATAACAATCATACCATTTTCACATCTCATCCTCTTATCAAACTTACCATAATGACCAATTCATAAGGCCAAATATGAACATATTACATATATGAACATATACCATATTTCACCACATATCAAAACCAAAACAAGTCCTTCATCTCAAGCCACATCACATGGCAAGATTCACTATACAAAACATATCATATCATTACTAGCCTATACATGCCATATACCATATACACAAAGCTTCAAAAGTACTAGCTAAGCGATCGATAGTGTGATAATGATTCTTGACGATCCCCGAGCTCGAGCTAGCTTCAATAATCTATAAAATAGAGAAATAACACACAAAGTAAGCTTTCCAAAAACTTAGTAAGCCATATACAAATAAACATACATATGGAGCAATTATAAACCATTTCATCTATGGAAATCATGGCTAATCACATATACAAGTACCACAATTCTCATCTAATTCACTTGTTCATAATTCATATGCATCACTTACATTTTTCTTTCAATATGCATATAACAGCACAAATACCTCAATCGGTTACTGATTCACATTTTCATGCACATATCAATATTGCCCATTGAACCGTTTGGAATTGATAAAGATACTCGGTTAGCACATAAAGCTAGTACAATGCCATATCCCAGATATGGTCTTACATGTTATCACATATCGATGCCACTGTCCCAGACAGGGTCTTGTACGAAATCATATATGATGTCGATGTCTCAGACATGGTCTTACACGTAATCTCAAATCGATGCCAATGTCCCAGACATGGTCTTACATGAAATCACATCTCGGAATCTTAATGTCATGACATTTTTATCCTATCCTATTCCTATGGTTCGTACGGGACTTTCTAACTTCGTAACATTATCGATACTTTCTCGTATTTACATATTCAGCTTCTCAATACATTTCAATAACAATTAAACATATTTAATTCAATTAAAACACATTCATTTATATATGTACTTACCTTGAAAACGAAAACGACGGAATGAGTCGATTACTCGATAACCTTTAACCTCCTCTGATCTAAATCTGATTTCTTTCGTTCTTGATCTAAATAAATTCAAATTTAACTAATTTAATCATACATTCATTCAATTTAATCCAAAACACACAATTAGGACATTTTCACACATTAGTCCTTATAATTTCTCATTTTTTCAATTTAGTCCTTATTCACAAAAATCACAAATTTCACACAATTTCTTTAGGCCCAAGTTTGGTCAAATTTTTCATTAGTCCCTAGCAGCTCAAAACTTTAATTTATTTCACATTTTAACCTTACACTTGCAACATTTCACAATTTAATCCTCAATAATCATTTTTACTCAAAATCACTTTGTAAAACATGTATATTCACAAGCAAACACTTATTTTCCATCACCAAACATCCAAAAACACAAGCATTCATCAATGGAATTTTTCAAATTCATCAACAAACTCAAAAATTAAGACATAGGCTAGCTAGTACTTAAAGCAACAATTACAAAAACATAGAAATCATCAAAAATCGAACTAAAAATCACTTACAATTGAGCTATGCAAGTGCCAAGATCATCCAAGCTTCAAGCCCTAACTTCTATTCTCAATTTCGATGAAGAGATGAAGAAATAACCTTAAAATTTATTTTTTTATTAATTAACCTTTTATTTTCACAATTACTAAAATACCCTTAATTAATAACCTTTAATACATTATGAATCATGTCCATTTATGTCATAATCCACTTATTAAGGTTTAATCACATCATAAAAACCTCATGTTTAATTAATCATAGCAAATACACACTTAAACAAATGGAATGCCACTTTTGCATTTTACGCAATTTATTTTTTTGTCAAATTAACCACTTAAACAATAAAATTAATTCACGAAATTTTCACACATATACTTTCACATGCTGTAAACACTAAAAATAATAATAAAATATTTTTTGACCTTGAATTTATGGTTTCGAAACCACTATTCCGATTTAGCTAAAACTAGGATGTTACAAAGGATCCTTTTTATCATGGCAAAGCTCTTTCCTAAGATTACATGAAGCAACCATGCTAAGATCAATGGCAGTTGAAAGTATAATAAACAATGCATCATCAGGCAAACATGTTACATGATGGATCCCTACTTGTACCACCGGCTTGCTAACTTTTCTTTCACCTTCAACACTCGACCCCTTAACGAATCCCTTCACAGGTGACTTTAATATTCCCTTATCTATACAAAATTAGCCACCTTTTTTACACTAATTGAAGCTTCAGCAACGGGGATTCTATTATTACTTCCATGCTGACTAGTAACAAGTTCAAACTTGTAGCCTAAGCCATCAATTGGACCTCTTTCTCTCCGTGTCTCAAGATGACCTGATGGTTTCCAAATGTTGACGGAGAAGACATTGGGGTGGAGTATTAGCCATGCATCAAGGTTTGATCAAGAAACACGGTCTGAACTAGGGGAAGGTACAAATAGAGTGATCATTAAGGCAGCTGTAACAGGTGAGCTTGAGAGATCATATACAATTATCATCCATCCCTTCTTGCTCGCCTTTCTTTTTGTCCTGATAATGTTGTCATCCCTCCTCTCTTCTTAACTGTAAAATCTAGTGGGAATAAGGTGTTTATAACTATTTCACAAATGTTAAACAAAGTAATCTACGAATACCATGAAAATTTTATACAAACTAAATTTCTTAAATCATCCTTTGCATTGCAACCATATTGGAAGTGAAAAAAGGAACTTACTGGAATTTTGAATGATTAGAGCCAAACTTGTAACTAAACATGGGTTTTCTAATGTTGCCTTGAATTTGAAACACAACAGGGCTACATTCTGCTTCTTCACTGAATTAGAAGAGAAATTGAGGATCAAGTTCGGCCCGGACCGTTAAATAAAGTTTAGCGTTTGCTTTATTTAATTTGTTACCTACTTTTGTCTGCCCATTTCGAAACACTAAAGGCTTGGCTTGTGATAAACCGAAGTCTATAGTAACTTGAACTCGGCCTACCAGTTTCCTACAATTAGAGGTGATCATGGGTTGGGCTACCCGGCTTGGCCCATTGGCCCGCCCAAAAAATAGGATGGTTCGGGTAAAAATATAGGCTCGAAATATGGGTTTGGGTAAAAAATGAGGCCCGTTTAGAAAACGGGTCAAGCCTCAGGTAAAACTTTTTTGGCCCGGGCTCGGCCCGGCCTGAATTATATATTAAATATTTTTTTAATCAAATATAATTTTTAACTTTCATGTTTCACTCAGATCGTGCCTTATTTTTTTTCCCAATTCTAAAATCAAAACTTCAAAATCCCTAAGCCCTAACTCACCACTTCCACCGATCCACCTCCACCCAATTCCAGAATCAAGATTCAAAATTCCAAATTCCAAAATCCAGTAACTAGCCCTAGTGTTTCGTCAATAGGAATTTGCGTAAGTCTGGTATTTCTTTTTTTTCTTCTTCTTTTTCTTTTTTGTTCATTTTGCCTAACAGCGAAAAAGACCAGTAGCTAGCCAACCATTTTCTTCCGTTCTATTGCCTAAGTGCATGTATGTATGTATATATGTATTATGAATGATAACACTCCAAAATATTCTTCTGTTTTGCTATAATAACATAGAGTTACAGATAGGGCTGATACGGGTATGGTTCTTGTTGTTAGTAGACAAGAATGATGTTTTAGAACCAAGCAAATGAGGTGTTGAAAGTGGAAAAAGGAGGCTGTTGAATTTTTATTACAACCATGCTTTGAGATCATTTGAATCTGAATTATCTTTTTCTAATATTCATATGTAATGGTGTTGGTACTTGGTTGTTTCATGCTTTTGCATGTTCCGCTGTTTGAAACTTTCATTTTCCCAATGCAATTTATTCAAGTCTGGCTTGTTATACAATTTTTAATATGTTGTTTACTTTCAATGTATATGTGGGTGGTCAATAGAAGCTGAGTTGGAGCCTAAAAGCACCATAGAGTTTTATCTCTCTTACCATAATGTTGAATAACCAAGAATACACACCAAGAACTAAGGAAAATATGATCTACTTGTTTTATTAATAAAAGCTCTAATAGCTCAATAAAGACAAGTTTGATTTATATACAGAGAAAATTAGATCAGTTATAGAGTATGGTTAGTTCTAACAGTAAACCTAGACTAAACCTCTTTTGCAACTGTATCTAACAGAAAACAACTAACTGTAAAACTAAGACAAGCTTGCCAAGTTCCAGCCAAACCATACATGTTTAAGTGCATATGTATGTATGAAAGTGAGTGAATGTATGTGTGAGTGTTTTAACATGATGGAGTGTTACTATATAAAACTCTTACGAGGAAGCGGAGGCAAATGACACAGAACAAAAGCCAAGTTCCTGTTGTGATTATTACCATCTGGTTCTTCTTCTTTTTTTCATTTTCAGTTTAAGTGTTAGATGAAACATTTAGATTTAATTTTATGTTTATTATTATTGAATAAAATTTTGGATTTGTTAATTTTGACCTAAATTTACTTGTACTTAAATGATTTAGACTCAACTATCAACCACAAAACCTTGATGCTATTTTGGTGCTTTTCTGGTGGTGTTTTATTATTCTTTTGCAACTATTTTATTTTGGTGCTACTTGCTTTGGTTAGAACATAATTTATGCTGTCTGTTGTCGTTTTTAATATTATTTTGATATTGTAAAACTTTTTTTATTATTAATTTAGTTATTAATTTAGTTTTAATTTGTTTCAATTTTAATATAATCACTTTTTATTATATTTTTAATTTGTGTATTGTTTTAAGAATTGTTTTAGTCTCATTTTTTATTTATTTCTTGTTTTAATATTTGTTTTAAAATTTTCATTTAATGAAATAAGCTAAAAAAATAATATGGGCCGAGGCGGGCTCAGGCTTAATAATTTCTTTTCGGGCTGGGCTTAGACAAAATTTTATGCCCATATTTCAGGCCGCGCTGGGCCGCGCCGGGCCTAGACCTAAAAAACGGGCCTAAAATTTTATTTGAACCTGGCCTAAACCGGCCCATGATCACCTCTACCTACAACTCACGCCATAAGTTTGTGAATTTTGTCAAATTGTGAATTTTGGATTACTTAGATTCAATTGGTGATTAAATTAGTAAATTTTTATTATTATAAATCAAGAATTACCAAATCTGATCCTAGACTAGGGGAAAGCCAAGCAAATTGATTGAATCGAATAGCCACTTTCTTTTTGAATAAAGAGGTAAGTTGTAGGCAAATAATCCATCATTTTTATCTTTTATGCATGAATTCATTGTATTGACATAAATTGATAACTTATGTCTATGAGATGTTTATGAGAACTCTATTAGAGCATGAAAAGTTGAATGATGACGATTATTTATGAATTGATGAAAGCTTGTGTAATAGAGCTCGATTGAATAGTTAGAATAGATTGGATATTCATGCCATAACAATTGGGTGATGTGTGTGCTAGTGTAAGAATGTTTGGGACATGCATCGACCACATTATGAGAGCCAGTGTAAGATATGTCTGGGCATGTATCAACTTTGAGACGGGAGCTAATGTAAGACATGTCTGGGACATGCATCAGCCTCAGGATTTACAAGCTAGTGTAAGACCTGTCTAGGACATTGCGTCAGCTTGTTGTGTGTCAGTGTAAGACCTGTTTGGGACATGGCATCGACACTGATAGATGAGAGCTAGTGTAAGACCATGTCTGGGACATGGCATCGACTCAATACCCTACATCGGAGGCTTAACGAATATCCTTTCTTATTCTAAATAGTTCAATGGGAAAACCTAGAGTAAATGTTCAGTTGTGAGATATTGTGATGATTTCTGTAAGTGATGCAGGTACTTAGTGTAATGCCTAAAATGTGAGCTCATTAGCATATTGTATGTTTAGTAAGGGATGGAATCGAGAAAGTTATGTTGTAGCTATTCTTGATATATGCATAATTTGAAGTGGAATGAAAGCTATCATGACTTGGTAAAACGTTGATATTTATTTACTTACAACTTACTAAGCTTTATGCTTACCCTTCTCCTTTCCTTTTTCTTTAGAGCCGCCTAAGTAAATCGAGGATCCAATGACACGGGAGATGTCGTGCACACTAACAACTGAAGCACTCAGTATAAATATGTTTTATGTTTTGAGTAATGGCATGTATAGGTTGTATGTAGAGGTGATCACGGGCCAGGCCGAATCGGGCCTAGAAAAAAATTTCAGCTTGTTTTCTAAGCCTGGGCCTGGCCCGGCCTGAAATATGGGCTTGAAAATTTGTCTAAGCCCAGCCCGGAATAAAAATGCTAGGCCCGAGCCCGGCCTAGCCTGGCCCATATTAATTTTTTTTGCTTATTTCATTAAAAAAATTTAAAAATATAATAAATTAAATACATTAAAAAACATAAAAACAAATATTAAAACAAGAAACAAAAAAAAAATGAGACAAACAGTTCTTAAAACAATACACAAATTAAAAATATAATAAAAACTGGTTATATTAAAATTGAAACAAGTTAGCACTAAAAATATGGTTAGAAACTAAAAAAATAAATATATTTATATAATTCGGGCCGGGCCCGGGCTAAAAAAGGTTGGCTCGAGGCCCGGTTTATTTTCTAAACGGGCCTCGTATTTTTGCCCAAACTCATATTTCGGGCCTATATTTTTACCCGAACCCTCCCATTTCTTGGGCGGGCTTTGGGCCGGGCCAGACTGCCCAACCCATGATCACCTCTAGTTGTATGGTCATTTTGTGTATTACACTCTAGTTAACCAAATATATTGGCCATTTGTCTTATGAAACACATTTTGTAAATGACCCTTGGAATTGGCCAGAATGGTTATAGTCATATTATTGAATGAGAATAAGTTTTTGGAAACCATGGATGGTTGTTTAAATTTACTTGTGCATGCACATTTTGTGGGATGTAGATAGATTGGTTCATAAGAATAAGTTGAAATGCCAAATTATGGCTATTGGTCATATGTGAATGTCTTGATATGTTGGTTAAGTATTTAGTCTTGTTTTAGGGTGGCAAATAAGCTTGGCAAATAGCCTATTGTTCTCCACACAGGTAGTTACACGGGCGTGTGTCTAGGCCGTGTGTGACACACGCCCAGCACATGGGCATGTGGTTAGGCCGTGTGTCCCTTACACATTACATGGATTAAATTAAATGCCCAGTAGTAAACACACGAGCTGAGCACAACCGTGTGTCTCAACCGTGTGGAGGGCACGGCTAAGTACATGGACATGTGCTATGGCAGTGTGAAAGAAACAAAATATCAAGGTTCTTTCACATGGGCTGGGACACAGGCGTGTGCCATAGCCGTGTGTCTACTGACGTCAAAAATAAAATTTTCAAGTTTTTACACACGGGCCACGACATGGACGTGTCAAGGCCATGTAAGGGACACGGGCTGGACACACGGGCATATGCCAGGCCGTGTGAAAACCCCTGTAGGTTGATATTAGAAATTAAATCCATACAGGTAAGGGACACGGGCGTGTCCCTAGTGTGCTTAGGTCGTGTGAGGCACACGAGCCATCAGCATGTCCATGTTTTGAGGCTACACGAGCGTGTGCCCTTCCACACTGGTGTGTGCCCTGTTTCTAGTGAAATTTCTTGGAAGTTTTCTAAGTACTCGAAGTGGTTTCGAGTTGATTCCAAAGAGAGTTTTAGGCCTCGTAGGCCCATATGAAGAACCGAATAGTCATATTTGAAAATGTTTAAAATCGGGACATATTTTCAAAGATTCAAGATTGATTAATTGTATGCGTTTCAGTTTGGTAATGCCTTGTACCTTGTTCCAGTGTCAGATACGGGTAAGGGGTGTTACATTTAAAAAAATAAGTGGTTGCAAATTTCAAGCTTTCAAAATCCCTTATTGTGCTGCTAAAATCGGTGAAAGAGAGAAGAAGAAAAGAAAAAATTGGTAGCTACTCACCTAGGCTATTTTTCTATTTCAATTTAAGCTGCCTAATACCAACAACTTTGACTTTTCTTCAATTTTTGTCTCTTATTCCCCTCCTTGGTTGGCCAACCTCTCATGTGTGGGCCTAATTTCCCATTAAAACCCTCCAATTTAGTTTTCTAGCCAATTAACCCAACTTACTAACAAATCGAAACTTTTACCCTTTATGCGATTTAGTCCTTTTTCGTAATCGGGCTCACAATTGCAAAAATTAACTAACCAAAATTTTCATGCATACTTATAAAAATACTATGACACACAATTTAACACTAAAATAATTTTCTTAAACCTCGAGAAGTGATTTCAAAATCACTATTCCGACTAAGCCCACATTCGGGTTGTTACAAAGTCTTTGGGGGTTTTTTTTGTTCGCACTTTTGATAATAATATGGAGGAATATAATCTTTCTCAAACTCATCAAAACCATAATCAACTTTTTCCCCTAGGTTGGGAAATCCTAGAAGTGGATGAATGTTTAGAGCTCATATTTTAGCCCTTGAAGAGTTGTTCAAGCCTTTCTATCACTATTCTTTTAATCAAGTTCGCCGTTTAACTCATTGTGGCCTATTTATATTTCGTAAACTTAAAATTTTATTCTTAGACCATTCTTTTGTTGGAGGTCTCCACTTGATCTTTAACTTCTATAAATTGGCCTTTAAAATAATCAATATAGTTTTTCACTACCTTTTGATATTAAGGATTTTGTTCTCCTTTATCCTTTGGATTTCGTTTCTTTTTGTTCCTTTCACCCTTACCTCTTGTATGCATTGTTAAACCTAAAATAAACAATGATTGTAAAACTCACATTTAAAACTCATTAGACTTTTTTGAAAAAGAATTTTACTTGAGCCTTTTTTTCCTTTAAATATGAAATTCAACGGTTGTAATATTTTTTTTTAAAAAGTTTTTAGCAAAGCAATTCAAATTAAAGCAAGTGGTGTGTTGGCAGCAAAATCCAACTAATTCAACCTAAGAGGCCAATGAAAAGACGAGGCAATGTGTAGCCTAAGTCCCACAAAAATAGGATTATAGGGTCAAAGGTTGACTCAAGGATCGTGATAGGGGACCAAGCCAAACATAACCAGGCTCATGTGAAGGGTGATAGCTATTTCATGCATATAAAGGGGCACCCCTTTGAGGCCACACTTTAGAGGATAATAGAAGCAAAGTCATAAGTCTTATTAAGCTATAGTAACCATTCGAGTCTCTTAAGTTGAAATGTCAACACCAACCTAATACATTTATGGAATATAAATTATTTCAATGTTAAATGAGAAGCTATTATTATTTATGAAATTGAGTAACATATAAGGTTATTTAATTTGTTAGGGTTGCAAATAATTTGTTAGGAACTTTTTAAGAAATAATGGTTATTGTGGCATTTGGTACCTAGACTCGGTGATCGGGTCAGGTATAGGGTGTTACATTCTACTTGTAAGGATAATATTTATTGTTACATTGTTAGTAACACATTTTCTTCTTCAAAGAAAGTTAACAAATTTTTTGAACAAAATATTTGGGCATACAATAGATATGTAACTAATGATCTTTCATGTCACATTAATAACATAAGTTATCTATGCCTTTTGAAGGGTTCTGTTGAAAACTCTCATTGTTCTCTTATTTATTACTATGTTTCCTGTAATGCCCCAAAATTCTTATATTTGTTTTTGTGAAAATTTGACACAAATGTGTATCTACTTCAGTGGTTATATGTTCTGGGTGTGTGTGTGAGGTCCTAAGTTCAAGCCTTGTCTTTGGCAAAATTTGGAATTTTTCTGAATAAAGTCTTAACCTTGCTCAAAGGGCTTAAGTTTAATTGTTGGTAAGTTTATAACAGAATGTGCCTGGTGGTCAAGTGGTTAAGTGGTGTGTTGGTATGCTAACGGTCTTGTGTACTAGTCTCTACATAAGCGAAGGAATTTATTTTTACCTCGGTTGACTGGAAGTGTTTGACTGGAGTTGAAATTCTATTATTAATAGAGAGTGGTGGATGATTTTGGGGAATTTGAGGGGTAGTGGGAGTGTTTTGGGGGATTTGGGCAGTTTTAGTTTATTCATTATCTGATTTCTTTCTCTTTTTTTCAATTTCCCAAAAATTCTCCCATTTTTTTGACGTCTGTTTTTCCTACTCCTTTGCTGTTTCTCCTTGCTTTCCTCTCATTTTCAGTTTCCATCTTGTCACTTCCATATTCAACATTTGAATGCACTCGTTCGGTAAGTAACATTTTTGCCTCTATTTTATCATTTCGTAGTAAGTTTCTAAAGGGGTTGTTTTGGTTCTTTTAGATTAGACGAAGGAAAATAATCGATTTGTGCTACCGCCGAGATTGGAGCGTTAGGGACATTGGTTTATCGACGGTAAGTGTTCGGGTTCACAGTTTGGTGCCTTAAAGATCGATTATGAAATATTCTCGGTTTAGTTTTTGTTCGTGGTCCTAAATTTAGGCTTTGGTAATGCTAATTATAGGTTCTGGTGATCTCGGTATAGTGTAGGCAACGAAGTCGAATCAGGTGTGTACGTAAAAATACAGAAAATGAAGTTTCAGCGAAAGCCAAAAACCCCATTGTCTATGCCACACGGGCGTGTGGTCGCCCTTGTGGTAGGTCGTGTGCTATAACACGAGCGTGTGATCGACAAGGCCAAGTCGTGCGTGCAAGACACGGCCGTGTAATGGCCAAGTAGGCTGTGTAATGGCCAAGTAGGTCGTGTGCAGCATACGGGCTAGACCGATTTGGGTCGTGTGGACCATACGGGCGTGTGGGTCCACACGGGTAGTCCACACGGGCGTGTGATATTTTGGGCCAGGCCGTGTGATCTACACAGCCAAGGCCAAATTGGCCCATGTGGGCACACGGGCGTGTGAGCCCACACGGGCAAGCCACATGGGCGTGTGAGCTCATTTAACTGAAATGTTTTTTAAGGTTGCACGGGTCGCCCAAGTCAATTGTGAACCTACTGTAGGATTGGTAAACACTACTTAGACCCTTAAATTTGTGAACTGAATGTGTAATATATGTACTGAGCATGATGATTATATGCATGTATACTGAACTGTATGTATAACTGATAACCATGTGACAGCCTGTCATTTACTATATGTTTGCATTGCATTGGGTTGGGATGATGATTATTGGAGGAAGTGTACTGAAAGGTTTTTGAGCCTATTGACTGGCATCTTAGCTGCAATATATACTGAAAGGCTCTTAAGCTTATTTGACTGGCAGCTCAGCTGCATTATATTGACATGTGCCGCATTCGGTACTGCTCGGAGTGTAGGGTTGGGTGAGTGTTTTAAACTCCACAGGAAGTGTAGGGATGGACGAAGATTGTGTATTAGAGGCTGGTGGGTAGGATTCTATTTCCTGATTACTGCATGCATTACTGTTACTGTGATGGGCTTAGGCCCTAATGCATATCTGATACTGAAACTGAAATGGGCTAAGCCCGAATTGCTACTGAAACTGAAATGGGCTTAGGCTCAGACTGCGAATGACTGTTTATTGTGATTGACTGTATGTTTTTTTCTGTGGGGATTACACACTGAGTTTACGTAAAATCGTTTCTTCTGTTTAATGTGTTCAGGTAATCCCCAGACTTCGACGAACCGGTGCGGCGGCAGACTCGACGGAGACCATGATTTCTAGTACCTTACTTTGATTTATGATTATATCTTTATTATTGGTTAATTGTTGATATAATTGGGACTTTTTGGACTTTTACCCTTAATTGTGGGTTACTATTAGTTTTTTTATGGATTTTATAACTGCGCAAACTCAACGAATAAATGGTTTTTACTTAAACAAAAGGGTTTTCCTAAAATGAACGGATTTATGTGATTATCTTGGTTTTCTTAAAATTAATAATTTCTAAAGCTTCCGCAATGAATTATGTTTTTCATAAATCAAACTAATCAGCAAATGGTTTTTGAAGATAATAAAAGTTAGCTAAAAAATAGACAAATCGAAAATGATTTTATAATGACAATTTAGTTTTATACACCCTATCATGTGATACCACCAGATTCAGCCATAACGTCTAAGCCGAGTTTGGGGTGTTACATTTTCATTTTAAGTGGTTATTATTATGCCACATATATTATATCCTTTATTTTTTTATGCTTGCATTCACTTCGGGGAATGCAACAAATCTAGTAGGATAACTTCTAAATGTCCCGATATATATATATATATATATATTTAAAGAGAACCAATATCACAAAAACTTATCTTTTAACTGACAATCAATATATATTTAAACAAAAAACATTTTATAAGAAAATAATGTGTACTCAAATATAAAGCAACATTGTATTAATATATTTTTACTAAACCCTAAGTTGTTTTTTTGAAATATTAGAAAAAGAAAAAATATTATTATACGATCATCAATATTTAATAATATAATTTAAGATTAAATTAAATTTAAAACAAATAAATAATAATCATACATCAAATTAAAAAAATGTTGAAGCTCTTTACCAATCAAAACTTTGCTTTATAAATTTAAGATCAAAAACCAAAATTTGATCAATACTGAAATAAAATTTTTTAGAATCCTTAAAAAGATAGAAATAAAATAAATTAATCAAATAAATTACAATTAATCATAGATTAAAAAAATAATCTGAAACATTAATAATAACAAAAACTTCCCGCAAATCTTTGTACAACCTCAAGATATTTTCTGACAATTTTGGCCTTCTTTACTTCTATGCAGCAAATTTTTATTCGCAACAAATTTTTATTTTTAACTTAATTACTGTTAAATTGTTTCTTTTTAAGTAATGACCCATTTCTTTTTGGCCCAATATCCCAAGACAGTCAAAAGGAGTCCAATTTTAAGGAGTTCAACAAGATTTTGGGATTTGCTCCATTATTTGAATGTCATGAGATAATGTTGAAAAGTCCACTTTTTAATCTTTCTTTGAAAAATAAGGATTCCTCCACCTCTCATTGTTTAAAAGATAGCTCTGTTGCCAAAATGTGTAATGTAAGTAGAACTTTTAGGTAACCACCATTACACCTATTATCTATACTATTATTAAGCACTTAATTAATTTGTATCACAAGTTAATTAGACACCAACACAATTAGAAAAACTACGAAAATAAGGTTTATAATTAAATTAAATTATATTAGTCAATGGTATTTTAATCTTCAAAAGTAAAAACAAAAAAAGTTGCATATAGTAGAATTTGAATCCATGCTAATTGCATTAGTAATACCTTAAATTTATCACTCAACCAAAACTTTATTTTGATAATTTTATACATTTTCATTTTAATATTCACGCTTTATTACCTCTATGTTTTAAATACATAGTTTCCTTACACATACGCATGTGATAGGATTTCTATTATTCATAATATTGTTGATTGAATTAGTGCCACAAGTTAACTCGATATCAACTCAAGATTGATGACAACACTATGACACACAATTGTAATCATTTAATATTTTTAATATGATATATTTATGTATTTAACTTTCATTTGACTCACAGTTTAATATATTTTTTTACATTATAATATCATACGCATTTCATATATTATTATTAACTAATTTTAAATAATATAATTTAATATTTACTATATATTATTTTTAAATATACCTCTATATTCTAAATACATAGGCATATATCTAATTTTTCTCACTTCCGTGGCATTATTTATAAGATAATAAACTTTCTTTGGAGGATAAGTGAAGGAATAAAATTTTAAACAATATAAATTTATTTAGAAAGCAAATGCAAAAATAGAAGCAAAGGATGTGGGCAATAAGACACGTGAAAAGAGAGAGAAAGAAAGGATGGGAGTGGGGAGGGTCAGGGGCATTGGCTGCTAAAATAAAGGCGGACGTGAATGGTAGTAAAGAAATGGAGCATAACGGGCGGCTCACATTTTCATCCAACTTCTTCAAATCCTTCTTCCTTTCCCTATTTATCGTCCCAATTCCTTCATCCTCAACTCCCCATCCCAAAAACCATTTTAAGCAACACATCCAATAACAAAACAAAATCCCTCCCCCCTCCCCCAACATCTCTTACTAGACACAAATTAAACCAACCACAAAGACAACATGTCGTGGCAAACTTACGTAGATGAGCACTTGATGTGTGATATCGATGGCACAGGCCACCACCTTACTGCCGCTGCTATCATTGGCCATGATGGCAGTGTCTGGGCTCAGAGCTCTAAGTTCCCCCAGGTCACCCTATCCATCACATTCATCTTAACCCCCTTTCTTTTTTCTTATATGATCTGATTATTTGCTTCCTTTGGCTTTTGTTTATTATATTGCTTACAGTTGAAGGGTAATGAGATCACTGACATCATGAAAGATTTCGACCAACCGGGCCACCTTGCACCTACTGGCTTACACATTGGGGGTGTAAAGTATATGGTAATCCAGGGTGAGCCTGGAGCTGTTATTCGTGGAAAAAAGGTAATGGTTTAATCAAGTGCGTATGTTAGGAGTTCATAAAATACTAATATATGGGGTGTGGGCAGGGACCAGGAGGGATAACAATCAAGAAAACAGCACAGGCGCTTATTTTTGGGATCTATGAAGAACCAGTGACTCCAGGGCAATGCAACCTGGTTGTGGAGAGGTTGGGAGATTATCTTGCAGAACAAGGCCTGTAGTGGACCTCTGCCTACACTTTCAGAAATCAACCTGGTTAATTTACTCCATAAATGTTTTGTTTTGTTTTTTTTCTTTTCTTTTCTTTTTCCAGTTTTGGGCACTAATTTTAATGCCATTCATTTTTCTTTCGAAGATTCGAATATTATGTAATTTTTCTTTGTGAAATGGGAGAATCATATTTCAAGTTTGACTGTCACTTAGTTTTCCTCAGTCATCTCATGATCTTATTATGAGTTTATATGTGAAGCAGTAGCCCTGTATTTATTTTTTTTCTCATTAGTTTAAATGCAATAAATGTGAGGGTTAATTAAGGTATTAATTTATATTATTAGTACAAGATTTTGAAAATAATTTGAGTTAATTTAGGTATTTAATTACAAGATAACAAATGTGCACATTCAGTACTTTTCATGTAGAATAATTTTTATATATATTAATTTGTACACTTCAATAATTCTTCCTGTGTGCTTCTTAGTGTCGTGACTCAAATCAATTATATAAATAATCATTTAATTATTAGTATATTTTTCTTTTGGTTATTAAATTATGATAATTTTTAATTATTTTCATTAATATTTTAGATCGTTTCTATTTTGGTAGCTTTCCATTAAATGATTAACAGAAGTGATTAACATAACCTTTTTCTAATTAGTATAATATCACAATTAGTCCTTAATACTTACATATTTTATCAATTTGATCTCAATTCTAAATAGTTCAATAAATTTAACCCTTAACATTTACGAATCCTATAAAGTTAAATTTTAAACACATGTAATTAACTATAAAAATAATTAAATGATTATTAAATATTATGAAAAAGTACAAAATATAACATTATTTATATTATTTTGTATCAACACATATTTTTATCTAATACACACCCGAATCCAAACAACATGATCCTAAACAATATTATTAGATTAATGACTTGTGACTTCAAAGAACAAAAAAGGACTAAGCAAAAACAATATTGTTGGGGATCAACCCGATTAAGCAACAAATAAGTAAAAATAGCAGAAGAAATTGAGAAATTGAATACACAAATTTAACGTGGAAAAACCCCTCTAAAGAGGATAAAAAAACCACAGGTAAAGATAATTTTACTATAATGGAAAAAGAACGAAAAGTATAAAAAATGGAGATAAAACTAAACCCTGAAACCCAAAAACAAAGAACCCTCAAAACATAGACACAAAATTTTTCAACCATTTTATGAGTTCTAATCTTTAATGGGTGTATTTTCTAAGGTTGTAAAAAAGCCTATTTATAGGCTAAATTCGTAGGTCAAATAAATTATGCTAATAAATGCTAAATATACTATACTAATAAATACTAAATCTTCTAGAAAAAATATATTTTGTTTAACTTGATTTGCAAGCAATCTCTTATTTGACTGAAATATGAGGCATATTTAACAAATCTCCACATTGACTCATATTTCCACAATGCCATCTTTATCAAAGCCCGCCACGAGCCTATCTTGAATTATGCAAGGAATTACCTTAGTTGAATCTGTGCTTAGAAGCTGGAAGACTTCTAGCCTTCGACTTGTGTACTGCCAAATTAAAACTAACCCGAGTTTAATTTTCACGAACACAATGCCCTAACTTTTCAAAATCTGCATCCAAAAGAGAACCTCTCTTCAACGAAACGATCATACATTTTTCCCTCCTATAACCAAGTTGCCTCCGCTTCAAATAAGTTGACCTCGACTCCGTAACGGATGAGGGACGTCTGATTTCACCGGTCGCGGTAGAACCTTCCAGAATATAAAGGTTGTCGGTCATTTTCCCTTTTAACAAAATGACAGCCCCACGAGACACATTAACATCATTCAACTTGATGTTGATTCTGCAACCTTTCAAGTCTAAAATACTCAAAGAGATGAGATTCTTTCATAAATCAAGTACATATCTAACATTTGAGAGTGTCCTAATCGTCCCATCTTGCATCCTAATTTTAATAGTATCAATACCAATTACCTTACTAGATGAATCATTTCTCATGCGCACAACTCCACTTTCAACCGAACTGTTTATAGAGATCCATTCTCTATTGGGACACATATGGAAAGAACATCCTAAATCTAGGATCCACTTAGACGCAAGCTCAGAGCTTTTGCTCGTTGACACTAACAAGAAATCGTCACTGTTTTCATCAGCCAAATTAGTACCAACTACATTTTTTTTCGTTACTCTTAGTAGCCCTTTTATTTCGTAATTTATAATAATCTACTTTTGTAACAACCCAAAAGTCAATGAAGTCGGAAACGGTGGTTTCAGAATACTATTTCCGATTATAGGATCAGTGAATATTATTTATTAATATTAGCGAGGATATTACAGTATTATATTGAAGTTTGGTCTAATAATTTTAATTATTGAAAAGTTAGACAAGGTACAAGTGTATCAGTTCTAAAGTTGATGGTTTTGAAAATTGAGGTATCGAGACTTCGTTTCCTTAAACAGGACTCGTAAATATTTAATAAAAATTTTTGCAGAGTTATATTAGAAGTGAATTAAATGTTGGTTATGTAATTTGTGACGAAAGAGTGTTTAGCTAGAGTACATGGGCTAAATTGCGTAATTGAATAAAGTAGGATTTATAAATATAATTAAATATATAGGACTTAAGTAATAAATAGACCATAAGATATGTGATCTTATTAGTGGTCGGTTATGACTTTATTATATATGTCTTTGGATATATATTATAAGTTTAATTATTATTATGTTAACTAATATTATAATGAAAATCAAAGCTAGAGGATTTATAATGCAATTATACTAATATATTTATGTAGTGGATGGTGGTGGGGGCTTAAAATGTTTTAAATGTTAGAAATTTATTATTAATAAATACTTATAATATAAAAACATTATGAGTAATAAAACAGGAGGGGATGGAGAAAGGAAAGGAGGAAAAGAAAAAAAAAAGGGTAAATTACACCAACAGTCACCGAACTTTGGGGTTGCTGACAAAACTGTCACCTAGGGTTTATTTCAGTCACTTAACTTTCAAAAAGTAACAAAACGGTCCTTTTTGCCATTTTCCGTCACAGATGTCACGGTAAAGTGACGTGGCAGGTAACGGCGTCCTTGCTGTCAACCTTAAGTCCAGCTGGCCGGTTACTAACACTTTAACAATAGTATCAGCACCATTTTAGGGTTAGAGAAAAAGGAAAAAAAGAAGAGGAGGATGAGGAGGAGAAGAAGAAGAAGGAGAAGATGAAAAATGGATATGCTTGAAGTGATTCCGGTGTGCTATTATGGAAACCCAACAAAATTAAACACGCACATGTAAGAGGTTTTTTAGGTGTAAGAAATTCGGCAGTGGATTTCGAAAACCATGTCGATTTTTCAACTGGTTTGATCCACCATTGACGCCCAGTTCAAGAGTTGTGTTATTGGGTCTACTGAAAAAAGTGAAGACATTGGAGGATGCAAGGAAGAAGGAGAAAAGAACCTGGTTTTTGGTGCTTGTAATTGTAATTGTTTTGTTGTTTTTAAAACCTTAAAAATCATTTTATGTTCATTGAAAACCAGCTTATGTTTTGTAATTTTGTTGCTGGTAAATTGTTGCTTATGTTGGTATAAATGGCTGCTGGTATATTGTTGCTTAACATATATTATACATGGCTACTGGTACACATGGCTAACTAGCTCATGTTGTTGTTTTACAAACACTTGAAAGATTTGAAATGGAAAATTTTTGTTGATTACAAATTGTGTTGGAATATTTTTGTTGCTTAACATATGTTATACATGGCTGCTGGTACATATAGCTAACCAGCTCATGTTGTTGTTCACAAATTGTTTAACACTTGGTATACATGGCCACTGGTTAGAAAAGATAACAGTAGGTATATAAATTACTTAACACTTGGTATACATGGCTGCTAGTTAGAAAAGATAACAGTAGGTATACAAATTGCTTAACACTTGGTATATATGGCTACTGGTTAGAAAAGATAACAATTGGTATACAAATTGCTTAATAGTTGGTATACATGGCTGCTGTTTAGAAAAGATAACAATTGGTATACAAATTGCTTAACAGTTGTTTAACTCATATATAAAAAAGACAATAGATGGATAACAACTAGAATGGATCAATGATCATATATTAAAGCCAAAATACCAAACTGTTTACAAAAGGAACGAGGGCAAAATATTGCCAAATTTTCCTACAATTCACCACAATTGAACATATGTGAATTGCAGGGAAATTTATAAAAAAAATTCAGTGACTATGCCCAAGTTTATCAACAGTAGCAATCATAGGCAAATTTCCGAAAAAATTATCTGCCTAAGTTAGTAAATCAGTAGCAGGCAAATTCACACAATTTCAAAAGGTTAACAAAATGCAATCTATTTACATCATCATCAATGGTCTGTCATGGATGACTCTTGAGTAGAAGGCATCCATCTAACAGTGGTTGTGGTTGATTTTCTCTTTAATGGGAGCTTTTGTCTTAGGGCAGCTTCTTGATGAGTTGGGGTAGTAGGTATCTGAGTTGAGGTAGTAGGTAACTGAGTTGGGGCACCTTGTTGAGTTGGGGTATCCTCTTGCTAATTTGGGGTAGCCTGTTGCTGAGTTGGGACACCAACTTGATGTCTTTTAACCTACAAGAATAAGAGAAATGTGAAAAATAAACAAATTCATAGATAGAAGTATATTATAACTTAATTGAAGGCAAATTACTTACTGGAATGTTTTGCCCAACTTCCCCTTTGCAACTCCTCTTACTGTGGCCTATTCTTTTACATTTACTGCACCTCATCTCCACCCCTCTCTTGCTCAACCTGTCTGTTGTTTGTGGTTCATCAGGTTTTTTCCTTCTCACCTTAGTAAGTCTGTCAGGTGGCCTTCTTAGTGGAGGAGGCAGTATTGATAGCATGTTTGACAAAGAGGCCTATTGTTTAGGACCCCTTACTGGACTTACAAAGTTGAAGTAAATTTGAAGCTGGGTTTGCTTGGTGTACCAGGTTTATACATAGGTCTCTGGAAACTCATCTTTTAGATGAATGACAGCTAATACATGCATGCAAGAGATGTCAATGAGATCTTAATTCCTGTAGGAGCAAGAATTATAAACTAAGTCCACCACATGCTGGCTGCCTAGACTAATTTCAACCTGATACTTGTCCCGACCAGTATGTGATAGAGCACACCTAAAAAACAGTGAGCATGCTTGGTTAAAACATACAATGACATACACACCCCCTAAAAAAAGTCACTACATACATATTATAAAAAAAATTCACTGGATGCACATTAAAAAAAGGCAACACACCAACAATCATTGTATTCATATTAGAAAATAGTCAATAGCTTTCCAACAATCAGTGCATGTGATCAGCAACATGAAGTTAGAATATAGACATCAGAAAGAATCTTTACCTTAATGAATATTTTATATTTACATCTAGCTTTTTCTTGACCTTTGGACACAACATTCCTTTCCATTTGTCAGCTTCTTCTTTCTTCTTGACAATAAGTAACATAATCTTGGTCCTTATTGTTTCCATTATGGTCAGAATAGGTTTCCCTCTTGCTTCTAGTATCATCTATTAATAAACCACATAAATAATTAGTGAATTACTAATGAATAGTAAGAAACATAAAACATAAGGGTTTACCTTGTTAAATGATTCAGATAGATTATTCACCAACATGTCAGAATGGCTCCTAATTGAGAAGTGAGACCTTAACCACTGAGTACGATTCTTCTCCTTCAACCAATCATAATCATGCTGATTGGTTTTCCTCAGTTCATCCATGGCATCATCGAACTCCCTTGTAGTGCTTGCTCTGGCAACTTTCCAAAGCAAATCTTTTAAGTCATTTGTTCAAAAACCAGCCTTTTTGAAATTGGAATGTAGGTGCCTAACATAATATCTTGTTTCTGCATTAGGAAACAACATATATATTGCTTCCAAAAGTTCCTGCAATTAGGAAAAAAATAGTTTAATTCTTTGATAAACCCTAAATAGAAACAACATAAAAAAATAAAAAAAATAGAGTTTTACCTTTTGTTTGTTAGACATGAAAGATATCTGGTACGAGCTCACAATTTCCAAGTCTATTGCAAGCAACTCCAAGAACCAAAGCCATGATGCTTGGTTTTCACTTTCGACAGCAGCATATACAAGAGGATAGATGCCATTATTTGCATCTATCCCAACAATTGCAAGCAAGTAGCCACCATAGTAGCCCTTCAAGAAACATCTATCTAAACCTACTATCCTTCTACAATCAGCCCTATAACCATCTTTGCATGCCTGCAAACAGGCATACATCCTTTGAAACAACCTATTATCCAAATAACAGATTGTTGTTGTTCCCTCATTTTGGGTCCTAACCTCCAACAAGTACTCATAAATCTTCTCATATTGAGCCTTATGAGCTCCTTCAATTAATTCCAATACCCTAAGTTTAGCCCTCCTACATTTGGTTAGTAAGACTAAGTAACAAAATTCTCTTTTGACATCTTGCTGTAATGATTTCAGAGAATAATCAGGATCAACAATGAATTTTTCTTTATACTGTTCACCTATCCAGGCTAAGGTTTCATTCCTATTTTTATAGACTTTAGAATAAGTATGGTTAGGGTTTGAACTCCTAATTTGCCAAGTCAGGTTAGTAGGGTCACTAGGGTTTAGCCTAGAAGCCCATATGAACCAAGAACATTTTTCACTACAGACTGCATTTAACCTTTTTAAATCATTTTTTGGAAACTTAAAAAATAACTATTCAACCTACTATACTGCTTGGCAACTTCTTTTAGACTGTTTTTAGACTTAAATAACATTCCAACCTTAAGTCTAGGATTACTCATGTCATTCTTTAGGTTGAACTTAGGCCAATTTTGGCCATCTGAGTCAGATTTATGTGCACTATAACACCTCATAGAATCATCACTATCACACAGTTCATCTAACTCTATACCATCCATGTTTAAACCATCTAAACTAACTCTTTTAAATGATCACTATCACTACCAAACACATCACTACCAGACATGTTTTCTTTATTCTCATTAAAATTTTTATCAATTAAACCTGCCAAACAAAGTACTCATCAATAAAGGTAGACAATATAGGCAAACACTTTAACCATTTATGTCAGACAATAACCAATACAAAATACCCAATAATTTAATAAAACCACTTTCGTCATGCACATGGCAGTCAACAACCAATACAAAAAATAATTTAATCAAACACAACCATTTTTGTCATGCACGTGGCAGGCAATAACCAGTTTGATAATGGCAGATATACACAATATACACAATAAACATCATGCCAGATATACACAATAAACATCAATTTGATAATGACATTCGTACAATGGTAGAAACAAACAATAAACATCATGGACATGGCATACAATACAAGATCGAAATAACCAAACCCTAATTTTCCATGCATATTAATACACTTTAATAACCAAACAATAAGCATCATGCACATCATACACTTTAATAACCAAACCCTGATTTTTCATGCACATTAATAACTTTCAAATAAAACCAAAACCAAAATTAAAATAACCCTAAATCGAAATCCAAATCGAAATCAAAATCAAATTCTAAATATAAATCTAAATCGAGATCGAAATTGGAACCAAAATCAAAATAAGAATCAGTGAGTGTTTCAAAATTGAAATAAAAATCAAAATAAAAATCCAAATCAAAATCAGAATCGAAATTAAAATTGAAACAAAAATAACCCTAAATCGAAATCACAGTATTGAAATCCAAAAACTTTAAAACTAAATGCAACAACTTACCCGTTAAATCATAACATTAACAGCCAAACCTTACCTATTTTTTCCCTAAACCCACCCCAATTAGTCGCTTTGCCAACGTGGCAAGTTAACTTGCCACATCAGCTAGTTAACTTGCCACGTCAGTAATCCTGTTAACACCCTAACGATAATCGTTAACCAGTGACTATTTTGTCACTTTTTTATAAAGTTAGTTACCATTTTGTTACTTTTTGAAAGTTAAGTGATTGAAATGAAACCTAGGTAACTGTTTTGTCAGCTACCCCAAAGTTGGGTGACTGTTGGTGTAATTTACCCAAAAAAAATTGTTTATTTTTGGCATTCTCTTTCTGTTCGAATAGAAAAGAGGAAAGCTATTGCATGTTGATTTTGAGCTCAATTAGGAGCTGGTTCCTTAGGAAATTCGCTGAAGGTGGCAGCAAGAAGGGGAAAGAAACCTCTTAAGGGTAGGTTTGGCAACTGTTTGGGGGAGAAGAGCGCTGATTGCATGCTTGCTTTGGCTTGGCTAGGAGCTGATTTTCTCAAAAAAATTTGCTTGGAGAAGGAAAATCCCTCTTCCAATCATCTAAATGAAAGGCAATAGCAAGATGGGGAAAGAACTAGTTCAAGGCTAGGCTCGGCTTGGAATTTCTGGTGAGTTCTTGAACTCAAATCTTTAAAATTATTTTATTATTTTAACACTAAAAAAAATGGTTGAATTTGGCTGGAAGTTGTGGGAACTATCTCTTGATTATTCAATTGAAAAGAAAAAGATTAAGGATGTTTCTTGATTCGAGTTGCTGTTAATTTTGCGGATCTTGTACTGTGGGTAAAATGCACAAAATAAATAGGGTTGGAATTAACATGCATTGTTGTTCGGTTTATGCTTGAGGAGTTTAAAATTTGAGAGCTTAAAACAGTTTAATTTGTTATTCATATTGCTGTCCAAAAGTTTCAATTTCAGTAATGTCCCATTATTAATAGTTGAAACTAAGAAACAAGTATTTGATGAAAGGATGTATGAGGCTAAATTGTCTGAAAATTTAATTGTTATTAGCTCGAAAAGTATTCGAATGCGTGCTAGAAATTAATATCTAAATGCATGATAGAATTTAATGTGTCTGAATGTATACAGGAGATTAATCATGTCCGAATGAACGTTGGAATTAAACATGTCTGAATTACCCTGCTTAAATAGATGAAATGTGTATGTAATTTAACCCTGTCTATTCAATAATTGTTGTTGTTGTTCTGTTTCAAAACAGGACAAGAGCTTATATACTTAAAAATTAAATCAGTACATTGTATGATCTTAAATGATTAATTAAATGCTTTTTGGTGGCTTTGATATATCATTATCGAACTATAAGAGAATATATATATAAACGAGTACTGTATGTATAAAATATTAAATTTTTATATGTAGCGTGATGTTTACTTGTGTGTTTAAAATGAAATAGCTTGCTAGTGAGAACTTAATCATGTTTAATTGTGAGTCTTTCTTGGCCTTTGTCAAATTTTAATTGCTTAAATTTCTATATTTTCCTACTTATGTTTTCGATTGAAAAGTTCATTTAATACAAAGGAAAATTTGATTTGAAAGCTATTGATGTCGTGGTTAAGGTTGTTATTATTCAAAAATGTTGTCTTGTTTTTCTCGTGAGGAATGTTGTCCAAAATAAGCTTTAAATGTCGTCCAAAGCATGGATTAAGTGCTGTCCAAGCTAGACCTTTCTATTATGTTTGTGCTAAATTAAATGATAGTATTAAAGAAGTGTTTATGTAGTCCAAAGCAAAACATTTTTATTATGTTTTGCCGAGTAAGTTCGCAGTCTTTGAACTTGAACTGTATTGTTTTAATTTAAATACTTAATTATTGCTTTGATATCTTAATTATATTTATATATATGCAAATGATTAAATTATGAAATGATAAATTTTGAATTACATACATGAAATGCGACATTATGAAATGAATCAATAAATGATTAGAATTTAAATCGATAGTATGGAAATATTATATATAGAGATGTATTGTTGAATGATGAGATTGAAGTTGAATAATGTTGATTAATGTACGGAGTTAAATAAAATTTCGTATTTACATGCTAGGTAAGTTCGTAGTCCCCAAACTCAAACTTTATAAATTGTTTTAATTAATGTAGTTACTACTTGATGCCTTAATATATATCCCTAATGTAATTGTTAATTAAATTGAATGAAAGTTTATGGAGGTATAAGTTAACTCAACTGAATGAAGGTTTATGGAATGTGATATTATGAAATAAATTAATGTATGATTAGTAGATAATTGGAGTGGAAGCATTATTAAATTATGAAATTTGATATTGAGTTATGAAAAGTAAAAAAATGGACTTGCAAATGAATAATTGACATTGTCAATCCATTTGACTAGCGCTGGATGCAAATATCGTTGGTTTATCCAACTAGAGATGGGCTCACTAATTATTCGTAGGTTTATCTGACTAGCGTTGGGTGTAACTTTCGTTCAGTGATAAAAGACGAATTGACGAAAAAGACTATGGTTGGACCATGGTAGTATGTGATATGTGATTTCGTGTAAGACCATAGCTGAGCTATGGCATCGATATGTGATTACGTGTAAGACCATAGCTGGGCTATGACATTGATATGTGATTTCGTGTAAGACCATAGCTAGGCTATAGCATCGATATGTGATTATGTGTAAGACCATAGCTGGGCTATGGCATCGATATGTGATTTCGTGTAAGACCATAGCTGGGCTATGGCATCGATATGTGATTATCTGTAAGACCATGGCAGGGCCATGGCAATACATATGTAATACCATAGTTGGACTATGGCACAAAAGAAACGTGTATCAGGGTTTTAGTTGTCTTTACAATATTCATCGATTATAGAAAATGGATGGTTTTGACCATCGTTTAGCACACTTTGTGTGAGCTCCAATATGGATTCTGATTGACTTCACTACGACCAATATGGAAAAGTATGATGTACCAATGATTAAAGTATGAATGTTCATGAATATGAAAGGTATGATTTAAAATATGTTATGATTATGTACTATATCTTACCATGTGATGATTTCGCGAAGTTATGTGTTTAAATCATTAGCTTGTGGCTATGGCAAGTGTTTAATATGAATCAAGGCATGTGTGTATGAAATTAATTGAAATGGTGATATCTTGTAATTGTATGTTTAGATAGTAGTATGATGATATAATTTAATTTGAGCATTCATGTATCATATCATGTCTTCAAACATTTGGGTTATAAAAATATCACTAAGTTTTACTCAGCGTGCAATTTTGTTTTCCGTGTGCAGGTTAGGTACTCTCTTTAATAGCCGACTCAGTATCTAACAATAATTTTGATCTCAAGTGTGGTGATGTTTAATTTTGTAATAGCATGCATCTAGGATGTCTTTGGTTGTTAGTTGTTTTGTGAATGTGATGTAAATTGAGTTATAGGTATATGTTTATGGTTGAAGCTAAATGTTAGTATGCGTTTTGACTAAAGGCTTGATATGTGTATGAAACTTAAAGCTTGATGTCTTAAGTAGCTTTATGTTAGGCTAAAAACAATGGTTAAAAAAAGTTTGCAAATTCTTCTTTAACTTTTCAAATGATTTCTATTAGTCCCAAAATGTATTCAAGAGAACTTTAAAGCTCGATTTAGGGACAATTCGCATTTTAATAATGGAATTAGAATATGCTTATGATTACTTATGAATTGGTTGTTAAATGCTTTGATTGGTTGGTAATATTTTGTAACCCTACTCCAGCGACCGAGGTGTTACAGCTTTGACATGGCCTAACTTCTTACAATAGCAGCACTTTTTGTCTTGCTTCTTTGATGCTACCAAAACAGAAGCTTGTCTATCTGCCTTGCTATCCAAACCAAACTCATTTTTGAGTTTGTCTTTACTTAACAAATGGCATTTTACATCCTCGAGCGAGAGTTTGTCTCTGCCAAAAATCAAGGTTTCCCTTAAAGACTTGTATGAAGGGGGTAAAGAACACAATAATAGCATAGTCTGATCTTCATCGTCAATCTGAACCTCAACGTTATTTAAATCATTTAAAAGGGTAATGAATTGACTAATGTAATCTCTAAGAAGCTCACATTCGTTCGTGCGAAATGTAAATAAACGTTGTTTTAACACTAAATGATTAGTTAGAGACTTAGTTGCATAAAAAGTTTCTAACCTTTTCTACAAGGCGAATGAGGTCTTCTACATCAATACCTCTTGCAATACCCTATTAGCGTGGCACAATTGGATTGCAGACAGGGCCTTTTCATCAAGCTCTTTTCATTTTGACTGATCTAAATTCTCGGGCTTTTTCCCGGTAACAACCTTTTTCAGGTTAATCTGAACTAGAATTGCCATCATCCGAACTTGCCAGAAATTGAAATTTGTGACACCATCGAATTTCTCAATATCAAACCTTGTTGCCATCTCTAAATGGGCTGATTTGCAGAAATTGAACTAGCATTGGTACCACTTGTTGGGGATCGACTCGATTAAGCAACAAACAAGTAAAAATAGTGAAAGAAATTGAGAAATTGAATACACAAATTTAATGTGAAAAAATCTCTCCAAAGAGGATAAAAAACCATGGACAAATATAATTTTACTATAATGGCAAAAGAACGAAGAGTACAAGAGATGGAGACAAAACTAAACTTCGAAACCCAAAAACAAAGAACCTTAAAAACATAGACACAAAATTCTCCAAAAGTGTTATGAGTTCTAATCTCTAATGGGTGTATTTTCTAAGGTTGTAAAAGAGCCTATTTATAAGCTAAATTCGTAGGTCAAATAAATTATACTAATAAATGCTAAATATATTATACTAATAGATACTAAATCTTTTAGAAAGAAAATATATATTATTTAACTTAACTTGCAAGCAATCTCTTATTTGACTGAAATATGAGACATATTCAACAAACATTTGGTGGCCAAAAACAAAAATAATCACACAATGATTGATAACAAATTCTACTAAGAACTAGACTTAAGTGCAGTTATTTTAAAATTTAACTTGCAAAAATTTGTACTTCAATTAAATTATTTGCTTTTAAGAGATTAATGTCATTCAACTAGTTATGAAGCTTGTTAAGGAACATGATTTTTTGGAGATTAAGGTCACCACTCTGGTAATTCTTGATTCTTGATGCTTAGAAAGTTAAAATCACCATATGGACAGCAAAGAAGTTTGCAAAGGTTCAATCGTTCTCAGTCTCATGCCCATATATTTTGTATTCTATAAAATGGTTTCAAAAATTGCATTCATAATATATATAAATAATATTATATTTTGTGCTTTTTCATAATATATAATAATCATTTAATTATATGTGCTTAAGGATCAATTTGATAGAATATGTAACTATTGAGGATTAAATGTGTTATTATATTAATTAAAAAAGACTACTCTATTTAATCATTTAATTGAGAGTGACCAAAACAAAAACGATCTAAAACATTAGTGACGAAATTAAAAAAAAATTATAATTTAGTGACCAAAACAAAAATACATTAATAGTTAAATAACTAAACCTTAAAATATTTGTCGGATATGATTTCCAACATTCAAGGCTTAAATCATATTCAATCCATTTTTTAATTATTTGATATATCATTTTGTTTTTATTTTTTATATGATATATCACTTATATAATACAACAATGTAAATATTGAAAAACATTTAAATTATATATTTTAAATATTTATAAAAGAGAAACATATTAAACTATTAAATATTAAATTAAAAATTTATAAAAAAATATAGGTGATATAAATCGTAATTACACATTGTAGTTACATACTTACATAATTTATAGTTTTATAAAATATTAATTAATATAAAGAATATCAATACGATAAAATAATTATAAATGAGTAACAAATATTAAAATAAAATCATCATGTGTAATATATTATTTCAAAAAAAAAGTAGTCGATAATATGAATACTAATAACAATAAAAACAAAAACAAATAAGGTATACAATTTTATCTAATTGTTGAGCTATTTCCTCTAACATTTAACATATACTCATTATCATCATCGTTGATCCTTGATTGAGTTCATCATCTGAATATGAATTTGGATCATTAATCTTTCAAATATGGATCATCCCGATTTTATCTATGAATGAAATTATGAAGCATGCAATATGTTAGTACGACTCAATCTTATTTTTTCTACTATACTAAGCTAATATTAATATTAAATTTTTTTTATAACAATAAACATCCTATCAACCACATTTCAAAACTTTTAATATCGAATTCGCAAGGTGTGTCTAACCTTTTGAATTAATAAATAAATATAAAAAATTCCCTCCCCATTCAACTGTAATATTCTATTTTGAATTCCATATAAAGGAAATTGGAAAGAAAAGGAAAAGGGGACCAAAATTTGGGTTTAATTTAGGAAAAAAGGATGGTTTGTGGCCCAATCCAACAGGTAAGAATTAAAAAGGAATGTAGCAGATCCCGTAGTTTTAACGCTATATCTCCCTGTCTCTCCCTCTTCTCCACTCACTTGTGTCCCTTCAGTCAAACATTTTTCTCACTTATTTATTCTTTCATTTATTTATTTGTAAAAACTCACACAAGCTTAGGAAGGAGAAGAAGATGTCGTGGCAAGCGTATGTTGATGATCACCTGTTGTGTGATATCGAAGGCAACCATCTCTCTGCCGCTGCTATCATCGGTCAAGACGGCAGCGTTTGGGCGCAGAGCTCCAATTTCCCTCAGGTTTTCTTCTCTTTTTACACTCTTCCTCCTTTTCATTAACCTTTGCTTCTTTTCTTTAGGTTTGGTTTCTCAGAAAAGAATAAGGTTGATCTTTTGAGTAAAGAGGGGTCTGATTGCTATGATTGAATTCTCCTTACTTGATTTATTTACCTGATCTGATTTGCTCCCAAACCACTTTTTTTCTTCTATTTTCTGAAACTAGTTTTATGTTCTTTTCTTTCTCTTCTTCACAGTTCTTGTTTTTTTTATTTGCTAGTTTATTTTGCATGAGGTGCTGACAGATTTGAATTTTCATGCATGGAAAATGTGTATAATTCCTGGGTTTTCTTCTGGTTGTATAGATTTCTTAGTTTTGTAAGCATTAAGCGTTGTTTAAAGCAAGTGAAATCAAGTTTTGCTAACAGATCTTTGCAGCTGACCATAATTTTAGTAAATGATGATATATGTAATTATAGAGCGAAATGTTTTGAGTACTACAAATCCTGTTTATTCGATTCTATAGCTATTTTCTCTTGCTTTAGACAGTAAAATAGAATGGTTTTCTTTCTTTTTCCTGATGTGCTTATTGTTTCTGGGTTTTATGCATATTTCAGTTTAAGCAAGAAGAAATCAATGGCATCATGAATGACTTTGCTGAACCCGGATCACTTGCCCCAACCGGATTGTACCTTGGTGGCACTAAATACATGGTGATCCAAGGTGAACCAGGAGCTGTTATTCGAGGGAAGAAGGTGACCTGTCGGTTCTGAGCTTCACAGCGTATATGACACGAACAAATCTCATGAACATGCATTCATTTACATTATGATCAACCCAAATAGATTTGTCATTCCCACATTCAGGTCCAAGTATAGTTCAAGTTGAACCTTTTGATATGATAAAATGAAAATAAAATCCATTAAACACTGAACTTCATTGCTGGTTTTTCACCCTAAACTTTGTTTTTAAACACATTGCATAGTGATTTTAATGGTGATTAGCCGCTCAAAATTAGGTGCATTGATCTGTGCTCATATATCTATGCACTATGCATCTGGCTTTTGCTGTTACCTATTTCTATGCTGCTTTTGTTTGTGCCTCCAGTCATTCGAGATTCCTTAGGGAGTGTATTTGTTCAGAGACAATTTGACAAAAGGAGGGGCATTGACGCTGTTACTGCATAACTTTCTTGTTGCTGTCTGGAATATTTGATTGTTTAATGGTTGCATTCTGAGCATTTGTCATTTAAATTTCAGGGACCTGGAGGTGTAACTGTTAAAAAGACCAATCAGGCCTTGATCATCGGCATCTATGATGAGCCAATGACTCCCGGGCAGTGCAACATGGTTGTGGAAAGGCTGGGTGATTATCTCATTGATCAGGGTCTTTGATCTCATTGGTGTGTGCCTTATTTGTTGCAATTCTTGTTGGCTTCTATACGAAAGTGCATCCACCACCTCCTGTAGTAATGGTTGGGGGTGCAATTAAATAATAGGATGTTAAGTTATGGGAACCTTTTTAATGATACAGAATGGTTGGTGTTTGTAATAGTGATGCTTATGATCTCTTTGCGTTGTTTCTGTACCAGTTTGGTTGATGGTAATATCGAAGATTGTCGACTGAAATACTTTGTTTTACATTTACAGTGGCCTTTTTTTTTTTTCTAGTGGATTTGGTAAATCATTTGCCCAAATTTGTTCAACTAATCTTATGTTTGCCTGCTAACGCCATTAAGACCTGGTAAGAAAATGACTCCTTGGTAGGCTAGGCTATAATCTCATTAGGACCCAAATATTGAAAATTGATTTCAAGCTGGTTTTTGGGCGATCGATGTTATTTGAATGACTCCAATTAAGTTTTATTTTTATGTAAAAATAAATATTTTATATTTCAAATAATAAAAAACAATTTCAAATATCTTTTATATTTCTTATTTATTTGAAAATTTAATTGCTTTTAAAATATTTATAGAAAAAGGTTGAAACTATCCAAAACTCAAAGCAATTTATTTTGTCAAAAAAGTAAAAACCTAAAATTAACATAAAAATAATAAAACAGAATCAAATTATGTTTGAAAAATTAGAACCTAAAAAACCTAATCAAAGCAAATCAAACTTGGGTCTAATTAATTTTCTATGGAATATTTTTTTGTTTCAAAATGCTATACCAACTAATTTAATAAAATTAACAATTAGACATAAATTTTAAAATCTAAAAATAGAAAGACCAAATTCTTAAAAATAAAAATAAGATTAAATTACAAATATACTAAAAGTACAAGACTTGAAGCATATTTTAAACGAAAAAAAAAAGCATGAAAATTTTGGACCAAAAACAGGTACATTCATTGACTAGGAAATAGCACCACATTTGATACAACAACAAACGGCGGTATTGGACATCATATACACTTCTCATCAATACCATACCAAAAAACTAGAAGGCAGCAGCAAGTTCTTCCCCACCACAAATTTATTGAATACTTTCATGCCAGACCCCTCAACTGTCATGAAATCGATGCATCCAACACCTTTTCGGGGTTTAAAACAAATGAGACTAGCATCATTACAAAAAAACTAGCAATCCATGCACACACTTCAGTCCGTCTGGATGACGAAGTACTAGCTATGGCGGTCATATTACTTGTTGCGGTTTTGTTTATGCTGCACCAGAGATAATCACAAGAACAACTTTAGTGAATTCATTGATGGGCGCGTTCAACGGATGGGAACAGATACAAGGAAGGATGACAAAGAAAATCAGTGCTTACCCTTTTGTAGTAACATAGATGCAATTATCATAGCCTGCACAAATAGTTAAACAAATTAGCTTCTTTCAGAAGATAAAATATTCCTAAAGGGATACTAGTAGTTTTTAGACTTCAAAAACCATGCAAACCAGGCACATTGGATAGAAAAATGTTCACTTAAGCTAAAAGTTCACACCTATGAGCAGCGTTGGTATAATAGGTATTAATATGCATGTATAATGCAATCTTTGAATCAAATTTAGCTTAAAGTAATGGACTTACTAGGATCCTTGTCGACTTTGACTCCATTTCCTCCAAAGCTGCAAGCAACATCAGTAGCCCCATTTTGCTGGTAGTAACTGTTGAATGCGAATGAGGCATGAGAAAGTGTATTATCAGGCTCGAAACATGGCTGGCTAGGCTGAATGGGAGAGCAATCCACATTCCCAGGACCACAAGCCCAATCCAGGGCATTTTGCAAATCTGCTTCAGAAGCTTTGCTAGAAGCAATACACCAAGTTGTCACATTTGAATTGGTGCCGTTCCCACTGTTTGTCACATCAACAATACCTTTTCCGGTGAAGTCCAGGTTATAGACACTAGTCTGGTCAGGATAAAATAAGCCCCAGTTTCTCTCGGATTCCAGTCCAGGCTTCCTGTTCTCATTAAACAATGAGAAAATATACACGTCAAGCTCTTCACCAGGCTTGGCAGGAGTGCCAGAGTCATTGATAACATGATGAATTAGATTGGCATTATAAGTCTGAGCATTGTCGGGAGTAGCAGCCTTCTCTTTGGGTGAACCTTTGGAAGGCCAGCCAGTTTCAGTCACCATAACCTGGATTGTTCTGAAATTTAAGGCCATCAGGGCAAAATAAAGGGCATCTATCTGGGCATCAAACATGTTGGTGTAAAGTAGACCAGTGTTTGGATCTATGACTTCTGAGGATGACTCGAACAAAGCATAATCCAAAGAGACATTGCTCGGAGAATCTCTATAAGCATAATAAGGATATAAATCGATCATAAAAGGCGAATGGTTCTCAGCTAGGAATTCCAACATAGGTTTCAAGAAAAATGCATGGCTGCTGTTAAAAGCCCCAGCGGAAGGTGGGAATGACCGGGACAGAACCCCAAGGGAATGAGTACTTGAAACTTTAATCCTCTTGTGCAGGCCAACCTTTTTCAATGCAGTGAGGACATTTTGCATAGCAGGCACAACCAAGGCAGAGGCATTATCAGGACTCTCCGTGACTTCAAGACCTACTGTGATGTATGTGATTTTTGTGGCCGGGTAATACGGAAGGATGCTGTTCTTTAGCCAGGATTCCGCATTTGATTGGAACTGGGAGAATGCTAACAAGTCTGAATTCGGAACGCCCACCATAAGTTCAACACCGGTGTTTGCAAATGCCTTCAACACTTGGATATTTGAATCATAAATCCTTAAGTATTTAATTTTGTGAAGTTGAACCAATTTCGCCACTTTATCAGGTGTTGGAAGATCATCAGCATTCCTTCCATAGCAAACTCCAACTATGCTTCCCCTACAGAAATCTGCCAGCACAACACAATCAACATTTATTGCCAAGACAAAAACATAACATTGCATTTCTTTTTCAACAGGCAAATTCAATTACAGTTTTAAAACCATTGCAAGTAGTTAAAGAACTAATTATCAGACAGGAGATTCAACATTCCACATGGAATACGGCTAATCTAGGATTGATATGAACTAAACCGACTAGAACATTGAGTATAATATAGCTGACCCATTCTCCTATACATTGAAGCCCTACCTACTTGATAACATGATCTTAAATGCAAGTGGTGTACAAAGATAACATTGCTTGATACATTTAAGGCAGTACAAGATGACCCAAAAATAGCAAATAAATAAACCAAGGACACCTATCAGAGAAAAGAATGAAGCATATAAAAAAGCTGAGATTTTTAGTCAAAATAAATGTGGGTATTCCATCAAAATCAGAGATTAAAGCCTTAAAGTGAAGACTTGTATTGCAGAAGAAGTAAGGAGGACATACCTAAAAGAAGAAGCAGCAAAGAAACAGCAAAAACAAGGTTGAATCTTGAAGCCATTGTTCACAAAAAACAGTACAACTCGTGTTGAACCTTGCAACGTTCTTCAGTGCAACATCTTTATTTCTTTGTTAAAGGGAAAAAAGAACACAAAAACAGAAGGTTGGTTCTGAGAGGGGGAGAGTGAGACAGTGAGAGCACTTGAGCTTTGGTGGATGGCGCATGTTTAGTGTCAGAGTGACACAGTATTTTGGACCGGACTTCACTATATTTTTTATGAATTCCAGTTAAGAGGAAGCATCTCGATTCCGCTACCCTGAGAATGTTTGTTGTCTTGGAGTTCTAATTTTCCATGTTGGGCCATTACCCTCAAACAGGACTAAACCAATATTGGAACAAAACAAGCCCACTTTCCTTTCATCCCAAGTAACGTAGCCCAGTACACTTTAAAATACAAAAGGTTAAAATTTTCTACTAGTCCTTTTACTTTACAAAAGTTATAAACTTAATCCCTATATTTTAATTTGATCGATTTTAGTCCTGATCCAAACTGTACCTGTTAATTCTGTTTATTTAAATTCAATTTCTAGTCATGTATTTTACGTACAATTGTAGATTTAGTCCATATGTTTCAATTCGATCATTCTAAGTTGCGAATTTTGAAAGTTCAGTTTTGACACAAATAATAGTCGTTAATCTATTAACTGAATTTTTAGTACGAAATATGTGGAAATAACAAGCTGGCATGACATTAAACATATGATAATATGTTTGATGCATTAGATTTTGAAAATAATAAAACTTAATGAATTTAACAGTTATCATTTGGTGAGAACTAAAATTTTAAAATTTGAAAAACACAAAAAATAAAAGTAACCAAATTAAAATATAATGACTAAATTCACAACTTTTGCAAAATATAGGGATTAATAGCAGAATTTAACCAATCCAAAAATAGCCAATTTCCTTCCCATTTAAAACCTTTCCATTATTCAGGCTTCTATTATTGTGCTTTGTTTTTTTTTCTTTAGGGGGGGGTGGGGGGCAGGGGAGAAGTGGTGTACTATTAAATTGTCTTCGCTTTTAGCCCATAAATTTGATTTTTTAAGGGTAAACACCCAATTATCAGTAACTTATTTTATCATTCAATTATAAAAAATTATAAAATAATTATTAAACTATTCAATCTTTTTCTTTTGATAATGAGGGCTGATGGAAAAGTGACATGTTCGTATTTAAAATTAGCATAAAAATAACTTTTAACACTAAAATATTTATATATTATGTCAATTTAGTCTTAAATCTAAAAAAATTAACAATCAACATTTTCACATTCTGTAGTTTGATCCTTTTTGTAATTTTATTTTTCTTTATGACTATTTGGTCTAAAAAGCTTTAAAAAATAAATGTATCAACTAAATTTGATTATATATATATACCAAAAATAGAAACACCCAAAAATCTAACATCATAATTTTCACATTTTCCCATTCTTTTCTCTTGATACTCCTATCCTTCACTATTGGATAGGAACCTAATGGCTGAGATGACTTAACTTCATTGGTTTGATCTTCACCAATTTTATAAGATTCATACTTGAGGATTAAATTAAGTAACTTTAAATGTGGAGGACTAAATTTGTTGGTATGTCAATTTTAAAAGTTGTCATTTTATCTTTCCATTAACATTTAACGGTTGGTGACTAAAAAAGAAAAAGTCGAATAATTAGGTGGCCAACAAAAACACTTACTAATAGTTGAGTGATTACCAATATAGTTTATCCATGTTTTAATATATAAATTTTTACTTTTATTAAATAATAATTATTTATTAAGTATTAAAACATTTCGTAACTTAAATTTAAAAAATAAAATATAAAATTAAAAAGTTTAAAATTTTAAAATCACCTGCCAACAACCTCTTAACTTGGTGACAAGAACATTAGAGTTTTAAGTTTAATCCTGCATCATCCTATTCTCTTCTCTAAACTATAAAAAAAAAAATTAAAATCACTTAAAATTTTCATTAAAAAGATAGAATTTAAATTCATTCCAACAAATTATTTCTAACAATAGATTGCAATATTTCCGGGTACTTTTTTAATTCTCTTTTCAAAAACAATGTCTTTTTATTTCGTTATTGACAATTAATAATTAATTATTCTTTCATAATGTAGCCTAAAAGGTAGAAAGTATTTCTTGCCAAACAATAGAGAGAGTTTTAATATATTAGATTATCCCACACATTAAAAATTGTGGACCATGAGTTTTTATTGATTTTAGGTAATATTTTATGAGAAAAAAATAGAACAATAAAAATATTATTATAATAATATAATTGACTTTGATAAAAAGATTAAGTTTGGGTCATTTTTTAATTGAATTGATAAATAATTGACTTGTGATATTAATTGAATCGGAAATTTTAAAATACCTAATTGTTAATTAGAGAAAGATAAATATATTTTCGAATATCAACTCAGTTGAAAGAAAACTAATATATCTCATTCTTTGAAATGATAACTAATATGATTATGATGGAGCTTTTAATTTTTTTTCGTACTTTATGTAAATGTTTAATATTAGTAAGAAGGTTGATTAGGAGTTTTTCAAAAATGGTTGAGAAATTAGGGTCCTGAGCTAAATGGGATTAAAATGGATAGGAATGTGAGGGGTGATGCGGTGGCACATTAGCATTTGCTCCCAAGTCAACCTTCTTATCCTAAAGAAATGGCTACCATGTTTTGTTGTGTTTGCTTTTTGACCACATCCCACTTTCCTGCTTGGGTCAAATCTTTATTACTCACTACCTAATCATTATTTCAAATCAAATTTGGGATGTAATAAAAGAGAAAGAGAAGAAGTAATATTCACTAACAGAAACAACAGTACAATCTTTCATGGTAATAACTTTGATATCTCGTCATTGAAAATTTTAGTTAAATTGTGAAGAATTTGTTAAGAACTTTCCAAATGCGCCTACACTGATCCCTTAAGTATCGGAACCCTTTTCTACCAATGTGATTGCCTGTGGGACCTGGAAATATGTACAATATGTCATAGCTTTTTCAAGCAAAGTTGCTAAAGATAGTAACCTCATTTTCAGCCTAAAAATTAAAAAAAGAAAAAGAAAAGAAAAGAGGTGACTGACTAGGATATGGATGCCTTCAATTTAGATCTTATCCAAATGTCCTAGTACAATGGGAAAGCTATATTAAATTTAGACCATTAGGAGATGATAATGACAAATCTTTTTCTTATTTTGGTGAAAATGATAATGACAAATCTTGGAATAAAGGAATACCAGGAACAAAAAAGAAACTATTATCTAAAGTAATAAATAAACTGGTCAAGCTTTTTCTATATGTTTAAATACAACCACATATTATTATCAACTAACAATAGCTTTATATATATATATATATATGCATTTGTATGCTCCCTCCTAGAAGACCAAATTGCACATAGGGTTTTCAGAAATTCAGATCTTGCTCTTGTTCTTGTTATTGTTCCAGCTATGAATCTGAAGAAAATGGATTGCAATGAAGCATGGTGCGGCAACTTGATGATCATGGGGAGAGGGAATCATAATGATGAAACTTGTGATTTAATATCCAGTGAATCCTCCCTTGGGGAAAACTCAGATAACTCCATTAATTCAGTATCTTCTTCATCAGACATGGTTGAGGATGCATCTTCTGCAACATCATCATCATCATCATCATCATCATCATCTAATGGACCTCTTTATGAATTATCCGACCTCATGGCTCAATTACCTATCAGGTAAATTTCAACAAAACTACAAGTGTTTTGGAGATTAATTAGTAGGTTGTGATGAATGGTTTGATCAATATATATATAAATGTAATTGCAGGAGAGGGCTTTCTAAATATTATGAAGGGAAGTCTCAATCATTCACATCTTTAGCAAGCGTGAGGAGCATAGAAGACCTTCCAGAGAAAGTGTTGGGTCCTTTAAATATTAGACCCAAGATGAAATCATGTAAGAGCTACGGATGGGGACTTGGTGGTCATAAAAACAAGGCATATAGCCCTAAGGCTACCATATCAAAGAAGGGTTGTTCCAGTCGAGGTTGTTTCATGTCTTCTCTAGGTAAGAGAAGTAGTAGTAGTAGTGTAGTGAATAGGGATTGAGTTGATTGTACAATGCAGCAAAGAGAGATGGGGTTTGAATGTATAGCTGTATAATTTGTTTTTTTTTGGGGTTATAATTCTAGTGTAGATTTACAGAGGATTTAAATGAATTTATAACCCTTGATCCTCAAGGGGTTTTGAAGGTTTAAATCCATATGCGTGTGCATTTGTTCATGCCATCCAAAGTACAAATACGATGGTTTATACCAAAAAATTTGGCTCTCCCAATGAATTTTTCTTGATTCTGAAATAGGATATGTAATTGCAAAAACATTGTCTTGTGAGCTACATTGTTCTGCCCTCTTGTAAGAGCAGGTAATAATCAAGTGTGAACAACCAAAGTTTAATTTAACAAGAAACTGTAAAGTTCAATCATGGATCATAAGCCTTGCTTTTCACCCACTTATTTTCTGTTTCTAGCATTTCAACTTTGGGTTCCTTCTTTCTTCTCCTTCCTTTTCCTCCTCTCCTCTTCTCATCGCCGGCGCCGCTCTTCCTTTCCCAGGTTCTCCAGTCCCACCCATGCTTCTTCTCGCCCCTCCCCCTTTTTTCTCTTTCTTTCGTTCTGGGTGCTCCCTGTCCCTCCCCGCCGGTTGTCTTACATTTCCCGGCTTGAGGGGTTTTTGTGTTCGGAATAATAGACTGTGTGTTCTGGGGCCCTGATGAATAGTTTTCTCCCAGTGGCTCGTTTTCTCGATTCCGTGGTGACTCGATTCTTGAGTTTGAGTTGGATAGTTTGTTCTGCATCTGATTTTGAATGATTAAACCTTTTTTTCTTTGAGGATAAAGAGTTACTTTTTAAGGGTGAATAGAGTTTATCTTTTCCTCCCTTAATTTTAAAAAATTACAAAATTTTAATCCATTTATTCAAAAAATTTTATTTAAGTGGTTAAATTTTTCAAATTTTTTAATAAAGCAACTAGATTGTTAAGTGTAATTTTTAAAATTCGGTTAATGAATTTCAAACGATGATTTAATGATTGGTATGATGGATCAGTATTCATTGATAAGTAGAACATTTCTCGGATCGAAGTTAACTGGACAATCAATGTCAGAGATATAACTTATTTGGATTTTAATTCGCAGCTGCGTGGCATTTAAAGTTATTTGATGAAAAAGAACTAAATTGTAGAAAAAAAGAGAAAGAAAGCTTTTGATTGGTGCACAGTATAAATGAAAAATGTCATATAATAGAGATTTTAATAACTCTGTGACTTAAATAAAAATTTCTGAATAATTCAATAATTATTTTATAATTTTTTAAAGTTAAATAATTAAAATGTAAAATTATTAATAATTAAATGACATTGATTATAGTTTACTTTTAAAAAAATTCAGGATGAATTTAACACACCAACTTATGTTAGCGAATTATTGATTAACCTAATAGTGTTACTTTGTATTCATGAGGTTGATGTTTCTACATTCGGTTTTTTTAATAGGTCAAGTGTACTTTGTATTCATAAATTAACTCGATACTAATTCAATTAAAAAAATATTAAAATAACATTATATTTTAAATAAGTTATATTATTATGAGATTATTTTTTGTCTTCTTTTATTCTAAGAACACGAATAATTTCAAAAAAAACCCCTAAACTATTACCCATATTTTAAATTGGTCTTCAAACTTTAAACATTCTAATTACAACATTAAACTGTCGATGTCATATAAGATTCTTCTGTTACTAAAATAATTAATTTAAATGTTAAATGAGATGCTAAATCTCATATGACACAATTTAAAATGAAAAGTTTAAAGAAAAATAAATATTGTAAAAAATGGATGTTGTAAAAATATTAATTTTGAAGTTTTTGAAACTTTTATAAAAACTATCGTTCACTCTTTTTTTTTTTTAACTTAATTTTTAATTTTTAATTTTAAAAGTTATGTGACAATATTTTATTTTTCTTTAAAAATTTTCATTGTAAATTATACCATATAATATTTTATGTGTCATTTAATGGTTAAATCAAATGTTTCAATAATGGAAGGACTTGTAGTTTGGACACATAATTAGAACATTTTGAAGATTAGGGACCAAGTTAAAATGTGGGTTATAGTTTGGGGATGTTTGGTGCAATCAGCTCTAAAAAACTAATATAAAATTATGAATGTTAGATTTGAACTCATGCCACCAATATCTATAAAAACTTTTTCTACCACTTCAACCAAAGCTTTATCTAAAATTTTTTGTACATTTCAAATTTATTATACAAATTGTTTTACCCACATTTTTTGTATATATATATATGATCTATAATCTATACTATTATTTAAACCCTTGACTGAGTTGATATCACGAGTCAACCAGGTACCAACTTGGTTAAGAAAATTACGAAAATGTTCTTGTGTAATTAAAATAAGTCATATTATTTGAAGGTACTTTAATCTTTTTATTTTTTAAAAGAAAATTATATATGATTGGATTTGAACCCATACTATTTACATCAATAAAATATAAGTTTATCACTAAGCCAAAGCTTTATTTTAGTATAATATTCTTAATCTGATTTATTTATATGTTTAACATTCATTTTACTTGCAATTTAATCTTTTTTTTAGAAGCAGAACTTCATTAAGATAACGAAAAAGATGCACGCAGCGTTGAATAGGAAAGGCATACTAAACCTAAGTCATCTAGCTTACCCCATACACTCAAGCCTAAAACCCTTCCGCGTTAAAAACTAGTGCACTATTAGAATTCAAGACAAGAAAAAAAAAGACATGTTGGCATAGTAACAAAAACAGATGGATTCACATGATCTAAGAATGCTTGTGCAAATGTATGGGCGACCAGCTCCTTGAACTTAACAAAAAGGCTTTGAAAATGTGTCTGCAAATGACAACAGTCGCTGAGAAGAACCCCGAACTCAAATAGATTTGGTGAAGCCGTATGAAGCACAGAAAAAACCTCCATACAATCACCCTTAAGGATCACATGAGAGTTGCCTTCCAACTTGAGCCAAGAAAGTGCTTCCCTCATCGAAAAAACTTCAACTAGTTGATAGTAAAGAAGAACTGGATAGGACCCTGAAAAAGTCTTAACAAACTACATAGGTGTTGGATTTGATGCCCTGTTGGATTTGATGCCCTAAGTATAGTATATTAATTTTGCATAGTATTATTTTTTGAACAAATTGGTTAATAAAATATTTCATTATTTACATTAATATTCTTTGTATAATGTCCTTAACAATTTTTACACACAAAGCAAAATGCAAGTAACTATTGGCTCACTAGTTATTTAACGTTTAACTAATATTTACTAGTATTACGCGATCGGGTTGTAATATAGAAAGACAACTTATATTAATATATAATCTAAACACGTCTTTAGTCTAATCAGAAACCAGCAAGTTGATTGAAAGACTAATATATTGTCTATCAAGTCCAATTGGAGAGATGCTTTGTCTTGAGTATAGAAGCGGATAACTCCTAGAAAATAAAAATGTAGATATAACTAATTAGACTGACAATACATTAGACATGATTCAAGTAGAATAGATCTTGGATATGTTTATGGATTTATTCACTTTTGACATTTATAGTATTACATACCTAAATCTTGAGTGGATGATAGGCTACGTATATGTGACTCGTATACTTTGATGTAAGTAAAAACCAGAGTTCAAATAGATAAGGAACCAAAAGATGATGTTTCATAGCATAAGAATACCAGATTTACCAATGACTTAGATTACAGTTGTCCCTAGAACGAGAATTGATATTACTCAAATTTCGCAGATATCATACAACTTAGATTTCCAACCCTTCCTAACACAGATGAAATCAGACTAACAAAAATTTAGATATCTCTTATAACTAAGAATATACTTATATTCTAAACTGATAGATGACCACGACGGATACCCTTTTTAAACATACAGATTCACATTTCCTTTAAGACTCATTCTATTACATCATAGAGCTATTCAAACCAAAATAACTTTAGACATATCATAAACTTATCATAGACTTATCTATCGAATAATTATCAGAACTTACCACAAGAGCAGATAACCGTATTCTACCACACAAATATCATCGAATACGCCAATAAGATAATATAGAACTTGCTACAAAGGCCATACAGAAATACACCACAAAGGCTTAGTAGATCACGCAACACAAGCAAACATACAGAATCAACTATTTATTGTCATGATTGACTTTCACAGAAAGTTTCATGGGTTTCTCCCTTATAGACTTATACATATTTTCATGTTATGATCTGTCAGTTCGATTTACACATTACTAAGAGCATCACCATGAACATTCATACAGTTATATATTGCCATGAGTCTCAGTCACATGGACTTACACATTCTCATGTCGTTATTTGTCCATCCAACCTTCATCTTACTAGAGGCTACACCAAGAGTGTTTTCATATTAAACATTGTCATGGGTCTTAACCATATGGTCTTACACTTATTTTTGAATCGTGATTTGCTAGTCTGGTTGGCAATATACCTGCCCTACCAGAGGTATCACAAGGGAAGTTTTACCCATAATTTACTTACCTAGATTTGTTCATACACCTGGTTGATTTGTACTTTTTCTTATCAGACTTTACTTGCATAATCACCACTTACTTTCTATTGAAACAATACTTCATACATAACATCATTACACATATATAACATCTTTACTATGTTTCACATACTTACTCGCTATATGAGGTTTTGTCGTTATATATATGTCTTTACCTAAACAATTAACATGTAGGAGTTAGATTAGTGACTCACTTAAACTATAGCTTGAAGCTCTAGACTCAAGCATCCATCTCGACCTAGCAGCAACAACTGCTTAAAGAATATAAATTCACTGTTAAAACCCATTTACATACAAATTGCTAACATCACAATCACAACTAACCCCCATGCAAGGCCTTGTATTCATAACTTACGATTTAGATACCTCTTAATAGACTTACTCATTTAAAACTTAACATTCAGAGCTGTAATACTTACCTGGAGATGGAATGACCACTAATTAGACCAAGAACCTTAGCTTCTAGCTTAATGAGGAAGAGATACAATTAGATTTAAGAAAAAATTCAGAAAGTAATATTGAAGAAAGAAGAATCTTTCTCACGAACCTTTCTCACACATATATATAACCCAATCCTGCTTAGTGGAACTTAACAAATGTCACTTAAGTAAAAATTTGTCCTTCTAAATGGCCTACAGATTCCGAGAGAAACATAAATAGAAATACTATACAAATGATATTTGACTAGTCAATCCAATTGGTCCTTACAGGTCACTTTACAACTCAACTAGTACAATATTCAGACAAATTAGGCGTACTAAACATTTGGCAGTAACTTTCACTTGGCTTATACTTCGCTTGATATATCATTCTCTTATATAACATTATAACCTAAAACCTTTATTTACTCAACGACAAGTACTATACGTAATGTTTCAACTTGCTAGAAGACTTAACATAGCGGATTACATTGCGCTAAACAGATAACTTCACAACCACACACCTTATTTTAAATAAGTAACTTTACTTATTTTAAATAAGTTACATTACTACAAGAGTATTTTTGTAATTCTCTTTTTTTTTAAACAATAAAAAATTACAAACATTAAGATTTGAACTCATGTCACCAACATTTATAAAATCTTTTCTTTACCACTTCAACCAAAACTTTATTTTGCTAATTTTATGCATTTTAATTTTAAGATAGTACAGATTTCATGTGTTATTATTAATTAGTTTCAAATCATACATTTCATTATTTATTGTATTTTTTTACACACACATCTATGTTCTAAATACGTGATTTTCACACTTATACACGTGTGATAGGATTTCTAGTATTATTTAAGTGTGTAATCGAGTTGGTGTCTGAGATGGTGTCATGAGTCAACTCGAAACCATTAAACCAACTCAACCAAGGAAATTACTAAAATAACTTTACATATTTTAAATAAGTTATATTATTAAGAGAGTATTTTTGTAATTTTTTTATTTTTTAAAGAAAACTAATAAAAAATTAAAAATATTAAAATTTAAACTCTTTTCACCAACATCTATAAATCTTTTTTTTTACCACTTCAACCAAAGCTTTGTTTTGATAATTTTATACATTTTAATTTTGGAAAAGAATTTTTGTTTAAGAAAGATGCATCCAAAATTTCTAGAATTAAAGTGTAGTTATATAAAATCTCAAAATTTACTCTTGAAGTGTTTTAATATAAAAGCTGAAATTTTTTCTCTCTCATGTGAAAATAATTCTCTCACATTCAAAGATTAATTTATTGTATCCCTCTTCCTAATGAACCTACTTATGTCATGGGTTGTACATGGGAACCGGCAACCATGACACACTTGTGTGGTCCATCATGTTCAAGGGAAGTTATTTGGCCTAATTGGACTGACCTGTTGTTTGGAGAGATTGAAGGTCCATCTACAAAGCATGGCAAATATGAAACGTGATCTTCAAATATATGCAATCTTAGATATGATATATAATCTTAAAAGATATGATTAGGTAATTTTAGAGATTTGATTTGTAGATAGCTTTTTATCATCGTCATTTATGTACTTTGATCTGTACCATTGATTTTTGGGAGGCTCAACCCCCTCATTGTAATTCATTCATTGAGTAATAGAATTCTTGAGAGCACTCACTCAAACATTCTCTCTAGTGTTATTGCTTTTATGTGGCTTTATTAATCTTTCAAGTTCTTTTCAACTTTTGTGTTGCTTCTGCTTTGTTCTTCATTAATGTCTTAGAGGAATTTTGTTAAAGTCTCAATTGTTGGGAGTTAAGATGATTTAAGTGTTTTTGGAACGAAGAAACTGCCTAAGACCGCACGAATTGTGAGGCAAAAAATCTAAGCCCGTGACACTTACACAGCCATTGGTTAACTTATCTTTTTCTTTTATCTAAAGAAAAATTTATCCTTTTCACAATTTCAACATAAAACCATATAACTCCCTTTAGAATATTCTCTTACTTATCTTCTTTTCTCTTTATTTTCCTTGATCTTCATCTCATATAAACCCAAATTTATTTTAAGCCCGTCGTACTATTTTTAAAAAAATATATTATTTTAATTTAATATTCAATAATTTAATATATTATTTTTTATTAATTTTTAAACACATACAACTTAAAATATATTTTTTAATATTTACATCATATAATCATTTATTTAATTTCATATGATATAAAATAGATAATATATAAAAATATGTTAAAATATAAAATGGACTGGACTAGGCTCGATCCTTAAATTTAAAGCCCAACTCATATTTTAAACAAGTTTTTTTTTACCTAAGCCCATTTTGGGCCTCATCCTTTTATCCAAATTCTTCCATATTTCGTGCTTGCCTTTAAATTTGAGTGAATAGCCTCACCCGTTAGCAAATTTAATCTTAACTTATAGACATATTTATTGAAACTTAACAACTTTAAAATAAATTATGAATAAAGCCATATAAAATATCTATAACATAATTAAAATTCAAAATTAATTTGATTTACAAGTTAAAAATCTTACATAACATTAATAATTAAACCACAAATAAATTATTCAATGACTCATATAAATCCAATTAACAAGGTCATATGAAAAAATTGTGGTAACTAAGTGTTGGATTTATGTTTGAAACTTGTAATGGAGTATTAATCTTTTCATCTTTTTAACTAGTGATCTATTCATATAGATTAGATAATATGCAATATTTAAAAATTGAATCGTCATTGATTTTTTGTTCAATAAATTAAACTATTGATTTAATTATGAAAAATAAAAAAATTAAAATTTCTAAAAAATACATAAAATAAAGACAAATTAAAAAAATTCTAGAAATCAAGAAAAAACTAACAAACACAAATAAATAATAATAGGAATATAAATATTCATTCTATAACTTATAACAACAAAATTAAATATTTAAACTAGCTTTATTTGGAAAATAATAGAAAGTATGCCTTGTGACACGAATTAGGGTTTTTGTTTACCTTGTTGCACGAGTTTGCACTTTGAGGTTATTTTGTTAGGGTTCATCGTCTGCAGAAAGTTTAGATCTTAGATTCGAGTGTGCATTATAGCTAATCTTAATATGGTGGGGATAGATCTGGCAAATCTTAATATTATGGATGATGAGGAAGATCCCTTAGTGGTGGTAAGGGGTGATATATCTATTGATCCAGAATATGAGTTATGTTTGGTAGGGCGAGTTCTTACAAATAGTATTATGAATTTTTCATCCCTAAAAAATACACTGGCGGATTTGTGGCACCCACTAAGAGGAGTATCTATTACGAAGATTGAAGATAAGCGTATTTTGTTTCGGTTCTATAGTGAAATTGATTTGAAATGGGTTATGGATGGCATGCCATGGTTTTTCAACCGACATCTGATAGTATTTTATAGGTTAATAAAAGGTGAGGATCCATTAACAGTTTCGTTATGGAATACAGTTTTCTAGGTGCAGATCCACAATTTATCAGCTGGATTTATAATGGAAGGGATGGTGAGGAAATTAGGGGATTTTATTGGAAAATTTATGGAGTATGACGCGTCGATGGTCACGAAGGGGATTAGTAAATATATGCAGATTCGAGTTACAATGGATACTTGGATCCTACTTAGAAGGAAGAAACAGATTGGTATTGCGCAAAATAAATTTATATATGCATTGTTTCAATATGAAAAATTATCGTTATTTTATTTTTTATGTGGACGTCTTGGTCACGGAGAGAGTTTTTAGCCAGTGCGATTAATGTTAAGGGATCAGCAAGTGAATTTTGGATGGGATCTTTCTCTGAGGGTTACGCTAAGAAAGGGAGGGCAATTGATGAACAAATGGTTGCGGGAGGAATTTGAGAATGAAATGTGGCAAATATGGATATCAATGGGGAGAATACGACAGGAAGATTTGGTACTGATGTAACCAATCAAAGTGAACATAAAGGAGGCACGAGTTTGGTAGGGCGGCTTATGTGATATATAAGAAAGCCTTTGGTTTTGAGGATTAAAGATAATATGGGACAAATTGAAGGAAGGGGAGATGAAGCAGAGTTGGAAGATATGCTTGTAGAATTTGTGGATGGGAAGAAAAGGCAAAAATTTGGTCTAGAAGTGGGTGGTTCTGATAATAGTAGAGGATTGTTGGAGGGAGGATTGGAAAATGCAATATCGGCGGTCGCTATCAAGCAGGCCGACCAGGCCACAATGAAAATATTCAGTTGGAATATTCGTGGTTTGGGGCAGCTACGAGCAGTCAGCCATCTCAAAAACAAGTTGAGACACATTCAGCCCCATATTTTGTTTTTTATGGAAACAAAGGTTGCTAGTAAAAGTATGGAGAAAATAAGGAGGAATTATGGATTTGAACATGGAATTGACGTTGAAGCTGAAGGAACAAGAGGGGGATTTTTGTTAGGATGGAGAGATGGAATGAATTTAACTTTAAAAGGTTATTGAAAATCTCATATTGATGTGGAGATGGATGAATGAGACGATAAGATAGTATGGAGATTCACGGGTTTCTATGGAGTGTATGTGGAGAATGATAGAAAAGAGTTATGAAATTTATTACGGCGTCTGAAGCATGGAAATAATAAGCCATGGCTAATTTTGGGAGATTTCAATGAAATTTTATTTTCTTTTGAAAAGCAAAGGGGAAGAATACGAGAGGAAAGACAAATGGTTGCTTTTAGGGAGGTGCTAAAATATTGTGAGCTGAGTGACTTAGGATTTTCTGGGCAATGGTACACTTGGGAAAGAGGTAGATTGGTTGGAAATAATATTAGGGAAAGATTGGATAGAGGGTAGCTAACCAAGAATGGTGGGATCTTTTTACAGGGTATTCGGTGAATCATTTGCAACATGGTTTTTCTGATCATTGTCCGGTGTTAGTGGATATGAATGGGGATGGGAGATTGCAGTTTGGAGACCGGCAAAGGCAATTTCGTTTCAATGCCAACTGGATACTAGACAAAGATTTCAAGGAGCAAGCTAAACATGGGTGGTTATCGAATGAGAAGGATATTTTGGTAAAACTAAACGAGTTGGGGGTAAGATTGAGCAAATGAGCAAAAAAGGAGAAAGGCATACAAGAACGTCGAACAAAAGAATTGAATTCTAGAATGCTTGAATTGAGTATTGAAAAAATCAATGATGAGGTTCTAGCGGAGATTACAGAGGTTAAACTAGAGATGAATCTCGAAGCTGATAGGGAGAAACTTTTTTGGGAACAATGGGCGCGAGTTAATTGGCTTCAAATAGGGGATAGAAATATGGCATTTTTTCATAGGTGGGTTTCTTACTGTCGAAAAAAAAAACATGATTAAGAGGTTAGAGAATGCTTCCGAGAGATGGGTTACTGATGCTGACGAAATTTCTAAGACAGCTACAGGATATTTCAAAGACCTATTTTCGTTAAAAGAGATAAGAAATAGTGACAATTTATTGTTGGCTATATCACCATGTATTACAGAAGAGCTTAATGAGAAATTAATGAGAGAATTTCAAGCAAAAGTGGTTGTAGAGGCAATAAAATCTATATCCCTTCTTAAAGCATCGGGCAAAAATGGTTTTCCTATAATTGTTTTCAAAAGTATTGTTATATAGTAAGGGATGAAGTCCTTATGTACTGTTTGGATGTTCTTAATGGTCGATGAGACATTGAGGAGTTGAATCATACAAGCATAGTTTTTATTCCTAAGGTGATTTCACCGAAGGCCATGAGTTAGTTTCTGTCCATTAGCCTTTGCAATATGATTTATAAAATAAATTTGAAGGTGATTGTCAATAGATTTCGCCAAGTACTTCAGTTTTGTATTGATGATAGTTAAGGGGTATTCGTACCAGGAACGCAAATAACAGATAACACTTTTGTGGCTTATGAAATTTTACATTCTTTAAAGAAAAGAAGAGGGAATTCGAATAGAGGCTTTATTTTAAAACTTGATATGAGCAAAGCATATAACAGGGTTGAGTGGTGTTTTGTGGAGAGATTGATGCGAAGAATGGGTTTTTATGAGAAGTGGACTTCCCCCTTATAGTGAGGTGTAGCACTAGTGTTTCGTATACAGTGGTGATCAATAGAAAAAAATGGGGAAGAGTTTCGACCTACAAGAGGATTAAGGCAAGGAGATCCACTAAGCCTGTATTTATTTCTAATTAGTGTCGAAGGTTTCTAACGTTTAATCGATATGGCCAGGAGAGAGGGGAGCCTGTTAGGGGCAAGGGTGGGGAGAAGTCATATTTTGGTGACACATTTATTTTTTTCTGATAATAGTGTGTTGTTTGGAGAGGTATCGACTGAGGGTGCAAATTTCATGAAAGATGTAATCAATGAGTATGAAGCAATATTGAGACAACTGGTTAATTTTGACAAATCTCTGATCCATTTCAGTGGTAATGTTGAATAAAAAATACATAAATAGATGGGCAATATTTTGGGATTACGAATTTTTAATAATCCACAGAAGTATTTGAGACTATCCACAATGGTTGGTCGAAGGAAAAAATGCTTTTATTGAGATTAAAGAATGCTTTAGCAAGCTAATAAACAACTGTAGTGTACATTACTTATTGGTCGGGGGCAAAGAAGTATTATTTAAATTCGTTTTACAAGCTATTCCGATCTATGCGATGTGATATTTTGAGTTACTAGTTTTATTTTGCCATGAACTTTAGAATATAATGTGTAAATTTTGGTGGCGTAATCCCAAAACCAATAAAAGTATACACTGGTGCAAATGGAGTGACATGTGTATCCCTAAAACGAAGGAAGGGCTGGGTTTTAAGAATTTATCAACATTTAATACAGCCCTGTTGGCGAAGCAGGGATGGAAAATTATTACGCAGCCTATTTCTTTGTTCGCACGTGTAATGAAAGTAAAATTTTTCCCAAGAAAGAAGTTCATGAGTGCGAGAATAGGATCTTACCCTTCCTATACCTGGCGAAGTATATAGGGAGCTAGACGTCTTCTTGAGGAGGGGATTGGCTAAAGAATCAGGGATGGCAAGAATGTCAATATCTGGAATGATGCATGGTTACAATGTCAGCATATTGATATTCGATACTCTATGGTGCCAAATTTAATTAAAAGGGATTTGTTACCTAGAAACAAGAGGAAATTCGTTCATTATTTGGCGAGGAGCAAATGCAAAGAATACTCTCAATTCCTTTGACGAGCAATGAGCCACAAGATGTGTTAATTTGGAGACGTGATAATATAGTGATATACACAGTTAAAAATGGTTAAAAATGGATGAATATAACAAAGAAAACTAGCATACAACATGATAATCTATCTAAGTTTTTTACAAACATATGGGATCTTAAGGTACCAAGCAAGATTCGAATATATTTGTGGAAAGTTGCTAATGAATTTATGCCTGTACTATATAATCTGAGAGCCTGCAAGCTGGTGATTAACACGCTTTATCCAGTATACCAAGAAGAAGAGGAGACGGTGAGCCACCTATTTTGGGATTGCAATTTTATTTGACAAGTATTATGGGATTTGGGAGTGTTTAATTCAACAACCAACAGAAAAACAAGTTGGAAAAAATGGTTAGCAGTTGAATATGAAAATCACACTAATGAAGAATGCAAAATCCGAACAATCTTTTTATTGGCTATTTGGTACAACCAGAACATAATTTATCATGAGGGGAAAATGGACTGAGTGCATGAAATTGTGGGCTTTACCAACACATATTGCACAGAAATAAAGCATTTGGGTGAGGTGCTGAAGACCCAAAATGAGACTAACATTAATGTGTGGCAACCACCTAGGGGAAATGTTATAAAAATTAATTTTGATGCGTCATTTAATTAGAACAATCACAGATGAATTTCAGGAATCATTGCACAAAATAAAGAAGGATTGGTGATAGCATCGTGCACTTACCCATGGGAGAATATTTCAGATCCAACAATGGCCGAGGCGAGGGCGTACTTACAGGCTGTTACTATGGCAGAAGGCATGGGTTTCCAAGAAATATGTGTTGAGGGAGATGTGTTGATTGTTATTAGGAAACTAATATCTGCAACAGAAGATAGATCATGCATTAGAAGTTTGATTCAAGAAATCAAGGGGAGAACCCCTAAATTTAGAAGTCTGTAGTTCAAACATATACCAAGGGAAGCCTAAAGCGGCGTATGGATTGGTGTTGGAAGGACGGAAGTATGATGGACCACGATACTAGATGGAAGAAGTACCACGTGTAATGGAAGAACTGGTAAACCACGACAGAATTCGCGACGGTGATGGAAGATAACTGATATTGGCGAGTCCGGACTTAGTAACGATGGATTGGTCCGATGAACTCGCAGAAAATAACAAAGACTGGAGATTGAAATGTCAGAAACGATTTGTTTCATGGTTGAAGGGTCTCTACAACGGTTGATACACAATGGGATTTTGTTAGCAGCGTTAAGGAAAATGGGATTTCAGACCTAGGGTTTCATTTTTATTTAGTTTCAAGTTCTTTGTTTCCTTTTACAAGTTTTGATTTCCTGTGTTCTTTAATTATTGTTGCCTTTCGTTTTCCAATGTACCGTTCTGGGTGCTAATAAGAGTAGGACAGTTATAGGTTTATTTAATTGTTGTGTCTGTATTTGGGTCAAGTTTCCCATCACATAAAAGCATCAGTTGATATTCAAAAAAAAAAAAATTAAACTAGCTTTAATCTGGTTCAATTAGATATTAACAATGGTTCAATTGATTTTTTTAGTTGTCCAATCAATTACCTATGTGGTTTTAGATGAGCTGGTTGAACCACTAGTTTCCTAAATTATATATAAATTTACATTTTAAAAAATAATATTTTATATGTAAAATTTGCATCATAAGAAATAATAATATTTCAAAAAATCTTTTTTTGTATGAAGTGGTGATTAAAATTTTTATCAGACACTCGATTGACATAAAATCAAATTCTATGACTTCCATCTCCATCTTAATATTGTATAAAAAAGTATTTCAAGAAAGATGATTGAATAACTTTTTTTTTCTAAAATATGTGTAGTTTAATTTTTGACAAAAACAAATGGATAGTTTTAAATTTGAAGAAACTAGTTTTAATATATTGCTTATTATTTCATATCACATAAAATTAAATATATAATGATATAAAATAATAATGTAAATATTAATAAATATTTGAAATTTTATGTGTTTAAAATTTAATAAAAAATATGTAAATTATTAAACATTAAATTATAATTATATATTTAAAAAAATGGTGGGGTTAAAACGAATTTGAGATTATATGAGATGAAGATAAAGGAAAAGAAAGAAAAATGAAAAGATGAAGTAAGAGGATATTTAAAGGGGTATATGGTTTATATTGAAATTGTGAAAAATAATAAAGTTTTATTTAGATAAAAAAAAGAAAGAAAGATAGGTTGACCAATGAAATAAGAATATTTTGATTCCTTTTCTTTATAAAAGATTTTCTATATTAATGATGTTATTTTTAAACATGTGAGATGCACGGATTTACAAACATTCAATTATAATATATTAAATAAAAAATAATGTAAAATAAATGAATAAGTAAGTTTCAATAAATAAAAAATAAATTAAATTTGAAAGTTAATTATGTAAATTCGGTAAAACCCACTAAATAAATTACTAATAAAAAATGGAAAGTGATTTATTTCTTTACATAAATCTAATTTTAGTGTGGAATATAAAGACTTGGAAAAAAACGTGAATACTATAATAATTATCATATTTGAAGTTTTATTATTTTTATTAAATTTAATTGATAGAGTAATTAGTATATATTTTAATATTTTAAAAATTAAAACTAAATCAAATATATTAAAAATTTGTCTGTTATTTCTTTCTTTGATGCTTTCAATTGAGAATACTTTTATGGGTTAGTCGCCCCCACCTCCCAATAATGAGGGGAGGTCAAAGCGTAAAAGAAGTTGCAAAAGCACAACGAGGAGCTCCAGATGATCGATTATGTGCAACTGATGCAACAAGATGATGGGACTTCGTAATTACGACAGCAGGAGGGTGATAAGATGTCTTTTAGAGACGCACTGATGCAATTCTTTGGCATGGCTAAGCAAATTGGTGAGACCTATTCTTGTGCTTCTTGATGGGAATGTCGTTTGGGAAACGGTCCAAGTTATTCCTTCAATTAAATTTTTAGAATGAATCTATCAGTTGATTGATGATAGTATAGCTAAAGTTGTAGTTTTGAAGCTTCTAGGAAAGAAGATAGGCTTTTCAAGACTTTACAATAGAATGCAAGCTTCTGGAAACTAGAATCGGCTTGGCAACTGATGGATGCGGACAATGATTACTCTCTAGCCAAGTTCCAACAATTTAGGAGGACTGAAAAAGTTTTATACAAAGGATCTTGGACCATATATATTGAAACAAATGTCAAGAACTTGTAGTATGATTGGACTATTTTTTAGTTGGAATGGATTTCTATATGTAGTATGATTGGCATAGACTATAAATTCGACTAAAATATGAAAATTGGTGTGAGACGATGGTTTACACAAATTATTGTTATTAATTTATGTAACACATTGATGTTGAATATCAAATATCATGGTGGAGAATCATATCCAGTAAGTTTAGTATAAATTCTTAGTCTAATGTTTGATTTGGTTGTGGCCAATACATGCAAGTTAAAGAGTTTTGTTGAGCTGCTAGGAGGGTTGAGGTAGTGGATCCACCGAAAAATGATAACATCCACGAAAATGATAGTATTGACCCGACCAAGTCTGAGATGTTCGGACCATATATATTGAAACAAATGTCAAGAAATTGATCTCTATCCCAAAAGATGGACAAGGGAGTAATTTGGAGAAAAACTAGAAGATGCTATCTCAATTTCAATATTGGAGAAAAACTAGGAGATGCTAGGTATTCTGGTGATAGTTAAGGATTCACATGCTGTTTAATCTGGAGATAAGGTTGAGACTCTTTCAAAATATTTATTGTATTTATTATTAGTAAAAAATAATATTATGAGGATTTATGCTTGAATGATGAAGGTGCTCTAGAAGTAGCCGATGAGGGCGTGGTTGAAATGGCCCACTCTCTTTATTTTATAATTGGTTGGGAAACATAAGGATGTGGACATCCAAAGTTTTATGGTAGACTTATGAGCAGCAGGAAAAAACAGTCGTTTAGAAATTTAACAATATCAAAATTTGAAACCCAAATTTTTATATACTTTGCCAAATAATTCATACTCAAAATTTTAATTATGCTTGAAGAAGTTTTCTTAATTATCTAATTAACCAAAATTTAATTATAAAATCCAATTTAAGATCACTTTACATTGTAATAACATGCTTTTTTTTCTCACTCGAATTTATTTCTAAAAATATTAAAATTTATTTATAAAAAAATAAATGATTATCCGAATGCAAATGAATTAAATAAAAAATTTTAATATTAAATAAATATAAATTACCAAATTTAAATTAACTTATTTTTTTTAACAGTGCAGTGTGATCTGTAAAATAGGGTGTGATTAGCGAGGTAATGCACAGTTTGTGTTTTTGTTTTTTAGAATATTGAACAGACTAGGAATGGCTTACGATTATTGCTTGGGATTAACGCCAAGCATATGGTTTCGTGGACAACTATACCTTTTTTAATTATCAGGCAATCTATTCATTTCACATGTTATATTATTCCTCAAACATGTTGTGTTTCTATTTTATACTTAATATTATCAAATCTAATATTTGATGTATTACCATATTATCCTATAATCATAGAATCGGATTTTAAATTTTTAAATGTAATTTTATTATTGTATTAGTTTATAATCATATAATTTGTTGATACATAGTATCAACAGAAGTAGAGAAGGAGGGGGAGGATGTTCTAGTGAAGAAGCATATCAAAGGTACCGCCTAAACAACATATCAAAGGTCTTTACTTATCACATGCAATAGGCTTTAGGCATACATTGATTATAAAAAACCACTAGAACAACCATTGTTTTCATTATTTTTTGCTTAGGATGAATCTAATATGGTCTCTAGGTTAGTGAAATTACCTTTTGCATGAAGCACTTAGTAATTCTCGGTTAAGCTCAATTTGCTATTTAGTGCTTTATGAGTTTCCATAATATAGTTCTCTCTTTTTCTATTCTATTTCGGGTAAAATGTCGTAATCACGAGGGAAGAAAGCTGCTGTACTCGCTTCCAAAATGCGAAAGGGGCCTGGAAGTTCCTCTTCCAGACCCATTGTTGAGATACGACACCCATTTCTCCAATTCCCACAGAGTTGGGAACTATTCCAAATATTACGAGCAAGACCACTCGGAGTGGGGAGATGCATTGATTGAGCCGCACTAGAGCAGGTCAAACTAGCAGACGAGGTTCGGGCCTTGTTGACGACAGACCCATGGGACTAGTTTTTCCAAATCGTGGAGCCCACTTACCTCGAGCTCACCCTAGAGTTTTGCTCCACGTTCCATCTCCAGACGGTCATGAATCGACACGACGATCCAGGAACGATTCAATTCCGCCTAGGAGGCCTGGTTCGACAACCCAGTGGACCGGAGTTCGATACAGCACTAGGCCTGTATACCGAGTAGTTATGGAGAAGAAGAACCTTTCTGAGCTCCACCGCCAATACATATCTCTCCAGTCAATTGTTGGCGCGCCTTAGTCCCTGGCCAACCCACATACGACCCAAGTTGCTCCAAAGCGACAGCTCTCGCCCCTTCACTAAGGTACATTCACGCCTTACTCGTGCACACATTGACGAGCAGACGCTAGAGAATTGGCGTTGTCAACACCCATGATGCTTACTTTTTGTGGAGCATGGCGCACGTACATGTGATCAACCTCGCCTATTTCATCACCCATGCCATCCAGCACCAGACAGAGCAACACCGTAGGGGCGTAATCTCGATGGGCCCATACATTACGCGATTGACCCGCTACTTCGGCCTACTCAACACCGCAGCCCAGACATCCTCATATACTCTCGTTGGCTAGATGTCCCCGTAAGGCATCCAGAGTATGCTGCATATGAGGATGATTCAGAGTCGATGTGGGAGTAACCCTCCTCAGTACTAGTTGGCTCAATCCATCGAGCAGGAGGATCTTGAGGACATTATTGATGATGTCCCACCACAGGAGGAGGCACCGACTGAGCCACCACCGACTTGCCGCCCAGTTCATGTGGCAGCTTCAGGCTACGTCACTTCTGAGCAGTTCGCCCAATTCCAGCAACAATGTTTTCAGCGACTCGATCACATTGATGCAACCTTAGCTCAGATTTGTTAGCGTCTTCACCTCGCACCACCATCTCCACCTTGCGGACCATCTGAGTATTAGAACTTTTTATTCTTTTTATCTTCTTTTTTATTTGCTTTCTTGATCTTTATTTTTACCTTCTCTCGCATTTTATGTTTATTTAGAATCTTTAGATTTTTCTTTATCTTTATTTCGATCTTTATGTTTATTGAATATTTTATTTAGATTTTAATTTTATTTTCATATCGGCTATTTCCTAATGAGCAAATTGTGTTTAAGTTAAATCCCTAAATTCTTATTTATGCTATCGCAGTTTCAAAGGAGCTTTACAACTCATATCCATATCTAATGGGAAAACCCTGCCACGACTGCCATGTCCTACTCGACCACGACCCTAGCCACCATGACCATAGCCACCACGACCCTGATCATCTTATCCTTTTGGCATAGAAAGTGGGGATACACACCCTTCTCTACAAATCTTCTCACCCTGCTCAAGAAATTCATCCAAAATTCAGGGAGTTTCACTTCTCTCATTATCTTATGATTTTATACTTCTATTGCTACTAATGTTATCTTTGTACATTGAGGGCGATGTACATCTTAAGTGTTGGGGGGGAATTCACGTTCAGTCGTTGCATTCTCTTCAAATCCCTGAATTTCATACCACTAACATTTTGCATTGTTCTCAAATTTTGAATTCCCTGAATTATCCTCAATCCTCTATTAAGATGAATTCTGATTGATTTATGATTTTTATTGATATGTTGAGAATTAAGACATAGGTGCTTATGCTTTGATTATTTAAACTTTAAGACATTAGGGAATCAAGCATGATAAGTTGAAATTTTTGAGAATTTAAATTTTTCTAGGTTGTTTTCCCTAATTTTAAGTATTATCTTGAAATTTGAAATTCGCAGGATTGACATCAAAAGCCATAATTCTGGTGAGATTTTTAAGCCTTTTGAGCATACATTCTTTCATGCTCAATTTTATCGTTGCTTTGAGTGAGTCAATACTGATTTGTTATTCTAGAACTTGTTTCGATTATACATGTCGAGACCACATCATTGATTTGATATACCGAAATGATAAAGGCACCTAGGTTTAACCCACTTACTCCATAAAAGCCTACTTCCACAAATTAACCCCCAGTGAACCCCATTGAGCCTAACAACCTATTCATTGACTTACCTTCAATATTAACCTATAACCATTTTTTGTTGAATTCCCTTCAATTATTTTGATCCCTATTTTTGTCGATATTTGAGTTGAATAATTATCTAGCTTTGTTCTCTTTTTCAATTTGTAAAGTTTATAAATATTCAATTTATTTGATGTGTTTTTAATTCTTAAAAAAAGAAAAAAAGAAAAAAAGAGAGTGTATATACATTTAATTCATATTTCAGTTGTAATTCAATATTTTTGCATAATTCTATTATAAGCTTCCAAATCCAAAACGATGTCATCAAAAAGGCTTCATTCTAGGAATATGTTTCAGTGATAGAGATTTTTCTGGTTAGATGATTTTTTCAATTCAATCTCGATTCTGACCCTCTTTTTCAGCTTGTGACAACACCCCTAACCAAATCCCCATTACAACCATTGAAAGACCTTTTGATCGATGTGTCATATCAATACATAGTGGTGGAGATTTGATTTTCCTGCTAGCTTATGGTAATAACTTTTCAGGTTGACTAATGAGTGCTTAATTTTTGAACCCTAAACACTTTGAGTGGATAGAGTGAATCTTTAGTGAGGATGTCAACTCTTGTTGATTTTGAGTTCAAGGTAATTACTTAGGAGAGGGGAGAAAACCTATGTTTCTGTGATAAAATTCTCAACTTAGAGTGTTTGAGACTTTAATTTTCTTCTGGTTGAATTTTTATTGTATGATTACTTGTGAATTAGTTTGAACCATTATTGATAAGGATTATAAGCTGAGAAGAATGATTTTTAATTGTGAATTGAGATTTTTCTTGAGGACAAGCAAAGGCTTAAGTGTGGGGGTATTTGATAAACCGTAAATTATACATATTTTTACCTCATGCTTAGCCTAATTTCTGGATGAATTATCATTGAATTTGTGGAATTTTATGTTTTATAGTTAGGTGAGCATAAGGAAGAGAAAAGAGCAAGGAACGGGCCAAAAACGGGTAAATTAGGCCCAAATCAATAATCAACACGGCCTGGAGGTTCACCACACGGGCGTGTCACATGGTCGTGCCACATTAACAGGACACGGCCTGAAAGTCGACTCACGCGAGCGTGGCACACGGGCGTGTCCCTGTCGTGATGAAGTTCAATTTCACTCGGAAAAGGCTACTTAGGGGCTAAGAAAGACATTTTAAACTCTATATAAAGAGCCTAGGAGGCAACTACAAGGAAACACATTATTCCCGCCAAGACGGGGAGTTAAAAGCAGGGAATTACTCGAAGGAAAGCTGATTGATCCATCTCAAAAGTTAGGAGTTACATCAAGACAGAGGATCTCCCTTCTATCCTTTCAGGGGTTTTTGGGTTTTCTTATGTTTTGCTATTTTATATATTTTGAGATGTTTCTTTTTACAATTATGAACTAAAACACCAAATATCTAAGGGAGATGAAACCTAAGACAGATCTTGTTATTGTTATCTGAACTGTGTGATAAATATTTGATTTGTTCTTAATTGTGTTTTTAATTCTTAAATTGATATTTCCGGGATATTAAGTCGAATGTGCTTATGTAGAGGAGAAAAAGTCTCTGTATAGGAGTAGATCCAACACAATTAAATAGAGTTGATCGTAATCCTAGACATAGGACGACGAAAATCTGCCGGATTAGAGTCAAATCTAATATGGGGAGCCATAGATTGAGTTAATGCAAGATTAAGGGTTTTAATTAGAAAGAGATTTCAATTAATCAACCTAGGATTAGTTGTTCTTATCCTCGACGGAGGTATTAACATAATTTAGGGATCTCTACGGATTAAATCAAATGAAGAAATCATATGGTTCAGAGTTAGATAACAAGTGAAGGCTAGGTGGATTCTTCCTTAAGTATTGCTATCATCAATTAGTTTTCCTAAAAGCAATTTCCCAATTTACTCTTTGTCGTTTCTTTAGTTTAGTTTAGAATAGTTTACAACCAAAACCCTTTTATTTCTTAGGCTAGATAATAGGAAGGAAGTCATTACTAGTACTTTTGGTTCCTTGGATTCGATATTCCGGTCTTGCCACTAACTATACTACTATTCGATAGGTGCACTTGCCTTTTATCGTGATATTAGTTAGTTTTCAAGTACGATCAGATTTTATTACTTCATCACAATCATCGTGATCAATTCTGTTGTCTGACAGTGTGGTATAGAAGTTAAAAGGTTATTTGAGAAATGGTTTTAAAGAAATGAACCATGTTGTAGAATACTACGAACTATATTTGCATAAATGCTGCAAACTATATTGTAGAATACAGCGAAATGTATTGTAATCCATAATATTCTGAAAATCTTGTATGCAGAAGGTTGTGATCATAAATCAACGAATTATTTAAGTAGAGTCGTGATTGTAAATCGGTGAACTCTTTAAGAAATGTTCATAATCGTAAATCAATGAATTGAAGCCGTGATCGTAAATTAGCGAGTTTAAAAATGACAATTGATAAGTGATAAAACATTGGAGAGTTTGCATTGACTACAGGAAATTAGATGATGCCACTAGAAAAGATCACTTCCCATTGCCTTTCATTGATCAGATGTTAGAAAGACTGTCAGGACATATGTACTATTGCTTCTTGGATGAACTTTTCGGTTATTTCCAAATCCCGATATCTCTTGAAGATCAAGAGAAAAAACATTCACTTGTCCATACGGTACGTTTGCTTATCGTAGAATGCCCTTTGGATTATGTAATGCTCCTGCTACTTTTCAGCGTTGCATGCTAGTCATCTTTGACGAACTCGTGGAGGACATCATTGAGGTATTTATGGATGACTTCTCGGTATTCGGTAACTCTTTCCATCTTTGCTTTAAGAATTTAGAACGAGTTTTAATAAAGTCTGAAGAAACAAATCTTGTTCTCAATTGGGAAAAATGCCATTTTATGGTTCGAGAAGGTATTATTTTAGGACACAAGATTTCTAGTAAAGGGATAGAAGTTGATAAAGCAAAAGTTGAGACCATTAAAAAACTACATCCTCCTAGTTCAGTTAAGGCAATTAGAAGCTTTTTAGGACATGCTGGTTTCTATAGAAGGTTCATTAAAGATTTTTCTAAAATAGCTAAGCCTTTAACAAAATTACTAGAAAAAGATATATCCTTCAATTTTGATTAGGAATGTTTAAAGGCATTTAACACTCTCAAAGAGAAACTTACTAATGCTGCGGTTATAATTGCACCTGATTGAAATTTACCCTTTGAGCTAATGTGTGATGCAAGTGATTTTGCAGTAGGTGCAGTTCTTGGACAGCGAAGAGACAAGCATTTTCAGCCAATCTACCATGCTAGCAAAACTCTAACAGCCGCAAAAGAGAACTATACTACCATGGAAAAAGAATTGCTAGCTGTGGTTTTTGCGTTCGACAAATTTAGACCATATCTGATATTGTCTAAAGAATTTGATTTGGAGATACAAGATAAAAAATGAGCTAAAAACTTGGCAGCCGATCACCTTTCCAGGCTTGAGAATTCACATCTCAAAGAGCTTGATGAAGCTGAGATAAACGACTCGTTTCCTGAAGAACAACTTTTAGTCGTATCTGATTCTGAGATACCTTAGTTTGCTAACATTGCAAATTACTTAGCTGCTAACATAATCCAAAAAGGGTTGACACATCAGCAAAAGAAGCGATTCTTTACTAATGGGAAAAACTACTTTTAGGGAGACCCTTTTCTTTTTTCGTATATGTGTAGATCAAGTCATTCGAAGATGCGTTACAAAGACAGAAGCAAACAAAATCTTGGAACACTGCCATTCAGGGCCAACAGGAGGACATTACAGTGGAACTAAGACCGCCCATAAAATACTCGAATCAGGTTTTTATTGGCCCACACTATTTAAAGACTCCAACATGTATGTTACTTCTTGTGACAGATGCCAACGAATAGGTAATATCTCTAAACGTGATGAAATGCCACAAACATATATCCTTTCATGTGAAATATTTGATGTATGGGGTATCGATTTTATGGGTCCATTCCCTAGTTCGTTTGGAAATAAATACATCTTAGTAGCAGTTGATTACATGTCTAACTGGGTAGAAGCCCAAGCCTTACCTACTAATGATGCTAGAATGGTAGTGACATTCCTTGAAAAAACTCTTTTCTCGATTTGGAACACCTAGAGCAATTATTAGTGATAGAGGAACTTATTTCTGTAATGCTCAGTTTGAAAAAGTCTGAAAGAAATATGGAGTGCACCACAGAATGACTACCCCTTACCACCCCCAAACCAGTGGACAAGTTGAAGTAGTTAATAGAGAAGTAAAACGTATCTTAGAGAAAACAATAGAGTCAAATAGGAAAGATTGGGCGATGAAAGTAGATGATGCTTTACGGGCTTATAGAACTGCATTCGAAACTTTCACAGGAACATCTCCTTATAGACTCTTTTAGGGGAAAATTACCATTTACCATTTGAACTAGAACATAAGACGTTTTGGGCTATCAAATTTCTAAATCTCGATCCTAATCTTGTAGGTGAAAAGAGACTTATGCAGTTAAACGAGTTGGATGAATGGCGCTTTAATGCATATGAAAACTCACGCTTATACGAAGAAGCTACAAAGCGACGCCATGACGCTCGTCCAAAGCAACCCAAATAGTTTAAAGCTGGTGATCTTGTCTTGCTTTATAACTTGAGGCTTAGATTATTCCCTAGAAAGCTAAAATCGAGATGGTCAGGCCATTCATAGTTCAAATTATTTTTCCCTACGACACAGTTGGGGTAAAACATCCAACTCATGGTACTTTCAAGGTAAACGGTCATCGACTCAAACTATATAATGGTGACAATTTTAAGAATGATAGGGAGAAGCTTAGGCTCCACGAACCCTAGTAAAGATGGAAGCAAGGTAAGTCAAGCTTAGACTCTAAATAAGCGCTTCCTGGAAGGCAACTTGAGCACTAACATTGTAGGTTTCTTTAAATTCAGTTCATAACATCTAAATAACTAAGTCTTTAAAATACAGATTTTTTAGAGTCACACGGCTAGGCACACGGGCATGCCTGAAGCTGTGGCCACACCATGGATGGAAACACGACTGTGTGACACAGCCGTATGAAAATAGAGTAAAATTTTTCCCAAGACACGGGTTTCGAAAAATCACCACGGCCATGCGATACGACCGTGGGTGAACCTGCCAAATCAACACGGGCATGCAACAAGCCCGTGCCAATAGGCCGTGGTTGAAACTAAGAAATTAGCATGGTTGTACGACACGCCCGTGCCTATCAACCGTGGCCAAACCATAAGTCCACGAAACACACGGGCTAGACCCAGGGCACACGACCGTGTGCCACGACCGTGTGCCCAGCCCCCTATCTTAACCCACTCAATATTCATCACCACCACCACCATCACCTCATGATTCATCTTCCGATAAGGACATTTGAGTCCAATTTCTTTTATTTTTACTTTTAAATTATCTGCCTTCTTAAGTTTCTTTACTTTGTATTTTTCCTTTTCCTTGTAAATACTTTTATTTTGCACTTTATTTCTTATCGAGTAATACTTTCATTCTCCCCACAGTTGTGTTTATTCTCTTGAGTAGCCCAGAATCATGAACTTCAAGTAGTCATTTCTCCAATTCAGCTTTCACTATTCTAAGAAATGCATCCAAAATTTAGGGAGTCTTGTTTCTATCCCTCACTTAGGATCTATGCTTATATTTTTACCTATCTTCATACATTAAGGACAATGAACATCCTAAGTGCAGGGGGATTATAAAGTGCATTATTCTCGAATACCTAAATTTTGTCTTGTCTCTCAAGTCACTTTCTCATATCACTATTAGAATGAATTTGGATTGATTTATGATTTTTATTGATATGTTTAGGATTAAGACATAGGTATTTATGCTTTGATTATTCAAACTTTAAGACATTAGAGAATCAAGTATGATAAATTGAAAATTTTTGAGAATTTAAATTTTTTTCTAGGTTGTTTCCCCAAATTTAGGTATTATCTTGAAATTTGAAATTCATAGGATTGACATCAAAAACCATAATTCTGGTGAGAGTTTTGAGCCTTTAGAGCATACATCATTTCATGCTCACTTTTATTGTTGCTTTAAGTGAGTCAATATCGATTTGTTGTTCTAGAACTTGCTCCGATTATACATTTCAAGACCACACCATTGATTTGATATGTCAAGATGATAAAGGCACTTAGGTTTAACCCACTTACTCCATAAAAAGCCTATCCTCATAATTAACCATTAGTGAACCCTCTTGAGCCTAATAAACCATTTATTAATTTACCCTTAATATTAACCCATAAACCTATTTTTGATTCTTTGAGAATTTCCCTCACTCTAATTTGATCCCTATTTTTGTCGAGATTTGAGTTGAATAATTATCTAGCTAATGTTCTCCCCATTAATTAATAAATTTTAAAATATTCAATTTGTTCTTAAAAAAAATTCAGTTGTAATTTGATGTTTCACAGATTTCTATGTAATTGTGAGCTTCTGATCTTAAACGATGTTATTTAGGAGGAGAAAGCTTAATTCTTGGAATATATTTCAGTGATAGAGATTTTTCTAGTTAGATAATTTTTCAGTTCAATCTCGATTCTAACCTTCTCTATTAGCTTTATACACACCCCTAACCAAAGCCCCATTACAACCTTCTACAAACCTTTTGATCGATGTATCACCTCAATCTATAGTGGTGGAGATTTGATTTTCATGCAAGCTTATGGTAATAACTTTTCATGTTGACTAATGAGTGCTTAATTTCTGAACCCTAAACACTTCGAACGAATAGAGTGAATCTTTAGTGAGGATGTCAACTCTTGTTGATTTTGAATTCAAGGTAATTACTTAGAAGGGGGGAGAATACCTATGTTTCCATGATAAGATTCTCAACTTAGATTGTTTGAAACTTTATATTCTTTTAGTTGAATTCTCAATGTATGATTAGTCATGGATGGATTCAAAACATTATTGATAAGATTTATAAGTTGAGAAGAACGAGTTTTAATTGTGAGTTGAGGATTTTGCTTGAGGACAAGCAAAGACTTAAGTGTGAGGGTATTTGATAAACTGTAATTTATACATATTTTTTACCCCATGCTTAGCATAATTTTGGATGAATTATCCCTTGAATTGTGGAATTTGATGCTCATAATCCTTTAATTTCATGTTTTATACTTAGGTGAGCATAGAAGAACAAAAAGAACGAGAAACGGGCTAAAAACAGAGAAAATGGGCCAAAGTAAGAAATCAACACGGCCTGGAGTTCCTCACACTGGTGCACCACACGCCCGTGTCACATTAGCAGACTTAAACACGGCCTGGGCTCGATTCACATGGTCGTGCTACACGGGCATGTCCTTGTCGTGACGAGTTTCAATTTCACGTGAAAAAGTACTTAGGGGCAAGAAGGGTATTCGAAAGTCTATATAAACACCTTAGGAGAGGACTAAATGGGACACACAGAGTGGAGAGCAAGGAATTACTCAAGGAAAGCCAATCGATCCATCTCAGAAGCAAGGATCTACATCAAGATTGAAGATCTTCCTAAATTTCTCTTAGGAGTTTTGGGTTTTCTTTATGTTTTGTTGTTTTCCTTATTTTGAGATGTTCTCTTTTATTATTATGAACTAAATCCCCTAAATACCTTAGGGGGATGAAACCTAAGACGAATCTTGTTATTGTTATCTGAATTATATGATAAATATTCGCTTTGTTCTTAAATGTGTTTTTAATTCTTGAGTTGATATTTTAGGATTTGAATTCAAGTCGAATGTGCTTATTCAGAGGAGAAAAAGTCTCTATTTAAGAGTGGATCGAACACAATTAAGCAGAGTTGATCACAGTTCTAGACATAGGATGAAAACCTGTCAGATTAGAGTCAAATCTAATAAGGGGATCCATAGATTGAGTTAATGCAACACTAGGGGTTCTAATTAGAAAGAGATTTCAAGTAATCAACCTAATGTTAGTTGTTCTTAGTCTCGACGGAGATATTAACATGATTTAGGGATCTATACGGATCAATTCGAATGAATAAATCGTCTAATTCAGAGTTAAATAACAAGTGAAGTCTAGGTGGATTCTTCCTTGCGTATTACTTTTATCGATCAAGTTTTCCCAAAATATTTCCCCAACTTATTCTTTATCACGTCTTTAGTTAGTTAGAATTTTAGTTTATAAACAACCTTCCTTTATTTCTAGGCTAGATAATAGGAAGAAAGTTATTACTAGTACTTTAGTTTCTTGGATTCGACATTCATGTCTTGCCATTAACTATACTACTATTCGATAGGTGCGCTTCCCATTTATCATGATAATAGTTAGTTTCTAGGTACGATCATTATTATTACTTTATCACAATCATGATCATTGCTTTTCACGCAAAGTTTGCAACACCATTCTCAAATGCTGATCATGTTCGACCTCTTTTTTTGAGTAAATCAAAATGTAATCAATAAACATAATAGCGAATCAATCTAAATACTCTATTCATCTGATCCATGAATGCAGCAAGGGCTTTTGTCACACCGAATGACATAACAAGAAATTCATAATGGCTGTAATGAGTTCTCAATGTTTTTTTTTGGAACATCTGGTTCTTTGGATTGCAATTGATAATGACCTAATTGCAGATTGATTTTTGAACATATAGTGGCCTATTTCAACTAGTCGAATTGGTCATTGATTCGAGGTAAAAAATATTTATTCTTTATAATCACCTTATTCAACTATCGGTACGCGATATATAATCTCAAAGTGCCATATTTCTTTTTCACGAATAACACTAAAGCACCCCATGATGATACACTTGGTCTAATGAATCCTCGATCTATTAATTCTTTCAACTATGCTTTCAATTCCTTAAGTTCTATAGGTGTCATTCTATATGGTGCAATAAGTATCGGAGCAATTCCTGATACAAGATTAATCACAAACTTGACCTCTCTTTCTGGCGGTAACCCAGGTAACTCTTCTAAAACTTGATCTATTTTAAATTTAGATGCTCGTGTATCTAAAATATGTACCAAATAAGCTTTAGCACCTTTCAGATCAACTTTTGAGCAATAAAAGCCGATATAATGGTAGTGACACAATCTGTAACACCCTTTACTCGAGTCCGACGCTAGGACAAGGTACGATGCATTATTGGACTTAAACATAACTAATCATACAAAATCGGGCCATAAAATTTCACTCAATTCAAAACCTTTCATACATACTCATAATGTCCTTATTACGGGCCTACGAGGCCTTAAACCTACATTGGAAGTGGTTAGGGACTAAACTGAGTACTTCTGAAATTGTTACAACACTTAGAAAATTTTCATGTTTTGGAGAGTCACACGCCCGTATGAGTAGTCCGTGTGGTCACACACGCCCGCGTGGGTCGGGACACACCCACGTGGCTCGGGACACGCCCATGTCTTCAGCTCGTGTAACTCTCTATTTATGACGCCATCAACAATTTAAGATCACACAACCAAGTCACATGTCCGTGTGCTAGGACGTGTGGCGAATTTAATTTCTTAAGGTGCAGACTTCACATGGCCTGGGCACACGCCCATGTCCTGTGGCCATGTCCTACACACGGCTGAGACGCACGACCATGTCTCTGCCCGTTGTGTTCCATACTGAGCATTCTATTTCTCTAAAACTACGTTGCAAGGGACACACAACCTATCAACACGCCCATGGGGCAGATAGTGTGTCACACACGGCCTAGACACACGCCCGTGTGTCTACCCGTGTGGACAATATATAGGATATTTACCAAGCCATTTTCCACCCTAAAAACATAAAAAAGAACACATATACCCATCCAACCACACTTATCATGACATAATTAAGCAACCAAACCTCCAAAACGAGGCATCTATTCTTCATTCACATACCACAATCACCATGCATAAAAATTACACAATTATCAATTTATTCATGCAAACTAGATATCAATACATGATTATACCAAAAACCAACATTGGCTAATTTCAACTGGCCTTATATAAAATGAACCTTCAACTAACTTAGGCCAACATTTTTGGCCAAATCGAACATGACACTTAACAAAATGACCAAGTCCCTATACATGCCATACTTTAAAAAAGATCACAATTATCAAATACCCAAAGTAATATTTCTGATAGTGTGATGCAAGCTTTTGACAAATCCCAGTTCCGAGCTAGCTTGGTGACACTATAAGATAAGGGAAAGTAAATGGAGTGAGTGTAACAGCCTGAATTTGGGCTTAGTCAAATTAGTGGTTTTGAAATCACTAATCTGAGGTAGGAGAAATTATTTCTAATATTATTTTATGTGTTATGGCATGATATTATGAGTGCATGAAAATTTTGGTGAAATAATTTTAGCGATTGTGAGCCTAATTGCGAAAAAAGACTAAATCGCAAAAAAGGGAAAAAGTTGTGATTTACTAGAAAAAGGTGTCAAATAGCTATGAGTCTTAATGTGGAGGTCTTTAAGGTGTAAATAGGCCAATAAATTAGTCTTGTCTGGCCATAGGGACAATGAATGTAGAAAGTCAAAGATTAGGTGACTTAATGAATAAAATAAAACAAAACAAAGAAAAAGCTATCATTTTTTTCTATCGTCTTCTTCTTCCACCAAAATTTTCAGAAAAATAGGAGTCTTTGAAGTTTGAAATTTCAGCCGCTTAGTTCCCTTCCAAGTAAGTGATTCTCATGGCCTTTCTTGATAATTTTGGTACTTTTGGGACCCTTGTAGCATGGGCTACCTATTGAGGAGACAATTTTGCAAAATGATAGAAAGTCTAGGGTTTTTCCATGAAAGTGTTCATGTGGTTTGCTGAAATTTTATGGAAATCATAGTTGTTAAATAAACAACTTTTGTGAAAAGAGTGTTCATGGAAAACACCTAAAATGGACCTAGTTGTAAAGTTGGAAAATTGTGTAGTAAATGCATAAAACAATGGAAATTTTGGGCAACCATAAGAGTGAAAATAATTCGATTAGGCTTGGTTAATAAGGAAATCCAATAAAACACAATTTCTGAGCCTAGGGGCAAAATGGTCATTTTGCCAAATTATGAATTTGGGATTGCCTTAGTTAATGTAGTGATTAAATTAGTGAAATTTTATTATTATATCAAGAATTAGGAAATCTTGACCTAGACCAGGGGATGGCCAAGTAAATGGACTAAATCGAGAAGTCATTCACATTTTGTATACCGATGTAAGTTGTAGGTAAATAATGCAACTTTTCTATAGTTGTGTACGAGATTATCTATTTTGCATAAAATGAATAAATGTGAATTAGAGTAATGCATTGATGAGAGTTTATGTGATAAAGCCCGGTTGAACTGTAGGAATAGATTGGATATTCTTTGCCATGATACTAGGGATATACAAGAGCTAGTGTAAGAGCATTTTTAGGACATGGCATCGACCTTGTTACGTGTCAGTGTAAGACTATGTCTAGGACATGGCATCGACATCGATATGTGTTAGCCTGTGTAAGACCATATCTGGGACATGGCATCGACCTCAACATGCAAGCCTGTGTAAGACCATGTTTGGGACATGGCATCGGCTTGGATATGTGTCAGTGTAAGACCATGTTTAGGACATGGCATCGGCATGGATAGAGGAGAGCCAGTGTAAGACCATATCTGGGACATGGCATCGGCCTCGATACATGGGAGTCAGTATAAAACTATGTCTGGTACATGGCGTCGACTTGACATGTGAGCCAGTATAAGGCCATGTCTAGGACATGGCAGCGGCTTGATACCCTATGTTTGAGGCTTATTAAATATCCTTTCGTAATCTAAATAGTTCAACGGGAAATTTAAATTTTGTATCAAGATCGAGAGATATTATGATGACCTTGTGAATGGTGTAGGTACCTATATGAAATGTATGAAATGTGAGCTCAATATTATGTTGTGTGATTAGTAATAGATGAAATGAGTAAGTTATGCTTGTAGCCATTCTTTTTATATATCATGCACAAATTGTGATGTGTTGGGAGCATGTTATAGCATGGTAAATTGTTGTTATTTATTTACTTGCAACTTACTAAGCTTTATGCTTACTCCCTCTCCTTTCTATTTTCTTATAGTGCCGCCTAATTAGCTCGTGGATCAATGGACGTCGGAGACTTCGTTCACACTATCAACTAAAGCATTTGGTATAGTTAGTTTCTAGCATTTTGAGAAATGGCATGTATAGGGACTAGTCATGATTAAGTGTCAATTATTTTGGGCCAAGAGTGTTGGCTTGATTTTAAAATACCTCATTTTGTATAAGGCCATGGATATTGGCTAATTTTTCTATTGGGTTATAAATGCAAATGTTGATATTTTCATGAATGAGAAAATGGTATGGATGAATAAGCACATGATTGAGTCACTTTAGTAGGTGAAGACAATGCATGAGTAGTGTAAGATACTTGAAATGAAAATAACTTGATTGTGGTTTTATAGATGAGTATACATGTCATAAGATGTGTTGTTGAATAGGTATATGTTTGATGTTATTTCAGGGTGGCAAAAGGCTTCGTAGATAGGCTTGGTAGATAGCCTTATTTTTGTCCACACGGGTAGACACACGAACGTGTGTCTAGGCCGTGTGTGACACACGGTCTGCCCCATGGGCGTGTGGTTAAGTCGCGTGTCCCCTGCCCCTTAGCTTGGTAAAATTTAATGCCCAGTAGTGACCATACGGGCTGAGACATCACCGTGTGTCTCAACTGTGTGAAAGATACAGCCTAGCACATAGGCGTGTGCCATGGCTGTGTGAGCCTTAAGAGTTGCTGATGTCAGAAACAGAATACCAAGGTTTTTGTATACGGGCTGCGACACAAGCATGTGGTGACCGTATGAGGGACACGGTCTGAGCACATGAGTGTGTGTCTTGGCCGTGTGAGCCCAAGTTGTTCATAGTGTACAAGTCAGGGAGTCACACGGGTGGAAGATACAGGCGTGTCATGGCAGTGTGAGGGACACGGGCCATGAACACGGGCGTGTACTAGGCCGTGTGAAATCCCCTATAGGTCGAAGTTAGAAAATAAATCCACACGAACAAGGGACACGGTCGTGTCCCTTATATGCTTAGGCCGTGTGAACTACACGGGCCTTTAGCACGACCATGTTTTGAGGCCACACAGGTGTATTGCCCATTCACACGGGCATGTGCCCTGTTTTTAGTGGTTTTTAATGAAAATTTTCTAAGTATTCTAAATGGTCCCGAATTGTTTCCAAACCATGTTTTAGGCCTCATAGGTCCATATTAAGGACCGTAAGACAATGTTTGAAAAGTTTTAACTTGGAACGAAGTTTTATGAACCAGAAATGAAGGTTTGTATGTGTTTTAGTAAAGTAACACCTCGTACTCTATCCTAGCATTGGATACGGGTAAGAGGTGTTACATTTAATGGTATCAAAGCTATGGTTTAATTGATTTTAGGACTAACCTAGCTTGTGTACGAGTCTAGCTATACATGCCAGAATTGTAATATGATAGTGTGACGACTCTTGACGATTATAAATTGTATTTTCTTATAGTAAATTGATCCCGATGGTGTTATGGCAGATGATGTGGAGAGTAATACGTTGGCTCTTGCGGAAGGGATCGCGCCAATCAAAACTGGGCCCGTGACAATGAGCCAGGGCGGAGGGGCTAGAGAAGCCTACCTCTAAATATGAATGGTTAGTACTCGGAGTTTATTCATGCCAATCCATGTCCCCCACCTCTTCTGATTCCTCAACCTGCCCCTATAGCTGCTCAAGGAGCAGAAATAAGTAGAAGAGAGAAACCCCCGGTAGACCGAATTAGAAAGCATAGGGCCGAGGAATTTCGGACAAACAAATATGACGACCCAGAGAGAGTAGAGTTTTGGTTGAAGAATACCATTAGGGTATTTGATGAACTATCATGCACGCCTAAAGAGTGGATGAAATGTATGGTGTCATTATTGCAGGATTCGACCTATCAGTGGTGGAATACTCTCGTGTCAATTGTACCGAGAGAAAGTGTGACTTGGGAATTTTTCCTGGAGGAGTTCCGTAAAAAGTATATCAGTCAAAGGTTCATAGACCAGAAACGGATGGAATTTCTCGAATTAAAGCAAGGCTGAATGACAGAATATGAGTGCTAGTTCGTAAGGGTCAACAAATACGCTAGGGAGTGTGTATCCACAGAAGCCATAATGTGTAGAAGGTTTGAAGATGGTCTGAATGAGGACATTTGGTTGTTGGTCGGTATTCTTGAGTTGAAGGAATTTGTAGTGCTTGTTTGTCGAAACCATTTTTAAAATTTTGGAAAAACATGATCGACTTTAAAAATAGGGAGTAGCCACCAACCTTTTTTGTTTAGCTGTGATTGGATCACCTTTTGAAAAATAATTTTGGCCTGCGAAATAGAAAAATAGGTTCGGGAGTCGGTTACATACGAGGAAGGATTAGCACCCTCATATGCCCAAAACTGGTACCATTTTGATCAATAATTATCCTTAATGTTGAAATCTTGAAAAAAATTGAAATGTGATTCCTTTTAAAGAGTTTTTGGTTAAGTTGAGCTTTAAGATTCACCCGTTTTAAAGGAATAAGACACCACATCCAGCACGTTAGGATATGCTATCTTAGGCCTTTAATACCGAGGTCATCTTTTGATGCTCGAATTATGCAATTGAAAGGATATTTAGTGGCTTGGTGAAATGGAAAAATGCAACCTAGCACGTTAGGGCACAATTTCCCAAATTTCCAAACACTAAGCATTGCTTTATTTTATAGGTTTTCAAATTGACGATTTTTTAAAATTAGCTCAAAATATGCTTATTTGATTTGTTTTAAAGAATAATTAAAAATGGGGCGAAAGGTGAATTTAAAACCATGATGCAACAACATGAAATAAAACAATTAAAAGCAAAATATAAGAGTTTAACATAAAAAAATATTATATTAAATAGCGATATATATACATATATGAATTTGAAATAAATATTATACGTAAAAAAATGGAATTATGTAATACAATTTGAAACAAAAATTATTAAGCAATAAAAAATCTAACTAAGATTATGTACATAATATAATAATGTATGTAAAGTGTTTGAAATCATATAAAATTCAAAAATAAACAATGTATATATATATATATATATATATAAAATAATAATAATAAAATGTTAGTAATTTAAAATAATAAGAATAACTTAAATTACAATATATAAAAGAATGCATAAATGTAAAAGATAGCAAAATAATAATATAAAGAGGAAAAAATAGAATACATACCTATCTAAAAAATTGTTTGAAATAAAAAAATGATTCTAAATAAAAAAAATGTAAAAAAACGGATTTAAAGGGATTTAAACATGAATGGATTCGAAAGAAAATATGCGCATGAAATAATGAGAAATCAACAATATATATAAAATGATAATGTATATCATAGTAATGTGCAAAATATTTAGAATAAATATCATATAAATTTGAATCGAAATGATGTATAAAAGAAATCTTAAAATAAAATTTCAATGAATTAATTTAAAAAAATATATTTACAAAGAAAAAAAATACAGAAATAATAACTTAAAACAATGTAGAATTAATGAAATAATTTAAAAAATATATTAAAACATTTTCAAATTGAGAAAAACAAATGAATGTTTAAAAAAATAATAAAAGAGTCACACCAATCAAAGTATAAGAGACCCAATTGAAAGAAACACTAAAGGAAAAAGAGTAATTAATAAATAACTAAACTATTGAAACAGAAATAAGGACCAAAATACAAGGCGCGCAAATGAACAAGGACAAAAAACGAAAATATACCAAGCTTTGGAACGCAGCGTTTTAATGCGGACTAAAATGAAATGATGCGTAAATTTCAAGGAAACATTAAAAAACAAAGAAAATATGGGCAAGGCTTAATTAAACAGCATCACAACAAGGGAGGACCAAATGCGCAAATTAACCATTTAAGGTAAGAATGCGCGATCCAGCCTATGGATCGGGTCGCGCACGTGGATCCTCTAATTACCCTAAACGGCGTCGTTTTAATATGCATGAAAAGAGACAAACCAAAGCTTTCCCCTCCCATTCGGCCGAATTTTAAATAAACAAAACCCTATCCTTCCATTTTCCTCTCGCCGAAACACACCAGGCCTTCCATTCAACCGCTAAAACACCATTGAGTTTGGCGAATAGCGATGTCAATGTCCGATCTACTCAGATTAATGCTATATTTCAAGAACTCGCCATTTCAAATCCCGTTTAGCTCCGATTTCGGTGGAGAAAACAAGGCCGATGGCTCACACATAAAAGGTAAAATCCTTATTTCTTTACTTCTTATTTTTATGCACACATACATACACAATATAGATCCAGAAGAAAAAACACAAAAAGAAAGAAAAATAAGAAAAATAAGAAAAATTAGAATAAAAAATACAATATTTTTCTCTGCTGCATTATTATTTGCTGTTATTTGCATTCTTTGTTGCTGCGGTTGTTAGTTTGTTGCAGGAGGCCAGCTGGAGGTGTCGTTAGTGATGGTGGCGCACGTGGGGGAACGACGGCCGAAACTGTTAGGGCTACTCTCTGAATGCTTCAATTTTTAGGCCATTGGGGTTTAAAATTTGGGCTAATTGTAACGGGTTTGGGCCATTGAGTTTAGGCCAATTTGGGTTCTGTAGTTTATTTTGGTTTGGGTATTGGGATTTAATTTAATTTGGGTTTAAATTTAGTTTGGGCCGATTGGGCTCTGTTGTTCTGTAAATAAGGGACTATAGACTTTTTATTGGAATTTATTTTGTTTTATATTTTTTGATTTTGTTTAGTTTATTTTTTTTTTTGGTTTTTAACTGGCCCGGGCAAAAATGGGTCATTACAGCTGCCCCTCTTTGCTCATTGTCCTGCAATGGGAATAGAGCAAAGACTTTAAAAGGACCAATTTTACCCGGTCTTGCCGAATCCTGACCTCTTGGCTCTTCTTTTCTTCAAGTAGCCTCAGTCCCATCCACTACATCTTTAAAGGCATAGGAATTGTTGCTTTGCTCCAACAAAATTTCAGGGAGAAGAGATTTGTAACTTCGATCTACTCCACTGGAACTTCAAGGAGATAAGAATCATGGCTCCAATGTGATTACAAGGAGAAGAGATTTGTAGCTTCAATCTTCTCCATTGGAACTTTGAGGGAATAAGCATTCAGGGAGAAGAGATTTGTAGCCTCAATCTTCTCTGCTGAAAGTTCAAAGAAATAAGGATTCGCCGTCTTCGATCTACTCCACTACTGCTTAGGGAGACACATCTACAATCTTCAATTTGCCCCACTACTATCTCGAGGGGACAAAATTTGAAATCTTTAGTCTGCTTTCTTGCTACCTCAAGAAGATAAGACTATATTCTTCAACCTGTTCCCTTGCTACCTCAGGGAAATAAAGCTGATAGCTAAAATCTGCTCCATTACCGATACATAGAGATAAGACTCGCCATCCTCAATCTGTCTCACTACTATCTCGAGGAGACAAAATCTGAAATCTTCAATCTACTTCCTTGCTACCTCAGGAAGATAAGACTACAATCCTCAACCTGTTCCCTTGCTACATCAGAGAAATAAAGCTGATGGCTAAAATCTGCTCCATTGCCAATATATGGAGATAAGACTCGCCATCCTCGATCTGTCCCACTACTATCTCGAGGAGACAAAATCTAAAATCTTCAGTCTGCTTCCTTGCTACCTCAGGAAGATAAGACTACAATCTTCAGCCTGCTCCCTTGCTACCTTAGGAAGATAAGGCTTGGTGGCTTAAATTTGCTCCATTGTCGATACATGGAGATAAGATTTGCCAAATTCGATCTGCTCCACTACTGCTTGGGGAGATAAGATCTATAATCTTTAATCTGCTCCACTGCAACTTTAAGGAGATGAGATTTGTATCTGTAACCTGCTCCACTGCAACTTCAGAGAGATAAAGTTGGTGGCTTAAATCTACTCCATTGCCAATACATGGAGATAAGATTCGCCAAATTCGATCTGCCCCACTACTACTTAGGGAGACAAGATCTACAATCTTTAATATGCTCCGCTGCACCTTCAAGGAGTCAAGACTTGCAACTGTAACCTGCTCCACTGTAACTTCAGGGAGATAAGGTTGGTGACTTAAATTTGCTCCATTGCCAATACATGGAGATAAGATTCACCAAATTCGATCTGCTCCATTACTGCTTAGGGAGATAAGATCTGCAATCTTCAATCTGCTCCGCTGCACCTTAAGGGAGACAAGACTTGCAACTGTAACCTGCTCTACTGCAACTTCAGAAATATAAGGTTAATGACTTAAATCTACTCCATTGCCAATACATAGAGATAAGATTCGCCAAATTCGATCTGCTCCACTACTGCTTAGGGAGATAAGATCTGCAATCTTTAATCTGCTCCACTGCAACTTCAAAGAGATAAGACTTGTTTTTTTAACCTGCTCCACTGCAACTTTAGGGAGATAAGGTTGGTGACTTAAATTTGCCCCATTGCCAATACATGGAGATAAGATTCGCCAAATTCGATCTGCTCCACTACTGCTTAGGGAGATAAGATCTGCAATCTTCAGTCTGCTCCACTGTAACTTCAGGGAGATAAGGCTTGTATCTTTAACCTGCTCCACTACAACTTCAGGGAGATAAGGTTGGTGTCTTTGATCCGCTTCTCTGCAAACTCAAGAAGACAAAATCTACAAATTCGCTGATGTTGCTACACCGTCCTCTGGGGGACCTATCCTGTAGAAAATGATTAGGATGCCATGGTCGAAATGAATCAAATGCTCTTAACTAAATGTGTTATGAATGACATATGTATGAATGCAAAATGTCATAAGAATGATCCTTTTAATATTTAGGGTGTCACTTCTCCTTGCTCATCAAAGCTTTATCAATGACGCATTAAAACAATATGAAGATTATAAAGCATAAAAATAGAAATTAAAAATTTTCAATTGAAATAAAAATAAAATTAAAAGGACAATTTATAAATAAACAAAACTATTAAAACAAAGTTAAGGATTGAAATAAAATGCTCACAAACTATCAGGGACTTAGCAAGAAAATATTCTAGTCTCTAAAACGTAATGTACAGATCAGAACCAAATTGAAACAAAGCACAAATTCCAGAGAAAAATTTAAAAATATAAAAAAAAGTATGAATAAGGCTTGATTGTAGGACGGCGCAAGATAAAGCGACCAATCATGCAATTATCCCCTCATATTCATAAACACGCGGGGTTTAGCAGCGCTTGGATCGGGTCATCAGTGATCAATATGGGTACTACTGTGCTGCGCTGTTTTAAGCATTGAAACAAATTTAAAACAAATAAAATCTTCTATTTTAGAAAGATAAAACCCTAATATACTAAAAAAACTAAACTCTGCTTTACTCTTCTTGTTCGACAGAAATAAAGGATTCGACTGCCGATCTGCCATTGAAGATGGCAACGGCGTCGTGCAAAGGCCAAATTCGATCTTATTTACAAAGATACCCGAAGGTTTCACCGATTTCAAACCTCAAAACCCCATTCAAACTTCAATCGCAACGAAGCAATTAGGGATTCGGCAACGTTATTTAACAGATAAGTGCTTTCTCTTCTCGTTTATTTCTTTTTGTGAACAATAAGTAGAAACAAAGAGGAATTGAAGAGAGGAAAAAAATAGAAGAATCACCTTCGGTCAAACTTTGATATTGATTCCTTTTCTTTTTCTCATATGTGTGTGTTTGTATACAAAAAAGGGGAATCGATCCTATTTACAGTTATTTCGGCTTTCTTTTATAGCCGAGATAAATCAAAAATAAAAAACATAAGAATTATTTTGCCTAGCTGTATCTGTTATTCTTGCTGTTGCTCTGTTAATCTTTGTTTTTATTCGCCGTTATGGTTGCGGTCATTGCTTCCCTTATTTTGTTTTGCAGGTGCAACTGAAGGATGATGGTGGTGGCTTGTAAGCCCAATCATGGGAGTCCAAGAGGCTGTAGCGCACAACTTTGGCTAGGGTTTTTGAGATGCTTTAGTATTTGGGCCTATGTAACTGGGTTAGGGATTGTTTTGGGGATGTTGGCCATTTGTAACATGGACACTATGGACTTTAAATAATTTTGGTTTATTATTTGGTTTATTTATTTTATTATTTTTAATTGAATATGGTTATTGTATGGGCTCGGGCTAAAATGGCCTATTATAGCTGCCCCTCTTTGCTTATTGTCGTGTAACGGGATAGAGCAAAGACTTTAAATGGGCCAATTTTGTCCGATTTTGTTGAATCTTAACCTCTGGGTACTTCTTCTCTTCCAGTAGCTTCATTCCAGTCCATTGTCTCTTCAGAGGCATAGGAATTATCGTTTAAATTCGCTCCACTGCAATTTTAGGGAGATAAAGTTGGTAGCTTAAATATACTTCATTGCCGATACATGGAGATAAGATTCGCTAAAGTTGATCTGCTCCTTTATTACTTAGGGAGATAAGATCTTCAGTCTTCAGTCTACTCCGCTGCAATCTCAGAGAGATAAGACTTGTAACTGTAACCTGCTCCACTGCAACTTCAAGGAGATAAGGTTGGTGATTTGAATTTGCTCCATTGCCGATGCATGGAGATAAGATTCGCCAAAGTTGATCTGCTCCACTACTACTTAAGGAGATAAAATCTTCAATCTTCAGTCTGCTCCGCTGCAACCTCTGGGAGATAAGACTTGTAACTGTAACCTGCTCCACTGCAACTTCAGGGAGATAATATTGGTGGCTTGAATCTGCTCCATTACCGATACATGGAGATAAGATTCGCCAAAGTTGATCTGCTCCACTACTGCTTAGGGAGATAAGATCTTCAATCTGCAGTCTACTCCGCTGCAACCTCAGGGAGATAAGACTTGTATCTTCGATCTGCTCCTGTAACTTCAGGAAAGCTAGATTTGTCATCTTCAACCTGGTCCCTGCAACATCAGAAATATTAGACTCAAATCTTCGATCTGCTCCTGCAACTTCAGGAAAGCCAGATCTACTATCTTCAATCTGTTCCCTGCAACTTCAGGGATGCCAGACTCAAATCTTTGATCTGCTCCTGCAACTTCAGGAAAGCTAGATCTGCTATCTTCAATCTGTTCCCTGCAACCTCAGGGATGCTAGACTCAAATCTTTGATCTGCTCCTGCAACTTCAGGAAAGCCAGATCTGCTATCTTCAATCTGTTCCCTACAACCTTAGGGATGCTAGACTCAAATCTTCAATCTGCTCCTGCAACTTCAGGAAAGCCAGATCTGTAATTTTAGCGATGTTGCTACACCGTCCTCTGGGGGACCTGTCCTGTAGAATCAGTTTTATGTGCTTATGCTTATGCAAAATAATTAGGATGCCATGATCGAAATGAATCAAATGCTCCTAACTGAATGTGTTATGAATGACATATGAATGTAAAATGTCATAAGAATAATCCTATTAATATTTAGGGTGTCACTCCTCCTTGCTCATCAAGACTTTAGTAATGACGCATTATGTTGCCTTCTTGCTTGATTGGTATTTTGGCCGAAACCCGAAGAAACAGTCGTATTTTGCTCAATTGGTTTGCCCCACTTTTCTTCAGGGGAATAAAGTTTAGTCTCTTCCCTCCATCCTTCTGCAACTCAAAGGTATAGGACTTGTATTGACTTCAATCCATCCCACTGCAACTCAAGGGTATAGGACTTGTAGCAATTTTCAATCCATTCTACTGCAACTCAGTGGTAGAGAACTGTAACTTGATTAATCGACTGATCACTCACTAGGTGACCTGCCCAGATGTGTATGCATGATACTCACAGGGATGCAGAATATCATTTTTCTTAAGAATGATTTCCCTTTTACACTTGGGTTATCATTGCTTGTTTCCATCGAGATCATATCCCTGACGTAATACCTCATTCTTGTTCAGAAGATCCGAAGAGATAAACTCAATTTGGGCTCAAATATTTCCAACCCTTACACTTGGTGAATTCTTAAACACTAGTCCTACTTCAGGTTCCTGTATTATTTAGAAGCTTCGAGAGTAATATGCGAAACTCCTTTTATGAAAATATTATTAGTCCACTAATCGTTATTTCAATGCCAAATGCTTGAAAAAGATCATATCAATGGACAGAAAAGAAATTGAATGAGAGCATAACTCGAAACAAACAAGTTAAGCAAAGATAGCAAATGCAATCAAGAAAGAAATTTATTGGGTGCGTGTTTTAAAACGCATAAAATAATCAAAGATAGCAGATTCAGAAGGGGTAAGATGGAAACTAGGTGCCCCAGATATCACAGCCTGAGCTTCTCTGTTCCAACTTCTTGAGAACCATTCTAAGCTCAATATGTGTCTAGGGGATCCGGAGTACTTTGTCGATGTCCCAAGACGTATCATACTTCTTCAGTGTTAATTCAGGCATAGCAAGACTACTGTATACCCCACTTTCGATCAAAATTTGAGCCGCCCTTTTCGGGTTTTCAACTCTAATCCCCTTTGGTCTCAGAGCGCCCTTTACGGGTTTTCGCCTTGGCCTCTTCTTTTCTTTTTCTTTTTGTTTGATTTCCTTTTTCTTTTTTCTCTTTTTTCCCGATTTCTTCCTTTTGATTTTTTTGATTGATTTTTTTTAAAAGGTCTCAAGGCGCCCTTTGCGGATTTTCACCTTGGCCTCTCCTTTTTAAGTGAAATACTTCTTAACTGAATTCATCAGATTAGGCATGTCGTTGCCATTCATCTTGGTCGATATTGATGATTTTCTAAAACAGGCCCTCCTTACTACATAAGGTATTTCCTAGTTTGGCATCCATTTACCTCTGAAGTCCTTTTATATATGAAGGATCTTCTTCAATATAAGGTCATCCTTTTGAAATTCTCTAAGATGAACCTCTTTTTCGTAAACTCGCATCATCTAACTGTGACGGATTAACTTCTCCTCAAATTCGATTGATCATATCAAGATTAGACCCATTCTGCCCCATCCAGCTTCAGCTCTGATAAAACTTGGAAGAATCTCAACTTCAATAGACAGGACCAATGAGAAATGTGTTGCCCCGGTGAAAGTTCTGGCTAACGTTTGATAAGTACAGAGGGTAAATAGTAACTTCTCTATGCCAACCTTTACAAGTCTCAGTCATCTTTCAAAATCTTTCTGGATGGTTTTTTATTTTTTTATTTTTTGGTTTTTTTGGTTGCCTTTGCTGCACTAATATGGTGTCTGATCTTTGAACAGACTACAAACTATTGTGTAATTGCATTAGATATGTTCCTTTCTAGCATTCTTTATTGCCACTCTTTTTTTTTTAAATTTTTTTTTGAATTCAAATTTGAATTTGAACTTGAATTCGGATTTAAACCTGAATTTGAATTTTGAATTTGAATTTGAATTTTGGATGTGAATCTGGTTTTGGATTTGAATTTGGATTTGAATTTGAATTTGAATTTTGGATTTGAATTTGGTTCTGGATTTGAATTTGAATTTGATGATTGCTGACTTTGTAACTTTGGCATATGAAACGACCTTACCCCCTTAGTAAAGTAATCGATAACCATGGAGATGAATTGATGTCGGCGAGATTGGCCTCATAACATCCATGTCCTAAATATAGAAAATCTGTGAAGAAATGTTGGAGGTATATAAATCTTGCTTTCTTTAATTTAGCATTTAAGGAATACTGATGCAATACCCTTCCATGGTGAACCAGCAGTACCCAAACCTCTTGATTAGCTTGGCCATTAGCATGTGTCTTTTCAAATAGTGTCCTTGCATCTTAGTAGCCTAGGCACATCTTGATATTATCACGTGAAAATATTCTTGAATTCTTGGAATAATTCAATGATATTTTGCTTTATTTCTATGGTGAGCTGAGTTTCGATCTTTATCTCTTCCTCAAGCTTGCAATGTCAATTGACCCCTTGTAATGTAGGATCTATTTTTGTCTTGTTCTACCATCCTTAACAAATTAGAAAATAGGTCACAATCTCTGTCATCTTCAAAGTCCTAAGATCCCTCTTGATACATACTTCACCCAAAAGGGAGTCAGTAACAGTTCGCTCCTGTCGTTGATATCTGAGGACCTATTGTAGGTACAATGGCAAATTCCAAAAGAATAAATAATTCTAAGGACAATTATTTGTATGGTAAAATCATGAATAAAGAATGAAAGAATATTGGAATAAGAGTCAAAAGAGAAAAGAATATATAGTATGAAATGGGAAGATGCATTTTATTGAAATAAAAATCCTGGACACAAGCCTATTTCACAAAAGGACTCTTATTGCCTCTAGGCTTAAAGTAACAAGTGTGTTTCGAACATTACTTTGAGTAAGCTTTAAATACTACAGGAATTTCTTCTATAGTGCAATTATCTAGAACACTCCCAGGTTCGTAAGGGCGAATATCTGACCAAGTTCCTTCTGCAATTATCTCTTTGGATATGGCATTAATGTGAACATTACCCCAACATTTCTTTGACTCTTTCATAAAACTCAACCTCTTTATTATCCATCAAACCTTGCACCAAGGCTCTAAACTTTACACAGTCTTGAATCCTGTGTCCTTCTTCATGATAGAACTCACAGTAGTTTCTCATTTTTCTGCAACTCCTTTCTGAATCCGAGGTAATTAGCCCTCATTTTACCATTTCCTTCCAGACTCAACTTAAGGGAATTTTTACTTCTGCAAGGTCTGTCTTGATTTTCCTCCCCATATTTTCATCTATCCTATTTTCTCCATTATCGGTATGATCGGGTAATGGATTTTCTATACTGAGTGCATCATCCAATTTCACAATGCCCCGGTTGATGAATTTTTCAACTAATTTCTTGAAAGCAAGGCAATTTTTAATTGAATGCCCCGTGATCCCTACGTGGTATTCACACTGAGCATTTGAATTATACCATTTGGGGTACGGTGGTTGCATTGGTTCCACATAAAGAGAAGATACAACATGCACATCAAATAAATTTTGATACAACACCCTATAAGTCATTGGGATTGGCATAAATTAGAATTTCTTGGTGTTTTGCCTCGACGAACCTAGATGCCCAGCAATCATTATTTTTGGTTGATTAACTGTAATCGATTTTGAGTACCCCATGTTGGTATTATTCACTTCGTTTTCCTGTTTCCCCAGACTTGGCCTTTTGGTATTTCCCCGGCATCTATCCTTCCACTTCTTATCACGTTTTCAATCATTTCACCAGTCATTATTGTGTCTGAGAAACTTTTCATGGCACTTCCTAGCATATGAATGAGAAACAGGGCCTTTAATGTATTAATGAAGAGCATCGTGGTCTCTTTTTCTAAGAGCTGTGGTTGGACTTGTATAGCAACCTCTCTTCATCTATGCGCATATTGCCTAAAACTTTCATTTAGCTTTTTCTCCATATTTTGAAGGGCAATTCTATCAGGAGTCATGTCTGTCACGTGACTGTACTGTTTCATGAATGCTTGAGCCAAATCTTTCTATGACCCAATTCTGGTACGACTCAACTGGTTATACCATTTAGTGCTGCTCCCATCAAGCTATCTTGGAAACAATGGATCAACAGTTGATCGTTATTAATATATCTAGTCATCCTTCTGCAGAACATAGTAATATGAGCTTCAGGACACTTGTTCCATTACATTTCTCAAATTCAGGCATTTTAAACTTATAAGGAAGCACCAAATCTGGGACCAGACTTAAATCTTTAGCATCCATCCCATAACAGCTATCAACACTTTCCATTGCCTTGAATTTCTCCTCTAGCCATTTACATCTATCCTCCAACTGTTTTGGTAATTCAGCCTTTGTCCTTTCCCTTTTAGCTACCTTATCCAAATCCGGAATAGTAGGATTAATTGGGTTATCTCCTAAACCCGAGCTAGTTTGATGATTCATCGGTATTGACACACCAGCTTGAAATTGTTGCGGCCTAACAGTAACAGATGGCCTACCCGAGTATGCTTCGTGTTGTGTCCATGTATTAGTTGGAGTAAATCCCAGAGGATAAAGAGGATCCTCATTTTCTTCAGTATTGACCACGGGACTCTTTTCCTTATCCAATCCTCCAGCCAATAACTGAGTTAGCTGATTCATCATATTCCTCTGTGATTCCAACATTCGGTCCATCATATCTTGCTGAATCTTCACCAATTGCTCTTGCATTTGATCTTGCATCTCCTTTTGAAGTTGTTCCAACCTTTTCATCCTCTCATCCATATTTCTTGACTTAGTGCGGGTACCGTAATGGTGTTTGGTTGATTGAATTTTGCCAGTTCCCAGGTTAACTGAAATAATTTTACCTAATTAAGGTCCCTTTTGTGAAAATCTAATGAAATGATGTAATGCATGAAATATAAATGATGTAAATGCATGAAATGCAAATGCATGAAATGAATGCAAGAAAGAGAGGCGTTGATTTTGAATTCAATTCCATTATAACAACTTTTCTAAAAAACAGACTTCTTTACATAAAGCAGATTACATATACGACCTTGCCCTGATACTCTCAACGAAGACACCGATCATTTTCTTCATATTAGGATGTTATGGTCGAACCTCCAATAGATGCTCCTATTAGCTCCTCCGAGCCGTGACCATTGCTTACTCATCCTTGTGAGGCTCGTTAGCTTCTTCAAGAAAATTAACGGCTCTTGAATCATCACTGTCAGCTTCAATCCTCGGGCCAAAAACAATGTTATATTCCTTTACAAACTTCTCTTATTGTGTCTACTTGGACCCCATTCGGGTGGCCGTATTTTAATCCAGTTTATCAAGAAACCTATTTTCTTATGACAAGCTCCTCTATTCAACAATCGAATTTAAATCAACACCTCTTTTCTATGATAATGCAATGCAATGCAATCAAAGACAAAACAAACAACGTTAGCGCAGGAGAAATAAATAACATAGAACCTATTTGAGTGACCATAAAATTTGGCACAACTCTACCTAGAATAGGCTTCTTAGGGCTCTCTATATGCAGCTCAGCTCTAAAGTACGGGTACCTGAACCAGCAGATTCCTCAATCCTCACCCATTATAGGCTCATTAGATCAAGTTCGGTTCAGGGGAATACATTTCCCTATGGCCATGCGGAGATGAAAATATCACGAAGCACAATGGTACAGATGTATTCCGGAAGTAGTCCACTAGCCCATGCGGAGGTGAAAACCTCACGAAGGCATAGTTTCTCACTCCCACTTAAAGGTACGACCATAACGGTCATACAATGCAATGCCATTATTCTACGAAATTATAGCACACAAATGCAACCAACGGAACATGACTTTTCAAATCAACTTTCAAAATTTCAATCAGAAGGACAAAAATTAATCAATTTATGGCCTAACTCTCAACTAGTCCCCAGTGGAGTTGCCAAGCTGTCGAAACTATTTTTAAAATTTTAGGAAAACGGGATCGACTTTAAAAACAGGGAGTCGCCACCAATCTTTTTTGTTTAGGTGTGATTGGATCACCTTCTAAAAAATTTGGTCTACGAAAAAACAAGGTTCAGAAGTCGATCAAGCGCGAGGAAGGATTAGTACCCTCGCACGCCCAAAATTGATACCATTTTGATTAATAATTTCCTAATGTTGAAATCTCTTAAAAAAAACTTGAAATGCGATTTTTTAAAGAACATTTGGTTTGATTTGAGTTTTAAGACTCACCCCTTTTAAAGAAACAAATTACCATATCCAGCATGTTAGGATATGCTACTTGATAAACGATAAATTATACATATTTTTACCCCATGTTTAGTCTAATTTCTGGATGGATTATCATTAATTTTGTGAGAATTGGTACTCTTATTCATTCTTTTTCATATCTTATACTCAAGAGAGCATAGGGAAGAGAAAAGAATGGAAAACGAGCCAAAAACGAGGAACATGGGCCAAAAGTATAAAAATGACACGGCCTAAGAAGTCGCCACACGGCCATGACACACGGCCATGGCACACGGCCGTGCCACATGAAGTCCACACGGCCCAGCTCCGATAAGCACGACCAAGCCACACGGTCGTGCCACACCAACAGGCCCGCACACGGCCCTTATCGAAACCACACGGGCGTGGTACACGGGCGTGTCCCTGTCGTGAGGAAGTGCAATTTCACTCAGATTTGGATACTTAGGGGCTAAGAAAGCCATTTTAAACTCTATATAAAAAACCCCAGGAGGCAACTCTAAAGATATACTCTTTTCTCCCAAAAGGAGCGCCGTATTTCTACCAACACAAGGAGTGAAAGCAAGGGATTACTCGAAGGGAAGCCGATTGATTCATCCCAGAAGCCAGAATTCTACATTAAGACAGAAGATCTCCCTAAATTCCTTCAGTGGTTTTTGGATTCTTTATGTTTTGTTATCTTATTTCTTCTGAGATGTTTTCTTTATTAATTATGAACTAAACCCCTCAATTACTTGAAGGGGATGAAACCTAAGACAGATCTTGTTATTATTTATTCTTGAATTATATGATAAATACTTGAATTGTTCTTAATTATGTGTTCTTCATTCTTGATTTAATAATCCTAGGTATTACTTCAAGAACTTGATGTGCTTAGGCAGAGGAGCAAAAGTCCCTGTTTTAAGAGTAGATCTACCATAATTAAGCGGAGTTGCATGCAACCCTAGACATAGGGCGACATAAATTGCCGGATTAGGGTCAAACCTAATAGGGGGATCCATAGATCTAGTTAATGCAACCTAGGGGTGTTAATTAATAAAGAAACTTTAATTAAACACCTAGGATTAGTTGTTCTTATCCTCGACGGAGGTATTAACATAGGTTAGGGATCTCTACGGATCAAGTCAAGTGAATAAATCGTCTAGTTCAAGAAGTTAATAACAAGTGAAGTCTATGTGGATTCTCCCTTAAGTATTGCTCATATCAATTAGCTTTTCCCGAAAGTTTTCCCCAATTTACTTTTTGTGCACTTTTAGTTAGTTTTAGAATTAGTTTCAACCAATCCTCTTTTATTTTTAGGCTAGATAATAGAAAGGAAGTAAGTATTAGTACTTTTGGTTCCCTTGGGTACGATAACTTGGTCTTGCCGCTAAACTATACTACTGTTCGATAGGAGCGCTTGCCTTTAAAATCATGATATTAGTTAGTTTTTGGTGTGATCAGTTTTTATAAATTTTATTACTTAATATCGCGAGTATCACTACCTTAAACCTTTAATACCGAGGTCATCTTTTGATTTTTTTTAAAATATGCAATTAAAAGGTTATTTAGTTATTTGATCGAACGAAAAATCGCAACCCAGCTCGTTAGGGCACAATTTCCCGAGTTTCCAAACACTAAATATTGCCTCATTTTTAATGAAATTCCAAATAAAAACAACTATAAAAATTGATTTGAAATACATTTGCCTGGGATAAAAAGGAAGCATCTAGTAAAAGCTTAAATATATTGAAGTTTGAATCTCAAAACCATGATAAAAGAACACAAGCATCAAACATGAAACGATGATATAAATCCAATGTTATACAAATGAATGACAAAGACAATAATATGAACATGCAATTTGAAATACATAATAACAATAATCTCACAATTTTATTTTGACCAACTAACATCAATAATAATAAAAAATAATGAAAACTAAGCATATGGCTAAGTAAAAAACAACTTAAAATAAGTAGAATATACAAGTTTTCAAATGTGGATGGATAAAATTAAAATAATAATGCGAGAAAGGAAAATTTGGGATCAATACAGTGCAAAAGCAAATTTTAAAAAATTAAATGTATAGAAAAAGTTCAAAGTAATGTACAAAACAATATACACAACAATTGGGCACAAAAAATGAACCGATTTAAAAAAATGGTAATGTACATGAAATGGAGGACTTAATATAAATAATATATATACCAGTAATAATATATAACAATGATTGAAATAAATAAAAATATATAATAAAATAGGATTTTCACAAGAAATAAATTATGTTTAATAGATTTATAGGAAAATATATATATACACAAACAAGTTGATAAAAAAATATATATCTATGGATTTAAAAGAAAATATATACATAAAATAGTATGAAACTAATAATATATACACAAAATAAAAGTAATTTGAATAAAAAATTATGTGTGTACATATAAAGCAATAATGCATAGGAATATTTAAATTAAAATAGTATACAAATTTTTTAAACAAAAAGATGTGTAAAAGAGAATTTTGAAATAAAATGTTTACATAATAAATTCAAAGATATACACAAGTAGAAGTATAACAACCAATTAAAACATTATAAAGTCGATAATTCCAAATGATTTATGAAAAGAATTTCGAAAAGATGAGGAATAAATAAATTTAAAACAATATGAAGATTATAAAGCATAAAAACAGAAACTAAAAATTTTCAATTGAAATAAAAATAAAATTAAAAGGACAATTTATAAATAAACAAAACTATTAAAACAAAGTTAATGATCGAAATAAAATGCGTACAAACTGTCAGGGATTTAGCAAGAAAATATTCCAGTCTCTAAAACGCAACATACAGATCAGAACCAAATTGAAACAAAGCACAAATTCTAGAGCAAAATTTAAAAACATAAAAGAAGTATGAATAAGGCTTGATTGTAGGATAGCACAAGATAAAGGGACCAATCAAGCAATTATCCCCTCAGATCCATAAACACGCGGGTTTAGCAGTGCTTGGATCTGGTCATTGGTGATCCATACGGGTACTACTGTGCGGCACCGTTTTAAGCATTGAAACAAATTTAAAACAAATAAAATCTTCTATTTTAGAAAGACAAAACCCTAATATACTAAAAAAACTAAACTCTGCTTTACTCTTCTTGTTCGGCCGAAATAAAGGATTCGACTGCTGATCTGCCATTGAAGACGGCAACAGCGCCGTGCGAAGGCCAAATTCGATCTTATTTGCGAAGATACCCGAAGGTTTCGTCGATTTCAAACCTCAAAACCCCATTCAAACTTCAATCGTAACGAAGCAATTAGGGATTCGTCAACGTTATTTAACAGATAAGTGCTTTCTCTTCTCATTTATTTCTTTTTACGAATAATAAGTAGAAACAAAGAGGAATCGAAGAGAGGAAAAAAATAGAAGAATCACCTTTGGTCAAACTTTGATATTGATTCCTTTTCTTTTTCTCATATGTGTGTGTTTGTATACAAAAAATGGGAATCGATCCTATTTACAGTGATTTCAGCTTTCTTTTATAGCCGAGAGAAATCAAAAATTATTTTGCTTAGCTGTATCTGTTATTCTTACTGTTGCTCTGTTAATCTTTATTGTTATTCGCCGTTATGGTTACGATCACTGCTTCCGTTATTTTGTTTTGCAGGTGCAACTGGAGGATGACGGTGGTGGCGTGTAAGCCCAATCATGGGAGTCCAAGAGGTTGCAGCGCACAACCTTGGCTAGGGTTTTTGAGATGCTTAAGTGTTTGGGCCTATGTAACTAGGTTAGGGATTATTTTGGGGATGTTGGGCCATTTGTAACATGGACACTATGGACTTTAAATAATTTTGGTTTATTATTTGGTTTATTTATTTTGTTATTTTTAATTGAATTTGGTTATGGTATAAGCCCGGGCTAAAATGGCTTATTACATCATTGATAGAGCATGTAAGGCTGAAGAGTTGGCCAAAGAGAAGAGAAGAGCTGATATGGAGTCTCGTGACTCAAAGAAAAGACAGATGGGAAAACCGCATCAATCCTTATCTAAGAGATCGAGAGAGTTCACCACCAATCAAATGCTTCAGTGGAGTTTTCGGGCAAAAACAAGAATAAGCAGCATGCGACGTCCAATGCCCAGACCACTTCCATTGCGAGTGTGGGTAGTGTTCTACCAAATAGACCTGAGTGCTCATAGTGTGGCAAACGACACTTCGGTGAGTGTCAAGGAAATGAAAGAGGTTGCTTCAAATGTGGATCACTAGATCACTTCATCCGAAACTATCCTGAGATATATGAAAAAGACAAAAGACAAGATGTGAAAGCGAGTAATACTCCTTCGAGAGGTAGACCGCAGAAGAACCCGGGTAGTGGGGCAAGTAGCAGAGGTGCCCCTAGAGATTCTGCTGTGAGGTCCGAGGGTAGAGCGCCTGCTAGGACCTATGCTATTCATGCCCGCGAGGATGCTTCATCTTCTGATGTGATTACGGGTACCTTTTCTATCTATGATATACTTGTTATTGCTTTAATTGATCCGGGGTCTACCCATTCCTATATGTGCATAAAATTGGTACCTAGTATGAATGGGCCTGTTGAGTCTACTGAGTTTGTAGTAAAGGTCTTAAACCCCTTAGGCAAGTATGTGCTAGTTGACCAAGTGTGTCGGGATTGTCCCTTGACAATTAGAGGTCATTTCTTTTCGGCTAACTTAATGTTATTGTCGTTTGATGAATTTGACATAATCTTTAGGATGGATTGGTTGACTACTCACGATGTAGTGGTAAATTGTGGAAGAAATTTCATTGAACTGAAATGTGAAAATGGGGATGTTCTTCAGGTTGAATCAGGTGAATCGGATGGCTTTCTAGTAGTAATGTTTTGTATGACAGCTTAGAGGTACTTGAGAAAAGGGCATGGGTCATATCTTGCTTTTGTGTTGAATACCCAAGTGACGGAAGCAAAGATTGAGATAGTGCCAGTGGTATGTGAGTACCAAGATGTATTTCTGGAAGAGTTACCCGGATTGCCTCTAACTAATGAAGTTGAGTTTGGCATCGAGTTGGTCCCTGGTACGGCACCCATATCGATTGCCCTATATAAGATGGCCCAAACAGAGTTAAAGGAACTAAAAGTTCAGTTGCAAGAGTTAACAGATAAAGGTTTTGCGGGACTGAGCTATTCTCCATGGGGTGCACCCGTACTATTTGTAAAGAAAAAGGATGGTTCGATGAGGTTATGCATAGACTACCGTCAATTCAACAAGGTTACAGTGAAGAATAAGTACCCTTTGCCCAAAATCGATAACTTGTTCGATCAATTGAAGGGGGCTACCATGTTTTCTAAGATAGACCTAAGGTCTAGTTATTATCAGTTGAGAGTTAAGGAGCAGGATGTGCCGAAAACTACCTTTCGGATGAGGTACAACCATTATGAGTTTCTCGTCATGCCCTTTGGCTTAACAAACGCCCCTGCGGTATTTATGGACTTAATGAACCGTAGTTTCTGACTGTACTTGGACAAGTTCATCGTAGTCTTCTTTGATGACTATGGATACTCAGTTGACTATAACCGATGATGGTTTGATTCTAACCGAGATGAGAGCTAGACCGATGTTCCTTCAAAGAATTTACGAAGCTCAGAAAGATGACAAAGATTTGTAAGCCAAGTTGACTCAGTGTGAGATGAGTAATGAATCAGACTTCCGAGTTGGTACAGACAGTTGTTTGATGTACCGAGATAGGATCTGTGTACCTAAGAATGATGAGCTTATTCAGAGGATTTTGCGAGAGACACATAGAAGTCACTTATCTATTCACCGGGGAAGCGTGAAAATGTATAGTGACTTGAAGAAACTGTATTGATGGTCGGGAATGAAAAGAGACATTTCAGAGGTTGTCTCTAAGTACCTAGTTTGTCAACAAGTAAAAGCTGAACAACAAGTACCTTCGAGTTTACTTCAACCTATAATGGTTCCCGAGTGGAAATGGGACCACATAACCATGGATTTTGTTTCTGAGTTGCCATTGACACCAAGGAAAAAAGATGTTGTATAGGTTGTAGTCGATAGACTAACAAAGTCGGCTCATTTTATGCTGGTTCGTATGGACTACTCACTTGAGAAACTAGCCAATTCATATATCTCTGAGATAGTGAGACTTCACGGAGTTCCCTTGTCGATAATTTCGGATAGAGACCCAAAGTTTACGTCATGGTTTTGGAAGAAGTTGCAAGAAGCTTTGGGGACAAAACTGAATTTTAGTACAACTTTCCACCCGTAGACCGACGGTTAGTCAGAAAAGGTGATACAGATTCTTGAAGACATGTTGCGATGTTATGCTGTTGAGTTTCAAGGAAGTTGGGAAAAGTACTTACCATTGGTCGAGTTTGCCTATAATAATAGTTATCAGTCAAGTCTTAAAACGGTGCCTTTGAGGCTTTGTATGGGCGCAAGTGTCGAACGCCCTTGTATTGGTCAGAACCTAAAGAGAATCAGATACACGGGGTCGATTTAGTTAAAGAGACTGAAGAGAAAGCTAAAGTGATTCGTGATTGCTTGAAAGCCGCCTCGTATAGACAAAAATCCTATACAGATTTGAAATGAAAAGAGATTGAGTTTCAAGTTGGGGATAAAGTGTCCTTGAAAGTATCTCCATGGAAAAAGGTCCTTAGATTTGATAGGAAAGGCAAATTAAGTCCACGGTTTATTGAACCTTCTGAGGTGACCAAGAGGATTAGACTGGTAGCTTACCGATTAGCCTTGCCATCCGAGTTAGAAAAGATTCACGATGTATTCCATGTCTAGTTGCACCGTTACTATTCTAACTCTTCACACGTGATTACACCGACAGAGGTTGAGATTCAACCAGATATGACCTATGGTGA